>JAPYXD010000143.1:0-1351695 GCA_030998225.1 Diplolepis rosae | reverse complement strand
AAGAAGGAATATGCTTGATTTTGTATATACGCTATCTGTTATGATAATTTTCTGTTCGCTAGTATACAGCTGTTAGAAAAAATATTTGATGACAAAATAGCATATTTTTCTTAGTTATAACCTAAAATGGCTCTAGATAGAATATAAACGTATATGCACATTACCATGTATATACTTTTGCCAAAATGTTTGGCACTGACCTAATTTTTTAAATTCGGCATGAGTAACACGTTTTTCAATGTGAAATAAAAGGAAATATGTCTCGTGATCGGTTCTTAACATTCTCGGATTTTCTTCAAAAGAAAGGAAATTTTACTTGAAAAGAGTTGAATTTTGATTTTTTTCTAATGTTTTACATGCTAAAACAATTTATTCAGCATATTTATTAATAATTCAAAATTCTCATATTTTATTTCATTATGAAAAGGCATAATTAGTAGCCGAATTTCTATATGTTACCAGTGTCGAAATTACTTTCAATGATTTCGAGCATAAAATTCAAGTTGTTTAAATTACATTGAAAATAATCAGATCGATTCTAAATGTTAATTAATATCTTACAATTTTATCTAATTTTAACTTAATCATAATTAGTTCAGAAAACACAAATACTCAATTTGTGTTCTAGTAGAGAGAGTAAGTTCTGTTAACGCAACAAATTTATTTTTAAAACTGTATCTTTTTACTTAACGTCTTTTCAAGACATTTAATTAATTAAATAATTTATGCGAGCTGACGCTTTCTGGTATGGTAACCTTCAGTTTTTATGTTTCTGTACCAAAGTCGCGAGATCAGAAAGCAATGCTACCTTTAAAGATTACGCAGTAATAGTTTGTAAGGTAATTTTGCATTAGTGTTGGATATCGTGCAACCGGCACATACGGCGGTCTCGATTTTGCTCAAAATGATCGGTCACTCCAATAAGTACTTCAGATTACAGATAGTCTGTTGATTTGTTGACCGCTTCGTGAATCCCACTAATTTCCGAAATCGAGAAACAGTTTTGCTTCCTTAGACATTATTTATAGTTTCAATTCAAAATTAAAGGACTGATCACTCTCAACTGTTATACCGAAAAAGGAATAGAGCATGTAGACTAATAAACGAATAAATAACATAAGAAAAGAAAAATCATTTCTGTACCAATTTTTTAAAAGTTAAAGTCATCCATTTTAGGTGCGCAGTAATAATCAGGGCAAGAAAAGTCGGTGATTTATTGTTAAAGAGTTTCATAAACTTAATTTTTTTAAGACTCAAATTTTAAAGAAACTCTTAAAATGCTTGAAATTTTTTTAGTTATAAGAAATACTATTTACCAGTATCTTATTAAGTGTTTTAACAGTAAACAGTGAAGAGATTTTTTAACTTGAATTATAAATTGAACAGCACGCTTATTTTGTTGAAACATTGAGCGATACTTCAATCACAATACTAGAACTTCGTTTCTGCTCGTTGTACATACGAAAAAGCAAGTGCGGTACATCAATAGATGTTTATCTCCCTCACCGTTGTAACTTCGTGAACGATTGTACGGGGAAGAAAGTTGTATAAGATCTGCAATAATCTGGTACAAAATGTTTGCGTTGTAGAAAGACAAGAAATGGTGCTGTTATTTTCTTGCGAACATAAAAAAGCTTGTATATTTTTGCGTCTCTTGTTTGTATGATAATTATTTACAAATAAAACTCAGAAAATGTACAACGTGTCTCGATCATTTTTCATTTGTACATAGCTATTTACAGACTTTATTCACTTCATTTTCTTACAAAAGTTTTACAAATAATCATTGCAAATATAAATAATTTTCTAGTCATCATTTTAAAAAAGCAAAATTTTGAGCAGAATTGACATATCATTTTGAAACAATCTTTTATTTTTCTAGACAATATTTTATTCTAAATTTTTTGTTCTTGAAAGCATAATGAATTAAGTATTGCTTCTTATGTTCAATAAGGCAGCCTTTACAGTCTGCTGTCCATAATGGAATTGTGTTGACCGTCAAGGGTCTCTTTGCGGTTTGCTATTGCGTTCAATAACTTTCTCCTTGGGCCGAGCGGAAGTTTCAATGCGGCAATGTCGGCTTCCGTTAATAGCATCAGTGCTTCCAAATCAATTTGCTCTGCCTCAAGTACTGGATGAATCGAAGATATATTATGAGCAGCCAAAAATCTCTGTAGTGGAGTCCAAAATTCGTCCGTTTCGTCCTCTTATGAAAGAAGAGTTTTAATTTATATTATTTTATAAATTAAACTATATGATTATGTGATATTCGCTTTGTGAAATGAAAATAAAATTCTACCTGATAATAATTCGTCTTCCCACATATTTTGTCTTCTGGCTAAACTACCAGCGCTTCCTATGCTAATTTCTTCGTTGTGACCATTTGTATAATTTCTGTGGCAATTTATTGATTCATTAGTGGAACTATTTTTAATCGGTTCTACATTGGGTTCATGATGGATTTCCACTTGGGTGATTGGAAAATTATCAAGCGTAGCAGTCACCTGGTACATAAATTAAAAGCTAGTATACTTTAAAAGAATAATATATTTTCAAATAATCGTTTATTATGAAATAAAATTATAATTTAATGTAAATTGTAATTTAATTTTATAAAAAAAATGGTCATGGGAAATTATTAAAATATAATTACAAATGAGATTCAGATTAGAAAAAAAATAAAAGTTTATAAATTTATAGAATAATTCGATTAACAGTAAATTGATTAGCTGTTTTGATAAATTTAGTGATTATAATATTTAGATGTAATTTGCAAAATTAAAGTTACATTGAATTTTTTATATTGCATTTACTAGATCTGATAGTTCTTTTATTTTCTTTCAGAAGTGGTCTGCACAACGTAGACATCTCAAAGGCGAAGAGACTTTTTTTGGATAACCTAGATTTTTTGCGATTTCCACTTTCTTTTTCCTCCTTTCTGAAACTTACCGATCTCCTGAAGGCCACCGATCCAAAACCTGGTCGGTTGAAGATACTCGCAGGCTCTTGAAGGAGAACAGTCTCTCCAATGACGTTCGTTGACTCTTCCTCTTCTTCTTCTTCTTCTTCTACATCTACGCCGTATTTTCTATCTCCTAATAAATCAGGAGTGCTTTGTGCCTTACTCAATGTTCCCCACACGTCGGAAATTTTGCCTCTTCTACCTATTGGTTGCTGAGGATTTGTTTCGTATGTTCCCACATACATCACTTCTGAGTCTCTTCTGAGGCCAGTCAAGCTTCGGATTGATTTCTTTCCATCTACTTCAATCTGAAACATTTATTTTTATTATTTCAAACCTTGGATTTTTAAATTTGGTTCTAACTATATTTAAAGACTTTTAAATTTATTATAACATTTTTGAAAAAAATTCGAATCGACAGTTATTGGGCAATAAAAGTATAAATTGTAGAATAAAGAAACTCTAATGTGTTGCAAATATTGTCTACTGCTTCTTGATTTTCTTCACACTTTGAAAGATTAAATGTTAGACTTATCCATATATAAAGAGAAGAAATAGCATAAAGATATATTCTTATTTATCATTAGTTATAATTCAATTTTTTAGTGTTAATATTTCATATTTGCGAAAAGGGATGAGGAATGTTAACCCATTTGCTTACCTCTACAACTTTGAAATCATCTATAGCTTTTCTTGCTAAAGCTTTCCTGTGAACTGCACTTCCTTGTTTTTTTGTTCCTGTTCCGACGATATCACTATAAGTTGGCGAAGGTTTTACTCTGCCCTTAAAAGTAAGAATACTAGGCCTGTGAGGAAGGATATTATTGTCATTCACCAATTCTACATTCAATTTCGCTCGGTCCTTTAACATCTTTTTTTGTTCCTTTTCTGCTCTGATTTCTGCCATTTTTTGCCTTTTCACATATTCTTTCAATCTATGAAATAAGAAAAACTTTATCAAGTCTTTTTTATTCTATTAGAATTATTATATTGTATAATAAAACTCTTGAAATTTATATAAAACCATTCAAATTTATTTTCAAAAATTTCATGTTGAAACAATTAAATTTATAAGGATTTGAATTAATAAAAATGTAAAAAAAGTAATAATTGTTCAAAATTTGATAATAATACCTTTTTTCAGCGTCTTTCTCTGCTTTCTCTTTCAAGATCTTGCTCTTTTTACGATTGTTCAACTCTTGATCTGCCTGTGCTAGATCTAAAAACTGTAATATTTTTTCTCGACCATTGATTGCAGCTAGTTCTCGTGCAGAATGCCTGTCAATGTCCAAAGACCAAATATTACATCCAAATTTCACTAGGAATCGGACGCAAAATTCGTGACCTCTAGCCGCTGCAAGGTGAAGTGCTGTGTTACCAAAATAATCAGCCTTGTCTGGGTCACCCCTGAAAGAAGAATAAAAAAAGTTTAAAAATGGATTTGAATGATGAGGCGATCCCCTGATGGTCATCGTTTCCTGTCACGCGATGACGTACATTGTTGCGCACCAAGAGTTTCTCAACTGGAAAACAGCGAAGGCCTTTTCGCGCTTTGAGACTCGATAATGTGTTCTAAGTTTCAACAAAAGCCATCTACGGGAGATAATAAACTTAAATACATATTAAAACTGATTCTATTAGCTTAGACGAAATTTTATCGAGAAAAAAAACTTTTCGTTGGGAAGAAAAAAAGTTAGTGTCAATTTCTGTCCAGGAATTTTTTATTATTTTCTTCAATTTATTTAAATAAATAATTGTTAGTAATAGGCCTTAATCAAAACTTTGATTCCCTTCAATGTTTAAATGTCTCAAATAAACATGTAATATAGTAAAAACTCAAGTTATAATTAAATAAAAAGAAGATTGAGAGCAAGGAATAGAAGCGAAAAGAGAAATAAAATATGCATTTTGTTAAAACATCAAAGGAAAGAGGAAGGAAAGGAAATAAGCAATCAAACATATGTCAGACTAAATAGCGATAAAATGAGATTATACAATATAAGAAATTTGCACGAAATTCGATTATTTATAAGTAACGGGTTTTTAAAACTTAATTTTCTTCTTTTTCAAATTGAATGAAGATTTTTTAATTTAAATTATAAGAAATATAAAGTCAAGTTTGCAAAATCTATTTTTAGTTATAAATTTCAATTTATTATCTTTTAAAGAATTTGAAATCGTTCTGTCAAACATTTCGAACTCAACCATCTAATTTGAAATTATTATCTTTTAATTGATAAAAGTTGGTTTAGAAAAAACTAGATTTAAATTAATAACAGAAATCGATTGATCGAAACTTTTGAAAGTTTCAGATTTTAAATTTAAATTTTCTCGAATACTCCACTCCCCTCTTGACTATAACCGTTGAAGTTTGATCTTCCGAGAAATTCCCTTAGACAACAACGAGTCTCCATCTTTAATTCGATCTCTGATTCAGGTCTATATTTTCCAGAATGGAAATTATCAAAAGAGTCTTAAAAATTGTGTAATTGTATCAAAATTTATTGCAGATTTGATTCTGTCTGTTCGTGTTTTCATTTGGTGCTGTTTGTTCCGTGTTTCGTTCTGCTCCCTCATGTTTCATTTTTAACGTGACCGATTGTTTTTCTTGTGTGCCTCCCCGCAACTTCCGCCAACCACCGGTTCAATAAATACAGATTATGCGGTGCGCTTCCGGTACGTGTAAACATCTGTTTGTATATATTCGAGTCGATAATTTCAGGTGACAGTGAAAGTGGTCAAATTATAAAAACAATGTAAGGATTATGTAGAATTTTTTCGCGAAAGCGATCTGTGCCGATCTGCTTTGTGAACTTTTGGCGCATCAAAGTGACTCTCAACTTTCCTGATGAAAAAGACAAACTTACACTTAGATTTTTATATATTTACGATTGCTCTCAACTTTGACAATTTATATCCCCAAAAATTGGTAAGTATGTTATTATTTTTGCTTCCTAACAGTAACCTCGAAAAAGTCTAACCTATATTGTTGCAAATTTCCGATTCCATTGTTGATTTTCTACCTTTATTACTTTTTTTGAATGTTTTAATTTCAAGGTTTTTGTTTTTTTTTTCAAACTCGGTAAACGACTTTTATCGATGTTTTAGACAATTTCAATTTGTTTTCTTATTTGAATAGATCAACCAGAATAAGTACGTGACGTCGGTAATTGCAATTGCAGTATGTAAGATTATTTTATAATTAATGCCTTAAGTAGATTTTTGGTGCTTAACAGACCTTATTGGCTCTTTTCATAATTTCTGCCAGATACCGACAATCTATTTTAGTTATTATTTTTCGAATAAACTCACATGCTGTAATTGCAATTGCCGACGTCACGTGGTTCAGTTGATCCATGGCCTTAATCAAAGTTTTACCAAATTATTAGAATAGTGTTAGTGACATTATTCTGTTACTTATAATGAAGATAATGATTTATATCTTCATAAGAAATGCTAAAAGGTTTTTGATTTTCTATCTTCTGTTGTGTTTGAATATCTTTTTTCTAAATCTCATGATTCTTGTCTATTTACTCTTGCTATCGAAACTCGTTTTATATATCCCTTTACTTTTGTTTTGTCCAATTGTAACTAGACTGAAACGATCTTGAAAATTATTCAAGTGTATACCTATGCTTCGGGTTAAAGTCTATATAGGTGTATAATGATTTTTCAACACAACTGAAGTTAACATTCTACCTTCACAAAGTAGAGAAAAAACTCAATTTCCGCTAAAGTTGCCCGTAATAATTTATTTATAGCAGAACGTCACAATAAAACAATTAAAAATGAATTTCTTCTTTTTAGTTTTCATTCCTTTCATAGAATTAACTTCTACTTTTTTGCTGATAATATACAAGATTTTTTACTCGTTAATACATTTTTTATAAAATTGTTTGTTACTGAATGATGAACACAAAGGCGTGCAATGACATTTTTTTTATCAAGATTTATTAAAAAGCCTAAAAGAAAATAATTTTTTCATGTATGGCTTACCCTCTGGCGACGAGAAGTCTAAGTGCATCTATATGTCCTTCAAAGGCTGCTAAAAGGGTTGGAGTCATTCCTTCAGCATCTCTTGTATTGCAATCCTTCCGTGTTGCTTCCTTTAAAATCTCAAGGTTGTTGTCTCTTGCAGCCCTTTAACATTAATAAAAAACATTTTTACATTCTTATCACATATATGAGGAGGTATTAGATTTGTGTAAAATTTGACATCCACTTTTTCCATCGAATGTCCAGGTTTCCTGTTACCTTGAATCGTCGTAGTCTGTGGATACGATATCTCTCGAAAAAATTATCAGATTTGAATGCGCTTTGGTACATTTTATCAGGGTCAATAAAAAGACAAGTTTGTTGACCAGCGATATCTGACCAAAATTTCGAAGATTGTAGCATTTTTGGTATTTCTAAAGACTACTTTCATGGGAGAATTAAAAATTATAATAGTACTTTCTGTTAGTATTCAGAAAGCTCTACAAATTGTCCTGATGAAATTATTCAATCGAACCAAAATTAGGAAACGATACAGTATTTTGTAACTTGAAAAAAATTAATAATTGAATTCCATATGTCAGTTAAACTATGCGAAATGCAAAATACGTCATGATGAAAAATTGATTGCTCAAAAAAGATCTACAAATTTCAATTGAAACATTTTTTTGTTGAATGTATATTTTTCGTTCTAATTTTAAAAAAATACTATTGAAAATAAAAAATTCCATTTTTAATCAAAATATTTGAGGTACGAAAAACACATTGGAATGCAAGATTGTTTGCTTGAAGACAATCTACAAATCTTCTATTTACATATTTTTTGATAAAATGTATATTTTTCGTTTAATTTAAAAAAAATACCATTATAAATAAAAAAGTTAAATTTTTATCCAATCTGTGCGAAATATGAAAAAAACATAAGAATGCAAAATTTTTTGCTTTAAAAATTCTATGAATTTCCATTTAAATATATTTTGATAAGGTCTATATTTTTCGTTTAATTTAAAAAAAAATACCATTATAAATAAAACAATTAAATTTTTATCCAATCTGTGCGAAATATGAAAAAAACATAAAAATGCGAAATTTTTTGCTTAAAAAAATCTACAAATTTCCATTTAGACATATTTTAATTGATGTATATTTTTCGTCTCAATTTAAAAAAAATAATATTGAAAATAAAAATATTATTTTTCAGCTAAACTATGCGAGATACGAAAAAAAGCTAGACTATAAAATTGTTTGTTTAAAAGAGGTCTATAAATTTTTATCCACGCATTTTTTGATAAGCTGTATATTTTTCGTTTTAATTCAAAGAAATACAAATGGAAATCAAAAGTCCTATTTTTTTTTATAAATCGCGAGTCCCAGTTTTCTTTTTTATTTTGACTGAATATCAAGCGCGAAGCGCGAGTGTCGTAATAAGAATATATTCCTTAAAGTTAAAATAACTTTGAGAAAAGTAGATTCACATCAACAATTTTACAAAATTTACTTGACTTATAGTAATAAATAATGAAGAATAAATTTGATTGCCTGCGAATGATACAAAGCCAAGCGCAAAGCGCGATAACCGCATCGCGTGCCCCGGGCGCCCTCTGTCTTGCGAGTAAAACAAACATTAGAATGAAAATACAAACCTTAAAATTACAAATTTTCGGTAAGTCTCAATTTCAACTTTCAAAATCTTTGTTTGAGACATCTTCAATAGTATATAGCAAAATAGTATCAATGAAAAGAGAAAGGAAAGTTCGTGGTGCATGAGATGTACAGTTCTAATGATCTCATCTTGTTACAATGCATCTGTAATTGATTTGTGTTCTGAGTAAACTTTTGTTATTATTAAGCGTGATGAAATGACGCGAAACGCCTTAAATTAAATAACGTTGCTTGCTCCAGTTTCTCACTGTTACGTACAATGAAGTTGAACTTGGAATTACAAATATATGTTCTATCTTGTCTTGCAATTAACTCATCCTCTGTAAAATTGAAGGCCCCGGTGCAATAATCAGTTATGCGCTTGACAGTAGAATAAAGGGAAGGGATAGAGGTCAAATTCAGTAGAAACTTGAAATTGTGAAAAATAAAAATATCGATCAATATAGAATCAGAATACGCACAAAATATCCAAATAACATTTTCTTACTGGACCTACGGTTTTCGAATGAAAAAATTGAAATCTCATTTTTTTATTAATTACAAAATTCAATCTTTTTTCAAACTTGACTCGCGATATTTTCGGTAAATTTCGATGGATTTTAATAATTCTTGTGTAATTTCTTTGGTCATTGTTTACAAATGCTTACAGGATACAGAAAATTTCTTAAGAATTAAATCTAGTAACAAACAATTAATCATTTATACATCCGTGTCAGTAATTAGATTATACATACGAGTATTACATTCAATTTCAAAAGTTGTGTGAAGAAGTTTTAGTTTCGAAAAAACGAATGCAAGCACGTTGTTTGGTATGGAAAATGAAGTTTTCTGGAACAATAGTTTATGTGATTAAATGTTTGAATGATTACACTTTGTTTACTTGTGATTTTTATTATATATCCATGCATTTAATCAGTTAATTTAGATAAAATACAGGTAAGGACAATATATTTCCTTTTTTTTTTGGTAAAAGTATTTTGTTTTCACAATATTCCGGTCGATTACTACTCGAAAAATAGACTCGAGAGGAGTAATTTGGAGCAATGTTAGATGGCATACGGGAACGCGTCCATCGCTATTGGAAATAATAAAAAAATCCACTTCCAATGACTAAATTGATTTGAGATTTTCCAGAAAACTTCATTTTCCATACCAAACAACGTGCTTGCATTCATTTTTTCGAAACTAAAACTTCTTCACACAACTTTTGAAATTGAATGTAATACTCGTATGTATAATCTAATTACTGACACGGATGTATAAATGATTAATTGTTTGTTACTAGATTTAATTCTTAAGAAATTTTCTGTATCCTGTAAGCATTTGTAAACAATGACCAAAGAAATTACACAAGAATTATTAAAATCCATCGAAATTTACCGAAAATATCGCGAGTCAAGTTTGAAAAAAGATTGAATTTTGTAATTAATAAAAAAATGAGATTTCAATTTTTTCATTCGAAAACCGTAAGTCCAGGAGGAAATGTTATTTGGATATTTTGTGCGTATTCTGATTCTATATTGATCGATATTTTTATTTTTCACAATTTCAAGTTCCTACTGAATTTGACCTCTATCCCCTCCCTTTATTCTACTGTCAAGCGCATAACTGATTATTGCACCGGGGCCCTCAATTGTACATTAATCTTTGAATTTTTTTAAATAATCAATGTTCGATTTTATTCCCAAGTTCTACACAAAGAAAAATTTTTTTTGTATAAGTCAACCGGATTGTTGATATAGAACTGACAGTAAAATTTTTCTGCCTTAACAAATTTTTAGTTTTCCCAACAAACCTATTTGTTGAACCAACAAAAGAGTTTGTTATTGTTTTTTGCTTGAGAAAACTTTTTGTAAAGGGAACTAAAATTTTTTTGAGGCAGCAAAAAAAAGTTTGTCAGTTCTATATTTTTCTCCGTGTATTTTTTTCTATGAAGAAAACTTGATTGTTTTGGTTAATGGGAAGTGATTAATTTGCCATGCAGTGTTAGAAGAATTTCACTCTAAAGCAGATGAGTGACAGTTTCTCCTTTTCTCAAGATTTTACTTTTCTTAATTGCACCTTCTTAATTAATCCAACATTGTCACGTGAGTTGCCATTTCCGTTTCTTCAACAAAGGCAATTTAATGATACGGAAATCATGAAATTAAGTCGTCATATTGACAATATTTATGTTTTAGTTAAACAGAGATGGTTTAAGTATTTTTTCTAAGTAATTATTAATTTCTCGTAGTGTAATTAATTTTCGTATACTTTGCAATAAATGAGTCACATACGAGTGAGATAATAACTACTTTGCAGAACTTGAATGCATTCTACTCCTAGTTTCATAGATACCTGATAAAGGCTTATCGCTAACGCAGATCGATAACAGTAAATTTCATGATTTTAAGTTTTTTAAAAAAAATTTCCTTGGCAATACATTTTATCACTTATTTTGATTCAATAAGTTTACACTTAGTCATTTTTTATCTGGGTATTTATTTAATTGAAATTGAGGCTTTCTTAAACAAAAATATGATTTTGTTTACATAAATAAAAGATTTTAGCAACTGAAATTAATATTGAAAATATATCTACTTACAGTTCTGAACGTTCATTGAACGATGACAATTTTTTTTCTTTCAAAACAAAGTTAATGATTACGTTTATATTTATGGTCCTGAAAATATACAGTTTGTCATAAAATATACGCTACTTTTTAATTTACCGAAGCAAGAATTAATCATTTAGCTTATAAAAAAATATTTTCCATTGTTTAATGAAGGTTCAGAACTGTAAGTACATGAAAATATTCGGTCTGTACATCTAAGATTTCCCATCAACATATTATTACGTTAATTTACAAATTTAATACTAATTTTTTATCATAAAATTTCCATTATCCAAGTTTTAGGAAGTTAATAAGGTTTTGAAAAATGTTCCTAGTTTTGAAAGTATTTCTCATCTACGACTTGTCTGGTTATATAGCGCAGTGTTTTAATGAGTTTCTTAAACATGTCACGATATAATTTCTTAGGAGACTTTTCATTTCCGGGTAACGATCGTTTGAATGAAAGGTATTCTGACATTTTCGTGTAGGTCGTATCGATTTTCTGTAGCAAAGGGTACGCTTTGTATACTCGTATTATTATTAATGTGATTTCCTACTTCCGCTAGCTGGTTTTATTAGAAAAACATTTATCATCGGAGAAAATAAAAGAAATGTAAATTTCTTGTTTTAAATTAATGTATCTAAATTTATTTTTAATTTTGTTTGATACACAGAGAAAAAAAAATGATTTTACCCTTATGTAAAAGTGCTAAAGCTATAATTTTATCAAGTTTTTAAAAAATTCTTCTGTTGAAAGAAGAATATAGCAGATAATGAAGAAGAAATAATTTACTTTTATTTGACCAAATACGTACTTCACGATTTCTGCATAAGGAGGAATCGCATGTGAAGTCCCATTAATCACTATATAATTTATTGGGGCAATCGTTACCCGGAAAAGCGCAAAGTGTTACGAATCTCGGCGCAGAAAATCTTTCACTCTATAATAAGGTGGATCATTTCAACTTACTTGTGAAATCGTTCGGACGTCATCTTCTCTTACTTTCCAATTCCTTTTCAACTGTTAATCAGGCTTCGACATTTAGTTTCTCGCTATTCACCTCATTCGGAATTAACTGAAGAACCTGTTGACAGGTAGAAAATGAATGATAAACTACAAAACCTCGTGTTTTTCGCGTAAAACGTCGTGTTGCTCGTGTCCACGATGGCGTCCGACAAGTTACTAACAAACAGAGCCAAAACCCCTCATTTCTACTGCCCGCACCTTCACTGTCTTCCTTGTGTTCGTTAATTTGATAAGTCCCTCTCACTTATACCCGTTCGCTACTCCCGCACCTCACCTGTTTATTGCACCTGCCACACAGCGATCTACTTCCCTGTTACCGACCAGCACTACCAATTATTCACAAGTTTATCGACTGAACATACTTTCCCAGTCAAATTCACTTTATTTGCATCATTTGAAAATTTATTATTTCCTCATGCATACAAAAATACAAAGAAATAGTCGCACTTTTGTTTATAAAATAATCAATATTGAGATCACAACCCGACACCTACTTCCATTTTTTCCCTATTTTTGTTATAACCCCCTGATGTAATTTAAGTCCACAATTTCCTTAAAATTTAGTTTATAAGTTTTTATATGAATTCAGTAAATGTTAAAAGTATAGATATGTTGAAGACTTAAAAAATGAATACTTTAATTGTTGAATCTTAAATATTAGAAGACATTAAAGAGGAATAAATTTTTGAAATAATTGTTTTATAGGTTTTTATGATCTGAAAAATATTTGATTTTTTATTTATTGAAATCTCAGGTTTTAAGGAAATTATAAGCTTTCAAATTTAGAGACTTACGAAAATCAAACCCTTTATTTTAGGTTAATGATTTCCGAATTATGAGTTTTCCAAATTATAATAACTTTCAAAATAGATTTCAAAATTTGGAAACCTGCACACGAAAAAAAGTCCATTTAAAACAATCAGAATTCTGGTTAGGCCATATTTAACATGTACTTACAGTTTTGAACGTTCATTGAACGATGAAAACTATTTGTTTTGAAAACTAAATGATTGGTTTCTTCCCCATTAAATTGAAAAGTAGGGTTTATTTAATAACACATTTTATATTTGAAAGGCTTTGAATATAGACATAATATTTAATTTTATTTTGAAAAAAAAATCTTGTTATTGTTCAATGAACGTTCAAAACTGTATATTTAACATTATTTTCTGGTTATTTCAACCGCAGAATTCTGGTTATTTCAAACAGATTTTCTAGTAATTCCTAAAAAAATCTGTTAAAAATAACCTGAATTTTTAGTTATTTTAACCAGAAAATAATGTTAAATATGGCCTAATCGGAATTCCGGTTGTTTTAACTGGACTTTCTTTTGAGTGTGTAAACACGAAGGCGTTTTTAGAGATTTAAAAAATTTTGATAAAATCGAAAGCATTATAAATAAAAATTTTATTTTTATGTACATGAAAATGTTAATAGGTTGATATTTTTTTTTATTTTGACTCATGTTACTTAATTTTTAATTTAAAATACTAAAACTTTCAAAAGATTTAATATAACTTTTTATTGATATGTCACAACAATCAGCATGCGACGGTTACAATAATATATATCGATTACATAACATGATCATTTGTTCATATTTACTTGCTGACCACATCATTTTCAAATTAGACTTTGCACCAACTGTTAGAATAGTTAAATTTATTAATGACTTTAGTCATGATTTGAAAATTCTGTGACAGAAGATCTTAATCCAATTATAGATTGTTTTCTTAAAATTTCGTGATTCAAAGATCTTGGTGGAAAAAACTGCAAAGCGTGCAGCTTTTATTAATAATTGATAGACTCAATGAATCGGAATATTGTTTTATTTATGGTCGTGTATCTCACGCTTTATTTTTTATTAGACTCTATCGTTTACAATTCGATCACAGATTATTTATGTTTGTCTTTTTCTGCAAGAGTCACTTTTTTGGGAATTCACCTTCATTACGTATTTCCGTGAATCATTAAACGATAAGTTCATTATAGTCATGTTAATTGATACCAATATATATATATATATATATATATATATATATATATATGGAGCAGAATAAGCCAAAATTAATTTCCTTCTTGACTCCAACAATCTATTTGATGTTTTAAATTTTTAAAAGTTCAAAATTTTTACAATAAATAATATTTTTTTCTGGCAGATTTTCTGTCTTTGCTTAAATAATATTATTGTATTATTATTAAAACACCAGGTATTAGAGCTTATATTATTACAACAGTATATAAATTCGTAACTCTGCGCTTCGTTATTCAAAAAAGTTTGCCGAAAAATCGATCAATAAAAGTCAACACTCAACAATTAATTATACGTGATGAACTTGGGTCGCCTAAAAGTAATATTCATCGAAAAAAATGTTTTTTGTACACTCGTAGATTTTTTTTCTTGCTAACTATTATTTATTATAATGCCTTGTATCAAGGCAGAGAATTATGTGAGCTACAAAAATATATTTACATCATGCTTGAATCTTTAAGTTATAGAAGAAGAATTGCCTGGTTAAAAGCTTCATGCGAAATTAATTTATTATCAAAATTAACAAAATTTGTTTCTTTTTGTGTTGATTTTGTCAAACAAATAGAAGAAAAAACTTTTTTCTGTATAACCCTACAAAAAAATAATCTCTTACATTCAATTCTTTAAAATGATTATTTATTAATTTTCATATTCTGGACTTACATTGACCCTTAATTAATAATTGAAGATATATGTTGATGTTGGTAATTGGCTTTAGGGTCCAAGGTTGATAAAAACTCAGAGTTTTACATAATCAGACGTTTCGGCTCTGATCGGAGCCCTCATCAGTGATTTATTCAAATCTAAAAATACAGAAAAAGGGTTTTTGCTAACATAGGATATTTTGCATACAAAATTTTTTGTAAAAATTTAACAAGTAATTATAATTATGTTTTTACATGTAGGTAAATAAATTTTGATATTACTTTGAGGTAAATATTTCATTCACATAACCTAACAAACTAGATACCAGAAAGCATTTTTTGGAAGGTTGGAATTAAGTGTCTAAATATAAAAAATATTTTTAATTGACATTCGTGCATGGAATTGTAGATTGAAATTTTTGTGGTGTAGTTTTTAATATACATACATACACAACCACACACACACCGACACACACACATACATATATATATATATATATATATATATATACACATACATACACACATACATACACACATACATACATATATATATATATATATATATATATATATATACATATGCATGTATATATGTATGCATGTGTGCATGCATGTGTATATATACACATATATACATATATATATATATATATAATCACGCATGCAATATATACACATATATATGTGCAATATACAATGTACATATACTATACAATATGCATACGTACATACACACATACATACATACATATGACATGCACATAACATTATATATACCACACATATAAAATATTTTCAAATTCTTTAAATATTATTTCTTTTGGTATGAAGTGCAATCTGTAAATTTTATTTAATTCAACATTTTTTTCTTTGGCATATTTTCCTTAGAAATTTGTCCGCTGTGATACTTTTTTAGCAAGAAGAACTGAAAAATTGATAGTTTTTTTGCAATGACTTAGAACATAAAGAGTCCGTAGAGTTATAAAAAAGGCTTTTTCCCAATCGTGGGTATAGACAATGAGGCTGCTTATTCGGAATGTACACAAAAAGGCCATAAATTTTCATATAATATTGCACATAAAGTTTTCTTTGGTTTGAGTCTAGATCTAAAATTACCTATGTAAATATTTCTTATGTGTAAAGCAATGAGAATAGCACTGTGTAAAATCCAGTTTTTTGGAAGTAAATTGCCGATTTTTTGGTTTGACAAGTAGATGTAAGAAAAAATATTGTAAAAAATTATAAGTTGTGTAAAGAAATTTAGATGCGATTGTACATAGAAAGAAAAAAAATTTGTTTACATAAATAAAGGTATGAAAAGACGTAGAGAGCCGCGAAAAAAATTCTAGGAGTAATTTTATCGAAATCTAATAGTAATGTCTTAGTGTTTAATGTGTAGTACTTTCAAATGTGTAGGTATGGTATTTTTTATTATTAAATTTGTGCACAATTCTATCCAAATTTTTAAATCCTATCACAGACTATATATAGAGTAAAAAAGGAGGACTAACCTTGATTAAAATTACGACTTTTTGTATAAATGTTATTATCCAGTTTTTTCTTTTTCCGTTTTTTGGGAAGACACATAACTTAGACTGCACACACCTCTCCCCTGGGAGATTGACTCGTAAACTGAGTTATGTTTTGGTTTTTAGGCATGCATATTGAGATGAGAGTGGAGGGTAAGATTTTTTTTTCCCCTTTAGGGATTTTTTTGGAGAAAGAAAAGGATGTGCTGGAGGTGGCTGGACTGTTAGGACAATGAGAAGACCATAAATTGTAACCGGAGACATAAAGGTTTCGTCGGCATATTTTGAGTGTTTCCAGAAAGTATGTGTATTTATGTATTTCAGGACTTTCAGGATTTTTTAATATTATGAATTTTGAATGGAGTTAGGCTTGGTTGTTTAAGAGAGGGAGATAAAAAACTGATAAATTTTCTGTATCAGTCCTTTGATTTACAGAATGTGAAGTACTGGCTATGTGGGTCATTTCTAGAATCATGCGTTTTTTGTAGTTATCTGATCTGTCTATTATTGTGACTTCATCAAAATTAAATTTGTGATCTTGGTGCCATGCGTGTTTCGTTAGGGCAGTCCATTTTTCTGGAGGGTTAAAGACATCTTTTTTATGCTCATGGATTCTGGTTTTTAAGGGGCGTTTGGTCGTGCCTATATAAGTAGCTTTACAATCTGAGCAAGTATGTGTGTATGTATGTGTGTATGTATGTGTATATATATATATATATATATATATATATATGTATGTGTGTGTGTCGGTGTGTGTGTGGTTGTGTATGTATGTATATTAAAAACTACACCACAAAAATTTCAATCTACAATTCCATGCACGAATGTCAATTAAAAATATTTTTTATATTTAGACACTTAATTCCAACCTTCCAAAAAATGCTTTCTGGTATCTAGTTTGTTAGGTTATGTGAATGAAATATTTACCTCAAAGTAATATCAAAATTTATTTACCTACATGTAAAAACATAATTATAATTACTTGTTAAATTTTTACAAAAAATTTTGTATGCAAAATATCCTATGTTAGCAAAAACCCTTTTTCTGTATTTTTAGATTTGAATAAATCACTGATGAGGGCTCCGATCAGAGCCGAAACGTCTGATTATGTAAAACTCTGAGTTTTTATCAACCTTGGACCCTAAAGCCAATTACCAACATCAACATATATCTTCAATTTATTAATTTATTTAGAAATCGAAACTGTTGTCTTTTACCAAAAAAAGTTAATGGTAAAAACAGTTTAGTAATCTCTTCTATACTTAGTTTTTGATGTTCTTGAATACTGATAATTTGTGAGGCCTTTGTTAATTTTGCCATTATATCTTATTATGTACAGTCTACATGGCAGAACGCATTACCTTTTACAATCTTATCTAACTTCTACTACTGTCAGGTGACGATACCACCTGAGAGAAATGATTGTCTCGGTACAAAACGCAATTCAAAAACTTTTTATTGTTTCTTTTTTGAGCAGTGACTGAAGATAATCCTAGATTTTTATTTTTTCACTTCGATGTGAAAAATTTGTGAATTTTACAATTTTTACATTAATGTTGAAAATCAATAATGATTCAAAATGTTTATGAAGTTATTAAAAAAAGTTGATTTGATAAACCTTTGTACAATGAAATTTTAACTCGAAATTATTATGATTTATGATTTTATTAAAATTATTGATTGGAATTTGAATCAGCTACAGATTGTCTATCAGAGCAATCCTTCTTCTGTAACAAGAAAATCTTTTATCAACAACGTTTAACATTAAAATAACAATCAGTTTGCTTCTTTGAAGCTCTTGTACGGTAAAATCCGCTGATACGTATCTTTTTTTAATTCTTACATTAGAGCAACGCATTGACTTTTTTATTAGTTGTTTACATTGCTGCAATTCCTTAATGATTTTTAAAAATTATCATACTAACTTATGAACAAACTATTTACCAACTGTTTTTTTACCAACTCAAAAGAATAAGAAGGAATAATTAAATAATTTTTAGTAGAAAAATTAAAAACCCAAAAACACCCATTGATTATGGCCTTGTTTTATAAACTCTGCATTTTTTAATCCTCTTCAATAGTGTTTAATCTTAAAGTAATCTCGATAAAAACAAATACTCAGTGATAAGCTTCTTCTTCAGAAAATGATATTCTTTATTCAATGTAATCTACTCTCCTGTAGATAATTTGTATTAATTGTATATAAATAATTCTGAACATTGTTTTAAAGTTGGGTTCATTTATCGAAAGTATCTGACATGGTAACTTCAGTTACATATATTACCAAATGTCCATTTGAACTCTGAGTATCCATGATCCTATAATTATTTGTATTCAAATACCGAAGATTTTTTCAGTTTCGTGGTTAAAAATAAATATCATTATGCTTTTCTTTGATAATTTTCAATCGTCACCTATTTTCAAAGCATCATCTTTCGTACTCGATTCACTTTCATTATCATCAGCATAGACTTCAATTTCATCAGCAGCTTCTTCCAGATTTCTCATATTTTCTTTCCTCCTTTCTTTTTCATCTACTAATTGCGTCACTGAAATTTCTATACCTAGATCGGTAAATCCTTCCACTTCTTCTTCTGTGAAATTTTCTAGTTCTGGTTCTTCTAAAAGGGTATTAGCTTTTGAAATAGCGTCAGGAGATGCGTTTGTTCCTTCTTGGTCTTCAAAGTCATTCATTCGACTTCTTTCTAAAATATCAGCTTTGCTTTCTTCCATATCGAGGGAAGTTGTGGTAAAGTATTTTAGTTCGTATTCAGGAGAACATCCTTCCACAACAATATTGGCATTCAGAGAATGTCTACTAGATTGAGAATCTCCATGAAAACGATCCAATGATCTTCGTCTGTCATCAGATCTAGAATGATATAATTTCGCCTGCTTTTGGCTCTTTAAATTTTCTCCACTTGCCATTTTGGCTCTGATTTCTGTTTCCTCTTGCAAATATCTAGCACAATCTGTAGTGAATCTTTCAATTGAATATTTTCTGTAAATTTAACAATACAATTTTCTAGTTAATTTTTGGTATTTTAAAATACTATAATAAATACACTACCGGTCAAAAGTTTAAGTTCATCGGTTGTTTAAGCCATTGTTAAAGTGTCTTAATTTTTATAAAAACAAGTTAAACATTTTCTTTTGATAACGGCATGAATCTTAATGGAATTTATTATCTAATGATCCCAATTTGAAGGCAAAATGTTTGTATATATTACGATAAACGTCAAATTTCTATATTTTAGGACAATTGTTAATAACTCTAAAAATAATCAACATTTTTAAAAGTATTTAGTCTCGTTTTAAACTCTGTTTTAAAGGTAAGTCTTCATAGTAATTTGCTAACTGTTCAAGATATTTTCAGAACATTTTTCCTGGAGTTTACCCTGGGGTCAAACATGATACAAAATAGTCGTAAAATTTAAAAAATGTCTAGCTTCTTATAAGAATTTTTTAAATTTCAATGTATATCATATTTTAATGGAATTTAGTAATATTTATGAAAATATTAGTATTTTTTATTCATTTATATAATGTATAGAGTACAGTCTTTATTTGAACTTTAACGACGTCTTTGTACCATGTTTGACCCCAGGGTAGAATCCAGGAAAAAATTCTAAGAATATCTTAATTAGTTAGCAAATTACGATGAAGACTTACCTTTAAAACGAGATCAAAAATTGATTATTTTTAGAGTTATTAACATGCCATTATCGAAGAAACGAATGTTTAACTTGTTTTTATGATAATTAAGACACTTCGACAATGGCTCAAACAAAAAGTGAACTTAAACTTTTGACCGGTAGTGCAGTTGCATTGAAAACCAGGGCCGACTTAAGAAAATTTGGCGCCCTAGGCAGAATAAATATTTGCGCTCCTTCAATCTGAAAATATATTAATCTATCTTTATATTAAGCAATCTGGAGTTATATTTTCGCGATCACGGAGAAAAATGGAGATCAGAAGAATATAAATGATTACGCAGTTTGAGAGTGAGTTCTGTACTGTTTAATACTCTCTTTTCTTTTTTTTGATAATTATTCTTGTTTTTTAGTAATCGTTCATATTCTCATGATCTCAATTTTTCTCCCTGATGAAATCAATAAAAATCAAGATTTTCCAGTTAAATCGACACAATTTTTTAATTCCTCTTATAGAATTGCAGTAATGAAATTACAGTGCAAATACTTGGTACAATCTATCTTAATTGGATAATCACAAGTTTTTTGGTAAGTAAAAAAGGTTTTTTTCATCGATTTCTCGTTATAAAAATGAAAATTTCACCTCGACTTTGCCACCCCCTAAATTTTGCCGCCCTAGGCGGTTGCCTATTTCGCCTATATGGTAGAGCCAGCCCTGTTAAAAACATTTTAACTAACCTGTAGTCATATTTTCGAAAGTCTGGACTTCTTTTGAATTCTAAACTAGCCTTTCGGAAGCCTAAAGATCTTTCAGATTTGCGGTCATTTCCTATTCTGTCAAAAGACATTTTACGGAAATTTTGAGACGAAACTTTTCGAAAATCTCGAGGAGAAATTTTAAGTGAATCCCTTAAGTTTATTTCTTCTAACATTTTTAGGTCTACAGAGTTTCTTTTCTTAGGCACAAAGTCTTCAGGAAACCTGCTGTATATACCTGAGACAAAAAGAAATTGAGATAAAAAATATTAGGTCAAATTATGTGTTAACAGACAAAAAATGGAATTAGGTCAGTTAGAAAATCATTTATACTAGGCAGTGCATCGATTCAAAGAATTTATCACGAAAATTGTACATACTAGGTAATTGTGGAAAACAGGATTGATTCCCTCCAGCCTTTCTTGATTCGCTGACCTCTTCCAGATCTTCAATCATTGTCTGGCGTTCCAGTTGGTGTCGTCTAGCTGTGTCAGATCGGTCCTTCACCTTTAGAGTGACTGGTCCTTTGTTTGGAATATGGAGATCCATTGCCATTGATACTTCACTTCCACTCATTTTTTGATGCTCCAAATTTTCTCTGACTACCTATAATAGAGTAATTTACAAGATTTTTAAAATAAAAAATATCCTAACAATATATTCTTCTCAAAAAACTACTGTTTGTGATTTCCAATGGTAAAAAATCTTTACTGTTTCATTCAGTGGCACATTTCCCACTGATTCGGGTTTGGAGAGTGCTATCAAAAAGACTATGTGTAAAATTTTTCAAAAATTTACAATTTGTACAATCTTTAACATGAGTCTACGCAATTTGCCACATTTTTCAATTCAGCTTGTTTGCAAAAATTACTTTATTGCACAAAAAAATGTTAATGTTTTCTAAACTCTACTTTATACTAAAGAAACTTCGACTTATAATTTTTTGCACAAAGGTTTTTAAAAATTTCTTTTAAAATTTTCTCCAAAATTTTTACACCTACATATTTAAGCCAAATTATCAGTTTATTCCAAAAAAAATTCGATCTCAAAGTATTTTATTCGGAAGCAATGTTATTCTCAACTGCTTTATAACAAAGAAATATTTACATACCCACAATTGGGAAAATCTTTAGTATGATAACTACAAATTTTTTTAAGTTTCTAATTGATTGTTAAAAAATTGATGTACTTACAGTTTTGAACGTTCATTGAACGATGACATAATTTTTTCTTTCGAAACAAAATTAATTATTATGTCTATATTTAGAGCCTTTCAAATATACAATCTGTTATTGAAAATACGCTACATTTTTTATTTCATTGGGAAGAAACCAATTATTTAGGTTCAAAACAAAATGTTTTTCATTGCTCAATGAACGTTCAAAACTGTAAGTATATAAAAAATTGTCAATTTTTCAATCACTTTATAAAGTTTTTAAAGTATTTTAGTCGGAAGCATTTCCAAGTTTTTATCAATGCATTGAAAAAAAGACGTAAATAATCAAATTTCTCATCAAGGAAGTCCTTAATTAGCGAAATTGTTCTGTGTATTTTTTAGATCCAAAATAAATCACTGATGATGGTTCCGATCAGAGCCGAAACATTTGATTATGTAAAACTTTGATTTTTTGTTAACCTTAAACCCTAAAGCCAACCATCAACACTGATCTTCAATTATTAATTAAGGGTCAATGCAAGTCCAGAATATGAATACTAAAAGATGAAAATCTAGTAATTTTAATTTTACATTTTGTTTTATCTATCTATTTCATTTTTGTTTATTACCATTGTTTTACTGTTTTGTAGGTTCTTTTTCTTTTTTAAATTAAAAATAGTTTTTGAACTAAGAGTTATAAACGTAATATTTATATTTCTCCTAATTTACAATATTTGCGGTAATTGAATTTCTATCTTTTACGGACATTCGATTAAGATTTATTTTAACAAAAGAGTATTTTAAATCCGGACAAAGAGTTGATTTTGATCAAGTGGATAAATAGCAGTTTATCAAATTATCTTTAATTAGGCCGGGAATAATAAATTGCATTTGAATTGTTTATTTCTACCTGATAAGGATTATAGCCAGGATTATCGACCGAGATGGCATGTCTCTGTAATAACTCTGGGTTTAACAGAGCACAGCCAGCAAACTTTGGTGCTCTTTTTCTGGGTGATCTTTTTTCCACTAGAGTAGGCGCACTGGGACTTTTTTTCATAGTATTAGAATTGTCTTTGTCTTCGAGTTCTTTTGAGAATTGAGCAAACTCTGCTGTGAGTTGCTTTCTTGTAGCATCGTGACTGTGAGCACTGGGAGTTGGGCTACGAGTCGTCCGAAAAAGGCCCCATTGTTGGTCCCATTTTGAGGTCTGGCAAGAAGTCGATCTTCGAGTACGTTGGCTTTTTGTTGGTTTTATTGGACCTGCTTGATTTACTTGTAAACGCGCTGGTACAACTTTCGCTGCGTTGTCACGTGCTTCAAATGTCATTACGCAAGCTGCCACTACTATGAAACCTGAAAAATATTTAATTAGAAAGAGTTTTATTGTTTCTCACTATTTTATATATTATTTGAACTATCATAGATGAAGCAGTTGGTATTTTGTTCATTAAGGCCATGGATCAACCAGTGCAACTGACTAAATCGATAAATTCAGATTTCCCAAGATTTTTCAACAATAAAGAATTTTTTTAACTCAAACTTTAGTACAAAATAAAGGACATATTAGCGGATGACTGTAGACTTTATACAGTTTTTAACAATTTAAAAAATTTTAGTGCCGGTAAAACAGGAATTAATATTTTTGATTTTTCAAAACTAATTGAAGTCTAGAGCCATTTGTTAATATGCACTCAGAAAAAAGATTTGTTTGAATAAAACAAATTATTTGTTAGAAAGACTTTCTTTGATTTAAACAAATTATTTATTTGAGTTAAATAAAATTTGTTTGGTTCAAATAAAGTATCTTTGAACCAAATAAAAATATTTTCAAATCAAATAAATTTCTGCCTTAAATCAAACGATTTATATCTTTGGCAATATACGAATGCAATAATTTGTTTGTTTTGAAAAAAACTTATATGATTTAAACTAATATTTATTCGAGCCGAAGATGTTTTGTTCGAATTAAAAGAATGTTATTCAATTGCAATAAATCTTTTGTTTCAATAAAATAAAATTTCAGCTAAAAAATGCGTTATTATGGAAAAATCTTGGGGAAAAAACTGATTTTATTGATTTAGTTAGCTGTACTGGTTGATCCATTGCCTTGAACAAAATTATTTTGTTGAATTCACAAAGTACCCATTTTATTGAAGTAACTAAATTTTGTAGTTGAATATAATAAATACTCGAAATTTATTCAAAATAACTTAAATATTTAGTTGAATCAACCAATTTTGTTTCAATCAACTAAATTTTACAAACCAAAGAATTTTGTTGGATCAACCAAGCATTTTATTGCCCCTATGACAACGAAATACTAGACTACAAAAACGTCTAGTTAAAACCACCAGAATCCTATAGTTAAGGCATATTTAGCATTTCTTTTCTGGTTTAAATAACTAAAATGTCGGTCATTTTTGCTAGAGTTAAAAAAATTAATTAGACAATCTGGTTAAAATAACCAGAATTTTAGTAAAAACAACGAGAAAATATTGTTAAAGATGCCATACTCCCTAAATAAAACAGTAAAAATTCAGTGATTCACAGTGAAAAACCACTGTTTCGAATGTTATAAGTCTTCCACATAGAAATCAGTGGAATTTACTTGATTCCACTAGGGAAATTCACTGGTTAATCAGTGCAATATACTGGTCAAGAATGAAATTCGCTGGTCAACCTGTGAGTTTCCCTAGTGATATCAGTTAAATTTCACTGATTGTATGTTGAAGTCTTATAACATTCGAAACAATAGTTTTCTTTGTTTCGGATTTAGGAAGTAACCATAAATCTGGTTATTTTAACTAGACTTCTTTTTGAGTGTATGGTTGTACCAAGAAAAATTTAGTTGATTCAACAATATTTTTTTCTGAGTGCATAAAGGAGCCATCCATCAATAACGTAACATTTTTTTGCCAATTCTAGACACCTTCCAAATTTAATTAATTGTAATAAAATAATTTAGACACCCTTCACCACTCTATATGGGATACAAAGTTAAGCTTTATATTAATATTAAAAAATAGAGAGTGTTTATTTATTAATATTGAATAATTGAATCGTCGTATAGAGTCTCGGTACTAGAAAAATTAAAATTCTCGTAAATTGATAAATCTATTTTTCTTACATAAGCGATTGAAACTTATTAAATTAACTAACTGATAATTAAGAATTATAGCAATTAAAACAAACTTAAATATTATATCACATTATCTCTGAAATAATAATTAAATTTTATATTCAAATAATTATTTTCAAAAATCATTTGAAAAATAACATAAAGCAAATAACTAGCAATACCTAGAGTATGTCTTTTCGATGCGCAAATCGATACCTTCTATTCCATCATAACAAAGATAAGATATAAAATCTTGAAAATCACTTTGTTTCTAATAAATAAAATATGACGTGGTATTATCAAATATTATGAAACTGATTCTCCGCGTCTACCTTATGTGGGTCATTTTCAGACTTACTCGCCGAGGCCTCCATAGCTCAGGGGTTAGAGCACTGGTCTTGTAAACCAGGGGTCGAGAGTTCAAATCTCTCTGGGGGCATCTTTTTTTTTTCCTTTTTTTCGAAGCATAATTCAAACACATGTTAAAAACATGTTATGTAAAATTATTATATATTCTAGTTATTTTAATATGGTTTTAAAAAATGTTTTTAAGTATAATCGATGGCACGACCTAATTCTAATAGAGCGAAATTTTTCACAATGGCACTTTACTACCGATTAGCTAGTGTCCTATTGTTAGACTTCCATTTTCAGACTATTTTCTAGGGCATTTTACTTTTTTTTGGTAATGACTGAATGTTATTGAGGGGAATTTTACTTTTATTATAAGGATAAAAATAATTTTATCAAATATTGATAATTAAACAATTTCTCTGCGTTTGATCAACAATTATTTATTAGTCTAAATAAATCCAATTCAATTCAATGTAAGATAAAAATTAGAAGATATTAATTCTAATGATTAAAATTTGAAAATGTTTTAATGTTAGTTGGTTTTTAAAGGAATAAAATAATTGATGGTAAAAGCTTGTCAGTTGAAATATGTAAATAATACATACGTAATAAGTATAAATGTATAAAAATAAATTAAGATATTGCCATAAATTTAATTACCTCCAACTCCCATGACTATTGGACCAGCATAGCTGAAATTGTTTAGATGAAATCCACGTGATTCGTTTTTCACTTTTATAGTGCGATTGCCCCTGATTTCCTGTGCTTCCGAAAGCTGGTCTGCAAAGTATCCTGATCAAAATGCAGAAAAATGATGATCTTATAAAAATGAGATATTTTGGCCTCTGTTAAAAACCAATAAAATAATAAAAAATGCCACATACGAAAAATTATTTATATCGATTAAAACAAATTATTTAGTGGTGATTATACAGAAATACAGAATTCAATAAAAATTCGTAAACACTGATGACTTGGCTTTTTAATTAATAACAATTGTAAATGTTATGTTTTATAATTTCAGACAATAATATGAAATATTAGTTTTGAGTCATAATTGTTACTTTCTGTCTATAAAATTTATTAGGTCCATACTTCATACTTTTCACGTTGATGCGTGCTTGATGGGTTGCATACTATTAGGAGATTCTTAACCAGTTAACTGTGATTGACGAGTATACTCGTCATAAATACATGGAACTTGCCATAGTCGCCACAGTTAACTGGTTAAGAGACTCATTTCACTGCCAAGTGACATAATTTATTTCCCCAGATTTATAACTTTTTTTTCTTCCAATCATCATGTTTACAGAGAGCGTTATAAGTAAAAATAAAACTTTTTTCCAGAACTTCCGCGGAGAAAAATTTATTACAGCACTTTCTAACATTTTTTGTGCAGTAACTTGAGTCGTTTTTATCTTTAATGTTAAATCAATTAAATTTCATTAATTTCTATAATATATGGAATTCCCAATGAAGACATCCAAAAAACGCACTGTTAGAAATATTATTAAATTTCATGTTTATTTGTGTATGAAATTAAATATTTTCCTATATTATTCATGAAACAAGGCACTGGTGTATTCAATTTAATATACTGAGAACTGAGGTATTAAATTTAATATACAAAAATGAACAACTTACATATATATTTTGATTTTACGCAATTATTAAGTTATTTTAGCAGTGAATCTAGGGTGTGAATAATAAAGTAGATTATTTTTTTTCATATAAATACAAATTCATTTTTAAATTATTTAAGATATCTGAGTATTTAAAAAATTAATTTGTTTACTCTGTAAGCATTGAAATTCATCATGAATTTTCATATCCAGATAATTTTTTAGCTCAAGTACGTCGCATTTCTGATATAACTAGCGGAAAAATTAAGTACACCGAAAAAAATTCCTTGTACCCGTGTACAAGGAATCAACTATTTTGCCTAGTTAGGACAGGCGCCAACTTTGCAATCCTAGTTGAAATGACAATGTTCAAGTTTAGTAAGAAAAACAAAGAAAGCAAGTTGATTTGACGGACAGATCCTTTCAGGCGCATGTATTAAACGTAACCAAAAAACAACTTTACGTTTATGATCTACCAGAGCAAAATTTATATTGATAAAAGTGGGTCTTAAAGAATTATTGACAAAAATAAATTTTTGTTTACACAGTGAAAAAGTAATAAATACAGAAGATATTCTTTTTACAGCAGAGTTTTGTAATAACATCATACCAATATTAATTGAATTTAATTCTTAATAGAACTAGAATTATTTATTTCTCTGTAACAAGGTTTATATTGGTTTGTTTAACTGTATGTACGTGATTCTCTTAAACAGGAATCCGTGTTATTTCAACTAGGTTAGACTTAACTATGGGTGATAGTTGACTCTCGGAAAAAAAAATTTTTCGGTGTAATATTGATGATTAAATTGATTTGAAATATTATCAACCAGTTTTAATGATTTAAAAGTTATCAAAGAATCATGTACTTACAGTTTTGAACGTTCATTGAACGATGAAAAATATATATTTTTTAAAACTATATGATTGGTTTCTATCCCATTGAATAAAAAAGTACACTGTTAAAAATCTGTAAGTACATAAAGAATCTAGAATATATTCTGTTTAATCGACACTTTGATTCATATTAAAATTCATAATTGCGTTTATTAAGTTTCATATAATGCATATGCAAATGTCTTCATACACTTTTATTTTAAATTTGATTAAAAAATGTTGAACAGTATCTCTTTAGGATGTACGCGTTTACATTGACCAAGTTGTTTACCGCTCTTTTTCAAAAAAGTTCTTTCAACTTATTCTAATATTTACGCAGTACTTGAATACCAGACTTAATTCTTATGTCTTTTCTCCGGAGAAGGTTTCTGACCTAGATCTCTAAACCTAATATTTACCTATGGTAGCCATGCAAGCTCCTAAAAGCATTAGTAGTAGCCCTATGCCGAGAGCTCTACAGGCGTGCCACAAGCAGCGTGTTGTCATTTTGCTTCTCACCACCTGTTTCATTTAATTACCTGTTGTTAATGTTAAATAATCGTTTTTTACGTTTTTTACGAGAGAATATTGCTTGTCTTTAGTGAGTTAAATATAGCTTCATTAGTACATTTAAAAATAATCAATTGGAATGCTAAAAATTACTTAATTATTTAATCAAACTAAACTGTCTTTTTGGGTGCACTTACGAAAAGCACTTACCGACGATTAATTTGAAACTCACTATACCCACGTATTTTGAGGCGCAGATTACGAATATGATGATGGAAATACCCAGAAATTGTATTTTCAAGGTGAAAACTGAAAAAAAAAATTTCTAACAAGTTTTTTCATTTGAACTAAAATCATTATTTTTCGAGAAAAATGAGATTAAATGGAATTAAATAGGCAGGCACACGATAGGGAGTTTTTCTCAATTTAAATCATCCCTTCTTAAATGGAATCAAACAGATAATGTATTTTTTGGGGCCTCCCAGGTGCGAATTGACCGTCGGCCCACGGTTGGGCCAACCTTGTTAAAGTTGGTCCAACCTTGTTGGCCAAAGGTCGGGCCAACTAGTGAAATGATAACGCTATCCGTCCATTGGCGTGAACAGTTGGCCCGACGTTGGGTGCCGGAGATGGGCCGTCCTAGGTCAAAATATGCTTGTACCCGTGTAGAAAATGAAATCAGGGCAGTATCAGGCCCTGATAAGGTACATTATTTGATTACTACATTATTAGTACGTCATTGATACATTATTTGTAATCACACGCTTGAATTAAAAATTTCATATTCGCTTTTGGATTCGAACCCTCTAACCTACCTCTATATTATCTACATAACTAAACGCATTCCTAACGCCTAAAGCTTCTCGGCTATATTCTCGCTTACCATATTCCGAATAAAATCTCGCTTATAAGCTACTGCTGCAAAGGCCGTATAAGATGGGTCTGTACCCTGTTAATGAGCAATGTTTTTGTTTCAAGTATTTTAATCAGTTATGGGTTTAAAATTTTTACACTTTCAATGACTGAATTAAATTTCTATATAACACAGTATTTTTGTATGAAACTTGGAAAAAACTTTTTTATCAAAAACATTATCTTATAAGAAGTTGTATACTTTAGAAGTATACATTCTTACAGTACTTTAGTAATAATTTACATAGTATACAACTTTTTACATTTTAATGTCAAGATTTTTTTTTTAATAGGGCAATGTCCGCACGGTTATAATCTAGTTGATAATATGCCGACGATTGGTTCAACCATGACCCAGAGGTGGGCCGACCAAACTATCACGGTCATCTAAGGTAATTCGCCAAGGTTGGCCCGACAGTCGGTTCGAGTCTGGGCCATAGTTGGGCCGACAGTTGGTCGTGCAATGGCAACGGAATCTAGTTGATAATATGCCGACGATTGGTTTAACCGTGGCCCAGAGGTGGGCCGACTGAGCTGTCACGGTCATCTAAAGTAATTCGCCAAGGTTGGCCCGACAGGTCGGTTTGAGTCTGGGCCATAGTTGAGCCGACGGTCGGGCACATCTTTGGTTGCCGATGTTGGCTGCCAGAGTTGGTAAAACCGAAGATACCACAGTTGGCCCAACTATGGTCACCAAACCTTGGTCGCTAGAGTAGGGTCAACCGTGGCCCGATGGTCCAACTTTGGCAGCCGACTGAAATTCGCACCTGGGCTGTAAAGTGAAGATTTTGGGACCCACATGATGTGAAATTTGGGCCTGGTAGATAAGTCATGAAGAGGAGTTAAAAAATGAAGCGTGAAAAGTCCATGAAGTGCAGGGTTGCAGGGCGAAAAAAGGTTGGAAGAATAACAAGACATATGAGATAGAATAAGCTGAGACATATGGTAAACAAACCGTTTTGACACATTAGTTATTTTGTTTTGGCGTCATATACTTTTGGTTGTGTAAAAATGTCTAATTTTGTGTCAAATAATCGTCATTTGCGGGAAGTGTTGATTTTCTTCTTTCATTCGAAGAAAACGTCGGCTGAAGCGCATCGAGAGCTCCAAAAAGTTTACGGAGATGCTGCTCTCTGTGAAACAACGTGCCATGATTGGTTCCCTCGCTCCAAAGACGGTGTTTTCGATGTTGACGACCGTCCGCGTGAAGGAAGGCCAAAAACCTTCGAAGACGCTGAATTGGAGGCATTGCTCGATGAGGATCCGTGCCAAACGCAAGAAGAGCTTGCTTCAGCATTAGGAGTTACCCGCCAAGCCATTTCCAAGCGATTGCATGCGTTGGGAATTATTCAAAAACAAGGAACTTGGGTTCCTTATGATTTGAAGCCAAGGGACGTTGAGCGTCGTTTTTTCACCTGTGAACAACTGCTTCAGCGTCAAAAAAGGAAGAGTTTTCTTCATTGCATTGTGACGGGTGATGAAAAATGGATTCATTACAGCAACCCAAAGAGAAGAAAGTCATGGGGACTGCCCGGTCCATGCTTCTACATCATCGGCTACACTCTAAAAACAAGTGTGTTACTTCTACACGTGAAATACGATAGTAACTAACTTTTTAGGAATTTGAAGTGTGTATTTTTAATACACATTACAAACGTAATGTTTAATTTTCAAACACTTTAACGTTTTGTACCCAAAATGTGTGTTAAAAATACACACTTCAAATGCCTAAAAAGTTACTATCGTGATTCACGTGTAAAAGTAACACACTTGTTTTTAAAGTGTAGGCCGAATATTCACGCTGCGAAGATTATGCTGTGTATTTGGTGGGACCAGGTCGGTGTTATTTATTATGAGCTGTTGAAACCAAACGAAACCATTACTGGGGAACGGTATCGAACGCAATTAGTGCGTTTGAGCCAAGCACTGCGCGAAAAACGGCCACAATACGAGCAGAGCCACGAAAAAATGATTCTACAGCATGACAACGTTCGGCTTCACGTTGCCAAACCCGTTAAAACCTACCTGAAAACGCTCAAATGGGAAATCCTACCCCATCCGCCGTATTTCCCAGATATTGCGCTGTCCAATTATTACTTGTTCCGGTCGATGGCACATGATCTGGCTGATTAGCAGTTCCGATCATATGAAGACATCGAAAAATGGCTTGATTCGTGGATAGCCTCAAAAGATGAACACTTTTAACGTAACGGTATTTGAGCTCTACCAGAAAGATGGGCAGAAGTTGTAGCTAACGATGGGCAATAATTATAATAATAATATAAAAAAAAAGAGCATGAACTTAGTTGTGCACCTAATATTGTTGGGTATTTCAATTCGATCAAATGTATCACTAATTTGCTCGGAAACTATAAGTTGTAGAAAAAAATGCATGTAACAAAAAATGTATATCTCGATGAGGTCTACAAGTTACATTTTGAACCTTTTTGCGAAATTTTGCATATTGTTCGAGATAACCGCAAACAACCATGATTTTTATGGATTTTTTTATGGTTTCACCATGAAAATCGACTAGCCGGCAATTTTAAATATTATATGATGTGACATGTTTTAGAACATATCCGATTTTGTATTGACCCATAATTCATACAATATTTATTTGTTTTTCATTTTGGCATAGGGTCAGGCTCTTTTTATTTTCACAATACCATTTTTCTCAATGGCAGATATAAAAAAAACGTAAAAAGTATGGCAAACGTTTCGGCCACATATGGGGGCCCTCTTCAGTGCCATAAATTATAAAATTCGACTAAAATTTCTTTAAAATATCACAATATAGAAGATCATTAAAATAAGGAATGGTATAAAAACAAAACTTATCTCATAGCTTGCAACTCAAAATGAAGCAGACCGGTATGCAAAACACATTTTAAGTAAATTAAAATATACAGATATGATAGTAACTTACTTTCTGTAAAGCCTTGCTTGCAAATTCATTATAAAATAGTTTGTCCGTGAAGCAGATATACCTAAAAATTTTCATTTAAAATACACGCTTCCCTCTGCTCGTAAAGATCACCATAAGTGTCTCGAATTTCTTAAGTATGTATTGGACAATTGTCTTCTTCTAGGAGGAAAAGAATCTCTCAGGATAGCATTTTAAAAAAAAATTCAGTCAGCAAAGCCACATGTCCCGAGTCGGTTTTCAAAACAGTTCAACTCGATCGTCGAGAGACTCCGGTAACAGTCCTCAAAAAAAGTAAAAATTCTAAAAATTGATAAGTGCTCGGGTCGTCCAGATTATCAATTTCACATTTTATATATTATAATAAAAAAAAAAAAAAAGAAAAGTTCTTTACCGGTCGGTTCTTTTCGCGAAATTATAATAATAAAAAAATAAAATAAAATTTTCGTTCATTATATCGTGGTTTCTTATATACAGTGAATTTTTTAATATGTTTTCAATGCGTGTTTTGCATACCGGACTGCTTCATTTTGAGTTGCAAGCTATGAGATAAGTTTTGTTTTTATACCATTCCTTATTTTAATGATTTTCTATATTGTGATATTTTAAAGAAATTTTAGTCGAATTTTATAATTTATGGCACTGAAGAGGGCCCCCATATGTGGCCGAAACGTTTGCCATACTTTTTACGTTTTTTTTATATCTGCCATTGAGAAAAATGGTATTGTGAAAATAAAAAGAGCCTGACCCTATGCCAAAATGAAAAACAAATAAATATTGTTTAAATATTATGCTCGTAATCAGCGCGTCAAAATACGTATATATGGGGAGTTTGATGGAAATCGGAAGGTCCACCTATTTGGAACTGCACCCTTAATGGGTTTTGGCAGTTTTTTTTTGTTGTTATTGAAAATCTCATTCCTCTTGAATAATAATGGTTTTAGAGGAAAAATGTGTGGAACATTAAAGATAGATCTTTTCATCCGCTACCACTTTTGTGGAAAATATTTTTTTCCTAGAACAATATTCATCGACATAAAATTAAAAAAAAACTTGTTAAAAACATTTTTTTTAGTTTTGACCTTGAAAATAAAGTTTGCTGGTATTTTGATCATCATATTCGTAATCAACGCCTCAAAATACGTGGGCATAGTGAATTTCAAATTAATCGGAGATAACTGCTTTTCGGAAGTTTATCTATATTTTTTTTGTAAAACAAGTAGTCTTTTAGTGTTATTCAAGTTTTGAATTATGGTTGCAGCTTACTTGGGAATTAGTTTTTATCAGTTCACGGTGCAGATTTTTATTTGCTTCAGCTTACCGCAATCTATAATTTAGACACATGTCTCTATTTCTGATCGAAAATTCATCCATTTAAAGTATGTAGCATAATAATAAATTTTATTATTTGTTTAGATTATGAAAAGAGTGCAAAGCTTGTGCAATTAAAGTTAAAGAATGAATAAGAATTAATGATATGAATAGAAATCGAGCTTAAGAAACTACTGAAGTATCATAAAAATAGAAAATAGTCCTTCATTATTATGAAGAGGAAAAATCATATCATTATTTCTTGTAGCTCAGTAAAATTATATTAATCAACTCTTGAAATCGAAACGAATCCAATTCATAATTATAATTGAATTTAGAATAATTAGAAGTTTATGTTCAGATATTTCAAAATTAAACCTCTTTTATTCAATACTTTTGAAAATTATTCTATAAATTTAATTTAAAGGAATAAACTATTGAATGTGACAGTTTTATAATTTTTTAGCATTTAATGAAAATATGTAATTTTCTTAATTTTGTTTTTATGTCAATAAAGAGGAGCTCTTTGAACGTACAATATTCCGCAAATGTAATTAAATTGAAGGATCAAAACAGTGGTAAAAGTATACTGTGCAGAATAATATACGAAAATAGAGAACGAAAATGGTATTTAATCTAAAATTGATTTAGCAAAGCAATATTCCTTTACTTTCCTAAAAGAGCATCGCATCCGATTAGTGATTCTAAATTTGACATTATTAAAGTAATTTTCCGATAATTTAATTTCGTATACTAGAACGTGATATTTCCAATTTTGTATTAAATTTACTCATCAAGATAATTCTTTGTCGATGATTTATTAAATCTTAATATATATAATAATAATAATATATTAAAATGAATTATATTTGAAGTCCGAATAACATTTTATTATAAATAATTCAATATTAAGATACATAATGATATCGAACATTTATTCTGCAACATTAATTCAAGAGTTTATCATCTTCTCTACTTTTCAAGAATCAACAACTTAATAGAAAAATTTAAGTTTAAATAATACATACTGAGTTTTTCTTTCAGGCCGTATGGTAGGCTTTGATGTCACCAATTATATACGACTACTTTATAATGGAAATAATATAATTTTTAAAAAGTTTACGGAAAAGATAGTAATTATTATTTTATTAATAAAGCGGTCGTATATAATTGGTGATGACAGACCTGACGACACGGTCTTAAATAAACTTTTATGACATTTTATAAATATAATTATGTTCTAGAAATAGAGATGTCGCTTGCGGTGCAAAAGATTGGAAATAATTTAAGTGATATAATAATTATTTTTAATTGTTTAATTTACCTGGACGTTCCAATGTGCACCAGGTGCGCAAGCTCTTCTCTGAGTTCCTTGCCATTGGATACTTCCTTGGGTCATCCTGTCTACGTGAACGCTACAATTATTAATCATTTACGAATCTTAAAATATTAACTGACGCTTATGTAATGAGTATTAAGTTCAAAGTTATGAATTTTTGAAAGTAACATACATTATTTCAAAGATTTCAACAGATTTGACAGATTATATGATTTTCATACTCATTTGAATTCAGCTTATAATGACTTTATTTAATTATCATTAAGCATTTCAAATATTTAGAATGCTTTAAAATTGTTGTCGACATTTCTTCAAATTTGTAAAGTTCTAACCAATTAAACTAATTCGGAGCCAATTTAAACATTTGGAGAGGCAGTGAAAATGAAAAAGAATTTATAATGAGACCGCAAGAGCTACTCGTCGTATTTTTATGCATTTCTTTTTGCCAAGTTGCTGGGAGAGATAAAGAGGAATATCCTTTACTTTTCTGTACTCAAACCAACAAGTAGAATTTTCATTAATACTGCGCGAATATCATTTGAATTGGAATTTCAGTACGCATGCGGATGTACAGGTGCAATAAATGAAAACAGTATGAATAGATATATATGACAATTGTATTCTGCTGGGGTATGTTTTTAGAGCATATGCGAGCTTGTGGACCGAAAAAAATTGGTAAGATTAAACATTTAACTGATTGGCTAGCAGGATTTCTAGTCTTTTTTTTGTTAAATCAACCGAAAATCTAGTCCATTTTAATAGTTTTTTTACATTTTAATAATAAATGAGAAGGTATTGGTTTTATGTGAAAAATGACTTCCGAAATTTTTATCAAATATTTACTTTTTGAGACCCCCTGAGTCAGGGTTTTTTACAAATGTGTCTGTCTGTACAAGTCGTATACTCGATAATTCACGATAGAATTATTGGATTGAATTGTGCTTTGGCATACTTTATCGGAGCCGAAAAAGTAACTTAACCAGCCCCATCCGACCAAAATTCTTAAAATAGGAGCATTTTTTGTATTTTTGAAAAATTCCAAAAATTTTAATACTGGTTCCTGATAGTGCCCATAGATCTCTACTAATAACTAAAATTAGGATAGTTACAGTAGGTTAAAACTCGAAAAAAGTTAATATCTAAATTCCATTTTACAGTTAAATTATACGAGATACGAAAAAACGTTATGATACAAAATTGTTTACTAGATAAAAATCTACAAGTTTAGATTGCGACATTTTTTCATAAGATGTATATTTTTCTTTTTAATTTTAAAAAATACTATTGAAAATCCAAAATTCAATTTTCCAACAATAATGTGTGAAATACGAAAAAACGTGGGTTTGCAAAATTATTCGTTACAATAAGATCTACAAATTTTGAGTGACATAGTTCCTGATAAAACGTATATTTTTCATTTCAATTTCAAAAAGTACGATTAAAATTGAAAAATTCCATTATTTAAACAAAATATGTGAGATGAAAAATTATTTGCTTAAATGAGGTCTACAAATTCTCAGTATGACATTTTTTGACAACATATAATTTTATGTTTTGTTGTTAAGAAAACACTATTGAAAATCAAAAATTCCATTTCTTAACCAAAATATGTGAGATACAAAATAAACGTTAAAATAAAAAATGGTTTGCTTAGAAACAGTACGAATTTTTTCCTTTTTGAGGTATTTGGAAGGAGATTCATTTTTTTTATCCATGTAAATTATTAGAAAGTTACAGAAATATGTACAGAAAATGGAGCGTGAAGCGCGAGTGCCATGGTGAGAATGTTCCTTAAGACTGATAGAGCTTTAAGTAAATTGAATTTCTATCCACAATTTCTAAAAAAATTTGTTCAATTGATTCTAAAGCTATTTTTTATGATTAAAATTAGCAACTTTCTGTACAAATATCGGCAATTGATTTTTCATTTTACTTTGATGACTTTTATTTTTCATTAAAGGATGTTAGTTACAGACATGAATTTCATATGATTTATGGTGAACATTGAATTTTCATATTCTCCCTTAAACTGCATAGTTTGGCAGGCATAGAATTTCAAGAACAGAATAGGATTATACAAACATAATCATTAAAAGCGTTTGATGCATCAGAGCCAACAAAGTGGTGACCTAAATAAGTAACAATATTACAGGCATTGGAGAGGATCGTAACCTTCTTTAATTATATTCCCTAATTACGTTTATGGTTTATAATTTTTCAACAGGGTGCCATAATTCAATGATTACTCACAATCAGATACATTAATTAACGAGATTTAAAATTCGAAATACTCTGTGGATAATTCTGTGAGCTATAATTTTTCTCCCTTATAATTCCCGATACAAATGACCTACATTGAATCAATTCCAGAACAAGGCAAGCCATTTTGTAGGTATTAGTGAAATCTCAGCTTTAATCTCCTTACATTTAAATGAATTTTGAAGAAAACATTAAAATTCAAGAATGTGGATGTTTTCAAATATTTTATTTTTGATGAATTTCTATACTTATAACTTTTATAAGTGAACGTTTTCAACTTCTTGTATTTATCTTACCTTCACATCGTTACGTTAATGTTCAGCGTGGTGCCATTTCTCATTGAGGGCTTTCCTCCACGAAAGATACCTTTCTTCTGCAAAATTTCGTAAACGATTTCCTTTGTTAGTCGAGATAAAGTTTAGAGTTTCATTGAATTTGAATTGTTTAATTGCACGGAACATTAATTGTTGTTGAAGTGCAGATAATTCTGAAATTGCACTATTACTATTATTGAAATTATTTTATAATACTAAAATTTATTATAATTAACATTGCCTCTTATAAATTGTGATTACACATTTCTTTTTTTCCAGGTTGCATCACTTTTATATGGGACTTGTGATTCAAATGAAAGATATCGTGAGTAATTATAAAGTTTGATTTTAGTGATTTAAAATTGCATCGGAAATATTGAAAAAATGCAAAAATTAAAAAAATTAATAAATTAAACAGAATATTATTTGTGTCAAAGTATATATTTGCCAGTATTAACCCATTTACGAATGGCATTTTTTAAAACAGAACGTTAATTTAAGAATATGGACTTTAAAATCATTTATAGCATATTCATATTCCTGATTTTGAAATGCAATAAAATTGAATTTTGATTTGTTATTGTTTACTTGAATTATTTTGCTTGTACACAAATAATTTCTCGACGGATTGGATTAAATCGAGAATTGATTGCGCATTTGACGCAATTCAAAATCTGCCAGTTTATTTTTAGTCAAGCATCAAATTCAATTCCATTTATGAAAGTTTAAATTGTGCACATGAATACGGATTCGTATTGCAACTTTTGTGCGATCCAAAAATAATAATTATTCAGTAAAATTGTATAAATGCATTGATTTAATTAAATATGATCGTTAAATTGGAAGCAGTGAGACCACTGGTTAATTAATAGAATTTCACTGATACATTTATGGAGGTTTGGAAAAGTTAATTTTTAAAATGTCTGTAGTTAACTGTTGGATATAATTCCGGTAAGCACTCAAGTAATTATAGTTACTAATTGATATAAAGTTGTTTTTAATTTATTGTTTCTTTTTTGCATAGTAAAGTTTAAGGCTTTGAAACTAAAATAAAATTATAATGTTATTATTGCAATATATAATAGAGATATCCCAAATTCTACCTTTAGATTCAATGAACACTTTAAAGTAGTTCATCCACAAAAATTAGACCTCAGGCAAAATTAGATAATTTTGCTTTCAAGAATAGCAATATTATTATTGACGGGCTAATTTGAAAGAGAAAAGATTATTTTCCATGAAAAAAATTTGAAATGCAGAAAAATAATGTATTTAACAAATTTCATTTTTGCTGAACTTTTTTCCTTATTGTTTCATACCAAATTTTACAAAATGATGCAATTTTGATAAATTATGAATCATTATTTCAGGAAAAAGATTCTCTGCAACTTAACCGCTCCCAAATTTTGGAAATAAATTCTTTAATGGCTGAAATCATTAAAAATCAATTTTCCAAAACAAAATTCTTATAAAAACATTGTTGACTTTCGTAATAAATTATCCATTTCAAAAAATTGGAAACGGTTAAGTGGTAGAAAATCTTTTTCCTGAAAAAATGATTTATTAGAATCACATAATTTAGTAAAATTTGGTATGAAGCGATAAGGAATAAAGTTCAGCAAAAATAAAATTTGTTAAATACATTATTTTTCTGCATTTCAAATTTTTTTATGGAAAATAATCTTTTCTCTTTCAAATTAGCCCTTCAATAATAATATTGCTATTCTTGAAAGCAAAATTATCTAATTTTGCCTGAGGTCTAATTTTCGTGGATCATCTACCTTAATGGTTCCAGGTGTAGATGAATTAGATTTTAAATGTGAATAAAAGAACTGTAACAAAATTAGGAATCTGAAATTCAAATATAATCTCAAACTTATGTTTCCTCAGTTCTATTCGAACCTAAACTATATTTCTTTTATAAGAAAATATATTTATATTTTAGTATTTTTGATCTTTCTGAAGAAAAAGTCGAGAATACACTTCTTCCCGTAGAGTACAGGTTGAGTAAAAATATTTTCATCATATGCCAGGAATATTAAACGCCTATTTTTTATATTCCTAGCATAATCTCTGCTATATGGGTTGATCTATAAATCAATAATATGAGATATATAGCAGTGAAATTTTTTTTCAATAGTCTATTTATTATGCTTGTTCACCCTCCATCTGAAAGTAAAAAATAAATATAATCAACTTACGAAGGGATCCTATTTCATCTGCGAAGTCGCAAACGCAGAATTGCTGAAGTGTTAAAAAACTTGCACGAGTGATAAATTCACAAGATCTTTCATCTAATCGGTGTTTTCGTATTACTGTCATCAAGATTATAACATCTGGTTCGTGACAATAATGCCGGGAACAACATTGGGTAATACCACTTTCCGAAAATCACAACGCGTTTTGGTTAGGATCTCTTGAATCGGGAGTATCCAAGATAAATGACGCGATATTGCAAAAATCACGGTGAGATGTGTATGTTTTTAAGGAAAGCGAAAGAGCGAACAGATGCCGCTCGAGGGAGTGTCTCCAGCATCACCTGTTGGTTCGTATCCCGGTCACGGGTTTACAAGGTGCACATACTACATACAACTACCCCGTAATACCCCACCTATTGCGCATGTGCGAACGCAGATCAATGTGTTATAATTATACACTCTTATCTCAGAACTTCGATGGTACAACTTCACAGACTCTTCCTTTGACGAGTTCAAATTATTCGATACTTTTGGTTATTCAATTACGTGATTTTCGAGGATCTCAGAATAGACTCCGAGCAATGTCGAAGATATTGGAACACGAGGTAGCGCGATAATTTGAAAATTCACTAGGGTGATTTAGTCGCTTGCAGTAATGAGCAGTTGATACGTTTTAATTTTATCTTCATGAAATCATGTTTTGAATATTATATTAGAGAAATTGATTAATGCTATACTTTTTTAATAATCTCTCGTGTGTGTTTAAATAATTACAGGGTTTTCCAATTAGAGGTTTGATTTTGAATAGACCGCTATTTTGACAGCTGTTATAATAAGAGGTGTCATTTGTTGACAGGTGACAACTAAAAACTATGCCTTTAATAAAAATCTCTATCCGCAACGTGTAACTGTTTGGTGCGGTTTTTGGGCAGGAGGGATCATTGGGCCTTATTTTTTTGAAAATGAAGCTAGAGCGGCTGTTTCGGTGAATGGATTGCGCTATCGAACCATGATTAATGACTTTTTATGGCCAGAATTGGAAGATATGAATGTGGACGATGTTTATTTGCAATAAGACGGCGCTAACGCGCCACACAAATGGCGAAACCATCGGTCTTTTGCGTGAAAAGTTTCCAGGTCGAGTGATTTCTCGAAACGGCGATTACAATTGGATGCCGAAATCATGCGATTTAACACCTCTAGACTTTTTTACATTCCCATCACGGATGAGAAAGTATTAGTTTTATGTGAAAAATGACTTTCAAAATTTTCATCAAATCTTTACGTTTTGAGACCCCCTGAATCAGAAAAAATTCAATTTTTTTCAACAATAATATGTGAAATACGGAAAAAACGTAAGAATGCAAAGTTGTTCGTTTCAAAAAGAGCTACAATTTTTGTCTCACACAGTTTCTGATAAAACATATATTTTTCATTTCAATTCCAAAAAATACGATTAAAATTCAAAAATTCCATTTTTTAGACAAAATATGTGAGATACGAAATAAGCGTTGTTCTGAAAAATCGTTTTCTTAAATAAAGTCTACGATAATTTTCCTTTTTGAGATATTTGGAAGGAAATAAATTATTTTAATCATGTACACTGCCGTCGGAAATTGTGCGCATGGTGCTTGTTATCGCTATTAAAAATCACTACTGACTTTGAACCACGATATCTCGGTGAAAAAAAGAGATAGTGCATTTTTAAAAATACAGTTGAAAAGCTTATGAAATTCCATGTCTAGCGATGCTCAATAAATATTTTTTTGACTTTCTGAAAATAATACAGCACGTGAGGAGTTAAAAACAAAATTTCAAGATTTTCTCAAATTCTCTACCTCAACTTCAACTTTTTGCATGACCTAGGAAAAATTTTTCCCACATCTAAAAATTATACGACATAAAGTCTAAAACTTATCTTTAATTTAAGCCAAGAAAACTTAAAAAATATTCATGGGTGCCCGAGATACGATTAAAAATGTTTAATCGTATCTGAGTTGAATTTTAATCGACGATCACACTTCTCGGCCGGTTTGTTGCTAGCCACAAAGGTGGCGCTTAATTGGAGCTCTCTTATATGTTCTTTGATCCAAGAACGTGTTTCCTTTATTTCCTTTCCTTTCATTCTTAGTTAATATTTACAATGACTATTAAAATTTTTATTAGTGTTCTAGTTTATAAGAATTTTAAGAAATAAAAAATGTTTACATATCATTGTTCTATTCGTTAATATGGGAATAATATTGGATTTAAATAATTTTTAATAATCACAAATAACAATAAATATTTTTTGAAATTTAGAATAATTAGAAATATTGCTTTTATATGATATTAATTCATTTAAAACCATTAATATTGTCGCCAATAATTATAACTATAGCTTCATGCGAGTGGCCTGTCACATAATCGCAATTTTAATACCTAAAATAATGTAAGTCCAGGAAATAATTATAAATATTTTCACTGGAAAGTGGAAGCAAAAGGAGAGAGCGCGAGAGAAGAAGAGAGAGCATAAGAGAGAGGAAGAGGGAGAGATATCCAGCGAGTGTACACTCATGCACTGTATCTCACTATAGCTTTCTGCCGTTTGTCAATTCCTTTCTTCGTTCGCCCATGCACATGACCCATATACCCGTCTCTTTTTGAAACTTTTGATGTGCTCTGCTGTGCATCGCGAGGCTAGCATACGTTCCATTTTCACACTTCCTTCTCGTGCGCCTATCCTTGCTTAGATGCTTTAGCCAGCTGATCTCCCACAACAAAGGCCACGTGCTTTTTGTAATTAAAACCTAAAGACTCATCTGAATATTTAAAATAATTATGTTAAGGCTTTATAATTCATATAATGATTAAAAGCCTAGACTAATTAAATATATATGTATATATATATTAGAAACTAAAATCGTTTCTACAATTTGATGACAATGCATCAAATACTAAAATTCGATGAGCGCATTTCCTTTCCACGATAAGTGTGGAAATAGGGGAGAAATATTCGACACCTAAAAATCAGCAAATGGTGTAATAACTGAATCAGCATGGTACAAAGTCCATCTAAATTCCTAAAACCTCCCTACCATTATTTCCTTGTCCAATCATAGATTCCTTGATCATCAAAAAACCCTACCATGTTCACCTCGCGATGAAACAGTAAAACAGATCAACGCCAAGCCAAAAATTGCAGTTACTCGAGCAAGCCGGTACTATCCGGAACTACTCGGACAGTAGGGAATATACTTTTCTCTACTTTTGCCCGTTTGCGGTCTAGATCGACAGTTCCTAGATCCTCGTTAGTTGATTGAACCCGTAAAACTCTTTCTAACGAAATTATTTATTTGGAATCGTGTCGGGCGGACGTAAAATACAAAAGTCTTCATCTACACAGAAGCAATTCTTTTATTTTGAATACATCAAAATTAAATTAATCTTCGGCGAGCCATTTAAAAGGTCCAATTCGTTGATCGCGAACGGTCGGTATACCTGTTTCATTAGTTGAGGGTAACTCGTAAACGATTATCTAGTGATAGACTCTTGGCAATCGCATCGAACGTGTATCAACGAAAATTTTCGGCGGACTATTTACAGTCCAAATCCAGTTTTTCGCGGTTTTTCTCCACCAAAATAAAACGGCACAAAGCAGCAAGAAATCGCAGAAAATTAATACTACCGAATCTCAAAACGGTAGTGATAAGTTTTCACAAAAATATTTGAATTAGATTTAATAGGGAAATTTTAGCGGTGAAAAGAGCGAGTTTAAAAGCACTCGACCCTTTTCTGGTTGAAAACCAATTGTTATATTTTCTTATTAAACCTAAAAGAAAAGTGGAAACAGTGTGTGTGTGCATCACGCAAAGGACAAGGGTGGTTTCTTTTTGGAAACCACAAATATATAAAATCAAGTTTGGCCCGGATAACTGAGGACTTCAGTAACGGGAACGCACTCTCTTCCTTGCTCCTGCTCTCCAGAAATCCGGTAGGATTAAGAACCTAGGAATAAAATCTTAATTGTGGTAAGGTACAATTTATATTTCTGACTTATCTCTCTTCTGATTTATATCTAAAATGTTCACCTCGGGTTATTCGCTTGTTTCTTTTTGAAATAAAACTGTCTTTTATTTATTCGAATAATTGCCGCCTGACTTCATTTTATTCAAGGCCCCTTTTCCCCTCTTCTTATTGTTCAAAATTAAAGGTGATCAGCGTAAACGTGAAGAATACACTCTCAGTCCGAGAGTAGAAGACCAACGACCCCACATAATAATAAACGAATTCAATTAATATTCACATTAATCGAATTCGGGAGTTTGGACGACCTCCGCGTACCCATTTTATTAATAATACCCGTACGTAACAATGTTTAACGGTTCAGATTATTTTAAAGTTGCGAATACTGATTTGGTTATTTGGAATATAGCAACTCGATTGCTACTCTACAGATCAGATTAATAAAATCACAGGGTTCGATCATAATATCGAGAAATAGATTCGAAGGTGAAATTTCAGAAAATGTTGCTTCTTTTGAAAATTTTATATTTGTGTCTAGAGGTTAGGTGATCATTATTGTTCTACACTGTTATAAATTTCTGTATTAAACTTCCATTATATGTAATGGGAGTTTTTTCTGTAACGTGTATTAAATTTAAAATACTTTCATCTTAAAAAATACAGACTTTTATTTGTATATAAATACACACGTGTACACTCTAAAAACGAGTGTGTAGTGAAATGTGTAATTTTTACACACTACACACGTTGTCAAGTGTGTAATTGAGCGAAGTGTGTATTTACTAAACATTGCCAACTCAATTTTTCGGGTACAAAACGTTAAAGAGTTTGAAAATTAAACGTTACGTTTGTAATTTATATAGAAAATACACACTTCAAATGCCTAAAAAATTACTATCGTGATTTACGTGTATAGAAGTAACACATTTGTTTTTAGAGTGTATATTTTGTAAATGTTTGTTAATTTTAATATATTTTAATTGAAAAGTTATTAAATTTAATATGAATGTATATTAATTTTTCATAACACACAAATTAATTATTTATTAATTTTAATTTACCACTTGCATATGAACGTCTATTAAAATTAATAACATTTTTAACAGTGTGTATAGACAATAGTTGGACCCGCGATAATTGTCCCTGATCTTGTCACTTATCATTGAAAATAAAACAAAGATGTTGACAATCTCTTCAAAATGTGGATTTACAGCATTTGTTTTGAGTGTTATTAATTATAATTAATTATTATTGTCAAACCAATGATATTACATTGTACTGTAAGAAAAGAAATTTTATACTTTCACATAATAGTTTTACACTATTAGGAAAAACTTTAATTAATTTAATTGAAACTTCATTCAATTATCGTGGTTAAATGATTCTTCAACCAAAAATAAATTAATTTATAACTGAAACAAATGAATTATTAAGCAAAACCTACATCAATTTTCAAACGCAGTAAATGAATTTTTAACTATATTAAATGAGAAGTGGTTTAATTTCAACCAATTTTTAATATTGTATACGATTATGTAATATTATTGACAACATACTAAAACCACATGCATTTTCTTACAGTGTAACATAATTAAATTTAAAAAGTTGGAAGTCTGAATATAGTAATAATTGAATATGGATAAATTTGATAAAAGTTTAGAATTTATAATTTCACAGTTTACTTTATACACTCGAGATTCCCTGTAACGAAAAGCTCGAGCATCGGAAACCTCTCTGTAACGAACGCGAGAGGGATCCCCTCCATATCCTACTTGTTGCTAAGCGCTGTTATGCGCATTATGTAATGCGCGCAGTCTGTCTGTCAGTGAGGCTATGTGAATAATATATTTACATAGTTAAAACGGTATAAAAAAGATTTCTGTGAGTATTGAAGATGGAATTAACTTATTTGACGGTATGTACTCAAAATACTAAAAATTTGTGATTAATTCATTAATTTGTGATAAAAGCCATCAAACCCATTGATTACTTTTTCAAATTCGAGCGCGCTTCATTCCGTAGTAGTGGGGGAAGAGGGGTCGATCGTCTGCTCGTTATAGGGAGGCGTGGCGCGCTTGTTACAGAGAGGTTTTGTTACAAGGAATTTCGTTATAGGGAATCTCGAGTGTAATTATAAAATTTATCGTATTTATTACTAACCAAAAATTGAACTTTACGTTTCGATTTTATATTAGACTTGAAACTCACAAAGTCATATACTCATTCAAATATATTGATCAAAATTATTTCTTCACTTGTTGTTTTAATTATTCCTAAAGCGTCTTAATTTTTATAATAACAAGTTCAAATTTTTTTCCCATAATAGCATGAAAGTTAATAAAAATTTTGCATCTTATGAGCCCAAGCTGAAGGTAAAATGTTAATTTTATACACATATATTGCAAAAAACGTCTATTTTCGATCATTTTGTAAAAATATATTAATGTCTCTGAAATTCATTGAGATTTTTAAAAGTTTTTGGTCTGATTTGAAAGGTAAGTCTTCACAGTATTTTGATAACTAATCAAGATATTTTTAGATTTTTTCCTGGATTCAAGCTAGGGTAAAAGATAATACAAAAAGGTCGTAAAATCTTCAAAATGTTTAGTTTTATTTTTAAATTTTGCGACTTCTTTGTGCCGTATTTGATTCTAGGCTAGAATCCAGAAAAAATATTTTAGTAAGTTAGCAAAATACTGTAAAGACTTACTTTTAAAATGAGGCCAAAAACTTTTAAAAAATTCTAATTAATTTCAGAGTTAATAATATTTTTCAAAAAATCGAAATTTGACGTTGCTTGCAATATATGTTTATAAAGTTAACATTTTACCTTCAGTTTTCCACACCCAAAAATAATGATAATATATAAAGAATTAGTGGTAAAAATTTCAAAGGCCTGTGTCTAATACTTTAGATTTTATTAAAAGATATGTTGCAATAATCACGGAAAATCACAACTTGCGGAAAACGGAGTTTTAAGTAAAGTCTTGTAGTGAGGTCTCGCTAAAACGCGTTATTTGTAAATTGTAGTAACTTTTAATTTTATTTATTTTTTCAAAAAAAAAATCAGATTGCCTTGAAATTTTACACACATACTCAGAAAAGTATAGAGAATAAAAAAATAACATTTTTGGAAGATGTCAAAAAAATAAAAAATATACTAATTAAAGGTGGTGGATAACCTTAATTTAAATATATTAAATTTGTTTTTGTTTTTATTTTTTAGAATTTTTCTATTCTGGTTAAGCATTTTTTCCTATATGCTATTATAGTTTGGTATAGATATGTAGATATGTATCAACGACATTTTTGGTTTTTGGTTTTGTATTTCTTTTTTCTCCACCCATTTAAACTTGCAAATATGCTGACGAAAGTTATCTACTTCGCAAATTAGCTTTGTAAATATTAACTCGCGTAAGGAATATTATGATTTTTAGTTTTTTTATCTATAACATTCTGGGTCGAGGTATACACATTCCATTAACATAATTAATTGCTTGGGGTGGCTAATCGTTGCTATTCAATTGTAGTATGGGAATTAAGATAATATTTAAATTCTACATACATTCTGTCAAAAAAGTACCGGGAATTGATCATTCAAAAAGCCCGCTTGAACAGATTGTCAAAAACCTTTTTCACGCTAAGTTGACACCACTGTCCTCTATACTGACATGGAGTTTGAGTGTGATCTGTCATTTAGTTTGTTCACAGTGCTCGATGTTGTCAGTTTATCTCAAGTGTGTTTCGCGATTTTTTCAATGGATAAGAATATCGAACAAAAAATTTGTCTCAAATTTTGCATTGCAAATGGAATTTCCTGTGCGGAATCGCTGAAAATGTTACAGAAGGATAACGGTGAATCGACTTTATCAAAAAGACGTGCATATGAGTGGTACAGTGAATTTAAAAGCGGTCGAGATGTGATGGAAGATTTGCCTCGCTTTGGTCGGCCATCAACGTTTTCAACTGAAATTAACATTGCTAAAGTGAAGGAAATGGTGACTGAAAATCGTCATTTAAGTTAAAGAGAGATAGCCGCTGAACTTTCTGTGTCTCACGAATCAATTCGTACCATTTTAAACGATTGTTTGGGCATGGAACACGTTGTGGCTCGACTAGTTCTCAAAGACCTAAATTTTCTTCAAAAAACCAATCGCGTAAAGGTCGCTGAAAATATGCTAGAACGAGTCAATTCCGACCCCACATTCATAAAACGTATTGTATATGGTGACGAGATAGTGGTTTACGAGTTTGACATGCAAACCAGTCAACAAGCCTCGGAATGGCGTCTTCCAACTGAGCCTAATCCGAAAAAACCATGTTAAAGCTGATCAAGAATCCAGGTAATGTTGACTGTTTTCTTCGATTATCGCGGTGTTGTACACTCGGAATTCTAACCAGGCCAGGCGGTAAATAAAGAATATTATTTGAGCGTTATAAAGCGTTTAAGAGAACAAATTCGTTGGAAACGGGCCGGTTTTTTTTCTCTTTCCAAAACTCAAATTACCACTTCGAGGCACCCGTTTTCAGTCGATAGAAGACATAAAAGAGAATTCGCGGCGAGAACTGAAATCGATGCGTTTGAAAAAATGTTTTGATAATTAGATTATTCGTTGGCATAAGTGTATTATTTCGAAAGGGGCCTACTTTGAAGGCGATAAATAAAATTTGGATGAATAACAAATAGTTTGTATTTTATTGACCAATTCCCGATACTTTTTGGACAGAATGTACTTCAAGAATAATGAGAATATATAAGAATTTTATTAAAGTAGTTGTGCCAAAAACCAGGTCTCTGTAAAACAAGTTTTTCTATGACTTAAAAAATTGAAATGATATTATTAGTCGTGTTTCATAAAAGACGAAACATTATTTTTAATAACAAAAATTTTAAACATACGAAAAATGATACTTCTAATAATGTTTATCATAATAGAATTTTTCCTTATTATCGCTTTTTATCAATTTTTTTAAAATGATTATATTTTCCTAAATTCGTGGATTATTTTTTCGGAGAAAATATTCTCGACAACTGTACTGTATCCAATTTTGAAAGTAAAATTTTAATTGTTCAAAGAGGGATAATTGCTGTGTCGTCGTCGCACCTGTGTGATACGCATTCTGTCTTCGTCACACCTGTGGTGATCCTTAAAACAACCAGGGTGGCCGTTGAACCGAGAAACCGGGAAATGCCCGGGACTTTTTTTAAATATAAATAAAAAACGATTGTTATTGTTCTAAAAGTGTTACATAAAGCAATTATGCTTTTCAAAATTCTCGAGACTTGCAGCTTTGACCTGAGTACCTTCCCAAATACCTCGACCCAACCAAATAATACTTACAATAAGTCAAAGTTGCGAAATAGGTTCAAGTGAGTCCTATTCTTCTAGCGACTATCCTGAGCAATATATTGCAGATATGGACATGTATTGAGTTCCAGTTGACTCTAGAGACTTTCAGCTTTGACCTGAGTATTTTCCCAAGCACCTCGACCCAAGCAAACAGTACTTACAGTAGGTCAAATTCGTGAAACTGGGATAAGTGGGTCCTACCCCTCTAGCGAATATCCTGAGCAATATATACCATATATCTGCCTCTCCTGAGTACCAGTTGATTCTCTTTGACTTTCAGCATTGACCTGAGTATCTTCCCAAGCACCTCGACCCAACCAATCAGTACTTACAATAGGTCAAAGCTGCAAAACTGGGTCTAGTGGGTCCTACCCCTATAGCGACTATCCTGAGCAATCTATTGCAGATATGGACATGTATTGAGTTCCAGTTGACTCTCGAGACTTTCAGCTTTGATCTGAGTACCTTCCCAAGCACCTCGACCCAAGCAAACAGTATTTACAATAGGTCAAATCTGCAAAACTCTAGCGACTATCCTGAGCAATCTATACCATATATCTTCCTCTACGGAGTTCCAGTTGACTTTCGAAACTTTCAGCTTTGACCTGAGTATATTCCCAAGCACCTCGACCCAAGCAAGCAGTACTTACAATAGGTCAAAGCTGTGAAACAGGTTCAAGTGGGCCCTAACCCTCTAGCGACTATCCTGAGGAATCTCTTCCAGGTATCTGCCTCTCCTGAGCTCCAGTTGACTATCGAGACTTTCAGCATTGACCTGAGTACCTTCCCAAGTACCTCGACCCATCCAAACAGTACTTACAATAGGTCAAAGCTGCAAAACTGGGTCTAGTGGGCCCTACCCCTCTAGCGACTATCCTGAGCAATCTATAACATATATCTTCCTCTACGGAGTTCCAGTTGACTCTCGAATCTTTCAGCTTTGACCTGAGTACCTTCCCAAGCACCTCGACCCAAGCAAACAGTATTTACAATAGGTCAAAGCTGCAAAACTGGGTCTTGTGGGTCCTACCCCTCTAGCGACTATCCTGAGCAATCTATACCACATATCTTCATCTACGGAGTTCCAGTTGACTCTCGAATCTTTCAGCTTTGACCTGAGTACCTTCCCAAGCACCTCGACCCAAGCAAACAGTATTTACAATAGGTCAAAGCTGTGAAACAGGGTCTTGTGGGTCCTACCCCTCTAGCGACTATCCTGAGCAATCTATACCACATATCTTCATCTACGGAGTTCCATTTGACTCTCGAGACTTTCAGCTTTGACCTGAGTACCTTCCCAAGCACCTCGACCCAAGCAAGCAGTACTTACAATAGGTCAAAGCTGTGAAACAGGTTCAAGTGGGCCCTAACCCTCTAGCGACTATCCTGAGTAATCTATTGCAGATATGGGTATGTATTGAGTTCCAGTTGACTCTCGAGACTTTCAGCTTTGACGTGAGTACCTTCCCAAGTACCTCGACCCATCCAAACAGTACTTACAATAGGTCAAAGCTGCCAAACTGGGTCTAGTGTGTCCTACCCCTCTAGCGACTATCCTGAGCAATCTATACCAGATATTTACATCTACTATGTTCCAGCTGACTTTAGAGACATACAGCTTATTAATCAAAAACAATTTTTATTTGTTTTAAATGTGTGACATAAAGTGATTATGCATTTCGAAATTCCTGCCTTTTTGGTGCAAAGCGAGCATGCAACTTGAGTGCAGGAGTGTGAAGCAGCCTTAGGCTGTTGTCTATAGCGCCCATTGGAGCAGGAGATTTTTCACTTGTTGACTGTGACAGCGACTTTAACAATTGTTCATTTCGTATGATTTCGTGATTTGGTTATACCAGGAGAGATTTAATTTCATGATATTAAATAGAAAATATTTTGAAAATTTAAAAACCCATTGCATTAACTGTTATCCATTGGAAACTATCTTGTTAATGACCGGGAATTATTTTCGTTGATGAAAACGGTCACCCTGAACAACCCACTTCTCTCCACCTTGTTTTGTTGTCTTAACTTTACCTATTACCTGTGCCGTATCTATCAATTCTATTGGTAATAAATGTATTAAGTTAACTTTCAATTGTTTATATTAACTTCATGATTTAAGATAAATTAAATTTGTCATACTTTACGAAAAATTGTGTTCTTTACTGACTTATCCTCATCCCTAAGCGAAGATCATTAATTTGATCTTAACTTAAAACGAGGAACCTTCGATTAAAGTAAGTACTTATTAAATGGTAAAATAAATTGAATTATTAGATAAAAGTACGCAGCTTCAGAATGTATCACGCGTTTGCAAATAGTTTGGTAATTTTTGACAAATTTTTCTCCGTGTATTACAATAAACATTATTAAAAGCATTATTTTTCGTAAGTTTAAAATTCTTTTCATAAAATATAATGTTCTTTCTTTTTTATAAAACACGACTGATAATACCATTTTAAGTCTTAAAATCATAGAAAACATTTTTTCATCAGACACCTGTTTTTTGGCATGACAACTACCTTAACACTAAGTAAACACAATCGCGGTATCAATTACATACTGTACATAAATAACTTTATTAATATCAACAAGTCGTTGTTAGCAAATCAGTATCCTAAAGAAATGTTTCGAGTATCAATTTCTAAAAAACAGTCTTTGTTTAAAGGAAATTTGGTCGTGATGTATATTTTGGAATACCAATTAATGAAAAAGAAATAGAATAATAAAATGACCTTTGACGTATGGTCGTTTCAATTGCAGACTGTATTGATAAGATTGATCCAAAATATTATTGTCAATTGCACACTTTGTCATACATTTTCTACCAATCAATGATTTATTTCATTCTCATGTAAAAAATAAATAAATAATATTTATACAATTTACAATAAATATAAATATTCGGCATAAAAAGTATTCAATTAGAAATTAATTTTAAATCTGTTTTATTTTTTTAACTTCATCTTGACAGACAAAATCACGTCTCTAATTAAATATAACACCATACTTCGCGTGAATAAAACCCCTTGTGTTTACTGTGTTGCAATTAATAGTAGATCTTGATACAGTCAGCAGAAAATTTAGAATATATTGCACTTAATAGAAAAAGATGATCGGAGGTCTTGTAAATAAAAAGTGGTCCATGATGTTTAATTAATTTATTAAAACTTTCTAATCTTATATTAATTCTTATAGTCTGTTTCTCGGTACTTCTGTACATCGTTTTCGCATCATATGTTTTTTTTTCTCATACCTTGGCTGAGAAACTGTCTGCATCATGTAAAATTTTAATGCATTTCATAGAGATCTCTCGAAGGAAACAAAACAACTTCAACAGAACTTCATAAAATGCGACTTAACTATCCAGCGACTTTTTCCAATCGCTATAGAATATCATAACAGCGATTTGATAAATTTTCTTCTAAAAGTACCCTCTATTTTTCATAATGTCTGAATTAATTTATACCAATCATTATATAATTCGCCGTTTACAATTTTTTAGAGGGTGATGCTTTAACTGATTCACATATGTTTACACTATTTATCTAATTTCCTGCAAGAAGAGAACATTATACTGAATCAGTCAAAATTTCAGATGTTTAAGCAGAGGAGAATTAACTAAATATGCATTTTTGATTCAACATACTGATTTTTTTCAAATAAGTCAGTTATCTGAATCTAAGATTTGAAATATCTTTTGCTCCCTCAGTAAAAATTTTCATTTAGCTCTAAAATTATAAAAGTGATGCACTGATTGAAGAAATTAGTAGTCTTGAAATTAAAATTATTTTCGAACCTTAAAAATCTTGAAATGATTTTTTGTTTTTGTTGTGTTTAAACCTTCACTAATTTCGAAAACCAGTGAGTCATACGTTCTTATCTCAGACATAAATTGGTCATAAAACATAATTAAGATAATTCAACATTAATCATACTAAATAACATCCCAGATTTCACAAACAGTAAACACATTTTAATCTTCATCTTTCATTTCTCGTGTATGTGTGTTTCGTTAAATTCTTATTTTTATATACATCGATTTATGTATATTTCTCCAAACATGTGTTTTGTGCGTTTGGACCTAATATTATAATGCATATTGTAAAATTAATCTGATATCTAGGCAGATGCGTGTTTTAAGTTTACACTAATGTTTTTCTCTTTCCTTTTTTTATTTATTAATTTTTTTCTGCTTAGGAATTAAAATTTTTATTTACTGAAGTACATATCGCTGGTTTTAATCAAAAAATGAATACTGGTTTCTCGAAAATATTGTTTGAGCCTTTGAGAAGTTTCAAAAGTGTGATAACATCTTTGGTTTTACTTTGGCACTGCATATCGATTCATTTCCATGTCATGAACTACATTTTTTATGTCGATATTCCCTTTTCTTTCCACAATCTGACACTTTAACTTTCATATACTATTATCTATAAACTTTTTTACACTTTCTCTCACACACGCATGCAATAAAATGATTATCTGGCTTTTCTTTCGACGAATCACATCGAAATACTTGTCTCGGCATTTTCAATATTTTTTAATATTAATCGCAAATTGTTTTGCTCTAGAAATTAATTTGATAGAATAGATTCAAAACAATATACAATATAATTTTCCATGGACAACAGAATTTTATGTAAATTTAACATTTGAATTCCAGTATCTATAGTTTCAAATTTATCAATTATGAATTCAATTTTTTAACAATTATAATTTTTTTAACAGCAATACAAAGATCTTAAAACAGCTTGTACTATATCATAGGACTTCATTTTATAAGTATAAGTTCCTAGGATTTATCGAAAATTTAACAAAAATTTATCAATTTTCACATCTTGCGATTAGCGAATGATGATGTTCAATTGTTATTGATTAGTACAGGTACCTAAAGAATCCATGTCCCATTCGTCAGAATTATAAGAAATTACGGTATATCGTTACAAGCTACGAAATTCTACGAATACTTCATTCACGGTTGTGTTCCGTGTTCATTACAATTTCGTTTACTACTTTCATAATAAAAATTCGTATCTATTTTAGTAAATTGATTTTTTTGAAAATAAACGTTACGTAACTCTTTTCATTCTCGCACCGCAGATGAAAATTTTATATGCATGATGAACTTGCGTTCTTGTATACTATTAAGTATGATTACGTTTATGGCATACTCAAAAATTGCATTGACTCAGAGTTATATTTCTTAGATCATAAAATATATTAAATTGTATGCACTTTATTTACTTTAAAAATTGAATAACTATTAAAAGAAAAATTAAATTTTTCTCAATCACTTTTTTCATTGCGTATGTATGTAAATTAAACTCTGTATATTATTGTACAATAATTATTTACATATTGAAATATAAATATTGTCATTATACTATAAAAATAATGTTCCTAATTTTTTTTCAAGAAATATTTCTCTGACGTTTCAATGCATTTTTCTTTGCTGAAAACGCTGTTCGTAGGAAACTTCTCTTGAGTAGTTTTCTTTGTCATATTTCATAAAAATTTTCCTAATCGGTTGTATGTTCGATTATAAGTTTAATTTATTCATTTGATAAAAAGTACTCGTATAAGACGCACTTTTAGGAGGAATTGAGAATTCAGTCTAATATTTATATGCAAGTCATTTTGGGGGTTGCCGCTAATTTACACGACTTTCAACTTTTACGGCGGAAGCGTTGAAGAAAAAAATAAAAAATCTAGTTAAAAGCATTTTCGATCATTTACAATCTGCTAAAAAATAGCATTCTTAATTTCAGGTGGATGCTTGACACATGTATTTCGTATTAAAAAGAAAAATAATCTGTATACATGCAATTATGATGCAGTACAAAATTGTACATTGAAGCTTTATAGAAACTGGGATATAAAAATTGTCTTTTCGTAGTGCATGATGAATTTGCCTTCTAAGAAATGCTAATAATCAATTTTCAGTGCTGTTTGAACAGATTTGGTGGAAATGTTATTTTTTGTTTTCTACAATTTCTCTAGATATATTGTATTAGTTTAACATATTTTTTTCATATTCTATTTATTTCTATAAAAACTAATTTAATAGTTCTGATAGTTTTTTTCTTATTATTAAGAAATAAAAAAACTTAAGAGTGTATGTTTTAAAAAGGTTGTCGAACGATTATAATTATAGTCCAGGCAAATTGTAGCAAACAAGATGCTTATTATTGATAGCTACTCGTATTTTTTCAATATTATATCTCATACTATATGCAAAAGCTGAATTGCAAAAATAGTAAAAGTGCATGGATAAAAATCGACTGAGATAAAAATTTTCTAATTAGTTTCCTCTTTTTTTATTCAACATGTGAACTTTGTTTGGTACTTCATTACAGTGGAATGCATTTCTACTTTTAAAAATTGTTCATTGTAAAAACAATATCAATAACTTTAAAACTTTTGGGGAAAAGACGTTTTGAATATTTCGCAAAAAAATGCGAAATGTTCAAGAAATGATTTTCATTTATTTCTTTTCTAATTTTCTAGTCGAGGTTTTTTTGTAATTCATATTAATAACGTTCTTCAAAAACGATCTGATATTTGGCACTCGTAGTCTTGATTTTTCAATCTCTAATTCTTTTATATTTGGTGATCATCTTATTAAGAACTTTCGATTGGTCTCGTTCTTATTTTATGCATACGATATATCTACAAAATAAGAAAATTGTCTCATATTGATGGTAGAATTTGAAGTTTCAAGACTCAGCGTTTTTATGGCGTAGTTTTAACTAGTTTCTGAATTCTACTGAAAACTAATTTTGCTATTTTTTATTCACTAATTCGAATTCTTTATTAAAAATTATTTTTACCGTATGAGTTATGGCCAAGAAGTATTTGATATATTATCGAAAAAACGCCAATTCATGGTATTCCTATTCCAATTGAATTTTCAATGTGATAAGTCGCACTCTGTCGTCAGTTTAAAAGATATCTTTATCCTAGAGCTTATGAAAAGATAAAGATTTGACGCCTCCAAAGTATTCACAGTTTTTTCTTGATTTATTATTCGTACACGAAAATACACTCTGATTGCATCAACGTCGATCACGAGATTCATTTACTTCTGGAACGTTTTCCATTTTTGGTAAACGAGTCCAATTGAGATGTCCTAATGCTGGCACATCTTGAGATCAGGATACTCCATATGCACAGGCTGAGTTCTCTGGCGGACTTATTTTTTCAACTGGTAGTACCGCTGCCCTCTGCCACTCATCTCGTACCTGAAAAATTAACAATCATGAAAAAAGACGTAGAGTTAAGTGCAATTTACGAGGGTCGTTCAATAAGTCCTTAGAAAATCCAAGAGATGGCGCTCGTAGTATCGAAAATGGTTTGTTTTTAGTAATCATCATTACTCACTGGAAAGCTGTTAAAATCTCAGTTATATCGATCATTATTGTCGATTGAAGCAAAAAATTTTTTTATACTTATACAAAAATAGAAAAAACTGAGTTTCGATCGATGATTAAACATTTATATTTTACACCTAAAGAGATCAAAGCTGAGTTGGATGAAGTTTATGGCACATCAGCTTCTGTGTTTGCAACTGTTTACAATTGGGTAAATGAGTTTAAACGTGGCCGTACATCCACAAAAGATGGACATCGTTCGGGAGGTCCAGTGGAAGTGACCACCCTCGAAATGATTGGCAAAATCCATGATATGGTTTTGAGTGATAGACAAATAAAAGTGCGCGAAATAGTTGAGGACACAGGCATATCAATTTCAATTTTGTTCGAAAAATTGGGTGTGAAAAAATTTTGGCAAGATGGGTACCGCGTTTGATATCAAAGGAGAATAAACGCAATCGTGTGGTCGACTCTGAGGCTATTTTGGCACTTTTCCGTCTCAATCCTGACGAGTTTCTGCGTCGATATATAACTGTGAACGAAACATGAATACACCACTATACTCCAGAGACAAAGGAACAGTCAAAACAGTCGAACGAGGAGTTCATCGCCTAAACAGATGCCTACTTTGAGGACCTTCCGAAATCCTACTTTTTGGACGGCTTCAAAAAGGTTGGAGAAACGCTTGGAAAAGTGTATATAGTTAATAGGAGATCATGTTGAAAAATAAGAAAAAATCTACACAAATTAATTTGTTTTTCTATCTTTTTCAAAGAACTTATTGAACGACCCTCGTTTTAATACGAATTTCGAAAGTATTTTTGCCGCTTCTGTGACCGAGTTGTATTTTTTAGAGTTAGGGACTTTTTAAATAAGAACCTTAAAAAATATTCAAATTACTTACTTGTTCGACTTTGGTAAATACTCTCAGTAAGTTGAGACCAGCCAATTTTTTTATATCATCCTCGGTCCACTTAGGATCCTCCATTAGGGTCGCTAATAACTGAGGATACCTCGAGACATCTTCTAGGCCGATAGGAGTGCTAAAATAAAAAATTATTGTTATTCACGTGTCGAATCCATTTTGCATATGTAATAGTGGAGAAGATCAGTTCAATGATAGTTACAAATTTATTCCATCGAATCCTGCTCCTATGCCAACGTGATCGATACCCGCCACCTTCCTTATGTGATTGATGTGTGCTGAAATATAACGCCACGTTAAGTAAGCTTACATTTCCCTCCTAAACTTATATTGGATAAAGCTAAATAACATGATGCAATTTTTCATGCCTACGAGCAATTCATCATTTTTACTTAAATTATGTGCTACTCTTTCAAATTGTTATCTTGGAACTGTATATAAAACTATCATTATAGGTTTAAAAGATTTACGTCTCTGACAAAGGCTCTCTTAACCATCATAATTTAATTTTGCATGTTAAATATTTCCAACAGAAGAGTCTTTTTTACTCGTTTCTACTTTTAATTAGTGTATATGAAATTTTATTAAAATGAAACATTCCAAAAATTATTGGATACAGAGAAAATAAAAATATGAGTGTACATATTATGAAAAATATCCAAATTAAATTTATCTTCTGTTGTTAGCTAGTGGCGAAATTATTTTGAAAAGCAGTTTTCTTTTATAAGAATAATGTCATCAGCTTTCAGATAAAAGAGATAGAAAAGAAAAACCAATTTACCAATTACGTCCTTAATTGTTGCGGTGTTATTACACGTTATGAAATAAGTATAAAAGGGAACCATAGCTACACCACCATTTTTTGCCTGTAACAAATAATAAGACATTTTTATGAGGATATTTTTACTATTAACTTTTGTTTAACATACATATGTTTGTTTAAAGCATCGATGAATTTGGGAAGTGAGCATTTGAATAATTAAAATTTTTAGATGAATCATTGTTCGCACAGTTTTGCGAATTTTATACCATCCGATATAGAGCTGCTTTACTTCTTGAAGTACTTTTTCTTGGGGTCATATTAAAAAAGTTAAAAGAATGAAACATGTTTCCTAGATTTTTAGTATCTATTCGAACTTTTAATAGAATTAGGTAAAAAAATGTTAGTTTAAAAATTGTTCGATTTAATTAATTAAAGTTCCTCTGATATTCAAACTGCAAAACTGCATATATCCTTTAAATTCGCGAAAGATTTGTTAAAAGAATATTTGGTAATATAATTTGAATAAAACATCCTCTTTGATGAATTATCTTCATGGAGCTTTAAAAAATGATGTTCTTTATTTGCATTTGCAATCCACTCGTTATAATCTTGAGCATGTTCGAAGCTTTAATTCAAGACTTTAATCACCATTTTCCTCGTGCTCATGAAAAATCGAGTGAAAAGCGGAAGTCCGCTGAACGAAGACCATTGGATAGACTTGATCTCCATAGAGTTAATTGGGACGGAAGGATGACATGGTTAATAATAGATTATGAAAACCTATTATCATGCCCCGGCACAGCTCGTTCGCTCGTTGTCGCATCGACATAATTAAGAAGTTATCGGGTGTCCCGTTAAACTCATCTTCTCCAGCATTTTACATTTTCCTAGGTATTTTCATATTTTTCTTACTCATATTACAACTTTAACGATCTATTGTCAATTTAGCTTACATCGTAATATTATTTCAATAGAAACAAAATCTTGACGAGAAAGATGATAAGGAACGTACCATCAGCATAATATTTATCTGTGTACAAAGAATAGAATATTGAACGATCTATTATAAGTACGAGGGTAGTCCCAGAAGTACTCGAATTGACGTATAGATGAAGGTTGTTCTTTGAAAAAAATTACTATGGTCGAAAATACCAACCTTATAAAGCTTAAGTTAGAAATTTGAAGACATTACGTTGTTTAGTATTTGTTTGACAGATATCAATATTGAACGCTCTCAGTGAATTTGTAAACGTGGATAAAATTAGTCATCGTTACGTGATACAATACTTTCATTTGAAAGGTCTCAGTTTAGCCAATATCAAAGCCGAGCTAGATTATAGTCTGGGAAATCTGCTCCTTGGTTCACAACAATAAATCAATCAAAATTTGACAGTTTGATCAGTAAAATTCCGTGTATTATACAATTATCTTAGAAATGTCATGAAAAACCGCTTATTTTCCAAATTTCCATAGTTTTACGCCATTTTTAAAAAGATAAAATGTAAGGAGCTGGACCAAAATTTTTTTTCATAAACTTCAACTATTTTTTCCACGTTTGTCCATAGTTTGAAATAGATCAATATGCTTTATCCATTTGAAAAAAAAAGAATTAAAAAAAAATTTCAAATTTTCCGTAATTTTTTTAACAAAATCCGCCATATTGGTTTTCCAGTGCACGGTTATGTAATTTTGACTTCATAAATCGAAAGAGGAGACCCAAAAATATTAAGTATACAAGGTTTGGTCATGATATATTCCCTTTTACGCTTTGTCAACAAGGGCCAAAAATGAGTTTAAAAGTCTGTGATTTTGGGCGTTAATGGATTAAACGAGGTAGAACGAGCTGTTAAGACGAACATCGCAGTGGTCGACCAAATGAGCTGAACACGACAGAAATGGTGAAAAAAATCCACGAAATGGTATTGAATGACCGTCGACCGAAAGTGCGCGAGCTAGCAGACATGGTAGGCATTCTAAAAAATGCTGTACATCGCATATTGACTGAAAATTCGGACCTGAGAAAGCTGTGCGCAAAATGAGTGCCGCGTTAGCTTACAATGGAAAAAAAGAGCTTCGTGAGGATGTTTCAATCTAGTGTTTGGCGATGTTTCGCAGCGATAAAGCCGATTTTTTGCGTTGATTCATAACCATGGATGAAACATGGGTCCATCGTTTCACACCTCAGGCGAATGAACAGTCGAAACAATGGACGAAATGGGGAGAATCAGCTCCAAAGAAGGCGAAGACAGTTCCATCTGCTGGCAAGGTGATGGCATCAGTTTTTTGGGACGCATGTGGGATAATTTTTATTGATTATCTTCTAAAAGGAAAAACAATCAACGGCGAGTATTATGCAAATTTATTACAACGTTTGAGTGATGAAATCAAGAAAAAAGGGCCGCATTTGGCGAAAAAGAAAGTTTTCGCCAGATTTAGCCCCCTCGGATTATTTACTCTTTCCACACTCGAAAAAAGTGGTTTGGCGATCAAAAATTTGCCAACAATGAAGAGGCGGATTCTGCGATTAATAGCTATTTAAACAAGGTATGAAAGCTATTGAACATCGTTGGGAAAAGTGCATTTTTTCCAATTTTTTTTGTTTTGTTAGGTCGGGTACTTCTGGGACTACCCCTCGTATGCATAGGAATTATCGAAAATATAGTCCTATACGAGTACGAATAGTAATTTCTATTATATTCATGCGGTAATCTGTATGACAATTATTGTCTCCGTTCATATATTGGATCTATAACTTAATTCGTGCGGTTTGCTAAGAGATGGCGTAACTTTATTATTATTCCATCGTTACAATATTCCGAACATGCGTTGGAAAGCTACTGTCATTGTGCGTCTTGTTCAGTATATGTCATTTATTTGAAGCTTAAACAACAATCATTTTTTTTCATTCAAATATGTCGAAGTTTGTGCCTGAAAAAGTGTTTTTGCGGGGAGTTCTTCTTCATTACTTTAATATGAAGAAAACTGCTGCCGAAAGTCATCGTATTTTGGGTGGAAGTTTATGGTGAACATGCTCTAGCTGAGAGAACGTGCCAAAAGTGGTTTGCACGATTTAAAAGTGGTGATTTTGGCTTGGAAGACGAAGAACGTCCTGGGCAGCCAAAAAAGTTTGAAGATGAAGAACTGGAAGCATTACTCGATGAAGATTGTTGCCAAACACAAGAAGAGCTCGCAGAATCTTTGGGAGTCACTCAAGCAACCATTTCAAAACGTTTAAAAGCAGTCGGGTACATTCATTTTTGCATCGGATTGTTACTGGTGATGAAAAATGAATCCATTACGACAACCCCAAGCTCAAAAAATGATATGTGAAACCCGGCCAACCAGCCAAATCAACGGCAAAGCCGAATATCTATGGCACGAAGGTAATGCTCTGTATTTGGTGGGATCAGAAGGGTGTGCTGTATTATGAGCTGCTAAAACCGAGTGAAACCATCAATGGAGAACGCTACCGAACACAATTAATCCGTTTGAAGAGAGCAATAGCCGATAAACGCCCGGAATATGCGACCAGACACGAGGCAATAATTTCCCATCATGACAACGCTCGGCCCCTTGTTGCTATTCCCGTTAAGAACTATTTGGAAAACAGTGGATGGGAAGTTTTACCCCACCCGCCTTATAGCCCAGACCTTGCCCCTTCTGACTACCATTTGTTCCGGTCGATGCAGAACGCCCTCACTGGAATACGGTTCACATCAGAACAGGGTATCAAAAATTGGCTTGATTCATTCTTGGCCGCCAAGCCGGCGCAGTTCTTTTGGGATGGAATCCACAAATTGCCAGAAAGATGGAAAAAAGTCATAGCTTCAGATGGGAAATACTTTGAATAATAATATTATACATGTTTTTCTTAAATAAACGTTAAAATTTTGAAAAAAAACCGCACGAATTAAGTTATAGATCCAATATGTATATATAAAACTCTGACAATGGAAGTTATTTCTCAGTGGGATAGAGACAGATAAACGCTTTCTGGTTTGTTTTCTGAAAAAAATAATAATAGTGAAAGCTTCGAATCCTAGAGTCACATTAGCATATTCTAATGACAAACGTCTCTTTCCTGTTCGTGCGCCTTTCCTTCTTCATCTACATTTCCCTTTTCGTATTTAAATTCAAGTACCTTTAGATTGAAGGTGCATGTTTACTAATCCACAATAAATAAAATCACTTGACAAAAAGGTTTTATACTTTCAGTTAGATCCTTTTTAGTCTTTTATGTTTTACACCTTCGGAGCTCGAGCAGTGCTAGTTTACAGGAGCAGGTTATTCACCAGAAAAGGTCCAGTTCCAACAGGGAGTATACACTCTGCTGGTCCAGTAGTGTGATAGTGAATAGTGGCTGTTGGTCGAACGTTAAAGTGCAATGCATTATAGGAGAAAGCATAGTATGTACTTGTACAATATATATATATGTATATACAATTTCGCGAGGCAATGGTACTCTGATCCCATTTCCCGCGTAGTGATATAGGGCACGCTATTTTTTTCTGCCTTTTCATCTATCCCTTTTTTCTCTCTTTCTCCCTTGCGGATTCCTCATTTCGATTCCCTTTTCTTTTTTAGCCTCCAAAGCTCCAATTCACAGACTTCCATTTGCTAATTGACCTCGAGTCGTCGAAGCTTACATTTTACCTCACCACGGCCTCCACCATCTCAATAGATTTTTGTTCATGTTTTAACTTTTTAAATTTCATTTCTTAGATCAGACATAGAATGTGATTATCGCTTATTAACATTAAACCATTAAACTGAGTCGGAGTAATTTTATTATGTTTGGAGATAGATAGAAGAAGAAAGACATTGATAATATTAAGTATTATTTTAGCTCTCGTATCTTTTCATCCTCATTTAAATTTATAATTTCCTGTAGTTCCTACCAATTACTTTTATATGTCGGGACTCAATTTTCTATGCAAATAAAACAAGAGACAATTTTACGATAGATTAAAAAATCCGCAAATTTCAACGATTAAGACTAAAAAATAGATAATTAAGATATTTATATATCAAAATATTATGTGTTGTCGAACTGAAAATTTGATAGAGAAGGTCACAAAATAGAAATGTAAAAGTTTTTATCCGAATATCAAGTTCTCAAAAAATGTTTATACAGTTGGAATCATGATTAAAACAAATTTTGCAAATTAAATAAACATTTCAAATTTTTTATGGAATTTTACTCACGGAATAGGATGTTTAAATAAAACGCGAAATTAAAAAAAATTTACTTGAATTACCATTCACTATTGATTCTACTTTGTAAGTTCTTGCATTTCAAAATCTCTTTCGATTGCCATTTTCTTGAAAATTGTTTCCTCGACTTTGCAAAAAGGCAGCATGATTATACACTCTGAGGTTTAGTACGGAGAAAAGTGAGAAAATGGAGAACTGAAATATGCTTGAGTATGCTTAAGCACAGCTAAATTAAAGATTTCTGTACCGAGTTTTAGACACATTTCCCTACCTTCACCGTAAATCTCATGAAAGGTACCTACTACTTTCTAATATATTCCGTGTCAAAGAACTGACAAAGTTAATAAAGCTTTCGTGTACAGAAAACTAGATGAAGAGTGAGAATGAAAAAGGGAAGTAAAGTACCACACTTTTTTTACTTTCAAACCGTTTTTCTTTCTCTGAAGTAATTTGTTTCAACAAAACGAAAAAAATAATTATCAACTTTTTTTAATAATATTTTACTGTGATTAAAATCTAGTCTGATTATGACATATTTAAAATTAATTTTCCCACTGAATAACTAGAAATACGTATAATTATCTTGAACAGATCTTTAAAAAATTTCTGAAAAATTATTTGAGAAAACCAAAATAGAATGTTAAATGTGCTTTAGTTAGACTATTTGTCGAGTGAATTCAATACAATTTGATAAATTAATTACTTTTGATTCGATTCAATTTGGGGTAAAATTTGAAACGTTAGTGAAAGAGAAGGAAATTGCAGGTGTTAAGATATTTTTGATTTCTTTCGGGATGCTTGATTTTAGAGATTTTACTTGGTAACTCACCAAATTTCTGAGCACGTCGTCTGGCACGTTCCTGGTGGAATTACAGAGCGCTCTCGCTGCGCTGTGTGAGAAAATCACCGGCGCTCTTGTCGTTTGCAGGGCTGCTCTCATCGTTCTTGTTGAAACGTGAGACAGGTCCACCAGCATCCCAAGCCTGTTTAGTTCTCTAACGACGGCCTGTAAATTTACACCATTTATCAGTGCACATACCACTTTAATTATTGCAAGAAAAATACCTTTATGATATCTTAGATGAAAATTTTTTGAATTCATCCAAAATTTATTCAGACATAAAATATTATTTCAGTTTTTTCTGGACCTTATACCTTTCTACTCAGAATGGGACTGATCGGAAATTTCTTTCAATAGAAGTAAAAGAAAATGAAAACTCAATATATTCATAAATTAATATATTCATATAATTCCCGAAAATCTTTATGAATAACCGCTGTTATTGAATAAAAATCATAAATTACATTGTAAAAAAAGATTTGATTGAATGAAAGAAAATAATTTGTTTGAAAGACTTTTTTTGATTCAAACAAAAGATTCATTTGAATTAAATAACATTTGCTTAATTCAAATAAAATATTTTTGGACCAAATAAAAATATTTGTTCAAATCAAATAAATTTTTATTAATAACAAAGAAATTAATGCAGTGATGATGTAAATGCCCCAGTAATCGGTATCTTAGTTGCAGTAATCGGCACACAAATAATCTTATATTTTTTCGGATTATCATTGATTTTGACAATTTTTTATAATCCATGTTACTAAGTCGTACTATCAGTTTTTGTAAAATACTTCAATTGAATTTTTTTTAGTACTTTGTAAAATTTCAAAAGTAAAATGACGATCACTGGGTTATTTACCTTATATGGTCAAAGATATAATTTGTTTGATTTGAGGCAGAAATTTATTTGATCTGAACAAATTTTTATTTGATTCAAAGAAAGTATTCTTTGAATCAAATAAATTTAATTTAATTTAAATAAATTATTTCTTTAAATCGAAGAAAGCCTTTCAAATAAATAATATTCTTTAATTCAATCAAATATTTCTCTGAGTGTACCTTTAAGATTTGCAAAGTAGAATTTATTTCATAGAAATGGATTTATTACACTAATGTTTTTTTTTAGTTCTAAAAATGTACTTATTGAGTTATTCTATTCTGTTGTTTCTATATAATTATTTTTGTTATGATTCATATCCATTAGTGATAGTAATATTAACAGAAAGAATACACCAATTATATCGAATGTTAATGTTTTCGTAAACTGTATTGTTGAGTATGAATAATGGATTATGTTTCCTATATAAAAGTTTTACCGTATAAGTCAAGCAAAAAATGTCGAATACACGTCTTAACCAATAGTAGCCAATAGCTGTTGTCAGAGTAAAAACTACGATATATAAACGGAACGTCGATACGACTGGTAAAGACAATGGTAACGTTTTCAGCAGTGTACGCCTAACGAATGTTCTGTTCGCTTTTTATAGACGTGTCGCATTGATGCTTGTTCTAGATGTTTCACCAAATAATGACGAACATAGAAATAAAATTGAATTTTTATGAAAATAACAAAAGCAAATCAAAATCATTCCCAGCATTTTATATAAAAAATTTAATTAGTTCGAGATATTACGTTAATTTTGATATTATATCATTTATATTGTATTATTGTATTATTGTATATTTGAAAACTATAAACATTTCGTAAAACATTTTGTAAATAGAAATTATCTGTTAAACGTTAAATCATCAAAGCAGAAGCCAGCGTTCATATTCCTTTTACATTTTACATTAATCAACATTTGATGAAAATTCACAATTTATGTCTTCTGCTTTCAGTAATCAAAGTATCCGATCATTTCACATGGGATTATAGTTGTCAAAGAACATTTTATTTACAATGAACAGAAATCAACTTTATATAGGTAAATTAAAATATATTGAATACATTTGTATATTCAAGTTTATAACCAAAACTGTATTTCATCTACAGATCAAAAGTAGAAAATAAACATTTCTTTTGAAAAATTTGTCTTTTACAATTTTGCTTGATGTCAGTTCTGTCAAAGAAAAAAAAATGATTTTTTTTGGAAATGTCCGATTGAATTCTAGCATAACTTTAAGTGGGTCCACCTGTGTGCTGGCGGTATTTCGAGCGCTTTTTTAGGAACTTTTTTCCGGAAGAACTACTTAAAGTTTTTTAATGTATTGTACGTTAATTTGAAGGTTCATTTTTCTATTTTACTGAATAATTTTTAAAACGATGTAATTTGAAGCCTAATATTTACTCAGGGCGTTATAAATGGCCTGCTCAAAAAGTGATGATGAAATTGTGTGCAAGATTCCGCTCGAACCACACAGAGAAATCCAAGTTTACAATTTTTGCTAAACTACGTTTCAATTTGGGGAAAAGCGTGTCATAGCGAGAATTTTTTGCAGCAAAATACTGAACTTTAGGTAATAATTTAGTTAGGTAATTAATAATTTAATTAGGTAATAATTTAGTATAGATTGTATCAAACTTTACTATAAACTATACTGAAGTTTCATATCATTTTTCGAATCTCTAGTATTTTACCTGCTGAAAATTTCTAGTCCGCTAGGAATAACTAACATTGCATCTCGATTTTCCCAAGATTCATAATATTTTTTAAAATTTCCAATATAAAATAAAACATATACTGCCATAAAAAGTTTCTCAGTGCAGTTGTCTAAAACACGGAAAAAAACGTTATTTGCTGTTAAATGGTCGAGGTACCCACGTAGGATTTTATCACAATTTTGAAAATTGATGAAATGTCGGTCTTTTTTCCGAAAATAGGTTATTTTAATGAATTTTTTCGTGATGTTATGAGCCGTCAAAAATGCAAAAATAAAAATTTCAGAAAACCGCTACGTGGGTATTTTGAGTAATCTTTGTAGATTAATCAGTTCAAATTTTCTCTTAATCTGTTTAGTAGATTTTTTTCAATCCTGCCCACATATTGAAAAAACATAGTTTCGAGAAAAACACCTTTAAAGTTTGAAAGGTTCGGGTATACATAATCCGTATGCAGGCACTTTTAACGCCCTGTCACGCATGTTTTTAAGAATTGTTTTTGGCGATACAGATAGTGTTAGTTCATTCAGTCAATTTCCATATAATAATGCAACATTTGAACAATATTTGCCTAAATTTTCATTGCAAAATATTGAAAATTGAGCGAGTGACAGTAAATCTCCGGAGGCGCCTCGCAAAAAAGTTGTTTTGTGGTGTACATCATAACTCGCAACAGAATCATTTGAAACAAAAAATTTAAGTGCATTTGTTAAACGAGATGTTTCTCGAGGTAACCCTGGGATGATTTGTTTTTTTTCGATTTTTCAATTTTTCGTAGCATTTGGAAGCCACAAAAAAAAATTTCGCTAAACAAAATCGGCTAATTTGTTATTGTAAAATTAATAATTATTAAAATAAACAAAAAGCTCTCAAGGATACCTGGTGAATTATGTGAAGAAGTGAATCCATGAAAATAACTTTACGCCAACATTTTGTATACATCCTAAAAATGCAAGAAATGTAAAAAAAAATCGAGATTTTAAAAATATCATCCCCCTAATTGTTTTAAAAACCGAAGTTGGCAATTCTCTTCTTTTTGGACAGATCCAGAAAAGTAAAGATCTTATAAACAACAGCTCATTTATAAGTTTTACGATATACCGATAAAAAAAGAAGGTAATAAATAAATATTGAGCACACATGGTTGATGTGGTTATTACACGTGTAGAATCTGCTCTCAACATATGTAGCTTTTTCTATGTAGCGGATATATTTATATAGATATAAGTTACATAGCTTTGCTTTAGGTACACAGTTGGTGCATACCATATCCTCGAACAGACACGCATGAAGCGATTTCTGGCAAACTTTGTCTACTTTGTGTACGTAAAGACCGGATAGAAATGCGCAAGGCGACCAGAAGGTTCGACGTGATACTTTCGATTTTGCAATAACAGTTTTCCAAGAACGATCCCACGATATAATATAAATTCAAGTTCGGAAACGACGAGAGATTTCAGACGACTGTGAGGTGCACACTTGCTTCGAATACTTGATTTACACCCCTGTTTTCATTGACTTTTTTTGACTGCGCATCGTATCGACTTAAAAGTTCTCGAATTTAGCGAGCATACGTGCCCCCTCGATGGTTTCCCTGCTTCATTTTATTTTTTCCATTTTCAGAATGTTCAATAATGTCACTGCGGTATGTATGTATTTTTATAGCGCCGTGCATCCTTCACCGGGAGCTGGCGGAATATTTTATTTATGGTCTTGTTTTTCCCACTTCTCGGATTTAACGTATAGAAAGCCTTGAAGGTGTGTAGAACTGGGCTAAACTAGACAAATTGCTAATATTTTAAGGGAAATTGAGTGTCAAGTCATATTTTAAGTAGTGATAAATTCATTGGAATTCCTGAAGTATTGGACAAGTTTGTCATGATTGAATATTCTGAAATGAGTTTAGTTTTAAAATATTGAATTTCAAGCCGATTAAAAGGAATACGTATTTTGCTTACCTTTCCAAATTCACTGAGCCCCGGCGCTGTATTTTCTATACTGTTCATTTCATCCAGCGAACACACTGCCCTGCCGAGAAAATATTTATTAGAAAAATATTAAATGTTATTATAGTATTTTAATATCATCCATCAATATTCAGTAATATTATTTACAAAAGCATGAATAATATTTATAAACTCAAAAAGTAAACTAAACGACAATATATTTTTATTATATATACACCCAGAAAAAAGTTTTATTCAAATTTAAGAAATTGTTCTTTTAACTTATTTTTTTCAATTCGAAATAAAAACACTTTTAAAACAAATATAAATTCATTTGACTTTAATTAATTACGTTTTTAGCATTTTTTAAATGAAAGAAATTATTTTTTTAACATTGTTTATTTGAATTGAAAATTTTTTTTTTGATTCAAATACAGTACCGGCAAAAACTTAAGAAATAATTTATTTGATCTTATAATCTTGAACGAAGAAAATTTGTTCTTTAAATCAAAGAAAATATTCCTGTGAGTCATATTAAATATGTAATATGCGAATGCGTATACATTCATTTCCTAAATTCAAAGAAAAAAAAAGTAAACAAGAAATTTCTTTAAATACTTTTCTAGCTTGTTAAGCTATTAGAAATATTCTGGAATTTACGAAATTTTCAACTTTACAATGTTGCGGGAATTGATATGAAATTCATAATACTTTTAAGAACACGCATCTTGAATTTGCTAAAGATTAACTGAAAATTTTTCATAATGTATCTTAAAATTACGAAACCATAAGAAAATTTTCATAGTATTCATATTGAAATTACGAAATTTCTAACAGTATATATTATAATCTTCATTGTTCACTCATTTCTTGTATTTCAATATTGAAGAACATCCGGCATAAAATGCAATTGCAATATATTGCAATATGCCTTCTAGGTAAAACCGAACTGCTTTTCACGATTTTCTCATTTATTTATTTCATAAGAATATTTTCAAGAGATCACTCAATATTTTTATTTCAATAAATTTTCGTTTCATTTCTCTCTTAAAATAATTTTCCAATAAACTACAATATAACATAATATTCATACATTGCATTTTATGCAAAGGTATTTTTCTTCAAAGAAAAACTGTTTTATATCCAGAAATATTATCATTTTATTCACTAAGTATACTCAGTTTCTTAAGAATCTTTCAGTTCACATGAAATACAAATCTATTTAGAAAAAGAGCTTTGAAATACAGATATATCTTGAAACGAGTTCTCATCCACTCTTCACCCTCATCTTTTTTAATCTTAATATGCTCTTTACGCGAATTTCCAAAATCAGTAAAAATTTATGTCTCCTTGCCATGCTGAAGGTTCTTTCTGAATTCTCATATCTGCCTATATTTCTCGATAAAGTTAGAATCCGCGTTAGAGTTCGGGCATAGATACTTATCGTGGGAGGAAAGCACAGGAAATTCAATCGTACGAGCAATCTCGTTCCACGGAGATCGAGCAAGGAGGCATTAGGCCTCAAGAACACGTTCGAAAGTAATTCCGATATTGTCCCAATAAAAGACCTGGGTTGTAAGTTGCTATTGCCAACCGTAGGGGATCGAACCTGACTTTTATGACATCACTATCGGCTTGGTTGTGCATTACTATAGTAAAGTACAGCTGCGATATACAACTGCAGAGGAACGTTGATGCCACAAAACCACGTTACATCAGGGCCGGCACTATCCTGGCAAAGAACAAATCCCTCCCTTATTTACAACCGCATAATGTCGGCGTCCAGGGACACGTAAAGCGAACTTGGCGAGGATTGAAAACCACAAGAAACTCACACGAGTTACCCTATCTTGTATTACGAGTCTGCTAGACGGCAAAGCTGCTGCAGGTGGATGTATTTTAGTGTATTGGTCTACCTCTAGTCAAAGAAGAGACAATTTAAAGCAAAAACAAAATTGAATTACAATTCTTGATTGCAGCTCAGACGACTCTGTTGAAAGGCTTCTTTTCAATACGACAGAGTTTAATTAAATAAATCAAATGTTTTTCAAGATTTGGATTTATCTTCTTTATAAGAATAATCACTATATTTAATCAAAATTGGATGAGCGAGTATTAAAGTAATTTTAGTAATTATGTATTAATTATATTATCGGATATTACAAAAGAGAGATTTGTTAACTGTTAAAAAAGTCAGGTGGATATATGCGTACAAATGATTACAAATGTTTGAAAACGCTAATTTGATATTAATGAACAATATTTTATACGCATAAAGTGTGAAATTATTACTGAAAATGGAAACGGTCAAGTTGTCGAGAATCTTTTCCCTGAAAAAATGATCCATCATTTATAAAAATCGCACAATTTTTAAAAATTTGGTAAGAAGCGATATGAAAAAAAGCAGTTGAAAATAAAATTTGTTAAATACATTATTTTTCTATGTTTCAAATTTTTTTATAGACAATAATCTTTTCTCTTTTAAATATTTTCTTCAATAACAATATTGCTATTCTTTTTTCTTTATTCTTTTTTTGTCTGAGTTCTAATTTTTCGTGGCTGAACTACCTTAAAGACAATACAAAATGTGAGGAAAATAGAAGAGTTTCCATGTTTCAGAAATAATTTCTCACTTTACGTGTATAAATTATTGTTCATTAATATTAATTTAGCGCTTTCAAATATGTGTAATCATTTTTACGCATATATCCACCTGAGTTTTTCAAAATTAACAAATCTCTCTTTTGTAATATCCGATAATATAATTAATAAATAATTACGTGGTTGAACTACCTTAACTAATTATAGGATTTTTATTTAACAAATGGTTCATTATTCACCAACCATTTCTTTCAGACAATCAACTTTTCATAATTAGTGTGTCTTTCTTTTCTTTGAAATTAGAGCCTCTAATTTCTTCTCTCGCTTATTTTATTCATATTCTTTCTCTAATTTTGTTTATTTTACATTTCATATTTCCTCATTAAATATTTCATTTTTTTATTTTAATTATCATACTACTTATAATCATTTTGATAAAACTTTGCATTTGCTTTTTTATTTTATTTGTATAATTATTTTTATACGTAAATATCGTATATTCTTTAATTTATGTATTTTTTCAGATTTACACATGCATTAGAGCGGATATTCAATCATATTTATCGACTGTTTTAGCGTAAAATGTTATCTTAGTTTTACAAATGTAGTTTTCAATTTACGTGAAGTATATGCAAATAGTATAAATGAGCATCTGAAAGGTTTTGAATTTGATGAATATTCAAATATGATGCCGGGATATTACAATTTAAAATGAGACAGAAATTGTTATAGTTGTATAAGAATACTCAGTTTTATATAAAAAATAAAATAAAAATATCGAATAGCTGATTCCGATCTGGAGGATATTAGTTTTTATATTTTTAATTTTTTCTCGATCCTGGTATGGGCTTAGAATTGAATGCGCTCGCTTAAACTTTAACAGTGAAATATATTTTAGTCTGAGTTTTGAAGGAATATTTGAAATTTTCTTTGAAAAGAAATATAAAGGAGGAGGTCATCGGTCTCACTGGGAGTTTAGCGGAGATGCGCCAAAGCTTTTCTCTCTTATATTGCATGGTTATTACTTGTGAAAAAGAAATCGATTCATCGATGGATATGCAGCGTATGCAAACATGTTATACGTTATAGGTATTTATTTTCTACCAAAGTTCGATTCCCCTAAAAATCATTCAACCACAAAATTACTAAACGAAACAAAATGATAAAATGAATCAAAAAGCAGTTAAAATTGTTTATTTCTTCGTTGTGTAGTTTCCTGATTGAATGCTTTTTAGGATAATCAAATTTCAGTACAAATAAGTACACACCATATATTTCGGATGGGTTAGTGAATCTAAAATATTCCATTTGAGGCTATAAATCACGCCTGTTAACTTCTTTTTAGTAAAGATGTAGGAAAACAATTTTTAGAGAAAATAAAATTAAGGGCGGGGTAAGGGTTTGTAATTTTGAAAAAATCGATTTTTTTGTTTTGTCTTATCTTATAGTTAAACATTTCAAAAATATATTCCCAAAGTTTTGAGTCCATTAGAGAAAAATTCTCGAAGTTATTAACTAGTTAGTCCCCTCGTCTCTAATACTGTAGCTCCGACTTTTAAAACTTTAAACGCATTTTTCTCAAAACTACCTTTTTGAAAGTCCGTGTTCACTGCCATTTGAAAACCATTTCACCGATTCTTTTGAAACTTGGCACATACTTTCTACATAAACAATACCATTCCCCAACGATAAGTATTTTTTTTTTACATTAAGGGTGTTTTCCACCCCCAAAACGGCCGAATTTTTTGTGAAAAATCGCAGTTTTCACTTAAAATGGCCTCCAAAAATTTTTAAATAAAAAAACAAAAAATCAGAGATCGTTGGGGGCTAGATTTGATGTTACTTTGACTAAATTTTTTTGGTTTTAGATGTCAGATAATTTCCAGCTGAGATACAGTGAACACCGCAAGTGGTCTTATTTTAAGAACGTTCCGGCAGAAGCTCTGTCACTGGGTTATTTATGAATATTTTTGCATGAAAAAATTACAGAATGTTGTTGAAATAGTACACAATAATGTACAAAAGGTTTTAATAAATTCACTTCATTCAAATTTCTAAAAAAAATTCATAAAAATGTGGTTTTTTTTCGCCTAAAAACCCTTACCCCGCCCTTAAAGGAGTTAATGATAATTACACTTAATCATAAAATTTGTTGCAAAATTTTCACTAAAATGCAATAGTTAGACGATCTTAAAACCTTTAAAGTTTTTAAAAGGAGTGCTTTATCAATGGACTTTAAGACAATAAAAAATTTTTTGCATTTGTGGGAATTCATTTTTACCAAGATATGACCTTTTTTTTATTTTACTGTACGTTTACTACGGTTTCATAGACATGTTTTAGTTTTATTTTCTTCTATTAATCTCGCATTCTGTGCACGTAGTTAATAACTGCTTGAGTCTTGAGGGATAGCTAAATGAGTAAAGCGACAAAAATCTTCGAAACACCATGTCGATTAGGGGATTCCCCTATTTGAGTAGGGCAACAAAAGAGAATTGGTGTATAGTAGCGTGGAAAAAAATCTACTCACCAGGAAGTATCACAGGCATGCGTTAGGGTGAGGTAACGGGCCCCCAAACCATAAAATGTCCTGAGGACACCCAGAGAATTCCCGAGGGAATGGCCACCCTCGACTCCGATCAGGCTAGCAATTTTACCCTCACGGTGAGCTTCGATCAAACCTACATGCAAGAAATGAAGAAAGATTAGTTTATCAGAAACCATCACGATCGATGCAACTAATTAAGTACATTGTATGCTGCGTCATTCTTAAAATTAACTTTATTCGCCTAATCTTCAAATCTCACTATTAAATCATCATTAAGCAAAATTAATCCATGTCATAAAACTCGAGGATTTTTCTTATCTCAATACTGAAGAGTCAGTCCTTGCTCACCAACCACAGAAAAAAATGTTTTTTTTAATCAAACTTTTTACTTGGGTAAATAAAAATGTTAAGTTCGTTTAAACGATTTTTGATTGGTTTAACAAAATGTTGATTGATTCAAAGAAATCTTTTTTTTTAATATATTAGATTATTCGATTGACAAAAAATGTTCCTTGGAACAACTAATATTCAGTTGAATCAACCAAAATGGAGGTTGACTCTACTCTCTAAATTTGAATCAGTCAAAATCTACTGATTATCAGTGAAATTTGACTGATTCAAACAGCTAAAAAGAGGTTACTGTAAATCAGTCAAATTTCACTGATTCATCAGTGAAAATTAACTAATTTAACAGTGAAAAATATTTTTCCACTGATAAATCAGTGAAAAGGCAAATCACTGATTCAATCAGTGAAAATTTGACTGATTCAGATTTAGAGAATATATCAGTGCATTTATTTAGTTGATGCAGTCAAATTTTTTTTAAAAAGCCTAACTTTTCTCTGAGTATATGTAAAGCGATCAATGTTTGTCTGTCATTCGTTTCAATGCTGCAATAAAAATGTTTTTCTACTAACAAGAGTTTACATATAAGGTCGTATTGTTTGTTTTCGCAACTGCTTTTATTAACTACCTAACTTCAAGATTTCAATTCCTTTCAACCTTGTCGTTTCGCTTTATTCTTTTTACTGCAACCTCATTTTCGTATCTTATTTTGCAAGTGCTAAGCTTATGGTAAAAACTGATGGCTTATTGCAATTCTGTTCCAACTTTTTTACATATAAAACCATTAACATTATGACTTCTGACGAACAGTTTGTGCTCTTTGTAAAATATTTGTTTCTTTATCAACTGGAACTTTAAACTCTTAGATTCATTTTGCCTTGTGGAATAAACATTGATTATTTTCTAGTAAATTTTATCAGTACAAAAGTTTTCAAATAACTTAAGTTTTCCTGAAATATTCATATTTTAATATTCTTGTTATACTTCTAATTTTCCCGCTTATTGATTACTACATCTTTTAATTTGTAATATTTATTTTTATTCTCAATTATTGAGTAAATAGTGTAATATTGAACTTTTTGCTTTATACGAGTATTTTTTAGAAAACAATTTTTAACGAAATGTACATAAAAATGACAAAAAAGGGAGATGAGAATCGAATTAAGCTGCGACTCACGTCACGTAAAACAATTCGCTCCATTTGTTTTCTTTCTTTTCAAGTGAAACACTCGTTATCACAACACACAATAAAATAAAATTCAAATTTACATACAGTTCATTTTTATAAAACTATTGCACACTAAGAAAACAATGCTGTTGAATCTATAGCGCACACATCTTTACTCTCGTTCAAAAGCTGATGTTATTGATAAATATACTATAGAACTGACAGCGCCAAAGAACAAATAATTTTCTTTCAGTATTTGTTTAAATAGTGACAGTATAGCTGATTCTGTAAGGTTAACAAAAGTTTAAATAGAATTTATCAATTTTCTGTAAATATGACAGATCTGTCGATACGCATTACAAGATTAGTATATTGTGTAACTAGGGAAAAGAAAGTTTATTTTGCGAGTCTGGAGTATGATGCCCGAGCAAAGCGAGGGCAACAATCATCAAAGTAAAAATAAGTGTTTTTCCTGTGTTGCACACAATTGTTTTTGTTACTGGAGGGTCAAAAAATGGATCTGTTTAACTCGCAGGGGGAAATAAAATCGACTTAATGACCCACTAGTACAAAATAGTATATTGTGCAATTAGGAAAAATAAATGTTTGTCCCGTGTTGCACACGATTTTTTTCTACTTGGGGGTCAAAAAATGAATTTTTTTGGTCCACAAGGGAAAATATAATGCACTTTATGACCCGCTAATAGAAAAATGAATATTAACTTTAATTTTTCAAGACAATTTCATATTCTGTAAATTTAAGGGGTAACACCAGTGTAAAAATCTAAAATAAACCGTTTTTTTTTAATGGAACGAAAAGTAAGAGGGTAATGTTATTCAAGGATGTTATTAACTATGTCTTTAATTATTCAAAGAAAATATTAATTCATAAATAGTGCAAAATGGCGGCGGTGGAGCGATTCTCGGGAGACATGTTTTTTTAAATAGCACGAATAAGTCTAATTCCAACAATTTCCATTTTATTCACTAGAAATTTTAACCATATTTTTAAAATAACTTTTAACTCCAAATACTTGACAATAACATAAAAATTAAGATTTTTGAAATCCCCTACGTATTAGATTTTTACTGTGATGTTACCCCTTAATATTAATTTTTGTAATACTTATCAACATAGCTGTTATATATACAGAAAATTGGCAAATTAAACTAAAACATCTGTAAAATTGATCAAATCAACAATGCTATTTTAACTATTGTAACTTTTTAAGCTATTTCAATTTTTGTACTTTGTACTTCGAATAGATTTTAGATCTATACTGAAAAGAAAATATTTGTTAGGATCGCAAGATTTACAATCAAGCTGTGTTAACAAATGAGAAACTGCAGCTGCCTATTGTTCTCTTCGGTTTTCGTAGAAATACTTGCTGACTAGGCTATAAATTTACGCGACTGGAAAAGTCGTGCATAAATTTATGCGTTGTTCTCCTTTGCTGAGACTTTCCTTTTAATATTTCATAAGTAAAACTTTGAAATAAAGAAGATAGGACACATTTCGAGAAAGTTCAGCGTTAAAAATCCAAGGTTTATTTTAATTTATTTATCCGACATCATGAAAGTCTTTATAAAAATGCAAAATTTAACATTTTTCATAATTTCATAATTTACTTATCTTTGAATTATTTTTGAATTAAATTTCATATCATTCCTTACCTTTCACTGTAGTAACCAAGGTTAAATGTTGAGCATTCATTTCTGCAAGCCTACGAATCACGTCAATTTGTTCCAAAGAAAGTTGAACTGCATTTAATTGCGCTGCTCCACACGGCACATAAGCCGACCAAAACTGAAAAAGAAAAAATAATCAAGTCATTATTTGTTTTTAACAACTAGAGTCATTTAATACATTTTTTCATGGGCAGAGAATTCCGTAACTGATATTTTTGTCTGTTTATTAAACTTGGTGTTATATTTCTCGGCTGACCAAATTCGCTCTTATCTACTGAAAAATGTACACGCGTCGAAATATTTGCATTTTGTGTGGCGGAATTCCTATACGAGCCTAAAGCTCGTTCAGCATTCAATCTCAATTATCCCGTAACAATTTCGTTGTTACGATGTTATTTTTCTTCTATTTTTTCACACGAGTAGATTCGATTTTACAGTAGTGAGTTTCGCTGAGCATGCGAATATCGCGAGTAGATTAGCATAATATCGTTGGTGCGAAGCGAGCACAGGGAATCAGGGATGCCAATCGTGTTAGGCTGAAGCCAAAATTCAATATTTACGCTAGCGTAGAAACTCGAGGTAATTAGACCACCAGGTAAATTGGTAGCTCGGGTCTTCAAAGCCGCTGCGACTACACATGTGGCTAATATATGTACATATAATACTACCTTCTGCACAAGTGCTTGTGCCAGATTGTTAGAATAAGTTATTTCTGATTGCTTATTTCACTTAAAAACACATAGATATGACATAAATGCGTTAAATAATACAGTGAGTTTATTAAAATAAATTGGGGAATTATTTGTTGAATTTCACGTTAGACTGTGATCATTTTCTATTAGTTTAATTAAACGTCGTTTGAGCATTCGGAACCGGAAATAAAATTCTGATTAAAAGGTAGGTAAGCGAGTACAGAAAAGGACGAATCTGGCGTACTGGATGGAGCGCTCATGTAGAACAATTTTAGATAAAGCGTGGCTCAAATGCATTTTACTGATTAACGCGATCAATCCCTGGAAATTCCATTGTAACTAAATTCTTTTTATTCTTGTTAAAACTGTGTCCGCTTCTTCACTACGTTTCATATAATCAACAGTTGATTTTTCATTGGGAATCTTGGAATAAAGAAACTATATTAATTTTTCAAAACAACAATAGCAATTCATGAGTGAATATCTGAGAAGGATTTTATATTAAAAATCTTCCTTTTATTACTTTATTTCATATTTTATATATTGTACTAATTTCTTCAAAACTTTCCTGTGGGGATGAAACAAAGTGATTATGGTTTGCGGTATCATCCTCATTCTCATGAGCTTCGTAAAACCAAAGATTTAGATGTTCCTACCACATGACTCATTATTCATATGCATTAGTTTTACTCGGACTATGCAAATCCACCGGTTGCTATCGTATTATTCAACACGTGTTTATTTTCAGCGATGCGTGGGTTTATCTAAGGAAGATAGCTTGATGCTTTTCTGACCTTCTTCATTAGACATTTTCATGACAAGACCACTTGCCTCTAATGTCTTTTAATCCTTAAATTTTAATATTTCAAGGATAGAATTAAGTAATCAAGCTTATTATAAAATTAAGCTGGGTAGAGTTGTTTTCACTTTTTTTATTCGTGGATTTATAGACCAACATATATAGAGATGTTAAGTTTTTCAAATTTCTCCAACTCAGTCCTTTCGAAACTCTTGTTTAAAATTCGATTCGGGATTCGTCGCAACCTCTCTCCGCATTGTGTCATGTGCCATAATTCACTCACTTGAAATATTTGTCAGCACCCGTCTCGACTACCGAAGTAGTTATGAAACTTTTGGCATTGCAAGAGCATTATTTGTTTGCTCTCTTACCGAAAGTACTGCAGTTTTTCTTAAGACGAGCTTTTCCACAAGTGCAGAGAAAAAGAGTGAGATCTGACAAGCATAAGGTCATGTTGTAACCGCGAAAACGAAAAAAACAAAAACATAGCAAAGAACTTTCAAATAATTTTTTAATTTGCAGACAGAAAAAGTGTTTTTAAAGGCACGAACCGACAAAATTCGGGGAGACTAAAACATCATTGACTAGCCACATGACTGTTATCGCTTAAAGTTAAGCTATTATTCTATAAATGAATTAACTACATGTAAATTAATCTACTCTGCATAAATTAAATTTCACAAAAACCAAGCGCATGTCAACAAATTTGTATTAAATTTGTCAAAACACAGTATCTATATTGACATTAACAATTTAATAAACATTTTCTTTGTTCGTTTTCAAATGACAAGTGTACAACTAAATTAATTTATAACTAGTTTTTTTCGCATTATATGTCGATAAATATTGATCTAGGAAAAAAATATTTCCTATGAAAGCTGTAGCGAATAAAAAGATATATCTTTAATGTTCCACGCATTTTTTCTCTAAAACCATTATTTTTCAGAGAAAATGGCATTAAATGGAATCAGACGGACAGGCACATGATGGGGACTTTTCCTCAATTCAAATCATCCCCTATTTAATGGAATCAAACAGACAATGTATTTTTTGGGGCCCATAAAGTGAAGATTTTGGGACCAACATGATGTGAAATTTGGGCCTGGTACACAGAGAAAAATAGATGTTTAGAATTAATATCTAGATGTTTAACTATGGGACAGCCATCTTATATGTTAAGTTGTAATATCTAGATATTCAGCTGTAATATCTAAGATGTTAAAATATGCTGAGATTAATATCTTGGATATTACAGTTGAACATCTAGATATTACAATTGAACATTTAAGATGGCTGTCCCATAGTTAAACATCCATTTTTCTCCGTGTACATAAGTCATGAAGAGAAGTTAAAATATGAAGGGTTGAAAGTCCATGAAGTGTAGCTTGTATTATTTTTGGGTAATTAAATTCGATATCAAATGTATCACTAATTTTCTCGGAAACTATCAATTGTAGAAAAAAATGTATATCTCGATGAGGTCTACAAGTTATATTTGAAACCTTTTGTGCAATTTTGCACATTGGTTGAGATAAACGCAAACAACCATGATTTTTATGGTTTTACCATGAAAATTGACTAGTCGTTAATTTTCACTATTATCTTCCTAACCAGGGGTAAACCACTGTAAAATCATGATTTTTAAAAATTAAAAATCAACCGCTAAGGAAAGAAATCACAAGTGTAGTTATACACAATGCGTTGCGAAGAGAAATAACGATGGGATAAGCATCGAATATGAAACAATAACATTCGATCGCTTACTACAGCGTTCATATAACGATGAACATTGTCTCGCTGATTTTAGAGTGGTTTACCCCTCGACTTTGGCAGTTTTTTTTTTTGAAATCTTATGTTTGTTGAAAAATAATGGTTTCAGGTCAAAAATGTGTGGAATATTAAAGATAGATCTTTTTATCTGCTCCAACTCTTCTGGGAAATATTTTTTTTCGAGATCAATATTTATCAACATAAAATGAAGCAACTTGTTAAAAACATTTTTTTTTCAGTTTTGATCTTGAAAATCAAATTTGCAGGTATTTTCATCACCATATTCGTAATCAGCGCCTCAAAATACATGGGTATAGTGAGTTTCAAATTAATCGGAGTTAATTGTTTTTCGGAAGTGCACTCCATTAATTTATTTGTAACGATAATGGCAAATGATAATTTTCCCTTTTTTAAAATTCTTTATATAAAAATCTTTTTTTCTCTTTAAATAACCAACCATATATCTGATCTACGGAAACGCTGTTAGTTTTTTTACTTTCCACTGAAGGTAGGACTCCGTAAATCGTTAAGTGTTATATCGGACGGGTCACGGAAAATGCCAGAAGCCAGCCTGACCTGCAATTTAATTTAATTTGCGAATGCCTTTACCTGCTCGATTTACCACTCTATTCAATTTTACACTAAGCCAACTACGACGAAGGTGCTTCGGTAATGGATAATGAAAATATGTACAAAAATCGAATTTAACAGCTACCAGAAGACGCAGCAATAGTGTTTTTCGCCTCGAGATTGCTGCTGTTCGATAATTGAATTACGATTGGGAATTGAGCGCCTCAGGTTTACGACGTTCAACGCTATAGGAATTCGAATCTGACTTGTCGTGCGTTTTCTGTCACGTCAAGTTTGTCTTTTGTTTCTTTGAGTTTCATTTGCATTTTAGCGGTTCTTTTCTCCCTCATTCTTACCTTTTTCTTTCTTTTCTTTGTCAGAGTGAATTCAAAGCATTACTGCTGCAGAGTCGAAAAAAGCACCCCGTCAATTTATCAGCGAAACGCGAAATAGGCGAAACGAGAATCGAACAAAAAATGGAACGCGAAAATACATCACGCTTACAGACGAATTCAATTGTAGTACGTTTCGCTGAAGGTGGATATCTACCTACGAAGGTTGCATTCCGATGAGAGGTATTCTTTTTTTTAATCATACTATTCGCAACGTATTAACAATACGATGTGACTCGTTATCTGCTTCTGATTGTTATTTTTTCGTTTTAATTCCCTGCTCAGAGTTAGTATAAACAGTTAAGAGATTAATTGCATATTTACTGATTTTGACTTTTATGTTTGTGTTTGTTAACTATATTTTATTGATTCAGGCAACAAGAGGAGAAAAGTTTTAAACATGGATCATTGGAGAATTTGTTTACTGCAAGCGTGTTGCCTTGCAAATAAATTTGCAATTAATTCCCTGTGAAATCAAATACTGCGGGAAGTCGAGCAGATAGAGGCACTTTTAAATCAAATTAAAAACGAGTACGCCTGGACGTGAATTCTTGATCTGTAGTTGTCAGTGTTAAATTCTAATTACGTGTAAAGGAGTGTGATCATGGCACATTAACAGTTCCATGTAAGCTCATTATTCAATGAACAGTTTTTCAATTTTAAATAGAATATTAGTGTGCGTATATGTGTACTTTAATTATTTCCACTTGCAGGCAAATATCGTTTGAACAAACGAAAGCATTAGTTAGTAAACTCTGCAGCGTATCATTTAATTCAATGTTGAAGCAAGTTTTATCTTTGAAAGCGAAGCGATGTTCACACAGGGTTAAAAATTCACTGTCACTGACACTCAGCGACTTTTACGATCTTTCACAACCTACATTTTTTTGCACGTAGATTTGAGGAAAATCCAAGCGATAAAAACGATGTTTTCTTCAAAAAATGTAATCCGCGAAATTTTTTTGGGCTTTCTTTTTCAAATACACTGTTAGAAATGTCTGTATTAAACTTCCATTACATGTAACGTCTATTAAATTTAAAATAATTTCATCTTAAAAAATACAAATTTTTAGTTGAATTTTGAGGGGTTAAGCCACTCACAAAAACAGGCATGTTTTGTGATTTTTTCAGAGAAACCATGAAATAAATCTAGATTACAAAATAGGGTTTTTATTATACATGTAATTGACTGTACAAAATAATTATGATAATCATGATTTTCTAATACTTAAAACTTTAAACGCGTTTATCTCAAAACTGCAATTTTCAAGTCAGCCGGACACATTTACTCAAAAAGATTTCAACCGATTCATTTGAAACTTTAACTGTATATTTAGAATTACATTGTCCAAGAAGTTATGTAGAATTTTTTTATTACATTGCATAGTTCCTTTTGTATTAACAATATTCTGACGATTTTTTATGTAATTTTATACTTTTTTTCTTTAGAAGTGCGCCATTTGGGCAAAAATCAATATATCAAAAAAATCCTACGTACTTCTCTAGCTATTCTTGTGTGTAATCGAAAAAACTTCAGTGACTTATCATAACTCAAAAATTACAGGAGCTCTTTGTCTGGCCGCGGATCTTCCAGAAATAAAGGCGTCATCGGAAAAATGCTGCACAGTCGCCATTTTGATATCTATTACTTTAACAAAATTATTTGGTACAGTCAAGACTCGTCTATTGCAAGGCACAAGACTTGTTTATTGCAAGATCTGAGCGTTCCCCTAACCCCTTCCTTTGCCATATTTGCAACATTGTGGTTGGGGCGACAACCAATCCACTGCTTGCTCTGAAAACCAACCTTACCAATATTTGCGGTGGTGGGAGCCCCTCTCCTTTTGCAATAAACGAGTCTCGCTCGTTTTGGAGCCTTACAATAAACAAGTCTTGACTGTACAATAAAAAACCTCTTTTGTAATCTCGATTTATTTCATGGTTTCGCTGAAAAAAAATCACAAAATATCCCTATTTTTGTCTGCCTCTATCCCGTGCAGAAATTGCCCAACTTGTTCCCAAGTTCCGATCCGGGCCCGATCGGATTTTCCACATGTGGCCACAGGGGGGCACATGATGTGGCCCGGGTCGGAACCACATCGGATTATGATAAACAAGATTATTTTCAAATCTTGAGGAGAATACCGCCGATTACAATGAAGGTTGCACCATTGTACAAATAAATAATTCTGAATACTGTTTTGTTAGTTGTATCGTTGCATTGTGGATCCTCTTCAAGAGAAATATTTTCAGCTTAGAAAGATTGAGGTAAGTTTTTCCAAACAAATTGTTTATAAGATAAGACGTTGTTATAACAATGTAATATTTTTAAAAAAGTTTATAATTCATATTTAGCTTTTCGATATTTCCAACAGTGTATTCGAGTAATCATTGTCATTTGGAGCGCACTTGAATGTAGCGCACTATTCATGTGAACAAGAAAGATGTTGTCAAGCTTTAGAATGTTATATTTTCTTGCTTATATTGTGAGAATACAGATCACTACATAAAATATATTTATATTTGGATTAGTATCGTTATAGATTAAATGCTTGGTATTTTCTCGAAAATAACCTCACTTTTTGATCACATTTCACGTTTTCCATGTGTAAATTTAAATATTTTTTTCAAAACATAATAATTTTCTTGGGAAATGCAAAGTCTTAACGATAAATTCAAGGAATACAAACAGTTGAATAATGCAAAATATTTAAAAAATTGAAGCATTTTAAAACACTAACTAAATTTGAAAATATTATTAAGATAGACTATTTAATCTCATGTTTTTTCTACATTTTTAAGGAAATAATTTTATGCTTTAAACAAATAATATTTTTAATATGTGCTCTCGTGGAAATTATATTTGATTAAATATGATCTTCTTTAGTGTAAATACCGGAAAATGGATCCAGACCTTGTTCGTCGATTCCAATTAGTTGAATTTATCCAAAAAGGCCCTAAGAAGTTGAGACCTGTAGACTGCGTTCCGACTAAATGGATACGTTATGACAAGATTAAAAAAGATATGTCTCAAAGTTCATGCCTCCACCCTACACTGATAAAACTAATGCAATTTTATATAAATTGGTTGAATGCGAGTTTGAAGCACCTGATCATTGGCAGGAGTACACTATAAAGGCAATCTAGCAGTGGACGTAAGTCACATACTCTTAAGCAACTCAATACCTTTTTGTCAACTTACTTTTTTATAATACGTAGGTATAAATTTATACTTCGTTTTAGATTTTATCACTGCATTTATTTTCTACTTTTACAGAAAGTTCAATTGACTTAGATTCGCCTCAAAACTCTTTCGACGTGAACAATATTAAAACTCTATCAAAAATAATGAAAAACAGCGGCATCAAAGATTATCCAGAGAAAAATTAATCAAAAATAAAATTAGCGGCTGCAAATAAATCTCTGGATAATACTGAGGAAAAATGTAAAAATACAGTCATCTTTTTATTTACTATAATTACAACCTGAAATATAATTTATTTAACCATTTTTGTCTTTTTTTATTCAGATGACTTGTTGATAAAGGAAATTAGGCGCTTGAGGGCTGAAATTAAAGAAGTGCAGGCTAATCAAGTCTCTCTAATGAATATGTATGAGACTGTAGCGTGTACAAACTACGTCCCGAAAAAAACATTTGCAGAAGAATATAATTTGGAATTGCCATTTAAGTCATTGCAGGAATTGATAGACTTTGACAATCAATTAGGAACGGATGAGAAATGTTGCAAACAATTCGTAAGTTTAATTTTTTATGTTATTATTAGTGTAGATCCAAATTTTTCAGTTACAGATTTACTTATCTCTTTTAAAATTGCAGAAAGATTCACTGGCGTTGTCTTTTGATAAGAAAATCATGCGCAAGACAGTCAAAAATATTTCTCCAAAAATGTAAGCAGTCAGTTCACAGCTGTTAAAAAAGTACCAACAAAACAAGTTTTCAGAGAATACCACATGTGCACATGCATTATTGGTAAGCAAATCAATAGTATTTGTGTATTTTATATTCACTGAATGATTATTTTGTCTTTTTTAATTAATTTTTTTGTCATTTTCTTAACACGTACTTGCAGAGAAATATGGATGTTCAGAGGAAGAAGTTGTTTCCGACATTAGCACTATTTTGAGTTATGTTAAGGATTGGGACGGAGGCAGAAGACTTAGACAAGCGCAGCACCAGCAACAATCTTAGTAAAATCGCTTATTATTTATATCCAGTACTTGATTATACTATATGCATACTTTTGATTATGAAATAAATTTTTTTGAAGCAACTATTTATTGTTATTGAACGAAAATCTTTTAAATTTTAATATTTGTAGGAATACAAAATTAGAAGGGGCCATATCTGGGCCAGGTCGGGCCCCCATTTTACAGGCCCAGATCTGGGCCCGATCAAGTAGGGCGTTTCATTAATGGTCTGGCGCTAGGCAGATTACCCTGTCGGGGCCACATTTTTCCCGATCAGGGCCCGATCGGCGCCCCACCAAAATTTGTGCACGGGATACAGTGGTCTAACCCCTTAATACACATGTGTATATATTTTAATAATTTTTGTTAATTTTAATATATTTTGATTGAAAAGTTATTAAATTTAATATAAATGTATATTAATCTTTCATAATATACAAATCTATTAATTTTAATTTACCACTTGTATATTAAAGTATATTAAAATTAATAAGATTTTTAACCGTGTAGCGTAAAAAAATCAGTTTCGAAATATTTCATTAATTTCTTAGACAAACCAATTTAATGAAAATCTGGGGTGCCTACGAAAAAATAGAATAAAGTACTAAAATAATTTGGTCAGTCACTAGAGGAAATTTCCTGAACTACTTTAATTTATGCAGCGTATAAAGAAATTTTTCGCAATTCAAACAGTTAGTACGAATGAATAAACTCTTCTTGTAATAAAATTTAGTTTCAGTTTTGAGGTGTACTATTAAAATATAATTGGTTTTGATATTGATTTGCTTTGTAGTATTTTCCAATACCAGTGCATAATCTGCCAGGGAATTTTGATTTTAAATAACCATAAAGCTTGATTCGTGAATTCGAAATGAGTCATTGCGTTCGTCGAAAAGTTCAATGCATGCCATTTTTCTGTAAAGACGTAAACGAGAATCCCTGGATCTGCGAGGGGTTGGCATACTATTCTCGGTATGCTTGTGCAATTTATGATTCGCAAAAGTTTGGTATGCATTTTGTGTGTAGCACGGAAGCATCAGCGCTGCTTTAAACCGTGAAAAACATTTTTGTCCTATCCACATCATGAATTGATTACATTACAAGTCTGATTGTGATCCGGAATCAGAAACGAACATACACATATAATCTGCAGAGAATAAACCTTTTCATTTGGACATTTAATGATTTCATTTGTATTAACCGAGGACTCAAGCTCCACACGTGACAGTATTAATTTTCAAGCTGACTTGATTCGAGAAATTTATATTGCGGTTTTCAGAATTATCACGGAGTGTTATGAGCAAAACAATTTTGAAAATACAATGTAATCTCGATAAAGATTACTTTTTATTTAATATTGATGTAATTTCGATGTTAATTCAATTTTTTGATTGTGTAAACTATAAAGGAAAATAGAACATTCTTTCAGAAATAGGTTCTATGTTGTCAATAAAGCTTTAATTCAGTTTTCATGCAGTTTTTTTAAAGTCATTATAAATAAGAAAGAAATAAGAAACAACTTGATAGCAAACTTCTTTAAATTTCCTCACTCTTAATATTTACGTACTTTAAACTACTTTCAAGGAAGGCAAACATCAGCTGCAATGAACTCTCAACTTTTGTACAGAGCGTAAAACTATCTAGAGAATTGTTTTTCGGTAGTAGTACTTGAACATAAATATTTAGAGTAAGTATATATGAAAAACCTTCTTTATATTCGATAAAGTTTTAAACTGATTGAAATGAGGGCTACTGTAACTTCCTTATGGATTTATTAACTGTATAAATTTCAGCAAACGTTGAAGTTGTTCTTTGAGTTGAAAAATAATATAGTCTGGATCATCAATTATACACTCTAAATACTAGCTGCAGTTTATGGGCTGCGTTATTGGTCGAAACTCTCAAACGTTGCGGCAATTATTATACTTTGACAGCGTGTTGAGAATTATAAAAATCGTGTACTTTTTGATAGCTTATATCGAATTTACAGAGCATTTAAAAGATAAAAGGCTGTGTATTGAGGATTTAATGCGATCTTACAACGTTTCACAGACATTCAGGCGACACGAACTAACTTTCAATGAAACTTGTGATTGATATCGATAGCTTTCTGGTCATATAAGGGGCAAAAAATAAATTTTTAGTTTATTTATACTTTGAATTTTCTTCGAAATGGGAAATTTCCAGCAAGAATTGAGAAAATTATTTTCATTAGTGAATGGAAAATAACCAACCTTGGACAAATAGATGTTTATCGATTTATTTTATTTTTATAAATGACGTTTCGAAGACATGTCTTTCTCTTCAGATCATAACATTAATTAGAGCAACTATTCTATAATAATAATAAAAATTATTGTAAATTTATTGAAATAAAAGAACACAAAATTATCAATTAATATATATAAAATACCTGTAGCTATGATATACTTTAAACATTTGCATTCTACATCTCAACTAGTTATTTGTCAAATTTTTGTCATATTTTTGTCAATATTATAATTTTGATGTTATTTGAAGAAGTTTTATCTCAGGAGCCCCAATTTTTCTTGTATAATACTATCACGTACGTGATTTTAAAGAAATGAATATAGGATTACTGAGAAGTTAATAGAAAAAGTAACGGTGTTATATACTACTGTGGGAAAAAATTAAGGTGAATTTTTAATATAAACTTCGGGGGCTAACCGATTCGGGCAAACTCTTTTATTTTTATGTTGGTCCTATTGTTACTGACATCTGTGTCAAATTTCATGTCAATGTCATCATTTGTTACATAGTTACGCTTGTGTTTTCTAAACGATTAAAAGTGATTTTTTCGATTTTTACAATGTCTGAATTTGTTGAGCAAAGAAGTGCCATTAAATTTTGTTTGCGAAATGAAATTGCAGTTGCGGAAACGTTCAGAATGTTCCAGAAGGCTTTCGGTGATTTGACCATGTCACAGAAAAATGTTTATAAGTGGTACAAAGTCTTCAAAGAAGGCAGAGAACGTGTTGATAACTTGGAACGCCCCGGACGACCATCAACGTCAAATGACGAGCAACACGTCAATCAAATCAAAGAATTAGTCCACAAAAATCATCGATTGAATCAACACGATTGAATAGATACAAGCCGAATCGAAGAAGGCTTTGAAGGCAATTCCGGAAATCGAATTTAACAAGTGTTTCGAGGATTATGGAAAAAACCTTGGCATAAGTGCATTATATCGGGAGGGGATTACTTTGAAGGGGATGAAATTGATTTGGATAAATAAATAAAGATTTTTCATTTTAGAAAAAAATTTACCTTAGTTTTTGGCCACAGTAGTATGTGAACATCAGATTTAACAGTGCTTTAGTAAATAAGAGTATATGTCATAGCTTAATAGATTTGATTTTGATGCTTAGAATACAGAATCAGTTATATTTATTAAAATCCTTTTCATTTATATAAGTTGATCTAAAATAATATCATAAAAGGGATTATAGTCCTTTAAGTCAGTAATAACATTAATACTGTTCTCTCTTTCTTTTTTTATGTAAAACATTTCTGCAATTACTTTTTTAAAATAATTAGACTCTTTATGTAAAATTTGAATATCATTCCAGTCCAGTATTTGATATATATTAATTGATAATTTTGTGTTGATTTATTTCAATAATGTTTATTATTATTATAGAGTAATTGCTCTAATTAATGTTATGATCCGAAGAGGAAGACAGTCTTCGAAACGTCATTTTTAAAAATAAAATACATCGATGAACATCTATTTGGTCCGAGGTTAGTCATTTTCCATTCTCCAATGAAGAAAATTGTTTGGACGTAAAATCATCTTTTTAATGTAATAATATGCGTACGTAGGATAGACAAAAGTTTGCTGAGCTTTCAGGAGGGATGAACATATAATTTGATTTCTAAACATTGAATTGAAAAACCCATATAACTTTAACTGAGATGGTAATTAGATCGCACATAAAAAAAATAATTTATACAAATTCAGCTTTTCTTGCTAAAATGAGCTGCTTTCCAGCCAGCAAATTTTCCATTTAATCGTTCTAAAAAATGTTTTTTTGATCAATTATCCTTTACAACAAAAGAGATTTACTTGATATAATAGAAGTAATTATGAAATAGTCTAATGTTATTTTTATAAATAACTTTGACCCAATCTAATCTACAAAATAAATTGATATTTGACGAGGATGTTTTCTCGAACTAATCAGTTCAGTTCTTCGCTAATGAATTTATTTGGTTGAATTGCGTAAATCCGCCAGAGAATCAGAATGTGGATATTAATGGCCCTCGGGGGTGGGATGACATAGGCAAGCCAATTTTCGATGGGGATCAATGACGGTACCATTATCAGTAGAGCCCTCCGTGTGGAGCCATTCACTTAGCTTCGAGTGGCCATACTGGTCAGCGCTATAATAAGCAATATGTGTATATATACATACGCTGTTACTTGTGTAGAAGCATCTCTAGTTCTGGGATTAACTTGGAGTCCAAGAGTGTAAGTACATGTGTACCCTGTGACACGCTTATTCAAGAACCAGGCACGTAAGGGTCGTACTCCTAACACTCCATTTCCCACTGGCTCCAATCTCTGTATTGAGTCATCTCTTTTGGTATCCCATTGATAATTATCTTTAGTACTATTGATATCTAATTTGCCTTGCATTCAGAATTCATCGTTAAGCTCTGAACGATTATCAAATTAAATCTTTTAAAACTCATTGTATTATAAATATTACACGCAGAAAAATATAGGACTGACAAACTTTCTTTTGATGTCCCAATAAAATTTCAGTTCTCCTTACAAAAAGTTTTGTCAAGCAAAAAATAATACATGTTTGTATCCAAAATACATAAAATTTTGTTTTGAAAATTTGTTAAATGTTAGAGAAGATAAAAACGGATGTACAATGAACTACTTTTGGTTTTAATTATGAAAAAAAATGTCCGGTACATTTGACTAAAAGTGCACTTTATTTCATTTTCGAAACCAAAAGTAGTCTTTTTACGTCCGTTTTTATCTTCTCCACTATTTCACAAATTTTGAAAACTAAATTTCATGTAGTTTGAACACAAACATGTGGAAACCTAAAATCAATAAAATTTACTAATTTCCTGAGTATCACATTTCCTTAAGCGTATTTCCTCTATAAAATTCTTATAAATACACTAAAAATATCCTGCAAAATGATTGCATTTGATGGAAGTTTTTCTTCCTGATTATTGATTTAATGTCAAATGCATGCAAATCCGATGAACATCTTTCTTTGACGCTATTCAGTTGCCGCGTAAGTAAATCATATTCACCGGAATCAATTCAAAGTACACGAAATCTAAAGACCGCATTAGGTACAGTTCAATGCCTGAATGTACATGCAGCGACTTCCCTCATAGCCAATTTTGGATTCTGCGTGATCGTAGCGACTATGAAACCGTTGGGGCTACTCTTACATTTAAGGTTAAACTAAAGTCCATATCATTTCGTATTCAACGCGTACAAAGTCTCGTATCTGAAACTTCGGCAACATTTGGATAAGTTGCTGGTGAACAGCTTCAACTACTTAGACTTTGAAATAGCCTAGTTCACTAATTTGATACAGCCAGCACTCTATGAACTGTAATAAGCAAAATTTTGCTTTTCTGATAGTTCGATAATATTGCTCAAGCCAATATATACCAATACACATGTAAGAAAATTATTTTTTTCTCAAGATACTAGAGTTGGAGATTTTTTCACTGTTTCTCGATGCTTTTAATTCGAATAGAAATATACTCTCTAAAAACTTTTTCTTGAAACTTCCAATGAAGTATTGGAAGTAATTAACCAATATATGTTTTGAAATTTTTATATAAATCATGTAGGAAATATTCAATGACGTGCCGAATATTGCGTGTCTGACTTTAAAAAATTTTGAGACTAAACTTGAAAAATTTCAATACTGAAAAAAAATCCAATAGAGATTCGAATATTTCTTGTAAATTATTGAAGTAATTCGATAGAAGATTATTTTTTCAATTTATTATTGAAAAATTTCATCACCTATATATTGGAAAATTACGATCTTTTTACAGTGCATATTACACAGGCCCACAAAAAAATTTGTTTTCCTGCGCGAAGAATACCACTATCACATTCCCATGTATTGTTTCCCGCTGAAACCGAATTCGTAACCCGTTTGACCGCAGCACGTCAGGATTTCGTCCAAAGCTTAAAAAACAATTCGAAAAGTCACTAAATTCAATATACGTATAACCCCATAACCAAATAAGCCCTAAAACATTTATTGCCTTAACCCCATAACCCCTCAATACTATGAACCCATAATACAGGGTTTTATGGGGTTAAGGGGTAGAGGGGTAATAGGTTGATGGGTGTTTGAGTTTATTGTATGAAATTCATCTATCACTGTAAGTCACAAAAAAAACATATACGACATTATAGAGAGTTATGGGGTTAAGGGGTAATGGGGTAGAGGTTATGGGGTTATGAGATTGAGAGATTATGAGGTCATAGTGTTAAGGGGTTATGGAGTTACGGCATTACATATTGTAGGGCTTATCTGCTTATGGGGTTATAGGTATATTGAATTTGGTGATTTTTCAAAGTGTTTTTTAAGCTTAGGACGAAATCTTAACGTGCTGGGATCAAATGGGTTACGAATTCGGTTTCATCGAGAAAAAATACATGGGAATATCATTGTGACATTCTTCGCGCAGAACATTTTTTTGTGCGCCTGTGCTATTACTTTTAATTACCCTTAAAGGAAATATCTTTTAAAAAATGATGCACAAACAAAAATAACGATGACAATATTGGACTGCTGACTGCAAATTCAATTATTGCAATGAATCTGTCCTTTGTCAGTGCAAAGTGTTGGTTTCATTTATCAGCAATTCGTTCAGCTTGGTCAGGCATATTGGACAATTTGGCAATTTAGAAACGAAATTTCAGAAGTCAAACACCCGGCAGATGGATTTCCGATAAAGGGGGCTGAAAGGTGATGCGTCTATCTATCTATCTGCTGATTGGCAATATCTTACCAAGATGGTAAACGTAGCGTACCAAAAGGATCTCCCACATAGATAGGAGTTAGTACTCACTTGTTGACCCGTTTCCACGATCGTAACTTATCCAAGTTACAGATGCCCTCCGCGATATGGTATTGTATCCACTAGATCTTCGTTTATTAAATTTTTAGGTCACTATATATAGGTTGCAATATATCATTTGATAACAAGCCGAGTTGAAATTAAGAACTTTATTTGAAGGATCTAAAACGGTTTTCGACGGCTTTAAGGCGTTTCAACTGACTTTAAAAGGTGATCGTCGGTCAAGTCGGATTTTAAACTTCCTTTTAGCTGGAAATGTAATGATTGTAAGGTAAAAGCACCAATAGCCGGACGGTACCCAATAGCCGGACAAAGCCATGAATTTTTCTCAAAATTAGAGATTTACGAATCACTTATCGCTATTTTGGTGTACCGTATACAAACCTCGAAACGTACACTTTAAAAAAGTGAAAAATTTGTTGAATTAGAAATTAAAACTTCGCCAAGAAAAAAAAATTTCTCTACTGAAGCACAAGGCTGGTCGAAATGTAGCGAAATTTGCTCTATAAACTAACTGACACGTTGTCTTTGTTAAGCAAATAACATTTACATTTACCCTCATTTTTTATTTTAATACGTGTTACACTGAAGTCAAATGCTTTATCTACATCATAATATTTTTCAAAATTAAAAAAAATTTTACTTTAATTAAATATTCTAAATCCGGTTATTAGGTCAATGAATATTCGTTTTGCCTAATAACCGAACGCGTGTCCGGAGTTACATTGCACTTATTTTGTTTTCGCTCTAGTCACCGGACGAAAAGGTTATTACAAAAACGAATGCGAATTTTAAAAAGTGCTGTTGATATTTTTGAGAAATGTGGTAAGTATTTGATTGTTTTCAATTCATAGAAGATATCTATCTGATAAAATATTAGGTAAATTACTTTAAACATATTTTAATTAGTCAAATATGAAATCCAACCTCAATTGACATTTGATGTTTATTTTCTTGCTGATTTTACATTGAGAACAATGAAAATATGGATTTCAGAGTGAAATTTCCCCACTTTTTGATCTTTCTGAATTATAATTTTCAATAATAATGATAAAGTATGATTGATATTGAATAATTTTTTAAAGAAATAATGTTTGAATTATGGATTTATTGAAAATCTGATATTTTGAGAAAGTATTTTCATTTTAACATATGTATTTTCTGGGTTTTATGTATTTGGTGTCTTTATTATAGATCATGGAAAAAGTATCAGAAAAAAAGATTAAAAAGCTTTATACCAAAGCGGATATTATTAATGCGATTGAGGATATAAGGCAAAAACGATTGACAATTAGTGCTGCAAGCTCTAAATATATTCTATTTGTAAAATCTTTTCAATACTTTTTTTTATAAGCGCAGACCTAAAAAATGTTTCCGTAAATATTTCCCAGTGTTTATTATGCTTAAAAAATATCAAATCCATATCAATCAAATTTTAATATTCTCTTGTCCGAGTATTGGTGCAGCGCTGTCCGGCTATTGGATCAATTCATTTTACCCGTCCGGCAATTGGCTCCAGAGCATTATTTAATGAAAAGAATTATTAAAATGGATTATTCAGATTTAACACAACTCTGGACTTTTTGTTATAGTAGGGAGGACACATACATCAAAATAATCGCGGCAATTCTTGATTCCGCATTACATTTAGAACGATTAATACAAAAAATTGAATGACATTTCCTTAGACGTCCGGCTATTGGTGCTTTTACCTTAAGTCGGATTTGAACGGATTGAAGCGATGATGATATGGGCTCATAATTTTTGGGCGGAATTAGGGCAGTTTCAAAGGAAAAAGATTCCCGGTTACAATTCTAATTGGATCAAGATCAGATTTAATAGTTCATCGAATCATATAAGAAAGCGAATCTCCCACAGATGGCAAAAATTGATTGAACCTCATGCCCATCCAATAACGAGTCTCCTAGATCTGGGCCAAGTGCAGCAGAAAAACCTGATTGCGGACCAAACTATCCAATGTCGCATATATCAAGTGATCAAATATCAAGTATTTTTGTAGTTTTTAGCAAATTTCAATTTTTGCAATTTTTGCACGTTTAGCAGAAGCTGTAAAATTTCAATTATACTGAGGTTTTTCTTCGCTTATTCTTACTTTTGCTATCGCGATGACTTTTTTTCTACACAATTCCACTTTTCCTGCTCTAACATTTCATTTTGTCCAGATGTTTATGGATCGGTCACTTTTTGATAGCGAAACTAGCATTTTCAGTGTGAATTATGTACACTTATATTACGTACACTGTAAAAAATATCGGTAAATTTTCCTACTATGCATTAGGAAATTTTTCCTAAATCCTTTGGAAGCATAGATTTTCCTACAGAAAGTGGAAATATTTCATAGATTTGAGGAAAATTGACCGGATTTTCGGATTTATTTCCGAACAATTAGGAAATATATCAAAATGGTGAGGACATTTCACAAATCTCCTAAGTTGTAGGAAATTTTTCTCATGAAAAGGGGAAATCATTCCACAAAAACGGAAATTGGTTCACTTTTTTTGGATCTTTTTCCACTTAAATTGTGAAATATATCAATTTTTCCTAATGAACTGGATATTTCTCCGACCAAACAGTAGGAACTATTTCCAGTTCTATGTCAGAAATATTTCCGACTATATCTTTGGAAAAATTTACGACCCATTTGTATTTTAAGTTGTCCGACAATTTTCGGATAAATTTCCGAAAATTTGTTTACAGTGTATTTGTTTCTGTGAAAATTTTGAAAAACGGTATTTTTTATACTTTGTTACATCATTCTAAAAATAACTTGTTTCAGTAAAAAAAAAAAATTTTTTTAGAAATCGATACTCGAAATATTTTGTTAGGCTACTGATTTGCTAACAACGACTTTTTGATATTAAAAAAGTTATTCATGTACATATCTCACGAAAAGTAATACATTTAGCCATCAAATTTCTTTCCGTCTACTTTCCGAATAAAATCCGTTTAAATAACGTTCTTAATTTCGACTCGGTAAGTCGCTTTCTGGAGAGTATCATACATTGCACATTATCTTTTGTGATGTTGATAACTTTGATCTTTTCCCTGACAGATTTCTAACTTGACTTCTACTGCACTGTGTATAATTTGTTTGAACAAAAAATAAATGTCATGTTTATTCTTTGAAGCAACTTTGTGGAAAAGTTATGAGTAAAATCAAGAGTTTAGTTAAAGTTGTGTGCAATATGCATACTTTGAAAATGACGTCGAGGTCTCTTTGAAAAAATTGTCCCAGAGTTCTTGAAAGAACTTTTTTTACTTTTAATGAAAAGAAGTTTTGAATTTGTTTTATATGGAGATTCTGACTATACCTGTGCTCCTACTAATCCAGCACGTAGCCTTGGTATATCCGTGTGACTCCAGTCGGATCTGGCCCAAGGATCGACTCTTCCTAAGTCGCTGCTAAGATTTACTTCACCCAGTTGATTATGTACGAACTTTCTGACATTCCAGGGCAAATCATTGTGCCTATAACGATGAAAATGATTAATATGCAAAAAAGCAGTAATTATTGAGTGATGAATGCATGCTTTTACCCGTCAATCAGAGGCACTTCAGTAAGAATCCTCCTGATCACGTCCAGCCTCTGCTGGTGTGTCACAGGGGCGGATTGTAGTAACAGTGGTAGACACAGTCCTCCGAGGAGTAACGCAGCTACCAAGAGTAAGATTGGTGCAAGGACTCGACATTTCCGTCGATTACCATCGTCCCTGCGATCTTTGCTACTTCCGCTACTAGGAGACTCTTCGCATGTTGGTGGAAGCCGTACAGTACCATTACACGGCGCCACATCTGGCAGTTCAGTTAGGCACGTTGTCTACAAAAAATACGAAATAATTCGTTCAAATATCTTTGTATTGGCATTGGATTAGTTTCTTTATATTAAATTCATTAATTTATGGACATATTATAAAAAAGGAAGCTAAAAACATATCACATAGATCAAAAAGAAAGCTAAAAAATAATTATTATAGGTAAAAATAGGGGGGGGGGGGGGGTATTTAAAGGCAAACGTTTCGGCCACAAATGGGGGCCCTCTTCAGTGCCAAACAAAATTTTTTTCCAGGACTTAATGACTAGGCTGTAAACATGCAATAATTTATTTGTACATATTAAATTAGATTTTTTAAATGTGTTTTTTGGTTTTTTGTTTTCTTAAAATTATTATTTGATAAAAACATGTAATTGACTTATGTAAGGGGGGGAGCAAGATCCAAAACGTCCAGGAACGAGACAGCTCAAAGTCCAGTCCTCAAAAATAAAACATGAACTCCAGTTTGGCAGATTCGTGGAAAGTGTTGATCGTAAAGCCCGCTTCTCCTCAAAAGTGAGCACAAAAACAGTGTAATGGGGATGATTGTTTAAATAACATTTTTTATATAAGAAATGAACACAACTTTCGTGAAGAAAAGACACAATTTTTGACACAACACACTTGAGGAGCCTGCACAACACAAACACAAAACACGAACGCGGAACGGCGGATCTATGTTGACAAACAAAGAAAAAATGAAACTAAAATTAAATTAAAAAAATTCTCTTTAAATCTATTTTCGATTTGCCGACGCACATCTTAAAATTTACTGTTCATTAACTATTTACAAGTTCAATTTGTCAAACTTTTGTCTTAAGGGCATGTGGTACTTGAGAAAAATAACAAGTTCATGTGAACAATTTGGTATAATTTCTACATGTTTGTGTCCAAAATACATAAAATGTTGTTTTCAAAATTTGAGAAATGGCAGAGAAGATGAAAACGGACGTCAAGAGACTAATTTTGGTTTCGCTAATGGAAAAAAAATTTCCAAGATATTTTGTGAAATTAGACGTTTTTTCATTTTCGAAACCAAATGTAATCTATTTACGTCCGTTTTTAACTTCTCTACAACTTCCCAAATTTTGAAAACAAAATTTTATGTAGTTTGGACATAAACATGTAGAAACCTAAAATCAATAAAATTGAAGTTTTGGAATATTTATTATAATATAATGTAATATAAATATCTTGGGGCTGGAATTGATGAATTTGTATGAGCAAGAAAATAAATTATCTGGATGTAATGCAATATACTATTTCATAGCGGCTCTTTTGAGAATCCGATTTTCGGTACCTTTGAAGCGGGACGAAAGTGCGGTTTGCAACCCTGCCTTTAAAGTTTCGCCCCTAGGGTTGAAAATCGCAGTTTCGTCCCGCTGTACAGATACCGAAAATCGGATTTTCAAAAGAGGCGCTATGAAAATAGTATTTCAAACTTTAAAAGCGTTTTTCTTCAAACGACGTTTTTAAAGTCGGTGAGAGAGATTTCTTAACAATCACTGAACATATCAATTTCAAAATTGGCAATCTTTTCTTAAATATAAAAAAGCACTCCTTAATCTAAGAATTTTTTTCTTTGTTAAAACCTGTTTTTTCATTAACAAAAAACAAACGATTTTTTTTACAAAAATCGAAATTTTAACCTAGACCGGCTGCCATTTTGTACAATTTTTTTTTTTTGCAAAACCCTTCGATTAAGGTAGTTCGAGCGGACACTGTCACTCTGAAGTTAATCTCAAGTGAAATGTCGTCTGCAACAGAAAGTAGAGAACTTCATAAGCTTTCTACAACTTTTGATCGTCAACACCGCGCGCGCGTTTATAATTATTTGTTTTGCGGCAAATTTGAATTATCCAGGTTTCCGCCACTTGCAGCCACTTCATTATCTTTAGTGCTCTGCAACGTTGCCATATCTTTCAATTGAAAATGTCAAACGTGTAAGCTCGCGCGAAAGTAACAATTGTAAAAAAACGGTGCTGTAAAAGTCCACAAAGTATGAAAAAAGTAGTTTATTAGTGATTACTTCATTACATATGTCAATCTTTTTTTATATCTTGTGCTGCGTTTTCCCATAAGAACCCAGCTAATTTCATTATTTAATTTCTCAGAAACTGTGCTGTAACAACGATTTATTTTTTGCATGAACATCCGTTATACTGACTAAATTCAGTATACAAAATTACAGAACAATCTTGTGCTAACTGGGTTTCCGCTCGAACTACCTTAAGTACGAGAAAAACTAATAAATCGACAATTTTTTTTTCATCATAAATGAAAAAGTATTAGTTCAATTTTTTGACAATAATATGTGAAATACGAAAAAAACGTATGAATGCAAAATTGTTCGTTTTAGTAAGATCTATAAATTTTGTTTCACACAGTTTCTGGAGAAGAAAAAATTCCATTTTTTAACCAAAATATGTGAGGTATGAAATAAGCGTTGAAATGCAAAATCGTTTGCTTAATTAAAGTCTACAATTGTTTTTCCTTTTAGAGATATTTGAAATAAAATAAAATTTTTAATCATGTAAATTATTAGAAAGTTACAGAAATGTATACAAAAAATCGATTTTTGAATGAAAATTATAAAAAATTTTGTTCATATAATAATCTTTCAAATATACAAACTTTTAACAAAAATATCTATTTATTTTTTCAAAACAAATTTATGAAAATTCACTTTTTTTGACCTCAGAAGTAGGGGTAACCCCTTAACCCATTATTACCCAAGCGAAATCCAGACGAGATAGCACCGAACTATTGGATCACTGTCCAAATGAAAACAAAATTTACCCTTGTTTTTTCTTTTTGAGATTCCAATTGTTTACGCGAAAATATTTCAACAAATTAACAAAAATTTTGCAATTTAAAAAAAATAATAATGCCAATCGGTTCTACGGGAAATAACAAGTCGAAAAACCTGAGTATTTTATTTTCTAACGATAATACACTAACAAAATAGAATCTAACAAAAAAATGGTATAAAGGTTTTCGACTTGTTTTTTCCCGTAGAATCGATTGGCATTATTAGTTTCGAAATTGCAAAATTTTTGTTAATTTGTTTAAATATTTTCGCATAAACAATTGGAATTGCAAAAAGAAAAAACATGGATACATTTTTTTTCGTTTGGACAGTGATACAATAGTTAGTTTGGTGCTATCTAGCCTGGATTTCGCTTGGGTAATAATGGGTTAAGTCTTTTCATAAAAAAAAAATCGAGAGTACATGAATTAATAGTCAGATTTAATTGTTGGGATGACGAGGTCAGGATTTTACATGCAATTATACATAGTCTTTCCAAGTTTAAAATTGTTTTCTATTAGAAAATATTGATAAACAGTGAAATTGATATTATTTAAACAAAGGACCGTTATTGCTGCATGGCCGATCCGTTTAGGTGATTCTGGCAATTAGTGTGATCTAAAGTAAAGAATGCATAAATTTCCTTTTTGTACAATAATAAAACTGTCTAATGACCTGATACTTTTTTGAAATTTCAAAAATCACGGAAATGGCAAGCTGTAGGAGAAAAAGTTTGATTTTCGGCAAAAAAACAACTTTAATCATTTATTATTACACCAAGAAACTTCTCATAGCAATATATGTTTTATTTTATATTAGTAATTCTAAAAAATATTATGAATCTTGGGAAAATCGAGATGCAATGGTAGTTATTCCTAGCGGACTGGAAATTTTTAGCAGGCAAAATATTAGAGATTCGAATAATGATATGAAACTTAAGTATAGTTTTTAGTAAATTTTGATACAATCTATAGTAAATTATCATATACTTCATCTCAAGTTCAGTATTTCGCTGCGAAAAATTCTTATTATGACACGTTTTTCCCTAAATTGAAACGTTCTTTAGCAAAAATTGTAAACTTGGGTTTCTGCCTGTTTCAAATGGATAAATATGCCTAAAAATCATCCTTTAATTCTTTAAAAAATGTTATAAACTATGCTCTATCCGAATTTCAAATCAATCGAACGAATAGATTTTGAGATACGACTTTCATTATTTTATAAAACACTGTTTCGAGAAATACGCAAAAGAACGCAAAGGACCGTTACGACCGTACCTCATTATCGCAGCACAGTGAACGAACAGACCCTTCACAAATATCCTCACAACTTAGTCAATTTTTAGAATTTTCACAAAATATTTTTCGATAAAAAATCGAATTTTTAACAATTCAAGCTTAAAATTACCCAAGTTCTGAGACATTTAAATGTTAAGCATGTTAAAATTTGAATATGTCAATGGTTCAACTATTGATTATCCATTATTTTTCTCCTTGCATATTGGGCTGAAGTTGAGTATGAAAATTATGATGAAAGGAAAAATTTACATCTGACTTGACCTTGAATAGGGACAAGGTAATAAGTAAAACAAATGAGAGTAGACGAGAATTATTTATTAAAGTGGGTCGTTTTCGTTTGAGGCATTTTAAAAGAGAGCTTTCGCAAAAGGTAACACGTAAGCGGAGCACGAAGTCTCTGCAATTCGTGAACTTTTTCAATCGGCTGTCCCTGAATCTTTTAAGCGTTCTCTACCTCACACTCTTCTTACTTAGACGCGATGGAAAGAGAAAACCGACGGCTTTTCAGGTTTAGACGGAAGATCACGTAATCCCAAGACAGCCGTGGAGTGCATAATAACCGTATTAAACTATCAGCACATAATGCCACTCTGCGATGTAATCAAGTCAACTATCATTAACTTTCAAACTCTTTGCTTTCTTCAATTTTCCCTTCTTACTTTGATAAGCAAGATTCTGTGTTAAAGACAAATTTCTCTAACTCAACTATTTCTGCATATATATATATAGGGACATTATACCACATTTTTAAATTTTCATTTACTGTTACTTTGTGTCTCTCTTCTTTTTATTTCGTTCGTGTTTTATCTACTGAATTGTGGTCCTCCTATCTGCTTTTCTGTTCAGCTTCTTCATTTTGTTTTGTTTAAATAACAGTTTTTGTTTTGTCGCCCGCAGGCAACTAGGATGCAGAACTTTATTCCGTTTCATGAAGGAAAAGTCGGCTTTCCTCAAACACGACACTTTGCATTACTTATAGGGAATATTATTATGAGTCTCAACAAAAACAAGTTAGAAGTCACGAGTTTTAATAAAAAAATATTTGTTTCGATAAATGACATGAAGTTTATCATTCAAATTATTCAAACTTATGCTATACAAATTTAGAAAAAATATTAATATCTTTAGGTAAACAATATTCTCATTTTTCTTGGTTTTCAAATATTTCTGTTAAAAGAAATAAACTTCTTTATTTGCCGAGTATTTCTTATGGAGGGATTATTCGTCTTTTTGAAAAAAGTGGATTCTACTTAATTATATTTACATGTCTTTGATTGATAAAAACATTTCTTTCACCTTCAACTATATTTTTGTTGAGTCAATTTTATATACCTTCGGTATTGGTAATTATAGGAGTATCATTCAATAATCAATTCCATTAATTAATTCAAATACATAACATTTTCTCGATTCAAAGAACTTCAGTATGAGAATAAATAAATATGAAAGAAGAACTAAGGTTTTGTTAAGGACTTTTTCACAAAAGAGTCTATAAAAAGACGAGTATTAATTAAATATGTAAATATATTAAAGCCTCAACTCTAATGAATTTGATTTAGCGTCTTCTTTTCATCCATTTTTCTTTTTATCTATATCTTTCACTCTGCCTCTTCTGCTGTGTATTGTCTGACCATTGCAATCAAGTAATGGTCATCATGTAAGTCATTAATAGATATAAAGGTCGCATATTATACATACACTGATTAACTGTACTATTTTTAATTAAAAATTCTTTAACCAATTTCTGTTGAAGTGTTGGAGACCCTTAAGAGCCTTCTGACGGAATAAATTTCTTAACATCAGCGACACTCGAGTGTTTTTTAGTGTGCATGGGTTCGCTTTAATTACGAAGGCGGGCTTTTTATTTCTCAAAGTAACCGGAAGATGGACTTAAGTACCTTCTTGCGTTCGCACATAAAACAATAATATGTAAAGTAATACCTTTATTAAAACAACTTCTTCACGTGTATGGAGCACTTAATCAGATTTTGTGAAATATTCTTCTATTTTACTCTTTATTTGCTTGTTTAAATCAGAACTCTGAAGAAGACCACATTTTTTTTCATTACTTCAATTGGTAGTTTTTTACTAAAAGAAATTTAAATATTTGTATTTTTATAATTTTAATATTTACAAAATTGACAATTTTTGTGAATTTTTGAAAAGTCCTTTGAGAGGTGATATGAATTATAAATATAGCTATCATACACTGAAAAAAATGGTTAGTAAAACCAACTACTTTGGTTTGTAAAATATGCCTCAGCTATTTTATTAGTTAGCACAGCAATTTTTACATTCTTATCATGGATGAGAAGGTATTGGTTTTATGTGAAAAATGACTTTCGAAAATTTCATCAAATCTTTACGTTTTAAGACCCCCTGAGTCCGAAAAAAGGGTTTTTACGAAAGTGTCTGTCTGTCTGTCTGTAGGTCGTGTGCGGCATAACTCTCGATAGAATTATCAGATTGAATTGAGCTTTGGTACACTTTATCGGAGCCGAAAAAGTAAGGACAAGTTCGTTAACCAGCCACATCCAATCAAAATTGAGGGATTGAGCACTACTTTTGTGTTTTTGAAAATAATTTTTTGAAAAAATCAAAAATTTTAATACTGGTTTTAGATAGTGCTCATAAATCTCTAAAAATTATCTTGATAACGTTTTTTGATTAAATCAAAATTAGAAATGTTACAGCATATTCAAATTCGAAAAAAGTCAATATCAAAATTCCATTTTCCAGTTAAATTATACGAGATACGAAAAAACGTTATGATACAATATTATTTTCTACATCAAGACCTACAAATTTGAATTGTAACATTTTTTCATAAGATGCATATTTTTTTTTTTTTAATTCAAAAATAATCTATTGAAAATCCAAAATTCAATTTTTTAACAATAATATGTGAAATACGAAAAAAACGTAAGAATACAAAGTTGTTCGTTTCAAAAAGATCTACAAGTTTTGTCTTAAACAGTTTATGAAAAAACATATATTTTTCGTTTCAATTCCAAAAAATACGATTAAAATTCAATAATTCCATTTTTTAGACAAAATATATGAGATACATAAAAAAAATTCAGATGAAAAATTATTTGCCTAAATGAGGTCTACACATTCTTATTAAGAAATTTCTCGACAGGATGTATATTTTATGTTTTGATTTTTAATATTAAAAAAATTCGATTTTTTTCACCAAAATATGTGAGATACGAAATAAGCGTTGTTCTGCAAAATCGTTTCCTTAAGGTAGTACGATCACGAAAATTAGACCTCAGACAAAAATAGATAATTTTGCTTTCAAGAATAGCAACATTATTATTGAAGGGCCAATTTGAATCAGAAAAGATTATTTTTCATGAAAAAAATTTGAAACACAAAAAAATAATCTTATTAATAAATTTTATTTTTGCCCAAACTTATTTTCTTATCGCTTCGAGTCAAATTTTTGAAAATGATGCGATTCTAATAAATTATGGTTCATTTTTTTAGAAAAAAGATTCTCTACAACTTGACCGTTTTCTATTTTTGAAATTGAATTAATTATTATCAAATACAGCAATTTGTTTATAAAAATTTTGTTTTGAAAAATTATTTTTTTATAATTTTAGCCATTAGAGAATTAATTTTCAAAAATCGGAAACGGTCAAGTTGTAGAGAATCTTTTTCCTAAAAAAATGAACCGTGATTTATTATAATCGCATCATTTTTAAAAATTTGGCTCGAAGCGATAAGAAAATAAGTTTGGGCAAAAATGAAATTTATTAATAACATTATTTTTTTGTGTTTCAAATTTTTTTCATGAAAAATAATCTTTTCTCTTTCAAATTAGCCCTTCAAAAATAATATTGCTATTCTTGAAAGCAAAATTATCTATTTTAGCCTGAGGTCTAATTTTCGTGATCGTACTACCTTAAATAAAGTCTACGATTATTTTTTCTTTTTGAGAAATTTGGAAGAAAATAAATTATTTTAATCATGTAATTTATTAAAAAGTTACTGAAATGTATACAGAAAATCGAGCGCGAAGCGCGAGTGTCATGATGAGAATGTTCGAAATTAAAGTTTGATCCTTTTCGCAGATCATAAATAAAAGTTCTAAGCTTGAAAAATTTGTAGGGTTATATTGTACATTTTCTCACAGTGAATGGGCATGTCTTAGTCGCGTGCATGCGAAGCAATGTACAGATCGCGCGCAAACCAGTATACTGCTGTGGGCAAAAACTAAGGTGAATCTTTAATTTAAACTTTGCGGACTAACCGATTCGGGCAAACTCTTTTATTTTTATGTTGGTCCTATTGTTACTGACATCTGTGCCAAGTTTCATGTCAATGTCATCATTCGTTACATAGTTACGCTTGTGTTTTCTGAATGACTAAAAGTGATTTTTTCGATTTTTACAATGTCTGGATTTGTTGAGCAAAGAAGTGCCATTAAATTTTGTTTGCAAAATGAAATTGCACTTGCGGAAGCGTTCAGAATGTTGCAGAAGGCTTTCGGTGATTTATCCATGTCGCAGAAAAATGTTTATAAGTGGTACAAAGACTTCAAAGAAGGCAGAGAACGTGTTGATGACTTGGAACGCCCCGGATGACCATCAACATCAACTGACGAGCAACACGTCAATCAAATCAAAGAATTAGTACACAAAAATCGACGATTGACAACTAGAGACCTTGCTAACACTGTTGGAATTTCAAGAGGATCACTTCACTTCGTTTAAAAAGATGTTTTGGGCAGACAACTCGTGGTTTTTGCATCACGATAATGCGCCGTCTCACACTGCACTCGTTCTTCGTGACCATTTCGCCAAAAACTCAACGCATATCGTTCCACAACCGCCATATCCGCCTGATTTGTCTCCATATGACTTCTGGCTATTCCCCAAACTCAAATGACCACTTCGAGGACACCGTTTTGACACGATTGAAGAGATACAGGTCGAATCGAAGAAGGCTTTGAAGGCAATTCCGGAAATCGAATTTAACAATTGTTTCGACGATTGGAAAAAACGTTGGCATAAGTGCATTATATCGGGAGGGGATTACTTCGAAGAGGATAAAATTGATTTGGATAAATAAATTAAGATTTTTCATTTTATAACAAAATTCACCTAAGTTTTTGCCCACAGTAATATGTAGTCGTCTCACCTATACCGCATGGGTCGAGACATTATGTACCAGTATAGGTCTAACAACTATACTTCTATCATTGCATGAACAAAATTATAATGGTACGACGATAAAATTCGCATTTCGGTGTGTCACACATTCAGTTTAGCTATAGTACCAATGTCGTATAGTCACGACAGGTATTTTGCAGGTATATGCTATTTTTTCCGTGTATCAGAATATTTAAGACTTTGTGACTGAAAATTAAGAAATTGTTTCTTGATCTTACTAAAAAGTAACTAAATTTTCTGGAATTCTATTTTAATTTTACCAAACTGTATCTGAATAAAATTCTAGTCACCTGTTTCGGGAAAATTCGGTAGAAATTTCTAACAGTTTACTCATAGATTATGCAATTAATTAACAAATCTGAATTGTCAGACGAAATAGTTCATTGAAAACCTCTCCGCTTCATTTACTTCAAGCAGAAAGTGAGCACTGAGAAATCTAACAGCTTGATGTAAAAAAAGTAACGCCATGAATACTCAAGTACTTTAAAATTACACTCAAAAGACCTTAACTTTGAAGCACCGAAGATCTAAAGTGTTTAAATCTGAACGTCAATGGCCGTGCAACTGATGTATCTGTATCTAGTAGGTCTGCTTTACTCAGTCATTCATACTTAAAGCTGTCTCGAATCACACAATACGGTTTTTTTCAAGTGGTTCCTTTCGGCGACGCAAGTGCTCGACTTGAAAACTCCCGAGACCCTTTCAAATATAAGAAGTAATTCTCATTTTTATGTATTTCTTATTTTTTATACATAATCATTATATGTGACGCGATCTGAGAAAAGGCATCTTAGTGTCCAAAAATTATTTTCGGGATTATGATTGTTTCAGATAAATTCAATGTCGCTCTTTAATATTATGTGATCAGAATAATTTGTATGCAATATTTTTCGTTTGGTAAAACTTCTTCAATCAGCGGTTCGAAATACGTTTTAATCCTTTCTCTCGTCTCATAAAGTCACTTCCACTGTTAAGTATCATTAAAAAGTTGAATAAAAGAATACAGTTTATACACAAGCGATCAACACAGAGGTCAAGACAATAGTATATTATGTGCCTAGGCGCATAATGAGGGTTATTACGCGACGAGTGAAAATGCTCGCAGGAGATTGAAGCTGAGACAAAGCCGAAACGAAGCCGAGGCGTGATCAGTCCTGCGAGCATTATAAGCGAGTCTCGTTATTACCCGAATTGTGTGTATTGGCACATATTCTATTTTATGTGACTTCGATGCGGATACGAATTTTTATGCGTACTCTCGAATCTAATCTAGTATTGTAGTTGTTTGCAGCTCTAGTCATTACACTTGATATTTCGCGACTAGCTTCGGCCATTTTGATTTTCTCGATCTTGTGTAGTAGTACGTATTGTAATAGAGCATGCGCAGTTCAAATGTACAAGGCTTTGTCAGTACGGTGCCAACGCTGTACGAAGAAGAAGAAGAAGAATAAGAAGAGGATTACGCTCCGTTGTATGGTTATAGGCACATGCGCAGTTCAATTTTTACATTACATTCCTCTGTGTCGTAATACACAACATTAAGCTACTCTCAACTGTAGCGTAAAAACGAGTTTACGCGCCGGAGTCACATCAATTTATTAAAAAACAAACAGCGGCAGATATGCGTGGTAGACATGGCAAAAATTTTATAAAATGTTATTCTCGACATTTTCCCGCACAAGAAATCAGATAAAAACACAGAAAATGTTAAGTCTTAGAAGGCGAAGGTAGAACCACGTCATAAGGATAACAGTCGGAGAGTCACTCAAAAAGAACGCCACAATTTCAAATACTAAATAGGGTCCCTCTTCTCGGATCGCATCACATATTAATGTTCAAATTTTATTTTTGAATATTTGAATTCAAAGCCAGTTTGTACACAAGAATTTATGGATAGCACTTTGGAAGATTTATTCTCGAGAATCAAATCTCTAAGGATCAAACAAGTAGGAATAATTTCTCATACTTGTGAAGCGTTAACCATAATAAACTGAATATGATGAAGGAGAAGGAAGAGTAGAGGAATAGTTGAAGGGGGTAGCAGGATGTAGATAAAGATAGGACGAAAAGGACGTTAAAGCCTAAACTACATCCTTATACTCTCTTCCTCCTCTATCATAGTATCACGGTATTGTAGAACTGCGGCTTTTGAATTTATGTCGAGGAGAAATTTATACGAAAACTCGACAATGCTTGCTTGGCTGAACTCGGTTTGCTAGCTCTCAACTACCTCCCTCCTTGCCGCATTTCCATCCCTGTAATTCAAACATCCGCCTTCTTCTCCGGCAATACTTTCGGATTTGAACCCCCCTCCCCTCCCGCCATTAGTATTCTTCTTTCCCTATCACCTTGTCATTCCTCAAAAAGAAGAGAGGAAAAAAGGTAAGAGTAGTTTTTTGAAAGCAGTTAAGCCGGACAAACGGTTGCAATGTGAATTATTGTGATTGCTGGGCCTCGTTTTAGTGATGCTGCATATCTCAATGCATCTAGGATGCGCTTTGTGATCTCGAACTCTAGAAACCTTAGGTCATTGACACAGTTCTGGTTTATCGGGTTAGTAGTTTACCGCAAACTTTATGGCGAACACTCAAGCAAACTCCGGCCAGAGCTCTGATGGGCTTCGAACCCGTCATTTACACCACGTTAACCCTCAACTCGTCCTTGAGTCTCACAAGTTACATAATCGCTACTTTGAATGCTAGGTAAATGCACAAATTGCTTCTATGATACTGTTTGATTAACTCTCAGGTAGTGTCTCTTTACAAACTTCCATTTTAATACAGCAATTTATAATAGTTAGAAAAAACTATATTATTTATGTCTCTTAAAAAATTCTGCAAAGCTTTTTGTTATTCTTTTAGTATCTGCTAAGTCAGTTTCCACAGTTTTATGGAGAATTTATAAAAAGTAAAACTATAAAGATCAAAATGAGCAGAATATATATGTATATACTATATACGCTGTTGGATAAATCAGCATGAATTTACTGGTACTTGTTATTAGAAATTTTTCCATATATGTAAATGGAAATTAAATTAGTCACTGATGCATTCTAGTATGAAAAATACTTTGAAGGTCATAATTAGTTTTCAATTGAATATTAAAATTGTCAGAATCTTACAATTATTAAGGTAGTTGTGCCAGAAATCAGATCTCCGGAAAAATAAATTTTCTATGATTTTAATATTTAAAATGATATTATCAGTCGCTTCTTATGAAAGAGAAAATTTGAAACCTACGAAAAATAATATTTTCGAGAATGTTTTTGGTAATAGATTTTTTCCTTACTATCGCCTCTTGCCAATTTCTTTAAAATGATTGGATTTTCATAAATCATGCCTTTTTTCGGGAGAAATATTCTCTACAACTCTACTGTTTCCAATTTTGAAAATAAGTGTAAAATCTTCAAATATGTTGGGTTGTGCCAGAAGTAATTGCCGATTTCACATATAGATGTCTTTGACCTACTTTTTGAATGACTTCTGTCGATGTCAGAATTTTCGACATATTTTGTTTTTTTATTTCCGTAAAGGAAAGAACGCAGCACAGGCTGCTAAAAATTTAGGTGATGTGTATGGCGAAAAAACTTTAAAAGACACGCAGTGTCAAAATTAGTTTGATAAATTCCGTTCTGGTGATTTTTCGCTCAAAGATGTGCAACGTTCAGGCGAGAGGACGTTCACTCGAAATCGATTCTACGTGAGCATAATTATTCCGTTAACCAGCTCAAGCTCGAGCATGCAGTTATTCTTGGTGATCTTGACTGATTCCCGGTGATTCTTCTGAATCTTACTGTGATTCTGATGATTCTGAATCGATTATAAGTATGGAAAATCATTGATTCTTCCAGTGAATGGCCCCTCACGTTCAGGGCGGCCAAATGAAGTTGATGATGACCAACGCAAAAGCATAATCGAATTGGATCGTCATGTAACTGTGCGAGAGATTGAAGAAATGTTAAAAATACCAAAATCAACAATTGACCGTCATATACAACGTCTTGGACTTGTTAAAACTTGATATTTGGATTCCGCATAAATTGAAAGAAATTCATTTAACGAAACGCATCAACGCTTGTGACTTGCATCCTAAACGCAATGAATTCGACCCTTTTTTTAAATGAATTATCACTGGTTATGAAAAATGGATTATTTACAATAACGTCGTTCAAAAACGATCATGTTCCAAGCGCGATGAACCACCACAAACAACATCGAAAACTGAATTGCATAAAAAAAAAGATTATGCTGTCTGTTTGGTGGGATTGGAAAGGTGTGGTATTTTTTGAGCTGCTTCCAAAGAACCAAACGAATAATTCGGATGTCTACTGTCGTCAGCTAAACAAATTGAACGCATCGGTCAAAGAGAAACGGTCAGAATTGGTCAATCTTAAAGGTGTAATTTTTCACAATGACAACGCTACGCCACATACATCTTTAGCCACTCGCCAAAAATTATTAAGGCTTGGTTGGGAAGTGATGTTACATCCACCATATAAAGCCCTGACATTGTACGATCAGATTACTATTTATTTCGATATTTGAAGAACTCCTTGAATGGTAAAACTTTCTATGATGATGAAGCTGTGAAATCGCACTTGATTTAGTTTTTTGCGGATAAAGACCAGAAGTTCTATGAGCGTGGAATCATGAAGTTAGCAGAAAGATGGCAAAAAATAATTGAACAAAATGGAAAATATATCATTGATTAAAGTTCATTCCTTGTATTTAAGAAAATGTGTTTAATTTGAATGAAAAAATCGGCAATTACTTCTGGAATAGTTTTGTTTTTTAATATTTCTTTTCAAAAATTTCTTCTAACGATCTGAGACATTGTAAAGTTTACTTTTGAAATTGGAAATAGTAGAGTTATGAAGAATATTTTTCCCGAAAAAATAAGCCATGATTTATAAAAATCCAAAAATTTGTGTAAAGGATACTAAAACAAATTGTATCACAAAAAAATTATTAAAATTATTATTTTTCGTACGTTTTAAATTTTGTTCATAAAAAATAATTTATTTTCTTTTATAAAGTATGACTGATAATATTACTTCAAGTCTCAAAATCATAGAAAAACTTTTTTTCAGAGGCCTGATTTTCGGCACGACAAACTACCTTAACGAAAACGCTCTAAAATTTGATATATCTGAATTAATCAAAATTACTATTAGAAATAATTGCCTCTATCCAGAGTGTAAAAGTAATGTGTTAATTTATTATTTTATGAGAAACAATAGTAATTTGAATGACTGTTTATGGAATTCGTGAATTCGTGTTATCTTCAGAATATTTTAATACACCGTTTGACCTTTTCCTCTGAATATAAAGCTTCTGTAATATAAATCTATACTAGAAGACGTAAAGTGCCAATTACAAAGGCTTGCGAGAGATATGAAACTGAATAGCAAATTTTTAATACAGAAACAGTCCTCGATTCTATCTGGAGGTTTATTACGCTCATATCAATTTGGTTAGAATCCATGTTTCAACGCAATGGATTTGCTCGTAAATTCTTAATTAGCGTTAAATGAAGCAGATGATCATTAGTCTTTTTATAATAGTAGTTACGTACGAAATCGATTTGACATACACTAAGAAATCTGCACTACAAATTACTTAAATTCACCTTTTAATAAGTTAATTTTTGCTAAAAAAATAATCATAAACTTGCACTTAAAAAAAAAAATTGTTCGTTGAACAAAATTGTTTTGTTGAGTTCACAAAGTATTTTGTTAAATTGACGAAATTTTTTGGCTAAATCTAATAAATATTTGAAATTTACTAAAAGTTATTAAAATATTTTTTTCGAACAACCAAATCTTTGATCCAATCAATTAAATTTTATCAATCAAAGAATTTGTTGTTTCAATGAAATAATTACGTTGAATCAACTAGACATTTTGTTGTATGTGTAAGAACAAAATTCTATGGTGGAACCAACAAAAATGTTGATTCAAACAAAATTTGTATAGGTGTACTTGGATAACAAATCATAAATGTTTATGATTTTTGTGTGTTTATTAATAAATAATGTTTCTGTTCGTCCACAATAGCATAGAGTTTCAAAAAAAAGGTTCATTAGTCAACCATAAGCTTTACGAGCTACTTCCTCGTTCACGTCTTAAAGCCCTTTACGATCGCGAAGAATTACTCGAGTGCTAACAAGATTAGTTTACTGATTCCCTGGTATTACCAATAGACCTGCCAATATAGTTCAGAAGGCTTTACTTAGACACTTTGGTGAGTGAAGGAAAGCGCGTTTATAGCCCACGCAATCGTGATCTACTGAGCTTCTAAGTTACCAACGAGAAACGGCTTCTTTGAAATAAAAACGAAAGATGAAAGTAATTTAAGTACACACTGATAAGAGTTTATGAACAACTTTCTGATCAAAATTATGGCATGTTTTTCCGTCCATAAGATATTGAGAAAAAACAAAATTTATATTCAAAATAGTAATATGTGACCTTCTGCTGGGAAATGGTCACTTTATCGTTAATTTGTGCAAAATAAAATTTCAGTCTACTTTTTTGTTAAATGGCATAAATCTTTCGTACTAGAAAAAAAGGAAAAAGAGTGTAATATACGCTTAAAAAATTACATTGGATTTTTTAATGTACACGGAAAAAAATGAAATGTCTGCTACTGCTAACTGCAGTTAGCTGTCGACTAGTTAATTGTGATTGATAAAATGTTTGCTGAGAGAGTTAACAGTTTGCTGGGACAGTTAAAAAATGTTAGCTGCAATCGAAGTTGAAAATTTGCATTGGACTCCTTAGCGTATTAAGAGTTGTAGCTAATCATTTGGTTGTTGCTGCTAAAACAGTTTACTCTCCTAGAAAATCTCAAAATTCGTACTCGTAGCTTTTAAAATTTTGCGCTGATATGTAAGAAGTTAGCAGCGGTTGCTAACGGCTGCTTAGACATCCCGCGTTTTCTGTGCTGCTCATGCGCACAAAGCGCGACTAGTCAGATATTCTGCTGTAAATGGTAAGTTGTACACCTGTCGCGTTGTTTAAAATTTAATTTATAAATAATTCGACGATTCGCGTTAATTTATAATGCAAATGACTGATTTGTAACTGATCTCTGAAGATTGTATTGTAGGTTTTGTAATAGGTTCTTTATTGTGCTATTTATTATCTTCTTACTGAGGTTATCTCAATTCTAAGTGTTGTATACTTGTACAATTTTTGAAAACATTATATTGGACTGGCAAGTAAGTCCCTACTGTTCCCGGTAATGTTTCTACTTGTATCTATAAGTTTGGTTATCAAAGCAGCTCACGTTTTATTCTTATTCTTGAAAAATTATGCTGTGATTAAGGTTAGAACTGAATCAGTTTTTTTTTCGTTTTTAATTTTGCAGGTTATGATATGTCGCAAGAAATTAGTTGTTTTGATATAACTTGCCAGCAGACTTTTGTGAATATAGAAGGGTTACGAGATCATTTTTTTCTTAAGCAACCAGGTGTAACTGTATTTAAATGTAGGTTTGTAAGTTCAAAATCAATGATTTTGAGTGCTACCTCTATTTGCAGCAATTGCTAATAAAATTAGCTAGTACTTCAAACGCTGTTAGAACTGGAAGATAACACGACCGATAGGCTACTGCTCACAATCGTTGTTACCAGTGCTAACGTAAATTAGCTGGCATCGCTAAAGTACTGTAGCAAATAGACGTTAGTATTAGCAGCTAAGAGATTCGCTGTCCGTATATCAAGTAACTTTCTTAGCTGTGGTAGCGAATATTTAGCTAATGCAGCTAATTATTTTTTTCCGTGTAGGTAATATTTACGTTTTATTATTTTAATTTATTCTTTCATTCTAAAATTTTTTAAAACGTTAAGAAACAACTTTTTGGGTATGGAAAGCACTCTAGGTAAACAAACAACTACAGAAATTTTGTTTTTGGGATATTATTTTTATTTTATTTGTAACTTTTTTTCAGTGATAGTACCTTATTTCCTAGTTCCTACACCCAAAAAGTTGCTACACATTGTAAGGAACAAAATAAAAAAATATTCATGACAATTGGTTGAAAAACAAAAAAGTTATTCAAAGTCAAAAAATGTCAAAAGAATGCCCAAAGACATTCAATGTAATACTGTCTTTATCTACCAGACGAACAAGTGACTAGAATAAGAATTTTTATTCCTATTCCATCTGAATCTTTCTTTAATTTTAAGGTATAAAAACTGTACTCAATTTAGCGAAAAAAGTAATTTTCTTATTTAGAAATTTCGTGACAAATCCTGTTTTAGTCTAACAGTTTATACAATGTAACTAAAAGTTTCACATAATCTAGTTGTATAGATTCTTCAAGTTAACTTAATTCTTGATTCGCTCGTTCGCCTAGTCAAATTTTTTTTCGTGTGCTGGAATTTTTATAAAGCCCCAAAACCTTTCTAAGTGAAGATACTAAACAGAAAATAAATTATATGGAAGGTCTAAAGTCAAGAAATAATAAAATTAAAGATGGCGGATCCCCTTAATACCAAAAAATGAAAACAAATGAACTATAATGAATAATCAGCTATCAACTGTCTTTCAATATCGTGCATTACAATGATGATAATTGCAGTCAAAGCATCGATAATTACAGTATAGCTAGAAAAATAGTTGAAGTAATTTTCCTCAACTTCCGATCAAATTTGGGACATAAGGACAAGTTAGAAATTATTTAATGTCACTGTAATTATTTGTGATATATTAAATGTTCAAAAATGAATCAAAGTTAAGTAAAATTCACAAGTGTAGGGTGAAGTTTGAAAGCGTGCATTAAAAGTTTCTAAATATATATATTATTACTTGTAGTATAATTATAAAAAACCAGTATTTTATTAAATCACAAAAATTGTAGAGCTTTCCATTCATTCTACTCTGCGCTTCAATCGAGAGTTGAGTAAATCGTGAATCGCAAGATTTATTCCACCAGCTAAATCTATTCACGCAGGAACGAATGAAAGTAATCTGCGCTTAGGGCACACATAAACATTTTTTAATTTCATAAACCTGTTGAATTTTCAACATACTAATGTTCCACGTTATTATATATAATAATCAAAATCAATTAAAAACATACAAAATACAATTACAGTTTATTTTAGTACTCTCTAAATCCAAAATAGTGGAATAGCCACTGTTTTATCTAGTGCGTAATGCACCACTTACTTAATAGTGGATTCTTCATACTTATAAACTAGTGATTTTCAACATTCGTCGCACTTTGATGATTATCCACTAGTTTATATAATTTATTCAAAAGTTTCATATAATCTAGTCATATAGATTCTGTAAGTTTAATAAATTCTTCATTCATAATTTTTTCTTAATACATTTATAACTAATTTTTCCTTTTTTACTTGAGTTTATTAAATTAAATTGTTTTCATGAAAATTTAAACAGCAAAAGTCTTGATAAGTGTGTTACATAAAATTTTAAAAATCTACACAGGATTTTGATTTCACATAAATTTCTTAGGCACAATAATAATTTTGAATTCGCAATTGTAAAATCCATATTTTGAAAATATACAACACAGAAAATAAAAAAATCTTCTTTTAAATGTTTTTACACAAGATACTTTTTGATAATAATGAAATTTTTAATATATTGGATCTATAACTTAATTCGTGCGGTTTGCTAAGAGAAGGCGTAACTTGATTATTATTCCATCTTTCCATTATTCCGAATATGCGTTGGAAAGCTACTGTCATTGTGCGTATTTTTCAGTATATGTCATTCATTTGAAGCGTAAACAACAATAATTTTTTTTCACTCAGATATGTCGAACTTTGTGCCTAAAAAAGTGTTTTTGCGGAGAGTTCTTCTTCATTACTTTAATATGAAGAAAACTGCTGCCGAAAGTCATCGTATTTTGGTGGAAGTTTATGGTGAACATGCTCTAGCTGTGCGAACGTGCCAAAAGTGGTTTGCACGATTTAAAAGTGGTGATTTTGGCTTGGAAGACGAAGAACGTCCTGGGCAGCCAAAAAAGTTTGAGGTTGAAGAACTAGGAGCATTACTCGATGAAGATTGTTGCCAAACACAAGAAGAGCTCGCAGAATCTTCGGGAGTCACTCAAGCAGCCTTTTAAAAACGTTTAAAAGCAGCTGGATACATTCAAAAGCAAGGAAATTGGGTTCCACATGAACTCAAGCCGAGAGACGTTGAAAGACGGTTTTGCATGTCCGAAATGCTGCTGGAACGCCACAAAAAGAATTCATTTTTGCATCGGATTGTTACTGGTGATGAAAAATGGATCCATTGCGACAACCCCAAGCGCAAAAAATGATATGTGAAACCCGGCCAACCAGCCAAATCAACGGCAAAGCCGAATATCCATGGCGCGACGAAGGTAATGCTCTGTATTTGGTGGGATCAGAAGGGTGTGTTGTATTATGAGCTGCTAAAACCGGGTGAAACCATCAATGGAGAATGCTACCGAACACAATTAATCCGTTTGAAGAGAGCAATAGCCGAAAAACGCCAGGAATATGCGACCAGACACGAGGCAATAATTTTCCATCATAACAACGCTCGGCCCCATGTTGCTATTCCGGTTAAGAACTATTTGGAAAACAGTGGATGGGAAGTTTTACCCCACCCGCCTTATAGCCCAGACTTTGCCCCTTCTGACTACCATTTGTTCCGGTCGATGCAGAATGCCCTCACTGGAATACGGTTCACATCAGAACAGGGTATCAAAAATTGGCTTGATTCATTCTTGGCCGCCAAGCCGGCGCAGTTCTTTTGGGATGGAATCCACAAATTGCCAGAAAGATGGGAAAAGTCATAGCTTCAGATGGGCAATACTTTGAATGATACTATTGTACAAGTTTTTCTTAAATAAACGTTCAAATTTAAAAAAAAACCGCACGAATTAAGTTATAGATCCAATACATTTGAAAATTTAGTTTCATTAAACTTCATACGTAGTTATTATCAAAATGCATACTAAATATAATTTAATAATTATATATATATAACCCTTGCAGTCACTATATAAGAAAGTTCCAAGTTTTATGCCTGAGAATTGTAAGCGAGCGTGTGCGTGATTCGACGAAAGCGTATCGTACTATATATAAGTATAGTTATTAGGTTTATATATGTGAGGTTATATGTTTAAGTGTATTTGTGATTTAAAATATGATTGGCTACGACTGAATGGTGTGTATGTATGTATGTATGTATCGAATGACTAATGGCAGGCTCGAGGTAAGAATTTTTTTTTATTTAAGAGAACCATACCATTGCCAGTTAAAATAATACGCCCGATGCTCATTTTACTCAACTACGGTTTGAAGCTCCTCAAGCGTCGATGATATACTTATACATTTCATGTTAACCCACTGACGCATGTTGATACCCTGTCGTCGATACCGTTTTACTCAACTCCTTAATATTTCCTATGTAACGCTTATATTGTTACACAGAGAAAAATAGTTAAAGTAATTTTACTCAACTCTGTCGATTAAACTTGGGACATAAGGACATTTGAACATCTATTAAATCCTAGTCGGGTAAAATCAATTTGATATATATCTAATTCACCCAAAGTGAATAACAATAAGCGTTACATAAGGAATAGTAAGGAGTTGAGTAAAACGTTATCGACGACAGGGCACCAACATGCGTCAATGGGTTTACATGAAATGTATAAGTATATCACCGACGCTTGAGGTGCTTCAAACCGTAGTTGGGTAAAATGAGCATCGGGCATATTATTTGAACTGACAATGGTATGGTTCTCTCAAATAAAAAAAAATTCTTACTTCGAGCCTGCCAATAGTCATCCGGTATATACATAAACAACTTAGAAATACATTCACACCATTCGGACGTGGCCAATCATATTTCAAATTACAAATACACTTAAACATATAACCTTACATATATAAACCTAATAACTACACTTATATATAGTACGATACGCTTTCATCGAATCACGCACATGCTCGCTTACAATGCTGAGATATAAAATTTGGAACTTTCTTATATTGTGACTGCATGAGTTATTCAGAGCTTGTGAGAGTAAGTGCGGTCAATTAAATTTTTGAGCCTTACTCAAGTAAAAATAAATCAACTTTTTTCATAAGTGATTAATAAAATATTTTTAAAAATTAATATAATTAATCAATTATTATAACTATGACTATTGATATATATATATAATATAATTATTAAATTACATTTAGTATAGATTTTTATTATAACGACGTATGAAGTTTAGTGAAACTAAATTTTCAAATGTACATTAAAAAATTGCATTATTATTAAGAAGTATCTTGTATAAAAACATTTAAAAGAAGGTTCTTTTATTTTCTGTGTTTTATATTTTCAAAATATGGATTTTACATTTGCGAATTCCAAATTATTATTCTGCCTGAGTAATTTATGTGATATTTCATATTTTATGTAATACACTTATCGACTTTTTTTTGTTTAAATTTTCATAATATCAATTTAATTTTAAGAATTAAAGTTTTTGAAATTAAAAATTTTGTATGTGTGCCCAAGGCGCAGATTACTTTCATTCGTTCCTGCGCGAATAGATGTAGCTGTTGGAATAAATCTTGGGATTCACGGTTTACTCAACTCTCGATTGAAGCGCAGAGTAGAATGAATGGAAAGCTCTACAATTTTTGTGATTTAATAAAATACTGGTTTTTTATAATTATACTACAAGTAATAATATATATATTTAGAAACTTTTAATGCACGCTTTCAAACTTCACCCTACACTTGTGAATTTTACTTAACTTTGATTCATTTTTGGACTGAGAGGAAAATGAACCTAAGACCTACGGCTTTTAACGCATCTATTGGGTTATTTTATTTGAAAACCAATCATACTCATTTTTTAAAGGCTTTATGGTCTTTTTTCAGGTTTTTAATATCTTCAAATATAAGAAAATTCAAAAAATCGTATTCTAACCTCACTTTTGGACATGGAAGATTTTGTCCGAAAAACTCTCGAAAGTTTCGGGCTTTCACCGTACATACAAATTTTTGTAAGTGACTTTCTATAATAAATATTTTTCGAACATATATCTCATAAAGTAGAACACACATTTTTGCGACCTAATGCATTATTTCTACAATGGCTTTTAAAAAAAGTTTTATAGCGTTGTTTGCAATCTCTGTAATATAAACGTCAAATTGAAACAACTCTTTATTATAGTTGCAACAGATATCTGTCACATTCGTCACAAGTTAAACTTCAGAATTTGTTCCAAATCTGCCCTCGCTGTTGGGCCTAAAACGAACTACGGTTTCAGAGTTGTAAAGGTCATGGAATTGTAGTTGCTTGTACCGCATTTTTTTCTTAGTGTATGTGCGTTAAAGAACTGAGTCTATTTATAAGCCGGGAGTTGACTCTCCATTTCACCAGAACTGGGAATGAAAAATGCATAAAACATTATCGGTATTCTGTTAGACTTCCGACGCCCATTGAAAACCTATCTCGTTGCTTTGATATTCTGTTGGGGTAAAACGCACGATAAATAGAGGGGTAAGGGGTCAAAGTCTCGAAAGACGAGAGCTTCGAGAAATACGGAGTGGCATTATGAAAAATGGTTCTAGAAAATTGACCTTTTTTTAAATCGCCAATATCCGTCGAATTCTCTTTCCGATTTCTGAAGCGAGGAAATTTCGAATCAAGTCGGGACTAATCGCATACTCTTATGTCGATGGTGCGACTTGAAAATGCGAAGAATATTGCCAAGGGGAACACAGACGTCTGAATGGCTTTCTACAATATTGTTTCACGTTCAAACATATCAAAAGTAATGGCATGTTTCTCCATTTCTCGAAATAAGACTGAGTTCTATAGAAACATATTGGATCGAACTTTTGCATTCTATTGTTTTTGTTGAAAAATTGATTATCAATCGACATTTTGTACGAGTAGAAAACTCTTTGATAATCTGAAAGAAATTAAAAACTATTTTAATGGGAGTAGAAACATTCTTTTTCTCTGCGTAGATGTAAAATGAAAAACATTTATCGTTTGAGAAAAATTGACTGATGAGAGACTCGAAATATCTATATTTAAATGCAGATGTAGATGTCGGTTAAAGGGATAAGATACTCTTGAAATGGAAACTGTAGCCGGACTTAGGAACGTGAAGTATCGCGTGAAAAATGACTGAAAGTTAAAGTTTTCAGTTTGCTCCGCGATGCAGTCAAAATGCAGTGAATGTTCCTGCCTCTGTCTTTCACGTGTCCTATATTTTTCTCATCTCTCTTCTTGACTTCTGCTTTTTCTTTTTCTCACCCAGATTCTATCCGCGACCCGTCATCCCGTTCCACTTCCTTGATTCGGCAAGGAAACGGTTTGGCAGACGGGGAAAATAGCCGGAGCGTAATGTGAAGTCTTCGGCATCGTCTCCCATGCAAGAGAATGACAAAGGAATTAAAAGCAGCCCGCATTACGTACGTAACTGCTTTGTGCGATTCGCTTCGTTATAAAACTAAAAGCCAAGTTCTAAGAGCCACTTATTTTTAAAGAGATTCTTCAGGTGAGCAGGGTCACTTTAGCGCTTAAGACGCCCCTGCTTGCTTACATTATTTCTACGTTTCTCTACTATTGTTTATATGTGCACTTCATCTTTTTATTTTCTATACTGAGGTCAAAATTTCTTTGGCAAAGGATCTTATCTATTTCGACTCAATGTTTACTTTGTATTAAGGAAATTGTGCTAAAAATCAGGTCTTTGGAAAAAAAGTTTTTTATGATTTTAAGACTTGAAATGATATTATCAGTTGTGTATTATGTAAGAAAAACATTATTTTTTATGGAGAAAATTTGAAACGTACGAAAATTAATGATGTTTTTGTAATAGAATCTTTTTTACTATGTTTTGTTACTAAATTTGTGTAAATTATGGGATTTTCATAAATAATGGCTTATTTTTTCTGACAAAATATTCTCTACGAATCTACTATCTTCAATTTTAAAAGTAAAGTTTACTATGTTTGGAATCGTTAAAAAAAATTGAAAAGAAATATTTTTAAAAAAAACCTACTTTTGTAGATTATTACATTCTCTTTATCGCTGTTCCTTTTTTAAAAAATATTCTTTCAACGATATCATCCACTAAAAAATTTACTCTAAAATTGGAAATAGTAGAGTTGTAAAGAATATTTAACTCGAAAAAATAAGCTATGTTTTATGAAAATCCAATAATTTTCAAAAATTAGTAAAAAGCGATAGTATGGAAAAACTCCATTACAAAAAATATTATTAAAAGTATTATTTTTCATAAGTTTTAAATTTTGTTCATAAAAAATTTATATAACAAAAATTAGCTTCTCTCAAAAGTTCTTTTTTCTCTTATATTTTTGCTGTATCAACTGCGAAAAGATTTAGTAATAAAAATATTGATATTGGAAACCTATATTTTACCCAAAAATAAATGAGATTCTTTTTATTAATTGCTATAAAACTATTTTACCCTTGAATTAATCGTCTTGAAGCATAAAGAGAACATATGTTTAAAACTTTTTCTATAAATTGTAGTAAAAGTAAAAAATGTAGTAAGGAATGTATAGAAGTGATAAATTCGCTGTAAATGTAAGGACGCGATGCCTTGCCGCAATCAAGCCAAGACTGGCCGGATAAAGCAGCATTGATTAGTTGTGAGCAGTCAGCATGAGCGGTTGTGTCGTGGCTTGGGGCCTTGTCTGTTTTTTTGTCCCTTCGTTCTTTTCGAGCCTTCCTTCGTTTTTCGCTCGAACAATTTTCCGTTAAATCGTTCGTTGGTCGTTCTGAATGAAAACAAGTTCTCGTCGTCGCGACATATAGCTTCCTATTGCCACGGGTAGCTTACGAACGAACGTTCGACGTTAGAGTGAGTGCACACCTCTGGAATTGCCGACAAAGGTTTGCTCACAAGGCCGGCAATAATCCAGCTAGAGCTTCTGCCAACATTGTTTAACGATATTCGTAAGTGACGAGGCGTAAACGAATTCTTCCGCCTTGTCTGCAGTTGGCTGGCAACGCCTACGCTGTCTGAAGAGTAATTCAGAAAGCTTCCTCTTTAATAGTCTGTCTGTGTCATCCCACAGAACGACCATTACTACTTGCAGTCCCATTAACACTTAAATGTCTCTTTTTTCCAAATTCTTTGTACTATCAGACCAAAGACATTGCAAAAGACTTCTTTTGCCTAGAAAGCTTGAAAGTCAAAAGTGCTGTAAAAAGAACATCTCTTTTTAAATTATTTTTTCAACTGAAGAGCCTGAACGAATTTCTTAGATGAGGCGCTTTAGTGAAAATTTACAGGGATAGAAATTTTATGGTTGAAAGTACCTTTTTTGACGGTTAACCAGAACCTTTAGAAATTTTTGTCAGTCCCAAAAATATGCTACTTAATATAACACGTTTCGGGGAATATTACCAAGAATTATGGTAAAAATTGAAAATTCATATGCCAACATTTTTTTGGACAAAAAAAACCTTTAATGATGTGTATGCATATCTTTCGCGTTTACATTATAAGACATTCCATAGGTTGAAATATTACTTTCACGCATTTACGAAATATTATAATCGTAACGTTCGAAATTTTATTCTCCTTAAGAGCATGTGATACTTGAAAAAAGTAATAAATTCATGCGAACAATTTGGTTTAGTTTCTACACGTTTACGCCCAAAATTCATAAAATTTTGTTTTCAAAATTTGGAAAATGATAAAGAAGTTAAAATCGGACATAGATAGACTACTTTTGTTATGATAATGAGAAAAAATTTGAGATAGATTTTGTTAAAATTGACCTTTTTTTATTTTTTAAACGAAAGTTAGTTTATCAACGTCCGTTTTTAACTTCTCTATAATTTCCCAAATTTTGAAAACAAAATTTCATGTACTTTAGACATAAACACGTAGAAACCTAGAATCAATTGAATTTGCTAATTTTGGAGATATCACATGCCTTTAAAAACGCGTCGGCCAATCAGCGAACGGCAGACTTCTAATACAAGTTCCAAAATTCCAAGCCGCAATTGCGAGAGTAGTCTAGTGGGTTAGTTGTGGGACGTAGGTCGTAGGTTCAATCCCCCTTCAGTCGGAACCATTTAGGTAGGTTTTTTCTGACTAAAATATTCGCCACTTGACAAATAAATGAAGGGAATCGACAAGGAGCAATGAACATCAACAATTGCTCTACGAAATGATACAATGAAAAAATATTTTTTCTTTAATTTGGAATTATTACCATCGGAGATGGTAAAATCCACTTTTATTGATTTCACTTTCTAAGGCATACTGTAGTCGAAATATGAGAATGATCGAAAGTGAAACGTACCCATCATAGATAATAAAAATTTGCCACGATGTTTCCATTTTCAAAGACGCGCTGATTCCAAAATTCTGCTCTATATGATGACGTACTCGTAAATTTACATCAGAAGATTCGGTAAAATGATATGAATGCTGCTATTATGTCTCATTATTAGACTCCAATTTCAGACAGACAGCGAGTAATGATTGACATAATAAACTTTACCATTATGATGGGACTTTTTCATATTTTTTTTCATGTTCTGGTTTACTCTTTAAAATGGTACTTCTTTTCACGAAACGTAATACATTTAGTCATCAAATTTCTTTCCGTGTACAATTTAAAATTAAAATTTTCTTGGAATCGTAAAGTAAGGAAAAAATTATTCTAAGGTCAAGTTTCATTTATTTGTTTCTAACGCAAAGGATAATTAGGGGAGAAGCGGCTAAATTGGCGCACGCTTATTTACAGAAAATTATAATATCTAAGCAAATGAAAATAGTCCGATCATATTCATTCTTGTATGATATCTTATTTGTGAAAAAAGCCCAATCATTTTATTGCTTAATAAATTTTAATTGATAATAATGAGTTTTTGTTGTTTGATAGTTAGGATCTGTCCGCTTGAATTAAACTATTATGGATTAAACTATCACGAATTGAAACATAATCGGACTAATTCTACGAATTTATATTTATTGATATATCAAATTACGATTGGAAAAAGATTTTTGCATGGAAAGGAAGTAATTATATTAATTATTAATTAATTGTAATTTATCATGGAGGCACTTTCGGGTAAATTGGCGCAAAAGGATTTCAAATTGGAGGTCAAGTTGCTGCACATCGTGTGACGTCGTGTTTTTGTGTTTTTCTGGAACCCATCGAGTGAATCCAAGTTCACTGATGAGAAAATCAAAGAAAAAATAGTAATGATGTTTTTTAATAATCCATCCAATTCAATAAACACAATTCCCTGTATTGCAATGTAACAAAATAGAAACCACAAAATTAGTATAAAATTTATAAAATGTCTTACAAGTGACTTTTGCTATTCAAATATAATTTAAAATCTAGAACAAATAACCAATACATATCAACAGTATATTGTAGTATTCCCGCGCCAACTTAGACGCCATGGCGGGTAAATTGACGCATTTCCAGTTCTCCAGAAAAGTCGATAAATACCTGCTTTACCAATTTTTCATGAAAGATTTATTCATTGAGCAGTTTAGTCAAGATATTAAGCTATCTAAATCATAATTTCTAATCTAATAATTTTATTTTAAAATTTCACTTTCTATTAGGTGCGCCAATTTAGCCGCTTCTCCCCTATGAAATCCTGTGAAATCTATATCACTTGGAATTTGCTTTCAAGATGGATCGAATTGTATTCCTGTAATGTGACATTCATTTTTATTGATAACTTTTTAAAAATCTTTTCAAATTATTCAAAATTTTTTAGTCTAGAAGTATTCCAGAATCTTCTTAGATCACTTGAAATCTTCACTTTGTAAAAGTCTAGAAATATCTTGTAAACTTGAACTATTTAGAAATCTTTACATATTTCAAGTTCATATGAATTAAATCTCTAACGGTTATGAAAATTACATTCATTATCCATAAATTATCAGTTTTAATAGAATGTTTTAATTACTATTGCGACTGAAGAAAATAAAAAGGAATTTAAGCTGTCGGCTCTCTGTTTTAATTTGTTTTAAGTCGTAGTTACGTTCTACTCATTTGCATCCAACTTGCTACTAAATTGAGTTTTGCCATTTTACTGCGAAGAAAATGAACGTGGACGTTGATGATCCTAAGGCAATATTTCAAGATTTAAGATTTGCAATTTTTATTCATAGATGTTCACTTTCCAAGTCGGAATCTCTGAAAAAAATGATGTATTTTTCTGATCGAGTTAAAACTTTTGTTCGTGCAACTTTGTTTTCAAAGCAGCCGTAATTGCAGAGTAATGCAAATTACATGTACTGCATTGCTGGACGTAATAGTGGCAGATGCATGCGGGTGTTCATTGCGATTTATTGTTTTGAGTTCCCTCAGTTTTATTGCTGCTTTAAACCAGATGAGATGAAACGGTGAATCGGCACAATTTTAGTACATCTGCTCTCAATTTATGATCCGACATGGTATTAAAGTTACTCCAAACGTTTTAAGTATAATTTACTTGTAATAAATAAAAGTGATTTGTGGAGCTTTGTGATCGCTAGAAGTTCAAATCGTAATTTCTTTGACATTATTCATGTTTGATGTAATTATTTATTGATCGAGGGTTTGTCAGATTTTCTTCAATTAATGTGCACGTTTTTTAATTACATATCAATATACATTACACTTTACAACTAAATGTAGTAAATACAATCCTGCACGGATTTTGATTTGTTTTCATGGTTTAAAGCTTTTTTTATTTTGTGTTGCAATTTCCGTGAGAAACTATAATTAAACTCCCATGAGCTATTTGGAATTCAACACCAGAAATTTACTTTTGACGTGTATGCAGAAGCGTGCTTCAAAGTGACTAAAAGAATTCATTGAAACCTTTTTACTTTGTATTCAAATCTATTTTTATCAATTAACTTTTCTCTCATATAAATTAACTTTTACCTTGAAGCCATTTAGTAGGGTGATATCAAAATTGAAGAGCCTTATCAATTATTTACTTGATTCTATTTAAAAAGTAATTTAGTAAAGAAATTAGGACTAGGATTTTAGCGTCCCTAAAATGATTATCAATTCAATCTGATTTTTGAAAAGAAATTTATAGTAGGTAAAACCAATACATCTTTATGCTTTTTGTCATTTCCTATAGTTACAAGTCATAATATTCATTATGTCAGTAATAAAATCATAGAATCCAAACTGTTTATCGTATTCGGGAATCAAATTTATAGTTAACGTATTTATTACTGTAAAATTTATGTATCGGTTTACAATCTTTCGGAACCATAAAAGACATAAAGGAGCATTCTTCTCATCTACGGTATAACTTTATCTTTTTAAAAATGTGATTGATTTTTCAAACGTGCGCTAAAACCAATATTTTATTTCTGGCCTTCCTATTAAATCACTGTTATTTAGATTAAAACGTAAAACACTTTTATTCGTCATTAATAAATCAATAACTGAATGAATTTGAGTTACATGTTTCTACGATGTAAATTTTTATTAATGGTAAAGTAAATAAAAAATGTTGAATAAACAGTACACGGAGAAACCCAAGTTTACAATTTTTGCTCAACTACGTTTCAATTTAGGGAAAAACGTGTCATAGTGAGAGTTCTCCGGAGCGAAATACTGAAGTTTAGATAAACTATATGTTAATTTGCTATGGATTGTATCAAACTTTACTATAACCTATACTAAAGTTTCATATCATTTTTCGAATTTTTAGTATTTTGACTGCGAACAATTTTCAGCCCGCTAGGAATAATTACCATTGCATCTTGATTTTCCCTAGATTCGTAGTATTTTTTGGGATTAACATTATAAAATAAAACATATATTGCCATGGAAAGTTTTTCCGTGTATATATAGTATCGAGATCAAAGTAGAAAATCCGGTTCGTTCGCAATGACAACTTCAGGGCAGCTTAAGGGCTATTAAACGCTAAATTGAGTTCTCTATACAGACGTTTTTTATATCGCTCACTCGTTCTATTTAAGCTAAAGTGATCTACAATCCTTTTTCTTGATAGAACATATGAAAAAATGTTCCCTAAAGATAATTACACTATGAGAAAATACTTGAATTTTTGGATAATTTTTAGACTAGTGATAATGCAAATTCTGTTACTTTTTATTAAATTTAAGAAAGAATTTCTTAATTTTCAGTTACAAATTGTTGAATATTCTAATACTTCTAACAGGGAAAATTTTTCGTTTCGGGTAACTGAAGTTTTATGCATTTACAAGTAATTGATAATTTTGTTACAGTTTCGTAATTTTATGATAAATTTTATGACAATTTTTTTACAGTTTGGTAGTTTTAAGATACATTTTGTGAAAATTCAGTTAAGTTTCATAATATTAAGAAAAATTTCAGAAAATTTAGTACATTTTTCCTAATTTTAAAACACCTTTACTCAAAAACATCATAAATATCGTCAAATTTTACGTTACCTTTGTAACATACAAATTTTGTCAATTTCCGAACATTTATAACAGTTTACTTTTATGACTTGATTTTTGAATAGATTTTAGAAGAAGTTCAGTCCAATCAACAAACTTTTTGTGCTTCACTTATCTTCTAGTAAATTCTACTAAACTCGAATTTTTTCGTATTATGTAGATTTTATTAGACGTTAATTGGAACGTACAGAAAATCTGTTGATTGATTTGAACTTGTAAAATCTACACTGTTAGAAATTTCTACCGTAGTTTCCCGAAATACGTGACTGGAGTTTTATTCAAATAGAATTTCGTAAAATTAAAGTAGAATTTCAGAAAATTCAGTAACTTTTTAGTAAATTTAAGAAACAATTTCTTAATTTTCAGCTACAAATTGTTGAATATTCTGATGCTTGTATATGTGGAAATTCTGAAACTTGTAACATGAAAATTTTTTCGTTTTGGGTAACTGAAGTTTTTTATGCTTTAACACGTAATTGATAATTTTGTTACAGTTTCGTAATTTTATGATAAATTTGATGAAAATTCAGTTGAGTTTCATAATATTAAGAAAAATTTCAGAAAATTTAGTACATTTTTCCTACTTTTAAAACACCTTTACTCAAAAACATCATCAATATCGTCAAATTTTACGTTACCTTTGTAACATACAAATTTTGTAAATTGCCAAACATTTCTAACAGTGTAAGTTAAATTCATCCATGAAACTGCCTCAGTCTGAATATTTTTTTATGTTTTATAATATTGATGTACATTATCTACTTTTGTGGTCATTTTATGTGTATTTTATGAAAAGATGTCATAAAAAAATCGTTAAGTGTAGGGATAGATTGGTTGCAATTTTATCGTATTTTGAAATGTAACAAGCTTTTGGTTCTACCATAAGACCTCAATCAAACTAAATTACATGAGAATGATGTCATGTGTTAGCGAAAATCATTCATCTGACAGAGGTTGCTTAATAAAGCGAAGAGACTTGAAAAAAAATCAAAATATATATAAGAAGTGAAGCTTTATGTGAATCACGGTTCTCGAACTTTCTGTAAGGAGGTATTGTGGCGTATTGGCCCAATTGTGTAGAATTCTAGTTTTCCTTCTTTTTCGATTCTCGATTTTCTCCGTTTTTCATTGCAAGGAGCCTCGAGGTTCTCGGTCTTCGAAATGAAAGCCAGAATCTCTACTGCGAATAATAGATCTCGTTATCTCGCCGCACTTTCTTACCTAGGTAATTATTTCGCCCTTCCGAACTAATTTTCAACTTTTAAAAAGCAGCCTCTTCCGTCCAGTTTTCTTAGCACAGCTTTACGTTATGTCAGTTAAAAAAAATCCTTTACTTTGCAGGAGATACTTTTTCATTCTCTTAATTACAGTAGCTAAATGTGGTGACACAAAGATGTTCTTGAGATTGTTTTTTATTTACAACACATCCATCATTTTAAAATCTGTAATTCGTAGTTTTATTAACAATAATGTATATAACTGTATGCTTTTTTTATTTTCAGAAATAAATTTTTTACAACTGAAAAGAGATGCGTTTTACGAACTACACATAAACGTTTTTATGTAAATTTGCATAATAATCTAAGACAGTATCGTAAAAATATCTAAGGAAAATTTGATTTACAACCAAAATTAAATATTAGCCCCCTAAATGTAAATTTGGTTATAAAAAAAGAACAAATATTGTTAGCATCTTAGTGTTGAAGGTGGAATGTGAAAACTTCATAATTTTTATACTCACAGAAATAGTAAATTATGTGTAACATCAACTCACCTGAAACAAAAAAAAATTTCTATTAGATATAGAAGAAATCACAAATGGACTGAAAATATTTTTTTAAGAGAGTATAACTTTATATTAATAATGCATTTTCATCCTATAGTTGTAAAATTCTGTGGTTCATTATTTTAATTCAAGTTGTTTTAATTTTCTTTCTCAAGTTGTATTAGTCAAGATTCTGATTAAGGGGATTCTTCACCTTTAATATTTTTATTTTCCGAGTTTAGACCTTCCATATAATTTTTATTATGTTTAGTACCTTTATTTAGAAATATTTTGAGATTTTTAAAAAATTCTAGCACCTTTATCTATTTTTAAACTAAAAATTTTGAGTTTTTTTGACATTTTTTGACTTTGAATAACTTTTTTGTTTTTCAACCAATTGTCATGATTCTTTTTTTATTTTGTTCCTTACAGTGTGTAGAAACTTTTTAAGTATTGAGAGTAAGGTAACATGACTTAAAAAAAAGTTCCAAATAAAAAAAAAAATTAAAATATCCCAAAATATGGAAAAAAATGTTGTAGTTATTTTTTTAGCTAGAGTACTTTCCATACCCAAAAAGTTGCTACACATTGTACGTAAAAAAATAAAAAAAATCATGACAATTGATTGAAAAACAAAAAAGTTATTCAAAGTCAAAAAATGTCAAAAAGATGCCCAAAAAACTCCAAATGTTTAGTTTAGAAATACATAAAGGTGCTTGAATTTTTAAGAAACCCTAAAACCTTCTTAAATAATAGTACTAAACATAAAAAAATGATATGGAATGTCTAAACTCAAAAAATAAAAATATTAAAGGTAGTGGATCCCTTTAAATGAAATTAAAGTCGTGAACTCTTCGTCATTGATTTCAATTTGCTAAACATTTAACTGATTCAGATTTAGAGGGTGCGAGGAAGCAAAAGATTGTATTTACAGCACTAATGTCCTGAACATTTTTCTTTTTCTATGTCAAACAAGGTTTTGCTTTTAATAGAAACTTTTTCCCATTATTACAAACATTCTACTTCGATTTGTTTATCCCGGGTAGATACGTTTTTTATAACTTTATTATACATTTGAAATGGAAATCGATGGTAAACATTCGATTGACATTTGCAAATTTCAGTGCCGGCGTAGTGTTAGTCCGATAATCTCGGAATGAGTGGCTCATGAGTTTTTAATTCACGCTCAGCAAGATCTGAAGGGCACGAACTGTGAAGGGTGAGCGTTGCGAGTCAATTGTTATCGCTTTCGTGCCCTCGACAAAATTTGCTTGCTGATCGTGCCACGAGATGCGTCTGTTTAGTAGCGACGCGATGATGGTGTGAAGTGAAATGACAGATGACAGCCTCATTTTCGATATCAGGTCATTAGTTTGTGAATTCATGCAATTTCAATTTAATTACGCTCATCAGATGACAGGAATGTCACGTAGAATTGATTGCAGAAGATAATTCTCCTCCTCACTAGAGCGAAAATGATTCACGAATGAAATGACACTTTCATTATCGCACACTTTTCTCCTTTAGCTTCTTGTCTGAGATTTGTTGCTTGCTTTTTCACGCGAGTGACCTGAAACGAAAGTTTTTCAAATTAAGAGAGCCATCCGATTGCTTCACTTTGTGGTGTGTACTTGTATAAAGTTTCAAGTGATCTTTTGCTCGAGAACGACACTCATCCACTCGGAAGTGTTACCAATTTATTGGTTTCTTTCTTTTCGGGGGATAAAGTTTTAATGAAATGAATATTTCAGAGAATCCTGGCAATCATTGATAAATTCCACGCGACTGAAAATTGGGAATTTAAACTCATTTATTATGAATAATAAATTTAAAAATAGGGAGAAATTTCCATTCAAACTGTAATTATAATTTAATCACTATATGTTATTCATTAAAGAACTGGAAAATGTTTAGTGCCTTTCACAAACAAATCGAAGCTGAAAGCTCTGCGATTTGAGGATTCTGCAGAAAAGCAGAATAAAATTGGTCTATATAGCAGCAGGTAGTTTGATTGTATTATTTTCACTGGATGCATTTTATACTCTGCTTTCAAGTGGAAAATTTAATTCATGTTTGGCCAGTCAGGTCTAGATTACTGGATTCGAAGATCCGTGATTTTTTTGTAATGATGCCCTCTTTTCTTTAAATACAAAAATTGCACAATTCAAACATATTCATGAAAGTATTGAGTTATGAATATTTATAGTTACGAATACTGTTCAAAATCTTATCAATTCCAATAGTAAATTAAAATTAATAGATTTATATATTATGAAAAATTAATATGTGTTCATATTAAATTTAATAACTTTTCAATCAAAATATATTAAAATTAATTAAAATTTAAATAAAAGTTTCTATTTTTTAAGATGAAAGTATTTTAAGTTTAATATACGTTACTGCAAAAAACTTCCATCACTCGTGCGGAAATCCAATTGGAGAACTTGTAGGGGCCCTGACTTGTTGACCGCACTTAAAGTCATGAGATAGCCAGGAGAACTGGCCAGTCCCCGACCAGTTGTGTCACTCAACATTAGTCGAGAGCTAGTCAGTTATCCATACTAAACCTAGTCGGGTTGTGGTCAGGGGCAGGCAAGTCTTACCGACTTGTTCTAGTTAGGATCTAGTCAGGTGTACACGAAACCAACAGTATAGTTGAGAGGACATATACTATTTTAGTTCAGCAAAATACCTGTCGTGACTATACGATATTGGTACTATAGCTAAACTGAATGTGTGACACACCAAAATGCGTATTTTATCGTCGTACCATTATAATTTTGTTTATGCAACGATAGAAGTATAGTTATTAGACCTAAACTGGTATATAGTGTCTCGACCCATGCGGTATAGGTGAGACAACTATACTTACTGGTATACCGCGCGACCTATACCTTGCTTCGCATGCACGCGACTCTAACCTCGAAATGAGAAAGAAGTGTCATTTGTTCGAGGCGTTTTTTCGAAGCGTTTGTCGATTTGTTTGGAGCATTTTTTCTTTGTTTAAAAGATCATTTTTGCGTATCGCGTATTGTTTTATCACACGCGAAAATTTACAACAGCGATGGACGAGTGGGTGAAGAAAAAATTGATTGATTGGGGATTAAGAAAATATATCGAAGCTTTCGAAGGTAAGTACTAACATAGTTACAATAATTTGACCATCATTTTTTCATTTCCTATTATTTATAATTAAAGCTCTGGATTACAGAACATGCGACAACTCTATCGCATGCATTGTTATAACAGGAATAATATTTTGGTTAAGATCGCTATACATCGTATTGTCATATCAACGAACTTGTATCCTTCGCGGAGCAATATGACGTTTAGGAATACCAGTATTGCTGTCTCACCTATACTTGTATAGTTCTGAGGACGATACCGTAGCATTGGTCTGATAGCAATATTTTCTGGTTTTGATGACCAAAATATAGCTCTCTCAGCTATACTGTTTTTTCAGTGTATGCAACACTCATTGTTATTCACTTTGGGTGTATTAGGTATTTACACAGTGTGTCCCAAAAATAACCGAACTTTATATTTAAATCATACAACATGCAGCGCCATCTATTGAAAATTTGCAGCATTAAAAAGATAAATTCATCCTTTTTCAAACGCACCTAAATTCATGTAAATCGGATGACAGATGTGAAAGTTACATCCATTTCAATAAAAGAAAAAGTGTGCTAATGTTACAAAACAAAAATGGAACAAAGAGCAAATATAAAATTTTGTGATAAACTTGAAAAAAAATTCGCTGAGACATACGAATTGATGAAAAAAGTTTATGGTAATGATTGTATGAGTTAAACTTAAGTTTATACGTGGTTTACACGATTTAAAAATGGTCGTGAGGATTTAAATGACGACCTAAGGCCAGGTCGTCCAGAAGTTAGTAATCGTGCTGAATTGGAGGAAAAAGTCCATGAAATCATTGGTATCGATGCAAATTTTACTACGAGAATGTTGGCTGAGGAATTAAATACGAGTAAAAACACTATTTGGAGAATTTTAACTGAAGATTTGGGTAAAAGAAAGGTCTGTGCACGTTTTGTTCCACATCAGTTAAATGAAGACCAAAAAAGTCAACGAATTTTTGATCAAAAAACGGATTTCTCTCATCAACCACCCTCCTTATTCGCCTGATCTATCACCATGTGACTATTTTCTATTTCCAAAACTGAAAACCAAGATGAAAGGAGCATTTTATGATGATATCCCAGTCATTCAAGCAGCCGTAACCGAGGTGCTGAAGAAAATTCCTATAAATGACATAAAAAAATTTATGCATGCGCTGGTTGATCGTTCCAAACGTTGTATTGAGTCTAATGGAACCTATTTTAAATAAATAATAACTTTCAAAGATAATATAATGTGTATCTTATTCTATATTTAAAAAGTTCAGTTATTTTTGGGACACACTGTGTATCAAATTCATTTTGCTCGACTAGGATTTAATAGATGTTCAAATGTCCTTTTGCCCAAGTTTAATCGATAAAGTCGAGTAAAATTACTTTAACTATTTTTATCTGTGTCAGATATAGGAAATTTGTTTATTTGTTGTGAATATTATTGTGACCAATCTTTCACCGACATTGAGGGACTCATACGTAATGTACTAAATCGAACAAAATTCACCTGCTCGTTGATTCTACTGAGCATCCCCAAGGGCTGTTTCGAGAGGACAAAGTGGTTTGAGGGATGGAATAGGGGTTGGCACACGACATTTTAGTCGCTGTGTTGTCCAACACATACGTATTTTACGTTCTTGTTCGAGTAGTTGATGCAATCTCATTCAAGAAAATATAAAACACTTGAATCGGTAAAAGCAGAACTTCCTTTACTGTCTAATACGTTAAATTTATAGATGGATTTGGGATAGAAAAAAGATTATTCTTCCTTGGTCAACTTGATGGAAATCAGAAGTTGAATAATATAATTTATTCTGGTTTTATCAAGTGTATACGTTTTCTTAAAGTTGGGAGATTTATTCCAATGGTCTGAAAAATGTCTTTCCCTACGATTTGAAGGTGATAAACGCCGAACGTCTGCGTTAACTGAGAAGCGAGTTTCCGGTATGTCCAATAAAATAAATCGTTTTGTGCATGTCACCGCAGATGTGTCTGGTAACAGATAAATTACCTAGAATAAAATTTGCTTCGATAATCAGACTATCTCAGAACTTTCAGCGTCGATATTGCAAGGAGCTTGAGAAATCTTTTCACTTTCTAAAAAAGGGAGTTAACGTTACTATAAATAGATATTCTATAAAAGTCTTAAATTAAATAAAATATAAATTCTTTATTTTCAGGGACTATGTAGTTTCTTTCATTTGAACTATAAAAATTGCATTCCGAATTAAAATGTAGCTCCTCAGGAAAATAAGGTTTATTCGCTTTCAATATTAGGAATGTTTTTGACGATTATAGCGAGCACGGAACTTCCATAAATATCGTAATATTGACTTTTAAACATTATGATAAGCTTTATGAATAAAGCTTTATTAATTTAATTCTTTTCTTTCAAGAATTTAGTGTTAAATTTCATATTACATGTATTTTACGACCACGTGACCATAGTAACATGAAGTGAAATTCATTCAAAGTTTATTTTCAATCAGATAAGAACGGGCCGAAGAGTCCGAATTATGAGTAAAATGAGAGCAAGCAAATTTTGCAAATGAGCTTTTAATTTACGCAAACACAAGATAATGAAATGTCGGCTTTGATAAATAGCCTGGTGCATTTGCTTTTGGCGATAGTTAGGGAGTACGTGTAAGTGCGTTCGCAGATGTGCGCAAAGCAAACCTAGGTTTTATTGGGTTGAAGATATGAGCTTGGCCACCTGCTGGGTCCTTTTTATTTCTCTTTTCGTTTAACCTCTACAATTCTTTTTTGGAAAGAAGCAAACGAGAGTTGAATGGGAATTCAATAATAATTGTACCTCGTTTCTCTTGTTTGGGTTAAAGTAAAGGTGCCTGCAGCAGCGCCCATAAATTTTGCATCGCGTTACTGCACTGCACCTTCAGCTCCGGTCTGTCTTCATGATTCTCTTGGATATTGAGCAAGGCGTCTAACGATTAAATCATTTCTCTCGCAGAGAGTGATAGGTAATTTTCTCCTTTTAATAACACTTGAACCCTCGTACGAAGACTAATGTTTTCGAATCGTCAGTGAGAGTCGGATCTACTTTTAATTTATTGACTCACTTGCGGATAACTTTATTTTGGTGGTAGTTTAGTAATATCCTAAGTTCCTGATTACCAATGTTCACTTTTTGAAAAAGCTCTAGCATTTTCCAGCACATTGCGGATTTTCAATCCAATGTTCCTAAAACTCCGTAATTTAGTTAGCCGTACTTTTAATGGAGTTACGAACTTTGACCCGTCTGGCCACAAAATTAATCAAGCTGCATGGTTGTAAAGATAACTTTTATATCTTTACCTCAAACTTTTTTAGACTTTGTTGTGTTTTTAAAGGTATTTATCAGTAGACGAATGAAATCTAAATTATCAAAAAGTGATATTTAAAGCGAAGGGAACACTTACTTTGGTCTGAAAATGGAAATTAATTAGATAATGAAAGAGGTCGTGAATCGCTAGGTCGGTAATTAAATTTTTTTAAATCTGCCCGTTTAACAGGCATATTTGTATTTGATTTTAAATGAAAAAGGAAATTTGATTTACTTAAGGGCATGGAATACATAGGAAATTAGCAAATTTTATTGATTATAGATTTTTACATTTTCGTGTCCAAAGTACATTAAATGTTGTTTACAAAATTTAGATAATAGTAAAAAAGAAAAAAACGAACGTAGGTAGACTACTTCCGATTTCAAGACTAACAAAAAGTTCAATTTTAAGAAAATATATCGAACATTTTTTCTTTCCTAATCAAAACCAAAAGTAGTCTATTTACGTCCGTTTTAATCTTCACTCCCATTTCTCAAATGTTGTGTATTTTGGACACAAATATTTAAAAACTGGACCAAATTACTCACAATAAACATGTTACTTTTTTCGATTATCACATGCCCTTGAGACTCTATTAGCTTTAACTCTTCAGAAATTGCCTTATTTTGCCTTATTTAAAAAGAGGCTTCGGTCCAGGTCTGGAGCAGGCTGCCTGATCAACAAATTTATGTAACAGACCTGATAAGGTCCATATTCGAATAAACTCCCCTTAATATTAACTAAGGCAACCCGAAATATACCGTATTTATGGTATCCGTACGGCCCTGACAGGATACGGATGAGGTCGACTCTGTTGGTGATCAGGGTCTACTCTTTGCTGCTGCCGTTAGTTTTGATTTTTGATTTTTGATTTTTCTGATAATGCTTTTAAAATAGTTAAACTACCTATATATACATAACAAAATGCATTCCTAAACATATAACCTACCTATATCTACATAAATAAACGCATTCCTAACGCCTAAAGCCTCTCGGCTATTGTCGCTTACGATATTCCGAAAAAAGTCTCGCTTATAAGCTACTGCTGCAAAGGCCGTATAAAATGGGTCTGTGCTCTGTTAATAAGCAATCTTTTAATTTTAGGTATTTCAATCAGTTATGGGTTTGAAATTTTTCTACTTTCAATGACTGAATGAAATTTCTATAGAACACAGTATTTTTCTACCAAACTTGGAAAAAACTTTTTTATCAAAAACATTATCTACTCTCTAAATCTGAATAAGTCAAATGTTGACTGATTGAATCAGTGATTCGCCTTTTCACTGATTCATCAGTGAAAAAATATTTTTCACTGTTAAATCAGTTAATTTCCACTGATTCATCAGTGAAAAAAATACTTTTCACTGTAAAATCAGTCAAATTTCACAGAAATAATCAGTGAAATTTGACTGATTTACAGTAACCTCTATTTAGCTATTTGAATCAGTCAAATTTCACTGATAATCAGTAGATTTTGACTGATTCAAATTTAGAAAGTAATAAAAAGTTGTATACTTTAAAAATATTAATTTTTACAGTACGTTAGTAATAATTTATATAGTATATAACTTTTCACATTTTAATGTCATGAAACAAGTTGGTAAAATGTTTGCAATTGCAAAATTTGAAATTGTTTTGCATCGAAAGAATCCCACTAAATCAGTATGCTTAACTATTTTAAAAGCATTATCAGAAAAATTTTGTTATTTTTATGAATTTAGGCAGGTTTGAAAAGGTTATGACCGAGTTAAACTATATAACTAATAACTACACTGAGAAAAAAATTTATCCAACAAAACTGTTTTTGTTGTCCTGAAAAAATATTTTGTTGTCCCAACAAAACATTTTGTTTAAGTAACAAAATTTGTTTGATATAGCAAAATGTTTTGTTGGCACAACAAAAGAATTTTGTTAGCTAAATACTAACAAAATATTTTTGTTGATTTGACAAAACTGTTTTCTCAGTGTATATACTAACGTAGTTTTTTTTTTTTTTAGCTGAGCCGTTACCGTTATTTCATGCTCACAGTAAGCCATTACAAACAAAAGGAGTTCTGCGGCAAGGAGTGTACTTTCCGTAATTTTCCGAATTTTCACTCGAAATTTTATACAAAAAAACAATAAGAGATGTACTTTTTGAAACTTTTTATCGCATTTGAATAAAACTATGGTAACATGATTAAAAAAAATAAATAAAAACCCTGTATTTCCCCAGAGAAAAAGGTATATAACCCCTTAATAATAAGGGGAGCTTATTCGAGCCGTATATGGACCTTATCAGGACTGTTACATAAATTTCTTGAACAGGCAGCCTGCTCCAGACATGGTCCGAGCCTTTTTTCCAATAAGGCAAAATAAGGCAATTTCCGCACGGGCTAGTCAAATTTTTTTCCGTGTGAGAATGTAAAAAGTACGCTTTGATAAATATTAAATTGATATTTTAAAAAATAATAGAGAGTTAGTGCGTGGCAATGCTCTTATTTGTCGCATTGTTTGATACCAACGCGTTGTCGCTGCACCAGCCTGTGTAAAGCTCGGCACGACAGTAAATTAATTGCTCGTTCGATACTTTGTCAGGATTTTGCAAAGCTTCTGTCTGCCACTACTAACGCATCTTGGTGACCGTGGTTTATTCTTTTCCGTTTTTCATTTAAAGTGGAAGAGATCTGTCCATGTCAGACTATTACCCACTTCTTTTGACACTGACCAAACCACTGTCAACTCAATTTGTATTCAAAATTGCAATTCATATGTACACACTCATGTATCACACTAACATCTCTAAACTTTTATCTAGTTCAGTCTCTGAAGCATTTGAAAAGAGAAAGCTTTTTTCTTTTGGACAGCCGCAGGCTAGACATTAGTATAAATCATTTCATGAAACGTAGTGAACATAAACTTTATTATTTCCTCTGAAAATCAGACTATTTTTCAAAGAGTTTTTGTTCTGAAATGTGGTCACCCTGACAAGACGGGCAGCGAAAATTGAGTTTTCCAATTGATAAAGGAGGTAGAAACGGAGAAACTTTCTACAGCAATATATGTTTTATTTCATGATAATGATTCTAAAAAATATTAGGAATCTAGGGAAAATCGAAGTGCAATGGTAATTATTCCTAGAGGACTGGAAATTTCTCGCTGTCAAAATACTGAATATGTGAAAAATGATATGAAACTTTAGTATAGGTTATAGTAAAGTTTGATACAATCTACATTGTAAAAAAAAATAATTCGGTAAAATTTTCAAAAGTTATAAATGTATAAAGCGATTGTAAAAGTACTACGTTTCACGTTATAAAATTATTTATATTCTGTGAAATTACATTTGAATAGTAATTATGCATCACGTGAAACGATTTATTTCCAACATGGCACGTGGTAATTTTACAATCCTATTGTAATTCTGCCAATGATATTTAATTCTACGACGAGTACTTTTACAATCGCTTTATACATTTATAACTGCTTTTGTAATTCTATAGAATTATTTTTTTACAGTGTATATAGTAAATTATAATATAATTCATTTAAAGTTCAGTATTTCGCTCCGGAGAATTCTCACTATGACAGGTTTTTTCTAAATTGAAACGTAGTTTAGCAAAAATTGTAAACTTGGGTTTCTCCGTGTAGACGTCGCTGTCGGGGAGGGGGTAAATTATTTAAATATTCGCTTGTACTCTCAGCGCTTGCCCATATTGAGCGAAAATATTTAACCGTCTTAAGGATATTACGTCCGTAACTTACATAGAAACATGTTCCAGGACATATGTTACTTGGATGTTGTTAGGATAGATGTAAAAAAAAGATAAGGTAAGGGTGGATGACAAGAGGTATACGGAGAAAGGGACTAAGTACTAGCGGGATGAGCGTGGGCCGGTGGTGAGTGGATTCTAGAAGGGAGTCTGGGGATGGTTGTGTTGTACTCGGTATTGATGTCAAGGTCCTTCATCTCGGTCGTTCCGTAGCGTGGGATGCTCCAAATCAATAGGATAAAATCGTTGTCGACAGCCAGCCTCCGCGCTTCCACCTTTTTACCCTCCTTTTTATTCTTTTTTTCCATTTTCTCTATAGGGTTTTCATCTTTCTTATTTCTGTTTCTGCAAGGAATTTTCTTCTTTCTCACTGATTGCAGACGTATTGCCACTTGTACATAGGTACGTGAAGTCAATGGGATTGACACTCCACTAAATGTCAACGTTCCTTGTTCATGTTTCTTTTATCCTCTTAACGACCATTCACGACTATCCAACTGAAAAGTACAGTTCACACGTATCGTATTTTAGTCGAAAATAAATTTCGATTATTAGAGAAACATAAATAATTGTTGGAATTTAAAAATAAGAAATTTGGTGTGTTATTTCTTATAATGAATATTTTATGTACAGTATTCCATCTTTGCTAATTTTAATTAAAGTTAAGATTAGAGTTGCTCTTGAATATCAAAATAGACGTTTTTAAATATCGATAAAATGGTAATGGAAAAAAAAGTAACATTTAATATTTATGCAACCTTCATTTTGAGCAATAAACGTCACACTGGTTTTATATCAATTATAGGAATTCTGTTTGATACATTTATAATAAAAAGCTTACAGTGTTACATGAAACTATTAAAGTTCAGCATTTCAGAATTTTTTAGTTTGTTCATTTATTGATGTTGAATTATTTATTGATGTTGATTTTAGTAGAACTTGGCAGGAGCTACTAGGCCATTAACGTAAAAGAAAAAAGCTGCATATGTAGCAGAGTCTAATGGTAAAATTTATTCGGACATGAATCTAAATAATCTACATGTAAAATTGTTTCCATTGCATAATTTTCGCATTTATTAAACGTATATTCAATTAATTATGAAACTATTCGTTTTCTAACAGCAAAACTTGTTATTATTTGATTTAAAAACTATTTTGTTGGAAAACATTGTTATCTTTATAGGGATATTTTATTTTCGTTACATGCATTTTAATTCGGATTTAACTATTTAGTGTCTGACTTTATTTTGTGTTGCCTCAGGAGCTTCATGCTCATTTAAAGAGAAATTTCCACGTACTCAATATTACCAGCGAGTAATTTTATAAGTAGTAAAAGATGATATCGTCAGACATGCTTGCGTACTGGTATTAAAAGTCAGCACATGACACAGCTTCTAAAATGAATAGACCAATTTCATACATTATTTATAGAATATATAAACTCATTTCTTCCCATTTTTTTCCAATTGAAAGTGAAATTAAAATTATAATATTTTATGAGTACGATTAATTTTCGAAATGAAATTTTATTTAGAGGCAATAATAGCAAAAGTAACGACTCTCGGAAGGAATAAAAATATATACAGGGTGTACCAGAAAGATCAGGACACCTGAATATTTTAGAAACCTTTAAGTTTGACAAAAAATGACTTTCAAATAATTTAGTCATGGTAAAATCAAGGTCCCAGACACAAACTTCTCAAAGAACTCTACAACTTTTGTTAGAATCATTTTTTGTCAAACTTAACGGTTTCCGAAATATCCAAGTGTCCCGATCTTTCTGGTATACCCTGTATATTTACTTATAGAAACATGTCGTTAAATAACTCAATTCGCTTCATAAAAAAAAAATCAAATTTTATATCGTTTTTGTTTGGCTCATATAATCTATATTTATTGTAATACCGACTCAAAACCTATGAGAATAACTCAATAACATACTGAGAAGACAAGAGATATAGTCTACATACGCGTTGGTTATAAATTTTGAGTCTGCCAATTAAAAAGAACATTTTAACAACGCGGGGCTCAGAAATGTCAAATTTTTAAATGGAATAAAACCTGCAAATATGTGGGCACATTTTCCTATAAAGTATAGTTCAATGTCTTACATGAAATAGAAGATATCATAACTAGTTTCAACAAGGATGCGTGAAACATTTTTCACAAAAAAACAAAATGTTAAAATTTGTTATTCTCATGTAAACGTACTTTCCGAACAATGAAAGACTATTTCATAATGTATCCATGGCACACAATCCTACTTCATATATTCTTAAAGTATATGTTAATTGCATTATAAAAATGAATTTTCATATCGATTATAGAAAACTCTTCTTTTTATGACCTTGAGAAATAAGGAATAACTTATACTTCCCTATCAATTGCTTCAAAAACTGCGACTTTTGGATACTTTAATGAACACAGAATATAAATAAGATGAAAAATAATTAGAGGACCCTGTTTGATGTGTCTTTTGCTTTAAAAAACCATCATCGTAATTTTGCTAACTACCTCCATTCATTGATTTTATACCAGGATCCTCAAAATTTGAAAGTTCTGTAGATTTTCTTACATATATTAAAGTTACGTAACCATTACTTAAGGTGGCTTGAGCGTTTTTGAAAAAAATTACAGATTGCTCTGAAACTTAGAGATTATCTTAATAAAATATGCTAGATTCATTTGGAAAAAAGAAATACCGTGGTTGACGATGTCAATGCCAAAAAAATCGCTACCGAAAAAATGTCAGTTTAACACGTAGTCTTATGGGATTCCTCATAAAAATCGGCGAAACTCCGGAACAAAACACAAGTCCCTATAAATCAAATATATAATAGTACTTTCGATTTCGAGGAATCTATTAGTATTATAAAAACAAAGGGTTGACGTCTTCAATCAAGAGAAAATTGCGAGAAAAGTACAGAATATAAAAAACCGCCTCGAGGTGAAACTAATAAATTTTTACTATCACTTTTTTCAGGGGACATTTCCGTGATTTCTTACCCTTCTACTCAGATGTAACTATAATACATCTGATTATTAAAAAGATAAGTAGCAATGAGCATTCATGTAACACGTGCCCCCACGGTGCCCCTCACTTCATACGACACCAAACGCTCAAGCCACCTTAAATTCAACAACAAACTAGAATAGATGAATGAAATATTTGTTTATTTATATTTTATCTTTTTAAAGAGTTGATCAGTGTTGATCAATTGAATTAATGATATTAAAATTATTTGAAAACTCGATGGGATTCGAAACTCGAAAATAAAGTGGATTATGTAAGTTTTCTCCTTTCCTTGAAAATTGTATAGTCAATGTAGTCCAGCTTCTCCGCTTATAAAAGTACATGAAAGTTTTATTCAGACCTTTTTCTAGAATTTTTAAGTCATTCGTCTGCTAACTACGAGAGTCAACTACTCTCGGTGCAAGTTGCTCAATTCTTTTTACCCACAACGAATGAAAAAAGTCGTGGAAACTTCTGAGCGTTTCAAAAATTGAGTTCGTTGAATGTAAAAATTAAAATCTGAGATTTAGAGAACTTTGTAAATATCTGAGGCAATGTGGAAACATATTCTTAAAGAGATGGTTTTATTAGTTATGGTATTATAGGTAAGATCTTCCATTTCTTTAAGTTTTCTTCATATTTGCAAAAGCTGTAAATTTTTATGAACAACATTTTTATAAATAATAATCGATCTGGTAGTCGTTGATTGATTATTTATTTGATTTCATAAATCTGCCGTCCAAAGCATAAAGGTCGTTAACTGACATTTTTTGCGAAAATGACTTTTTTATATCATTCGATTCTTGAAGAAATTTCGAGTTTTACTGTGTTTTACGACGTTCTTGCTTTGGAAATAAGCCCGGGCTCGGACGCAATTCCTTGACGAAAAAATGTCGTAACTACATAAACTAATTGTTGTTATTAAAAAATTGATTTTTTTTAACAATAGATTAAGCATGCCTTACTTGTCTTTGAGTCGGTTTTACAACAAAAAAATAATGATTTTTTCACTTGATTTTGAAAAAAAAGTTTTTCTTGATTTTCTTGACTTCCAGTCGAATGTTAGTTAACTACCTTTATGCTTTGAACGGCAGAAATAAGACTAATTAAATTCTTACATAAGAGACTTTGATTAAATTTATAGAGATATGCAATTAAGGATACTTGAGAAAAGTAGGAAGTTGATGTGAACAATTAGGTCCAGTTTCTACATGTTTGTGTCCAAAATACCCAAAATTTTCTTTTTAAAATTTGGCAAATTGTAGAGAAGATAGAAACGGACGTAGATATACTACACTGGAAAAAAATTCGAAGATACAGACATAATTGTGGTTCCTTGACCTATATTATATTGGAGATTTACCGAAAACCAAGGTTTGCTTGTATTAGTTCAGCCTGTATTTTGATTAACTGTCAAATATATTTTGTTGAATTACTTAAAAACATTCAGCTATATTCATATGACTGATAAATCCCAAGCATTTCTTTCAGTGTACTTTTGGTTTTAACAATGAAAAAAAGTTTTTTGATAAATATTGCTAAAATTGAATTTAAAAAAAAATTTTTAATCGAAAAGTAGTTTATCTACGTGCGCTTTTATATTATCTGCCATTTCCCAAATTTTCAAAAGAAAATTTTATGTACTTTAGATACAAAGATATTGAAACCTAAAATTCATAAAATTTGCTGATCCCCTAAGTATCACAGGCCCTTAAGGTAGTCCGGTAGTTGGAAGGGGGATATCGATAGATTAGACTCCTATTTCATAAGAATATTAATTTTTATTTAAAAATCGTATCTTACCGTATATCTCGGAAAGTTATTTCGAAATAAACGCCAGAAAACAAGAATAAAAAGGAAGTGGAATCCATATTTCCGCTCAGCTGACGATAACATTATAGTTGTCATCTCGTTGGGTGAGTCCGCGATTGGATCCCGAGTGATTGGCGCAGCGCGATGATTGCCGAAGTTCACCGAAGGAAATATTCCGAGTCAAATAAAGATTGTAAATGAATGGAAAACATTTTTTTTCAATCGTTATAGGTATTAATGGTATATTATAACGGAAAAAAATTTTCCGCACAATGTTCGGAATTTTGCAACCCGCATGAAACATTTTCGAAAAATTGTTATAGTTGCTCATTTGATCACTACCTGACTACCTTAAAGTAAAATTACAATCTAGTAGTTGAAAAAATGAAAGAAACAAATAATTAATTTCTATTTGGAATTGAATCTGTCGAATCGTTCTCACATATGCATAGTTCTATTTATAATGCATCAGCCTACGAACAAATTATCAATGCCTAACGACGCACGACGCTGTGCTTTGTATCTAACCTTAGTATTTATCGAGGCCCGGTAATTACCGGATTCGATTTAGATAAGTACCGGATCCGGTTTCAGCAAACCTCGTGTTTGGAGTTCAGTCCGCCCTCGGTAATCTATTCAGAAACTGCCTTTAAAATAGATGAGAGATTAAACTAATCACAAACAAATTATTGATGTTGCAACAAAATTACTATTTAAATATTCAAATCCGAATCATGAATTAAAATTGTTCTTTTTAAATAAAATAAAGTATTTTTTTCGTCTTCGATAAATAAATATAAGTACAAGTTTATTGGTATTAGAGAATTAAAGCGATGGAAGCAACGGTTACCTTATTTACTTGGTAGACCGCCAAACAAACTCAATTATCTATGCGGTAAAAATAAAGGTATATCGATCAAGTAACTGCTGGAATTTAAAAAAAAATGCAATTAGTGTCCACAATTGTAGAGTCTTTTACCCCTAAAATATCGGATTTTACAACACTTGCTTTCTTCTTCAATCTATCCATTTTTCCTCTCCAGTAATTTTTCCCCTCGTTTTACAGTTAATTCATCTTTCAGTGTTTTGTCTTCCATTTGTCTTTCATGTCTGCCAGCTTTGACGAAAGACGTCTCGAGCATACCATTCAGTTTAAAAAAATGGCACGAATACAAAAAGAAAGAGAGAAAGGCACCCCGGGAGCATAATTTGAGAGCGAAAGTCGCGTATGAAGGGTTTGAATCATATGAACCTTACAGAGATGTACTCCAACTGGAATCCGTGGTAAAATGAAGGGATAAGAGGGCTAAAGCAAAGTACAGCAATGTCTAGGGTGCAAAAGTGAATGTGAGAAAAATGAGTAAGCTGTCCATAGAGACTGCAGATTAGTTTTAGTATCCGAATTCCATAGGGTGATAAATATTATTTATATTTTTATGAGTGACATGACATTAAGCTAGTGATGTTTATTCTGCTGTTGCAAAAGTCAATTTTAGAGGTTAAACATTTTCAGTTGTATGAGTAGTAGGGAGTTTAGGTACAATACGAAATTCCGATTACTCTTTTTCTTGAAAAAAATATTCTTTTTTCTACATCGTACGCCGAAAGTTAACCTTGTCGGTATCATTTTGCGTGCGGAAAGTTTATTTTCCGGCATTAGCGCGACAATATTTTAAGTTTGCGGAAAATCAACTTTCTGCACGCAAAACGATACCGACAAGGCTAACTTTCGGTATACAACGAACAAAAAATATCGTTCGTATTACATACGGAATGTATTTTAACGCAAGAGCGAGTCGCGACTCGCTCTTGCGTTAAAATATGCCTTTCCGCACTTGATACGAAATATACTATTTCCAAGCAGAAAAGTGCATTTGAAAGAAATCATTTAATGAAGCGGTAGTTTTGGATGAGTTAAAATATAAAGAAATTGAAGATCTGCATAGAATATTGTTTTTTAAAGGAAGAAAAATACATTTTTTACAAAGAGTGATAGAAATAGTGACAGTTTACAAATAGTATATTGTGCAGCTAGAGAAAAAAAAATTTATTTTGTGAGTATGAAGTTTAATGCCCGAACAAAGCAAGGGTAACAACCACACGAGTAAAATTAATGTTTTCCCGTGTCACACACGATTTTTTTTCTACTAGGGGGTCAGAAAATGGATTTGTTTGCCCCGCACTGGGCAATAAAATCCACTTTTTGGCACGCTAGTAGAAAAAATAAAGTGCGTGAAATTAATGTCAGCAAACTATTTTACCTGTTGAAAATCTTTAAAGCGATATTTGTACAATAAATTGAAAATCTCATTTTCTTTTCTTAGTGATAAAATTCATGAATTCATAAATCTTTCAGTTTAAAATACCAATTTTGTATAATCCTCAAAGAAGAATATTTTTTGCTTTTTTTGGGAAGAAAATTTTTCTAAACGTAAACTTGAGATCACTGATAAGAGGTTCTAAAACAGTAGATTTATTTTTCACTTTCATTTTTGTTAATATCCAACTGGAATTTACAAAATAGATTAACGTGTGGGAAAATAGCGCAAATTAATCTCAAATCTAGGAATCCTAGACTGCTGCGTATGACAGGAAGAAATAACGACGTTTATTACGCTGCTATATCTTGGAATCCGATATAACGCAATATTTGGCAGGAATATTAATCTAATAGAGCTTTCATTCTTCCCAGTTATGAACCGAAACACCACAATGTAAATCTGTTGATTATTATAAATTAAAACGGCAGTCATCCTCTCTTCAGCCTTAATATGAAAGGTTCACTTCACTGTTAGAAATTTCTGTATTAAACTTCCATTACGTGTAATGAAAGTTTTTTCTGTAACGTATATTAAATTTAAAATACTTTCATCTAAAAAAATACAAACTTTTATTTGAATTTTAGTACACATATGTATATATTTTGATAATGTTTCTTAATTTTAATATATTTTGATTGAAAAGTTATTAAATTTAAAATGAATGTATATTAATTTTTCATAATATACACATCTATTAATTTTAATTTATCACTTGTATATTAAAGTCTATTAAAATTAATAAGATTTTTAACAGTGTTCCTAGATTTCAATCTTACATTAATATAAAATAATAAATGTCAATAATTTTCGGCTGGATTGTTTCATGAAATCAATATTTAAGCTAGATAATTAATCAAATTTCCTCTAATTGTTGATTTTGAAATGAGTTAATGTGTATGATTTACTCTTAAAAAATTTTATTAGGAAATGATTGTGTAAACTTGAAGTTAAAATATTGCATACTCAAGAACTTGAAAACTAAAAAATGTCATACTATTGAAACTTTGATTGAAACTTAAACTTCTGTCAGTATTTTTCTTCAGATTAGATTCTTCTTGAGACGGAAAATTCATGTGATAACCCGTGTAGATATTTCGATAGGGGCCTAGTGGGGCCCTGAAGAGTTTTCCCTATTTTTAGTCGGGATCTAGCGTGGAAAACTAGTCAGGGCCCCTTCTGTAACGTAGCGATTTTGTCGAGGTGGGCCCCACTAGACTTTCTAGTAGGGGTTTAGTGTGGTCAGCCCTTACACTACTCCATCTACAAAAAAGGACATCATTAGGGCCCTATTGGACCTCCGCATTGTATTTGAGGGCATATATCAGCAGAGTCACGTGACCAATTTTGTTTAGGTATCTCACTGAAAAAATAATAAATAAAAAGGATTTTCCACACTGAGAGAAAAATTACAGGGAAAATTCGAGTTAAGACTCTAATATTTACCGTTTTTAACGGCAACGGAGGGATATTCGCTTGGAAGGTTAAGTTTACTGTTTTCAGAGTAAAAAATCTGTATTCAAGCTAGGAAATTTTTTCTGAGTAAATTAACAGTACTTTTTCGTTATAGGTACATCGAAAAAAAATCTCAGTAGGTTTGACTACTTTTTAACTTACTTTCCGTAATTCGTAAAGGCCCCAAGTGTCTTTTTGGAGTTAAGTGAACTGCAGGAACATAGGTAAATTAAATAAGAGCAGTAGTTGACTCGATGAATATTCTTAATACATTTCAAAACTTTATTTACTTTCAAGTAGACACTAACTTACAATTTTTATATACACACTTACCTACAAACATACACCCCCCTCTATACTACACAAACGCTCGTTTAGGCAGTGTTAAAAGAAATTATTCTTAACGCTGCAACTACTGCAGGGCCGTGTAAAATGTGTTCTGGCCTCGTGTAATCGGGAATTTTTAAATTTTATGCCAATTTATGATTCTGATTAAAATTTTTAAAGATTTTTAATTAGTAAATCGATTTTATATAAAATAAAATATTTTTGAAAGAAACAGATCAAATTTGTGAATTAAAGAACATTGCATAATAAAACGAATTATATAGATTTTATTTGGAGATTTAAATTTGGAGATTTTTATTGGAGATATTTAGAAGTATTAATTTTTATTATTCTATTATAGTGATACTTTATACTGGTTATGATTCCTTTAATTTTTGTATTCAAGAGTAAAATTAACGTGTGTTCAGAATCTAAAAACTTTGAGTTTTTTCAATTCTAAAAATATGATGAAACTTTTGAATCAAGAAAATTATCTCATAACGAAATTATGCATTCAAGTTCGCAATAAGAAATTCCAACTAATGAAGTACTATTAAATTTTAATAGGAATAAAGAATAAAGGTTATGTTGTATCTAATGGATCTGACCTTAACCACAAATATTACAAGTAGGGATTCTCTAGTTGGGGCCCCGCCAGATACAAATAGATTTTCCATACTTAAGCGAAACAAAGAATTCCTCACTGGCACCTGACAGGGCCCCTATCAGTTTTTTCTGGCCTAGAATTACTAATCGGGTGCTAACAGTGCCCCTACCAGTTTTTTCTATGTTAGGAAATTCTAGTCTGGGTCCCACTAGAACCCAACTTGAAATAAGGAAAGATAGGGAAATTTCTACACGGGAACCTTCCTTGTATATGAAAGACTTCAGATACTGTCTTCGTGATTAATTTCATAATTCCACGGAGAAAAAAAAATTATTGTATTAACCAACCAGATTGTTGATATAGAATTGACAAAACTTTTTTGCTTTTCCAACAAACACATTTGCTGAACCAACAAAAGAGTTTGTTATTGCTTTTTGCTTGACAAAACTTTTTGAAAGGAGAACTAAAATTTTGTTGAGACGGCAAAAAAAAGTTTGTCAGTTCTATATTTTTCTCCGTATAGTAAGAAAAATGTTAAGCTATATTTTTAGTTATTTCTTTGAGAAGGAATTAATAGAATGTAATTAGGAATCGACGACTGGTCATTGATCATTATATATAAAAACGTTTTTTTGAATGCAAATAAATAAACTCTTTTTTCTCTATCCTCATATTTTTATATTTTCTTCACATACTTGAGCCATTTGCATTTAAATAGTTCGGGTAACTTGAAAAACAAGTGTGGAACATAAATTGTGAACCGAGGACGGGACGATAAGTTTAAGAAAATGAGTTGAAGAAAAGTAACTTGGTAATTTTGTCTGAGACCGTAAAAAGTATTCGGCGACCCGTGAGTTGCGTGTGAAAGTAATAAAAGAAGGGAAACTCTGACCTCTTGTCCAAACCGATGTCGAAACTCCAAATGACGAGTGGTGTGCTCCTTGCATATAAATCGTACTGAATTTTGGAGAAGGGTTGCGCCTCCTAATGGAACGTCGGAGATCGTGTTTGCTTAAGTATTTTACGACCGCGACCAGTAGTAACACTCTATTCTGAACACTTGTGAATAGCACAGAATAAATAACCCTTTAGCTTTCGCGCAAAACTATCGACCTTAAACTTTTACATTTATGAACATAAACTTTTCGAAACTTGAATTTTTAATTTTATTTTATAAAATCATGTGGCCATTTGTGAACTTCTGTAAAAAAAATAATGGGGGGCGTGATACAATCTTTCAAATGGCGGAAAAGGAAAGGTTATACTTTCATCAAAGTAGTTTAGCCTAAATTATAAGAAATTAACTTTTATCCAAGCTAAGTCAAAAGGTTCTATCACGCCCCGTTATTTTTCTACAGGTCTTTAAGGCCATGGATCAACCAGATCACGTGACCAAATTCCTATAAAAGTTCGTGTAAGATAACATTCTTATTTTACAAAATTTCTTCCAGGAAATTTACAAAATACAACAAAAACGATAAAGAGCGACTGTTAGCTTCGTTTGAGTGAAAATTTTGCAAAAAATTTTAGTTAACTATAATTGTTGAATAGTTTTCGAATTTTTTTCAAAATTTTTACTAAAAAGAAATGAACAGACGTGCTTTATTGTCTTTTGTTACGTTTCCCAAATTTTCAGAAAGGTACTTTGTAAATTATAAAATAGTATATTATGTGCCTAGGCGCATAATGAGGGTTATTACGCGACGAGCGACAATGCTCGCAGGAGATCGAAGCCGAGGCGCGATCAGTGCTGCGAGCATTTTAAGCGAGTCTCGTAATTACCCGAATTCTGTGCATTGGCACATATTTTATTTATGTGACTTCGGTGCGTATACGAGTTTTTATGCGTACACTCGAATCTAATCTAGTATCCATCATGATTCTCGTCCATTGCACTTGATATTTCGCGACTAGTTCCGGCTATTTTTATTTTCTCGATCTTGTGTAGTAGTAGCGTATTGTAATAGAGCATGCGCAGTTCAAATGTACAACATTACGCTACTCTCAACTGTAGCGTAAAAACGAGTTTACGCGCCGGAGGCAAATAAATTATCTTACATGAACAAATAAATTTATAATTTAGTCACGTGGTTCGATTGATCCATAGCCGTGGGACCATGGACCATATTGGCCCCGTGACTAGATTCCTACTTAACCGACATTTCACTTTATGTAACCTCATTTCTATAAAAATTAAGACAGGTAACTGCAAATCTTTAGAATTAAATAAAATACATTAATATCAGTCTGGCTGGTCATAAATGTTCAAAATGATAAAAAAAAATTCTTTAAACATTTTTTGTCTTCATAATTATCAACATTTATGACCAGGCAGGCTTATTTTAATGTATTTTATTCAATTCTACAAATTTGCAGTTTCATGTCTTAATTTTTATAGAAATGGGGTTACACAAACTGAAATGCCGATAAAGTAGAAATCTAGTCACGTGACCAGGTTGGTCCATGGCCTTAAATGTGACAAAAAATACATTATTCGCGTTTCAACTCACTTTTTCTTAAAAAATTGGGATAGGGGAGAAGCGGCGAAATTGGCGCGTCGTCTAAATTGGCGCACCCTATTTTTCAGAAAATGATAACATAACAAAAAATAAAAATAGTTCTACCGTGTGCATTCTTGTATGATATGTATTTGATAGAAAACATTATAAAAATCTAATTGCTTAATACAGTTTTATTGCGATTAATCGTTTTTTGGCATAATGGTTATGTTCAAAGCCATTGAGTTAAATCGTTAAATAATAGTAATTCAAGGTGAATTAGATTAATGCAACGATTTTATAATCTTTGATATTTAATCTTACGATTAGGATAGAATATTTGTATGAAAAAATAAGCATTTTACGTAAAAAGTATTTAATTAATGAACGATATACTTGCGGCAAAATTGGCGCATACGAGATTCAAATCAGAGGCGAAGTTGGCACACGTGTTGTGTTTCTGGAAACTGGTGACTGAAGTCAAGTGCTCGGATGTTTATGATTGAAAATATAAAGAAGATAGTAAATACGCAATTATTAATATATAGATATATACATTTGAATGTTGCTGGACTTTTCTGCTAATCTTTTTCTTAAGATTTTTTGTGACATGGGCGGTAATGTGGTTCGCAAAACTGATGTAACGACTTTGTAAGGTTATATTCATTTGAACAATCAGTGGTTAAATTTTTTTTTAAGTTTGAGGTATTGAGGCATTTTAAAAGCGATTTTTAATAATTAATTTGCAGTCTGACAGTGTTTTGAAAGTTTTCTCGATTTTAAGATGTGAAAGCAATGTAAGTAAAAAATTTGTATTTTTGATTGATTGTTTCTATTATTTATAAGTCTTCTAAAGTTAATAATTGTATATACTTCTGATTAAAAATTCAAATAATTCTCTATAAAAATGATTTCAATTTGAATATTCACTTAAATATCCACAATTGCCAGTATTTTATTGTACAAATATGAAATATATTTTAACTTTGGCTGGTTTATGTAAATAAAGGTATAAAAAACTTCACATATCTTGATAGACTATCTCAAATTTAGTTTCAAATTATAACTACCTCTTTTCATCAACCTTTGCTACTGAAATGTAATTCTAAATCTATGAAAATATAACTAATACGTGGCAAGAGAAGATTATAATATTAGTACGTCAATTTACCCGACATGGCGGGTAAATTGACGCAGGTGCAGTCCTTCGGAAATCTGAATAAAAACTTGCTTTAATAATTTTCAATGCAATCTTTATCCATTGGAAAGTATAGAAAAGATATCCAGCTATTAAATAAATATTTTTTCATAATTTTTAGTCATATACTTTCTTTTTAAACTCGCACTTTCTATTAGGTGCGCCAATTTCGCCGCTTCTCCCCTACTGAAGCATTTTTGAAATTTTTTTTCGTAATCCATGGAAAAAATCTATCGAAAACCGCTGGAGTTTGTCTCGTACTTTGGCAATATTTAAAAAATGTCCTAATACAGTATTTTTGTTGTATTTGAGAAATGAGTTAATTCACACTTCTTGATATGATTCGCAAAATAAATTTTCGTTCATACTGTTGCTAGCATATAAAAATTCTGCCATCTGATCTTATTAAACCTCCATTTTTTGTTTATAGCGTAGAGAATTTTTCCGAGACTGTCGAAGATCCGGGGCTTAACAGGTGTTGTACCATTTATTACTCGGATTGCAGATAGAAGGTGTGTACGAAAAAGGTAAAAGATTAAAGGAGGGAAGACGTTTATGCTCAGTAGTGATACATAAATGTACTTTAGGTTGGTATGTGGACACAAGTTGTACCTTTTGGTGAAATGTGTTTGGGCTTATTAAGCTTGAACAGTCTAACTATCATTTTAGCGTCGCAAGCTTCGTTTCGTTTTAATAACATTAGACGTGGGCAGAGTATTATATCTCCTGTCACTATTAAACTTGCCTTTTCTCTTCCAAATCCCATGTCTTAGTGTGTTTCAAGCTATAATTCCCGATTGTTTCTGTAGCGTCTTCTAAACTAGCTTGAAGGGGTATTAAATTATAAGCAAAAGTGAACATTCGCTCATGCGAGTATTTATTCAAGATTTGAAAGAATAAAAGTCAAGAAGAGTATTTTACACCAAATCTTATATACTGTTAAAAAATGGATGTTATTTTAAATAACTGATGTAAAAGAAATTTTAGATAGAATCACTTGAAAGTAAAAATAATAATCGAACTCTGAAGTATTTGTATTATATCTATAATTCAATATTTTTTTGATAAAGTGGAAAAATTTCCTATTCATTCTCGTTGAAACTTAATCAGATTTTACCAACAATTTTAAAATATTTGAATTGACTGAAAAAAATGAATAATTGAATGAAATAAACATTAATTTATTGAAAATGAATATTTTCATTGAGCAAAAAAAGTTTTTATTAATGAGATATAAAATGTGAAGAACTATATGGCGAGAATATATTAATAATTTTGTTGGAAATATTATCATATTACATTTAAAGGGATCCGAGACCTTTAATTACTGTATTTTTTATTTTTTTGACAATTTCAAAAAATGTTATTTTTTTATTCTCTATACTTTTCTGAGTATGTGTGTAAATTTTCAGGATAATCTGATTCCTTTTTCTTGGAAAAATAAATAAAATTAAAAGTTACTACGATTTACGAATAACTCGTTTTTAGCGAAAATGAGCTTTTAACACAAAATAGTTTGTTTATTCATTTACTAATATTTCTAAATATATATATATATATACACAATATATATATTGCCTTTACGTATATATTTACGTATATATTTCTGCAAGTTGTGATTTTCCGTGTTTGTTGCAACATATGTTTGAATAAAATCTAAACTATTAGACACAGGCCTTTGAAATTTTTACCACTTATTCCAACTAAAGAAATAACTACAAACATTTTTTTTTATATCTTGGAAATTTTTTTTTCATTTATTACTTTATTTGTAATTTTTTTTTCAGTAATGTTACCTTATTTTTCATACCCAAAAAGTTGCTGCACATTTTAAGGAAGAAAATAAAAAAAAGAATTATGACAATTGGTTAAAAAACAAAAAAGTTATTTAAAGTCAAAAAATGTCAACAAAAAAAATGCCCAAGAAACTCAAAATTTTTAGTTTAAAAATACATAAAGGTGCTAGAATTTTTAAAAACCTCCAAAATCTTTCTATATAAAAGTACTAAACTTAAAAAAAATGATATGGAAAGTCTAAACTCAAAATATAAAAATATTAAAGGTGGCGTATCCCCTTAAGTACAATGAGAATCCATGTTTAGGTGAAAATCTCATGTAAAATTCGTTTACTGAAAAGCTCGTTAATTCGTTTGTACTTGATTGCATAAATGTTTCCGTAATCATTTATTTATTTCGTAAGTAATCTGTTTGATAGTTTGCAAAAGCAAGTGCTAAAACGAGTGACAGGTGTGTTTATACATTTGACCATCCGGCTCGGACGTATGCATATAACCTATCTATTATGTATGCGGGTTCATATATGCTCACAAACACTGGAAAGTTTGTTTGCTGCACTGCACCAATCTAGCATAGAATTCTGTTTGGCACAAATGGTTTTCGAAACTTTCGTTCGTTGGTTCAGCTTGTTTGGTTTTGGTAGGTTGGCTCACCTGCAAGGTATTGCAGAAATAGTTATGCGTGCATTCCTATATACACATGGCACATATGCCTATACTACTTTTTTCATGCCTTCAGCTTCCTGGCTATGCTCCAGGATTGCCAACAGAGACATGAAGATACCGCCGTGGAGTTCGGCAAATACCACAGTTTGAAAATGGATCTTTTGGGAGGGGAATAAAACGAGGTGGAGTCGTTCGACCGTTTTTCTCGGGTTGGATGGAAGGAGAGATGGAAAGGAATCACTGAAGCTTGAACTTTTTTAGTGTAAATTTAGTCCAATTTTATTTTTCTCGTCGAAGTACGAAAATCAAATTTAAATCAAGAAAGTTTTGTCCTTAGGTTAAGCAATTTACAAATATAATACAAAAAATGATTTCGTACATTCTGCAAATCCATGAATTCTATTCCGTATAGTAAATTGATGTACTTTGAAAGAGAGATAACATCGCTGACCTAAAAAAATATTTATGGAATACATTTGGCTCCCTATCAAAATGTGTATGTAGCCTGCAAATTGCAATATTTTTTACTGTTTTCTCATAAAGTGAAAGATATATGACGCAATACTATTTTTAAATGAGTGATTTACGTGACTCGTTTCATCGGATGTTACAGCTGGGTCCTTATTAACGATGGATACACGTTACGAATTTTCAATTTATATTGTTCTTGCAGGTGTACTAATTAAAATAATTTTAATTAAGAAGTAAACGAGCTTATAATTGAACTGAGCTCGTGTCTCTTCTTCAGTTTCGTTTGATGTAAAGTATGACTAATATATTTTCAAGCTTAATGATATTAGATTTCCAGTTTTTTTTTTTCATAAACGTAAGAACCAAATTTTAGGTCAAGTGTTAATTTAAAAATTCAAAGCTTTAAATGTCATTAGGTAGAAATGTGATTGGGTTTGTCAAAAATCAATTTGCAAATGAAAAGTTAATGAGTTTTAACCTAAGTTTGACGTGACCAGTGAATCTCGAGCTTGCAGCTTAATATATAAACCTCCCAGGGACGAAAGCCGTTTGCGACTACAAAGTACTGGAGTGGCAGCTCGTGACAGTGAAAGCCGACCGAGTGGCTCACATCCGGTGAGCTTGCAACCCACTTTTTAGAAAATATAATCTCACGACAGACATGCTAAAATATTGAAAATTTATTAATTGCCTTTTAGACTGGAATAATGAACCATCTTATATACACATATGTATATATATTTTAAGTAAGAGCCACTTGATGGATATTAAAACTTCCTCAATGACACCTTGTCAATAAATGAGTAAACTTTAGCGACTTCGTGTTGATACTTCAAAATCATTAGGTTTATCGAAAACTTGTGTGTGATGAGTTTTTGACCTATATATGTCTGGGGAAAAATAAAAATAAAATCCAATATTTATTAGGAACACAAAAAGAGGTTACCGAAAAAGTTATTTCTTCGAGTAACGCTAACGCATTATAAATTTATTATTCAGTTACAGTTTCGTAAAATTAAGATAGAATTTCAGAAAACTCAGTCACTTTTTTGGTAAATTTGAGAAACAATTTCTTAATTTTCAGTTTAAAAGTGTTGAATATTCTGATACTTGTATCTGGAAATTCTGAAATTTGTAAGAGGAATAATTTTACGTTTCGGGTAACTGAAGTTTCATGCGGTTACATGTAACTGAAAATTCTGTTACAGTTTCGTAATTTTATGATAAATTTTATAAAAATTCTGTTACAGCTTGGCAGTTTTAAGATACATTTTATGAAAAATCAGTTAAGTTTCATAATATTAAAAAAAATTCAGAAAATTTAGTACGTGTTTCGCAATTTTAAGATACCTTCACTCAAAAACATCATAAATATTGTCAAATTTTACTTTACCTTTTTAACAAAATTTTTTTTGTAAATTTCCGAACATTTCTAACAGTAATTCTATACGGAGAAATCCAAGTTTACAATTTTTGCTAAACTACGTTTCAATTTTGGGAAAATGCGTCATTGTGAGACTATTTCGCAGTGAAATACTGAATTTTAGATGAACTATATTATAATTTACTATAGATTGTATCGAACTTTACCATAACCTGTACTGAAATTTCACATCATTTTTCGAATTTTTAGTATTTTGACTGCAAAAAATTTCTATTTCGCTAGGAATAATTACCATTGCACCTCGATTTTCCCCATCTATCTAATATTTTTTAGAATTATCATTATAAAATAAAACATATTTTGCTGTAAAAAATTTCTCTGTGTACGAAACTTGCCGAATGCATATCAGTACAGAATAGGTGCAGAAATGAAAGTTTAAAAAAAAAACTATAAGTATCTTTTCTTAAAATTTTATTTATGAACTAGCTAATAATATTGAAAAATACATTCACAAGTTTTCAAAAATGCATTCATGATTCGAGTTTGTGCTTTCATCCGAAGACTTGTATAATGGAAGGGCAAGTGTTTCCATTAAATGGAAGAACTTAAACTCGCTGTAGTTAAACTGTTCACTTTCTGAAAATCATCATAACCTCAAATCTCATAAACTTGGATGCAGGTAGAACTTTCTACTTTATTATGAAATCTGTGATGGAGAACAGTAAAACGAGGTGGAGAAGCAAGCACTGAAAATTCAGTAATGTTGTTTGAATAATGTTTTATGTTCCAACGATGCGAAAATACAAACAAGGGTATCATAAAAATTAGTTACGTAGCAAGTAGTTTGTTACTTATTGTTAGTAGGATCCATTCCTACAACTTTACTGCACAGCAGTTACTATCAATGGAAAACTCAGTGCTTCTCTCTTTACTCACATAAAATAAACTACACTTCGCAATGAACGCTAAGATCAAGTCAAACTGCAATTTTAATGTCATGTTTCGTGTAATATATATTGTTTTTTTCATATTAGTAAAATTTCATGAAATATTGTTATCGGATATTTTAAATTCTTTCACTGCCCAGTAATTTGAATATAGATGTGACGAAAAGTAAGCAAAAACTAAAAACTGAATTTTAAAACATTTTGTATACCAATTGATTAAAAATTATATTTTAATACTTTATTTTACGAGCATATTTCATTTCTGGGTTACTTTTTAGTAGACGGTTTGAAAAATATATGAATATTGATATTTATAATAAAAATCACTCTAGGGAATGAATTTTTACAAAATTGTAAAGTAGTAGTAAAATTTATTGAAATTATCAATATAAATTATAAATATAAATAACTTTATAACCCCGTTACTTAAAATCCTGACGGCGTAATACAGGGAAATCGGTTTTTCCAATTTGGCATTTTCGTGTACACTATGAGCATAGCTTTTCCCGTGCAACTTGTGGGAAAATTAAAATTTCTCTGACGTCGAATTCATGCTCTCTTTTATGGTGACAAATATTAAAAATTAGAAATTTTTTTCATTGATAAGAAAAATAACACTTCGAAATTAGCACGAAAATGTCAAATCGGAAAAATCGTCTTACACCGTCAAAATTTTGAGTAAGGGAGCTGTACAGTTATTTACAGTTATTAGCCCAAAATAATTAAACATCTAATTATATGTTTCATGAGACACACTTTTGAGATATTTATATTAATTATGCCAAAAATAAATAGTACGAGCAGTTGCTAATGCAATATTGATATACTTAATAAATAATATTTTTCAATAACTTTATTTTTTGAATTTCGTAACATTAGAATATTTCATTTTATTAAATTTATTATCAAAAAAATTTATTTGATAAATTTGCATTTCCGAATCTGTAATTTCATTTTCAAACTTCGCGCGCAAAATGCTTGGGCGTTGCGCTTGAAGTCCCCTTTAGCAGAATTTTAGAATAGATATTATATTTTTAAAAATTTGTAACGTTGAAAAATGAAATTATCGCATTTCTTCATTACCTTCCAACTTCAATATAACGCAGAATGAGGATAACAAAAGTTGAATATTTATTTTGTTACTTTCATTAGTTATATTTTGAGTTTACTTTAGGTTTAGTTTAGATTTACGCTGCAGCGTAAACCTTTCGTTTCCGAATCAGCTATCAGAATTGCCTAGAACATATAGTTTTTGCGATATGGGAGGTGGGATGGGCAAAAATAACCATTTTAGCTGTTTTTCTCCCAATTTCGAAGATGGATCGTTTTTTTTGTAATTTTTTACCAGTTGTAAAAGGTAGTCAGTTTCTTCCCCTTTCAAATGTGATTTTTTAAATCTTCCTAAGATGTTTTTTTTCACTGAGATATCGCACTTTAAAGATATTAGAATTTCAACCGAACACATGGGGTGAAATGGAAATATTTAAAGAACCTTTTTTTTCTATCTATGATTCAGTCGATAGCATCTCTGAAAATAAATTCATATAAACGTCCGGAAAAGGGTAGTTTCCAGGGGGTGTGTAGTGAACATCCTTCACTCATCCAACTTTTAAAAAAGCTTTGAGGGTTGAGAACGTTTGAGATTTTTCCGACTTAAGTGTATTTATCTGAAGATGTAGGTCCTTTTTAGTGACACCCTCCTAGATTTTAGAAAATGCTTTTCTCAATCAAAATTTATATGCTTCTACTTGTAAATTTCATGCTATAATGCACGCAGATGGAAAAAATAAGGTTTTTTCTTAGTCGTGTGTCATCTTTAGCAAAGTTTTATTACATGTGCTAAAACAAAACTGCTTATTCTATCATCTCCTTGTGATTGCATTATTTTTAGTTTTTAGAAAATCTCCACTCTTAAGGTAGTTTTCATCCATGAAAATTAGACTTCAGGCAAAAATAGATGATTTTGCTTTCAAGAATAGCAATATTATTATTGAAGGGCTATTTTGGAAGAGAAAAGATTAATTTCCATGGAAAAAATTTGAAATGCAGAAAAATAATTTTATTCATAGATTTTATTTTTGCCCCAACTTTTTTTCTTACCACTTCTTACCAAATTTTGAAAAATTATGCGATTTTAATAAATTACAAATCGCTTTTTCAAGAAAAAGATTCCCTACAACTTGGTCATTTCCAATTTTCGAAAATGAATAAATTATTATCAAATTCAGCAATTTGTTTATAAAAATTTCGTTTTGGAAAATGTTTTTTTAATGGTTTCAGCCATTAAAGAATTTATTTTTAAAAATCAGAAACGGTGAAGTTGTGGAAAATCTTTTCTCTGAAAAAATGATTCATGATTTAAAAAATTTTTTTAAATTATATTTATTTTACATGAAAAAAATTTGAAACACAGATAAATAATTTTATTAATAAATTTTATTTTTTACCCAACTTTTTTTCTTATCGCTTCTTACCAAATTTTAAAAAATTATGCGATTCTTAAAAATAATTTTTTAAAATTTGGTAAGAAGCGATAAGAAAAAAAGTTGGGTCAAAAATAAAATTTATTAATAAAATTATTTTTCTGTGTTTCAAATTTTTTTCATGTAAAATAATCTTTTCTCTTTCAAACTAGCCCTTCAATAATAATATTGCTATTCTTGAAAGCAAAATCACGTATTTTTGCCTGAGGTCTAATTTTCGTGGATGAAAACTACCTTAAGGTCATGGACCAACCTGGTCACATAACGAGATTCATACTCTACCGGCATTTCACTTTATGTAACCCCATTTCTATAAAAATTAAGACAGGTAATTGAAAATTTGTAGAATCAAATAAAATACATTATTATAGGTCTGTCTGGTCATAAATGTTCATAATTATGAAAAAAAAAATTCTTTGAAATTTTTATCTCATTTCTTACAGAAATGGGGTTACCCAAATTGTAAATTCTGACAAGGTAAGAATCTAGCCACGTGATCCGGTTGGTCCATAGCTTTAAAATTTGTAAAAAGAATATGAACGTGGTATTGGTTTTACGTGAAAAATCACTTTCGGAACTATCATCATATTTTTACATTTTGAGACCACTTGAATCAGAAAAACCGGTTTTTACGAAAGTGTCGGTCTGTCTGTAGTAGGTCGTCGTATACTCAATAACTCTCGATAGAATTATCGGATTGGATTGAGCTTTGGCATACTTTATCGAAGTCAAAAAAGTAAGGACGAGTTTGTTAGCCAGCCACGTTTGACCAAAATTGTAAAAATAAGAGCATTTTTTGTGTTTTTGAAAAATCGAAAATTCCAATATTGGTTTCGGATAGTGCTCATAAATCTCTACTAATTATCCTAATAACATTTTTCGATTAGACTAAAATTAGGAAAGTTACAGTATGTTAAAACCTGAAAAAAGTTTATATCAAAATTCCATTTTCCAGTTAAATTATACGAGAAACGAAAAAAAGTTATGGTAAAAAATTGTACAGTACATAAAGATCTACAAGTTTAAACTGCAACATTTTTTCATAAGATGCATATTTTTCTTTTTAATTCAAAAAAATACTATTGAAAATCCAAAATTCAATTTTTTAAACAGAATATGTGAAATACGAAAAAAACATAAGTTTGCAAAATTGTTCGTTTCAATAAGATCTACAAGTTTTGTTTGACATAGTTTCTGATTAAACGTGTATTTTCCATTTTAATTTCAAACAATACGATTAAAATTTAAAAATTCCATTATTTAAATAAAATATGTGACATAGGAAAAAAACGTCTAGATCGAAAATTATTTTCCTAAATGAGGTCTACAAATTCTCAGTAGGACATTTTTTGACAAGGTGTATATTTTATGTTTTAGTTTAAAAAAAAACACTATCGAAAATCAAAAATTCCATTTTCCAACCAAAATATATGAGATACAAAATAAGCTTTGAGTTAAAAATTTGTTTGCTTAAAAACAGTCTACGAATTTTTTTCCTTTTTGAGATATTTGGAAGGTCAATTTTTTTAAATCATGTAATTACTAGAAAGTTACAGAAATGTATACAGACAATCGAGCGTGAAGTGCGAGTTTCATCATGAGAATGTGTTCTTTAAGGTTGATAGAGCCTTAAGTAAGTAATATAAGTAAGTATATAAGATCGAGCGCGAAGCGCGACGATCGAATCGTGCGCGCTCAAACTTGTGAGCTGCGCGCGAAGCGCGCGATATGAATATTTCCGCGAAGCGGGCAGATTTTTTCATTTTAAAATATCAAATTGAAGTTTTATCGGCAATTATTTATCATTTTCTAAGTTTTGACCGATTTATTTTAATTTAAAATTTTATATGTGGAGAAAAAATTCGATAGCCAGTGACTGAATTGGTCACATAACCTGCATAGCCCATGGCCTCAAAAGGTATTTTTTTCGCTCTACAAGTTTCAAAATCGCGCAAGAGTCGCAATAACGATACCACTGAGAATTGTTATTCGAAAAAAGTAATAATTACGTTAATGACCCTTGATGTTTAAAACGGGATGTGTATCCTTTAAATTCGTATGATGGTTCTGAAAATGTTCGTAGCAAGGAGAAGTCTTGTTTAAAGTATCGCATAATCGTAAAGATTTGAGTGTAGGGCTGCGACGTCGCTTCTGGGGTACTTTCCTTTTCTTTCTCAATTTCACCTCCTATCCATGTCTCTCTTCGACTCTCTATTAGCCTTAAAATCTCCCCGGTTTTCTTTTTTATTCTAGTGTCGCGACCACCAACTTACTACTTCCTTTTACCTCAAACCTCTTGTGGTTTTCCAACTTTACACAAGATTTCCCGTGAACATCAAAGTCAAGTGTAAAGTATAAAAGATAAAATATGAGTCACCCAGAAGAGACTTCCGCAGTCGAGTTTCAGCATTTTCCACTCAGGACTAGGTTCGTCATAAATTTTTTAAACGAGAAGAATTATGTCCGATTATATTCTCTTCTGCCTGCGAACAGAATGTTTTAGTTCATTGCGAATTTCACGAAGTGGTTTCACCGAGAAATTAGTGCGGGAAACCAACTGTACAGGCATTATGTTTCACCACTTCGTTCTCCACACTCGTGATGCTAAATTTCATATCATTTAGGTTTGCGTAACAAACCAAAAGTTCAACTTTGAAATAATCCAGTGTAATACTCGAAGTAATGTAACATTATTACATTCAGAAAAAACTTTGTTTAATTTATCTAAATGGTTTACTTACCGGGATTTGGCCGATTCTTTAGGAAGTATTTATTTTTATTGTTTAAAAATATTATTAAGTTAATAGTTTTTTGCTAGTTTCAGATTTTTCTTCTGAATTAACTGAATTAGTTTGTTATTAAAGCGCTTTTGGATTGGATAAAAAAAGAATTTTGTCGATTCAATTAAGAATTCAATCAACACTATAATAAGAAAATTCTTTAATCGATCCAAAAAAATTTGTTATTGATTTTTACATTCTCATCATATGAGAAGGTATTGGTTTTATGTGAAAAATCACTTTCGGAATTTTCATTACATTTTTATACGTTTTGATAAAACTCGATAGAATTATCGGATTGGATTGAAATTGGGCACACCTTTTGAGATCCCAAAAAGAAAGGACAAGTTCATTAAACACAAATTAGCTTTCGACTATTTTTTCATTAGAGTTATATTTTTTCATTTATTCATTAAAAAGGTTTTTATGAAAATCAAAAACTCAATTTTCCCGCCAAAATATACAAGATAATGAACAAGTTTTAAGAAACAAAATTATTCATTTCAAAAAGATCTACAACTTTAGTGTTGAAAATTTTTTCATAGGAGTTATATCTTATGTTTATTGATAAATAAGTTTGCTTGAGATTGATTAAAAATGCATTATTGTTATTTTGATAAATTGTTGAGACTAACCTGATAGTCCATGTAATTTCCATAACCCATATGGTTACAGGTGCAAGCGCAGGCTTGAATGTGCCTCTGCATGTCGAGCTCGACATCCTCGCCACAAACTCCTCTCGTTGTAGCCATCATCGTGTCACCCATGCAGTACCCACCCGTACAGTACATCCTGGGATCACTTTGATCCAGGTAACCACCTCCCGTGTCATCGTACCCCAGTCTACTTGCACACCTGGAATCTGAGGTATACCCCACTCGAGACTGAGGTCGATCCTCGTATCCCAGTCTGGACTGAGGTCGATGAAAGGCGGGAGGGACATCCTGTAAGCAAAAGGACATCCTCTTTAACTTAAACAATTTTAAGTCTATTAAGTCTATTAAGTCATCGATCGATCATTCTGTTTCAGATTATCGACTACATATATGACCTAACAGTACCACATGAAACCATGTCTTATAATCATCATAAGTCATCTTTAAAACTACCAAAATCACTATTAGATAACTTATAACAACTATAAAAAAACTCTCTAAATCCTCAAGTTGTTTTTTGGCTACACGAAAAATAAAATTAACTTGGTCTAAGAGAAAAATTAATTGGCTCTATTCAACAAAAAAATGGACTCAGCCTATGTAAGATTTACTTAAGACCATGTGACGGACATGGTTTTATCCAATACTTTTCACCGTCCTCATTCTTAAGAGGACTACGAAGTCCAAAAATCGATTTTTATTGCATTTGTCAATAGCATTACTATTCAAAAGGTAAATGCCAAAATTTTAAATCGTTTGAATGAAAAATGAAAAAATGAGAGACAAAAAGGTTGAGCGCCTTTCGCAAAAATTAACGGGCCGCAGTAAATAGAAGCTTATTTTATTTTTGTTCCATTTTGCAGTGATTGCAAAAAAACGGAGGTTCAGATCGGTTTGAAAATTTTTTTGCTTTCGCAGAACATGTTTCTTCACGGACTGAACCTCCGTATTAAGCTGTAAAAATCTCTGATTTTGAGAAAAAAATTAGTAAACGTGAATTTTTATTTATTTCAAGAGGTTCAGCCCAGAGAGGGAACTATTACGAACACAACGCACTTTTAAAAATTCAATTCCCATTATTAGAACAGAAGATATTACTGCAAAAAGTTTGTTTTGTTTTGTTAAATTGTTCATTTAATTATATAATTGTATATTGGAATTTTTCAATAAAAAATATTTTTTGTATTCTATTCAATTGTTATAAATAATCCATGAAAAGATAATTATTTATATCTTGATATTTACTTTTTAATTAGACTTTGAAAATAGGATTAGTTTGACTTCCTAGTTCCCTTAAGGGCATGTGATACTTGAGAAAAATAGAAAGTTCATGTGAAAAATTTGATCCAGTTTCTACATTTTTGTGTCCAAAATATATAAAATTTTGTTTTCAAAATTTGGGAAATGTTGGAGGAGATAAAAACGGACGTAGATGGATTACTTTTGGTTTTAAAGATGTAAAAAAAATTTTCGGTATATTTTGCTAAAATTGAACTTTTTTCATTTTCTAAACCCAAAGTAGTCTATCTACATCCGTTTTTATCTTCTCCACTATTTCCCAAATAGTGAAAACTAATTTTCATGTAGTTTGAATACAAACATGTAGAAACCTAATATCAATAAAATTTTCTAATTTTCTAAGTATCACATGTCTTTAAATTAATAACATAGATGGATTTTTCATAGCAGATAAACGTAAAAAAAGGATCAAGGTGCGTTTATCTGCTATAAGAAATCCATTTGAGTTTTTAATTTATGAATGAGAAGGAGGAAAAGTAGACGTGGCATTTTAAGGTAGTTCATCTACGAAAATTAGACTTCAGGCAAAAATAGATAGTTTTGCTTTCAAGAATAGTAATATTATTATTAAATGTCTAATTTGAAAGAGAACAGTTTATTTTTACCCGAACTTTTTTTCTCATCGCATCATACCAAATTTTGAAAAATGATGTAATTCTAATAAATCACGGAACATTTTTTCAGGAAAAAGAATCTTCACAACTTTACCGTTCTCAATTTTTGGAAATTAATTCCTTAATTGCTGAAACCATTAACAATCAATTTTCCAAAACAAAATTCTTATAAACAAATTGCTGAATTTGATAATAATTTATTCATTTTAGAAAATTATCCCTGATTTATTAGAACCACATCATTTTTTAAAATTTGGTATGAAGCGATAAGAAAAAAAGTTCGGGTAAAAATAAAATTTGTTAAATGCATTATTTTTCTGCATTTCAAATTTTTTCCATGGAAAATAATCTTTTGTCTTTCAAATTAGCTCTTCACTAATAATATTGCTATTCCTGAAAGCAAAATTATCTATTTTTGCCTGAGATTTAATTTTCATGAATGAACTACCTTAAACCAAGAAGAACATGCTTATACCAAGTAAATTTTATTTAAAATAAGTAAATTCCTTTGTTGAAGAAAGCCAACTAATTAGTAGTTGCCTCGCTGAATAATAGGTCATAGGGAGAAATATTTAATTATATTTTAAAATTTGCAATATTATTATTGATGATATCGTTCGATCGAAAAAAACTACTTTTTATAAAGAAATGTTATACATACAGATCTGATTTATTTATAAACTTTTATCCTTGATTGACATTTTTACAATATAAATAAATGCCGATTTTTAAAAACTGATGGGATTCGAATAAATGAGAGTTTATTTTCATAAAAACCGATTCCCTACCTTGATCGCATTCATTTTTAAAAATAAATTTTTTATTACTCAGAATCATAAACAAATAATTATTTTAAATAAAAAATATGAATGAAACAACAATATAAACATTAGGGGGGATTTACTGTTGAAGAAAATAAGCTTTAATTTATTAAATTACCAAAAGAAATGTAACAATTAATATTTATTTATACAATTAAAAAAAATTTCAGTCAAGGATAAAAAATCATCTATACTGCCGCTATTTTAAATAAGATAGATTTTTAAAAAGCAAACATTATACTGTTGTAATTTACTTTTTGAATCACCGTTCTATTTTAATATGTTGTCAATTATTTATTAATTGTCTATATTTACACTTTTGATTTGATGAATTTTAATTATTTTCTATAACATTATCAACTGAGAAATGTCATATCGATTTTAGTTGACCCAAATCATTCAAATTCTAATCTGCTCATATTCCAGACGACTGACCTCGTAACCCAAAAACATTCGAATTAAGGCGTTCTTTGTCACATATCCCTTTTCGTTACTTCACTTACTTACTTTCGATGTGAAAACGAATTTTACGAAAATATTATAGACCGATAATTACGTAATTAAATAAAGCTTGTGAAGTCAAACTGATAATTCTCGCAAACAAGTTTTAATATTGAAATTATTGGAAATTTCATTTATCATCAGTTCATGTTATTTCTGAACGGAAGATTAATCAAAAGTTTACATATATATTTTCATGCAGTACTGCTTTACAATAATTTTGTTATTATTATTCGTCTCGAAAAATCAAGAAATTTCATTAGTGCCTGGAAATTAGCCATTTTTTATTTTTCCGGAAGGTAGAAGCAAATTGTTGATACAGTAATTTTTAGTGAATTGCACGCTGCTTATCGATTATTTTTCTCTCTTATCTCTGCTCACAGATAGATTTAAACATTCAGGCAAGAGTACAAAATAAAACTTCTCTACCGAGTATCACGTCCTCATACTCATAACTCGTAACCCAAATCTGCAGATCACTTTGAATTCAGTTATACAGCTGTACTGCAGGCACCGAAGCTGTTTCGTACGTTCAAAATGTCGATATAGAAGATTCTCGTAAAAGTTATTGATTCTCGTGTTAAGAATCAATAAGATAACATGCACTACTCGTTGATAAGCAACACGTATATTTTATGTTTTGAAAATTGGATTCTGTTATTTGATTTTAATATTTGATTAATAATACAAAGAAAAAACTATTAGAAATATAGTGACAATCGAATTCAAAAACAATTTCCCGAATTATTTTAATATTATGATATTAAGAATGACAATTTATTGTTTTAAGTGTTCTTGAAACTTCAAAAGGGTAGTGTGTAATATGATCTGCTCCAGCTCGAGTAATAGCAATGGACCACTTCTAAACAAGATTAATCTTGACACCTCCGTCTCTAGAACTGTCCTATTAGTTAATTACTTAGAGTTCTCTTATGAGAGAGATTTTGCTAAGAAAAGTTTAAAATTCGAGACGTCTCGAAATTATTCACCTTCATTATTCCACGAGCCGGTTAGTATTCAGGACAGGCTAAAGAGAGAAACTCCTATTAGAAAAATGTGGGTTTCATGAAGTTCAATTCGCTTACAGAGGCCCACAGAAAAACCTAGAGGTAAAACCCGTGTCATTATTTATACTGACGACAAAAAGTCCCGAATCGAATTTTTCCAAGCCTGACGTGAATATTAACTTAAGCCATGTTTTATTACTTTTACTTTTACAATGTTTAATTTTTTTTTTAAATAAATAGAGATATGATATAACATTATTGCAATTACTAACCCTCATTAACTTAGGGGATCCGCCACCTTTAATATTTTTATTTCTATTTTTTGATTTTAGACACATCAAATTTTAAATTGAGGGTCGATATATAAGAGTCCTTATGAATTTTTACTTCTATATTATTTTTTTATGTTTAGTACCTTTATTAAGAAAGGTTTTGGGTTTTTATTTAAATTTCAGCACCTTTATGTATTTTTAAACTAAAAGTTTTTAATTTTTTGTGCATTTTTTTGCCACTTTTTGACTTTGAATAAGTTTTTTGTTTTTTAACCAATTGTCATGATTCTTTTTTTATTTTGTCCCTTGAAATGTGTTTCTAAATAAAGGTACTAAACATTAAAATTTATATGGAAGGTCTAAACTCAAAAAATAAAAATATTCTAAGAGTACGATAGAAAATGACTAAATAAACTCTAGATTTTTAGTAATTGAGTTGATAATAAGCCATTTAAACGTTGTGGAAATTTAAAAACATACGACAGTTCTACCGTGATTTGGAAGAACACCGTTAATTGCAAAGAATCGAAAAATAAGTGTTTTATATTGTTGATTCGTGAAAAAAGATACACCAGATTATTAAAATAATTTTTTAAAATTACTAATTACTTTAAAAATAATTATTGCTTGAGTTTGGGAAAACACCGTTAACTCCAAAGTCTGGCGAGTTGTAATTTGAGATAGTGCCGTAAGTGACCGTTAACTGCAGGCGTAAATCATAGACAACTGAATACGGCACAGAAAAATTCGAGAGAACGCCGTTAACTGCAAGATATGCTCTTTACTAAATTATCGGACGGCGATCTCCAGCCTTTGTGATTTCAAAGAGGACCGTATGTACTTAACGCCGTTTTCCGGAATTATCCAACCCCGAGAAAAGAGGTTTGTTATTCAAGAAATGCCGTAAATGCATTTAATATAAGTTGCAAAATTATTATTCAGTCTATATTCGTTATGATTAATAACGGTATTAAAGTAACAAGAAGTTATATTGTCAAAAATTTAATGGGTGAAAACAGTGTTGAATAATAAAAATTGGTGCTTCCTGACGTCTCTCATTCCTATGATTACAATAATTTCGAATTTGGCTGTTATTTAATAAATTTTTAATTCATGTACATTATGTAATAAATACATTCCATCATATTCTTCTGCCCTTAACGGCGTTCTCTCAAATCATGGTAGGCCTATTTATGAGGTCCGTAATTCCAAGATAGCCGTATCTGCCTGTTACGGCGTTTTCTCGAATTGTAAACCATTAACGGCGTTTTAGATAATTAATTAATATTTTTTAACAATTAGTTTGCAAAAATGTAAAGATTATATGAAAATTAGTCAAGAACAACAAAAAAAACTGCAGAAAATGAATTAGAATCCGCGATACAAGCGAATAAAGATTTGAACATTTTTCATCGATTTTATCGACTTCGCTCATTTTACAGTTAACGATGTTCTTCTGAATCACGGCAGGGTTCTAGTTCGGATACACGTTACTTATCAAGTTTTTTGATTTCACCTATATGCACATTAAAAATGGAATTTTCTAGTGATAAATACCTTTTATTTTCCCTAACTTATTATTAAGCTTTTTAATTATTAGCTAAACTTATTCCAAAAATTATGCAATTAAGGCCATGTCCTAGGTGGGACACGTGACCAAGTAATCAATATTATTTTTTTCACCCATATAACTTTTATTATGATGAAAATACCATTCTACGATTCTGGGAAATGGTAGAGTGAATAATAAACTACGTTTGTCTGCTTCATTTGGGTGAAAATTTAACAAAAAAAAGTTTGCGATGAAATTAAATATGATGAAAAAAAGAACGCTTCCTCTCCGCTGGGTATCGAGCCCAGGACCTTTCGATTGCCGGTCGAATGCTCTATCAACTGTGATACGAAGGTTCCACACAACTTTCCTCACAGAATATATTATGCCTATTCGGCACGGATATATCATGAACTATTTACTAACTTTTCAAAATCATTTCAGTCGATCATTAGAAAATTGTATCACTCACCGTGATAACGGAACTCTGCTGTATCGACTTTATGAACCTGTATTTAGAATTAATTTAACGTCATTTAAAACTTGATGGAACTTTCAATATATTTTGAAAAAATTCTCAGTGAAAAAAGGAACTTCCACTTCGCTGGGTATCGAGCCCAGGACCTTTTTATTGCCGCTCGAATGCTCTATCATCTGAGATACGGAGGATCCACACAACCAAAAATGATTTGGAAAAATGAGTAAAATTAAATACGGATAATTTTTGTCACCGGTTACATTTCCACACAAAATGAGATATCGATTTGAAAATTAGGGAAATCAAATAAAAGACAATGAAGAAGGTTTATCTGGTCCTAAATCTTTATAAATGTAAAAAAAAAAATTTTATAAATAAACTTTATTAACGTTTTCCCGTTTTTTTTTTAACTTTAAAATTTGAAATGTGGACAAAAAAAATATCGATCCAAGGACTGACTTGGTCACATGGCCCACCTAGGACATGGCTTGAATCTGAAACATAATGAGGTTCCATGCAGTTAAAAATCGATCGGTGGTATTAAGATTACTGTCACGTACCTGGGAATAGGAATCCTCCTGATAAGGTACTCTGCGATGACAGTCGTCGTAACACCTTCCATCGTAGCCACTGGCTGTCCGGGGATAGGGATCCTGGGCAGCAGCTGCAGCCGCGGCTGCACAGCAATCAGGGATCTGCGTGGTGTACGCTTCATAGGGGCACTTTTCAGGGACACTCCCAGTCCGGGCCGCCTGCTGATGTATACGTTCTTGGGGCCCGGTTCCATAATTCGTCCCGTGATGCATAATCGTCCTCCGCGCCCAAAGACCCCTTTCAACTCCACAATCACTGCATTATCCGCGCGCAGAGATTTCGAAATCGCGACACACGCCCGGACGATATGTCGCACTCTAACTTCGTCTCTCTCACAAAGTCACCAGAGTCCTCGAATTCGTCCATCCTCCCTGGAATCCGAGTCCTCCAGCCTTGTCCTATCGAGGCCCCCTGCGGTCAACATATATTTACCTACGTCCTACACTGATCAATACTCCAGTCTTTCACTATTTCCTACGTCCAGCTTTCGATCTTTTGTCGATTTTTACTCCCAGGCCAATGATTCTTCGATGACACTTCATCTGCTCCGTTTCTTTAAACAAATATTGCAATGGTTAGGCAAGTTTGTTCCAGATTATAAGTTATTTTGTGCTCTGCCATCATGACTCGTTTCAAAATGAAGAGCACTCAAAATACTGGAAAATTTTTAAATTCCAAAGTGTTAATATAAAATTTTCAGAAAATGGAGTTCTAAACTTAGAATGATTATTAATTCTGTACAATCTAGATTTCGACTTTGAACACCCTGGCCCAGTTGAAAAATTTTACGTCTAGAAATACGTATTTTCACGTCCAAAAGGGTGTAAACAATACGTCATAAAGGTCGTGCTTTTCCACGTTAGAAAGGACGTCCTTGTGTACGTCCTTTAGTACGCTAATCATTTTTTTTTATTTTTACTTTCTAAGTATAATTCATAATATAAATTTTTCTTAATAATGATAATTGAAACGTAGTTTAGCAAAAATTGTAAACTTGAGTTTCTCCGTGTACTTTTTTTGAACACATTGAATTAATAGTAATAATAAATATAATAATGATAAGGGGACATCCATATACCACGTCGACAGTTTATTCCACGCTTGTCCACAAGGGGGACCGAGGGGTCGGACAACAATCCACATGGACACACGTTTCCCTTAATCTGCGAAGAATATACTGAAACGAGACAAGGTATATTAAGGATATTTTCACGACTTTTTGTTTGGACTTCAAACCTTGTTTAAGCTCACGTACCCAAGTAAATCCGAATTTTCGGCCATTGCATCGCTCCTTTTGGTTTCCTTGCTTTTGAAGACCAATAATATCTATTTTTTCATAAAATATGTCCACGTGGGTAGTGAGAGGTCAAAAAGTGGTGAAAAACTGTGCACGTGGTATATGGATGGCCCCTAATGATAATTGTATAATAAAATGATTAGCGCAAAAAAATACGTCAGAAAAGACGTACTTGTTCACGTTGAAAAGGACGAACAAAAGGACGTCCTTTACTATCCCAATTTCGGACGTCCTTTATAACGCGAAAAGTACGACTTTTATAACGTATTTTTTAATTGAGCTAGGATGTTTCAAATCGACATCTAGATTGGACGCTTTAATATCTAGATACGCGACCTTAATATTAGATTGTTATCCCATAGTGTCACTTTCAAGATAATAAAAGGTATAATCCATTTTTCTCACTAAAGTAGGATTTCCTGATTCTGATGTCCCCCATACCTCTTTTCTCATTCTGTGATGAAAATTAATTTCTGCTTGAGTACGAGATGACGCAGCTGAATGCCGATTACACCCAATAATGCATTAATCACTAACCATTTATGCATCTATTCGTAACAATCGGATCTCTCAGTGACCGTATTTCCGTACTTCTAATGGCGCTGAACTAATGCATAAGCTCTATCCGAACCCTGTATTCATATATTCCTTACAATTGAAATCCTAATATTTCCCCGCTTCGTTTTACCTGACATAATACTGTAGTCTATACTGATTATACTGCAAAATTGGCAGGTATATCAAAAGTTATCTTATTTGAAGAAGAGGGATGCAAACGTGCGAGGTTGTACAGAAGTTTACGCTCGACATGAGAATTTCTCGACATTTGCATAGTAGGTGGCCTACCTACATATGTAAACCTGAACGTATGTTATCCTCATATTAATGTGCTGTTATTACTACAGTCGCCTGGCGAGTTGCATTAGTTACGATTAAATGGACATATCTTATTTGTGGTCATGTTCCTAGGTCCTTTCTATGGTTAGAGAGTGCATTCTCATTTACATCTTAAATTTTAGAGCATAATTAATAATTAATATGTAAGCAGTTGACTCAACATTGTATGTCAAGAGAAATTGAGTAAATATTTATTTTATGACTCTGTTATGTTTGTAACTTGCGATTCTATTGTTCTTCCATTGTCGGTGTTGGGTATCTTATAGACTTGTTATATACCACCTTTTAGCAAAATACCTACTAAGCAATCATTTTATGCTACTAATTAATTTATAGTGCAAAACTTGCTAATGTAAACGTTAATTAATGCATGAAACGAACTATAATGCGATGAAATAATGCACGGAGAAACCCAAGTTAACAATTTTTGCTAAACTACGTTTCAATTTAGAGAAAACGTGTAATATTAAGAATTTTTCGCAGCAAAATACTTAACTTTAGATAAACTATATGATAATTTGCTATGGATTGAATCAAACTTTACTATGACCTACACAGTGTGTCTCAAAAATAACCGAACTTTTTGGATATAGAATAAGATACACATTATATTATTTTTGAAAGATATTATTTATTCAAAATAGGTCCCATTAGACTCAATACAACGTTTGGAACGATCAACCAATTTATCCATAGACTTTTTAAACTCGGTTTTTGGGATGTTCTTTAGCACCTGTGTCACAGCTGATTGAATGGTTGGAACTTCGTCGTAAAAAGCTCCTTTCATTGCAGTTTTTAGTTTTGGGAACAGAAAATAGTCACACGGTGATAAATCAGGTGAATACGGAGGGTAGTCCATGACACAAATCTGTTTTTTCATAAAAAATTCGTTGACTTTTTTGGTCTTGTGAGGTGGTGCATTTAACTGATGTGAAACAAAACGTGCACAGACCTTTCTTTTACCCAAATCTTCAGTTAAAATTCTCCAAATAGTGTTTTTACTCGTATTTAATTCCTCAGCCAACATTCTCGTAGTAAAATTTGCATCGATACCAATGATTTCACGGACTTTTTCCACCAATTCAGCACGATTACTAACTTCTGGAAGACCTGACCTTAGGTCGACATTTAAATCCTCACGACCATTTTTAAATCGTATAAACCACGTATAAACTTAAGTTTGAATCATACAATCATTACCATAAACTTTTTTCATCAATTCGTATGTCTCAGCGAATTTTTTTTCAAGTTTAACACAAAATTTTATATTTGCTCTTTGTTCCATTTTTGTTTTGTAACATTAGCACACTTTTTCTTTTATTGAAATGACTGTAACTTTCACATCTGTCATCCGATTTACATGAATTTAGTTGCGTTTAAAAGAGGATGAATGTATCTTTTTAATGCGGCAAATTTTCGACAAATGGCGCTGCATATTGTATGATTTAAATATAAAGTTCGGTTATTTTTGGGACACACTGTGTATACTAACGTTTTATATCATTTTTCGAATTTTTAGTATTTTGACTGCGAAAAATTTCCAGTCAGTTAGAAATAATTACCATTACACCTCAATTTTACCTAGATTCCTAATATTTGTTAGAATTATCATTATAAAATAAAAGATATATTGCTATGATTTTCTATCTATATGTTTACGGAGAGAAATTGATATTCAGGATCAATATTTAGATATTCAACTATGTGACAAGCATCTCATATATTCAATTGAAATATCTAAATATTCAGCTGTAATATCAGAGATATTCATATTAACCTATTTCAATATTTTAGATAGTGAAGCTAAATATTCAAATATTACAGTTCAATATCTAGTTATTAGAACTGAATATATAAGATGCTTGTCACATAGTTGAATATCCATTTTTCTCCGTGTTGTGTACAAGTTTTATTTAGTGTATTTTTACAAAGTGTTTAAACTATCCCTTTTAGAGACATGAAATGTGGCACGGAGAATAATGGATATCCAAGTTTATGATAAGCACCTTATATATTCAGTTGTAATATTTACATATTGAATTGTAATATCTGAATATTCTGCTTTACTATACAAAATATTGAAATACGCTAATATGAATATCTTACATCCAGAAAACATTTTCTTTGATATACGATCAAAGAAAAAATTTCTTGAAATTGAAGAAAGTTTTGTTGGTTCAAAAACATTTTCTTTAATGTAAACAAATCTATTTCTTTGAATCAAAGCAAATTTTTTAAATCAATAAAACTTTCTTTAATTTAAAGAAATTTTTTCTTTGACCGTATATCAAAGAAACTGTTTTCTCAGTGTAGATATTACGGCTGAATATTTAAATATTAAAACCGAATATATAAGATTCTTATCACATAGTTGAATATCCAGATATTAATCCTGAAAATCCATTTTTTCCGTATGATAATTTTCCTCTGTTTTGCTTGAATCAAAATACAAGCATACGTTTCGACCCTATTTGGACTATATCTTCTACAGTCCCCTTTATGTAGTGACAATTATTACACTTCTAAAACTGACAAACAATATTGGATTTCAAGGGCGATAAAAATAATATTCTCTGAAAGGGTAAAAGTCGTAAAGACGAATAGACATACAAGATCCTTTTCCAACTGAGTTCTAGAATACAGGATAACAAATTCGAAAGCACCTGTAAGAAGCTTCGGTATAATTCTTGTGAATTGTACCCTTTAGATCTCTACGACGAAACCCGACAATTCTTTAGAGGTATGCTTTGGGATCGTGGTAACGATACCCACCAGACAACTTTCATTTTCATTCACATCAGATTCCCCTCAGCACTCTCGATTTTATGATTTTCTTTTTATGACCACTTCCATCTTTATTATTCTCTTTATGACTGTTTCAAATGAATATTTTAAATTAACTATAAAATATCAACTTTAACTTTCAAATATAGATATTTACTTTTATTAAATCACATATAACATTATTATTAGACATGATAGTTACAATATTATCAATTAATTAATTTAATATGTAAAAAACTACTTAGATAGAAAAAACATACTAATTTTATATAGGCCATGGATCAACAAGATCACGTAACCAAATTCCTGTAAAAGTTCGTGTGAGATAATTTTTGAATTTGTGACGCGATCTGAGAAAAGGAACCTTTGCGTCCAAAACTTATTTTCGGGATTATGATCGTTTCAGATTAATTCAATGTCGCTCTTTTAGTAAGACTTTTTCCATCAGCGATTCGCAATGCGTTCGAATTCTCTCTCTCTCTTCTCATAAAGTCACTTCCACTGTGTTTGTGAGACTTAAGAGAAAGTAAAGAATATCGGAAGCTCTAATCGGCTCGTTGAATAATTCTTTCCCTTCTCCTGTAAAATCTTCTCTGGTACGCTAAAGTTCCTTTTCTCAGATCGCGTCGCATTTTACAAAATCTCTTCTTGGAAATTTGGAAAATACAACAGAAAATGATAAAGAACATATGTTAACTTCGTTTGAATGAAAATTTTGCGAAAAATTGTACAGTTAACTTTTAATCCTCGATAAGTTTTTGAATTTTTTTCAAAATTTTTACTGAAAAGAAGTTAATAGACGTGCTATATTGTCTTTTTTTACGTTTCCCAAATTTTAAGAAAGATACTTTATAAATTAAAAAAGTTATCTTAGTTATCTAAGTTGAATCACCTCCAGCTATAACATTTCTTAATTGAGAGTCCAATTTTGCAATTGCGAAACATTCTAGGCCAGAGTAGATTATTCCAAATTAATCATGTTAAAGGCTTCAATCCACTTAAAGCTGATTGACATTTAAATATAGAATATTTAACTCTCTATTATTTTCAACTACAATATCCAATAGCAAAATATATTATAATAGAAGAAAGAAATTAAGAGTATACGCTGAAAAAAGATCAGTAAAATTTACAGGAAGTTCGGTACTTATTTGGACAACATGACTTTTTAGTAAATTTTACAAGAAGTTGAGTTTAATCAACAGATTTTCTGTACAATTCACTTAGCGTACAGTACAATCAACTTAACTCGGATTTTTTCGTATTCAGTAGATTTTACTGAACGCTGAGTGAAACGTGCAGAAAATCTGTTAATTGAACTCAACTTCTGGTAAAATTTACTGAAAAGTCATGTTGTCCAAATAAGTACCGAACTTCCTGTAAATTTTACTGATCTTTTCTCTGCGTGTAGAGTACCTTAAGGGGGTCTCCTCATCAGTCAGCTTCAAAAAATCAATTTTTTTTTGTTGCTTCAATCGTTAGAATTATTATCTGAGAATATTCTTGCAAGTTTCAAAGTATAGCTGATTAACATCTCATGCCTGTAAGTTTCCTTTAATTTGATTTTTTTCCTTCGAAAAACTTTAAAGCCCATTTTATGAAAACCATGTTTTTTGAAATTCCGTGCACGATTACAAAAAAACTATAAAAGCTATGTATACAAGTAAAACACTGTTTTTTAGATAATTTAATTGTGCACAGACTGAGTTGAAAAAATGTATTGAAAAATCTCTTTTTACAATGTTATTAACGCAGTTACTGCTAAAAAAGGCCGAAAAATCGAGTACTTTATTAAAAAATGACTAAAAAATTCAAATTTCAACTTTCAATCACCATAATAGACTATACTGTACAGAAAAGCCTTCCAAATAAGGAAGTATTTTAATTTTTTGTTTCAGGTAAAAATTACGGGCTGAATTTTTCACGGAGTTTGAGTTGTTCGCGGCGAGCTGCTGCGTGAGATTGTTTATAAATCCGCCATTTTTATTTATTTTGACATTCAAAAAATCAAATGTTATCCTGGAAATTTGGAAAATACAAGAGACAACGATAATGAACGTCTGTCAACTTCGTTTGAATGCAAAATTTTGGAAAAATTTTACAGTTACCTTTTAATTGTTAATAAGTTTTCGAATTTTTTTCAAAATTTTTACTGAAAAGAAATTAACAGACGTGCTTTATTGTCTTTTCTCACGATTCCCAAATTTAAAGGAAGATACTTTGTAAATTAAAAAAGTTATCTTACATGAACGAATAAATGTATAATTTAGTGACGTGTTCCGATTGATCCATGGACTTGATATCTTCCAAAACGTTTCAAATATCCGTTGAAAATTTCTAAATTTATAAAAATCGCAATTTATTTCATAGTAAAATGTATTTTTCTTCCTGAAAGATTTTTGAAAAATTAAGAAGTACTGGAATTTCCATATGGATTTTTTCGCACATTTTTCACATCTTGTATAGTCAATCTTAAGGGGGTCGCCTTATGAAACACCCGGAAATAAGGTTCTTTTTAATGATTTTCGTTTCTCAAGAAAGAAACGATATACATCCATGATCTTTTACATTTATTTTAAGCTACTTCTGAACAACATTGCAAAAAAAAACCAAGTCAAAATTTTCCAAAATGGCGACGTTATTCATGGCGGACTGGGATGCCTCGCGACTGGAGTAGTTGAACGGCGTGCAGGATAGCGTCCGTAATTTTTGTCTGAAATCAATGAAACTTTTTTTTTTTTATTCAGTACTCTTGTTTATTCTATATGAACCACCAAAAAGTCAAAGACAATAAAAAATTCACTATTTTGTTCTGTTAAAATCAAAATTTACGATTTTTTGCAGTGAAATTTGTTAATATTGTTGCATAAACAGTGTGAAAAATTGATAAAATTGTGAATATCTCTGGTTCATATATTATAATTGTTTATTATCAAGAAAATGAAATGTAGTTGAGTTCAATCGGTTTGAAAACTTTGTGTGTAATACTGCACGTCATCAGTTTGGAAAATGTGGTTTTGAGAAAACGCGCTTCAAAGTTTTTGTAAGATACAATTAGATCATAACAAAACTTAACTTACAGAGGTCAATTCCTAACCTGCTACTCCCGGTCGATACAACAAGCCCTCCGCTTCCTCGAAAAACTCGTTTTGTTGTTGTTTTTCTATCGATTAAGAAAAAAAAATGCATTTTTTTCAGGTTTTCATGAGGCGACCCCCTTAATTGGGTAAGATTTTATCATGATTTTTTTCCATTATTTTGATATCTGAAGCACATTATCTTCGCTAGAAGTTTAAATTCGAATTCTAAGAGTGTATTCTTTTCTCGTATGTACCATATACCTCCCCTACTTTCTCTCTCTCTCTTTCCATTTTGTTTTCATCTACTTCGGAAATACTTGAGTCATTTCTTTTGTTTTAGCTCAGTTCTCGAAGACTATCTCATTCTCGTTCACCTCCAATCTCACGTACGTGTCCTTGTTCAACTCACTTCTTCCCTCGCTAAGAAAGAATCTTCTACCTCCTTAGTACTTTAAAACCAAAGCTTTTCCGGATCTCAGTGATCAGAACTCGTCAGTGCGATTTTGCCGGCTGTCTATGCTGTTTTATTCATTGAACGATCTTATTATAAAGTTACGACGACATTGATTCAATTCCCACTTCTATTTCCTATCTTCTATTGCCAAAGAATTCTCTTTCTTTTTCTTTTATTTAAAAATGTTGTTTCTGCTTATTATTTTGGAAAATGTCTTGTGTAGAGCTCGGTTGTGTATGTAGTACATCTCTATTTTTACAAAGCGAGTCGTCATCGATATACGGGGGATTGTAAAGAGTTAAAGAATCCAACCCTGCGAGACAATCCTTCACGGGCAGACGTTCTTTACTGGATATAAATTCTGTCTCTGGTAAAGACGTGTTGAACTTGGCTCGAAGAAGCTATCGATTGATTTTATAGTCACTCTGTCTATCAAGTTGAAGTATCTCTTCAGCTCCTCTTTTTACACTTGTCTCACGACTCTTATATTTTTTTCTTGCTTATTTTTACAGATCAATTTACACACTTTCTGAACCACCTCGACTATTCACCCTTTATATAAGGTTTCTTAGGTTAACATCTTGGCCAACTCCGGTTAGTAGGTCGTGCACCCCTAAGAACTCTTGCCAGTAATCTCATAATACACAGATTGTATTATTCCAGTCTGTGAAAGTAGCGACGTTCGATCGTCGTAAACTTTCTGGAAATCTGATAAAAACTTCCTTATTTTTGCCTTTTCATTGTTTGATCAATCACGAGAACTGTCCTATTTCAGTCCCTAGGTAATGGATTGAATTTCTTTAAATTTTACTAATGGATTCGAGTATTTAAAATCTTTTTTTCTGTTCGATTTATTGGATTTGTGATTTTCTTTTATATGTGAAGATATAACACTGTTAGAAATTTCTACCGTAATATAGCGAAACACGTGACTGGAGTTTTATTCAATTACAGTTTCATAAAATTAAGACAGAATTTTAGAAAATTCAGTTGCTTTTGAGGGAATTCAAGAAACAATTTTAAGATGCAGTTTATGAAAATTCAGTTGAGTTTCATAATATTTAAAAAATTCAGGAAATTAAGTACATTTTTCACAATATTAAGATACCTTTACTCAAAAACATAACAAATATCGTCAAAATTTTACGTTACCTTTGTAACATAAATATTTTTTAAATTTCAGAACATTTCTAACAGTTTATATCGGAACTTTTGGAGAATAAAACACTTTTTTTTACATTTCCATCATAAACGTAAGTTTGAAAAATTGTTCTTTGTAATAAGATCTACAAATTTTGTCTGACATAGTTTCTCATAAAACGCATATTTTTTATTTTCCTTCCAAAAAATACGATTAAAGTTAAAAAATTCCATTATTTAAACAAAATATGTGATACACGAAATAAATGTTAGGATGAAAAATTATTTGCCTTAATAAGATCTACAAATTCTCAGTAGGATATTTTTTGACAAGATGTATATTTTATGTTTTAATTTTAAATATTGATAATCAAATATTCCATTTTTTCAAATTAATTAGTTCGGCAATCGAAAGACCTGGGCTCGTATCCCAGCGCAGTCGAAAGCGTCTTTTTTTCTACAGAAAGATTTCAAATTCTTTAAATTTGAATTCCATTTTTTAACCAAAATATATGAGATACAAAATAAGCGTTAAAAAAACAGTCAAAGAATTTTTTTCCTTTTCTAGATATTTGGAAGAAAATAGTTTTTTTCAATCACCTAAATTATTAGAAAGTTATAGAAATATATACAGAAAATGGAGCGCGAGGCCGGAGTGTATGTCATGATGAGAATGTGTTCCTTAAGGCTGATAGAGCCTTAAGTAAGTTGAATTTCCTTTTTCATTTAAAATCAAAAACAAATTTAATAACTTTGAGAAAATATAATTCACATTTACAATATTGTAAAATTGACTTAAGCTTTAGTATCAAATTACAAGAAATAAACTTACATGTATGCGATCAAACTTGCGAATTGTGCATGAAGCGCGCGATGAAATTGTGCCGCGAAGTGGGCAGATTTTTCCTTTTATGTTACTTAATAATTTATGGTTGTCCTCAATGGAATTATCTTCTGGTAAATTCTATATAAAGAAGGTCAGATTTATTTATGAGATATGGGAAAATATAGGTCAGACCTTTAATACTCATTATTGGAAAAATTAAAAATATGTAAGTCTCAGGCAAAAAAAGACTAGAGTTTATATTAAACACACACGTATTTTTAAGCTCCTCTTATATACATAATTCATAAAGCTTTAATGGATTTCATGTACTGATGTTGGTAAACACAATTCAATGCCTTTTTATAGACAAACTATGTTATATGTCGACTTTCTAGATTTTTCTAAACAAAATTTTCCAGCTTGTAGAGTATTTTATTTTTCGAGACTAAATTCGAGAAAAATCTTTCTCTCTGCTCGCAGTTTCATGTTCTATAACTCGAGAAACTATACGGTCTAACGTCGTTAAAGCTGTCAAACTTTTTGCACGTAATCGTTAGAACGTCTTTAAAAAGTTTCCACCAAATTGGTTATGGATTTCACTGATTCTCTATATATTAATTTTTAAAAAACCCGATTTTCAATATTAGCTTCCAGATTAATATCCTTCTGAAAAGGATAGATATTCCAAAAGAGAAATCGCACATTCGCCTTGATATGAAGCATCTGCAGAATTTCTAATTAGATTAGAGAAGCTAACGTCGATCATGTCTTATATGCCGTATGTGAGAACCTCTTTGCCTGGAGTCTTCGATAAATCCTCAAGTCGAGAAAGTTATTACTAAGGAAGCAAAGTTCCAGGCGGTATTGGAAAATGAAATACCTAAGTCGACGATAACCTCAGCAATAGGTTGGAAGTATAACCCGAGCGAATATGTTTCTATCATGATACTTGAATAGAAACTGATCTTTTCTCTTTCAATTAGCAGTTAAAGATCACTGATTCAAGTTACATCATGGGCATTGAATGCAAATAAGGAATTTATACAATCCACTCAAACCTTAGAGGAATACATAAAGAGAAAGTAGGAACTCACTTAGAAAACATAAAAAAAGACAAAAATCTATTGAGAAGGGAAGCTTTATTGAAATGTGTCGTTTCTCTTTAATTGATTTTAACTAGTGCTTTACTTTTGACCCAAGGAAGCTATTTAATTTTCTTTTCTCCTGAATATTTACGACAAATATATAAAGAACTAAGTTAAACTATCTTATAAAAGCAATGCTTCCAACTATTTATAGAAATCTTATCTAGTCTGATACATATTAGCTAAAAAAAAACTTTGTCATATTTTTTACGCCTTTATCAATTATTCAAACGTGTATTTATATTTGGACGAATTTTGACAACCTCTTTAATGTATTTTAGTTCAATTGGCTCTCTTGTGAAGTATATAAAAGTTGAGATAGAATAATACAATACTAAAGTTGCAAAATACTTCCTCGATTTTCGAAATATTCAGAGACATATTTTAAATAACTGATATAAAAATAAAATGAAGAATCCAAGATCATCTGAAAATATTGAAAAAATATCCCTTTTTTTTTAACACAAACATATTTTTTTAAAGTAATTAACTACACTGTTAGAAATTTCTACCCTATATTCCCGAAACACGTGACTTAAGTTTTATTCAGTTACAGATTCGTAAAATTAAGATAGAATTTCAGAAAATTCAGTTACTTTTTAGTAAATTTAAGAAACAATTTCTTAATTTTCAGTTACAAAGTATTTAATATTCTGATACTTGCATTTGAAAATTCATAAACTTGTAACAGGAATTATTAAACGTTTTGGGTAACTGAAGTTTCATGCAGTTACATGTAACTCAAAATTTTTTTAGTTTCGTAATTTTATAATATATTTTATAAAAATTCTTTTACAGTTTGGTAATTTTAAGATAAATTTTATGAAATTCAATTGAGTTTCATAATATTAAAATAATGCCAGGAAATTAAGTACATTTCTTGCAATATTAAGATACCTTTACTCAAAAATATCATAAATATCGTCAAATTGTACGTTACCTTTGTAACATAAAATTTTTAAAAATTTATTTATTATTATTTCAAATTTAAAATAAAAAAAGTTCAAATGTGTTAAAAAATTGTACAAAAAGTCTCTCGCACTCTTTCGTTTATATGAATAATGCAATTTGCGAGAGAAAGAAAGTCAACTTATTAAAATGAGTGAAGTGAACGAGAAAGAAGGACAGAGAAAACTAAATAGAAACAGCAATGGGAGATGATAATCTCAACGTTGCAGGAAAACGGCATACAGACTTTTCCACTCTCATCTTAAGCGCATCGGCAACTGCAAGTACTAAGGCGATATTTCTCAAAGTTGCGAATGCGGGATTCGTACCTCGTTAGAGAATCCGAAGAATCGCGAGAGAACTCCGAACTCGCGTTATTCTTCGTAGAGTCGCATTGCCACAAAAAATACGAATGCACTGACGGAAATAAAGCCCAGGAAGACAAATCGTTAAGTGAGAAAAATCACGGTTCTAAAATCCCCGACCTGAGATCTTATATATATATAAATATCCAAGGTTGACTGTCGTTTCTTCTATAAAATCCTTATAAGTTTCACCGATCGCTTTTAGAGTTTTTCTTTCAAGTGCTTCTTTCAAATGAAATTTATTTTTACACAGGGAAATGAAATTTATATGAATCAGTTTGTCGTTATATTTTAAGACGAGTAATTGTCCAAATGAAAAGAGCAAACTGGTTTAAAAAAAATATTAATGTTCTCATGCAATGGGAAGCTTTGTATTTTTATCTCTTCTACCTCGTTAAATTGAGTTACAGAAAAAGGCTAAAGAATACACTGTTAGAAATGTTCGGAAATTTACAAAATTTTTATGTTACAAAGGTTACGTAAAATTTGACGATATATATGATGTTTTTAAGTAAAGGTATCTTAAAATTGCAAAAATGGACTGAAATTTCTGAAATTTTTCTTTATATTATGAAATTCAACTGAAATTACATAAAATGTATTTTAATTATTATTTTTTGAATAAAATTGACCAAGTCAGATATTTTTATTTAAAAGTTTTAATTATTTCCACAGCAAAAAGTGTTAAGATTACTCAATTTAAAAGTGCATTACAATTTTTAACTTAAATAATTAATAACTTTTTGTTCAATGAGTTCAAAAAAGTTTGAAATAGGTATTTTTCGTTAAAGTGACTGAAAGCGAAAAAATAAATTTTTCACGTATATTCCTGAAAAAAAATGGGAAAAAGTAGCTATAATACGCATGGGACTCAACAAATTTTACTTGAATCAAAAGTTAGAATTTTCAAAATCGATAAAAAATAATTTATAACAGTGTAAATAAAAAGTAGTAGGTTAAAAAAATTATAATATGGAATAATGTTCTTTTGAATTTTTCGGTTCGAGAGATTCTTTCAGAATGGAGAGTGATTAAATCAAATAAGTGATAGGTAACTGGACAATTTTAGTAATGTATTTCTGATAGTGCACCGTACGTATCAGGACAACCTCGTTGGCCATCACTTAAGGACTTCTCTTCGCGGTCAACCAACCGCAACAAACCCCTCGGGCTTCCTCTTCAAATCCTCTCGTCCACACATGCACGTAGAGCTAGTTTTCTTTTTCTTACTTTTATCCTCTTTCCTTCCAGATACGCAGGTACAAACACTTGTCTCTCTACTTTCAGGGTTAAAAGATCAAAATGCCTGTGAGAGAGTGAAGACACTTTAGATTTAATATTAGTAATATGTTGATTTTCCCCAATTTATAGATGAAGTCAGTGCAACATCAGTGGTTTATCTAATTGTCAAGTATGATTAACTTCACCACCAGATTATCATTAATTTAATTAAATTTCGGAATAATCTATTCGAATTGAGCATTTCTATTTATACACTTCAATGCCTAAATAGTTTGATGCGATAAACGTTTGTCATTCTAATCAATTATATTACATTGTACAATAAACATGATGCAACCGCAAATAACACTGAAATATACTGAATTTCAAGTAAAGTATATGTTTGCTTAATTAATAGAAAATATTATTGATTTTTATAGAATTTTCCTCTAAAAATACAGAGGTTATTTTCAAAATTTTCTGAATATCATGAACCTTTTTTAAGTGAACTGAACTTAATCTGCAAAGGTTAAAGTGTATACTTAAATTAAACATTTTGACAGTAAAATGGATGGCCTTTCCGGTTTTGTATAGTTGTCTATTCATAAAGTGCGTCAACGCTTCGACCAATTTTTTGGTCCTTATCAAGACTATAAAAGGAAAATACAAAATGAATTTATACTAAATTAATCTTGAGAAAATACAGATTTTAGTTAACAAATAATTATATATATAGTAAAATATTTATGATAAAATTAAGAGAATAAGAAAAGAGAGAAAAAATAATAAACATACTGTGGATATACCGTGGATATATATATATCCAACTTAATGTTTTCCAAAATTTACAATTCGTACAATGCTCAACATGATGCCACGCAATTTTCCAGGTTTTTTCAACTCAACTTGTTTGTAAAAATTACTGTATACATCAACAAAAATGTTAATGTTTTCCAAACTCTATTTTATACCAATGCAATTTCGACTCATAATTTTGTGCACAATGTTTCAAAAAATTTTACACCTACATTTTTAAGCCAAATTGTCAGTTTTTTCAAAAAAAATTTCTTTCTCAAATTACTATACTCGGAAGCAATATTATTCTCAATTGCCTTATCTCATTGTCCATGACCACAATTGGGAAAATCTTTAGTATGATACTACGAATTGATTTTGAAGTTTCTAATTCATTGTAAAAAAAATCGCTAATTTTTCAATTTCTTTTTTAAAGTATAAATACATAAAACAATTTCGCTAATGAAGAGATTCTTTGATGAAGAATTTTATTATTTACGTCCTTTATTTTTTTAATACATTGACAAAAACTTGGAATTGCTTCCAACTGAAATACTTTAGAAAAGAAATTGAAAAATTGACAATTTTTTTACAATTAATTAGAAACTTCAAAATAAATGCGTAGTATCATACTTAAGATTTTACCACTCGTGGGTATGGACAATAAGATTGATTAATTCATTATAAAAAAATTGTCAATTTTTCAATTTCTTCTTTTAAATTATTTTAGTTGGAAGCAATTCCAAGTTTTTATCGATACATTTAATAAAAAGACGTCAATAATCAAATTCTCCATCAGAGAAGCCCTTAGTTAGCGAAATTGTTTTATGTATTTTTAGATCCAAAATAAATCACTGATGAGCGCTCCGATCAGAGCCGAAACGTTTGATTATGTGAAACTTTGAGTTTTTATTTTTATTAACCTTGGATCCTAAAGCAAACTATCAACATCAACATATGGTATATCTTTAATTACAGAAATATTCTAATAAAAAATTGTTCATGACATCTTGAGAAATATGTCATTAAGAAAATAAGGGTTGCTGACAAGTTGAAGCTGAGCTTCAGTGGAGCTTGAAAACCTGAAGATTAATTGCAGATAATTACAAAGATCGGAGCGCTAACGAACCGAAGAGGTCTTTGCTCCCGAGAATGCAGCTCCATTGGCATTGGCTGACTGCAACGTTTCTGTTCTACTGATAGCCTCTTCATACACTTGCCAAAGAGTTCTCTTAAGTATTCCTTTTTGAAAACAACTTTAAAATCCTCTTGTTCAACTTTATAACTGTACCAAACTGCTGTAACCACAATTAGTTTTTAATTATATTCCGTTCGGAATTTTAAAGTACTAAGAGCGATCTCGACACGCGTTATTTAAACCTTGAAGTTTTTATTTCAATCCTTTAGAAAACATTTGTAAGATAAACTCATCAAAATAATTATAAGATTATAATAATTATAGAGTATAATATAAATTTGATCAATAACTGGAATACAACTTACTTAATGAAATACGTGTTTATAGTTTGTAATAACCTTCAGTGCAAAGTATAGCAATTTATCTGCGAAAGTATTGCCAGCATGCGTACACTTATGATGCAAGTTTCCTCACTTTATAGCATGAAACTACATTATCAAGTATAACAATGTATCTCATTTCGAAAGTGCACCCAAATTCACTATCTTGCATGATAATAACTATCAAAGATCCTCTTTGAGCTCTTAGCTTAACGTTTGCTCTCATGAGTTAGATGTCAAATGTCGATTTTTAAACATATTTTATGACATATACCTTAATATATTTATATATTAATATAATATTTCTTTAATTACATAAATTGTAGATCCGATAACTCAGATTTGATTTTTTTATTCCAGAAGAATTCTATTTGAATTTTGAACTGATGTTCACCGATTATACAAAGTGAAAAATAAAACGATTTCAATTAAATTTCTTCGGTCAATTTTCATATTAATATTTCAAACCATTGTGAAAAATTCACGATAATCTATCGGCTATTGAACGTCTGATGGAATCGTATCTACTCATTCCTGTACTGAATGTTCCTTTTTGTTGAAACGACTTTGTACCAACTAAGTGCATTTCTTGAAGGCTCATTCTCAGGTTAAAGCATTCCAAATACCAAAATCAAATCCACTGTCAATATTTGAATAATGTTTTTTCAGGAAAAGATTAGTGGAAGATAATTCAAAATGTAATAATGTTATATTTATGAAAGCTTGAAAATTATTATATTTTTCTAAAATATCTTCCAAGGTTTGTAATAAATTCTGAACGATTTTCAATGTAGAAATCGGAAATGGGTTTCACGTCTATCATCGACTTTCATAGCCCTAATCGTATTCGAATTAAGGACTTCAGATTGCAAAACTTTTTCAAATATGAAACTTCATAATTTGGTGATTAGCTTATTATTAATTTTGATGTTTGGGTTAGTGTTAATTGGAATAATTTCAAACTTAAACTCAGGTTGGGCTATTTAAAATTTTAAATCTTCTCAATAGAAGCAATTGATACGTGAATCCTAGCTTTAAGTCAGGCACTTTCTTTCTATTAACCCGCTACTTATTTCCTGAATACCTCTTGTAATTGAATTGCAAACATAAGATTCAGAGTTACATTCGAAGAATTTGAACTCACAACAGTGTTAAACAATTAGCAACAACCTTTGTCCTAAACTACATTTTCGAAACAATGATGTTAGTCGACTCATTGAAACTATTCCAATTGTTCGAGAATTAATTTCCTCGTTCGGGTTTGCTTCAGAGGATATCTATTCAATGTATTTCACCAAATTCACAGGTAATTAGCATTCGAAAATACCTCGTGGCGATAAATATAATCACCAAAAAACTTTTGCATCTTAAAGAATCATTGCTCATAAAAATATCTCCCTCTTACCACTGCAATAAAAACAACATAACATTTTTTTTCTCAAAGACGAAAATTTATAATCATCAATAAAAAAACACTGCAGTGCTTTATATTCTGATATACTATCAGCCTCACACCAAACATTCGCAAGACGGTAGAATGTCGCGTGAATCTTTGAGTCTTAAAGCTATTTGGATGATTCACTGGTTGAATTGAAATCGTTACCAAACTTTTATTCCGCATTGACGTATAATCCTGTATTTCTGTTTACAGTAAATCAAATAAAAAATAAAAACACAAAATATTTCACACAATTTCTAATTGAAATTCGCACTTTGAATCACGATGACAGAATGAAAATAAAAAATGAAAATTACATTTTTTTGCAGCATCTCTCAATTGAAGAGGGACGCATCTCTCGAAGAATATCTGGCACAGCTTTGTGATGGAACTAATTAAAATGAATTGATTTGTAAAACTGTGTTGCCAAATCGGTTAATAAAATGACAAGTGATTCTAAAACGGATATCACAGATGGGATGCGAGCGGATAATGCGCTCTCGGCGACCGCCGCGGCAAGACTGGGGTCTGCTGCCCGGCCGGGTAGCTGCCATGGCAACCCGACCCGACCACCCCCGAAAACTCACTCTAACCTCAGTTCGGCTAGCTCGTGTTCCTCGCTCTGCTCCCTTTGTGGAGAATACGCGCAAGCTCCGGATTCCGCGAGAAAAAATCGCAGAAGCCCGTGGCCGCCCGGAAGTCCGGCTCAACATGTTTTCTCTCCTTTTCTCTATCTATTATCCTTAACGTTGTTTTCCCCTTTCCTCCTCTTGCGGTCTCTCCTTCTCTTCATGAGACTCTTTTATTCAATTATTAAGTCAGTTTATTATATGAAATTACATTAAGAAGTGATTTTTATTGCAGCAATGGTGTTTACTGTGGTCTCTCTTCTTCAAGTTACTATCTCCCTCATCTCTTCTTCATCCTCTTGGATTTTACGGTTTAAGACACCTGATACCAAGAAGTTCCAAGGTCAATAATCATGAAATTCTGATCAAAGTCGTAATACCATTTTCTCTATGAATTTAAGATATTAGCTACTTTAGTGAAGATTAAAGTGTAGACTTTGCAGGTACCTGAAATATAGATGTTGAAAGGCTCTTCATTTTTCTCCCTACTCTAATTTTGCTTTGCATAAAAGCTTCTCAAAGGGAAAGTGTCGATTTTTTTCCTCGTATTCTCTTCTTTTTAAGGGCATGTGTACATATCTGATGATGTTTCGGATTATCTGCTGAGAAAATATCTTTATTTTCCCCTTTTATTCCTAAAATATTTAAGGTATCACAGCAATATTCTTGGAAATACTAAATTAAGATATATATATGTAAATAAATATTTGGTACCATTTGCTATAATTTGTTATAATTCACTCAAATAATTATAATGAAATAAATGAATTTAAAATTTATTTGTCCCAACTCTATATTTTCTGATTCGAATAGCTTTACTGATTCTATTATTTTTTTGATTAAAAAAAAACAGTTCCTTTTATTTAGAAAATCATGCCTTTTTTCACGTAAAAGCGACCAAGTAATTACGCTTAATTAATTCAATGCACATTTTTTTGTGTGTAGTAAAAGATACCATACGTACAGTATGTATTACAGTATTTTTTGTAGGGAATACCATCCACACTGAAAAAACAGTATGGCTAAGAGAACTATATTTTGGTCCTCAGAACCAGAAAATATTGCTATCAGACCAACGCTACGGTATGGTCCTCAGAACTATACGAGTATAGGTGAGACAGCTATGCAAGTTCGTTGATATGACAATACCATATATAGCGATCGTAAACAAAATATTATGCCATCGTTATCGCTCTTGTGAATTTTCGCGTGTGATAAAACAATACGCGATACGCAAAAATGATCTTTCAAAGAAAGAAAAATGCTCCAAACAAATCGACAAACGCTTCGAAAAAACGCCTCGAAAAAATGACACTTCTTTCTCATTTCGAGGTTAGAGTCGCGTGCATGCGAAGCAATGTATAGGTCGCGCGGCAAACCAGTATAGTTGTCTCATCTTTACCGCATGGGTCGAGACACTATATACCGGTATAAGTCGAACAGCTATACTGTTTTTTCCGTGCAGAGTAAAAATATTTGGTGTGGTAACAATCCTATTTCTATTACTTAAAACGTAAAATAAGAAAATATCAACTCGTCTCATCGAGTAATTTATGACATAATCATGTTCAATATTTAAATGACCTAATTATTAGGGTTTTAATAGATTTTTTTCTTAATTTGAGAAGATTAATTTGAGTTTCACAAATATAACTTCTGAATTACTGACCTAATGGATCTAACTTTCACACCCAGATATATAGAGAAGACTTATAATTAATGAATCAAGCTGAAAATTGATCTGTATTCATAAAATTTAATGTACTTTTCATGCTTGCTAGGAAAGTTATGAATTATTAATTTTTGAATAAAAGTGACCAAGTCAGACATTTTAATTGAAAAGTTTCAACTATTTCCACAGCAAAAAGTGTTGAAATCATTCATTTTAAAAGTGCATTACAATTTTTAACTTAAATAACTATGAACTTTTTTAGTTCAATGAGTTCAAAAAAGTCAGATAATTATAATATGATGTTCATACTTCCATGAGATGTAGTAGACATTTTCAGTTTTCTGAAATTATGACTGATAAAAAGTTTGAAATTGGTATTTTTCGTTGAAGTGACTGAAAACGAAAATACATTTTTCACGTATATTCCTGGAAAAAAAATGAGAAAAAGTAGGTATACACATGGGATTTAACAAATTCTCCTTGAAACAAAAGTTAGAATTTTCAAAATCGATAAAAAATAATATACATAGTTTCTACACTGAGAGAGAAATTCTATTGAATCTAAAGCATTTCGGCCAAAGGTATGTATGTTATTGATTTTTGAAAATGTGCTATGAGAATTTAATATAATATAATTTTTTTTATGTTTAGTACCTTTATTTGGAAAGGTTTAGGAGGTTCTTAAAAATTTCAGCACTTTTATATATTTTTAAACTAAATTTTAAGTTTTTTGGGCATGTTTTTGACATTTTTTGACTTTGAATAATTTTTTTAACTAATTGTCATGATCCTTTTTTTATTTTGTTCCTTACAATGCGTAGCAACTTTTTAGTATGTAAAATAAAGTAACATGGCTAAAAAGAACTTATAAATAAAAAAAAAATTTTTAAAAAAATTAAAAATATCCCAAAGTATGAAAAAGAACTTTTTTGTAAACTAAACATAAAAAAAATTATATGGAAGATCGAAACTCAAAAAATAAAAATATTAAAGGTGGCGGATCCCCGTAAATTTACTAAAAAAAGTACCTGAATTTCCTGAAATTTCATCTTAATTTCACGAAACAGTAACTGAATAAAACTCCAATCACGTGTTCTGGGAAATTACAGTAGAAATGCATGCATTTGTTCTCAGTGTAATCATTTATTTTATAAAATATTTTCGTTATTTTTTTGAAGAAACTTTAGGATATATTTTACTTTGAATCATAAAATGAATCAAATGAGAAACCATTTAATATCAAAGTTTTAATTCATCCCGTAAAATTTCCTCTGGTATTTTCAACACTCATCTACTTTTTGAACTTGTTTCTTCGTTCAGTAGATAGCTTTAAAGCCGTTGATGTACATCACATTAAATATTTTATTATGTATTTCACTATATTGCGCAGAGAACTTGAATCCCATGTCGATTCATTTTTTAAGTTTAGAATGAAATACTTTTAAACTAGTCATTAAATCTAGACAACTTTTTACATTTTTATCACTATATAATTATCTTTATTAAAATACACGGAGAAACTTTTTATATCAATTTTTACTATAGTATTTTTTCAATTTAGGAAAAAACATATTACTTTGAGAATTTTTGTTAGTAAAAATACTAAACTTTACAATAATTATATGAAACTTTAGTATAAACTATAGTAAAATTTGCTATGAACTATGCTGGAGTTTCATATAATTATTATAAAGTTTAGTATTTTTACCAACAAAAATTCTCAAAGTGATACGTTTTTCCCTAAATTGAAAAATACTATAATAAAAATTGATATAAAAAGTTTCTCCATGTAGTTTGATTCTATATTTTCTTAAAAACAATTGCAAATGAGGATTGGTGTGATCCCTGCTGAAATTTGTATGTACATTAAATGTTTACCTCTCTCACTATAATTATGATTAGTTTAAAGGAATTTTTTCTCTAGCAAAGAATTGATTAAGATGATTCTTACTTATTTTTATTCGTTTCATCTTATACTTTTTAATCTCTATAATTTCTTTATGAAACAATTTAACTTTCATCTATTTGTGATAGAAAGCTTCTATAATTGAATTTCCTATCATATGCTTTTAATAGAGAGTTTTCAGTCTGAAGAGCTATCCGAGATTATTCGTCAGGTTACTAAAAGGTGAATAAAGCAACTTTCCATTATAATGTCAAACTGTGTAACCATATTAGGTTTCAGTTCTCTTTAGTTTATCTCAACTTTGTTCAATACATATCTATATCATCAAATAGATACTATTCAATTAAATTTATGCGATAGAATTATGATACCACAACAATTTTAGAAATATGTCTTAATACATTAGAAAGCATTACTGTACACAAAAAAATGTGTAGCTAGTACAAAGTAATATATCGCTATTCCAACTATATTATTAACTATCCTAACCATAAATATGGATAATATAATCTAAAAAATCCTTGTGACAGCTACACAATTTTTTACGTGCCATTTTTTCAAAACCATTCCAGTCGATTATGTCAATCATTAGAAGAGTGTATTACTCACCGTGATAACGGAACTCTACTATATCGACTTTATTAAGCTGTGTTTGAGAATAAACTTAACTTCATTCAAGACTAGATGGCATTCTCATTATATTTGAAAAAATTTTCTGTGAAAAAAGGAATGCTTCAACTCCGCTGGATATCGAGCCCAGGACCTTTTAATTGCCGGTCGAATGCTCTATCATCTGAGCTACGGAGGATGATACACTGTCAAAAATCTTATTAATTTTAATAGACTTTAATATAGAAGTGGTAAATTGAAATTAATAGATTTGTATATTATGAAAAAGTAATATACATTCATATTGAATTTAATAACTTTTCAATCAAAATATATTTAAATTAACAAACATTATTAAAATATAAACACATGTGCATTAAAATTAGATTAAAAGTTTGTATTTTTTAACATGAAAGTATTTTAAATTTAATATACGTTACTGAAAAAATACAATAATACAGAAATTTCTAACAGTGTAGAGCATTCGACCAGCTATCGAAAGGTCCTGGGCTCGATAGCCAGCGGGGTCAAAGCGATCCTTTTTACACAGAAAATTTTTTCAAACATTAGAAAGCATATCGTATTTATTGAAATTGTTGAATTAAATATAATTTAAGTTAGTTAATCAAATTGTATGATGTATATTTTCTTACTTTTCCATTAGTGTTATACTTTTACATCCAATTGGTTTTAAAGTTGGATGGGAACCCTTGGGTTCGTTATTGATATCCTCCCTAAGTGTGAAACGTCGCCTGTTACAAATTACAGAGCAGAATGCTAAACTGTAATTGAGAGACAAGATGTACGTTTAGTTCTTTCCGCATATAGAAAAAATATCCCATTACTATTTGTCTTTATAATAGGAAATTTACTGAACCTCGTACAACTGCCTGAAAACTCTGAGAGTTTTCACACTCTCTTTTTTCAAAGTCCTTTCCAACTTTCGAGTCTCTTTCGGCAAAGTGTTATAGAAAAAGTGCATAAATCACGATATTTAGCGTTAGTTATATATCACAGATACCAAAAGTATTTTCACGCTTGAAAATAGTATATATTCAAAATGTTAGAGTGTGTGAGTGTTTATTGTATTTGATTTTTTATTTTTAATTAGAAAAATGTTCAGTTAAGTAGATTTTGCACAGTACCGACATCAATTTTGTTTTTTAATAGTCTCTGGATTCTTGTATGTGTATGGGATGTAGCACATTGACATATCCCTCGGAAACTCATTGTGCATTATTTCACAAGTAATCCTCTCGAGAATACTAGGAACGATGTTAAAGAGAGCCGGGAAAGTGAGCTGAGGTTAGGATCATTCAGCATGCGGCAGAGACAAAGTCGGGCACGAGTAGCTACCGTTAATTACCCCTTAATTATCCTTCTTTGTCCAACCATTAATTTTGAGCTTTCTTCATCCGAAATGATCCTCTCATAATACTCACTCTTTTACACTAATATACAGTATAACGTGCATAAAAAGATTAGTTTTAATCATAATCGGATTACCATTTGGGGTATCATTTCTATCGATTAATCTAGTACTTTTTCTCATATACAGTATGCACTTTAAAGAACCTGTTATTCATAGTTTGGCGCTATTTTGGAATACAAAAAATTCTTCGTTTATTTATAGATAATTTTGCAAAAAAAATTTTAATGAGTTCGATTTGATATACAATAGAAATTAAGTAAAAACATATTGTTGAGAATCAACAGGGTGGTATAATCCCTTAAGGCCATGTCCTAGTTGGGCCACGTGACCAAATAATCAATAATTTTTTTGTAATTAAAATACCACCCTAAAACTTTCTTAAATGACAGAGAGAATAATACACTACGTTTATCTGCTTCATTTGAGTAAACATTTTGAAAATATTTTTTCCGAAGAAATTAAATATGGAGAATTTTTTTCGCCCGTTGCATTTTCACACGAAATGAGATATCGATTTGAAAATTGGGGAAATTGAATAAAAGACAATAAAAAAGGTTTATCTGGTCCTAAATCTTTATAAATGTGAAAAAAACGTTTCATTAAATAAATATGTTTGGGCTATTTTATAATAAACTTTTTTTGTTCGCCTAAATGTGCGCTTTTTTTAACAAGTTCAGTTCTACTTTATTAAGGTTATCCCAACTTTTTCCGCTTTCTTTTAACTTTTAATTTTAAATGTGGACAAAAAAAATATCCATACGAGGACTGACTTGGTCACGTGGCCCACCTAGGATATTGCCTTAAATGATCAATAATATAGTTTAATTATGAGTCAAGAAAATTGTTTGTGTTGCCTTCTATTTTCTTACATATATATATATATTCAATTTTATATCTAAAAATATTGATCATTTATTAAAAGTAGCTTATTTTGAAAAAAAAATCGTGAAATTCTTTGCGAAAAGGGTCTGTAAATATTAAATGGCCTCTCAGTCTTTAGTCTTGCAGACAAAAATCTAACTCGCGTCTCTTGAATTATTGAGAAGTTGTGTAAGAACAAGAAACCTAGTCTTCGTGATCTAAACCTTTACTGAATTTCTTGTGAGACTTGTCTCGATACAGTGCTGTGTTAAACTCGTGTGCATTATCGCAGACAACAGTAAACTCACAGAGATCTCGATTATCTCAGAATATCTCTCAAGCCGGTCGACGTCGACCGATTACTGCTCCTGCAGGATGCAGTAGAACATATTGTACATGGTCAGCCACACATAAAGACAAGATTAGATATGAACAAGAAAGCTCACATATATCAACCAAACTATTCCCTTGTCTTTTGAATATGTGAAATTTATTATGTAGTTATCCAAAGGAACTTCAGATTTACTTGAATAATTAAATAAACAGGAGGCAACAGTATAAAACTTCAGGATATTTTATAAATTTTTAATCTATTTCAAACGTTACCGGTGATAAACTGGAACAGTTTCAGGTAGTTTCGGTATAGTCAAATGGCGTGGAAAGTAGAGCCACCACAATGAGCAATTTCTGTTACTGATATATTCCATACCAGAATCGGAGTAGAAACAACACTTTGTTTTCCCTGTAAAGACTGTAACGATGGTGCAAAGTTTTTACTTTTTCTGAGAGAATATACTAGCATTTCTCAAAAAAAAAAGAAAAACTATTGTTTCGAGGTACAAACTTTATTACTTCCTGCAAAATGCAAAGATTATTTGCATGAAATACATAATTGCACGTGTAATGAGCAATAAAGTTTTGCAGGGACTGTGAATTAATCGACCTTGAGCCTTGCTTTGTTTCAAAGTAACTTACAGTTACATCTCTAGTAATTTTAGCCGCAATTTGACGAGATCACTCAAAAAGCAGTTTCTCAAGGAATTTTCTTTTCAGTCTTCAAGTCTTATTCTTCCATTTAAGGTAGTTTTCATCCACGGAAATTAGACCTCAGGCAAAAATAGATAATTTTGCTTTCAAGAATAGTAATATTATTATTGAAGGGCTATTTTGAAAGAGAAAAGATTATTTTACAAGAAAACAATTTTAAATACAGAAAAATAATTTTATTAATAAATTTTATTTTTTCTTGAAAAAGTGATTAGTAATTTATTAAAATCGCATAATTTTTTAAAATTTGGTACGAAGCGATAAGAAAAAAAGTTGGGGCAAAAATAAAATTTATTAATTTTTTATTTTCCTGTATTTCAAATTTTTTTCATGGAAATTAATCCTTTCTTTTCCAAAATAGCCCTTCAATAATAATATTGCTATTCTTAAAAGCAAAATTATCTATTTTTGCCTGAGGTCTAATTTTCGTGGATCAACTACTTTAAAGGGATCCGTCACCTTTAACACTTTAATTTTAATTTTTTGAGTTTAGACATTCCATAATAGCTTTACTTAGAACAGTTTTAGGTTTTCTTTTTTAATCCAGCACCTTTATGTATTTTTAAACTAAAGATTTTGAGTTATTTGAGCATTTTTTGACATTTTTTGACTTTGGCTAACTTTGTTGTTTTTTAACTAATTGTCATGGTTCTTTTTTTATTTTGTTCCTTGCAGCGTATAGCAAATTTTTAGGCGTGGAAAGCACTCTAGCTAAAAAATAACTACCAAAAATTTTTTTTATTGTATATAGGGTGCGCCATTTAGACCTTCGGTATTTCAACATTGAATAACTATGACACTTTTCAGCCGATTTTGGCAAATGAGCAAGATTTTTTTAGGATATACTTTACCATTTATTTCAAATCTATTTCAGAACACAACGTAAATTAAATGATCATCTCCATTCGATACAAAAAAAGCAGCTCTTTTTCGCGCATTCTGCATAACATTGGCCAGAATTTCGGGCGTTATAGCAGCTATTTCGGCTCGTATGTTACATTTAAGTTTGTCAATTGTCTTTGGCTTGCTGGCATAAACTTTGCTTTTTAAATAACCCTAATGAAAAAAGTCAGGTACAGTTAAATCCGGAGAACGAGGAGGCCACTCCAAATCGCCATTTTTCGACACAACGTGTCCCAGAAACTTGCGCAGTAAGAACGATTGTTTTCAATGTAAAACGCTACGGTTTCAGCGCGTTCTTTTGGTGTGTATTGACTCATGCTTAAAATGGTACTCAATGAAGTTTCAGAATCGTGCTCATTTGTCAAAATCGGCTGAAAAACAACAGTTATTCAATGTTGAAATACCGAAGGTCTAGATGACGCACCCTGTATTTTGGGATTTTTTTATTTTATTTGTAACTTTTTTTAGGCATGTTACCTTATTTTCAATATACAAAAAGTTGGTACACATTTTAAGGAACAAAATAAAAAAAGAATGACAATTGGTTTAAAAAGTTATTAAAAGTCCAAAAATATCAAAAAATGCCCAAATAACTCAAAATTTTGAGTTTAAAAATACATAAAGGTCCTGGCATTTTTTAAAAACCCTAAAACCTTTCTAAATGAAGGCACTAAACATAAAAAAATTATATGGAAGGTCTGAACTTAATAAATAAAAATATTAAAGGTGGCGGATCCTCTTAATGTTGAAATATAATAGAAACAGATGTTCTCCTTTGGCTTGCAATAATTCTCTTTTCTGTATAACAATTCTCCACATATCAAATATTTTTTTTTGTCTTGTGAGCATGCATTCTTCATTTGGCTTCTCAAACCAAGCGATGTGGATTCTTCAAATTTTAAAGCGTGTCAAGAGATATTTCTATAAGATCCTCGTCTGGCAAACTTGGAATTGTCAATGAATTTCTTTCCAAAACTGTTAAACGTCAATTCTGATAAAAACCAATGAAGATTAAATGGTTATACGTCGCTTTTGATTTGTTATAGTTTTATATCTAGTTACTGGAGCATATAGAGTTGAATTAGGCGTTTCGAGAGCTGGGGAAACGTTTTTGGCGCGCGCTTCCTATTGCAATAAATAAACCTGTGCTGATAAGCAGTCCATGTTCGTGAAACCTTTACTATTACTTTTTCCTCATTTCCATGCCAGAAAGTGCATATGAGTGCGTTTCTGCTAGGGCTGGACCACGGCTGATGAATCGTGCTCTACTAATGGATTACATATTATTGGTCACGCTAGATTTTGAATTTACGAGACAGTTCACTATGCCGATATTTCAAATAGGCAAACCGCTTCAAACTGCGCCAGTTTTGATTTCATAACATAAACCACATTTATGAGTTTCAAGATGACAAGATGCAAATCAGGGTGAGTACTACCAGACGCTGTTCTATATTCAACCTAACATGTTTACTACTGCCCAAAAAAAAACAAAATTTTATATATTTTAAGAAAACACTTTTAAGTGTGAACCTTTAGAAGTAAAAATTAATTGAAATTCGAAATATTTAAGTAAAATTGGAGTACATGGAAAAAAGTGTAGTTTTGACAGTAAAGTAACTTTAGTTACTTTAGCGATATTTCATGGTCGAGAAAGGCATTATTTATAGCTAGAACTGAGATTTTACAATTATAGGAGAAGGGCAATCGGAAAGTATAGCTACTGCAGTTATAACCTTATGAGCATGACAAAAACTTCAAATAATTTTGAGTAATTTGTAGGTTATGCGACATAATACATATTTACAAAGTATAATCGAATAAAAATATGACTTAATTTTTTCGTGTTTGAAATCTTTATAATCAGTATAAAGTTTCAGTAAGTAAAAAGTCATGAAAATAGAAAACTATGCAAATCTAACCTTCAAATGCTGGAAAGTATTTATCTAACTTCCACTGTTGCAAAATGTTGCGTGCAAACGAATCGTTTATCACTTTACTTAATAATTGATATGATATTATTAATTTATACAACAGAACATTCAAATAAGAGAAGAAATTAACTCACGTGGGAGATGGCACCGGTCGACGGAAAGAGCAAAAAGGACAATATAGATAACCTTACTATAGTTTCCGCAGAATTTAGTGGAGAAACTGAGCTAGAGCAAGAATTAAGTTAGAAATAAATGGGTCTGCTTTTGAATTTGAGTTTTATTTCTAAAAATAATACGTTTATTTACCTTTACTACTTTAAAATTACAATAATTTACACTTTAAAAACTTTTTTTTTTTTTGTTGGTCAGGGGAGATAGAGAATGCATTTACGCACCTTGTGTGGGACTCGGCTGAAGCAATATCCACTAAACTAAAAATTCCCCTGCTTTCCCGCCAGCCTATGACCCGGAACTGCGTTAGCTTTAAACTTCAGGTTCATATTCTATAGATGCTCTATGCTGAGTCTCGGCGTCCCCATCTACTGCCTGCTTGGCTTCATACGCGGCCTCTCGAAGGCTTTCTCTTCGGGGCTGCTTCCCGAAAAGCTGCACAACGTATTGTCCCCGGAATATGGTTGTCCCGGGACTTATCTTTTTTAGCGGAGGAAAGTTAGCACTGCGGTTTCCTTGTGCAGGACCCCGCTTCGTGCCCCTCTTCGCCGCACCTCCAGCAACTTTTGCTTCAGTCGGACCCCCGGCAGTTTGCCGCCATGTGGCCAAAGTCAAGACAGCGGTAACACCGATTTACCTCCATCTTTCGGCGGTCCCTGCAGAAGACCCACCCGATTTTGATGTGGGTCGCTTTGAGTAATTTCAAGGCCCATGACTCCTCTAGGAACCTATATCTACTGTCCCAAATGAAAACGTAGTACACGGAGAAACTTTTTATATCAATTTTTACTATAGTATTTTTCAATTTAGGGAAAAACGTATCACTTTGAGAATTTTTGTTAGTAAAAATACTAAACTTTATAATAATGATATGAAACTTTAGTATGAACTATAGTAAAATTTGCTATGGACTATGCTGAAGTTTGATATCATTATTATAAAGTTTAGTATTTTTACTAACAAAAATTCTCAAAGTGATACGTTTTTCCCTAAATTGAAAAATACTATAGTAAAAATTGATATAAAAAGTTTCTCCGTGTAAGTCGCATTCGCTATAGAGGCGGAAGTCGCCCGATCCTTTGTTTACTCACGTACATCTCACACAGCCATACGATGCCCCGACTACCGGCGGAGATTCCCGAACATAGAAACTAATGAGATCTTTAAATTTTCGTCTTCCGCATGTTTTTTACTTTTTGACAGATTTACAGTTTGACATTTGATACTGATTGGTATTTTAAACTGTGCTAACTATAATAATTGTCACACGTGGAAACGCACATACATTTTTCAAAATATACTTACTTTAATTTATTTTGGAAAACCTTCACTCAATACAATTATTATAATTAGCACAGTTTAGAATACCAATCAGTATCAAATGTCAAACTATAAATCTTTCAAAAAGTAAAAAACACGCGAAAGACAAAAAGTTAAAGGTCTCATTAGTTTCTATGTTCGGGAATCTCCGCCCGTAGACGGGGCATCGTATGGCTGTGTGAGATGTACGTAAGCTAACAAAGGATCGCGCTACTTTCGCCTCTATAGCGAATGCGACTTACTACGCTTTTATTTGGGACAGCAGATATACGTCTTCCTGTTTCCTCGGTATGGTCTCTTAGTTAGAGAGACACCTGAGTTCTAACTCCGATCCATGATCGAAAAAGCCTCTTACAGTATCTTCGACATTCTCGGCTTAAATTTCTATTTCATTTACACTTTTTACTTAATTCTACGATATTGGAAGCATATGCAATTTGTAGAAAATAATAATTTCTGTTGTTTAGAAACTGTGTGAAATGTGCTTCTTTACCTAAATAGTTCATACAATTCGACTAAAGTTTTTATATGATTTGTACATAATAATTATTTAAAATTCGGATCATTCTTCATTTGCTCAATCGCCTTGTCAATTTTTTTCCGTCTACTTTATTAATTGAATCCGAAATTTATGAAATGACGGTTATTTTGGATAAAATCATGTATATGTGTTTTATAAAACGTGTCTTTGTATACTTTCAATAGATATAACCCATGTTCTGACACCATTAAGTTCCCTTGGGTCTCTATAACCGTATTTTACACGGACTTCTACATAAATGCATGTAGATGTTTTTCAAGAAGTAAATATTCAAACTTTGTGTAGGTTTCAGAAATTTTGAAATATGTCAAACACTAGGCTTGCATCATTTTCTTATTTATAGACGCATAATAAATCTGCTAGAAGATTTAAATATTGAAGAAGTAACTTGAAAGTATTAAGTTTATTTTTTGAAAAAGAATCAATTTTCGAGTAATTACGTTCACATCATCCGACATTATATTCTCTCTAAAAGAAATGGTTTTTTAAAAAAAAGCCCATCTTATAAAGATATAGAAAGCTACAAGGATCAATATACTGCAGGTTGACAGTACTTAATATGCAGTTCGCGTTTTTGCGTTGGATGCAATGTATACGATGAGAAAATGGATTATTGATTAATTGACTGTAATTTGATTCATCGTAATACAGTATTGAAATTTATATCCCTTATATTCGTTTCTCGAGAAGTAAGGCAGTAAAATTGAGTACTTCGTTTTGAAACTTCGCATTCAACTTCAAATGCTTCTTTTCATTTAAAGATTTATGCCCGTTCTGAGTTTCCCAGTGGGTAATTTTATTCATCAATCTATACTCCTTTGTTTCTACTAAAAATAGTACATTTTCACGGAGGTGATTCAGTGAGAAGAAGGGTCCTAAGAATCCTCGCTAAGTTGCTTAAATTCTGTCGGATTGAAGCGACATTTCGAGATACGTAGAGTTTTTTTTGTGACCCTGGTTTCAGAGATCAAGTCTTTTCATGACGATTCTTATCCGTCTCTATTTTTTCAATTCATTTTCTTAATCTTTGTTTTTCTTTCAATTGAAACTGGGTGAGCTCACAGCTTGACGTACGGCGTATATCACGACTAATCAACACATATGTCTGTGACCTTGGTGATTTATGTGAAAAACCAAGGCTGCCTGCCAATACTTGGCCGACCACGTCCTGTTTTTTTCTGCTGGTATGTAACGCTTGTAACACTAGATCCTAACAGTGTTGTAGCGCCATGGCCTTACCTTGTGCTTGAGGATGTAAGAACACGTACGTACATTTCACTTAGAGACTGGACTTACTTACAACCCAAGGATGGACGATATGATTCTCAAGGGTCGTGAAAAGAAAGCCTGAGTGTGATATATTTTTCTGCAGTCAGGTTTTTGCACTAGCTCTTCCCCACGGGAATCACTTTTCTTAGTTTCGCGTATTTTTTGGAGCACCCGATCGACATCTGGATGCCAACTCACATAAACTTTCCTTTGTCAGCAGGATATTCCTTTTATTGCTATAAACGCCTTTGTGTTTCCAATTTCACGATTTATTTTTCTCCAAATTCAACAATCATTGCCCTCACGAATTTTATAATGGAATATCATTAGAAATATCCTCTTAGAATAATATGAAAGTGTAATCAATAAAAGAAGATATCATCGAATGAATGTTATTCTGAAATGGTATAGAAACGTTGACACTTTATACTTTCATTTTGTTTATGTATTTGAAAAGTGGTATGCTTGGGCAAAAAACGGGAAGTATCTGTAATTCGGACTAGTCACTTTGAATCTTGCTGATCAAATTGATACTTTTTTTCGCTACTTTTTCTTACTGTGTCGCTGTAAAGAGTGGGTCTTTTTATTTATTTACAAAATGAGTGGAAAACATTTTTTTCGAACGATAGGATTGAATAACATTTATAAAAACACACTTCGCCCAAATCTTGAACTATTTAGATCCATTAATAAAAGAGAAACATGGAAAAAATTGTTTTGGAGTTATAGTTTTAAAAATGTACCTTGACTCTAATAAGTGTTTGCACAGAAAGCTTAAAATTTCAAAAATAAATTTATTAAAAATAATTTTCTCATACACGCCATTTATTCAACAATGGGTCGAGCAAAATGTTTTAGATTTAGATTGGCAGCCTTGATGAAAAAAATCTTCTGTCATTTGTACCATTTCGATGACATTTTAAGATTTTTTTTTAGTTTATAACTATCTTTTAAATGTGGCTATTGGAAATAATTAATAAAAAAATCCTCTTGCAATGACTCAATTGATTTGAGGTTTTCCAGAAAACTTCATTTTTTCATACCAAACAACCTGCTTGCATTCATATTTTCGAAGCTAAAACTTCCTCACACAACTTTTGAAATTTAACACGGATGTATAAATGATTAATTATTTGTCACTAGATGAAATTTTTAAGAATTTTTTTTAATCCTATAAGCATTGGTAAAGAATGAAGAATGAAATTACACAAGAATCATTAAAATCCAACCAAATTTACCGAAAATATCGCGAGTTAAGTTTGGAAAAAGATAGAATTTTGTAACTAAAAAAAATATGAGATTTCATTTTTTTCATTCGAAAACCGTAAGTCCAGTAAGAAAATATTATTTGGATATTTTGTGCGTGTTCTAATTTTATATTGACCGATATTTTTATTTTGCTGAATTTAAAATTCCGACTGAATTTGACCTCTATCCCCTCCCTTTATTCTACTGTTCGAGTGCTTGATCAATTATTGTACGAGGACCCTCAGTTACTGGTTTGAAATTAACTAAATCCTCTGATAGACTCTCTCCCTTACGCATTATTGGCAAGTTAGCAAGAAATTTTTCCTACGGATAGAGAATTTCTAGAGTGGTTCAGTTTGAAATGTTCCGCCCCAGGCCATCTAGAAATACTATATTTCAATCCGTGTCTTACTGCACCGCCCACATTGTCGTCCTCTTTTGCAGCCTTCGACCCTCGCCCAATTCCGACAGGATTCTTCTTTTTCCAGCTTTTAGATTGTCCCGGTTTGCCTTGAGTTTTTCTTGATTGGATTTTCATTGCGGCCACTTGCATAAAACATTCTCCATCCCCTCCATTTTCAGCCCTCTTTCTACTCACGCTATGCAACTTTCTTGTCTAGCTTTAACTCAATTTTCACCTATCAACTTTTTCCGCATCTTCTGGGCTCGTCTGATACACATATCTTGGGAAAATAGTTCTAGCTTGAGGGCTTAAGTTTCTTTTATACCGAAAAAATGCGGTAGAGCAGCCCAAAAACCGCTCATAAATCTAATAAAAAGTAAGAAACGCTTTAGTTGAACAATTTTTCTCCATATACATAAAATATATAATTCACAAATTCTATAATGACGTCGTTTATAAAATAAGACTTATCTTATCGGAAAATTTCGAGTCTAGTTTTTAGTCCAGCACAGCAGCACATCCTTAGTATCTTTTAGTATCTTTTCATGACACGTTAAAAGTAAAGTAACTCACCGGTTCCAGTTAAAAGTAAAACATCTCAAAAAGTCCAGTGAATACTATAGGATCTATAACTTAATTCATGCGGTTTGCTAAGACATGGCGCAACTTGATTATTATTCCATCGTTCAAATATTCCGAACATGCGTTAGAAAGCTAATGTCATTGTGCGTTTTTTTCAGTATATGTCATTCATTTAAAGCGTAAAACAACAATAATTTTTTGTCACTCAAATATGTCGAACTTTGTGCCTGAAAATGTGTTTTTGCGGGGAGTTCTTCTTCATTGCTTTAATATGAATAAAACTGCTGCCGAAAGTCATCGTATTTTGGTGGAAGTTAATGGTGCAGCCAAAAAAGTTTGAAGATGAAGAACTGGAAGCATTACTTGATGAAGATTGTTGCCAAACACAAGAAGGGCTCGAAGAATTTTTGTGAGTCACTCAAGCAGTCATTTCAAAACATTTAAAAGCAGCTGGATACATTCAAAAGCAAGGAAATTGGGTTCCACATGAACTCAAGCCGAGAGACGTTGAAAGGCGGTTTTGTATGTCCGAAATGCTGCGGGAACGCCACAAAAAGGATTCATTTTTGCATCAGATTGTTACTGGTGATGAAAAATGGATCCATTGCGACAACCCCAAGCGCAAAGAATCATATGTGAAACCCGGCCAACCAGCCAAATCAACGGCAAAGCCGAATATTCATGGCGCGAAGGTAATGCTCTGTATTTGGTGGGATCAGAAGGGTGTGCTGTATTATGAGCTGCTAAAACCGAGTGAAACCATCAATGGAGAACGCTACCGAACACAATTTATCCGTTTGAAGAGAGCAATAGCCGAAAAACGCCCGGAATATGCGACCAGACACGAGGTAATAATTTTCCATCATGACAACGCTCAGCCCCATGTTGCTATTCCGGTTAAGAACTATTTGGAATTTTGGAAAACAGTGGATGGGTAGTTTTTCCCCACCCGCCTTATAGCCCAGACCTTGCCCCTCCTGACTACCATTTGTTCCGGTCGATGCAGAACGCCTTCACTGGAATACGGTTCACATTAGAACAGGGTATCAAAAATTGGCTTGATTCGTTCTTGGCCGCCAAGCCGGCGCAGTTCTTTTGGGATGGAACCCACAAATTGCCAAAAAGATGGGAAAAAGTCATAGCTTCAGATGGGCAATACTTTGAATAATACTATTGTACATGTTTTTCTTAAATAAACGTTCAAATTTTAAAAAAAACCGCATGAATTAAGTTATAGATCCAATAAAGTATCTCAAAATGATCGATGAAATGTAAAGTAACTCGTTTTTTGACGTTTTGAGATACTTTTAACTGGAACCGGTGAGTTATTTTACTTTTAACGTGTCACGAAAAGATACTATAATCCGGAACCGTCGATATAATCTTAAATATAGATAAAATTCGTTACAATACAGACTGTTAGAATAGGATTAGCCACGGAAAATCTTTTGCATTCTTTTAAAACCTTTTTATTCTTGAAATCCGATGAGTACTTAAAATTCAAATAATAACTTTTAGATTGTTTCGAAAGTACGAGAAGTATGTACAAGTTGGAGACTGTTTCAAGTTGGATAAAGACAACATTAATTAGTTCGATTGTGTAGCAATGATGAGAACAAAGTAGCTATTTGACTTGCAGATACTTTGATATCTTCTTCGAAGTCGGATTAAGATTTCCTGGAATTCCTTGATTGCGTAAAGAAACTAAAATGTGCGATCGAAAAGTCACTTTTCTCGGAAAGGAAAACGTTGAAAAGTTTAATTAAAACATTTGAAATTAATAATTATTGTTCTTTGTATTCAAATATATTATTCTCAAATTCATACATGTGAAAATTATTTTTTCCAGATTAGTGTAAGTTAGAAAATTAAATAAATTCACGAGAGTCTGGGTGCAACATCCAGTGAATTTATTCAGTCAATAATAATATCCATTAAATTTTGGTATTCTGTCTAGATTTACTTTTAAAAACATTCTTTCAAACAACATAGGATCAGTATTTGTACTAAAAAAAAAAAATTGAAATAAAATATAAATTGAATTTTTCAATACCATCTCTTTGGGAAGGTTCCGATCAAAAAATGTTTTTTCCCTTGGCGGTTCGTTAAATCACTCTGCTGCGAAAATAACAAAATGTAATCCGGTCTCCCCTGAGGGCAAGTCGTCACCACAGACAACTTTCAACGCCTCATTTTTTGGTAACAGACTGTGATTCGCAATTCTCGAGATTTTCACGGTAGACTTTTTCGTTAACGAATCTATTTAAAGTTTACTTCGTTTTCGCGAGTATTATCAAGATACCTAGCGCTTTTCTCGCCTTCATTCTGCAAAATGAATCTTCTTGGAGGAAATTCTTGTGACAAGGTAATGGATCCAGACGAGGAGGACCACGACGCAACAGCGGAGATGAACATTTTCAAGGAAATTTCTCGGGAGGCTACCCACGACCACACGTATACACACTCATTATTTCTCCTCACCTTTATACTCAAAAGTTCGACCGTATGTATATGCATATCCATATATATCCATACGTAATTTAATTTAATTTAATTTGATATTTCCCAGCTGCTGAGAATATTAGAAGGTACTTGCCGTGAAAATTCATCCTTATAAGATCCTCGAGCCCTTGGTTGTTCCTCATACAGTTTGCTTTTCTTACTCATCCTCCATCTCTCTCTAGTTGCCGCCCATTCTCCTTTCCCCTTAACGTGAGAACTATTTCGCTAACGTTTTGCAAATTAAGTACTGTGCTAGACAGCATGTTTCGTCTTAGTGACGACTAAAGTTGGAATTCCGAGGAACACAAGTTTCTTACATAAGAGGCAAAATCAATATTCATCGAGGTCCTCTTGTTAAAGGATGCAAATATCATTTCAGTCACCGACTTTTCTTGACAAAGCGAAGGCGAATGCACTGACTCTATCTTTTATTTTTATCGTCTGCTTTTCCTCTTTTCTTCTTTTCTTCTTTTCTTTGCCTTTGCCGAATAATTTTCCATTTCCGTTTTTCTGGTCTTTCGGTCCATGATAACAATAATAATGTAAATACAAGGATGTTCCGGTATACGAGTCAAACCAAGTTGCAATCGTCGAGTCGTAAGAATTCAAGAATCATGCCAAAATCGAAGATCTTGCTTACAGACATGACATTGCTATAGTTATAAAAGATTACAATATCACTCGGTGAATTTTCATACTTTATCTTTTCAATTAATACTGTTTAAGATATTTAAAACGTTTTAATTACGTTTTAATATTCATTTCTATTTTTAATCCATTTTATTTCAATATTAAGTGTTACAATATTCCACCAAAAATCTTTCTATCATTTGTTTTAAATCATATCATATTATTTTTTTTTAAATTTTCCAAAAATGCTATTTATTGATTGTCTATATGTATGTGGGTAAATTGTCAGGGAAATCTGATTTTTTTTCTTGGAAAAATAAATAAAATTAAAAGTTACTATAATTTAAGAATAACGCGTTGTAGCGAAAATTAGCTTCTTACTCAAAATCCCTATAAAAACATAATATATATATATTTTGCCTTTATGTTTATATCAATACAAAAAGTTATTAAAAATCAAAAAATGTCAAAAAAAATTCCCAAAAAACTCAAGATTTTTATTTTTAAAATACATAAAGGTGCGAAATAAGTAAATGTGTTATCAACAAATTCACAGTTTACCTCACAAGAAATTACATGACTTATCAAACGTCGAGTGTGATTTTAAAATACTCCTAATAATTTCAAAAGATTGTAAAAGATTTAAAAATATTTCAAGAGAAGTTATGTGCTTCACTTCAAGAGTGATTAACTCTTTGGCGTTGATAGAAAAGCCTTAAGAATGACGATACCGCTGGAGAGTAGGTACATTATTTCTGTCTTGCCTACGGTTAATAAAGACTTAATTGCTCGTAATAAAGTTCGAAAACGAAGATAGTAAAGGAAAAAGGCCATCGTAGTCCATGAAACCGAGTATAATGAGCTATCATTCGTGGCTTTAATGTCTGATCGCCGAGTTTCCACCGGAGTTACTACTTCCTCCGGGTTAAACTCGCTCTTTTCCTACATCACTTCCGTTCACTTCTCCCCTTATTTTCCTTCTTTGGAAAAAGAAATGTGCCATGTGAAAAATGCATTTCTATCGAGCAATAACTGTCTCATAAAAAATGATGAAGCAGTAGTATTCTTTACAAGAAGACCTTGAACATCTCGTAGATTTTCAAAATTCTTAGTCCACATTTACAGCATCTATAAACAATAGAAGTTGTTGAACTCGAGTTTTAATGGAAAGTGAATTCAAGTGTGAAAATTACAACTCCTACAAAATGACATTTAAAATTTATAACTTCACAGTTGTTTTAAATTAAAATTTTCAAAAACACTTTATCCCATCCTTAATATTTCTTCTAACGCTTTTTTAAATGTTATTTCAACCTTTTTTTCTTTAAAATCAGAATTAAACCATACATTTGTGAAAATCCGGATTAAGCGCCAAATATATTGTTTAAATTATCTCGCAAAGCTATATTTTATTCTGATGCACTCTACTGCTCCATTTTGCGATGTGAATATTGTCCTTGTGTATATTCCATTTGAAGTGAGAGAGAAAAGTATTATAAAGTCAACTAAGTGCACCTTAAAAACGTGAAAGTTTGAGCCCCGATAACGCGAGATCGATGAAAAAGTGGTATTAAGGTAGATAAGAAGATTCAACATAATCCAGATGCATTCATTTCACCCTGAGTTATATCTGTTTCCGTAAAAAATATTTATTCATTTTTTAATTGAGAAAATTGTAAAGTCTCAAGAATCGTCCATAAAATAATGAGAGTAAAAATTCACCGAGCTGAACTTTTTCCTAGTTAAATAAAATTTTCTATAATGCAAGAGAATGTTTTTATTGATCTAGAAAAGGTTCTTGTGTACTTTTTTTAATGTAAGACTTTTTCCAGAACTCTTTTCAACACTTTATTGTTTCTCATTGGAAAATTGTAGTAAAAAAGTTCATGAAAAGAAGAAATCAACACTATATTATCTTTTTCTTGTTTCTACGACTAGCTTTATACTTCTAGTTACAAAAAAAAACAAGTTCAGTTTTCTAATGGAGCTCAATTTAAATTTTCAAGAATTCCAGCACCCTCTTCAAAGTTGTAACACTAAAGAAAATAAAAGTATTTAATAAATGTTGCGTCTCCTATCACTCTCCATGGGGACGCAGATCCTTCTCCATGGAACGCCAACAGGAAACTGCACAGTACGTCCACTACCATGTATTTTAGGAGGGTACTTAAAAAAGTGAAAATGAGTATCAGTGCCACCAAGTTATGATAGCAAGAACTAATATCAATGCAAACGAAACCTCCGTACCCCGCAACATAATGCCAGTATGATGGTGGGCATTGAATGGTATTAAAAGTTCAAAATCTGGAAAGGAACGGAATCGAGAATGAATGTTTTGAAAGCCTTTTTTTTAATGCCTAAGAATTAAAATGCATTCAAAAGTTTCATTCTCGATTCCATTTCTTTCCAAATTTTGACATTTCAATGTCATCCAATACCCACTTTCTCACTAGGTATATTCTAAAGAGCAGAAATTGTTAAACATAAATCAATGAGTTATACCATCAGATTTTATCAAAATAATATCAAAATATAGTTGCTATGGTTACAACAGCTTAAAAAAACATCCGTACCAACAGTAGCGTCACCATTTGTTGATAGCAAACACTATAATTCATTCCCTTTTTCTCCTATATGAGTCATTCGCAAGGGTCGTTCAATAAAAATTAAATTGTTTCGCAGAATCTAGAATCCTCAAGGATATTTACGGTTGAACATTGTCTTTAAAGATAACTTATCATGGTGTCATAACAGCCATTGTACTTAACCAAATCTGTTTTTAAATTTATAGAAAATGTTCCCTCTGTTTTTATATATAACATTTCCATAAATTCTCGTTTTCCCTTATTACTTTCCGAGTGTAAAATCTCTACATTGTTCCAGTCAAAGTCATGACCAGCGTATTCCTTTCTATGATTTGACAAAACATTATGATAATTACACTTTCTCCAAAGATTCTTTTTGTGTTCTACTCTAATATTAAGAAGTCTGCCCGTTTGTCCTACATAAGTCACTTTACACCTTTTGCAAATCAGTTTGTATATCACACCACTTTTTTCTAATCTATTTAAGATGTCTTTACCCAAAGTTATAAGTCCTTCCATCCCAAACGGTATTCTAAAAATTGTAAGGATTTAAAATTTTTTTAACATAGATTGAATTATTTTTGAAATTTGACCAAAATATGGAAGAAAAATAGTTTTATTTTTATCAAAACTTTCGCTTTGTGTATCCGTGTCTACGTTTCTACTCTTTCTACTTTTAATTTGTTAAATTCTAATTTTTATATTTTTTTCAATCAAATCTTGTGGGTAGTGATTAAAGAATAAAATTTTTCTAACAGCTTCTAAATTTTCTGAATGGAATGATTCATGAGACAAACAAACAGCTCTGTCAAATAGATTTTTAATAATAGCTACTTTATTTTGAAAGGGGTGATTTGAGATGAAATTTAACATTCTACCAGAATATGTACTCTTTCTGTACCAATTTGACACTATTTTACCATTATCAAGTTTAAGTATTTCCAAGTCCAAAAAACTAGTTCTATTGTTTCTTTCCATTTCATGAGTAAATTAAATTCTAGGGTGATAGTGATTGAAAGTATCTATAACTTTTTGCAACTTATCCAAAGGTACACACAATAAAGTATCATCAACATATCTAAAATAAAATCCTTTAAGAAACTCTTTTTTATCTAATTTTGTATGTGATTTAACTTTTATCCATCTATTTGAAACAGCTTTTTTGACCAAATCCAACGGAATGTTCGTAAACATTGCTACAACATCCAAAGAAATCATTACATGACCATCAGGTATCGTCTTTGTGACCAGAATCTTTTGAAATTCCCAACTATTTTTAACAGTATAATTTTACTTTGATAATGAATTTTTAAGTATCATATTAAAATTGTCTTCTCAAAATCTAGTAGGTGTATTAATAGTCGAAACAACTAGTCTCAAAGGATAGTTTTCCTTATGAACTTTTCTCAATCCATAACATCTAGCCAAAACAGTATTAGTTGTGTCAATATCTCTCCATCTGGTGTCTTTACCCAATAGTCCTTTCTTCCTCCAATTGTCCGCCATCCTGAAACTACTACTTTTTAATTTTTTCAAAGGATCTTGATCTGATATTTCAAAGTTCTCAACATTATCAAGCAACTTCTCCATGTCCCTTATGTATTCCGACCTTCTCATGAGAACTGAAATATTACCCTTGTATGCATTTGTGCACATTAAATCTTTGTTTTTTCTAAGGAACTCTTTAGTTATTTTTAAGTTATTAGCAAAGTTTCTATCTATACTACTTATATGCAAACTTTTTTTCTCAACCAAACCCTTGGATAAGTGCAAAACCTTGTTCCTGAAATTTTGCTGATCTGATCTCGGAATTTTATGCATATTAGCTTCAATATCCTTGACAATTTCTATCATCTGCTTTGATTTATCATTAATCATATTACTGTTAAAGTCTTTTCCCAATTTAAGGATATCCCGTACAGAATCTAGCAGTTGAACATCAGTCAAATTAACAAACCAAGGATCACTCTTTTCTCTCTCAAAAACTCTATGCAAATTCAAGTTTTGCTTTTGGGAACTGCTTTGTTCCAAAATAGCACTATTTAATTTTTTCAACTTTTTTCATTTTTTATGCGCTTGAGTGAAGCCTTTACTTACAACTTGAAGTTACTTTGACTTTTGTTTAAATTAAATAACCTTGATCACCATGGTTATTATAAAAATCTTATGCTCATGTTATACACTGGAAAAATATGCTCTTAAATCTATATCACGCATCTTTGCACTCGTGCAAAGGCAGAGTCTATTGATTGAAATAAATATAATATAGAATGTAGCAACGTTGAGTCACAAAGTGGACTTTAGTTGTCTTGCGTGTAAAAGAATGAGCAAAGAGTTTAGAGAAGGAAGCATGCAAGCCTGAAGCATTGGACCCAGGCCAGTCGTCGTGTTTTAAGATATTACTTTCTGGCTACAACAGTGCAAACGCCAACTCGAAAATGAAGGTACGACTGGTTCGAAGAGAATCTGAGAAATATGTAAGATGCATTTCTGCTAGACGTTTCAACCACAACAAAAGCCCCAGGACATGTTCGTGGATCGAGAATGAAAAAAACAATTATGTACACCGCAAACTTACAGCAGAATTAAAATATCTAAAGATTTCGAAATAATTCTTAGTAATATCTGAGAATAACTTGCTACTTCCTACTTCTAAATCAGTAAAATTCACTGGTAATCAGTGTATATTAGAGTGGCCCTTATTTTGGCGATGTTGGAAATTTTCCGGTCTCACCCGCTAAAAACAGTCATGTTGTATAAAAATTTCAAATGCAAATTACATGCATTTTTCGTGCATTTAACATTAATTTTTATTACTTCTATGCAATTCCGCGGAAAATTCTGAAACTTGGCAAAGTTTCAGTCCATAATGATAGATACGACATCTAATTTTTGTAGATTTTTCCATATTCTTCAGCATGATCTGCGAGCTCTTCGAAAATGTATCTCGTTCCCTGCTTCTCCGTTCATCTCCATATAACCTTGAAAATCAGGAGAAAGTATTTTTTTAAAGCATGATGATGCCTTTTATCAAGAAAAAACTTGCCAAGTTTCAAAATTTTCCGCGGAGTTGCATAGGAGATATAAAAGTTAATGTTGAATACACGAAAAAATACATGTGATTTGCTAGAGGAAGACAAAAATAGACATATTTTGTGATTATTTTTCAGTGAAACCATGAAATAAATCGAGATTACAAAATAGGATTTTTAAAGCCATTGTCGAAGTGTCTTAATTTTCATAAAAATAAGTTAACATTTCCGTTTCAATAATAACATTAATTTTAATGAAAATTTTTATATAATGATTCCAAGTTAAAGGCAAAATGTTAATTTCTAAGAATATCTTCATTAGTTAGAAAGTTACGATGAAGAATTTCTTTTAAAACGAGACCAAAATCTTTTTAAAGTGTTAGTTTCTTTAGAGTTACTAAAGTTTTCGAAAAAGCTCGAAATTTGGCGTTTTTTGTAATATATTCTTATAAAATTAACATTTTGCCTTCAACTTGGGATCATTAGATAAAAATATTTATTAACATTTATGTTATTATCGAAAAGAAAATGTTAACTTATTTTTATGAAAATTAAGACACTTCGACAATGGCTCAAACAACAGGTGAACTTAAACTTTTGACCGGTAGTGTATCTCAAAACTGCAATTTTATATAAAAAACAAATTTTCAATCGATTCACTTGAAATTTTAACTGTATATTTAGAATTACATTTTTTAAGGAAGTACATAGAATTTTTTCATTATATTGCATAATTCCTTATTTATTAACAATTTCTGACGATTTTGTATAGAATTTTATACTTTTTTACTCTAGAAGTGCGCCATTTTGACATTTTGACATCTATTGCATTAAAAAAATTATTTTTTACAGTTAATTAAATCTATAATAAAAACCCTATTTTTTAATCTCGATTTATTTCATAGTTTCGCTGAAAAAAAATCACAAAATATGCCTATTTTCGTTTACCTCTAGAGTGGCCTAACTTTTTGAGGAGCAATTAGTCCCAGTGAATTATCACAAGGTTTGACTATTTTCCGAAAATTTTGAAAGAATTGTATTTCTCTATGCTCTTTATAAATTTGAGACTTTCCTGAATTTCCAGAATTTAAAGTTTTATGATAATACAGTTATTATTTCGGGATGTAATATTATTCAAGTTTGAGACTGTTTCCAAGGATTTTCCAACTCTCATTTAAAATTGAATATAAAAGTATTGTTTCGAATGCAATAGAGATTATGCTAGGAGTTTTGAATTTGTTATTTACTGGAGGCTGTAGTGACTTGGCGTTTCCCTCAGCTTCATTAAAGGCCACTTGATGACGAGGGCGCCTAGCGTTGGTGAAAGCAAGGGTGACATCATATCCCAGGGTTCAGTGCATGCACATAATATACAACCGAGTGAGTTTTGTGTTGTCCACGGAGCCCAAGAGGTAAAGGGTATAGAAAGCAGAGGCAGGAAGAGAAAAAAGGCAAGGGACTCCGGAATGCATATTTAGCTCGCGCTGGAAAGGTAACAAGATGGAGAGTACCTGTACCGGCCAGTCAAGAGCCATCGACTTCGGGCAACAACCCTCTATCTAGTTCCACACTCAATGCGATGGTCATGAATATTACATCGTGTTATTATCAACCCATACATATTTGACATCACCTCGGAACAGTAATTGGGATAGTTATTATCAAAATTTTGAACTACGTCGTTTCCCTTCTTCTTTCTTTTCACTTCCGCAAAGTTACGTCTTTAGATGCTCTGGGAAATTCACGTATTTTGCCATTGTATTCTAAGTTTGCATATTATAGACTAAACATATATATGTACTTGTATTTATATTGAGCTAGTTCAACCAATATCGTTGAATCGGTTTCTAGACATATTTACATGAGAATGGGTATTCTCGTGCTAGCCTTCCTTTATTGTTACCGTAACAAGCTACTGACAGGTGTTCATTAAAATTATGTAGTTGAAAATCTGCATATTTGCGGATGTATTTAAAAACTGGAAATCTTAATTAATACCTTTTTTAAAACTTAAGGGAGGATTCTACTTTGTTGGGTAAAAAAAATCGATGATTTTTTAGGAATTTGTTTCCAGAAAACTATTAAGGGGGTACTATGGTAATCTTTTCTCAAAAAATCGAAATTTTTTTTTTGCAGTTTCGGTTACTTTAAACCTTAAAGTATAATGTATAAACCTCCCTTTACTTCAGATGATATCGAAAAGTGATAAAAAATGAGATTTTCCGAAAGGGGTCGAGCGCGCGGATAAAGCAGCTGGCGTGTCGAGTTCCAGATTTGTAATCAGTGACCTTGAAAACTATGGAAAACATACGCAACTTGCCAAATTTTTCAATAATTGAAAACATTTATTTATAAAAATTGTGTAAACAAATTATAAATGTCAAAATGGTTCCAGATTTGTAATCAGGGACCTCGAAAACTATGAAAAACATATGCAACTTAAAAAATGTTTCAATACTTGATAAAATTTATTTATAAAAATTGTTTAAACAAATTAATTTTATAAATTTGATAGCAGATTCGTGATCAGCAACCCAAAAAACATATAATGCGATATTCAAGTTGTGAAAAAATAATTTTTATCACCATTCTTATGATGTAGATAGTGATAATTTTTTGCAAAATCTTAAACTGCGTTTTTCTCAAAACTGTGTTTTTTGAACTGGTGCCCACGATTCCGGCCCGTCTACTTGGCCGATTTGCCTACTTTTTTTTTTAAATGTTCAGAAAACACTTGGCTATGGAATGACCCATGACCATTACTGTAAGTTAATATTTAACAACGTTATGACACAATTATTTACAAAAAACAGGCGAAAAAAAAGAAAAAATGAAAAGTTTCACTGTTTGTTTATTTATGAAGATATTTTTTTGGTCAAGGGTCATAAGATAGCCATTCATATGTACTTCAAAATAAAATTTGTTTCGTATGTTTCAGATCATCCACAATGGAGAAATCGTGGGCACCACTTTTAAACATGGCGTCCTATGGTCCCCTATATCTACACCGGATATTAACAAAAATTAACAATCTAAATTTTTTTATACTCTCCATAACGTGTACTAAAACGTACAAAAATATTTTGACTACAGAATAAAAATTTGTGCAAAAATCAAATTCTTGAAAAAAAGGCCATTATTACCATAGTACCCCCTTAAAGATAGAAAGCTACAATTTAGTATGGTTTTAAAAAACATTTATTCTGTAAATATTTTTTTTTTTACTGGCTACATGAAAGAGGGGCGAGGGGAGGGGGGCGTTGAACAATAGCGGTATGTCCTTGAAGAGATGACTCGCTAGCGGAAGTAATTGAGCCAAAACTGATGATCTGAAACACAAAAACCTGACATATTTTTAATCTATACCGATTTCTGCATATAATGAACCACGATCATTTAAGAATAATGGAAAACTAAAAAGTTATGAATTTTTCAAACAAATTCTTGATTTTTTTCAAATTTGTTGTCACAAATTATTATGTAAAACGAGCAATTGTTAATATTTTTTGACGATTGTAGTTCACTTTTTGCACACAACCCTGATACACATTTGTGCCAAATTTGGTAACGATTGGTCAATTAGAACGTCTTGAATCACTTCCGTTAGGTCGAAAAACGTGGTTTTGAAATAAACGCGTTTAAAGTTTTTACAAACAGTTTTGTCTTACGTAGGTACCATTGTAAATACAGCTATAACACTCTTTCTATTTCGAATTTCTTAATAAAATTTTAGGGCAGTATTTCTATGATACTAAGAAACATTTTTACGTGAAAAAAAATCGATTTTTTTTACCCAACAAAGTAGAATCCTCCCTTAATGTAACCTTGTACACTGAGAGACTTTTCCTTAGAGTAAATAATACAAATTAATGAAAATTTAGTATAATATTGTATTAAAATGGGGGAAAACCAAGGTTTGATTACCCTTATTCATATTACGACATCGAAATTCAATTCATTATATAAGACCGCTTTATAATTACAATGATAATTTAAATAAATTTTTCGGAGAAGACAGCAATGTGTTACATTGTCCTGTTATGCTGTCTTCTTCGGAAATTTTTTAAAAATTATTATTTTATTAAAAAGCGCTCGTATAGTAATCATAATATAATTTGTTTATAGTCTTAACTTTTCGAATGGAGATTCATAATATTTGGTATTTAAGGTCGTGTTTACTAATTATATGCGACCGCTTTATTGATAAAATAATAATTTTTAAAAATTTTCCGAAGAAGACAGCAATGCAGGAAAATGTAACACATTACTGTCTTCTCTGGAAAATTTGTTAAAATTATTATTTTAATTATAAAACGGTCGTATATAATTGTTAATTGGTAAACACGACTTTTAATACCAAATATTATAAATCTCGATTGGAAAAGTTAAGAGTGCGAAAAAATGATATTATGATCACTATATGAACATAAATAAGGTATTATTATGATAATATTTGTGTTCATGTTTCCACTGAAACCTCTCTCCCCTCTTCTTAAGACCGAACTCCCTTTTTCTTTCATTTGTTTTGCACGCATTAGAAAACTTCAATATAGTGAATTTCAGATTCTCGTTGGTTTTATAACAGTTAGTAGAACATATATTCCATTTATTCGAACGAAAATATTAACTTTGCCGCTTGAAAACCACTATATTAACACTAGAAGTACCGTCAAAAATGACCCACGTGGTACTTCACGTATAACAGGTAAATTAATACTTCTAGGTGGACCAGAGGGATGGAATTTTAGTGAGTTGTACAACTTCATAAATGATTGAAAATCACGGGAGCGTTTGGTTCTGCGATAATTAGGGAGGGGGTTAGGGCCCTCGACTAACTCTCGTGGGTCAAAAATGACCCACCTGATACTTCTAGTGTTAATTTCTGATAGCTAAACTCTGTTTGCCTTATTTTAAAAGCATATTGTATAAAAATATAATTCATTTTCATGAATTACTCTAATGAAAAGTCTCTCAGTGTAAGTGTATGAAATTTGATTCTTGATAATTGACAATCTTGAAAATATTTAGGTATCTAATTTTAGAATTAAATCTCTCAAACTTTGCAGCACTTCATGTTGACAAAAAATACCTTCTATTGCTTCAAACTAAGGAGCTTAAATGTTACATCTCTCCTTTTAGAAGATAATTTATAAGTCCTAAACACTTACATATTCCTGTATAAATGCCCAAGTTTTTAGCAAAATATTGACAATTTGTGAGCTCAAAAATTAATAATCTAGGTGGACGCTCTATATTTTTCAAATTATCAAAGTTTTCATTTTTCACCCCTGTCAGCCTAGGAATATTTTCAATCTACAGTGGGTGCTCTCTAAATCTGAATTAGTCAAAATCTAATGATTATCAGTGAAATTAGACTGATTCAAATAGCTAAAAAGAGATTACTGTAAATCAGTCAAATTTCACTGATTATTTCAGTGAAAATCAACTGATTTAACAGTGAAAAATATTTTTCATTGATTCAATCAGTGTTAATTACCTGACTTGACAGTGGGAAATATTTTTGCACTGATGAATCAATGAAAATGCGAATTACTGGTTCAATCAGTGAAAATTTGACTGATTCAGATTTAGAGAGTGGCCAAATTATTATACTCACTTTGTTTTTGTTAGTCGCTTAAATATTGACAATATACATATTAAAATTGTCACCTAAAAATAAAACGAAAGTCGTCAAAATTATGTATAAAACGACCTCAAGATGAAGTGTTTTTGTCAATTTTTGAGAAAGATATTGCAGAAAAAGTCTAAATTTTAAACTTTTCTTAAATTATGAATAATTCCCGAAATAATTGATGTTTTTAAATGTTCTTCGACTCATTTTGAAGGTAAATTCACGTATAATCTAAAAGCCTGCCAAAAAGTTATAATAATTTTCTTCTAGATTCTTAAAGTCTAATCTTAAAAAAAGGCGTAAAAATTCAATAAATTCTACTACTCAAAAAAAGAATTTTAAAAATATATAAAAGTGATAACCCACAAGAATTTATTAACTTTGATTGAAAAATTGAATATCATTATTTTTAGTATATAATTTTTCATGTTTGAATTATTACGCCTTTTTGTTCTAAATTTAGACTTTTTACCAAAATAAGTATACATTTTTGGTACGTTTTTTACATACTACGCGAATTCACCTTTAAAATGAGTCGAAAACATCTAAAAATATCAATTATTTCGGGAATTATTTATAATTTAAGAAAAGTTTTGAAATTTGGCCTTTTTCCGCAATATCTTTCTCAAAAATTGACAAAAACACTTCATCTTGAGGTCGATTTATACATAATTTTGACGTCTCTAATTTTATTTTTAGGGGAAAATTTTAATAAGTGTATTTTCAATATTAGAAAAGTTTATACGACCAATAAAAACAAAGTGAGTGTAATAATTTGGCCACCCAGTGTAAATGCCCGATAAAATGTATGGTCAGTGTTGAAAGTTTTATCAGACCTTGCAGGTGTTTGCTATATTTTTAACGGGTGAAAAATGTCGGTATAACTTTCTCAATAAAAACAGTAGCTTAATTTTTCAGGAACCAATTTGTATGAACCATAAGCACCACTTTCATAAACCTTTGAGATTGATTACTCACTCGAGGAGGCGGAGCACATGTTTCTTAAATAATTTTGAGGACCGCTTTGTGGTTAAAATCCTCCTTTGCATGCCAATCTGCTTCTTTTCATATTTTCTGTCACTGTTATCATTGAGCCTACTCCCTTCGTTCTATCTCTCGTCATAGAAGCAACCCCTCCAGACCAGACCAGGCATAAGAAGCCAGCCCCACAGGGTTCCTCGACGCATACTTTGTCAGTGTAATGAGACTCTGCAGAGCTCGAGACTTTACGAAGGACACGAGAAGAGTGGCTTGAAGTTTGAAGTCTGGAAAGAATGAAGAGAGCCACCTGCTTCAGATTCACTCTGCTGAATGGTTGTTTGTGGAACCGCAGGGAGAAAAATAACATTTAAACAGTGTGGGCACTACTAGGATGATTGAAGAAGAGCAGGGGAAAAAGGTAATGCAAGAGTTTTAAATGAATACTGAACAAACAGTAAACTGACACAAAGACCTTTTAGGTCTGCCAACACTTACGGTGCGAAAAAGTCGCATCTTCAGATATTCGAGTTTACTGTTTTCCCACTCGTGAACATTTTTTACATTTAGCCAATTTTAAAACCTTTTAGGGGATCTGTCAAAATATCTATTTATTTTACTACGCGGAAAAAATAAGTACTGGGAAATTTACTTGACAGTCCTCGACTTTTGGACAGAGAAAATTTTTCCGGAAATCCTTTATACTTTATAGGAAGATACTTAGAATTTGATCGAAAAAAAAATATTTTTTACTAGATTAATTCAAGGACAGTCAAAGAACGAAATTCTTTCAAATGTTATTGTATGGTTTTTGAAAAAATTATAGAAATGCAAATACTTCTTCTAAAGTGTCAGTTGTTTACATAAGGTAAAAGCACCAATAGCCGGACGTCTAAGAAAAAGGCATTCAATTTTTTGTATTAATCGTTCTAAATGTGATGCGGAATCAAGAATTGCCGCGATTATTTTGATGTATGTGTCCTCCCTACTATAACAAAAAGTCCAGAGTTGTGTTAAATCTGAATAATCCATTTTAATAATTCTCTTTATTAAATAATGCTCTGGAGTCAATTGCCGGACGGGAAAAGTGAATTGATCCAATAGCCGGACAGCGCTGTACCAATACTCGGACAAGAGAATATTATAATTTGATTGATATGGATTTGATAATTTTTAAGCATAATAAACATTGGGAAATATTTACGGAAACATTTTTTAGGTCTACGCTTATAAAAAAAAAAATATTGAAAAGATTTTACAAATAGAATTGTTAATGAACTTCATTCTTTTGGGGTCTATTGAATAAGTTTAATTTATTTGGCCAATTTTTTTCTATGAACTTTGCTTTACATTTACATAATAAAATATTTATTCAACACTTCTGCTTCTTCGTTTTTTTGCTGGTTTTTTGTTTTATTCTTCTTTCTTTCTTTTCAAAGATTTTTTCTTTTGATCCTGCTTTTGATTTTCCTTTAACGTGGCTTCTCTTTTTTCTTGCTGTTCCTGTTTTTTCTTTAATGCAGCTTCTTTTTTCTCTTTCTGTTCTTATTTTTTTTATTAGTGTAGCTTCTTTCTTCTCTGTCTCTTCCTGTTTCTTTCTCAAAAAGCAGTGCAATGTAACGCCGGACACGCATTCGGTTATTAGGCAAAACGAATATTCATTGACCTAATAGCCGGATTTAAAATATTTAATTAAAGAAATTTTTTTTTTTATTTTGAAAAATCTTATGGTTTATATAAAGCATTTGACTTTAGTGTAACACGTATTAAAATGTCAAATGAAAGTAAATGTAAATGTTATTTGCTTAACAAAGTCAACGCGTCAGTTAGTTTATAGAGCAGATTTCGCTACATTTCGACTAGCCTTGTGCTTCACTAGAGAATTTTTTTTTTCTTGGCGAAGTTTTAATTTCTAATTCAACAAAGGACCCCGCACCAAATGTACAGAAAATGGCCTTATGATAAAAAATTGTAAAAAAATAGTTTTCTTGTATTTTCGAACCTGCAAACTAAAAATTCGAAAGAAAAATGTCAGAAAGATGGACAGTTTTTAGACAAACACTTGTCAAAGTTTCAATTTTTTACATGTATTTCAATGGAAAAATGCTTATTTTAGCAAAATGTTTTTTTTCCTTAAAAACTCTATGATAGACTTGACTACAACTTTTATATTTTGACGATCAGGCGTACCGAATCAAAAGATTCATACCCATGAACTAGAAAGATTAACGATTCTTTAGGTATACACCATGTTTTTTGGGGGTGTTTTCGTACCCTAAACATCCAAGTATCATATGTAAATCATCATTTCTTAGTAACTAAAATCAATAAAGATTTTTATTCAACCGCTACGATATGAAATAAACGACTTTCAAATAAGTACAAGGTTGTTTTGTTATCCCTCGAACATTGAATCCGGAATATGTACATGTCTTAATAACTAAAATCACTCAAAGTTTTCTGATTAATCTGTGAGGATATAGGAAATCATATTAAAATAAGTAGATATTTTTTAGACGACAAGGATATGTCTGAATATGTTTTGAATTTTTTATTTTTATTTATTTTTTTTAATCATCACTTAATTAGAAAAGCGGATAAGTTAACATTTCGTAAGAGATAACTCTTCAAATATTTTTTGTATTAAGAATCAGGTGAAAAAAATGACTAAAACATATATAGGAAGCGTCTTTTAGCAGGATTTGCATTAGAATTTATTGTCAGGGTAGTTTAATCATCCCTAAGGGAAATCGATACTTATTAATAACCTGAATTTGAAATCTCATAGTACCTTTATATACAATGATAATGAGCATAAGTTTTCTTGTCATTTCATGATAAAATGAAACATTTTTTTGCCCCTTTGGCATCAACTGAAATCATTATCAGCAAAAACTGGGCGGATTTTTGAATTAGGTTGGTTTTGTTGAATATTAAAAATATTTAGGGATAGCTTGGGCGAGTTTCAGATTCAATGAGGGGTTGAAAGTCTTTAAAAAGTTTTTAAGGTTGTACGCGACTATTTTCTTTCATAAAATAGCAGCTTTCATGCATTTGAAAATAAAATTATTTTTCTTTATTGATGAATGTTAGAAACTTCAGTCTCATTGTTTAAGGGATGATAAAACATCGCACTAAAATTAGGTCAAAGCATATTCTTGCTGTGTACGCTTCGACTACTTATTGGAAAGTCGTTTCATACCGTAGCAGTTAAATAAAAATCTCTATTGATTTTAGTTACTAAGAAATGATGATTTACATATGATACTTGGATGTTTAGGGTACGAAAACACCCCCAAAAACATGATGTATACCCAAAGAATCGTCAATCTTTCTAGTTCGTTGGGTATGAATCTTTTGATTCGGTACGCCTGATCGTCAAAATATAAAAGTTTTAGTCAAATCTATCATAGAGTTTTTGAGAAAAAAAAACATTTTGCTAAAATAAGCATTATTCCATTAAAATACATGTAAAAATCGAAACTTTGACAAGTGTTTGTCTAAAAACTGTCCATCTCTCTGACATTTTTCTTTCGAATTTTTAGTTTTCAGGTTCCAAAATACAAGCAAAATTTTTTTTACAATTTTTTATCATAAGGCCATTTTTTGTACATTTGGTGCGGGGTCCTTTTTCACTTTTTTAAAGTGTACGTTTCGAGGTTTGTATACGGTACACCAAAATAGCGATAAGTGATTCATAAATCTCTAATTTTGAGAAAAATTCATGGCTCTGTCCGGCTATTGGGTACTGTCCGGTTATTGGTGCTTTTACCTTAATTCAAAATTAATGGATTGCAATTTAAAAGAATTCTGAGAATCACTGAAAACAAATTTTGTTTTTAAAAAATTCTAATATTTGCCAATTGTGAACATTAATTTATCCAAAAACAATTATTTTGATATAAGCAGTTCATGAAAACTGCACTGTTAGACTAAAAATTCCTAAATATTGAATTTAAAAATATGAACATAAAAATTAAAATTATACGACCGATACTTGCCCAAGTTTCGGCTTAAGGTCGGTCAATTTAAACAGTCGACAAAGGCCGACATCCTCGGCCCAGCACTAGACCGATGCAAACGGCGACACGGGCCCAATAACAATAGCCGACTGTTAGCACTTAGCACTTGTGTTGTTCCCCAAGAGTGAAACACGTTATTTTCCCCAACACGTCTAGTGACAATTGTACTTTGACTGTCTCTTTTGAGAAACAATTTTCACTATACGTGTTGGTAAAAAGAAATTTTGAACATTATTATACAAAAATATGCAAGACTCTCAACCTCTGCAATCAAAAGTTAAATATTGAAATTTAGAGGATTTACATCTTAATTGCATAAAGTTCATCTTGTAGAATTGAAAGTCCTGACTAAGACTTTACCTTGATTATTTTAACGTTTAATATATTTAAAATATCATGTATAAGATAGTTTAAATTGCAAATTTTATCATGTGCACAGTTTAACGTTAAGAGTTTATCGCATGTAGAGTTAATGTAAAGACTTAATATGTTAGCATTAATTAATTACATCATTTAATGAATTCAGTACTATGCAATGTAATAGAGATACATTGTTTCTGATATAAAATTTAAATTCACTATTCACGAGATAAATTTACGTAGCTAATGGAAGTCAAAGATTGTTTCAATTATTTTTTCTTATGACGAGCAACAATTTTCCTTGCTTTCTCGTAAAAGAAACTTACTTTTTCTCTTTTGCTTTCTGTTTCACTTGTCAAGACTACTGTATTATTAAAGTTATTCTCATCATTTCCACAAAGATTAATTTAATAGCTAAAAAGATAGGTATTTTTTCAATGGTAACGTTTTTCTGATAAGAAACTTGTTAAGAGCAATAAAGTCACATTATGGAATTAATTATACTTTTCCACGCAAGTTGAGCGAAATGTTGATTTTAATTTCATTCGATAAAAATAGTCTTTCCTTGCCTGGAAAATAAGTGTTTTAATGGAAGGCTTCAAAAAGAGTAATATATTTTCTGAAATTAATTGATAAAGAAAATAAAGACCATTAATGTCCAAAGAAGAGAATTTCTAAAATTCTATAAATAAATTACAATTATTCATATCTTCATTTCCTTTTTTAAGTTGGATGCGTCAGTACGAAAATTCTTATAATAAACAACTCGAAATAAAAAATGATCAGAATCAAAGACAGGAAATGTAATATGATAATATTGTACAACTGAATTTCGCAAATTGATTGTCTTTCATTCAACTGGCAGGAAGTACATTATTGATTTCAATCTTCTGTCATTTGCCTATACCAACTTGGCAACAGTAGGCTTGAGTATTCCAAATATATCGAAGCATACCTGCAACTTCAATGACCTGTAATAAATTTCCCAAACAGAACTCAGACGTCTCTTACGGCTTGACATCTACAACAGAAAGTTTCGTATCAAGATAAATTGATCTGACAACCATTCGGAAATGAAAAAGGAAATATAAAAATACTGACGCACTTTCGTCTGTTCAGAGAATTAGCAATCACCAGAAATAGCAAAATAACATTATCAAAATATTGAAATATGAATCGATAAATTATGGTGAGAATAAACTCAACAAATATATAATGTCATACAAATTAATTATATTTCATTATATGTATTATATAATACATTGAGAAATATAATTTAAAATTTCAGCAAACAAATAGAATTTATAAAAAATCAGAGGTTTTTAAACCGATTATTGCGATCTAGCTTTCCTGTTACAATCGAATTCAATTTTATTATGCAATAGCTGCGGAGACAAAAATAATATAGGAGCTTTAATTTAAAATGGTTATATTCATGACAGTGTATTGAGTAAACAATGCTTTTCATTCGCTGTGGGCTTCTGACGTCATTGTTTTATAGAAAATGATCATTCAAGTTTCACAAGCTCGTAGGAAGGTAGCAAATAACTGATTCAAAGCTTACTCAATACACAATACTCGAGTATATGGTTAGAAATTTTATATAATTCTCTCCTCATTTCTACAAATTTTCAAACCTCCTAACTTCTGTTTATATTATTCGAAAACTGAACCGGAATAAAGCTTATTTCAAGCGAAAATTTGACGCTATCAATGTTACGTAATTATTAAGATATAGAACATTGTTAATACAGTTGTTTTTAAAAATAACATTTAGGTACACTGAGAAAAATATTTGTTTAATTTAAACAAATTATTTCTTTATTATACGGCCAAACAACTGTTTGTTTGATTCAAACAAATTCTTCGTTTAATTGACGATTCTTGTTTTATTTAAACAAATATTTTATTCAAAACTTGCAAGCTTCTTGTTTAAGTAATTGTTTGTATAACCAAATTTGTTTGATATAAACAAATATATTGTTTGAAAGCACTAAAATTCTTGTTATGATTATTGTTTGTCCACATTTGCTTGATTTAAAACAAAATTGTCTACAAATTAAATTCTTTTTATTCAGCTAAAATTTTATTTGTTTAGGTCAAAAGAAAAAGGTATATAGACAGATAAAAATTACTTGAATCGAAGAAATACAGTACTGAATTCGTCCTATCAAATATTTTTTAGATCAAAAGAACTTTTTCCTAAAACAAAAATGATTTTTTTATCTGAAATGCACTATTTCTTGATGCAAGGAAAATTTCTTTGAATCGAAAGCATATTTAATAGGACGTATACAGTACTACATTTCTTTGATTCAAGTAATTTTTTCTCCCCTGTGTAAAATATATAAAATACAAACATGTTTTTATCAAGAAATATTTTTATTCTCGATTGCACTGGATTTCCGAATGATACATAAAAACCGGAACCCGGGACAAATAACGCTAGGTCAGGAAATAAAGAATTAAACAAATAATATTATTGTTTATAAAAAATCACTTGTTGAATCAAACAAATCATCTCAAACAAATAATTTTTTAAAATCAAGAAGATAGATATTTTATATTTACTGACATCAAACAAATTCTTCGTCAATTCAAATAAATTACTGTATCAACACAGGAAACCAAAATCCACGTAATTCACGTGCGCCAGGTGGGAATAGGAGGCAATGAAAATAAGACTTCAACCGGAAGACCAAAGAAAAAGAGCAGAAAAAAGGGTTTAGAATGATCCGCCAAGTTGCAATAACTGCTGCAGGGACGCTGTGACGTCTCACGTCGTTCATCCTAACCGAAACTTCGAGAAATCATTTCCCTTGCGACCCCTAGTTTCCTCGTTTCTTTATTTCTTTTCAACATTTACGTGTACTAACATAATGAACACAGATGCCTTCAAAAGAATGTCTTCATCACTAAACCCTTACTTGTTGCTCAACAGTCTTTATGTTTATGCATTGAGTGATATTCAAACATCCAGAATTCAACTTCTTTCCCGCGATTTGAAAATGATATATTAAACGTCTTGATGATTATATTATTAAGTGAATAATTCTACTGAAGAGTAATAATTCAAACTACTTGAAGTCAACATTTTAACAAAACGCCAATTCAGGAAAAAACGTGTCATAGTGAAAGTTCCCCGCAGCGAAATACCAAACTTCAGATGAATTATTTTCCCTAAATTCCTAATAGTTTTTAGAATTACATAGGCCGACAAAATTTTTAAATTTCCTAACTGTGTATAGAATAACCCCTAATATAGCGAAAAATTGTATATTTTGCACTTTTTGTTTAGGAAATTTAAAAAACTTGAAGTGATGGAGCAAGTCTGAGGTTGGATCTGGATTTAGCAACCCAAGAAACATAGAAGCGCATTATTTCTTCTGCTTACCGTACGAACTTTTTTACGGTAAAGTTGTATTCACGAAAACGGTGAAGTATTCAACTTTATTGAACGATATCTCCAAGAAAAAAAAGATCCCTGAAAAATTCAAAAAGGGTTTTGAAGGGTAAATGTGGTACTTTCAGATGTCGTAACGAGTTTATATTCTCTAAATTTGAATCAGTCAAAATCTACTGATTATTAGTGAAATTTGACTGATTAAAATAGCTAAAAATAGGTTACTGTAAATTAGTCAAATTCTACTGATTATTTCAGCGAAAATTGACTGATTTGACAGTGAAAAATATTGTTTTCACTGAAGAATCAGTGAAAATTAACTGATTTAACGGTGAAAAATATTTTTGCACTGATGAATCAGTGAAAAGGCAAATTACTGATTCAATCAGTGAAAATTTGACTGATTCAGATTTAGAGAGTAGAAAAAAAATTAATTCGCGATGTAATTTAACCCCGAAGACAGCAAAAAAAGTGTTTAATGCACTTTTAGGTTAGGATTTCTCAAGAAACTGACGCGATGGAGCAATTCAGAGTTTGGATTCGGATTCAGCGCACGAAAAACCTTCGGAAAAGTATAGTCTGGTCTCAGGGTCTAAAAAATGTCGGCCTGTGTTATCATTATAAAATAAAACATATATTGCTATAACAACACTGAGAGACTTTTCGTTAGAGTAAATGATAAAGATGAATCAAAATTTAGTATAATATCGTTTCAAAATGGGGAAAGCCGAGGCTTTATTATACTTATTCATATTATGACATCGAAGTTTGATATAGTCATAACGGTCTTTAATATATGAAGAAGATAAAGTAGTATTTTAAATACTAAATATTATGAATCTCTATTCGAGAAATTGTAAGTACGAGAAAATGATATTATGATTACTAAGTTGTCTAAAAATAATTTGAATAAGATAAATAATGAATATCACATTTTGGAAAGCATGTTTGAGAAATTCATATTATGAATATGAACTTGCCAGAAACCTGACGACGCGCAGCAAAAATCAAAACATTCATTCTCGGTTTTTCATATAATTTGTTTGAGAATGTCGTCCGAGTACTTCCGACGTTATCCGAATAGCTTCGTAGACTCGAATCCAAGTCTGCCCAACCCCCAACTCAGTAGTGGCTTATAAGCGACATTTATTTCGAAATATGGCAAGCGAGAATAGCCGAGAGGCTTTAGGCGTTAGGAATGCGTTTAGTTAATGTAGATATAGGTAGAGTTAGGGGGTTCGAACCCAAAGGCGATTCTGAAATTTAATTTCAAGCGTATGCGAATATAAATAGTGTAGCATTGTGTACTTAAATATATGAACATAACTAAGGTATGATAATAATATTTTTCTACTAGCGGGCCATAAAGTGGACTTTATTGCCCCGTGCGGGGCAAACAAATCCACTTTCTGACCCTATAGTAGAAAAAAAATCGTGTGCAACACGGGAAAAACATTTATTTTACTCGTGTGGTTGTTACCCTCGCTTTGCTCGGGCATCAAATTTCACACTCGCAAAATAAATTTTTTTTTCCCTAGTTGCACAATGTACTATTGTGTATGTGTTTCCACTGAAACCTCCCCTCTTCTGAGTGCCCAAAGCTCTCCCCTCTATCTTCCTCTTGCTTCGCACGCGTTAGAAAAAGACACCACAATCTTTAACCCGGAAACGTCCCTTCTGAAGGTCAAACTTTTAGGTGGAGTGAGTGATTTTTCATATAGTGGTTTTCAGATTCACATATTCTTTGTTTCGCTTCGAAACTTTGATATAGTAAATTTCAAATTCTCGTAGGTTTTATAGCAGTTAGTAAAACATATATTCTATTTATTCAAACGAAAATATTAATTTCGCCGCTTGAAAACCACTATATTAATTTCTGATACGTAAACCCTGTTTGCCTCACTTTGAAACAATATTATACTAAAATATGATTCACTTTTACGATTTATTCTAACGAAAAGTCTCTCAGTGAAGTTTCTCCGTGTAATTAATTATATAATAAATAATATTTTACATAAACTTTAACAAGAATTTTGGCATTAAACACATTTTAAAATATTATCAACTTAATGAAGATATTATATATAAAATAGGTAAAGTTTCAAACTCATTAATGGATATTTCAAGAAGTTAAACACAATATTTTTAACAATTCTGCGACTCTTAAAATTACAGAAAAATCCAAGTTGAAAATTGTATATTCACCAATCGATTTAAGCAACCTAATCAACCACTGATGGAATTAATGTGAATCAAAACTACTTTCAGCAGTCAATGAAACATAAAAGGAAAAAAACACTATAGAGTATTTCAGTAGAGCATTCTTCCTCGGAGATTTCATTTGCTTGGAGAAAAGAGTTCGCGAACGATCGTCGAAACGAGAAAATCGAGTTAAACACAATGAATAGGATGCTCGAATGAGGCATGGCAGAAAAAAAGAAAATATCCCCGAGAGTGTGTCAATCGATTTAATTATTTGAAGAAAATGTGAATAAAGACAGAAAGAGAAATGAGATTTTGGATCAGAATAAGAATGATCGAGAAAGAGGAAAAGGAATAGAGAGAAGTTCATTTTCGTTCGGTTCTCTTTCGTGAAAGTTAATAATTGGCAACTAGCGAGATAGGTTTTACTTTGTGGTTGGTTTTCACTGGCGTCAAGAGGACTTTTCTCGCAGCAGATAACGTTTATGCAGATTTGAGTTGACGCATTTTGCAGAATCGATAATTAAATAAATGTTAGTTTACGATCTTATGCTTTTGATTGATGAAAAGCTTGTTCGCAACTCTCGCTTCGCTTGCTGAATTAAAAATCAAGCAATTCTTTCCATAATTAATTACTTTACTAAAATTCAAATTATTTACAGTGGGTGTCCAAATTATTATACTCAGTTTGTTTTTGTTAGTCGCATAAACTCTCCTAATATTGACATTACACATATTACAATTTTCCTCTAAAAATAAAATGAAAGACGTCAAAATTATGTATAAAACGACCTCAAAATGAAGTGTTTTTGTTCATTTTTGAGAAATATATTGCAAAAAGAGTCCAAATTTCAATGCTTTTCTTAAATTATAAATAATTCTCGAAATAATTGATGTTTTTAGATGTTCTTCTACTCATTTTGAAGGTAAATTCATATTTAATGTAAAAGCCTGCCAAAAAAGTTATACTAATTTTCCCCTAGATTCGTATAAAGTCTAAATTTAGATCAATAAAGGCGTAATAATTCAAAAAATTCTATTGATAAAAAAAAGGATTTTAAAAATACATAAAAGTGATAACCCACAAGAATTTATTAAATTTGATTGAAAAATTGAATATAATTATTTTTAGTATTTTTTATATTCTCATAATCGCCAAATTTTTGTATAAGATGTATATTTTTCTTTTTAATTTGGAAAAAATACTATTGAAAATCGAAAATTCAAGTTTTTAACCATAATATATGTAATACAAAAAATCGTAAGAATGCAAAATTATTCACTTCAATAAAAGGTCTACAAATTTTGTCTGACACAGTTTCAAATAAAATGTATGTTTTTCGTTTTAATTTTAAAAAATACGATTAAAATTTAATTATTTCATTTTTTAAACAAAATATGGGAGATACGAAAAAAACGTTGAGATAGAGAATTATTTGACTTTATGAGGTCTACAAATTCTAATATTTAATATATAATTTTGCAAGTTTGAATTATTACGGCTTTTTTGTTCTAAGTTTAAACCTTTCACGAATCTACTCTCTAAATTTGAATCAGTCAAAATCTACTGATTATCATTGAAATTTGACTGATTCAAATAGCTAAAAAGAGGTTACTGTAAATCAGTCAAATTTCACTGATTATTTCAGTGAAAATTGACTGATTTGACAGTGAAAAATATCTTTTTCACTGATGAACCCGTGAAAAGGCAAATCACTGATTCAATCAGTCAAAATTTGACTGATTCAGATTTAGAGAGTAGGGGATAATTAGTACTAATATGGGCAAAAACTAAGGTGAATTTTTAATTTAAACTTCGCGGGCTAACCGATTCGGACAAACTCTTTTATTTTTATGTTGGTCCTACTGTTACTGACATCTGTACCAAATTTCATGTCAATGCCATCATTTGTTACATAGTTACGCTTGTGTTTTCTAAACGACTAAAAGTGATTTTTTCGATTTTTACAATGTCTGAATTTTTTGAGCAAAGAAGTGCCATTAAATTTTGTTTGCGGAATGAAATTTCAGTTGCGGAAACGTCAATCAAACGTGATTTGACCATGTCGCAGAAAAATGTTTATAAGTGGTACAAAGACTTCAAAGAAGGCAGAGAACGTGTTGATGGTCAAAGAATTAGTGCACAAAAATCGTGGATTGACAATTAGAGACCTTGCTGACACTCTTGGCATTTCAAGAGGATCACTTAACACCGTTTCTAAAGATATTTTAGGCAGACAACTCGTGGTTTTTGCATCAGGATAATGCGCCGTCTCACATTGCACTCGTTCTTCGTGACCATTTCGCCAAAAACTCAACGCATATCGTTCCACAACCATCATATTCGCCTGATTTGGCTCCGTGTGACTTCTGACTATTCCGCAAACTCAAAAGACCACTCCGAGGACACCGTTTTGACACGATTCAAGAGATACAAGCCGAATGGAAAAAGGCTTTGAAGGCAATTCCGGAAATCGAATTTAACAAGTGTTTTGACAATTGGAAAAAACGTTGGCATAAGTGCATTATATCGGGAGGGGATTACTTTGAAGGGGATGAAATTGATTTGAATAAATAAATAAAGATTTTTCATTTTATAACAAAATTCACCTTTGTTTTTGCCCACAGTAGTATAACTTTTTTGGCCCGTTTTTTACATGCTACATGAATTTACCTTTAAGGGGCTATACCAGTGTGACACTTTCAAAAAATCGATTTTTTTTTTGGCTTATTCGACAGTTTGCACTTTTAAAAATATTTTGTGAAAATTTCAAAGTCGTATCTGTAATATTTTTTGAATGGCAGTCTTGCAAAGAGGAACCGCTCGCTAGCGTAAAATCGATAGGTAAATCTTTAAACGCGTTTTTCTCAAAATGAGATTTTTCCACTTTGCGGTCATTCTAACTCGAAGACTAATTATCCGATTAACTTGAAATTTTAACTGACTACTCTTGACTATATTTGCCATACAGGGAACTAGGATATTTTTAATCGGATGAAAATTGAAATTTTAGCAGATAAAAAACCGACCATTTTTTAATTAAAAAATAGACTGTTTTCTTCATATTGACGCCATTTTGTTCGATTTTGGAATTTTTAAAAAATCCTAGTTCACTGTATAGAAAATACCTTCTAGTTTAATGCCTTTTTTTTCCATTTCAGTTACTCAATCGACCGGAATCGTGGCCGCAGTGGGGGAACTTTTTTTTTCGCGTTTCCGAAGACAGCGCATAACTCGCTTAATTTTCAATATTTTTTAATAAAAATTAAATGTAATATTCATCAAATATAGCTAAATACATTGTTAATTTTCAGAAATATTTAGTTTAATAGTTTTCTTTAAAAAAATTCCCAAAAATCACTTAAATTTTAAGCTCGCACACTGGTATAGCCCCTTAAGGAGGTTGGGTAGTAGAATGAAAATGATTAAAAACTTTTGAAACTTTCACAATCCACTGATTAATATTGAAGGAAAATCACGTAAAAATTTTAAAAGGATTGACAATGCAGTTTTCGAGAAAATCAATGTCAAAATAGTCCTCTTATACATGGGCTCTTATGGGAGAAAACTGAAGTCCATCAATCTCCCTTCAATATTTTTGTTAAAAATGATAAACTCATTGGAAGCTCAGTTGCAATATGAACTTTGAATATTTCTGAATATTTTGAAACAAAAAAAATGTGCACTTACAATGTAGTTATTTAGATAATTGAACTTGAAGAAAATATATTCGTTATTTTGGGGCAAACGGTCAGCCGTATTATATATATATATATATTGCTATATTATAATAGTAATACAGATTCACAGGATTCATTATAAATAAACAATGTACTTATGAAACATTACATGCTTAATCACTTTTATTTATTAGAACGCTGTACAAACAATCTCATTATAAAAAATATCAAAAATAACTTATTATAAACTAAAGAACATTTTTTCAATGCTTACAGACTAATCAATGTTCGGTTGATTATAGTGTTTAAGGTTGTATGTAAAAAAATCGATCTCTGGTAGAATTTTTAAAAAAAGGAGCTGATATTTAAATAGAATAATTATTTATATGCATACAAAAAACCAGTTCAAACAACACAACGTTGCCAAACGTCTTTCGTTATTTCAAAGAACTTCAAGTTGATAAAAATAAACTTTATTTCACATAAAACATGAATTTGCTGGTATTTAATACTAAAACAAGATATTCACACTACACTTTATTGCACATCGATACGTAAATAGCGTAAAAAAAATCATATAATTTTTTTATCTAAGGTTGGTCACACTACCGAACGCCCATGTATAAGCATAGGTATACCCCTCTCACCGCCTGCCCCGCAAGTGATCTACCCAACCTCCTTAAACTAAGTCGGAAAACATTTAAAAAAATAAATTATTTCAAGGATTATTTATAATTTAAGAAAAGTTTTAAGATTTGGACTTTTTCCGCAATATTTATCTCAAAAATTGACAAAAACACTTCATCTTGACGTCGTTTTATACATAATTTTAACGTCTTTCATTTTATTTTTAGAAGAAAATTGTAATATGTGTATTGTTAATATTAGGAGAGTTTATGCGACTAACAAAAATAGAATGAGTATAACAATTTGGTCACCCAATGTAATTATAGCTGAAGGTTTAACTTAGTTTTATTTAGTTTTATTTTCGACATTTAAAAGTTAAAGAATTCTTGCTTGATAAATGTTTTCGGTTAAAATAAAACTAGAGAAAGGAATCTCCAACTTAGAATGATTGCACACAAAGTCAATAAGCATTGTGGGTAGTTCTGGCCGTAATTCGTAAGGAATGTTTGACTTCGGCTTGGTTTTGCTTGTAGTGACCCAACTTTTCGGTTGGAGGAAACTGCAACGACATTAATTACCACATGTGCATTCCCTCCAATCTACATTCTCTACCAACGGCTCACTTTCCTAGTTTAGGGAATTCGCGGCTCGCACAGGTACTTGATCATACTATACGAAGATTATACATGGCTACATTACCAGGTGGTATTCTTGTAATTAAATAAATAATCCGTAGAGAATGTAAAAGAATAGAAATGTATTTTTATTTCCTCAAATTAAAAGCTCATGGCAGATTAAAATTTGTATTTTATGTTGCCTTAAAAGAAAGAAAATTAATATTGAAAAAAAGTGAGCGGAATTCAATTAAACGAACGTCTTGTATCGGATTCGCATTCATGTAATAGATTTAGAGATATATAATCAAGAACGTGTGATACAACCGCTAAAAGTACGCAGGTGTTTTCCGATAACCAACTGTGTCGCGTTGGCCACATATATGTGGCATTCTAGATTCTCAGGCATTCCGCCTATTTAGTAGGTGAACCACAGTTCAGACTTGAATAGCATGTTCCAATTTGCATTCGTACACTGCAACGGAAGTAATCTCTGTTTCTAGATTAAAGAGACAAATCAGTACTGTCAGGCAAAATTATAACTTTCATAAATTTTAAAGTTCGTCACTTTTAAATCTCATTTTTAAATTACATCTGTCTTTTACGAAAATAATGTATTGGGTTGTCCCAGAAGTAATTGCCGATTTCACATACAGATGTCTTTGACCATCTTTTTGAATGGCTTCTTTCAATGTCATGATTTTTTCCTTCTGGCATTTGTTAACTGTCACTCTTAGCATGCTTTAAAAAAAATCGCGCGTAATTTCGTTTACAGTTGTTAGTTTGGCATCAACTTTAAGATGGTGTGTAAAAACGAGCATTTCTGTCATATTTTGCTTTTTTTTCCGTAAAGGAAAGAACGCAGCACAGGCTGCTAAAAAGTTACGTGATTTGTATGGTAAGGAAGCCTTAAAAAACAGACAGTATCGAAATTGGTTTGATAAATTCCGTTCTGGGGATTTTTCACTCAAAGATGAGCAACGCTCAGGTCGGCCAAATGAAGTTGATGATGACCAAATCAAAGCCATAATCGAATCGGTTCGTCATGTAAATGTGCGTGAGATTGGAGAAATGTTAAAAATACCAAAATCAACAATCGACCGTCATATACAACGTCTTGGACTCGTTACAAAACTTGATATTTGGATTCCATATAAATTGAAAGAAATTCATTCAACAAAATGCTGTCTGTTTAGTGGGATTGGAAAGGTGTGGTATTTTTTGAGCTGCTTCCAAGGAACCAAACGATTAATTCGGATATCTACTGTCGTCAGCTAAACAAATTGTACACGGAGAAACTTTTTATAGCATTATATGTTTTATTTTATAATGATAATTCTAAAAAATATTAGGAATTTAGGGAAAATCGAAGTGCAATGGTAATTATTCCTAGCGGACTGGAAATTTTTCGCAGTCAAAATACTAAAGATTTGAGAAATGATATGAAACTTCAGTATAGGTTATAGTAAAGTTCGATATAATCTATAGTAAATTATAATATAATTTATCTGATATTTGGTATTTCGCTGCGGAGAATTCTCACTTTGACACGTTTTTCCCTAAATTGAAACGTAGTTTAGCAAAAATGTAAACTTGGGTTTCTCCGTGTACGCATCGGTCAAAGAGAAACGGCCAGAATTGGTCAATCGTAAAGGTGTAGGTGTAATTTTTCCCCATGACAACACGTTCTTTGCAGAACTCCTTGAATGGTAAAACTTTCAATGAAATTGAACAGAATGGAAAATATACCATTGATTAAAGCTCATTCCTTGTCGTAAACTTACATTGACTTGTAGATTAAATATTTGATTAGAAATTTCACATTTTCTAGTTTCTTAATTCTATGATTCTAATTCTTATATATACGCACCAAAGAGAATTTTACATTAATATTTTCTAAAAATGTCTCACTTATTATTATTCGATCATTATGTTTCAAGGTGAAAATGATTCCTGTTAGAAAAATTCAAACAGTAACTGTCAAAGTGCAAAAATGATGCTCCCAAATTGTAACAAACCCTTGAAAATTATAAACTTAAAAAAGGTATTACGAAAGATATTTCAAATTATTCTTCCTTAATCCATAATAACTTTCTTAATTATCTTGACTGAGTAAAGTTAAAATTCATATAAAAAGTCTCTCTGTGTAAGAAATATAATGAAAAAAGTTTTTCATGTAATATTTAGTCAGGTATTTTCTAAATTACTGCATATTTTTTTTAAGAAAAGAATTATTTAAAAAAGGTAAGTATACACATTCACTCGATGCAAGGTGCATTGAGTGAATTCTACGCGTGCAGTAAGAATACATAAACCGTTTGTGCATGTGTTTATACGAGTGTACAAGTAGATAGTTAAATTAAGTTGTGGTTTGAGAGCTTCACGTTGTTATACAGCGCATTTTCTTTACGTCCATTCATGTTGGTACTTCTATATGAGCACCTTTGGACCCTTTTTGAGTTTTACACGTGCTGTTAGTTCCGCACTACTTGATCTAACGCAACGCTAACGTCTGATTGTAAAGGGTATATTCTACTGCACAACGTTTGAGTCACGGAGCAAGTAGTAACAGTTAGTATTACTCAGACGTGTCTTAAGCGATTCCCTTATGGACGAAATTTTCTGTAAATGTCTACATTTTCACTATTTTGGACACGTATAGAGATAGTTCACTCTAATTAATAAAAAAGGCCAATTAACTCAAGTGCATATTATATATATACTGCTGTGCAAAAGTCGCCGGGCACTTGTTTTTAACCATTCAGATAAAAGTTTCTAATTTCCAAAGTACCTAAAAATGAATTTTTTTCATAGAATATTATGGAAGGTAAGAAAATTCTACATTTAATGACCCCAGAACGAAATATTTTTGTCCATTATTAACAAAGATATTGTGAAAAAAGTCAAGATTTCAAAGTTTTTTCGAATTTTAAACATCTCTTGAAACAATTAACATTTTTGAACTTTTCTCATTTCATTATAAAGATAAATTTACATAGACTATTAGCAACTTATCAAAAATATTTTGATAGATTTTTTCTTGATACTATTGAAGAAGTTAAAATTTAGAAAAACAAACTTGTGAGAATATAAAGGATTCTCATATTTGAAAAATGGATTAGAAAAATTATTAAAATTGATAATATGAAAAAATTACAATAAAATTGTTTTCAAAATTTCTTTCATTAATAATTTCACAAATTTGAAGTTTTACAACTTTTTCGTTCTGAGCTCAGATTTTGGCTCCATTCAAGAAAAAATGATTACAATTTACTTCTTACAATACTGACATTCTACGTAAATCTTATTTTGGTATGCGCCAAGAAGAGTTAAAACATATTCATTATTTCAAGTGTTATTCAAAATTTTAAAAAGCTTTGAATTTTTTCTTTTTTTGGCAATATCTTCGTTAATAATAAATAAAAAATAAAAAAAGTAAAAAAATAAAAATAACTTATAATTATCGTGTGACATTGATATTTCAACTCTTAAAAGGAATTTTGTATAAAAATTCAATAAGTGAATCATACACGGCAATTTTGTAAACCAAAGCGTTTGGGGAATTGTGAGACACAACATTTATTGCATTTTCCAAGCTAATATCGCACTTTTATGCGTGCTTGTCATTTTTATGCAAAATTCCGACAGAATATCACTTTAGTGGATTTATTTATTTTTTTTTATTTTTACTCAAAATTCCACCCACGCCACGTTATTATTCCAAACACTCTAAAAACAAGTGTGTTAATTTTACACGTGAATCACGATAGTAACTTTTTAGGCATTTGATGTGTGTATTTTTAACACACATTTTGGGTACAAAACGTTAAAGTGTTTGAAAATTAAACGTTACGTTTGTAATGTGTATTAAAACTACACACTTCAAATGCCTAAAAATTTACTATCGTATTTCACGTGTAGAAGTAACACACTTGTTGTTAGAGTGAACATGAGCCATCGATTGACTTTTTCGTTATTTTGGAAGCGATTAAGCAGATCAAAATCCATAGGAACATCAATCCGATCTGTCGAAAAAACTAATTTCTATGTCATTTCCAACCATTCGATAAACATTTTCCATTAATATTTTCCATTTTTGACTTAATTTAAACGGCGTCTTACAATTCCCCAACATTTTTGAAAACCTCAAAAATGCATGTTTTTTGCCAATACTCAGATTTTTTTCAGCAGCTAATGATTTCAAAAAACTGCTTAAGCTAAAACTTAGGGCTTTCCTCCTAGTAACACATACTTTTTTAAAATTTGCAAAAATTTGGATTTGTGTGGAAGTTATCAAGCTAGGGAAAAGTGTGTCTCACAATTACCTAAATTTCCCCTACTAAAAAGTCATAAAAAAAATTTCAAAAATGGTTTGCGAGATATATACATAACTCGTTGGAATTATTGGTTTTTCAATAAATAACGTGTCCAGCATATTTTAAAACTTTTATTTCGCGTAAGAACCTGAAAAAAGTACTAAAGAAGGCTTGTCTAATCATAAATGTTCATCATTACAATAAAATTTACTTCAATTTTAACTGCCATATATTATATCTAGTTGATTGGCAATCGTACGTTTTAATAAGTTTTTTCCACAAAAAATAATAACAGATTCATATTTTTCCGAGTCTTTAAGGACGTTCTCTTGCCCGTAGATGTGCTCATCCTACTCTATTATAGGTAGTAGGATTACTGTTAAGCTTTCTAACCGAATGAGTTGAGCACCGTTTATGCGCAAAAGTAACAAAATGTGTCTTCTGCGTCGATTTGTGGATTTAGCAACACCGCTTTCCTGTCTTTCTCATATCGAGTCGAAAGCATATGGTGTGAGAGAGGCTATATTATGAGTTTATTGACAGTTTGTAAATACTAATAAGATTTATAATAAATTTCGCAACAAAAATGGATTTTTTATTTCACAAAAATCAGCTGCTCGTAAAAACAAAGCTCTGGAAGCAATGTCAAATGTAAGCGTACGCGCGCGCTGTTGATACTGTGTTGCCAAGTCACCATATTTGCTTCAGCAAGCCGGCTAAGAATTTGTGCAACTGCGAGTTTCAACAACGTATATCTTTAAAAGTAGTGCCGGTACACGTATTTTTTATGATGGCATACGATTCCTTATAATCTCTAGTATAATATACTAGTTTTCCAAAAAAATCTAAAGAAAATTGTGCTTTTAATGTAAAGAAAGGTATCGCAAAACTGAACTACGCCTATCTGACACGTGTTAAGAGATTCAACTTTAGAGTTTAATTTCTCGATTTTATGTACCGGTCTTGATGCTAATCTTTTTACCGCTTTGTAGATCATGGTAAAAAGTACTTATTTACGAAGTTTGAAAGAAATCTAAAGAAAAGTGATTTTCAAGAGAACGTCCTTAAATTGTTTGCTTTTCACATATTTGAATGTGACAATAGTTTCCGATTTTGAAGCTTCAAAAATCTTGGTGTTTTTATTGTTTTAGTTCAACAAATTTCCAGTAGTTGAACTAATTCAGAAAATTTGAAACAGGTACAGTATCAGAATATTTTTTAACCGTTTAAAAATAGAATATTATAGGAATATCACAAATTGATAATATTTTATTTTAAAAGAATTTAGAGCATATTTCTTAGAAAATTCAGTAATTTGAAAAAATCGAGATAGAAAATCCACCTTAGTTATTTTGAATCAATGTGAAAGGGTCTTTGTGTGTCTGTTGTCATGCTCGTATAGACGAGGAGAAGATTGAAAAAAGTAGCATCGTTAACCTGAATACCATTTACACGAAGGGAACACGTGGCTCTCATAGAATTTATACAACCAATCGTTGAAGTTTGTCAATAGCCGTATCTTGCGGACGATCGAGTCCTCAGCTTATCTCCCAGTCTGTTTTGTGCCTCAAAAAACGTTTTCTTCTCTCTCTTAGATTTTCTCCATACAATGTACATCGTTTTTACTTTCCTCAAGAATTTTCCATTTTCCATAAATATTCGTGGTCATCACTGTGTCTATCATAAAGCGCCGCTATCTTGAACGTTTTGGGGGTGAGGAAGTATAAATTACCTGCAGAGAATGAATTTAGAGACAGAAAAGTGAAACTATTATTAAAGGTAAAAAGTATGAAAATTCAAGTGGTATTAATTGCACTCATTCACTTCATTCAGAAAGATATAGGAGTTTTTGAATAAATTAATATCGAATAATACAAATTGCACAATTCATATTTTTAAAAAAACGTTTTTTGGATTTAGTAATTTATTTTACGATTCACTTTGTCCTAAAAGAGCAATAACAACTGGAAATCAAAACTAAATCACGAATTACTGCAAATAAAACATCGTGTTTGCGCTGTTTGAATAATATGATTAAAATCAAAAACAATTGCTTTGCAGTAATTAATCGATTTTTGCACTTCGCAATATAAATCTTTTACAATCATTAATTTTAAATTCCGTGTTAATTAAAACATTATTATCAACATTGAATTTTTTATTTTTCAAATTAAAATATTTTGAATTGCAATATCTCATTGGTTTTAGATTACCTAATAAGTAATAATTAACAATGTTATAGCTCATCAGTGTAATTCTATTTTCATTTGACCCAATTCCACATGAAATTTAAATTCCTGTCGAAAAATAATCTGGAGTTCAGTAGTTAAATCGATTAATTTTGTCACTTCCAAGGTTTTTTTGCATAGTATATACACTATTACACTGAGAGAAAGTATTAGTCGTGGTTAGCCATTTTTTTTTCTTTTTTGTAAAAAAGGGTCACAAGTATGTTTTTCTACTTTGTATCATCTAAAAACCTTAGTCCTTACAGATAGATTAACTGAGTAGTAATGATTAAAATTAAATTAAATTAATTCTTCTGATTTTGATGAAAAACAAAAGCAAAATTTTAATAAATCAATGTATATAACGATTTCAAAACGATTCAGAACAGTTGATAAGCAGGTCTAATTAGTGCAAGTCATGTTTACACATGAAATATTGCATATGGAAATAATATAATTACATTTCTCAAACTAAATGAATTTGATCAATTTTACAAAAAAAAGTTAGTAGCATCCTTAGTTCCATGGACTTTTGAGCATTGGTAAGTTTTACAAAATTTTTGGTACTGCTTACTAAAAATATATAGTTGTGACCTTTTAGTCAGCACTACTAACAGGATTTCTCTTAGTGTAGAAATATTCGGAAATTTACAAAATTTTTATGTTACAAAGGTTACATAAAATTTGACGATATTTATGATGTTTTTTGAGTAAAGGTATCTTAATATTATGAAACTTAACTGAATTTTCATAAAATGTATTTTGAAACTACCAAACTGTAACAGAATTTTTATAATATTTATCATAAAATTACGAAACTGTAACAAAATTTTCAGTTACGTGTAACTGCATAAAACTTCAGTTACCCAAAACGTAAAATTATTCCTGTTACAAGTTTCAGAATTCCCAGTTACAAGTATCAGAATTTTTAACACATTGTAACTGAAAATTAAGAAATTATTTCTTAAATTTACTAAAAATTAACTGAATTTTCTGAAATTCCACCTCAAGGATATGTAATACTTCGGAAATTAGCAAATTGTATTGATTTTAGGTTTCTACATTTTCATGTCCAGAGTACATAAAACTTTCTTTTCACAATTTGGGAAATGGTAAAGAAGATAAAAACGAGCGTAGATAGACTACATTTGGTTTCGAAAATGAAAAAAAAGTTGAATTTCACAAAATATTCTGGAAATTTGTTTTCATCATCAGAACCAAAAGTAGTCTATCTACATCCGTTTTCATCTTCTCTACTCTTTCCCAAATTTTGATAACAAAATTGTATGTATTTTGGATCCAAAAATATAAAAATTGGACCAAATTGTTCACATGAAGTTGCTACTTTTCTCAAGTATCACATGCCCTTAATTTTACGAAACTGTAACTGAATAAAATTCCAGTCACGTATTTCGGAAAATTACGGTAGAAATTTCTAAGAGTGTAATATATGATGTAATTTGCATAAAAGTTACATTAAACGAACAAAATTATTAAATTTCATACAAAAATATATAAAATTTAATATGGCCGCATATTAAATAATGTTAATAATGTGCTATATTTGTTTATTAATTTCAACTAATTTACATGTTTTATTGCATTACAATACATCTACATTAATTCAATTTTTCTCTTATTCTGAATATAAGAATTTGAGATATTATCTCTATAATTTGAAATTCTTTCCTCTACAACGAAATATTGTAAGAAGGTTATTAGTGAGCAGATTCTAGAAAAGAAAGAATTCTGAAGATTTTCGTGTTAATTTTGGAGAATAGCCTTGTTGGAGTTGTGTATAGCAAGACTTATTATTTCTGAGTGCAAAAAGAAAAGCAGAGCCAACAGTGACAGTTAGGATTAGCAGATGGCTCGTTTTCGATTTGCTTCTTTCACCCGAGGGTAAATCGGAGAGGTTTCAGAAGAAAATCCTTCGACGTCCTTGTCTGAATTCGAGGACGTCATGTCGCTCGTCTGCGGTGCCTAAGGGGACGTTTAGAAATTGGACAGGTTTATGCTCGATATTCACATTCACGCTGGAAAACGACTCGCCAACCCAGTATTGGCCCGAGGGGAAGAATAGTGTCAGAATTGACTGAATAGGAGCATCGATTGTCCTTAATTATAATACCATATTCAAGTGCATTTTTTTTATCTTACTTCTGCCTCAAAATTGCTTTCTCGAATAAGGTTTGTGTTAAAATCTCGAAATTTCAGATTTCACTTCTTTACATAATTCAACCCAGGGACTTGAAAATGTATGTATTTCGTTTATATAACCCGTGTGGGAATATCCCGGTTTATCACTGCCACAGGTCAGGTAACAGTCAAGATCCGACCGGAATTTGTGAATAAGGGAAGTTAGGAAAGTCACATTCAGACACTAGTCGGGATGATTTGTTTAAGGCCATGGATCAATCGGCCCACGTGACTAAATTATACATTTATTCGTTCATGTAAGATACATTTTGTAATTTACAAAGTATTTTTCTAAAAGTTTGGTAAACGTAGCAAACGACAATAAAGCACGTCTCTTAACTTCTTTTAAATGAAAATTTTTAAGAAAATTCGAAAACTTATCGGCAATTAGTTGACTGTAAAATTGTTTGCGACCTTTTCATTCAAACGAAGTTGACAGACGTTCTTTATCGTGTTCTGTAGTATTTTCCAAATTATTTTGTTTGACTAAGCCAAAAATCTTGGTTCATTTAAAACAATGGTTTGGTTATATAAATTAAATTGGTTTTTCAGATAAACGAATCAAAACAACATGTATAATTTTTCAAATGAAAAACAGCAATTTTTTTATAGAATTTGGAAAAAGTTCACGATCACGATGTATTGAAACGCAAGGCAAAATCATAATAATTCAATTTTCTCGAAAAAAATATTATTTTATTTCTTTACGAAGAAGATTAAATGCTCGATTTTTGGACGCAAATCTGGTCTTAAGTTTCTGGCTGGGAGCTCATTTCAAGATTCTCTTTAAGGGCATGTGATATATAGGCAATTGGCAAATTTTATTGATTTTTGGTTTCTACATGTTTGTGTCCAAAAAATACATTTAAATTTTGTTTTCACAATTTTGAAAATGGTAGACAAGATAAAAATGGACGTAGATAGACTACTTTTGTTTTGAAAAATGGAAAGAAGTTCAATTATTGCCAAACTTATCGGATATTTTTTTTTTATTATCAAAACTAAAACTAGCCCATTTACGTCCGTTTTTTTTTCTCTATCATTTCCCAAACTTTGAAAACGACATTTTATGCATTTTGTACGCAAACACGTAGAAACTGAACCAAGTTGTTCACATGAAATTACTTGTTTGAATGCTTGGAAACTCTGTTCAGGTGTGACGCAATTGATTTAGCAAATAAAGATAATGACTAGTGTCTACAGATACAATGGAACTTGCAATAATCTACAGAGCTCACGTGGATGACCACCTATCGCAGCATAAACGTGTCTCCAATGGATTCAAGCTGTAACTACTTTATACTGTATATACCAAACATAGTTGCAACCAATATTTCTAACACCAATATTTTTACACTTTAAGAAAATGAAAGACCTGATTATTTCGGTGTGCTCTCATGACTATTGCACATTCTGAAGGTTACTATTCATCTTCACGCAGAAAAAAAAACTGTAGAATCAACAAATGTCATCTGCTGGAATAGGGACAGCAAATTTTTTTTTGTAATATTTACAGATTTTTCTGTTGGATTCACAGATTGTTTGTAAACTCAACAGATGAACTTGTAAAATCTACAGACATGTCTGTTAGAATTGCGGATTTCAAGAAAAAAGAGAAATTCGTAATTCTAACAGATATCAAGCAAGATATAAACAATCTCTAAATCCAACAGAAAAATCTGTAAATATTACAAAAAAAATCTGCTGTCCCTATTCCAGCAGAAGACATCTGTTGATTCCACAGTTTTTTTTTCTGCGTGTTTAATCAAATCTTTCGCACGTTAGATATTCATGCTTAAACTTAACAACATTTTTTTGTTGCATATTAGCGAATTTTCTCTTTTGGTTATAAAACCTACTCAACTCAAACCTCTCAAAAAATTTCAATTACTTTGATAAGAGGAAGACTGCATATCGTATTGTCAAAATATTATTGATATATGTTCCGGTAGTTGCTGCAGTGGTACGGCTTCCGGAACGCCTTGCCTCTCTGAATCTGGCCTCAGATTAAAGACGTCTGGCTTTTCTTACCCTATTTTCCGAGGAGAAGGCGGTGTGGCGCTGGCAAGTGGTGGGATGACTTCCGGGACGTAACGTCTCCCCGGATCCGGCCCCAGATTCGAAACGTCTCGATGACGTCCCAACTCCCTCAAAGATGGTCCAGGAGGGTCGAGAGACGTGTCGTTGGAACCGGAAGGAGAACGTCTCTCAGGATCCGGCCTCCGATCCTGGACGTCCTAATGGTGGAACCTCAACCTCTCTGGTTCTCGTTGGGCGGTGTCGGTTTGGGGTCTATTTTTGCTGCCCGGAAGTCTGCTCGCAGTCCCCTTCTGGATCTGGAGACGTCCACAATAAGCAGGTATTCACCACTAAGCAGTATTCCACCTTGTGGTAAATCCCCCCTTATTTCCTGAGGCGGTATACCACCTCAGGGTGGAGTCTTCTTCGGACGTCTACTCCTAGGCCGTATTCCACCTAGGAGTTAGAGCGTCCCGATGATAGTCGCCAGGGCGGTATGCCACCCTGGAGACCGGAAACTGCGAGAGGAATTCCCCAGGCGTTTCAATGACGTCTACTCACCAAATGGGCCGGAGAGCCTATGCTGCAGGATGTTTGAGAAGGCGGAAATTAGATTTGTTCTTTTCGTAAAAGGTTAGCTCTAAAAAGGGCTGATGGGAGATCGTAATAATTAAAATCAAAACGACGGCTTGTAAGATAAAAGAAAACTTTTATTATCTCCGAGGGGGCTAAGGTTCTCTGGAGGTAGTCTCTCAGAGGCTCAGTCTTCGAATCAATCGAAAATACAAAGTGGCCCGATATTTATACATATTATCTTGAAGTTTACGCGCCAATAAAAATGTTTGTCAAATATGATTGACTAATAGCAAAAATTCGGCGCTTCAATTAAAATCGCCCCTGGTCCGATTGACCGATGGAGAAAGAAGGGGCTCATATGAATTTTACCCTCTCTTGAGTCCATCAGCCAATCGCGGTGACCTGACCGAACGCGCGCTTCATTTTCCTGGATTTCCGTCTGGCCAAAATCCCTCGACTTATTCCAGGAAAATAAAATATAAAATAAATCAAGGGACGTTGAAATGTGCCTACTGGCTTACATCATTATACATAACAATTTTTCTTCGATGATAAGAATCTTTTTTTTCAAATTAAAGAACATTTATTCAAATCAACAAATTTGTATGTAATTCATAGAAACTTTTTTCCTGACTATGCCACTATCAAAATAGTATATTTCGTATCAAGTGCGGAAAGGCGTATTTTAACGTATTTAACCACCCGTGCGGTTAAATATGTTCCGCACGTGATACGAATGATATTTTTTGTTCGCTGTATACCGAAAGTTAGCCGAGTGGGTGTCGGTTTGCGTGCGGAAAGTTGATTTTTCCCGCACTAGTGCGGTATAATTTTAAGTTTTTTTTAATTCTCCGCACACTTAAAATTTTATTGTACTAGTGCGAGAAAACCAACTTTCCGCACGCAAAACTATACCGACAAGGCTTACTTTCGGTGTATGGCGGACAAAAATACATTTATAGTTTAAAACGAAAGTGAGAGACGAAAAAAATTTCCAAATTTAATAAATCTTTTTTTAAGTAATTTGCAAAATGTTTAAAAATGACTTCAATTTTTATTGCTTATTCAATTCTTTAAAACATATTTTTAACAGAATCGAATACGTTGAAGCCAAATCAACTAAGCGGAAAGGTGGATGTTAGTATCAATGAACCAAGGCCTAATGCCGGTTACCCGTTTCTTTTATCCTACGAAACACTTATTCAATATCCTGAACGAATTATTATTTTCGGCGTATAAATTACTTTAAAGTACTTCTTAACCAATCATGTAGTTGCTCAATATATTTTTCGATTAACAATCAGTTACAATTAAAAGCAAAGATTTATACATGGCAGTTTTGTAAATGTTTCAACGCATTATTCAAAATTTTACTGCAATGTGTCACCATTTTTCTGTTGCAACATTTGAACTGAATTTATTAACTATCGAAATTAATTAGTTTAGGATTTATTTAACCAAGAATGTCCATATTTCACTTCAATGAGCCTATTTCTGCTACCGTACGGAAATTGCAGTGGATTATTATTATCAAATATAAGTCAAGATTTAATTTTATTTTTAGTGACAATATCTTTGAGGGAAGTATGTTTTTGAAAGTAAATCGCATAGAATTTTAATAAATTTAAAAATTTTTGTCTTTTTATAACTCTCGACTATATTTATAAAGATAAATGAAAATTGTTGAATATAACTCAAATAAATTAATACAAAGTATTTTTCATTTTGGACTATTTTTTAAATGAAATTGTGATGCAACCAAGTCATAAGATTTCTGTTTACCTATTTATCGGATCACTGGAAACCAAATAGTAGAAACAAGAATGTTTAGTGTGTTTAGTGTCGCTGTAATGTGTTGTGTCCTGTTGCTGTCTGTGTGCCCCCTCCTCCTTTCTCATCCGGGCTTGGGACCGGCAATGGCGGAGTTAGAAACAAGAATGTTTACAGAGCACATAGTGCATATACATATATTTGTAGAACTATTCACATAGACATCTGCAGTCGTCACTTAAGTTCACCGTCCAGAACTTACTTCTTCGTACGAATAGAGATAAATAATCATTAAGCAAGTCAAAAAAGTCTTAAATTTCTTATATTTAACATTGTATTTCAACACTTGAATATTGAAAAAAAAGTTCTAACATACTTTTCCGCATGATGAACAATATTGATTCTAAAAGTATTTCAATTGTTCTTCAAGGTTTCCCTAGAGTTCTGTGGAAAAACTTAGATGACTTTGCAAATTTAACTAGTTTCCTCTCTACTCGAACATCAAACTAAGTGACAATGCTATTTACGTAAGTATGTTTTTAATATGGTACCCAGGAATAAGAAACGATTGGTTGAAATTTCTGTGAATCGCGTATCTTAAAATGTACGATTGAAGGTTTCTGAATCTGCAGTTTTATCTGAAAACTATTGCATCGAAACATTGTTGAACTGTGTTCAGGACTTTTCAATCGTATTAATTTTTTTCAATGACGTTGAGTCGTAGTTTTACGATTAAGTGACACAGTTCATAAAATTTGGATCGTCAAGGTAAATTTCGTGAATTGTTCATCTCAATTGTAAAATTACGATTAACATTAGTGAGACAAATTTATATGAATGGAAAAAGCGTAAAAAAAATTCAAGAAAGTTATAATTTAATCGGTCTCGGATAAAATTGCTGATTCAAAAAACTTACCGATTCAAATGTCCACATCAACACAATTAAACGAAAATATTTTGAATCTGTAATTTCAAATCGCTTTTTGATTCCTGGGTATATGGCAAATCAGGGTTTTTACACAAGTCTGGTTTCAAAATTCTATGACTTTTTCAGGTTTTCCAGGTCTAATTTGGGAAAAATTCCAGATCTATCTTTCTTTTTAAAATCCAATCAAGATTCATTTTAACTCATTCTATTACAGTGAAAACGACTTTTTAACGATAAATTATTGAATTGTAAATTTTTCAATAATACTTATATAAAAGTGAAAAATAATTCTGTAATTATTATATTATTTGTATTATTATTACAAATAGAACACTTGAAGAACAATGATAGTCCAACTATTTATTTTAAAGTTGCGATTATAGTTGGAAACAATAGTAATCTAAGAAACTCTGAAATTTTTTAAAAAGTTAAGATAAAACTTTTAAATTGGATAAACATCTAATTTCGTCCATATATAAATTCATCGAGCTTTAATCAGTTCATGAAATTTCCCATGGAAATCCTGCGTACGCCCTTGCTCTTCTTCCTTTTGTTTTTTTATGGAATCCGAATATTCTAAAATAATTATTAAGAGTTTGAAATAGAGGCTACTTCAAAATTTCAATGCATTTATCCAAAACTCCATGACTTTTCCAGGTTTTCCAGAAGTTTTTCAAAATTCAATGACTTTTCCATGTCTTCCAAGTCTTGTGGCAACCCTGCAAACTATAATATAGAGATATACAAATTAAAAATATTATTTTAAAATTAAATTTGAAAATAAAATCATATACTTAAATTGAGATATTTAAAATATTTAATATTTTAATTCATAGTAGATTCCATATAATTGCGATTAAAAATGTTCACTTTGAGATTGGATTTGGTTGTGATGCGACATCCATAAAAGGCTTTAAATTTGTCTTGATTCAGATTAATATGCGTCTGTTATTAATTAAATGGATTTTATTTCGTGCAGAAAAATGCAGCATCTCCATTTTTCTATAAGAATATCTAAATTGCTTGAAAACATAAATGCTAAGATACAAATAGCACATTATCTTGCAGCTGATCCCGTTGAGGATGCTGGTGCCTAGGACCGGCTGTTTCCGTAAACAGCATATTTTCTGACCCACTAGAGCAAACGTAACACGATGCGCATATTTAGAATTCAGTATGGCGCATCCTACGGTGCATCGAATTACATCTTATGTGCTGAGTTCAAACACCACTTTGGAGAGATGGATCCTTCTCTAACGTGCACCTCGCCTGAGTCGTCGTGTCTGCATCTTTACGTATACAGTTCTCTTCTGCAGATGAAAAAGAAGACGCGACCTTATTTATCTGCAGGGTGGCAAAGGGAGTGCACCACAGATGAGACGAGGTGCGACGCACAGAATTTCAAATGAGACCTGCCCAACATCCATAACACCCCATGAGAGTCAGTCATGCCACATAGAAGCGATACGTCTCAAGGCTGTAGATGATTCAAAGACACGAAATACGGATGTGCAAGTGCAAATATAGCATACCTTTGCACGTGGACGTAAGCGAATGAAGTACTAGTCGCGTCTCTTCATATCAAAGTATCTTTTAGATCTAACATCTTGCTTTATGCCCGTATCACATCCTTCTAACTTTCAACACCTCTCATCATTGACATCCCCAGACGCATTATAAGGGACATTTTTCCATCTAAATTTTCATTACAAAGTAAAGTGAACTAACTTCAAACATCGTCTTCTTAAATGCAGCATCACTCTTACTTACATTTTTAAATTGATCCAATTTTCCCGCTTTTTAAAAATTGGTAATTTTTTTTTTTTTTAATATTTAGTACCATTTCGCCAATTTTTATTCGATCAAGTTAAAATTCTAAAACAATAAAGAAGATAGATAAAGCTACAAATTCAGTAAATTTTATTAAAATTAGACAAAAATTGTGTAACAGTGGTTTGAATTTGGATAATAACCGAATTTTGACTAAAAAATCGAGTTTTGTTCGTTTAAAACATGATTTTAGAAAAAGTAACTTTATGAATGTGTATAATTTAAGGTTTTTTAGTTCAATTAGGACCAAAGCTACATTACGAATAGTCTTTACATAAAGTATTTGATAAAAAAAAAGTTTTTGGATTCAGCGTGCCCAAATTACCCTAGAAAAGTTGTTGTCTACCCTGCAGCAAAATGGCTGTCGACCAGTGTTATTGGTGTTAAATATTTAATGTTTCATCATTAAATGCCTTTGTTGAAAATAATCATATGCATAAGATTTTACATTTTAAATAAGTAATAGAAAATCATCTCAGGTGATAAGAAAAAAAACCAAGACATACCGTTTCAGTATCTAATAATATAATAATATCTAAATTATTGCTGGTTGTTACTAATCATATTAATTTTTAGTTTATGTTACAGTCAAGACTCGCTTATTGCAAGGCGTGTGACTCGTCTATTGCAAGGGCTGAGCGTTCCTCTGGCCCCTACCTTTGCTGTATATGCAACACTGTGGTTGGGGCGACAACCAATCTACTGCTTGCTCTAAAAAACAACCTTATCGATAGTTGCAGTGCTGGAAGTCCCTCTCCTCTTGCAATAAACGAATCTCGCTCATATATATATATACTATATATAAAATTAGCGTTCAAAATTGGCAAATATTAGAAATAAAAAAAAAAAATTTGCTTTCAAATTTTTTACTTGTTTTCAGTGAATCTCAGAATGCTTTTAAATTGCAATACATTATTTTAAAATTATTTTAAAAACGGACACTGGCAACTGCGCATGGTGCCAGTGAAAATTTCACAAGACTTTCAAGCGCAATTCAAGAATTTTTCGTTGACTTTTATAGCAGGTCTCGCCAAATTATTCTATCCAAATTCTTTTAAAACACGAAGCTCTTTTCAGAAAAAGTATTTGCATTTCTATAATTTTCTTGAAAACTATTCAATAAAATTTGAAAGAATTTCGTTCTCTGACTGTGCGTGAATTAATCTAGCAAATTTTTTCTTTTTTTAGATTAAGTTCTAAGCTTCTTCATAAAAAGTATATAGAGTTTCCGAAAAAATTTGCCCTCTCTAAAAGTCGGGAACTGTCAAGTAAATTTTATACAGGGTGGGCCATATAAAATTTTTAATTTAAAAAGTCAATAAAAAAAAACGGCTTGATATTTTTCTAACAATCGCATAATCAGAAAAAAAGGTGATGTGAAGTACTCCAAAATTGGGTGGATCGGATAAGCTACTGTAAACTCAGCCGTGGTGGTCATTTGTCCGAAATTGTTTTCCACAAATAAATTTCATAAAACAACCTTTCAAATAAATGTTAGACCTTTGAAAAATATCAAGCCGTTTTTTTTAATGACTTTTAAAATTTAAAATTTTATATGGCCCACCCTGTATGAATAACTGAATTTTTTAGCCTGATTTCCGCACTTTCAAATTCGTATGACCCTTGTGACCAGTGTATTAATTATTGATGTTCGATGAATGAATTTTTGAGTTGATGTGTATATATACGCAAACGTGGGAATGAAGCTAGCTGCAGTACAGAAATTCGCATAGTGCATTACCAGGAGAAGATGTTCAGAGATTGTGCCCTGAAGCAAGACGTATGTGGGTCACCAGTACCCCAACCACTCAAATCTCTTTCCTCGTCCGCCACACCGGACCCTTCCAAATCCACTCGTTTCACTCAGTCTCTTCCTTTCCATGGACATGCAGGATGCGCTTCTTCTCTTTTCCATTTCCGTTTTGTTCGAAACGACATCCGCATGGCCTACAATTCCAATAAAGGCACACCTGGAAACAGATTAAGGGGACATGTGGGTATTAACTTTCAAAACTGGGCCTCGTTGTGTATGAATTTATTCCCTTTCTGTGAATCCGATTACGAGCTGGTGCATATCTTTTATTTTATGTCATGTCAACTCCTTCTTCCTCAATTATAACACTCAAAATATCTTTATAGAAAATCTTGGATTTTTTCGAATATTTCTAACTCTTTGAACAACAATATTGCTGCGATACAAATTCTATTCAAATCGAGTATTACTGAATTGCATATACGATTTCAATTCGTTAATCAATAAAACCTTTTAAATTCGCTCCTAAAGAATGATAGCCTGATGATAAAGTGAAACTCTCTCTTGCGAATTATCAGAGAACTTCTGCATAGAATCGTCCTGCTCTGCTGATCATGCAAATTAATCCGATTGTCTGTAATCGGTCAGCAAAATGAATTAATTGATGTACTCCGTAAACTCACACAGTCGACTGTGTTTCCAATCGAAGATGAGCGATAATAGATTCAAACGCCAGAACCTCCTCATTATTTGATCAAATTTGATTGCCTGTTGATATTTTTCAGAGAATAACCTTTTTTGCTCATATCCATATCAAAATATAAGCTCAGATAAATTAGTTTGCATGACTAGGAAAAAAATTTGAATTTTGAATTTCTATTATGCATGCGTGCTAAATTTATTATACTTGTTGAGTTTTACCTTTTCTGGCTTGGTAGATTCTGAATACCAAAGATTACGATAAGCACACTCGAGAGTAAAGAAACTTCCAGAGTAAATTGAACATCTTGAAAATCAAGCCATTCAAGAAGCCTGTCTACTATTTGCAAATAATTAGAAAGAATCAAGTACGAGTACTTTATAATCCGCAAAGCTTGCCAAAGGAAATTACATTATAATAAATGGCTAACATTATCTTCTTAGATTAGGATTCACCACAATCTTATTAGCAAATTTCAAAGTGACATGTTTAATAACATGTCTAGTATTATATTGACCCCAATTCATAGAATTTTTGTTCATTTCTCGTTATTTTGGCATAGGGTCAGTTTCTTCTTATTTTCTTTGATTAAAATTATCACTATTAGATTTAAAATTGCGCAAAAAGAAAGAAAGGCAAACGTTTCGGCCACATATGGGGGCCCTCTTCAGTGCCATAAATTCAAAAATTTCTGTAAAAGATTAGAATATAGGAGATAATTAAAAATAATAACATATATTCAAATTTGATCATGATTTCAATTGAGACGATCTAGAAATTTTAGACAGAAAAACTCATTATTTTAAGAGACCCTTAGCAGAAAATTTTATATGAAAAAAGAGGGTAACAATTGCTTAAACGTACATTCGAGATTCCCTATAATGAGAAGCTCGAGCATCGGAGGTCTCTCTGCATCGAGTGCGAGAGGGATCCCCTCCATATCCTACTTGTTGCTATGCGCTGTTATGCGCATTATATGATGCGAGCAGTCAGTCTGTCAGTGATGCCATGTGAAAAATTGTATGTACATAGTAAAAAAGCGTATAAAAAAGATTTTTGCGAGTATTCAACATGGAATTGACTTATTTGACGGAATGTACTCAAAATACTAAAAATATATTGGATCTATAACTTAATTCGTGCGGTTTGCTAAGAGATGGCGTAACTTAATTATTATTCCATCGTTCAAATATTTCAAACATGCGTTAGAAAGCTACTGTCATTGTGCGTCTATTTCAGTATATGTTATTCATATGAAGCGTAAACAACAATAATATTTTTTCACTCAAATATGTCGAACTTTGTGCCTGAAAAAGTGTTTTTGCGGGGAGTTCTTCTTTATTACTTTAATATGAAGAAAACTGCTGCCGAAAGTCATCGTATTTTGGGTGGAAGTTTATGGTGAACATGCTCTAGCTGAGAGAACGTGCCAAAAGTGGTTTGCACGATTTAAAAGTGGTGATTTTGGCTTGGAAGACGAAGAACGTCCTGGGCAGCCAAAAAAGTTTGAAGATGAAGAACTGGAAGCATTACTCGATGAAGATTGTTGCCAAACACTAGAAGAGCTCGCAGAATCTTTAGGAGTCTCTCAAGCAGCCATTTCAAAACGTTTAAAAGCAGCCGGATACATTCAAAAGCAAGGAAATTGGGTTCCACATGAACTCAAGCCGAGAGACGTTGAAAGGCAGTTTTGCATGTCCGAAATGCTGCTGGAACGCCACTAAAAGAAGTGATTTTTGCATCGGATTGTTACTCGTGATGAAAAATGGATCCATCACAACCCCAAGCGCAAAAAATCATATGTGAAACCCGGTCAACCAACCAAATCAACGGCAAAGCCGAATATCCATGGCGCGAAGGTAATGCTTTGTATTTGGTGGGATCAGAAGGGTGTGTTGTATTATGAGCTGCTAAAACCGGGTGAAACCATCAATGGAGAACGCTACCGAACACAATTAATCCGTTTGAAGAGAGCAATAGCCGATAAACGCTCGGAATATGCGACTAAACACGAGGCAATAATTTTCCATCATGACAACGCTCGGCCCCATGTTGCTATTCCGGTTAAGAATAAATTTGGAAAACAGTGGATGGGAAGTTTTACCTCACCCGCCTTATAGCCCAGACCTTGCCCCTTCTGACTACCGTTTGTTCCGGTCGATGCAGAACGCCCTCACTGGAATACGGTTCACATCAGAACAGGGTATCAAAAATTGGTATTGATTCATTCTTGGCCGCCAAGCCGGCGCCGTTCTTTTGGGATGGAATCCGCCAATTGCTAGAAAGATGGGAAAAAGTCATAGCTTCAGATGGGTAATACTTTGAATAATACTATTGTACATGTTTTTCTTAAATAAACGTTCAAATTTTGAAAAAAAACCGCACGAATTAAGTTATAGATCCAATAATAATATAATAATAAAAATATCTATGCTTATCAGGTGTATTTTTGAATATTTCCAGAAAAAAAGAAAAGTCTTGGGGATAAATGTAATAAACAGTAATATAAATGTTAAAATGATGCTGTTGGTTTTCATTTATAAAAAATGCGTTTCGAAACATAGTATTACACACGTAGTATTGATCACAATAATAAACTGCGCAAAATTATACATACTGATTAATTGTAATCATATAAAATTTTCATACATATTGTTTAAAAAAGGAGAATTTCACTTATCTACAGTAATGTGTGAAATATCAAAATTTCCAAAAAAACTCATGCAATTTTAATGTTCGATAACCGACTTTACTCCAAAATATTGAAAACTCCAGATTGGAAAAATCAAATATTAAATTTTTCATTTCAAATACTGTAAAATTACACAATTAAGTAATTTTTCAATAATTGAACAATTATTTTCTCATTAATTTGTGATAAAAGCCATTAAACTCATTGATTACTGCTTCAAATTCGAGCACGCTTCATTCCGTAATAGTGGGGGAAGAGGGGTCGATCGTCTATTCGTTGTGGAGAACCGTGACGCGCTCGTATAAGGGAGGACTTGTTACAGGGAATCTCGTTATAGGGAAACTCGAGTGTAATCACAGATTTAAAAAGTTATAATACATCTTATAACATGATTCTTGAACTACTTTTAAGTACTAAAAATTAATTGATTTTGAGATTCTTATTAACATTTATGTTTTTTTGATTCCATCAACCGATGTTTTGATTTCATGTTTTTATTTTTTTATAAATGTATGCAAATTATAAACTCAATATGTATTTAATATAATTTAGTTATAATTTATAATATAAGATTAAAATTCAATTTTTTTTTTTTTCTTTTTTTTTTTTTTTTGGTGAGGAGGAAAAATGGCAAAATCTTTTATAGACGTTGTACAGGACTCTCCTAGGACGGGTCTAGGCATACCTGTTAAAACCAAAAAACCCCCTCTCTCGAACCAATACACCACCCGCGGAACCGCCTTTCGGCTTTAAACTTCACGGGTGGTTGGTTCCATTAAAGTCGCGTACGACTCTTCCGTCATCCGTTCGCTCGGAACTTCCATCCGCGGCCACACGCCCACTAGGATAACCGACTAGCCGCGCCACCCAGGGGAGAAACAAACAGATTCCTCCCCCGAACGACGCGGACAGCCAAGTCTACCCGAGACGCAGGACCGCGGGTGCAGACCCCGATGCGATTTCTACTAGTCCTCCCCGTTGTTTCGCTCTTGACGCCCATCAAGTTTTCTCGTCTTCATCACAAGTGTGACGAATGACTCGATGAGCGTCCAGAACCGTTCAGACTGGAGCATGAGAGGGACCATCGTGTCAGGAGTAAGTTCGGAATCCACCGCCTGACCGAGGACCTCCCTAGCCACACCCCATTTTGCGCAGACGAAGAGTGCGTGCTCTGCGTTATCCACCGGGAAATCGCAGTAGCAACACGTCTCCTCGTCTCTCTTCTTAAAGCGCCTCAGGTACGCGTTAAAACAGCCATGGCCCGAGAGCGCTTGCGCCAAGTAAAAGCCGACTTCCCCGTGCTTTCTGTTCAGCCAGGTGGCGAGCTCCGAGATCAGGCGGTAGGTCCATCTCCCTGTCTGCTCACCATGCCATCTCATCTGCCATTTCTCGACGAGTCTGCGCCTTCCATCCTTGTGGATGGCCTCCTTCGCGCGAGCGATTTCCTGCAGGTCGGCGCAAGTAAGCTCCTTGCGAAGCTGAAAGGTTTCCTGCCTTTCCTCCGCCAATAAATCTATTGGCGGGACGCTCGCCAGGACCAGCACAGCGCTCGTCGAGATAGTTCTATATGCCGAAACTATTCTCATCGCGACAAGTCGCTGCGCCGAGAACAGCTTCTTCTGGATAGCATGGTTTTGCAAGGCATTGGCCCAGACCGGAGCTGCATAAAGCAGCTTCGAATGGACCACGCTCGCCACCAATTTTCTTTTCGCTTCCCTGGGTCCACCAATGTTTGGCATAAGCCGGGCCAAGTTCGCTCCACATTGGATTGCTTTGGCAGCTGCGATCTTTAGGTGTTCGCCAAAGCTAAGCCTACGATCCAGCTGCACCCCCAGGTACTTAATGCTTGTTTTCCACTCGACTTCATGCTCTCCGAGAACGATCCTCGGATATTGGAAGGATCTCCTGTTCGTAACGAGCAAAGCCTCGGTTTTCTCAGGGGCCATTTTAAGGCCTCTGCCATCCAACCAGCGCTTTGCTCGCCACAGACTAATAAAATTCCATTACAAAACTTTCTAAGTTTCTGATTGGTAAGCTAAACTATTGACGTGTTTTTCATAAGTTTCTCCTTTTCTCTGTTCACTTTTCAGTGCGGATTGGAACTTTGTCGCGCCGTTCTTATCACTCAACAGTATTTTTCGTGTTTGAAACGGAAAAATTGTTACATTCTTATGATTATATAAATTTATTAAAAACTACAATATGTTATCTAAAAAAAAAAACTTTTTAAAATACCTCATATGGATCTATAGGTAAATACTTTAACTTTATATTGATATTTATTTTTGTTTCCTTATAATGACGTTCTTTTTCAAACTATAACAATCTGTTAATTTTTAAATTAATTTTAATATTTTTCTGTATCCTATTATACAGAGAGACAAAGAACAGTTATGACTCTGTTTTTATAATGTCTACTACGGTTTATGACAAAATTACGATTTTTGACTATATTATGAATAGATTTATATGAGGAAGTCGTAAATAACTTCGAAACGTCGAAATGCATTATAATTTTGGTCTGAAGAAGTCGTTTTTGTCTTAATCAACTTTATAAGCTACTTAGAGCTATTACATTTGTTTACGACTTTGATAAACAATTTCACTAAATTGTTATAAATTAAATTTTATTGTGTTTTAAATAAATGTATTGGAACTTAAGAGTTAAAACTAGAAAAAGATGGAAGTCACAAATTTTTCTATTCTGTATACGTGTATGTGGTATTAAATGTAAAATCTAATGTAAAATTTAATGTAAAATCTAATATAAAATTTAATGTAAAATAATGTCTCTTTGCTACTTATTACTGCACTTTGTCACTTTAAACTGTATAGGAGGTGCGAACACTTCGTCTACGACTTCTCTTAAAGCAATTTTGCGAAATATGGCGATCGAGCGATTACTGCCTTCTTCTTCACCCTTCATTACCTCTTTGAGTATTTTCACCTTTCTCACGTTCTTTCGTCTTTTTTGCAACGAGTTGCCTTTCTTTGGTCTCAATTGAAAATCTGATCGTACTTCACTTCACATTTTCAAGAAAGTATAAATCATTTGCTATAAAAAATTAATTGTTCAATTTTCAATTATGCTCTTTCGAGAAGAGAAGAAGATTGATTCAGAATCATTCAGAACCTCGAATAAAAAAAGCTAAGATCTTGATCGAAAATCTTGAAACTTTTTTTCGAGATTCCGTATCACGATCAAGTTTTGAAATCATTAGACTAATTGTTACGAGCGCATCAAGACCGCGGAATTTTTCCAAAAATTCGTATTAATAATTCATTAATTAGATTTGTATGCCACTTGAAGCGCACGTAACCCGAGCACCATGACAAGATCGCTGATGCAGCTCATCAATGCTCGGGTCGAAGACTTTAAAATATGGTTGCTTCAGGAAGGAAATTTCCAATTTTGCTACTTTGAGCCAAATAGTTATTAAATTTAAATCATTATTATATAACTTCATCGTTAAGATGTTATTGATTTTGATGTACTTAAACATGCAAATGATAGATCAAAGTCAATGAAATTGTACATTATGAAAAATTGGTATACATTCATATTTTAATAAGTAACTTTTCAATCAAAATATATCAAAATTAAAGTTAGCATTATTAAAATACATGCATGAAGTATATTAAAATTAAAGATTAAAAGCTGTATCCTTATTAAGATGGAAGTATTTCGAATTTAATATTCGCTACTGAAAATCAAACTTCCATTATATGCGATGAAAGGTTAATACAGACATTTTTAACAGTATTCCAACAAATTTTATCCGAGTAATAATTTACCAAATTAATTCGAAATTAAAACTAAAATTTGAATAAAAGCAGGATCATTATAAATATAAATGACGAAAACTAATAGGTAAATATCTGCAGCCACTTATATAATCAAATGTGTTAAATTTCTATATTCTGTTTTGCATTATATTGTTTTAGAGTATTAATGTAAATAATAAAAAACTAACGCGTGAATATCTGTATAAATTAATATAATCGTACATTTTGGTTTGTATAAATATTAAATTACACTATATTATGTTTCAGATATATATATATATATATATATATATATATATATATATAGCTTGGAACTACAAAACAACGCGAATTCTTCAAAATTTTCATTCATACTATTTCTAAATAAATGTAAACTGTAGGAAACTATTATAAATTGGCACAGGAATCGGATGACTGGAAAGTAAAAGCAAGAAGGAGAACGCAAGTCTTAAAGAAATAAATTTAAGAATTGAAATATTTAAAAATAGTACGCTAGCGCACATAATCATTTTTCAGCTCTATCTGGCTACGTTGTGAGAGAAGAATACATTAAAATCAGACTCAAAACGTGGAAAATCTCTCAAACACAAGTATCAATGATGTTTAGTTTTTCCATAGTTTCCAAATAGTTTCCACCTAGTTTTTATATACTTTTCCCTATATCCCCTTCCGAATCTCCTATTATATTTTTGTTACCCGCATAAGTACTACAGTGCTTTTGCTATAAACATTATAAACTATAAATACTGTAACCAAACTTGGATAGCTGCGAGTTACCATAGCCAGTGCATACGATATTTCTGAAAAGGATCTGAACCAATGTTTTTTCTAATTATGAAAAATATTTAAGGTGTCAGAATACAGAATTAATAATCAAAGGAATCGATTTAATTATTTTATATCGATATTTGATTTATTGGTGTCATGAAACATGATCCAAAAATATCAACTACATCAGAAATAACCATTTCATCACAAATTTCACTTGGCAACGGGTAATGACCAGTAGGCTATCAAGTAATTAGGCAACAAGTAATAACAAGTAGGCCACCAGGTATTTAGGCAATCGGTAATTGCAAAATTACTGATCAGCATGAACTCCTTCCAAAAATCAGGCCACCCAGAAAAATCCCAAAATCATCGAAATACCCCACCTAAGCATCATCGATACGAGTCTTCGAGGCAAATCTAAATTCAATCAAATTCGCAGTCACTCGAGCAACCTGGTACTAACCAGAACTACTCGGACAGTAGAGAATGTAGTTTTTCTACTTCGCCCGTCCGCGGTTCGGAACAAGTACGTCCTATCACCTGGATAGTTGAATTAGATTCGTAAAAAGACCTAGCCAGGGCCACAAATTGGGGATTCTACTTGGGCGGACGTAAATACTTCAAAATCTTCTCTCCGACGGAAGCCAAACGCAGGATAGTGACACTGAGAGTATTTAAAAATACTCTCACTGCTAAGTTCGGGTTTTTATTATACAGAAGCTCGCCGGTGGTCAATTGGTCGCAAGTACCAATAGTGTGTCGCGATCTGGAGCTAAAAATCTAGTAAGTCAAGCACTAACTAGATAAGAAAATCTACACCTCGTCGAATCTCAAAACGACGAGGAGTCTATTTTCTGAAACCATAAATAGGTTTACTGTGAGACAGGAGTGGCGAAGGACAGGCAATTTAAAAGTACTGCCTCCCTTCCAGTTCAAAGCTATCCATTTCTTTCTCACCTTAAAACTATAAGGTCCAAGTAAAGAAAAAGGGTGTGTGCGCGAGTGAGTCGCGTAAGGACAAGGGTGGTTCCCTTTTGGAACCACGACAATCTTAAGTCGAATTTGGCCCGGATCTCCAGGACTTCAGCAGCCAGAACGTATTCTCTTCTTTGCTTTTGCTCCCAGGACATCCGGTAGGATTAAGGAACAACAATAAACACAAGAAGGCGGTAATGTACCTATGTATCGTTCTAATTTACTCTTTATTATTTTAACTCATGTAAAAATGTTCACATCGGTCTGTTATTTTGCTTTTCTTAAGAATAAATTGTCTGTTATTTATATGAATTTTAGCCACTAGATTCGAAATTATTTGAAGCACCTTTTCCCATTTTCTTTCTTTAAAAATTAAAAGTGATAAGCGTAGAATACACTCTCAGTCCGAGAGTAGAAGACCAACGACCCCAAATAATAATAAACGAATTTAGCTAATATTTATATTAACTAAATTCGGCAGTTTGGACGACCTCCGCGTACTCCTACTTATTAATGAAATATATTGAAGGTAATGATATTTAATTTTTAATTTTAATTTTATTTAATTGGTAATAGCCGTACGTAACACTAATCGTTTCGAAATGCATTACTATGCTTCCTCGAATAAAACTCATTATCTAAAAATCAAGTCTGTATTAGTAAAAGAAGAAGTTAATAATAGGCCAATTTGGAACAAATTAAATTTTTTGAGGAACTTAGCTAAAGACTTAGAGTGGTTTTAAGCAGAAAGTGTCACTCTGTCGGTGCTCTATAGAATCAAGCAATCCACTTCTAGTTAGCTAGAAGCCAGAAACCGGGTAAGGTCGAAGATAAATGTTTTCGTTCTACCTGCAGAGGTGACTCAATGATTTATCTTCATCTTAAATTAATCTCGGATGGGTTGACGTTAAACGAGAACTTTGTCGCTGCAACTTCACTTGGTATTTGAGTGACCCAAACTGAGAATTTCATCTCAAGTTTTGGTCCTGATTGCCGAGTACTCGTTCTCTTTCTCATTGACTATAACGTGTGCTAATTTAACGATAAAACCTTCGCATATCTTCACTCCAGATGAAACTCCATTTCAGAGACGCGTGACAATGAATCTTTGGACCCAATTTCTGCCGAAAACTGAGAAAATGAAACTTATAAATTTAGAGAAATTCGCATTCTTGTAATAATAGTACAAAAAAGATGTTGAATGTAAGATTCATATTTAGCTAATTTAATTAGACAATCATGTTTGATATTAAAGCTAGATTCATTTATTTGAAATGTTAAATTTCATCTCCACATTGCATTTCTCTTATCATTCCTTCAGACCACTTGGCTCAGGGCGGTTTGCTTAGTTGGCAGTTATTTTATCGTATTATTGGCTGGTCGATTCGTCGCAACGTCGTTAGCTGATTTCACGGATAAGACGAAGGAAAGGAGGTTAATAAAGGAAGGGATTCGAGTTAATCGTCGATTTAACAATTAACAAGCAAGGTATAAGATCCATATTTCACAATCATCGCCAAAAAAATCAATTTCAAGTGTAATATTAGGGTCATATATCGTATATGGATTCCTACTATAATGGCCTTATTTTTTGGGAAAATTGATGTCTGTGTCAACTCTGCTGGAAGTAAAAGGATAGAAAGAGACAGAGACAGGGGTATAGAAAAACAACCTTTTCTATCTGTTCCCAGTAGCCGATTTGCATCCCCAAAACGCTAGTCTTTTTATTTCCAAAATTATATTCACCATGTCAAGGAATATCTATCTCTTCCTATCTCCAGTCTATCCCTAGGTCCGGTAATATCTTATCTTCCCACCCCATCGTCTATTCCTGCATCCGGTAATATTTATATCTTTCTATGATTGTAAAAAAAATTTGGATATACTCTATAAATTTGAATCAGTCAAATTTGCACTGATTGAATCAGTGATTTGCTTTTTCACTGATTCACCAGTGAAAAAATATTTACACTATTGAATCTGTTAATGCTCACTGTTAAATCAGTTAATTTTCACTGATTGAACCATTGCAAAATATTTTTTACTGTTAAAAGAACCTGGATTGAGGAAGAGATATACAAGCGATAGAAAGTGATAGAGGTAAATAGATGAGGGATATATTGAAATAAAGAGAAGAAAATTGAAAGATATAATCGTGAATTTGTATTGGCAAAATGATAGAAAAAGATATAGGCCAATATAGAAAAATAGGCTGAGATTAGGAGAAGGGGATTGGAAGAGATATATGTAAATTTGGATAAACAAGAGATAGAAAGTGATAGTAGTGGATAGATGAGGATTTAGATTGACAAAAATATAGAAAGAAATAGAGGTGGATAGCCAAGAGATAGAAACATATTTAGGTGGATATACAAAGAATAGACTGAGATAAAGAAAACGTGTTTGGAAGATATAACCTTGAATTTGGATTGACAAATAAGTAGAAAAAGATAGAGGTGAATATAGACAAGATATAAAAAGATATACAGATGATAGGATTTCTATCTGTTTACTTCCAGCAGGGAAATAAGATATTAATTTTAAAATTTGTGAACTTGAATTAAAAGAACTACAGTAAAACCTCATTTATCGGGACGCTCTTGAAATGTAAACACCTCGTTTATCGGGATTTATAGGGGTTCCATATTACCACCTACAGTCTCATGGTGGGTTGCCATGACTCTTGTTGTATGTTGACATTTAGTAATGGTAACGAAGGTATATATAATACGAAGGTATGTAAAAAAAATTGACATAATAAAACTCCTGCAAATGAAACATCTGCAAACTATGTCACTATGTACAAGGAGTGGTGGCTGGAGGAGAAACAAAATCTCCCGATAAATGAGGTTTTACTGTATAAAGAAAGTCTGTTTACCCCAACATTTTTATAATTACAAAATAAATATTTGTGAAAATTATTTTTTGAATCTATGAAAATTTAGGAAAGAAAAATCTTCTACAGTACCTTTCATTTAATTTTACAAATTTTCAACTTGATATCTTATTTCGCATGGGCGTGAGCTTACACACAAATCAATGCCGGTAACGTAAAAATCTGTAGGTGATACATGGCCTTAAGTCACTGAAAGCTTGAGTACAAATAAACGGGATCGATTGGCCATAGTTTAAGATTTATCACATACTCCTGTATTTCCAAGGATCTATTTGAGTTTATCAGTTTATGGACTAATTAAGAGTTTCATTTAAAAAAGAATATGAAGTAGAATGGTTTTGAATAAAACTTTGGATAAGTCCACTGACTTTAAATTGCGTTAAATTTAAAGAGATAGAAACTTTTCCTTCGACATCACAGATTCATTTGAATGTAATTTTTATACTTATTGTGCTCAAACGGAATGAAACGTTTCAATTTGAAAACAGATTGTGAAATAAAACTGAATCATATTATAGATTTTTGATATATGAAAAATGAATGAAATATGCTGAAGCTTGTATTAGGAATTTTGAATAGTATTTTGCCACATGTGAAACCGTAAATAAACGAAATACCTTCGCAAAATACAAGAAAGAACACCAGTGCCATGACGCTTTGTTTGCAGAATCGCGTCGCGTTGCACCAATGAATGATAGCAAACGACAAATTTTACGTCGCGTCTCCACATGGCGTTAAAGCTGACAAGTAAAAAAAGTTAAAATGAAGTAGAAAGAAAAAAAGGAGAGGTATGAAAAGAGGAAAGTTCAGAAAGAAAGTATGAGGAAAAAAACAGAGATGCAGAACATCAACGGAATATCGATAAGTTGCAGCCTCGCAAAGTTTAGCTATTTTTTAGGCATCGTTTATCAAACTTTCCTAAAGAATATTCAATGATACATATACTAAGGATAGAGTTCCTTCTTTGCTTAATTGGGATTTTTTATCCTCTGCATGTCTTTTCGTAACTGGTGATTAATTATTGCAATACTATCGCAGCTTTAAAATTTAATATTATGTATATTATTTTTCATTCTTATTTATATTTTTCCTACTTATATATTTTTTTAAATTATCATAATTAGCTTTATTACACTTTTTAAATCTTGAACTTAACTTGGAATATAAATATTCATCGTTTCGTTGTAAGTCCTAGCAAAATATTTTCAATTTATTCACGAAAAGATCAATGTTAACAATTATTGCTAAACTACACTGTTGAAAATGTTTGTGATTTTACAATACATTACAGTACAAATTGTAATGTAAAATTACAATCGGAGTATTGTAGAGTAAAATTACAATAATTTTAATGTAATGTAAATAAATTCTTCAAAAGATATATAATAATTAACGAGGATTTCAGAAATATCAAAACAATCGAATTATCCATTGAAAAATACAGTCAAATCTCAGTTTATATGACTCGTAGCAGCATTATCTATTCGGAGCAACAGTATTCCGTGTCAGAATTTGGGAGCGACGTACAAGGTAAGTTTAATTTATTTAACACGTTCCGTGCCACGTTGGGCGTATACGACCCACGTTGCGGCCTGAACGTAATGTTCCTATCAAGAAATTTTCCCGAATTTCTGTCTCATTCTGCTTCAAAACGAAAGGCAGTCGATGCCATGCGATAACCTCAAATTGAATTAGTGCTAAACTTTCTTGTAAATCATAATTATTTTTAAATTTGTTACTAATTTAAAGTACATTTTAAAATTTGTATATTTAATTTAAAAGTCGAACAAGTGAAACTTATAAATTTGAAAACTGATATCTCTATTGCTTTAATGAATTAAAATTCAAATAGAAAGACTAAATATCTGTAAAACTTCACTGAGAGACTTTTCGTTAGAATAAACCGTAAAAGTGAATCATATTTTAGTATAATATCGTTTCAAAGTGAGGCAAGCAGGGTTTACGTATCAGAAATTAATATAGTGGTTTTCAAGGGGCAAAGTTGATATTTTCGTTTGTATAAATAGAATATATGTTTTACTATCTGTTATAAAACCGACGAGAATTTGAAATTCACTATATTAAAGTTGCGAAGCGAATTTAAAGTGGTGTTAATACATTTTATTCGAAAGACTGAAAGAATCTTTTCAAATTTTCAAACCAAGAATATGGGAATCTGAAAACCACTATATGAAAAATCACTCACTCCACCAAAAGGTTTGACCTTTAGAAGTGACGGCTTCAGAAAAGGAATTCTTGTGTCTTTTTCTGATGCGACATTCTGAAACACATACACAATAGTAAAGGGTTTCCCAATAAGGGTGATATGTTTTAAAATTGAAAAAAAACACTGAATATTCATTCGGAATTGATCGAAATCTTTTTTATTATATTGGATATTCTATGCCATTTATGATTTAAACAATATATCGGCCAAATGTCAAAGCCGTTGAGCCAAAAATGCGCCTCATCATAAAAGATGATTTTTTGATGAAAATTGGAATCATTTTCAATTGATTCCAGAGCCCAATCCGCGAACTCCCGACGCAAACGATGGTCATTAGGCTTCAGTTCTTGGGCCAGAATGATCTTATAGGGATGCAGGCCAAGATCCAATCGCAAAATACGCCAGGTAGTCATCCTGGACAGGCCCAATTCCTGAGATCGGCGTGGCACGGACAATTCACGGTACGGCGGCTATATTCTGTGTAGAACGTGCGGTACGCATACGATTTTTAGGCTTAGTATCCAATAGACTAAATTCACTCTCCAACTTATCGATTATTCGACGAATTGAGAGCGCGGATGGAGCAGAATGACGACCATATTTTGCACGATATGCTCTTTGAACACCGACAAAACTTCTCGAATTTTGATAAAATAATTGGACAATTTCCAAACGTTGTGGAAGCGTGAAACTACTCATGATTAAATGGCAAACCTTACTGATCACAACTGACAGCAGACGTCAAAAATTTCAGTTCAAATGAGCCCGATAGGGACATTCAAAATCATATCACCCCTATTGGGAAACCCTTTACATTGTGCATCTAGAGAAAAAAAAATTTATTTTGCGAGTGTCAAGTTTGATGCCCGAGCAAAGCGAGGGTAACAACCAAACGAGTAAAATAAATGTTTTCCCCGTGAAGCACACGATTTTTTTTTTACTACAGGGTCAGAAAGTGGATTTGTTTGTCCCGCACGGGGCAATAAAGTCCACTTTATGGCACGCTAGTAGAAAAATCCACTTTCTGACCCTATAGTAGAAAAAAAATCGTGTGCAACACGGGAAAAACATTTATTTTACACGTGTGGTTGTTACTCTCGCTTTTCTCGGGCATCAAACTTCACACTTGCAAAATAAATTTTTTTTTTCCTAGTTGCACAATGTACTATTGTTTGCCCCGCACGGGGCAATAGAGTCCACTTTATGGCCCGCTAGTAGAAAAATATTATTATCATACCTTATTTATGTTCACATATTTAAGTACGCAATAATACACTATTTTATAATAACATACTTGAATTAAATTTCAGAATCGCTTTTTGGGTTCGAACCCTCTAACCCTACCTATATTTACATAACTAAACGCATGTCTAACGCCTAAAGCCTCTCGGCTATTCTCGCTTGCCATATTCCGAAAGAAATATCGTTTATAAGCCACTACTGAGTTGGGCTGACTTGGATTGAGTCTACGAAGCCAATCGGAAAACATCGGAAGCACTCGTACGGCATTCTGAAACGAATTATACGAAAAACCGAGAATAAACATTTTGATTTTTGCTGCGCGTCGCCAGGTTTCTAGCAAGTTCATATTCATAATATGAATTTCTCAAAGATGCTTTCCAAAATCTGATATTCATTATTCATCTTATTCAAATTATTTTTAGACAACTTAGTAATCATAATATCATTTTCTCGTACTTTCAATTTCTCGAATAGAGATTCATAATATTTAGTATTTAAAATACTATTTTATCTTCTTCATGTATTAAAGACCGTTATAACTATATCAAACTTCGATGTCATAATATGAATAAGTATAATAAAGCCTCGGCTTTCACCATTTTGGAACGATATTATACTAAATTTTGATTCATCTTTATCATGTACTCTAACGAAAAGTCTCTCAGTGTTGGAAACATATTTACGATTGGAAAAGAACTTTACAATTAGGAGCGGACTAAAAATGATTCTATTGAACACACTTTGAGTTCGACTCATGAAGTGCGATTTATATAAATATTATACAAATATATTTTGTTGTAGGAAGAAAAATGTATCATTGCCGATACTGTGTTGTTAAGACACCGTTCCTAAAACAGCATTTACATTAACAATTTTATAGGCATATTTCTCGAAATTTTTCACAATAAATAAAACGCAATGCAATTTCACAATACTTTTATATTAAAATTACAATACATATGCTGTAACGTACATTTTTTGGTTGTTGTGAAATTACAATACATTTGCAGTAATTTTACAACACCTTACTTTAAGGATACATTTTCATGTATTGTAAAATTACATTACGTTTTGGTAATAAACGTCCATTACATTTATTGTAAAATCACAATAGAAATTTTTAACAGTGTACGTTTTAATTTAGAGAAAATGTGTCAGTTTCAGTTTTTAAAAGTGAAAATATTAAATTGTAGAAAAACAATTAGAACTCTATCAAAGATTGTAGCAAAATTTATTACAATTTAAGTTAAATTTTCAATTTTTTCTATAAACTTTCGTAGTTTTACCGATAAAAATTCTATTACTTTTCGAAAAATGTGTGTAGTATTGCGGCCCTGAATAAAGAGTGCAGAGGGACGTAAACGACTGCGAGATCGGGTAGTTGCAAAACAATGGCGATGGAAAATGTGCTCTTGTGTCGAATGACATGGTCGTCCAACACATTCTAAAGAGAAATAGAAGAAAGAAAATCAAAAGAGAGCAGAAAACCTCAACGTAACTGATGGTGAGGAGTAATCCCCTGTCCTATTCATTGACCCCTTGGGTCAATGCAATTCAGTTACAGAATTCAAATTAAATTTGCTAAACCAACTCCCTAATCTAATTACTTCAAATGTTAAGAGCTGTGATAAATAGCACATCAATCATTATTAGTTTATTGTTAAAGCTAGTTATCTGTTTCTTTTTTTTACTGATTATACAGTAATAACTTCATTCAAAACTCATTAAATTATTTTCTTCATTTATTATAATCATTATAATTTTTGCATCTTTTGTTACATCTTTACGTGAATTTTTGTTTTCTTTTTCAATACTATCGCTCTTTAGGTTTCTTAGTATGATTTTGAAGAGAGTTTTTTTCATTCTTTGTGATTAAGTACATCACATAGAAATTTATCAAATTGATAGCTTAATCGGATTATTTATAAATACTAAAATGAATCAATTTTATTTAAAAATTGTATTAATAATAATTTTTATTCTTACTTTCCTCATGTCAAAATAAATCATATTTCTTGCTAAAGTAAGTAAATAAATGTTCAATAATTCAGTCGCAGTTCAAAAAGAATTAATCACATTAATTCTACTTTATGCCACGTTTTGAAATAATTACTCGTAACTCTCTTGTCGTTAATTTTAAGCACGATGCCCATTTGTGACGATGTGAAGCTTTTCAAGCGAGGCTCCGGTGCGTTTCATGTAAGCGATAAACCTATGGAAAATGTCTCATATGGAAGATGGATATGAGTGTCACCTATCTGGAATATTAATCAATATTATAACGCAGAGCAAGTGGCTTCCATTTAGTACAAACTAGATCATATTTTCTTGCATTAAAAAAATACAGTCTTTAATTGTCTACTTTCTGACAAATAAGAAAAAAATATATATATACCAATCTTTTTTCATAATTCATACCTTTTATATTATATTATATATATATATATATATATATATATATATATATATATATATATTATACACTGCCTTACCAAAGTATTCGGGCACTGATTTTTTAGCAATTACATTAAAGCTCATAATTTTAATAATAGATCAAATAAATTACTTGTCTTGAAATCACTTCAAAGGTAATGAAATTTTGCATACAATGACCTAAAAACGAAATACTTTTGTGCAGTATTAACAAAAATATTGCAAAAAAGTCCAAATTTCATAGTTTGCACCATTTTTGAAATTTAGGGAAACAAAGTTGTAAAAATTCAAATTCGTGAAATCATTCACGAAGAAAATATAGAAATACTTTCAATGTATTTCTAAGCTACATATTTTCTATTTTCCCAGGTGCGAATTGAGCGTCGGTCCACGGTTGGGCCAACCTTGTTAAAGTTGGTCCAACCTTTTTGGCCAGAGGTTGGGCAAACTAGTGAACTGATAACGCTATCCGTCCATTGGTATGATTAGTTGTCCCGACGCCGGGTGCCGGAGATGGGTCGTCTTAGGCAAAGTATGCTTGTACCCGTGTAGAAATTGAAATAAGGGCTCTAGCAGGCCCTGATGAGGTACATTATTTGATTAGTACAGTATTGCGATACCCACGTTCTAATATGTCGTACCCCACATTTGGAAAATTTTTCAGGAAACGATAAAAACGTCTTGCTAGCACAAATAAATAAATGTAAACAAATTTTTGTTTTATACGTTCATAAAAATGCATAAATAATAATAATTAAAGCAAAAAAAATTATTCAAATAAATTTTATGATATTTATGTGGGTTACGCAAGAAGAAAAAATTAAAATATATTTTAGAAAAGAAATTGATTTAATCGTTTTGTAATTAAATAGTGTTTCATCTCATACATAACATTTTTCTCTCTTATTTTGTATTGTTTAATTCATAATTATTATAATATAACATTATTGATACATTTTATTTTTACTATCTTTAATATTGTTTAAAACATTTTTTTTTTCATTTTAAGTACTTTTAATTTTTACATTCTCATCATGGATGAGAAGGTATTGGTTTTATGTGAAAAATGACTTTCGAAATTTTCATCAAATCTTTACGTTTTGAGACCCCCTGAGTCAGAAAAAAGGGTTTTTACGAAAGTGTCTGTCTGTCTGTCTGTCGTAGGTCGTGTGCGGCATAACTCTCGATAGAATTATCAGATTGAATTGAGCTTTGGTACACTTTATCGGAGCCGAAAAAGTAAGGACAAGTTCGTTAACCAGCCACATCCAATCAAAATTGAGGGATGGAGCACTACTTTTGTGTTTTTGAAAATAATTTTTTGAAAAAATCAAAAATTCCAATCCTGGTTTTTGATAGAGCTCATAAATCTCTACAAATTATCCTTATAACATTTTTTGATTAAATCCAAATTAGAAATGTTACAGCATATTCAAATTCGAAAAAAGTCAATATCAAAATTCCATTTTCCAGTTAAATTATACAAGATACGAAAAAACGTTATAATACAATATTATTAAATAAATAAAGGCCTACAAATTTGAATTATAACATTTTTTCATAAGATGCATATTTTTCTTTTTAATTAAAAAAAAAAACTATTGAAAATCCAAAATTCAATTTTTTAACAATAATATTGGAAATACCAAAAAAACGTAAGAATACAAAGTTGTTCGTTTCAAAAAGATCTACAAATTTTGTCTGGTGCAGTTTCTGAAAAAACATATATTTTTCGTTTCAATTCCAAAAAATACGATAAAAATGAAAAAATTCCATTTTTTAGACAAAATATGTGTAATACAACAAAAACGTTGAAATGGAAAATTGTTTACCTAAATGAGGTCTACAAATTCTGATAAAGAAATTTCGGGACAGGATGTATATTTTATGTTTTGATTTTTAATATTGAAAAAATTCGATTTTTTTCACCAAAATATGTGAGATACGAAATAAGCGTTGTTCTGCAAAATCGTTTCCTTAAATAAAGTCTACGATTGTTTTTCCTTTTTAGATATGTGGAAGAAAGTAAATTCTTTTAATCATGTAATTTATTAAAAAGTTATACTGAAATGTATACAGAAAATCGAGCGCGAAGCGCGAGTGTCATGATGAGAATGTGTTCCTTAAGGCCGATAGAGCCTTAAGTAAATTGAATTTCCTGTTTCACTTAAATTCAAAAAGAAATTCAGTGACCTTGAGAAAATGTGTAATTCACATCATCTGTAATATTATTATAAAATTGGTTTGACCTTCAGTATCAAAATATAAGAAATAAACTTAAATGTATGCGAAGAGCACAAGACCGAGCGCGAAGCGCGACGTTCCAAAATTCCGGAGCAGTACTTTGCTTTTAACACCAAGATTAACTTGAATAGCTTTTCGTTTCTTACTCAATCTTTTCAGTTACCTTAACTATATTTTTACTCTCGGCTTCCAAATTTTTTATTGGTGGAGATTGGTCAGAAGCAGAGTCAGTATCATCAATATATTTTATATTATCATAGAAGCAGTGTGTATCTCTCAGCAACACTTTTTTTAATGCCTGTAATTGTTGCCATTTACTTTTAGTTATTTTTAATCGATCTACAAACAGAGGTTTCAGCGGATGCTCTAGATTTAAATGGAGTTGTAAAAATATTATTTATAATTACCTTCTTACTCATTTTATTAAATAATTTCTTAAAATAAACTTAAGACTAATCACAAAATAAAAATTGACTGTCACATCGCTAGCGCTGACTTAACCAATGGATGTGGGATACGACATATTAGAATTCGTGAAAATCGGCATGTGGGATACGACATATTAGAATATTTATTTTAAAATATTAAATAAACAATTTGACTCCCAAGATTTTAATACAAGCTGTAAAACATTATTATTAATCCATTTTTCAAAAAAAGTCAATTTCTCAAATTTTGTGGGATACGACATATTAGAACGTGGGTATCGATTAGTACATTATTGATACATCATTTGTAATCGCACGTTTGAATTAAAAATTTCGTATTCGCTTTTGGATTCGAATCCCCTAACCTACCTACATTATCTACATAACTAAACGCATTCCTAATATCTAGAGCCTCTCGGCTATTCTCGCTTACCATATTCCGAAAAAAATCTCGCTTATAAGCTACTGCTGCAAAGGCTATCTTTTTGTTTCAGGTATTTTAATCAGTTATAGGTTTAAAATTTTTCCACTTTCAATGACTAAATTAAATTTCTATAAAACACAGTATTTTTGAATAAAACTTGAGAAAAACTTTTTATCAAAAACATTATATAATAAAAAGTTGTATACTTTAGAAGTATATATTTTTACAGTACGTTAGTAATAATTTACATAGTATACAACTTTTTACATTTTAATGTCAAGATTTTTTTTTAAATAAGCCAAAATAAGGCAATTTCCACACGGGTATAATCTAGTTAATAATATGTCGACGATTGGTTCAACCATGGCCCAGAGGTGGGCCGACCAAACTATCACGGCCATCTAAGGTAATTCACCAAGGTTGGCCCGACAGTCGGTTCGAGTCTGGGCCATAGTTGGGCCGACAGTTGTTCCTGCAAAGGCAACGGAATCTAGTCATTAATATGCCGACAATTGGTTCAACCGTGGCCCAGAGGTGGACCGACTAAACTGTCACGGTCATCTAAAGAAATTCGACAAAGTTGGCCCGACAGTAGGTTCGAGTCTGGGCCATAGTTGAGCCGACGGTCGGGCACATCTTTGGTTGCCGGTGTTGGCTGCTAAAGATGGTTAAACCGAAACTACCACAGTTGGCCCAACTACGGTCACCAAACCTTGGTCGCCAGAGTAGGGCCAACCGTGGCCCGATGGTCCAACTCTGGCAGCCGACCGAAATTTGCACCTGGGTTTCTTCTAATAATTAATTAATCTTCACAATTTGTAAGATCCGCCTTTTAGGTATGAGAATACTTTGAATCTTTAGAGCTTTCTTTCCCTAAATTTTCCCTAAACTTTTGCACGGCAGTGTATATTACTATCATATACTATTATATATAAATTAAAAATCCCATTACAATATCGTAAAAACTTACAGTTCGATGAAAATTGTTTACATTGAAAATAGTACCTCGATAAAATTTTTAAAATTATTTTCTCGAAATAAGTAATTGAAAGGGGCCCTCATTTCAAGTTAAAATGTTTTTAATAATAAATTGTACCTTTCTTCTGGAACCTAGAGCCAACTTTCCATCAACATTATACTTTTAAAAAATTATCTGCAAATTGAAAATTTTTAAAAGACACAAATCTCCGTGAGATTTCATTCAGAAGTGCTCATTGCAAATTCTGTGGGTCTTCCCTTAAATTTGTGTGGGAAGCCCGAAATCGAATTTTCATAAACTCTAATACTGAGTTGGACGTTCCTAGGACCTAATTTCTATTTTAGGCTTTCCTCAATTATACGATATTTTACTTACGTTCAAATTACTGTATATACAAGTTGATGGGACAACATATATTCTCAGCATCCACACAAGCTGTAGCTTCTGACATTTTTACCATATTTAATCGCACGTATTTCTAGAGAATCAAAAGATGCTAACTTACAATTAAAAAAAGACTAATTAATACTATACTATATACAATTTGAAAGGGCTCAATGACCTTCTTATAAAAACTGACATTTCATTTCTGAAGCAATCAATTTTAAGGAATTCAGTTTATTTATTCATTATTTACATTTTTCTTCATTTTAAAGACTAAAATATACATATTTTTCTCTGTGCGCAATTTTCAACAGAATTTTACTAAAACAATTATTGTTTCATTGACTCTGACATTATGTCATTTTAATGTATTAACTAAAACCATGGTTTTTACTATAATTTTTTTTACCCATTTGACTTTTATTACCATGACTTAACCTGCTTTTATAAAGCCTGATGAGGTTGGCAAACCCATATCCAACGAAACGTCGCTACAATTTCGACATAACGAAGAATTTTCTTCTTTTTATTTTACCCTCATTGATCGCAAACCAACTTATTTCATAATAATATCTATGGAGGGTGACACTACAAATTCTTTAATTATTGTTCAGCGCGAGCTCAATTCTCTTTGAGATTAAACAAAATTATATTTAACGAATTTCCATGGTTTCGGAATTGTCTTCCTCACAGTATAATTAATTTCCAAAGTATTTGAAAGCTAACTCTTCTCTATGATCTGAATTCTAATAAAAGATAATCAAAATTACTAAGACCTGTAAATTAAATTTTTAAATCATTTACTTACATACAATAGTTGAACTTAATTTCTTGATTGACAAATGAAAAAATATACTGCAACAAAGTTGAAAGGATTTTTTATGTAGTTTTTACATTCTATCATATGAGATGGTATTGGTTTTATTTGAGTTGCAAAACATCAAAAATATTGAAACGAATTACAATAGATTTCAGGAAACTTTGATTTGTTACAAGTTTAAAGTAACTCCCAGGTGGAAATTTACAACCGGCTTGGTACCGCGCCAGTACCGCAGAAGTATTTGACGTACTGGCGTGGTACTGGCATAGTGCTGGAGTAAGCACGGCCTACCACCGGCGTGTCTCCGAGAGGTAACCTGTCTGGAAGATGTTCATCGGTACTGGCGCGGTATTGGACATCGGTACCATGCCAGCACTGAAATCTGTACTGGTTCACTATTGGCATTACTCCGAAGTCGGTTGTTAGCCGACACTTGGTCTCAGGACTGGGGCTGAACTATGGCAGTACCACGACAACCCTCGGCCCGGTACCAACTTTCCAGTACAGGCATTGCTCCTTGTTTACAACTGGCGCGGTACTCTGCCGTTTGTAAATACTGGCATGAATCGGACTTTTTCACCTTGGTCCAGGTGGAGATTTACAACCGGCTTGGTACCAGCTCGGTACTTGGTATCGGTACCATTCCAGCACTGAAATCTGTACTGGTTCAGTATTGGCATTACTCCCAAGTCGGTTGTTAGCGGACACTTGGTCTCAAGACTGGGGCTGAACTATGGCAGTACCACGACAACCCTCGGCCCGGTACCAACTGTCCAGTACAGGCATTGCTCCTTGTTTACAACTGTCGCGGTACTCTGCCGTTTGTAAATACTGGCATGAATCCGAATGTCTCACCTGGGTTGTAGCATATAATTTGAACTATTTACCAAATATTTAAAGAATTTGAAAATCTTTCTGTGGAAAAAAAGACGCTTTTGACTTTGCTGGCAAACTTACCTAATTAATTTGAAATCTATTTACCAAATTTCTGTAACTTAGAATATTGAATTTTAATCTGAAAATTTGGTTAACGAATGCCTAGAGACTAGCACGTGCATTGTGGGTGCTTTTTACTTTTTTTTTCTACTTTGTCTCTCATGAATAGAATTACAGACGAACAACGTGAGACCACCCCTCGCGTACATTTGTAATGGCGCCAATTTCTGAGAGTCGATAAATCCAGAGAGAAAGAGACAACGATCCGTCGTTATGCTCGTTGGTTGGCGTTTACATTTATCTCGCAATCACAACGATCGCTGTCATATCGACCTGGAAACTTTCGCACGTGACGAGTACATATCCTCCTGGCGCCTCTCCCTTCTAGCTCTCGTTTTTATTACATTCTCATCATATGAGAAGGTATTGGTTTTATATGAAAAATTACTTTTGGAATTTTCATCAAATCATTACGTTTTGAGACTCTCTGAGTCAGAAACAAATGGTTTTTACGAAAGTGTCTGTCTGTCGTCCTCGTCGTCTGTAAGCACGATAATTTTCGAAAGAATTATCGGATTAGATTGAAATCTGGCACAACTTTTGAGGGCCCAAAAAAGAAGGACGTGTACGTTAACCAGCCGCATCCGACCAAAATTGTGAAACTAAGAGCATTTTTTGTATTGGTTTCTGATAGTGCTCATAAATCTGTACCAATTATCCCAATAATATTTTTCGATTAAACTAAAATTAGGAAAGTTACAGCATGTTAAAACTGAAAAAATCTTCCCGCTTCGCAGGTACATTCTCATCGCACGCTTCGCTCTTCATTCTGTTTGGACCTCGCGTTTCGCGCTTAATCTCATATTCTTCGCATACATTGAAGTTTATTTCTTGTAATTTGATACTGAAACTCAAGTAAATTATATAATATCTTTTACTTTGTATCCATTAGAACCACATTTTCATTTTAAAAAAATTTGGGCGCGCCTGGGGCGCGCGTTTTGGTTAATACGCTTCGCGCTCCAAAAAACGTGGATCTCGCGCTTTGCGCTCGAAGTTCTATGTCCTTTACATACAAATTACGAAATTTGTCCCCAACATTTTTTTCGTATTCCGCGTAGAATTTTGCTTAGAAAAAGGTTTTTTTATTTTTAATAATATTTTTCATTAATAAACATTTGCAATAAAAAAAAATAGATCGCGCCTAGAGTGCCTTTTGATATTCTAAATATGTGAAATATGATGAGAATGTAAAAAAGTCAATATAAAAATTCATTTTTCCAATCAAATTATAGAAGATACAAAAAAACGTTATGATAGAAAATTGCTTACTACAAATAGATTTAAAAATTTGAATGGCAACATTTTTTCATAGGATGTATATTTTTCTTTTTAATTAAAAAAAATTCCATTGAAAATCGTTAATTCAATTTTTCAACCAGAATATGTGAAATACGAAAATAACGTAAGAGTTCGAAATTGTTCGCTTCAAGAAGTTCTACATACAGAAATCTGTCATTAATATCTTTCCTCCGATTAGAAATTACTCTTTGATTTAAAAAGATTATTTATTTGAATTCAATAAAATTTGTTTGATTTAAGGCCATGGAACAATCGGACCACGTGACCAAATTCCTGTAAAAGTTCGTGTAAGATAACTTTTTTATTTTACAAAATATCTTCTAGAAAATCTGAGAAACGTAACAAAAGACAGTAAAGCACGTCTATTTACTTCTTTTTAGTAAAAATTTGGAAAAAAAATTAAAAGACGACAATTGCAGTTAACTGTAAGAATGTTTGCAAAATTTCCACTCAAACGAAGTTGACAGACGTTCTTTATCGTTTTTTATTGTATTTCCCAAATTCTCAGGAAGACATTTTATAAAATAAAAAAAGTTATCTTACACAAACTTTTACAGGAATTTGGTCACGTGATCTGGTTGATCCATGGCCTTAAATAAAGTATCTTTGAACTGAATAAAAATTTGTTAAAATCAAATAAATTTCTACCTTACATTAAACAAATTATATCTTTAACCATATATCAATGCATTAATTACTTTGTTTTGAACAAAAATTAATTTTATTCGAACAAATATTTATTTGTTCCAAAGATATTTTGTTTGAATTAAACAAATGTTATTTAACTTAAATAATTCTTTTGTTTTTATCAAAAAAAAGCCTTTTAAACAAATTATTCTCTATCGTTCAATGAAATCTTTTTTCTTAGTGTAAGATAACTTTTTTGGTAAATATAAAACATTGATAAATTAGAATACTTTTAAAGTGTTTTTAATTCTTCCATAAACTTTCAGACTGTAACCAGGTTACCGATCACAGCACAACCCTGAAATTTTTATTTAATATCATAATGTATGAAATAAAGTTCACCTGGCAAATTTAATATTTTAATAATTTTGTGACATATTTGTGTTCATGTCTTTTGTTTTTATATTGACCCAAATTTAAATCGTTACATTAATTTTGTATAGGCCTTGGGTCAGCTTATTTCCATTAGGATTTTAACCTTTAAGAATTGAAAGAAGCCTGTACCCAATTTACAAGTTTTTAACCTCCGACATCACTAGCCAATTACAGAAAATTAATTTAATTGAACTTAACTGAATTAACTCATTGAATTAATTAAATCCAAGAGATTTAAAATGAGTGCGTTTGCATTTCAATTATTATGTTCTACGATACATAGTTAAACTTTCGTTAAACCTTGAACCACATAAAGAGTTTGAATTTATTAATCAACATTGTTAGTGTTAATAACTGGAAAAAATTAAAACGAAATACAGAATTGTAATTGGTTTCTAGTTTTCGGTGCTGAAGCTTGGAGGCTTTCAAGTTTCAAGCATTGTTATTATAATCCTAAGCACCATATAATCATAAAAGCTACGAAGCTTAATGAATATATGTATATATCGTCGCATTTATTCAGGTCCTTACTTGTTGGATCGTTAAGTCAAGCTTTTGTTAACAGAAGGCATGGATGCGTTACTTCTCTTGTTACACTGGATTTTGTAAGAGCACTCAAAAATATTTATTTAACTTATAATCACTCGCAAAACGTTATTTGATAGTCATTATAAACCTATTGAAATCCTAAATTTTTTCTGTAACAAGAGTACATATATGTATAAGTAGTATTCATAGATTAAAAATAAATTGCTTCAAATAAAAAGACAAATTTGGATAATACTATAATTATGATATGATATATGCAACATATAATATCAGATGATCTAAGTTATATTTTAAAGTCTATAAGAAATAAAGTATTTCTGTCATTGCACGAATAAAATTTGTACCTCTAGATGAAAGTAATTTTTTTAAATAGATTTTTAATTTATAAAGTATGATAATAACCCTTATAACTTGTTTTTATTCGAGATTTTTTGCTAAATCGTATTAGAATAATAAAACATGACTGGGGCTCGCCGGCTCGTTAGTATTTTGACTTTGAATGTACTTTAGAAAAGATAAACTATTTCTGCACTGTAGATAGACTGTGGAAGACAGTGCAGCACATCTGTTTTACATTTATGTAATGGAGCGCAATCCGGTACTATAAATACTGATAGGTGGCATACGCTTACCAAATATACTCGTAACAAAAGGAAACAGACACAAGGGGAATTTTTTACGAAATCCAAAAGGTATATACGCTCGAGAGAATCGTAATAAAACACGAATCGGTTCTCTTATTTGTCATCAAAAATACCAACCTGTCCCAATTTTGTGGTCGGACACACTTTGCCTCCTATATAAAAAATAATCGATTTCCGCTCGAAGAATTCAATAAAAAAGGAAAAATGATTGAACAGTCTTATATTCTTCGCAAACGTTCAAGTTTACTTCTTGTAATTTGATACTGAAACTCAAGTAAATTATATAATTCAAATATTAAAGAATTTGAAAATCTTTCTGTGGAAAAAAAGACGCTTTCGACTGCGCTGGGATTCGAGCTCATGTCTTTCGATTGCCGGTCGACTGCTCCCCAGCGCAGTCGAAAGCGTCTTTTTTCCACAGAAAGATTTTCAAATTCTTTAATATTTGAATTCATTGGCATTATTTGCGATATAAGGATTTGAAATTGTCTGCGAGGACACCTGTCGACAACGTATCCTATCTGATACGCGACTAGTGATCCTCCGATAATGTAAGCAGTGACAAAAATTTCAAACGCAACTAATTAATTTGTAAATTATATAAATCTTTTATGTGCCTTCGGCGCATTAACGTGTTTTTATGCTACAGTTGAGAGTAGCGTAATGTTGTGTATTACGATACAGAGGAACATAATGTAAAAATTGAAGTGCGCATGTGCCTATTACGATACAGCAAAGCATAATGCGTCTATTACAATACGGTGACAGGTTGCGACATACGCACGAAAATCGTGATACAAATTTCTTTTCGCTCATTCACAAAAACAAAAATACCTTTTTGTAGGATTTGTCATGGCGCATTTTTTATCTTGATACAATTTTTATGCAGCCTTAATAGTTTTTTAGATAAAAATTAAAAACACTCAATTTTTCGTCATCAAAAATGTTCGAAAATCAGTGTTTTTCAAAACATAAATTGCTTGACATAAATTTTGACCAAATCGTTTGTTTTTTTTTATCATTAGACGTGGAATACTTTGGCGGAGCCAATGTATTAAATTAAATATGTCAAAACATTTTTCTTTAAATAATATTTTAATGTAAATAAAAAGCCATGTTTTTGTGATTGTTTCTTTGTGAAAGTCTCTAATAAATTTTCGATTTCGGACAAATTCCAGCGACAAAGTTGTTCCTTACCGTTAGAGGAAGTTTTCTGGAAATTTTCAGAAATATTTGTTTATTATTGCGGATTTGGCAACGATGTATTTTGAAAGTCGCTCCGCCGTCTTACGCATTTTTAACTGTCTCGTATCAAATGCGTAATTTTCTATTACCGAAGATTCGATTGGAAGATTCTTCGTATACTAGATCGGATTCGAGTAATATATACTATTACCTATTACATTGTATCCATTAGAACCACATTTGCATTAAAAAAAAATTTGAGCGTGCCTGGGACGCGCGTTTCGGTTAACACGCTTCGCGCTTCGAAGAATGTGGATCTCGCGCATTGCGCTCAGAGTGTTCTATGTCCTTTACATACAAATTACTAAATTTTTCCCCAACATTTTTTTCGTATTCCGCGTAAAATTTAAAGAATTTGAAATCTTTCTATGGAAAAGAGACGCTTTCGACTGTGCCTGGATTGGTGCCCAACCACCTAATGGAAAATAGAATTTTTGATTTTTACAAAAACGTTTTTTATGGATAAAACCAGAACTATCGGTCAAAAGTGGCTGGTTAACAAACTCGTCCTCTCATTTTGGGTCCTCAAAAGGTGTGCCAAATTTCAATCCAATCCGATAATTCTATCGAGAGTTATCGTATCCACAGACACGTTTCTTACATAAAATGGATATGCCTTACGGAAATTCTTCCCAGCTGGCCAAATTTAGTGGTCGCAACCATATGGAACTTTATGAGTATGTTTGAGAATCAAACCAAATATACACTGAGAAAAAAATGCTATTGAATCAAAAGCATTTTTTTCCAAAAGCATGTATACTATGAATTCATAAAAATATACTGAAAGAAATGCTTGGGATTTATCAGCCATATGAATATAGCTGATTGTTTTTAAGTAATTCAACAAAATATATTTGACAGTTAATCAAAAATATTGCTGCAATAGTAATTCATATGTTTGGAATACACATATAGGCTGAACTAGTACAAGCAAACCTTGGTTTTCGGTAAATCTCCAATATAATATAGGTCAAGGAACCACAATTATGTCTGTATCGTCGAATTTTTTTTTCAGTGTATACTACAAGAACCAATAAATATGTTACTAATTCTATAGCCCCCGGAACCGCCGTTAGGCATTACTTCAGGGTGGGGGCCATCTTGAGGCGATGTTAACCTCTCCTCCGTGCTTCTTCGTCTATTTTCCTAGACTTACTCCTCCAGATCTCTTCTCTATTGCGGCCTTCCTAAGGCTTCCTATTGGGGGCTGCCTCCCTAAAGGCCGCGCAACGCATAGTCCCCGGTATGTGATCATTCCGGGGCTTTTCAACCATTGCGGCACAGAGGTAGCACCGCGGTTGCCTTGTGCAGGACCCCGCGGTATGTCCCTCCTCGCCGCATCTCCAGCAGCACTTACTGCGGTCTGGCCTACGACAGTCCGCTGCTATGTGGCCGAAGCCAAGGCAGCGATAGCACCGGTTAAGCTCCTTCTTCCTGCGAACCCTGCAGGATACCCACCCAATTTTGATGTGGGCCGCCTTGAGAAGTTTCAAGGCTTTTGCCTCCTCTAAAAGAATAAATGCCTTCCTGTTTCCCCTGTAGGGTCTCTTTGTTAGGGAGACCGTAAGCTCTATCTCCGACTCTTGATTGAAGAAGCCTCTCACAGCCTCCTCGACGTCTCCGACTTCAATGCTTGGGTCCAAGTCGGCGATCTCAACCTCGATCCGGGGGATGAGATGACGGACCGTCCCCCTGGATCCAACTGCCTCTTTGAAGGCAGTGTCTAGCCTCCCTCTGCTTTTTGTGGAACATTTCAGTTCCACCAGCAGGTCTTTGGAGCGTGTCTCCCTGATTCCCTGGACTGTTGCGCCCAGTTTTTCAGGGTTGACGCTCATCTTCAGTTCGCGCAGGATGGAAGCGTAGCTCATTCCCTCTCCTGGTTTAATGAGCACCGCTTCTGAGCGCGGACGACTGTTTTTCTTAGGCGTTTTCTCGGCCTTCTTTCTCTTCTTCTTCTGGAGGTTCTTCCTGGAAGGAACCTCCACCCACTCCTCTTCTTTATTGGAGGCTTTAGGCCTCTTCTCCGCCGGTTTCTTCATCACTGAAACCTTCGGACTCATAGTCGGCTCTCTATGCCGCTTGCGCGTGTCCGGCGTGGATCTCGCAGCCGGCTGTGTGGGGGTTTGGCTACCCTCGTCCACAGCTCCCTTATTTTTGGGTGGCTTTACCTCCTTTATTTTTCTCACCAGCAGGCCTCTCATAAGGTACTCGAAGGAGTCGAGGTAGCAGACGGTATCCTCGATGTCATACCGCAGCGCCCCGAGCTCCTTCTTTGCCTTCTGGATTCCATCCCTGATAGGGAGGTGCATGTTCTTCTTGGTCCTGGCGAAGTTCTCCATCTTCTCCAGGGCCGAATCCACCTTCTGTAACAACTCCAGCTGTTTCTCGTTTCTTTCATGGAGCCAGTCCCGGTACTGGCGTACCTGGGACTTATCGCTCTCGAACGGATCCAGCGTCTTCTCCGTCACATCTAGCTCCCCTCCAAATAACTCCTCACATACACTTTTATTTAAATTTTTAAACTCCATTTTTATTCCCACGATTAGCTAGGGAAGTATTCGGTCCGCCCCTGCAGAGCCCCGCATGCAGGGGTCCTTACCCCTGATTGAGGCCTTCCTCAATACTCTAGGAGGTGGCCTGGTTTCCTAGAGACACCGTGTGAGACACCACTCCCTGGTGCCATGCAGCCCTCGGCACGGTAGTTAACACCTTGGCTTGGGGGTTATTCCTTCGGGACCATCCCTGGAACATTGTCCGCGACTGCTTATTTAGTTTTGTATCCGTATTCAGCAGTAACCCTCGGTACAGGGCCCCTCTATCCGCAACCTGAGGACGCGCCCGGTGGCTTGTTCTAGGCCCCCCTGATCGATTTCCGAAGAAACCAATGCAGGACCGGGATATCGTCCATATTAGTTGTTTTTTATGTTACGTCTATTTCATTCAACGAAACAGAAGAAAGTTTTCGGAAGAATGAAATTTTTCAAAAATAATTTTGTAATCCTTTTTGGACCACACTAATGCCTTTAAGTTGAAAGTAGTAAAATACACAGTGCCATTTATAACAAAATTTACAACTAAAAGTTTCTCCGTGTATTTTTGTGATAGCAATCGATGTCCAGAACACCCATTCCAGCGTGACACGAAACACAATATAGAAAATGCATGACAGAAGTTGGAACGTGTATCCATCAGAATTAGTGACACATATTATTCGATGCGTGAACCCAGTCGTGCGATCGGATTTAAACGAAAATGCCTAGACCGTTCGTTCGTACTAGACTATAGTTATAGTAAATGTAGGTATATATGATACACGGAGTAGTTCGAGCGCGACTTATGTAGCGTGCTTTTGATTAGTGAGCTCTCGTTCTCGCCTTCGTGTAGATGTGAGTTGCATATACGTAAAATCGATAGTCAGAAACACAGTGCCTTCTCTTCCTACTATACTAGAACCTATTGCAAAGCGCATTCAACGAGTGACAGTCGACTAGGGTATTCCAATTAAGGATAACGATTTTACATACAGTCTTTTAATTGTCGATCCTTGTTTCAAAATTTTTTTCACCTCGAAGGACATTTACGTTTCTTTTAATCTTTCAGGATCGCTGCTTTAATTGCAATAATATTGTCCATATTCTTAAGAAAAGAATAAAGAGAAAATTAACATCTTTTTACACTGAGAGAAATTACATTGGAGCTCTTTGTGAGTTTCTGTATTACAAAGAAATATTAACCTAGTTTAATTTGCTCCTATATTTTTATATCACTTAGAACTGAAAATACCTTCATTTAAAAAGTCTGAATTTCGATTCTTCGGCAGATAATCCATTTTTGCAAATTAATATTTTCAATAGGGTCTCTCAGGTCCTTTATTTGAAACCAGTTCGCAATCTCACAACTAACTTTATTTACAAAGGTCGTTTTTTAAACTGGAAATTTTTGCCTGACTATAGTATATAAAATACTAAATTAGTCTGAAATAGCAGACAACTTCCATAAAATTGGTTTACTAGAATTTACTAGAAAATAAGTGAAACATTTAGAAAATCTGTTGCTTGAACTGAACTTCTTGCAAACTCTATTCAAAAGTCAATTTATAAAAGCACACTGTTAGAAATGTTCGGAAATTTACAAAATTTGTATGTTACGAAAGTAACGTAAAATTTGACCATATTTATGATTTTTTCGAGTAAAGGTATCTTTAAATCGCGAAAAATGTACTGGCTTTTCGGAAATTTTTCTCAATATTATGAAACTTAACTGAATTTTCATCAAATGTATTTTAAAACTACCAAACTGTAAAAGAATTTTTATAACATTTTTCATGAAAACACGAAACTGTAACCAAATTTTCAGTTACCCAAAATGTTAAATTATTCCTGTTACCAGTTTCAGAATTTCCAGATACAATTATCAGAATATTCAACACTTTGTAACTGAAAATTAAGAAATTTTTAATTAAATTTACTGAATTAACTGAATTTCCAGAAATTCTATCTTAATTTTACGAAACTGTAATTGAATAAAACTCTAGTCATGTAAGATACATTGAAATTTCTATATCCTTTATATCCACTTTAAATTTTAATCCAAGTGCATTGTAACCTTCACTAAGCAAATCCGAGTGCATGCATACCTACTTGAAATTATTAAACTTAACGACAAGGAGTGAATCCAGCCAACATTGCCCGAGTAATTTGACGCATTTGTATGAATATATATGTTTCGTGCGGCTAACAGAGAACTGGATTCATTTCCGGAAGGAATCATACATGTGTATCAAAATTGATGACCGCAGAACAAACTGTGATCCAAGTGATTACGTATATCTATCAAAGTTCTAGCGAGAGTGTATCTCCCTCATTCTAATCCCATCCCGATCACAATCTCTCCTCTAATCTCTTCTCTTCCTCTTTTGCTTTCTCTAAAGTCATCTCTCTTATTTCCTTATCCCTCTAGGATTTTTATCCCATCCTATTTCTTTTCAACACAATTCTCTTCTATCAGAATCCTTTCGGGTTAAATTAAATTGCAAATCCATTTGCTAGTTCCTCATTCGTTCTTTGTGTAAGAAAATAAAAAAGAAGAAGCAATAGGTAATATCTTGATAAAAGATGACTTGATGTAATTGATAATTAGTAATCAGTGTTTCTAATGTATTATGACTGCATAATTAAAGGGTTTTAGGCTGTGTAAAGTATTTTTAAGGTTTTTTGAACAAATTTGGTCACTTAAATTTAGTGAAGTTTCTTCATAGCCTGGAAGGAACATTTCACGTTATTCATGATTGTTTCCAATACTTACCATTTGAATGTTAAATATCAATGAGTTAGAGAAAAAAAATAAACCAATTTTAAAATAAGTTTTCCTGTGTACCTCGCTAAGGAAAAGATTTAGTAATCACAACAGAATGGTTTATTCGACGAGGTTTTGTTATGGTAACAAAACTATTTTGAAAGTCAACTAAAATTGTTACTAGATAGGCAAAATTATTATATTGGTTCACTTCTTAGAGTATAAGAAGAATCAGCGGATCTTGTTGATTAATATAGAATGTTTTATCTTGTATGCAGAAACATTTTTAGCAAACTTGCAAGAAATGTTTACAAAAATTTTGGCAGATTTGCACGAGACTGTTACCTACACAAGATTTCCTGTAAAACATGTAAAGTGAGGACATTTGATGTTACCATAACTAAAAAGCCCTACATTCCTTCCAACTACATTCCTTCCAACGTCATGATCATTAGTTGAATTTCACAGGCAAATTAATTTGAAATCATGATAGAAAATACATTAGAATAATCCAATATTACAACCAATATTGAGATTTATAATAGAGTTAAATGACACGTTGCTACGAGTTTTTTTTCCTAATGGAGAATTTCAAGGAAATTTACATTTCATTCACATGTCAGCGGAAAATTTTCTATAGGTAAAATCTGCTACAAATTAAACTAGATTTAGCCTATAATCCAATAATACAAATATTTTGTTTTTATTTTGCCGACATCCTGTCAATACTAAGCCAGCACAGGTCCATTTGGTATTTTCACTTTCATTATCCGTTTTTAAAACATTGCATTGACCACTATAGAACACTGAAGGTGCAACGAGCTGGTTCTAATGATTTTCTTATACTAGGGTGCTTGATGTTGACGTGATAAAATGAATAAGAATTTATTTTTTTTGCAAAAATCTGTTTTATTTCTGAATGTACTCTCCTCTTAGCTCGATGCAATGAGTCCAACGATCTTTCAACTTTTCTATGCCTTCCAAATAATACGATTTGTCAAACCCTCCGAAATACTCTTCTGTTTCCCATTCAACTTCTTCGATTGGCTCAAAACGCCTACCATACAGCTATCTCTTGAGGTTTGGGAACAGATAATAGTCGCTGGGGGTCAGGTCTAGAGAATACAGTGGATAAGGAAGCGATTCGAAGCCCAATTCATGCTTTTTTGCCTGTGCAATGTTCGATGTGTGAAATGGTACATTGTCATAATGAAAAAGGATTTTTTCTTCTCCAAATGCGGCCGTTTCTTCCTGATTTCGTCAAGCAATCGATCCAATAATGCTAGCCATAACTTTTCCAGCCAATTGTTGTGTTTTCGGAGGCTTTGGTGCACTTTCACCAGGTTTAACCCACTGTTTTGACCCTTCACGTGATTCCGGAGAATAGTGGTGGATCCATGTTTCACTTATCGTCACAGATCGACGCAAAAACTCTTTCGGATCGCGGTTATAATAGGCCAAATTTTGCTCCGAAGTAGTCACACGAATGCGTTTTTGGTCGATTGTGAGGAATCGCGGCACTCATCTAGCACAGAGCTTTCTCATGCACAAATGTGTATGCAAAACATTGACCACACGCTCAATTGAGATGGATACAATTTCAGCTATATCACGCACTTCCACTTTTGAGTCATTCAAAATAATATCATGGATTTTATTGATTATTTTTGGTATAGTGATCTTATTTGGACGACCTGGACTTGGTATGGTTTCTGTGCTCGTACGACTACAGCGAAATTCGGTAAACCACTTCTGAACGATTCCATACGACGGAGCAGAGTCCGATTAATATTTATCGAGCTTGGCCTTGGTTTCTGATGAGGTTTTTTCACGCAATAGTATATTACGTGCCTAGGCGCACAATGAGGGTTATTGCGCGACGAGCGACAATACTCGCAGGAGATCGAAAGCAAGGCGTAGTCGAGGTGTTTTCGCGACTAGTCCCGGCCATTTTGATTTTATCGATCGAAGTACGAAGAAGAAGAAGAATAAGAAGAAGATTGTGCTCCGCTGTATGGCTATAGGCGCATGCGCAGTTCATTTTTTACATTACATTCCTCTGTAGCGCAATACACAACGCTACATGAAATTCACTTTTTTCCATCTTTGCAAAGTATTCGGAGATTGGTTGCTTTCAGACACTAACTTGTAAACTAATGAATGGATTTGGCTCAAATTTTGACAGAAGAGGTTTGAAGGATGGAACTTGTCAACAATGATAGCTGTTTGTTATTAGTGGCAACCTCTCATAGAAATATCACGTCAATATCAAGCACCCTAGTATGACACCTAGAGAAATGTTTCTTTGATTCAAAAAAAATTTCTTTCAATCAAACAAAATTTTGCATTGCTATACGGTCAAAGAAAAGTTTCTTTGATTTAAAGAAATTTCTTGATTTTTTTTTCTTTGAATTAAAAAAATGAATGTCTGCGCAATCGCATAGTACATGCGTAATTTTGGCTCACAAAAATATTTTCTTTAATTTAATTTATAATCAAATTAAATAAATTATTTCTTAAGTTTTTGCCAGTACTGTATTTTAATCGAAAAAAAATTTTTTTGGCACAAATAAATAATGTTAAAACAATAATTTCTTTCATTTGAAAAAAGCTAAAAACGTGATTTCTTAAAACCAAATAAAATATTTGTTTTAAGGGCATGTGATACTTGGGAAATTAATAAATTTAGTTGATTTTAAGTTTCTACATGTTTGTGTCCAAAATCCATAGAATTTTAATTTCAAAATTTAAGAAATGGTAGAGAAGATCAAAACGGGCGTAGATAGACGACTTTTGGTTTGAAAAATAGAAAAAAGTTGAATTTTAGCAAAATCTATGGAGATCATTTTTTTATTATGAGAATCAAAAGTAGTCAATCTACGTCCGTTTTCATCTTCTCTACCATTTCTCAAATTTAAAAAAAAATGATTTATTCAATTTAATTAAAACTTTTTTCTGTGTGTGCGATTACGCATTTTTGTTTTCCTGAAAAAATAATGTTTTAGCATAAGTGTATTTGGAAATCAGTTTTCATGTTACATAGAAGCTATTATATGAATAAAAATGAATTGTAATTTTTTTAGATCTATTTTATTATTTAGTCGAATAGCTTCGAAAAAATTAAACCGGTTTTCAAATACACTTATGTTGGAATAGTACATTGTGTATCATTAATATAGAAAGTCGACATGAAGTCGAATTTTACGAGCGTGCAATTTGCTGCTGCGATCACACGACTCTAAATCTACTTCCGTCCGTGATGCGCACGATACTTTTTGTCCGAGCCTGATGCTTGAAAACACGGATTTTTAAAGCTTGTGAAGCAGAGAAAAGTCTGTGTATACAGTAACTTTATAAAATACAACAAAGAAACAGGAATCGTAGTAGAAACGAAACTAACCAACTGAATAGTTCGTATTTGTTTCTCAATCCCAAACTTATAATTCGAACGTTCTAATCCTGGATTAAAAATCTTTTTTGAATTGGCTCGGAAATCGCTCTATCATTTGCAAAAATCGAAAAATTTTCAAGTAAATTACTGTTTTTGTTGTTAGGCTACAAAGTTAGGAATAATAAGCGCAAACCCACTAACAGATTTTGTTATGATTTAAAAAATGTAGGTGCTTTAGTTCCAAAAAAGGAAATTAAAAAATAGCCAGAATGCTCGATCGTTAACTATTCTTAACTACAAATTAACGAACTGAATTTGAGAAATAGTACTAAAAGAATTTTATGAATAATTAATGCTCAAATAAATCATTTGTATTAAGTTAGAATATCTAAAAAAAATTGAAAGAAATTAATATTCTAGATTTGAAGATATTAATATCTATTTTCTTGAAATTACACAGGTACATATACACTATTTACGTTTACAAATTTTCAGAATTAAAGTAGGTTTTCTATGAAAAAAAATTTATTGATATTTTTTGTATACATTTTTAGAACACCATTGTTTCATCGTTAGCAACATACCTCATCAACAAATATTGACAAAAATAAAATTATATTTTCGAGTTATTTTTATAACTAAGCGCATGCAAACATGTAACACAAATATATTTATAAAAGATTATTTTTAAACGGCGTGAATAATAATCGTCTAACAACTCACCACTTTAATTTTAAATGCCTAATAATGTAGTTAAGTGTGAAGTAATTCATTCATTTTAATCACTAACAGAATATTCAGAACAATATTTCTTTTAGAACAAAATAGTTATTACACAAAAATTTCAAAACATTTCTTGAAATAGAAAAAAACATTTAAAATATCCTTTCTTTAATTGTATAAGGACTGGTTGATTAAATATTTATTATTTTATTATTCAATTATTTATTTATTCAATAATTTATTTTTATAAAATTTCACTTTCGCTGCCTTTTGAGTGATAGCGGACGTGGCACTCCATTTCAACGAAACGATAAAGTCGGAAGTTAGCAGGAACACACGAGACATGCGCGCGCATATGTAACTTCATTACTTTCATTGAGTCTTGTCAACGCAATGACATTCAAAAATCACTTTTGGCTGCTTAGCAAATACATTTTTGCATCTCCACAGCTGATTTCTATTTGTCTCGTGGGACGAAAAGATTACTTTCGCCCCTCCAACTGAACCCGGCAAGAATCCGCCATTTTTGCATCACTTAAAAGGCAGTAAATGTCGAATTTTCGATGACCGTGTTATGAAAAACATTGTTCTTCTTGTAAAAAAATCGGATCATGAATACTTTCATTAAAATCTTGAAAATGCCCTATAAACTTTATGATGAATTCCATATGATCCCAAATATTTTTATACAAATATTCTTCATTTTTCCAACATAGAGTATGGGCAATTCCCATAAGTTTTCTGCCATGAATTAAGGGTCCACCCAACCTGATCTGAAATATTGCAAAGCTATTACATTTATTCTATAGTAAAATTTTTGAAAAAAAATTGTAAGTCTTATTAACAAATACAGCTAACTATAATTTTTTGCAAAATTTTTACTCAAACGAAGTTGACAGAAATTCTTTATCGTCTTCTGTTTTATTTTACAAATTCCCAGGAAGATATGTTGTTCAATAAAAAAGTTATCTTACATGAACTTTTTCAGGAATTTGGTTACTTAGTCTGTTTGATCCATTGCCTTAAGGCCAAGTCCTGGTGGGCCACGTGACCAAGTGAGTCCTCGAATCGATATTTTTTTTGTCCACATTTGAAATTAAAAGTTAAAAGAAAGCGGAAAAAAGTCAGCAAAACGTTAATTAATTGGAATTAAAAGTGCAGGTGAAAGCGCATATTTAGGGGAACAAAAAAATTTCGTTATAAAATAATCAATCAAGCAACCTGCATTACAATGACAGATCTTGCTACACTGAGAAAACAGTTTTGTCAAATCAACAAAAATATTTTGTTAGTATTTAGCTAACAAAATTCTTTTGTTGTGCCAACAAAACATTTTGCTATATCAATCAAATTTTGTTACTTAAACAAAATGTTTTGTTGGGACAACAAAAAAAGTTTTGTTGGATACATTTTTTTTCAGTGTAGATTGTGCGCATACAGAGTTCTATTGGGATGATCGGTATTCGCACAACTATATTTATTTATTGAATTTTTTTTTTACATTCATAAATATTTATGACCAGATAAACCTTTTTATTGTCTTTTATTCAGTTTCCCCAAGTTTCAAATCGATATCTCATTTCGTGTGGAAATGCGACACGCGACAAAAATTGAGCCGACGGATGCAATAAGGGCACTTACGCTCGAAAAGGCTGGAAAGTAAAGTCCAGACGCGTGACGTCTCAGCAAAAATTAATACTCAAAACTATAAAAAAATATATATATTTATCATGAAATATCTTGAGAAATGAATTTCAAGTTTTAATTTATGCACTGCAAAAAGAAGTGTCTTAATTTAAGATACTTGTGTAGTCATATCTAAGATGTTTCGGTAGTCACTTTCAAGTTGCTTAAAACATCTTATTTGAATACACGTTAAATATCTTCAGTTGAGCCATCGGTAACACAGATTACTTAAGTTACCGACAGTTTATTGTTCCTATAACCTCTACACTGTGAGAAAAAGCTTACGGCATACCGGTGTCTGCTACACATGTGGTGGCTTACATGGCTGTACGTACTTCTTAAAAAAATTAATTCAAGTAAATGATCTATATTGGAAAAGGAGACAAGCGATTTAGCAAACGTATCCAATACGTTAAAACAGAAGGTATACCTGATATCGAGGCACGTGTTGCTGATACGATTTACACTTTTTACATGTAGCTCCACATCCGTCATATGTAAAGTTTGAATAAAGAATCGTGTCGATGAAATTGAACAATATATTCCTCTAAATGAGTTGATATTACGCCACAGAAGAAAAAGATGGAACAGTCAAAATGCTCCATTTCTTGAGGTTATGAACTGTAACTATAACCCTTTGAGAGATTCTATCTTTCGACCACTACTTCTTTGACACTTTACGCGTCTTAGTTTTTGCTAACTTATTGACCTGCTATATCTTACAATTCAGAAACATCTTATGCCAGAACCATCTTATGGCACCCTAAACATCTTAAACTAAAACACATTATCTAACTCAATCAAGTATCTTTATTTTGTAAGACGGAAATTACATCTTTATTCGTACCAAGATACGTAAGTCGTCTTAATTTTGAATAAGACACTTCGTGAGACATCTTATTTTAAGACAGAAGATAGCAAATTCCCATCTCATATCTTACAGTAAGATACCAGGTAAGACACTTCTTTTTGCAGTGTGCTACGTTTTCCAGCGTTTTCGAGTGCAAATGCCCTTATTGCATCCGTTGGTTCAATTATCCATATTTGATTTCTTCGGAAAAAATTTTTTCCAGAATTTTTACCCAAATGAAGCATATAAACGTAGTTTATTATTCTCTCTGCTATTTCCCAAAGTTTCAGAATGGTATTTTCATTACAAAAAAGTTATATGGACGAAATAAAAACTTGATTACTTGGTCACGTGGCCCACCTAGGACACAGCCTTAAGCAGATTGTTATAAATTGACACACTTACATCGTAATTACTTCCTCCCCTACGTCTACTCCGAACTACACTTATCATCCCTTGATCATCATCAACGACTATGAAATCAGTTTTTTTAAGTTCCCTGTCCTGCAACAATTAAGCATAAAATTTTTACTATTTTTGAAACAAGTATTTCTGTAGTTCAAGAAAGATCACTGCCGATGATGTATACTGCTGATATGATGCATAATATTATTTATACAACACAAGCATGTTTTTCTCGCTTTTTGACACGTGTTTTGCGGGCATAAAGTTTGTCATTTAAGCCCTAGGACGTAAATAGGGATGCACTGCTTAAAAGTAGTCATTTAAACACCCCCACTCCCTTTACGCCCGCAGGGCTTAAATGACAAACTTTACAAAAAGCGAGAAAAACATGCTTTTGTTGTATAAAGTACCGTGTACAACACGGGAGTAAGATTGTTATTAAAATCGCACTCGCCTTAAATGATCAACTTTACCCCCTTGTTGTACAATGTACTATTCTATATACGTATTCAGTATAGTTAACTGGTAATACTGGCAACACTACTAGCTTTGTACTGTATATTATAGTACTTGCCAATACTGATGCTTAGTTGCCTCAATACTGGCTTAATACTCCCTGGTGCATGTTTCAGATAGAAATTTTATCAGACATATTCCGTCCTATTTCATTACCAAAACTGAAATTTAATCCAATCAAATCAAAGAATAATTCAAGGTATCTCACCAATCCTCATTCCAAACAAAATTTTAGTCTGCTCTCTAAATACAAATCAGTCAAAATCTACTGATTATCAGTGAAATTTGACTGATTGAAATAGCTAAAAAGAGGTTACTGTGAATCAGTCAAATTTCACTGATTACTTCAGTGAAAATTAACTGTTTTAACAGTGAAAAATATTTTTTCATTGGTGAATCAGTGAAAAGGCAAATCACTGATTCAATCAGTAAAAAATTGACTGATTCAGATTTAGAGAGTGAGGCCTTTGTGTTCTGACCATATTCGGGATAGCTCGAATCCCAAACTCGCACCAGTGCTAAATTTATTGTGTTATTTATTAATTTATTATTATTATTATTATTATTTATTGTTTTTCTAATGAAGTACGTAGGATTTTTGTTTAAAATTGATATTTGCATTTTTCATGCAACTTTAAGTAACGAAATTTAGGGTTAAATACGTATCTTTTACTTTGAATCGATGCAATTTTATTTAAAAAATATATTTTTAAAACTCTTCTAGCTTGAACCTGGCCCGGGTTATCGTGCCCACCGTACGATCATCTATTTTTGCAGCGCTCCAGTACATCGTCTGTCAAGCCGCCATTTTTTCAAAAAATAAATAATCATTTTTTATTTGAATTTCAGTATAATTCATTAATGTACTTCAATTTAAATAAAAATGTTTTATTACTTCAATAAATATTCTTGAAAAAGCATAATATTTTGGTGGGGCAAAGTCATGTAACCCCTTTAGGTAGCATTAAGGCTATGGATAAACCGAATTAGTACGTAAGGTCGGTAATTTTAGTTACAGCTTGTAATGTTATTCAAAAGGTATCAACTGAAATGGATTTTCTGTACTAACTAAACTGACGTGAGCAATGAAATAAAAAAGGATTTTTTAGTACAAAAAGTTCATTTTAGTTACGTGATCCGGTTAATCCATGGCCTTAAACTTTGAATATATCTAAAGTGCAAGACTCAAAGCCAGGTTTCTACAAGATCTCTCTACTCTATTGTAGTTTCTACTTTCAAAATTCAGTATTTGCCAAAATACTCGGAACAGAATAATATAACTGAATAACTGAAATATCTACAGTTAGTAATGAGTGAGCCTCATGCAAACTTTGTCTTCATATGAAATAATAATTAGAAGACACAAATAATATATAATTTATAACTAATTCAGAACGGTTTTCTGTTATTACTTGCACACATTTACGAAAAAATGTGTCTTATTGGGAATTTTTTAATAGCAAAACTGTAGACCCTAAAAAAACGATTGGAATTTCTCAGAAGATTATAGATATCAAATTTGATTAAAAGCTATGTTAAAGTTTCATATTTTTGCTACCAAACATTCAGATTATGACACATTTTTCCATAAATTTAAAGAGTATATTAAAATCCGAAAACTTAGATCTGTAGGTCCGAAAGAGGTTTGATATGATTTTACCTACTAGTGTGTCATAAAGTGAATTTTATTGCTCCCTGTGGGGCAAACAATAGTATATTGTGCAACTAGGGAAAAAAAAATGTATTCTCGTGTCGCACACGAGTTTTTTTCTACTAGAGGGTCATAAATTAGTAGAAAAATCCATTTGTTGACCACCCAGTAGAAAAAAATCGTGTGCAACACGGGAAAACATTTAATTTACTTATGCACTGTAAAAAAAAGTTTTAATTCGAGTGTAAAATTCGGCTAACCTTAAGATGTAACAAAAATTAGACCATTAGAAAAAGACAGACTTATGTGCTTATACACTGGGCGGCTAATTTTGAGCCAAAATCGTCTCTTAAACGTAACAAATCTGAGATTTTTCTTTTTTTTGTGTGATTGTTGCTCTCGCTTTGCTCGGGCATCAAACTTTTTTTTTGCCCAGTTGCAGAATATACTATTACGTTTCCGGCACAATTTTGGCTAACTTACAGATATGTATTATATATATCTATACGCTTATTTTAATTTGTATGAGTGTAAGTAGAGTGATACAGACAATAAGCACCAAATAAAAACGCATAAAGCACTGTAGTGATCAGAATGTTGGTTTTTGCAGAGTTACAAAACATTACTATGATGAATTACTATGATCTCTAACGAGATCTAAGTCCGGCTACTCTGTAAAAATTATTTAATTTAATTCTAAAAATCAGCTAACTTCAAGATGGGGTAACATTTGCCAAGAGTACTCGCCTAAAAATTTTTTCTCTTTAATCTTTTTGAAACTCCACTGAATTGTCCTAGTAAACCTCTTTTAATCCCCCAAAGAAGACAGCTTTAGTACGACTAGTTGTCAACATACAGGGGCTCAAATTGTGTTGCTCAAGTGTTTTTTTATGAACTTTCCGATAAATATAATGATTCTGTTATAAAAAAAAAATTATATGCCCTGGATAAATTTAATTTATTTTTTATTTCTTATACCTCTAATGATCTTATTTACATATATGATGTCCATAGGTGGTACATTTTTATTATTTATTACGAAAATAAACCGTCTTAGTTTACATATGTGATGTCCATAAGTGGTCCAGCCTAGATAAATTTAATTTCTATTTTTTTTAACCACCACTAATGATGTTATTTACGTATGTGATGTCCATAGGTGGTACACTTTTTTTCGTTAATTACGAAAATCAGCTAACTTTGTTATTGTTCTGCATTTGTTTTTTACTTGGGCCAGTACACTCGAGATTCCCTCCAACGAGAAGCTCGAACTTCGGAGGGTTCTATGCAACGAGCGCGAGAGGGAACCCCTCCAAACCCTACTTGTTGTTATGCACGTTACTGTTTTAAATTCGAACGTGCTTAATCCCACAGTAGTGGGGGAATAGGGTTCAATGAGCTGCTCGTTGTAGGGAATAATGACGCGCTCGTATAAAGGAACCCTCGTTGGAGGGAAACTCGAGTTAATATGTATATAACACTTCTGTGTGAACTGTGATAGGTTCCATTGTATATTTACCCGATATTAGTTCATCTTCTTTGCCTCCTTGTTAGCTAAAGCTATCATGTCAAATTTTGTCTTAGTTTTTATAAGCATTCATATAATTTCGTTGGTTCTGGTTAATAGTTTTGGGTACACTGAGAGACTTTTCGTTAGAGTCAATCATAAAAATAAATTATATTTTAGTATATTTTTTCAAAATGAGGCAAACAGGGTTTACGTATCAGAAATTAATATAGTGGTTTTCAAGCGGTGTAGTTAATATTTTAGTTTGAATAAATGGAATATATTTTCTACTAAATTGTTATAAAACCTACGAGAATTTGAAATTCACTATATCAAAGTTGCGAAGCGAAACAAAGAATATGTGAATCTGGAAACCACTATATGAAAAATCACTCACTCCACCAAAAGGTTTGATTTTTAGAAATGACGACTACGGATTATGAATTCTTGTATCTTTTTCTAATGCGTGCAAAAGAAGATGATGATAGAGAGGTGTAGGGGGGCTTTGGCACTGTGAAAAGGGGAAGGTTTCAGTGGAAACGCTTATCATTCTTTTAGACTTTAAACACTCCATTATCATTCCTTATTTATGTTCATATATTTAAGTGCGCAATGATACACTATTTATATTCGCGGACGCTTGAATTAAACTTTAGAATCGCTTTTTGGATTCGAGCCCTCTAACCCCTACCCTATATCTACATAACTAAACGCATTCCTAACGCCTAAAGCCTCTCGGCTATTTTCGCTTGCCATATTCCGAAAGAAATCTCGCTTATAATCCACTACTGAGTTGGACAGACTTGAACCGAGTGCGAGTCTACGAAGCCAATCGGAAAACATCGGAAGCACTCGAACGACATTTTGAAACGAATTATACGAAAAACCGAGAATGAATGTTTTGATTTTTAGTGCGCGTCGCTACGTTTCTGACAAATTCATATTCATAATATGAGTTTTTCAAATATGCTTTCTAGGTTATAATATTCATTGTTCGAGTTATTAGAATTAATTTTAGAAACCTTAGTAATCATAATATCATTTTTTCGTACTCTAAAGTTTTCGAATGGAGATTCATAATATTTGGTATTTGAAATAATAATTTTTCTAATTAATCAGCTGAGTTTGAAATTTTTGTCACTGCCTAAATTATCGGAAGATCTCTAGTCGCGTATCAGATAGGATACGTTGTCGACATGTGACCTCGTAGACAATTTCAAACTCTTATATCGCAAATAATGCAAATGAATTCAAATACTTGAAAATCTTTCTGTGGAAAAATAGACGCTTTCGACTGCGTTGAGATTCGAGCCCAGGTCTTTTGTCTTCTACACGTTTTAAAGACTGTTATGACTATATTGAATTTCGATGCCATAATATGAATAAGTGTAATAAAACCTCGGCTTTCCCCATTTTAACCCTTTCAGACCCAATGTACATTCCAATGTACATAGTTTTTAAAGGCTCAGAAATTTTTTTTGGCGAGTTAAAATGGTTTATAAGCTATTGGATCATTTGGAGTGATGCAATATCTATTAGGAAACTTTATTTGAAGGTTGATAAATTTCGTATTGTTGGTTGTTTTAGACAAAGAGTATGAAAAAAAGGTCAGAAAATAGATGATAATTTTTTAATTTATTATTATTTTTTTTCCGACTGCTTCATGTCTATGTATTCCATTGAAAAAATACTCTGACCTTAAAAAAGTGCTCAAGTATAAGAAATTTTTTTTAAAAATCAATTTTAATAAATTCAAAATTATAAAACTGAAAATTATTCTATGTACATTGTAATGTACATCCGTCGCATGAGTCAAGATTTAGTTTTGATTTCGCAGACAATTTTTCTTAATATAGAGGGAAAAAAGGTCAATATTAAATGATTTTCACGAACAAAAGCCTGGCGCCTTTTAGTTGCAGTTCGGTTCGCGTTGTTTGTCAAAGTAATTCACCAAGTTGAAGAGTGTCATCCGTAATAGTCAAAAATATTGTTTTCATTGTATTAAAGTTTATGATATAAAAGTCACAATATATTAGACTACTGTTTTGAAATTTCGGTATACGATGAAATTGAGATCAAGAAAAATATTTAAGTTACTCAGTAACAAAGGAGACTCTTCAGAAGTATAGAAGACTGTGATGAAGACAGTGACAGGTCCGAGATTCCGCCAATTGGAAATTCAATAAACAATGTTGATAAAAATATTGAGAGTGTTCACAATGATGATTCGTTGCACAGTATATATAATGTATGTGACAAAAAGGATATAACATGGAAGAAAGAGCCATTGAGAACCAATATATTGTATTATGAGAAAGTTTCTAGGGACATATTTTTGCTCGTGATCACCGATAAAACTTATTTAAACTAAATATACTCAGTAGAGCTGACAACCGTGTAAAAAATTATTTAGTCGGTTTTCTGCATTCTTTCTCTGTTAATGTGAAAATAAGCCATAAAAATCATATATTTGGAAATTCCAACTTTTTTTGCAAAATCCTTCTCCCAAACACCTAATGTACATTCCAATGTACATATCCGTAACTTTTTATAGGGGGGTCGGAAAATTCTGAAAAAAATCAGTGGTCATATTTGAGGCATAAGTATTAAAAATTACGCAAGAAAAATTTTTTTTTGCAGCCAGAAATAATTCGGGTCTGAAAGGGTTAAAACAATATTATACTAAACTTTCATTCAATTTTATCATTTACTCTAATGAAAAGTCTCTCAGTGTAATTGATGTGCAAGTGATTATGGGAGAAGAATTAACCACGCATAAAATTTAAATGAAATTTTGGATTTATTTATGGCACATTGTTGACCGTTGAAGTTTAATCTCTTCAAATTCACCTCAAAAACTAGATAGAAAATATTTTCTCCGAAAAAATAAGTGATGATTTATGAAAATCCAATAATGTTTGAAAAAATGATAAGAGACACGACTGATAATATCATCTCAAGTCATATTCAAATTTTTCACTAAAATATTAGTTGGTAAAGATTTACTTATTATTTTAAATATTACCAAATATCTTTCAAAGTTTTAAAATTAATTTAAAGAATGTAAAGCCGTGTGTGTTTAAGTTTTAACATATCTCGCGGAAAGTTTCAGGTTACGTAGTTAATCGGAATGACACATTTTAATAATACAAAGTAAATAATATTGTGTGCACGGAGAAAATCCTACGCTGCTGGTTACTTCTTCCTACACGAGTCAGTCGTGTAGCTGAAAAAAAAAATATCACCTACACGACTGAGTAGTATAGTGGCACGAATCAATCGTTTTTCGGCAGTCACTATTCGTGTCAGCCACACGAAAGCTGCTACACTCAAGAGTAGTGCCGTCTACACTACTCTGTAGTATTGCTACACGAATAAGTCGTGTGGGCCACACGACTCAGTCATGTCTCTAACATTTCTTAAATTTTGAAAAGAAAATTTTATGTACTTTAGACACAAACATGTAGAAACCTAAAATCAATAAAATTTGCTAATTTCCTAAGTATGACTTGTCCTTAAGTTGTAAATTCGTATGCGAATCCAGATATAAATTAGTTATCCTCCTAAATGATAAATGACAAAGTAAGTTGACATCGATCTGAACTTACTTTGTTTGAGTTTCTTTCAAAAAAAAGAAGATTAAAAACACATAATTACAACTGTCACTCTAAGAAATTCCCGTTATGCCAGTCAGAAAAATTCGTGGGACATACACGAATCAATCGTGTCACCCACACGACTCAGTCGTGTAGACGGCACTACTCTTGACTGCAGCATTCGTGCCGGCTGACACGAATAGTTACTGCCGAAAAACGATTGAGTCGTGTAGAAAGAAGTAACTAGTGGTGTAGGATTTTTTCCGTGTACTACAAGTACCTATTAAGAAAGATGGTTGAAAAAGACATATTGACATTTTATAAATTCTTAAGGCCACGGAATAACGAGTGCAGCTGACTAAATGAATGAAATCAGTTTCCTCCAAGATTTTGACACAATAATAAATTTTTTTAACTGGAACTGTAGGTCATAATAAAGGACATATTATCATTTTGAATAATATAATATAAGTAACACAAACTATTAATTTTGTCTCATCAAAATGAAAAACTTGCAGCATTAAAAATGTTTGTGATTTTACAATACTTTAATTAATTTTTCGAAATTACACAAAATGTCATCCATGGTATGTTTATTATTTTTTCTCTCTTTTCTTATCCTCTTAATTTCATCATAAATATTTTACTATATAAATTATTAATTGTTAACTAAAATCTGTATTTTCTCATGATTGATTTTATATGCATTCATTTTGTATTTTCCTTTTATAGTCTTGATAAGGACCAAAAAATTGGTTGAAACGTTGACGCTCTTTATGAATAAACATCTATACAAAAACCGGAAAGGCCATCCATTTGACTTTCAAAATTATAATACCGGTAACAACATATCTACAAAATATTTTGCTAAAATTGAAGTTTTTATCTTCCCTACCATTTCCCAAATTTTGAAAAGAAAATTTTATGTACTTTAGACAAAAACATGTAGAAACTTAAAATAATAAATGAAATGTTTGTGATTTTACAATACTTTAATTAATTTTTCGAAATTACATTACAAGTGTTGTAAATTTACTGTGATGCTACGCCATTATCAGTTGTCAAATTTTACCTTTTTTAAATAATCAAGTCTATCGAAAAAATAAATTTGAAAACATTTTTTTTTATCAATTATACCTATCTAACATTACACACTGATTTATTCAATTCATTTTACTGATTCACAGTTAAGTCATATAATTTTTTTAAACTGGGATAATAAGGTTCTTCTTATAGCACAATGCATTGTATTATTATGCAAATGTATTATAAGGCATATTACTAAATCAATTCATGTGGATTTAGTTATTTTTGCCTGTTCTCTTTATTCATTTTCTACGCTACACGATTCTCGTTACTGTTTGCAACCAGCTATATGCTATGTGAATAGATATAACGAAGCGATTGCATGCACGTTGCTAATTAGTGCAGTTAATTTGAATTAAAAGTACTTTAATCCACATTCAAGTCTTTTAATATTGTTTATCTATTGAGAAAAAAAGATATATTTTTCGTTATCAAAACTGCAGTCGCCCGAGCTCGCTGCTATTAAAGGAGTTAATAATTTTACTATCACTTGCGAATCAAATACACGAGAGGGTAGAGGCATTAACCAATTAGTTACTCTGATCAAATTGTGTTACGTATACTCTTGACTTTAACCCTTTAGAACTCGCGTTGTTTCTAAACTCAAAGTTAACTCATTTATAACAACATAAACTTTTGAATGTCGGGGGGAATTTCATTTTAGGTTTCCTGATCTCATAACGTTATTAACAAAAATTTTAATTTTGGATGAGTGATTATTTTGTAAATCTCATTTCAGCCACTCATAAGTTACCTTTATTTCTATTTAAAATGCAATGAGTGAGACATGTAAAAGATTTCTTTTTAATGTTCAATTTATCATTTTTTCATTTTTTGCTTCGATTATCCTCTATGATTTCTTACGATTTTTCACTTTTTATTGAGTCCTATTATTGTGATCAATATAGGTAGATACAAGGAGAGTATTTACATGAGCTCCATGTGCAGTCAGTCTTGTGGAATTTTCTCCCCTCAAGAGATTTGCGAGCTAATCATCCCAAGAGGGTATTCTTTGATGACTAATAACGAGGCGGTGGCTTGCGGGTCGATCAAAGTGCTCCAACAAGTTTTTGCACTGGGCCTAGATAGGACCGTATGTAAGAAGAAGGATGTAAGCTCTTTCCTCTTATGCAGAACTTTGTCAGCACCCTGCGATGAACCTTGTGTTTTGCACGTTAAACAATCCTAGGGACGAGAAGGTGATGAGTCGAGTTTCCTGTGGAATAAATTTCCTATCTGATGGAAAGATACCTCTAATGCTCATCGATATCCTTCTGCATTTTTCTCCCGTTAATTCCCTTTTCTCTTTTTTATTACTTTCTTATCCGTCTTGGCTTTATCATAGTTAATGTTTTATTTTATTTAAACTATTTAAATTTCTTTTACAATTAGTATCTCAGAACAGACTAAAAGGATTTATGAAAATGGTTGAAATTTCCAAAAGCAAATGTTTATAATTTGAGAGATGTAAAAACTGAAAAGCTGCCTGCTTTTAAGGTTTTGAAGAAATTAATTTAAGGGCATGATGATACAATTTGGTTCAGTTTATACATGTCTGTGTCCAAAATTTATAAAATTTTGTGTTTTAAATTTGTTTTTATCTTCCCTACCATTTCCCAAATTTTGAAAAGAAAATTTTATGTACTTTAGACAAAAACATGTAGAAACTTAAAATCAATAAAATTTTCTAATTTTCTAAGTATTACATGCCCTTAAAGGCGCTATAAATTAAAATGAATATAAATTGAAAGCAGTCATGCTGATTTGAAAATGAAAAATGGCTTATAAAAAAATAAAAATTTGAAATATCATAAATTTTTTATTTTAACAAATAAAAACAAGTTTTTAAACCCTCCAAAAACTCCTGTAAAAATGTGAATGCATCGAGAAATTTCTTTTTAGAATTTGAATAGACACCTTTAGAAAGGCAGGGATAAAAAAGTGTGTGTTAAACGTATATTGGAAACGCCGGAATTCTCAAAGCACGCACACTACCTTACGTCATGCGTGAAACAAAGTGCCAGCATTGTTGAGAAAATTGCCTCTGCAATGTTCAGGAGTCTCACCATTTTCTACAAGCATTCTCTCATTTCCTCCCCCATCAGAACTCTTAACCTTCCTCAGGTCTGTTCAAAGCAAGCGTTATCTGACCGGCGTGACGTTGGAACGGGGACAAGACCAATGAAGTTTAAAAGATCTTATTTGAAATTGATGCGGCGGCCAAGCTCATCAGACAAACCTCCACTTGCTATCTATTGTGACCATCTTACTCCCTTAACTTAAAGAATGTTCCAATTAAGATTACATGTGACAAGAGCAAAGTTTCCCATTTTACAATTTTTTATTTATTTTTAACCTAAATTTTTTTGAATTTTTCAAACTTTTTTAAAATTAATTAGCTGAGTTTGAAATTTTTGTCACTGCCTACATTATCGGAGGATCACTAGTCGCGTATCAAATAGGATACGTTGTCGACAGGTGTCCTCGTAAACAATTTCAAACTCTTATATCACAAATAATGCAAATGAATTCAATATTTAAGATAGTTGATCCACGAAAATTAGACCTCAGGCAAAAATAGATAATTTTGCTTTCAAGAATAGCAATATTATTATTGAAGGGCTATTTTAAAAGAGAAAAGATTAATTTCCATGAAAAAAATTTGGAATACAGAAAAATCATTTCATTAATAAATTTTATTTTTGCCCCAACTTTTTTTCTTATCGCTTCTTACCAAATTAAAAAAATTATGCGATTTTAATAAATTACAAATCACTTTTTCAAGAAAAATGAATGAATTATTATCAAATGCAGCAATTTGTTTATAAAAATTTCGTTATGGAAAATGTTTTTTTAATGGTTTCAGGCATTAAAGAATTTATTTTTAAAAATCAGAATCAAGCCAAATCAATTTGGCTCGAAGCGATAAGAAAATAAGTTTAAGCAAAAATAAACTTTATCAATAGAATTATTTTTCTGTGTTTCAAATTTTTTTCTTGTAAAATAATCTTTTATCTTTCAACTTAGCCCTTCAATAATAATATTGCTATTCTTGAAAGCAAAATTATCTATTTTTGCCTGAGGTCTAATTTTCGTGGATGAAAACTACCTTAAAGAATTTTGATAATTTTTCTGTCGAAAAAAAGACACTTTCGACTGCGCTGGGATACAGAAAGATTTCCAAAATTCTTTAAATATTTTTTTTAATTATTAACATCTTTTATGATTTTAAACTGAATATAACAATGATCGGTCATTAAAACATGATTTACTTTTTCATTAGGTACTACTTATTAAAAGCTTTTCTGAAATTCTATTCATCTCATAAAGTTTAATTATTTTATTATAATATTTGTAGTGTTCGTTGATTGGCTCTAGGATCCATAAATGAAAAAAAGTAGTTTTAATCAAACGTTTCGACTCTGATCGAAGTCCTCATCAGTAATCTCTATTTCTTATAATCATTGAAATTCAACGATATAATATAATAATAATATAATAAAAAATATAATTAATTAGCTGGGTTTGAAATTTCTGCCACTGCCTACATTATCCTGTTTTTAAAATTTTTTACATTCTCATCACATGAGAAGGTATTGGTTATGTGTGAAAAATCACTTTTGGAATTTTCATCAAATCTTTACGTTTCGAAACCTCCTGAGTCAGAAAAAACGGTTTTTACAAAAGTCTATCTGTCTGTCTGTCTGTAGTAGTAGGTCGTACACGCAGAAAAAAAATTGTAGAATCAACAGATGTCATCTGCTGGAATAGGGACAGCAAATTTTTGTTTGTAATATTTACAGATTTTTCTGTTGGATTTACAGATTGTTTGTAAACTCAACAGATTAACCTGTAAAATCTACAGACATGTCTGTTAGAATTGCGGATTTCAAGAAAAAAGAGAAATCCGTAATTCTAACAGACATTTCTGTAGATTTTACAGGTTTATCTGTTGAGTTTACAAACAATCTGTAAATCCAACAGAAAAATCTGTAAATATTACAAAAAAATCAGCTATCCCTATTCCAGCAGATGACATCTGTTGATTCTACAGTTTTTTTTCTGCGTGTATACTCGATAACTCGATAGAATTATCGGATTGAGTTGAGCTTTGGCATACTTTATCGGAGTTGAAAACGTAAGGACAATTCCGTTAACTTTACATCTGACAAAAATTGTCAAAAAATTAGCATTTTTTGTGTATATTAACAGTATATTAAAAAATGAGAAAAGTCAATATCTAAATTCCATTTTGCAGTTAAATTATACGAAATTCGAAAAAAAGTTATGATACAAAATTGTTTACTACATAAAGATCTACAAGTTTGAACCGCAAAATTGTTTCATAAGATGTATATTGTTCTTTTTAATTAACACAACTAAGAAAACATTGTACGCATGTCATTGAAGGCAATGCAGTGGTTCACAATAGGCGGAACGTCTCCACACGAAGAAAAATATTTCGGGAAACATTACTCAACTTTTAGCAAAGTTGGGACATATGGACAAATTGGAGATTATTTATTATTAATGTAATAATTTGTGACATACCAAATGTTTAAGAATGCATCACAGTTCGGTAAACTTAAAAAATGTAAAGTAAAGTTTCAAAATGTACTTCACAAATTATTACAATATTATTAAATAATCTCCAACTTGTCCATTTGTCCCCACTTTGCTCATAAGTTGAGTAAAGTTTCACGAATTATTTTTCTCCGTGCACTGTTAGGATTGGCTATTGGTAGAAATGAAATAAAAGTAATTTCGTCTCACTTCAACCAATGATCAACCCTGACGGTGGAGACGTTCCGCAAATGATGAACCACTGCATTGCCTTCAATGAAAGGTATATGATGCTTTTCTAGTTTTTATCACTAAAGAATAAAATTATTGTATTTATTCCTACATCTTCTATTCCGAATTTCGCCACAGAATCATAATTACAATGCTTTAAATGTTTTCTTTTACCGTTCTTGGCCATAATAATGCGAGGTCAGGGAATAGTCAGTGGACAGTCAGATAACGGCAATAGTATTCTCTGACCGTTCTATCAACCAGGTTTGCTAGGGAACTTTAAAAAAGTGTAATTCACATTTACAATTAGTCCAAGCAACAGGGAATTTGATAGGACATTATTTATTTCAGAAAACGGACTGCGCCATCAGAAGAAAGGTTGGTCATAGAGTAATTATGTCATGTTTTGGACACCGAAATATGATTTATAAATTTTTTATTAACATTTAAGACCAAAAAATCGTACTTTTTATAGTTTTTGTTTATAACATTAAAGGTAATTATCCAATCTTGATGACATCAATTGGAAAGTTGTAGACAATTGAATTGCAAACAAAATGAGCCGTCGCTTGATCTGATTAGATAATTAAAAGCGGAGAGAATTCGGAAAAACCGAGAAATTTAGCTTTTATTAAACAAATCAATATCTCAGTTAATTTTTAACTTTTTTGGTTGAGCTTTGGTGGAAAAGTAGCAGACTTTATGCTCTTCAAATGTATAAAAAAAATGGACACTTTAAGATAATGCGTTTTCGCCCTATTGACACTTTAATTTATTTAATGCGTTAATTGTAAAATGTCTGCTTGCCGCAGAGGTGGTCCGATTTTTATTTTGAAAACGGCCTTTAAAAATATAAATCAAGCACAGCAGAACGCCAATCTTGGGTTTTCGCTAAAATGTTCCAAAGTTTATTAAAAAAAGGTCCAAACATGGCACTAAACGCTTGAACACAGCAAAGTGACACAGTGAGCCTACTCGCCTTCTCCCCCCACCACTGTCACTTTGCTGCGTTCAGGAGTTTGAAGCCATGTTTGGGCCTTTTTTTAATGAACTTTGCAAAATTTTAACGAAAAACCAAGATTGACGTTCTGTTGTGCTTGATTTATATTTTTAAAAGCCGTTTTCAAAATAAAAATCAGACCACCTCTGAGGCAAGCAGACATTTTACAATTAACGCATTAAATAAATTAAAGTGTCAATAGCACGGAAACGTATTATTTTAAAGTGTCCATTTTTTTATACATTTGAAGAGCATAAAGTCTGTTACTTTTCCACCGAACCTCAACCTAAAAAGTTAAAAATTAACTGAGATATTAATTTGTTTAACAAAAGCTAAATTTTCCGGTTTTTCCGAATTTTCTCCGCTTCTAATTATCCAATCAGATCAAGCGACGACTCATATTGTTCGAAATTAAGTTTTCTACAACATTTCAATTAATGTCATCAAGATTGGATAATTACCTTTAATGTTATAAACAAAAAACTAAAAAAAAGTGCGATTTTTTGGTCTTAAATGTTAATTAAAAATTTATAAATCATATTTTATAAATCATACTTCACTGATGGCGCAGTCCGTTTTCTGAAATAAATAGTGTCCTAAATCATTCATAACAAATTCCCTGTTGCTTGGACTAAATATCATAAAATTGAATTGACCTTCAGTATCAAATTACAAGAAATGAACTTATACGTATGCGAAGAATATAAGATTATTCATTTTTATAGCAAATATTTACTCTCTCCATACTCAATTCAAACACTTCCTCAAATCCTCAATTCAACACTATATTTTCATATGTACTTGACCTGAATACGTCTTTTTTTCTTTGAAACATTGATAATTTGATTAGCCACAACTTTTAAAATTAAATAATCTGATTCATGTACGAAAAACAATGTATATTGACAATGTATATTGTATTAACGATTAGTGTCTGAGACATTGAGCTTAATTATCTTGAATATCAAAAATACACTGTTGGAAATTTCTGCCGTAATTTGCCGAAATATAGATATAGATATAATTGGTCTTAAGGTAGTTCGTTCACGAAAATTAGACGTCAGGCAAAAATAGATAATTTTGCTTTCAAGAATATCAATATTATTAATGAAGGGCTAATTTGTGTTACGTCACAAGTACGTAAATACTTACTTTGATCGAAGATTCCTCGTTTTAAGTTGGGATCGAATGATCCTCTCTTAGGGATGAGGATAAGTCAATGAAAAGTACACAATGGTTAGTAAAGTAATACAAATTGAATTTATTTAAATTAACACTGATATAAACAAGGTTAAAATTTTACAATGATTCAAACAATGGCACAGGGAATAGGTAAAGAATAGAGAGAATTTTCGGTACCTTTGTTGAGTTGTGAATAGTCCCTTTTTTATGAATGATCCTCACAGGTGTGAGGGAGAGAGAAAGATTCTTCCACTGGTGCGACGAAGACAGCAATAGGTATCCCACTGGTGTGAGGAAGACAGAAACAAATATCCCACTGGTGTGAGGAGGACAAGAATAGTTATTTCACTCTACACTGACTCTAAGATCCTTTCAAAGATTGAAAGTACAATCAGAGAATTTACGACACGTTTCTTCGGAAAACTGAACTAAACACGTATCTCACGCTGTGAATCCTTTTAAGATTTTAGAAATTTCCCGCACTTAATTTTGCTCACAAGACTAGTTTTCCCTTGGCGGCGTGTCCTTTTTATATTATATTTTTTGGTGACGTCACGCGTTGCGCAGTCTCCCGCTGCGTGTGACGTAGTTATACCTCTCTTTTCAATAGGTGGTTTTCTCTCTCTTTTAGTAATTTCCCCAGATTTCTCTCTAGACCTAGCCTATGCCTATAGTACATTCTAATGCGTCGCGGGACGTGACACCTCCCCCTAGTTCGAGCGCGGGGGTGAAGCATCCGCGATCGAATCTTCGGAAGAAGAATACATTCGTTAATGTTTTTGAAGATACATTAAATTTCTATTTCTGACGTAATAACCAACATTCATTTCGGCGTCTCTTTTACAATTTGTATTTTTTGCATTTGACTATTTGATTCCAATATCGATTTTTTTTTTGATGTCATAAAAATTTATATTATCTAAATATTATAATTTTTTTGTTATAAATAATTACATAGTTTTTTTTTTTGAAATAGTATGAACTTAACATAAGGTTACATATGATTTTTTCTTATATAACTAAATACATCAATAATTTTTATTTCATATTCGTAAATTATAAATATCATTTAATATAAAATAATAATATATAAAACTGTAATATAAAACGTAATTTCATAATGTAGATTTTTAAGAATTATTTTTATATTTTCTATTACGTAAAGGGTTGCGGCAGTTATGAGCTAAATGCCCTCTTTGAAAACACCTTTCACAAGAGTTGGTCCATTTTGGCAAGGTTTCTTTACTGATTTCATCATTTATTTTGAAAATTCTCGTTTCTGGGATTAAGCTTTTTTCTTTCATTTCTTCTAAAAATACATATCTTGTGGAAAGCATTTCCAAGAGTTTAGATGCTGCATTTTGCTTTGCAGACTTTTTTTGAGGGGCTGGTTCCCCAATACAAGAAAAAGTTATTTTATTTTTAAAAATTTCGCAAGTCGCTTGGAACGGTGGCAGTTCTTGGTGTTTTCCAAGCGATTTTACAGTATATGAGGGTTCGGAGAAATCATACTCAATGCTTATCTCGTTTAAAACTTGTACAGCAGTGCCTTTCGATAGGTCTCTTGTCTGCAAGGCCATTGTTTTTATCTGCAAAAGAATTACCTATTTGAGTTGATGATTGAATTTATTGAAATTCTAAAGTTAGTTAGTTTTTTTTTTGTAATAATTTTGTGTTTGTTGATATATTCACTTTTCGCGTTTCCTAACTCAAAGAGATATTTCATGCAGAGAAAACAGTGGTCTGTTTTTAAGAACATTTTAATTTATTAAGGTTTGTTGTTACATTATGGTGGTTAAGGAAGAAGTAGTGGTGTATATGAAATATGATTTTAAACAACGAATAAAAAATTAAAAGCGAAAATTTTTTAACAAAAGTTAGTAATAGATATTGTTTATATTTAGAAGAAAGAATAATAAAAAATATGTTTTGATTTATTATTTTTATTCGTCGTTGTTATAAATAATAGTCGATGCTTCGGAATCGACGTCGTTATACAGTGCTTCTTGTTGGTATAAATGAATTACACGTTCGGCACAAGTTACACATAAATCTGCTCTTTGCCGCATGTAAAAAATTTGTGTATTGCAAATGGAGCAGTCGAGGCTAGATAGTTTTAACGTACAATATAAGTCTTTAGTAACTATGTGGTCTATTCGGACGGGTAATGTTACTTCGGTTTCGAAAAAGCTGAGTTCTGTCATCCAACAATCTTCGCAAACAAGTTTTTTTTCGAGAACATTCATGTAAAAATTCTCGACCAGGGTTGTGCAGCAGTATTCTGACCATAATTGATTTTCAAAATACGGCTGAACATCCTGCTCGCTTGCTCGAACTTCTTCTGCTTCGATTGTTTCGATTTCTTGGGGCAGCATTTTCTGTTGGGGAAATTTACAATATTTAAGGAATTTGAAATATTTGCAAAATTTAAAATTTTTTAGTATTAAGGATTTTATTAAATTTAACAAAATTTTTCATGCGTGATTACATGCGTGGAAGGTAGATACGTATAATCATGCAGGGGTATTTTCTACTAGAACTTCGTTTCCTTGACTAATTTCGAATTTATAATTTAAATATTGTTCGATACATTCTCTACAATCAGCTGCTCTTTTTCGCGGAGTAATTAATAGTTCTTGACAACCGTAACAATTCATATATATGCATTCCAATTTACAAATGGAATGCCATGATGTAAAAAATTCACAGTTATTTTGAGTTTCCTCATCTAATTTCTCGAAACAGAATTGGCAATATCTTTTTGTGGTTTGGTGATTATAATATAAAAACAATGTTGAAGGTTCTAATTCGAAGCAATAGCTCTGTAATAAGTGCGCGTATGCTATCGGATAGTCTTGCGGACATACACCGTCTACTGGTCCAAGATGGTTAACAATAGGTTCACTTGGAGTTGGTATCATTTTCTACAAATTGTTAGAATAGATTTATTTTATTAAGGTCTGATAAGGAGATTGAAAAATAACTTTTTTGAATATATTTTCTAATCATGCAAGGTAAAAGATTTTGCTAAAGGTATTTTACTTTCCGTCAGAAAAACAACTTTTATATTACAGTTTGTTTTTCCTTTAGTAAGAAACATTAAAGACGTGGGTACAAAAACTGTCCTTCTGACGGTATAGGACGTTCATGCACGTGGTTTTGAGAAAGGTAAGGACGGAATGTACCTGTATCTGAAAATTTTGTGAATTGACTTTAAGTCTATTAAAGAAAAGGGTGAAAGATGGAATAAAGGAAAGGTCAAAAGTTAAACGTTAAGTCGGTCAGTAAAGGTTTTGTCACTGAGCTTAAAGGAGTTTTTTGTATAAGTTCTATACGTGTTGGCGTTTTGTTTATTTTTTTAGATATTTTTTGAATTTTCAATAGTAATAATCCTAAAATTGTAATCATAAGTAAAGTGATAAAGATTAGTGCTAATGTTAATTTATGTGCACTAGAAATAAAAATTGATGGAATGATTTTTTGAATGTTTGCATATTTTGTAAGGATAAAGACATGGTTTTCGAAGATTGATAATGGCATGTCTTCTTTTTGCTGAAGAAGAAGTAATACCTTTTTTAGTAAGTGAGGCTCTTGAATGGAAATATTATATAAAAATGGTGAAATTATAGCAAGGGAAGTAGTTGATTTGCTGACTGGAATTGAATTATCCATTATATTCAAATGGTTTTGAAGATGGTAATATGGAGTTGATGAATCTAGATTGCAACCTGATTTTGTTTGCAAAATTCCTATTCCTTGGAGTGTGATTAAGGTCTTAGAGTTTTTTCGACATGATAAGAAAATTTGTCGGGGGAAAATTGTTGAGTATAGCCATCCATGATGAAATTGCAATGGTGTTAGAAAGGGATATTCACTAAAACTGATGAATATTTTACACTTGTATGGTTCTGAATTTAGAAACATTGATGTTTCACAAATAGGATTGTTATCGATGTTAGATATAGATCTTGGTGGGTGACAAAATGTTTGGAATCCATTTTGATAACATGCATTGAGGAAATTTTCATTTGTTATAAAGTATGATTGGTTATTTGAAGAAATAGCGAGATAAGAATTTTGAGGTTTTATGTAAATAGAGGAAATTACGTCAGTATTAAAATCGAGATGTATTGGAATTGGATGTGGTTTAAATAATTGAAATTCTTCAGCAGATGGGATTGGTATAGTCATAATAAAAATCAAGTACTTATCGAATAAGAAGTATTGTATTTTAGAAAATGGAAGGACCATAGAAAAAAGGGATGTTGAAAGGTGTGGGTCTTTTTTGTTGGATTTGAAGTCTAAGAAGGTATCAGGAAGTAGCATAGGGTGCCATAAATTAGTTGCGGCATGAGTAATAGCTTCTGTAAGTTGGTCAAGGAGTAAAAGAAAAGATTGAGAAATTTCATGCAGGTCTTTAAGCCAATTTGCTGCTAATATTCGATATAGGTGAATATTTGGATCTTTTTGAGAATTATGCCATTTTTTGTAGGTCATAATGTTGTCAAGTTTTGAAGAAAGATTTGCAACTTTTTGGAAAAATGGATTAGGAAGTAGAAATAAATTTTCTTTGGGCCAGTAAAGGGAGGTTTCATTTCTCATTCTTAATTCTAAAAGTACTTTTTGTATCTGTTGCAAGAATGGATCATTAGTGTTAGAAATATTCGTGATATTACGAGCTTGTCTAGATATAAATGATATTTCTTCAAGAAAATAGTTGATGCGTTGTTCTATAAAATCAAGTTGTGTCTGATGATCGTATAAATTACAATTATTGGCAATATTTGAGAGTATGCAATATTCATATAATTTATGTGAGAAATCTATTATTTTGTATTTAAGTACGTCTGGCTGAAAGATATCGATATAAGATATAAAATGATATTTTTCAGAAAAAAGACGAACTTTTGAAATTGGTTCAAAATAAATCCCTGAAGAATGAGAAAATTGTGAGTCTATGAAGTATTTTTCTGCTTTGGAGAAAAGGAGTGGAATTAAAATTAAATACACTCTGGATGCTAGTTGATTAAGGAAATTCATTAGGCTTCTCGGAAGGCTGAAAAAGAAAAGTAGGATTAATATTGGATAAAATAGGATGTTTACATATGGTTTGATTTAGGTCTAGAAGTTTTTTGGAGAAAAGGGGAAAAAAGTCTACTAAATGTTGAGGAGTTTCTTGGTGGAACTGGAGGGGGGAATTGGGTTGATTTGTCTACCTTAAAAATATTTCGTCTACGGCACTCTTTTGTAGCATGCATTTGAGTGTTACAAAATCTACAGGAATTTTCCCAAGGTATTAATTTTGGTCTTGGATCGGTTTGAATACTTTGATTTTTGGTTTTTTGCCTTTTTTTATCATCATTATTATAAAATTTTTCGTCGCAGAGATCGTATGATCTTATTAGTAGCAATAATAATTTTAAAGCTGCTCTATTTTCTGCTAATTCACTAGTAGGGCCGGCTTGTATAACGAAATGTTCATTTATATTAATTTGTGCGAGAAAAAATGAGTTTGTTTTCGAATTCGGATCAGGATAGACTGTATATTGCGGTAACGGCAGTCCATATTTTATCGTGAAGTTTCTTAAAATTTCTACATGATTTAAAAATCCCATGGAGTCTGTTCTGTATTTCTTTTTTGGGTAACTTGGTACGTGTGTAGGCTCGTCGTAGTAATGCTCCATTGCAGTTGATTCCCTGAATCGGTATGGAATGTTTATATTAGAATTTATTGTACTGGTTGGGAGGTCTATATCCGCATTTAAAACATTTTTTAAAGCTTTTCGTAGAGAAAGATGATGCAGTATGATTATTATTTGTTTTCATTTTATATGAATTTGTATTTTTATCACGATTGTTATTTGAAGTAATAGGTTTTGTTATTTGGCTACTCGTTGAAGGTTTTGGATCGTTTATAGATGATTCTTGAATTGTTACATGCAAATGTTCTAGTGAGTTTATCAAACGTAGTTCACATTTCTCGTCTTTATGCGAAAGAGAATTAATAACTTTTATGGCAGCAAAATCCTTAGCTGTTTTTATTGAGTTTGCTATTCCTATTTGTTTAATGTTATTAATGAAACAAATTGCTATGTATGTTGAGTCTTTTGATGAGGTTTTTATTCGTAATACTGTATATTTTGGATACTCAAATTTATTTTCAGTGCAAATTTCGTTTAATTTTTTGCAATTTTTACTAATAGAGTTTGGTTGGACGTTTTGATTTGTTTCCTTTGATTCATTAATTAAGGCATTATATAAATTTTGTGCTACCTTTTGCTTTACATTTTCTTTATCTTTGCCACTATTCATTATTATAAAATTTTTATATTGTAAATTAACGTGAAATAGACATTCATTATTATTGGTTTGTTCAATGAGTATCTCATAAATCAGGGGTGGATCTCCTCTTTGTTGAATAATTTTGTTTAGTAAGGTTGTAAAAGGAACATGCGACATTCTGAAGATGTTAGATTTGGATAGAGTAGTGGGTTCTACTAAGTTCTTCTTTTAATTCAGAGTGAGGATAAAGAGTTGTGTTTGTATTATTGTGATCTTTACCTGAAGTAGTGTTTGCGTAATACGATGGACTTTTAGGTGCCTCTTTCGAGCTTTGTGGTGCTGAAGCTGTTAGCAGTTCTTGATGACTCTCAGCAGGAGGTCCAGAAGGTCGATGGGTACCTAAGTGTAATAAGAGGTTAGTGACCGAATCCCAGAAGGCGCCTAGTAGATGGAGAGACCATCCAAATAATCTGTGTAACGCATATCCATGAATAATGGTATCAGCTATCAATTTAATCCCTCTAATTATTATTATTAATCCAATTAGGCCTGCACTAGTAGTTCCAAAACTTGTAAAAATTGTCCAAAATCTACCCCATGCGGATTCAGCAATTTTATCAATTACATCTTCATTAAATAAATTCGTTAATGATATTCCTTGATTAATAGTTGGATGTCCTGTTATTTCTCTAGCTAAAGAATTTAGAATCATTGGTTTTTCTGCTGGAAACATAATATGATCTCGCAGTTTATCAAGATCAGATTGAGAATAAATGCCACTTGTTGCTAAGGATGAAGGATTTGTGTATTTCCAGGTTGCTTTTGTGAGAGGTTTAACTATAGTTGGTGCTATGGATTCGACAGGATTTGGAAGTAATTTGTACCAGGTTTCTCCAAAAGGTACATTGGTGGAAGGAAAGAATTGCAATTTGTTTGGATACCTGATTTTGTTAATATATGAGTTCGTGGAGAAAGGAAAAAGGATTGATTTCCTCTAAATATTGGTAGTTGTAGATAACATTCTTCTGTTTTGCGATATTTTACTTCAACCGGTATACATTTTACGATATGTACTACTTCTCCTGCAATTACTGACATATATCCTGGGCCTTTCATTAAATGATATGCAAATTCGTCTGGTGATTGGGTTGCTAAGGTTAATGTATTTCTAAAAACTTGCTGTTCAAGTATGCATCGTTGAGTAAGAACATCGTGATAAAGTCTATTTACTTCAGTGCGTATGTGTCGTTCTACATATATAAATTTAGAATTGACGTATGTGAAAATGTCCATATTTTGAACTTCTAAATGTTTATTTTCTAAAAATGAATTCCCAGGTCTGGTTTCAAAAATTAATAATTTTGGATGTTCGGTTTGTATTAAAACGTAACTGCAAACTGGTTTTCTTGTTTTTTCAGCTAGTACGAAAGTTATATCCTCAGTCGTTAAAGAATAAAAGGTTTCAGAATTGTCTGTCGTGTTGTCATAGGTCTTATTTGCTGGTCCTTCATAAATAATTTCATATTTGTTAAAATTACATACGTCATTAGGTAATGTATCCCAGAATGTTTGTCCATATTCTACGTCAGTACAGAATGTGTCTGAAAGTGTGCATATTATTCCAGATCCTAATTGAATTTTATTTGAATTTAAATGAATAGTCGCGTAATGTTCTTGTAAAGTTATTTTGAATATTGCTTGGACTACGACATTATTCCATGTTCCGTATGGGTCAGAAAATTGTGTACCAGTACAGTCTCCATTAGGTGTTACAGAACCTGCTAAAGTAACGCTATGAAATGAAGTTTCATTTACTTTTAACTTTGATATCTGAAGAGTAGGGGTTACTAAAAATGTTCCTATTGTGTGCATTTGATTACATTGATCTCGTGTAACATCATGTATATATTCACTGTGGCCATTTGCTACTATGGAACTGTGAGAATGCATACCACAATGAGAGATGGCGCGTCGAATTTCTATTTTGCATTGTATTACTTTTGTATTTGAAAATCCAGTTAATTGTAAAAGTTGTATATAAGTTCTTTCAACATGTACTTGAGATCGAGGTAGATCACATTCTCCTACCTCTAGTAAAGATAATGTCGTAATATTTGATTGATTTGAACCGCAATCGAATCCTATGATGGCGTAGACTGTTGTTATATAGTTGAAGTTGCAAGTGAGCAGTGCCAAAAGGAAGCCTCGTAATCCCATCTCTGGAAAAAGGAGGTTCCAATTAGCAGCTTGCTTTGTAATATAAGAATAGGAAAATGTTTTATCATTAAATATGTATATTTTTGAAGTTATTGATTTACTTTTTGTATTTTGCGTTCCTAGTTCATTATATCCAACATGTCGGCTATGACAATGTGATTTGATAGCCGTAAACTGAGAATTAAATTTTTGTATGCGTCCGGTCCTCTTGTTTTGATTGTTGAAAAAATGTCTTTTATTATTTCTGGATTGTTTAGATTTCTGTTCCATGTGGGGATATTGCAGTCGTCTTTCTTAAAAATTCCAGTTTGAATTAAGTATGGCCAGAGAGCTACCATGTCGATAAAACAGGGAACTATTTCAATGAGATCATCTATGCGTTTGCGATGAATTTGTTCCATTATATCTGGAATAATGTGTTATGTCTGAAAATTCATTTTTATTTTGTTTTATATATATTTTTTATTTTATATATAAAACATATATTTTCATAACCAAAAAAAAAATTTTATTTTTTATACTTTTACTATTTATCGACAAAATAAAATTTCTATATCTTATTTAAGTTGTATATGTATATATATATAAATATATATATATTTTTTTTTATAATTAAGGTACAGATATTTTGTTTCTATTTTTATTTATTTACTTTTGTACTTGCACATGTGAGCGTTTTAGTCTATTAATGTGGACAACAGTAGGTTTGCCTTTATAGATTATTTTGACATTCCCGTTTCCTAACACTTCCAATATTTCATAAGGCCCTGTATAATGGCTGTCAAGTTTTTTAATTTTTCCTCCTTTTAATAAAAACACGTAATCTCCAATTTTTACTTCTAAAGGACTTATTTTTTTGTCATAATATAATTTCGATTTTTCTTTTGCTGAAATAAGATTTTCTCTTGCTTGTGTTCGCATTTCATGTAGTTGTGTTACGAAATTAATTAAATAATCGTCATATGTTTGTAATTTTTCTTGTTGTGATAAAGGTTCACTGGAAGGTTCACGAGCTAGTTTACCAAAAACCAATTCATAGGGTGTGCATTTTGTGCCTTCATGTACACTAGTATTATATGAGAACATTGCTAGTTCAAGCCAATCATCCCATTCTGAATTTTTTGCAACAAATTGTTTGAGATATTCTCCTAAAACATGATGTGAACGTTCTAATGACCCGTTTGATTGAGGGTGAAATGCTGTGGTACGAAATTGTTTAATTCTAAAACGTTTTGCCAATCTTTTTAATAAATTACTTAAAAAATCTCTGCCTTGGTCAGTAAGTACTCCTTTCGGTGATCCAAATATGCAAATAAATTTTTTCACGAAAGCATCTGCTATCGTACTAGCTTGGTGATTAGGAAGAGGTATTGCTAAAGAATATTTGGTAAAATTGTCTTGTATCGTTAGAATATATAAGTTACCAGATTTTGTTTCAGGTAGTGGACCAACAATGTCCATTGATATTTTTTCAAAAGCAGTAGTGGGTGTGTCAGTGATTACCATAGGGTTTTTTGTTTTGACTCTGATTAATTTTTTCAGTTGACATTGTAAACAGCCTTGAATATATTTTTGAATGTCTACTTTCATATTTTCCCAAAAAAATTTTTGGCGAATTCGGCTATAAGTTTTTGTAACGCCTTTATGGCCTCCTAATGCTGAGGAGTGAGCTTCTTCAATTAAATGAGTTCGTTGTTCCTTTGTTGGATATTGCGTTATTCCATTGCAAACTATAATTTTTGTAGTTGAATTTGAAAAAATTGAATCGAAAATTGATTTCACTTCTTCCCAAGGTATATGATTAATTCTGGAAGTTTTTGATATACTAATAGATCGTAATTTAAATTTTTGAGATAATTCATGTAATGAATGAATTGATAATTTTATATTATTTAAAGTTTCAGATAAATTATCTTTAGTTTCTTCTTCAATTGGAAGTGCAAAATGGTAGTAGTTTCCTTTTTTAATCTCTTTTGCTATCCCCTTTTGTAAATTTTTAAATTTTGGTAAAGTTTCACGTTTTTCTAAAATTTTTGATCCGTTGTCGCGAGGAGTTCCATTTGTTGTAACAAAATATGCATAATTATCTTTTCGCATAGTTAATTGATCGCGACATTCAACTAAATTTTTCTTTGTTATAATTTTTTCTGTTTGAGAGTTTATAGGAGGAGGTTCTGGGGGTGGACGATTATAATTATCATGATCTTTATCGATTTTTTCACAATTTATTTGAGATCTTCGGTTTAATCTCAAATTTTCTTCAAAATAAGGCTCTTCAAATTCTTCTTCCAATTTTTCTTCTTGGTTTTCTTCAAACTTCTCATCAAAATTTTCCTCAAGATTGTCTTCAAAATTTTCTTCAAAATTCTGTTCGAAATTCTTTTCAAAGTCGTCTTCAAGATCATCTTCAAAATTCTCTTCCCAATTTTCTTCATAATTTTCTCCATCATTTCCTTCGTGTGAGGTTTCAATGTCGTTGATTTCATCTTCTGAGGTTGAAAAATAATTCTCACTTTCTTCACTTTCAAATTCATTAATATTTTTTGGCTTCTTGGCATTCTTCTTCTTTTTATTTTTGGCTTGAGTTTGTTTCGAATAATCTAAATAATCAGGATCAGAGTCGGAATCTGATTCTACTTTTGTTCGGCTTCCCTTTTGCACATTTATTTCTGGTAATTCGTTTTCAAACATTTGTTTTCTTGGCCTACCTCTCTTTCTTTTTGTTTGAGAGGGAATATTTTTCAAATTTTTTCTTGGCCTACCTCGTGGTTTTTTCATAAGAGGTTTAGAAGAAAAATTTTCGTCTACTTTTTCTTGAGTTTCGTTTCGATTCAAATTTTTTGCTTTTTCTTGCTCTATTCTCTTTTGAGCTCTCGTAGTAATAGTTTTCCATGATAAATTTTCGTATTTTTTGGAAAACACTGGACTTAATAAAAATATTGTCATAAAAATAAGTCTTGAAGCCATATTTTTGAATAAATTTGTGTATTTTAAAATATTCTTACCAATCTCACTAAATAATTCTTCACTAAGAAATTCCTGGAAATATTCTGGGATTTTTGAGTCGATATTTAATATTTGGGCTTCCGAAATTTCGCTAAAACGATCTACGTCGTCTGGTACGATTTCTGGATTCAAGTTTCTTCGTTTTGAAGGTCTTACCTCATTTTTAGAGTTTTCTTGTTTTTTTCTTGTAAAAGTTTTCTTTGAAAACATTTTTTTCTTGGGAAGTCATAAAAGTATCATTGGCGTCAACTTGTAAATATCTTGATTTCTCTTTGTTATCATCAATAGGGTTTCTTGAGAGAGCGTCTGCATTTACATTCATTTTTCCTGCTTTGTAAATTACATCAAAATCATATTCTGCGAGTTTCAGTCTCCAACGTGAAACTCGTGAACAAGGGTCTTTAGAATTTTGAAACCAAACTAGAGGTTTGTGATCAGTCACTAAAGTAAATTTTCTCCCATACAAATAAGGACGAAAATGAGTTACACAAAATATTATAGCAAGAGCTTCTTTCTCATATGTATCATATTTTTTCTCAGTATCACTTAGACTACGTGAAGCATATGCTATTGGCTTATCTTTACCTATTTTACCTTGTGATAAAATACCTCCTATTGCAAATCCTGAGGCATCTGTTGTGAGTATAAAAGGTTGAGAAAAATCAGGTCGTTGTAAAAGTGGTTCTTCACATAATTTTGCTTTTAAAATTTCGAAAGCTGCTTGTTGTTTTTCTGTCCAATTAAAATGTGTATCTTTTTTCAGAAGTTGATTTAAAGGACTTGCAATTTTTGAAAATCCATCAATAAATCGTCTATAATATCCTGCTAAGCCTAAAAATTGTTTAACATTTTTCTGTGTTTTTGGGACTGGAAAGTTTTTTACAGCTATTATCTTTTTTGGATCTGGACGTACTCCATTTTTATCAATTATATGACCTAAATATCCTACTTCAGGTCGTAAAAATTCGCATTTGTCTGGTTGTAAGTGAAGATTTGCTTTTCTAAGTCTTTCTGCTAAATTGTTAAATTTAATTTCGTGCTCTTCTAGAGTATTTGCATATATAACTATGTCATCGAGATATACAAAAAGTTCCGTTCCTATTAATCCAGTTAATGTTAAATCCATTAATCTTTGAAATGTGGCAGGTGCAGTTTTTAAACCGAAAGGCATTCTATCGAATTCGTAATGACCGTGAGGTGTAGAAAACGCGGTTTTATGCGAGTCTTTTGGATCCATTTTTATATGGTGAAAACCGGTAGCTAAATCAAACACTGAAAAATATTTTGCTGATCCTAGAGAATCAAGTATATCGTTTATATTAGGTAAAGGATACGAATCGCCAATTGTTTTTTCATTTAATTTACGAAAATCAAGAACCATTCTCCATTTTATTTTTCCTTGAGAATCAGGTTTTTTAGGAACTATCCACACTGGAGTGTTATATGGTGATTGTGAGGGCTTGATTATTTTATTTTTTAATAATTCATCGACTTGTCTTGTAATTTCTTCCTTGTGAACTGGGGGAAATCTATATTGTCTTGAAAAATTGGAGCGTCATCTACAGTTGGAATTGAATGTTGTAATACATTAGTAGCTTCAAGTGGTTCTCCTGGGATTTGAAATCTGTCTGCATTATTTTTAATTAATTTTTCTACATGTTCATATTCATCTTGATTTAAATGGTCTAATCGAAGAAGTTTTTTAATACATTCTACTCTGTCTTCGTCTGTTACATTATAAAATTTGCATGAGTTAATTAGAGAATTGTCAGTTTTTAAAAAGTTATTTAATATTTTACTTGATAAATCTTCGTTATTTGTTTGTTTGAAATTAATTAAATTTTCAATTTGTTTATAGCATTCTTGTTCTTCAAAGTCTTCTAAATTAACTAATGGGACGGATAATGTAATTGGGATTTCATTTGTGTTTGCAAATTTTAAATAAGCTTTTCCTCTGTGATTTTTTACAACTGCGTCACCTACGTAGACGCCATCTTGGATATGTAATCGAGGTACATACCCTTCACTCTTTTCTGTATTTTTTATATTAACATAAAATGTTGTAACTGTTCGAGCTGGAATAGTAAATGTATTGGTAGATTTAAAAGGGTAACAGTGGTTCTCAATTTCTAAGCATTTTGAAGTATAGTTTATATTCACTCTGTTATCTTGAAAAAATTCTGATCCCAATACTCCATCTTCTTCTACTGGGACTTCATTCGGAATAATGTTAAATATTGTTGGGTAACCAAAAATGTTTATTTTTACTTGTCCTAATGTGTAAAGTGGTAAATCATTAATTCCTGTAAGTTTTAATACGTTTTGGCTATTTATTGGTACTTCAGGGTTGAGAACCTTTTGTTTAATTAAATTTCGAGCAGCACCAGTATCAATCATCATGTGTGTTGGGTTTTTTAAACCTTCCGTTGATATTATAATTGATGGAATTGAAGTGGACTTTGAAATATTTATTGTTGTTGTTGTATGATCGTTAGAATTGGATGCCAGTGGTTCTCGATTTATGCTTTCCTCAGTGCACCCGTGCTGGGGAGAGCTTTGGAGTTTTCCTGATGAGCTGTTTGTGATTGGCTATTTGGTCGTATCTTGCAGTCTCGTACTAAATGACCGGGTTTTTTACAATAATTGCAAACTACTTCAGTATAATTTGAATTTTGTTGATTATTATTATTTTGTAAAAACCTATATTCATATGGTTTATTTCGATTTTGAGACTGTCCTAAGTTAAAGTTTTGATACTGTCCTGGATTCCATTGTCTATTATTATTATTAACATTATTGTTATTATTGTAAAAATTTCTAGGAAAATTGTTATTATTGTTGTGTCTTTGTTGTAAAACATTATTATTATTGTTTTTATAATTATTATTTCTATTTTGCAAATTATTATTGTTATTGTTATTAAAATTATGATTTTTATTTCTTAAAAAATTGTTATTCGAAAAATTATTGTAATTGTTTCTTGCAAAATTATTATTATTATTACTTCTTTGACCATTGAAATTACTATATCCTTGTTGGTTAGGACGCAACAAAAAATTTTTTTGTTTATTATTAAAAACTGCATCTTGAGCTTTACTTAAATGAAAACATTTTTCAGTTGTGTGACCTGGTTTTTTACAAATTAAACAAATAGTTTTGTTTTCAAGTGCTACGTTAAATCGGGTTGTTTTGTTATTTTTATTATTAGATGATTCGTCACTTTTTGAATAATCCATATTTTTATTTCTTCGTAGTGCGGAATTTGCAGCTAATCTTCGTTCTATATCAATACTGTCGCTAATAACTTCTTTAAAAGTATCCTTTTCTTCAACACGAATTTCTAACTCAGGACGCAAACCGCGTATAAAACATTGAATTACGTCTTTTTCAAGGTTTACTTTAAAATTATTATCTACCTGACCATTATTATTGAGCCTGTGAGCATCTTCGATTTTGTCGGCAATTTCTTTTATCCTAGCAGCATAGGAAAGTACATTTTCTCTTTCCCACATAAATGTATTACCTAATTCTCCCTGTAACTGGTACACGCTTTTCGCAGGGGCATATACTCTTTTCAATTTTTCTATCAATTCTTCTATTGTTGTATAAGTAGAACCAAAAATGCATTTTCTGGCTTCTCCAGTTAATTTACCTCTTAATAGCCTTGCGAGGTTTTCTTGAGCTGCAGGTGTCGGTAGCATTGCCTTTGCCTCCATGCAACCCTCAATAAAATGTGACAATGGGAGGTTACTTCCGTCAAACAATGGGACCACCTCTAGCGCGTCGCGTAAGGATACCTGCTGGCTGTTGGGTATGACCACGGCCATCTCTTCGTTATTTACTCTTACGGGATTATCCTGATTTATGGCTTCTGTGTCGCTTTTGTCGTCGTCGCTATCGTTGTTACTAATTATAGATTCGCGTGCCAATGAGGTTTCCAATCTTTCTTTCAAAGTTTTATTATCTACTGTTATTACTGTTGAGCTTAGCAAATTGAATTCGTCAAAATAAGATAATTCATTCGTTAGAGTTTGATCTTGATTACTGGATCCTGTTACAATGCTTAAATCTGGACAGAAACTTGAATGAAACCCGCTAGTTTTTTCTGAATTTTCACGTGATATATTTTGATTATTAATTAGAGTCTTGTCTAAACTTGAATCATCTAACTTAAGAGTGTTATCTAATTCTTGTTCTGTAGGGATTGGATCAGGGATATTTTGGCATTTATTATCAGTTGAATATTCTCTATTTCTAATTGGTTTTATTTTTAAATTACCCTTTTGATTCAAATCTACTATTTTTGCAAGCTGACTATCGTGTTTAGCTTGACTACGTGTTATAACTTTCGGGGTAGATTCTAAAGGGATATTTGGTTTTGACATTGAGTCATTATAAATTTACAATATTTTGTATTGAGCGTTGATTGTTTATTGTTTTTTTAAATTTGTTTATAACAATAAAAAAAACTATATATAAAATTTGTTTTTTAAGAAAAATAAAATGAGATTAGTAAAATTTATTTGTAATTTGTTTATTTATTTTTAATAACAATATAATTTGAAATGAAATTTGTATTTCGTCATTTGAAAATAAAATAATGATATAAAAATATAATTATTTCAAATATTCAAATTAAATAAATAATAGCTCAATTGTTTGTAAATTTATAATTTTTAATAATAAATTTCTTAAAATAATAAAATATTTTTCTTTACCAACTGCATGTGCCCTTTATGTAAAATTAAAATAATTTATTTTATTTATTTATAAATTGTTTATAACAATTAAACAAATTTGTTTATAATAATGATCATTAGAAATATTCATAAATTATTTTTATTATATTGGAAAAGTTAACTTAAGTGCAAATCTTTGGACAAAAAATTTTTTTTTTGCAAATAAAAATATTCTGTTTTTTTTTATGTTTGTTTTAACTTAAATCAAAACTTGGTTAACAAATTAGAATATCTTTTTAAATAAGATAAGTTACTTAATCACTTAGGTTAGCCTCAAGGTCAGATCTCTGCGTGATTTTTCAAACTTATTTTATTTTTAAACAATTTATATAAATTATAAAATTTCAAAGAAATGATCTGATTATTAAATCATTAAGGTTAGCCTCAAGGTCAAATCCCTTTGTGATCTAACAAATCTATTTTATTGAAATTTTAAGTTTTAAAGTTGAAATAATATTTCATAATCATTTATTTATTTATTTATTTATTATTAAGAACCAATGTGTTCAATTTCAATTGACTTGTGTTTCCCGGCCGATGCACCAGAAAAAAGGAAGTATGTTACGTCACAAGTACGTAAATACTTACTTTGATCGAAGATTCCTCGTTTTAAGTTGGGATCGAATGATCCTCTCTTAGGGATGAGGATAAGTCAATGAAAAGTACACAATGGTTAGTAAAGTAATACAAATTGAATTTATTTAAATTAACACTGATATAAACAAGGTTAAAATTTTACAATGATTCAAACAATGGCACAGGGAATAGGTAAAGAATAGAGAGAATTTTCGGTACCTTTGTTGAGTTGTGAATAGTCCCTTTTTTATGAATGATCCTCACAGGTGTGAGGGAGAGAGAAAGATTCTTCCACTGGTGCGACGAAGACAGCAATAGGTATCCCACTGGTGTGAGGAAGACAGAAACAAATATCCCACTGGTGTGAGGAGGACAAGAATAGTTATTTCACTCTACACTGACTCTAAGATCCTTTCAAAGATTGAAAGTACAATCAGAGAATTTACGACACGTTTCTTCGGAAAACTGAACTAAACACGTATCTCACGCTGTGAATCCTTTTAAGATTTTAGAAATTTCCCGCACTTAATTTTGCTCACAAGACTAGTTTTCCCTTGGCGGCGTGTCCTTTTTATATTATATTTTTTGGTGACGTCACGCGTTGCGCAGTCTCCCGCTGCGTGTGACGTAGTTATACCTCTCTTTTCAATAGGTGGTTTTCTCTCTCTTTTAGTAATTTCCCCAGATTTCTCTCTAGACCTAGCCTATGCCTATAGTACATTCTAATGCGTCGCGGGACGTGACATTTGAATGAGAAAAGATTATTTTTCATGAAAAAAATTTGGAACACAAAAAAATAATTTTATTAATACGTTCCGTGCCGGACTTTTTGAAGTCATTCACGGAAAACGAACTGTGGCGAGTGGCGGCACACTCCCAGAGTGTGCGTACATCTAACTGCCAGACTTTGGCGATCGCGCGCCCAAAGCTAGCGGCAGAAATTCTTCCAAACTGAAACAAGCTTGTTAGATGTACGCACACTCTGGGAGTGTGACGCCACAGTCGGGAGCGAGCAAACTGCCGAGTTCGTTTTCCGTGTTACGTTCAGGCCGCAGCGTGGGTCGTATACGCCCCACGTGGCACGGAACGTGTTAATAAATTTTATTTTTGCCCAAACTTATTTTCTTATCGCTTCGAGCCAAATTTTTAAAAATGATGCGATTCTAATAAATCATGAATCATTTTTGCAGAGAAAAGATTTCCCACCACTTCACCGTTTCCAATTTTTGAAAATGAATTCTTTAATGCCTGAAACCATTAAAAAAACATTTTCCAAAACGAAATTTTTATAAACAAATTGCTGAATTTGATAATAATTCATTCATTTTTCTTGAAAAAGTGATTTGTAATTTATTAAAATCGCATAATTTTTTAAATTTGGTAAGAAGCGATAAGAAAAAAAGTTGGGGCAAAAATAAAATTTATTAATGAAATTATGTTTCTGTATTCCAAATTTTTTTCATGGAAATTAATCTTTTCTCTTTTAAAATAGCCCTTCAATAATAATATTGCTATTCTTGAAAGCAAAATTTAATTGTGCACAGACTGAGTTAAAAAAACGTATTAAAAAATCTGTTTTTACAATGTTATTAACGCACTTACTGCTAAAAAAAGGCCGAAAAATCGAGTACTTTATTAAAAAATGACTAAAATATTCAAATTTCAACTTTCAATCACTATAATAGACTATACTGTGCAAAAAAGCCTTCCGAATAAGGAAGTATTTTAATTTTTTGTTTCAGGTAAAAATTACAGGCTGAATTTTTCACGGAGTTTGAGTTGTCCGCGGCGAGCTGCTGCACGAGATTGTTTATAAATCCGCCATTTTTATTCATTTTGACATTCAAAAAACTTTTTATTGTTGAATAAATATATTTTCAAAGATACGCAAAAGATCATTTGTTTCTCTTGCTTTTTTCATGTTTAAAAAAAATCCTAAAAAACACCTTTTTTATGAGCCACTGATGAGGAGACCCCCTTAAAAAACAAGGAGGCCAAAATTCGAATGTACCTCGAGTATACCTTGTCTCATTTCAGTATATTTTCATTATTATGTATGTTTTACCATTATGGTTTTTATACATGAGTACTGGATGGTAATTGAATAACACTAAGGTTAGATTTCATTTACGGCTATAAACGACATCTAGTAAAAATATATATGTATTTACTTACTGCGTCTTAGGTTGAAGACAAAATCAATTTTATTGTATTAGAAGAACTTATTAGAATTGAAGGAAACTTTAAATAAACTTTTAAAATGAATCTTTCCAGCGTACTGTAAGCATGTCAATCTTGGACTCACTTATATTTCGATGGGCGCAAATAAAGTGATCACACTACTTTTATATATATGCGCGCGCACTTTACGCGGAAAAAAAAGTTCATTAAAGTTTCTTGAATTATTTCAAGAGTCGGGGATACGAGCGAACTATGAACAAATTTTCTATGTTTTGTATAACTTTCAGGAATTAATATAGAAAAAATCCGGAGTAACTCTAAAGAGTACTGTACATTTTATATTGAATTCCGAATTAAAAAAGTTCTATAAAATGTATAGAGGAATTCATGAAAAAATGTTGATAATTATCGTAGAAATCAGATTCGAGGTATTGAGAGTTTGTTATCACATCATTGTAAGGTCAAGATACCCCAGTTCAATTAAATATATAGAAAAATTCTTGTAAAAATGTTGAAAAATCTCATAGAAATTATATTCGAGGTTAGCACAAGATTGTTCTGTAATTTTGTATACTGAATTTAGGCAGTATAACGGATGTCTATGCAAAAGATCAATCGTTGTTACAACACAGTTTCTGAGAAATTAAATAATGAAATTATCTGGGCTCTTATGGGAAGTATCCTTATTTGCCCCTAATATTTGACGTATAACTTGAAAACGCAGCACAAGATTTAAAAAAAAAATTGACATATATAATGAAGTAATCATTAATAAACTACTTTTTTCATACTTTATGAACTTTTAAAGCACCGTTTTTTTACAATTGTTCCTCTCGCGCGAGCTTACACGTTTGACATTTTCAATTGAACGATATAGCAACGTTGCAGAGCACTAAAGATGATGAAGTGGCTGCAAGTGGCGGGAACCTGGATAATTCAAATTTGCCGCAAAACAAATAATAATAAACGCGCGCGCGGTGTTGCCGATCAAAAATTGTAGAAACCTTATGAACTTTTTCCTTCTGTTGCAGACGACATTTCAGATTTCACTCGAGATTAACAGTGACAGTGTCTGCTCGAACTACCTGAAGGCTAGTCGCTGCTGCGCAATGTGTGTGTGTGTGTAGAAAAAAACAACGGTTTGTCAAGCCAGTAATCGGGTAATCGAATAAATTGGTGTAATGTAGTGTAATTGTGTCTTATAATTTTAGAATACTAAATTTTTTAATTTTTAATTAAATGAAGATTTAACAATTTTACTAAAAGAAAAAGCATTTATTCATTAGAACAGAAGAAATTTTGAAACCATAAATTATTTAAATTTTTAAAGCCGACAATTTTTTATGAAATGTGTCACAAACATTTGTCAAACAGCCCTGCAGCTGTAGCTTATATGTCAGTTTTTTTTAAGTATGCCAAGTTAGATTAATCGCAAGGCGTTAGAAATTAGGAATGCGAATGATAGAAATTTTAATAGCGTGCGAGTGTAATTAGTATGAAACGTTAATTTTGTGATTTTTATTAATTCATTTTTAAACTTCTCTTCTGTGTTTACACTAAAAAAAAAAAATAAAGTCACCACAAAAAAATAGTTTTGTTGATCATATTTTGTTGGCATTACTAAAATTTAGTTGTAATTACGAAAATAATGCTTGGTGTATAAAAAAATGTTTATTTTTACATAATTACATTATTTTTATATTTATTTTAATATAAAATATACTTCATTCATGTATATGGGTGATATTTCAAGTAAAGGTCACTTTCCCTTATAATGAAGTTGAAACAAATTAATGACATAAACAGGAATCAAAATATCCTATTGAGGTATGATTCAGAAAATATTACCCGTGCAGAACTCGTCATATCATAGCCCAGACCGATAATGAAACACATGCCCCGACCAAGCCTGAATCGGATCATACCACGTGACTAGGCTGCCAAGTCCAGAGCGTATGTTTCATTACCGCTTGAGTTCCCCCGATCAACACCCGGCCGGGGCCCCAGCAAAATTCCTACTCGAATAATATCACGTCGTCCAATTATCCATTTCGTCATTTAAGACCATGTCTTACTCATTCGATCCCTACCTTACCGACATTTTTCTTTCGCCCTTCGCATTTACACATTAATTGAGATATCGACTTAAAACTTTGAGTAATTAAATAAAAAACACTAAAGAACGTTTATCTAGTTCAAAATTTTTATAATTATAAAAAAAAAATTTTGGAAATTTTTCTTCTTATGATTATGTAATTTAGGAGCAAACAAACGTTCATTAGAGTTTTTTATTTAATTACTCAGAGTTTTAAGTCGATATCTCAATTAATGTGGAAATGCGAAGGGCGAAAAATGTGTCGGTAAGGTAGGGATCCGATAATTAAGGCATGGCCTTAATTGAGATATCGAATTAAAATTTTGAGTAATTAGGTAAAAAGTAGTAAAGAACGTTTAAATGGTTCAAAGTTTTTATACTTATGAAAAAAATATTTTTAGAAATTCTTTTTTTCATAATTATTATACATGGTGCTATATTTCTCAAGTATTACATACCCTTAAAACAAAATTTTCAATTGGTAAATTGATTAGAAATTAATTGTTTTTGAGTAAGTAAAAAGAGAAGTTATATAAATATTATATAATTATATAGCATGTACCTACATTCATCATGGTGTAAACATGTCAGGCACACAATCTATAAGAATCACTGTTAAAATGTCGATTTACTTATTTATCAATAATAGAAAATTAAAATCTCACACATATAAAATTCAAAAGTAAAGAGAGAAATAATATAAATCTTGCATTGGACGTCTGAAAAAAATCAAAAGTATTATTTGTAAATTATGGGTGTGTGTAAAAGAAAGATGGGTCTCGAAAATAGCCAGCTTTATTCCTGGAGAGGTTGGAACTTCCTATCCTTTCTTGGAGTTATTGTGGTCGGTGTCTTATACTATTTGAACGAGGTGCTCATAAACAATTTTATATCCTCAATACGATCATCTTTTTATGAAAGCTAAGAAATTCAGTATATGCAACTAATTACAAGCGTGTGCTATGTCTAAAATATTCATATTTAAATGATTGATTAATTATTATTTTCAAATCAGATGGCCCAGGGATATAATGATGGCTGAATAAACTTTTATTTGATTTTATACGAAATATACATTTGATCAGTATTAAAAGAAACTTTTATTTAATATAAGTTACGCAATTAAACCAATTCTATTAAGAGTGCTTAAATTATAATTTACCGTTCCTTTTTATCCTATAAATTTTAAAAATTAATCTTTATGCAACCCATATCTTTCATAGAAAAAGTAATAAAACCAACCCAAGTCAAGCTATTCCAATAAGTCGATAAGCAAAGAAAGTTGACAAATTATTCCACTTAAAAAAAAAAAGAAATAAACTTGAAATTGCAAAGAAATAACACTGCAGAGAAATGAGGATACACCAAAATTATATGTTCGGTAATCTTTTTAGTAAGCGTATTGTATATTTTAGTAAATTTATTGTTTACTATGATTGTTGTTTTCTCTTACAGGAATATCAGAATAAACAATTATGCAAAATAGTAAAATGAATATTATAGGAAAATATCAAGTGCTTCACCCTCTCGGTCAAAGCAAGAAAGTTTTCAAGAGAGAATCTGCCGTCGAAAAGGTAGAAAATTAAAATTTTATTTTCAATAAATTATAATAATATTCAAAATTATAAAAGTTGTATATGAGATATTATTTATTATTACCTATATCTAATGTTCTTCACATAATTTGTATATTGCACAGCCGCTGAGTAAAGCTTTTAAAATAACAGATTTTTATTTTACCCTTTTCTCGAAAATAAAAATATAAATATGCTTAAAAAAATATCAACTTTAAGACCATGGACCAACCTGGTCACGTGACTAGATTCCTACTTTGCCGACATTTCAGTTTGTGTAACCCCATTTCTATAAAGATTAAGACAGGTTACTGAAAATTTATAGAATGAAATAAAATGCATTATTATTCGTCTGTCTGGTCATAAATGTTCTCAATTATGAAAAAAAATTTCTTTGAAATTTTTTTTTTTCTATAATTGAGCCGACGGACCGTTGGCTCAATTATAAACATTTACGACCAGACAGACTTGTCTTATTGCTAGTGCATTTCATTTACTTTAACAAATTTTCAACTTGCTATCTCATTTTATCACAGAAATTTGATTACACCAATTGAAAATGCTAATAAGGTAGGAATCTAGTCACGTGATCCGGTTGTTCCATGGCCTTAACATGTTTAAAAACTGTATGTAATACTCAAAAATATAATTTCATGCCATAATATATTTGAACGCAATAAGAATCCCGGGTTTCACCAATTCGATGTATCGACGTTCTGATCAACCAATAGCTGCTGCCCCGAGTCCTTACAAGCTGCAGTACTTGGTAAATTATGACGCAAGTAGTGCCACGCTGGCAGTCATTTTATCAGCGTGTGTTTGATTTTATCACTCCCATTCTAAATATCCAAGTAGAGTGACCATAAGTGACGTCAAATCTGTTTACCTGCATCTGGCAGACGTAGATTCAATCTAGGCCCAGGGTGTTTGAAACCTAAGGAGATTTTAGAGGGTGAAGCGGACCGAAAGGTGACATGACCGTGTGAAGAATGGTGAAGAATGTCTTAGACCGGTTTTCGACGAAACCTTTAAATGCTGGTTCGAGACTTTGGGAGGGGCAACAATCGCTAAATCGGTTTCCTTCGGCGTTGCCCCAACCGTAGACTGTATCCGTAGTTGATTAGTGGAGTCTTACCGGGCAATAGAAGACGAACGTGAGCTCAGGGTCAAAGTCAGTTGTTTTTTCAAGTGCTTGCGTTCATGGAGTGTATGTGAGACGTAAATTATATAGTGTTCTTTGCATAGGAAAAAAATTTGTTATTGCATCAATTCAAACTTTCAATATGACTACCTCATCCTCGGATATGAGTTTGATGGATCTTCTCTTTGACAGAGAGGATCCTCTTTTAAAGAATGGAATTAAGGACGAATCCTTCATTGATGAAACTTATGGCGATGATAACATCACGGTAAGTGATTCACATATTTTTCTTAATTTCACAGTTTTTCACAATTTTTCACAATCCACAGTACATTCAAGTATTATATACATTTACAAATGCGAAGAAGAATCTAGATAAGATTAGATTCTTATGTAAATCTGGAAAAGAATTTACATTGTAGGATGTTCATGGCTATATTAAGAGATTTAGGGTCGATAATTATCAATATTAATTATTACTGGAAGCTACTTCCAGATTTTCAATTAAATTACATAGTTTGTATAAAAATGTTATTTGCTTTTCAAATAAAATCATCTAAAACAGTCTCAGATAAATTACAAATATCAGTCACTAACAATCAATGGTGTGAGAATTAATATTGCATAAATTTTGGGGTTTACAAATTGTAGAATAAAAATTCTTATACATTTATATTTTGTATAATTTTTTGAAGATTAGCAAAGAAATATTTGGGATAATATGTTCAATTCTAGGAGTGAGAAAACCGGGTTGAATACAATCCAATATGGCTACGTCTATGTCGCAGTCGAGCACGCGGTGTACATGTGCCATATGCTAGCTTACAAAAATAAGATAGCGTACAACATGTATTTACAAAAATATTTAATTCGGTATATCAGCAACCTTATTGCTTTCATAAATGTTCGTAAGCAGTAATATATATATATATTATATAGATTTATGTGAAGATAAAATACGGTTGCCCTTTGAAAAATCTGATAGAATTCTTCTTATACGTAGGAATAAAATCACTCAAAAAAACCCTTAAACAAAGTTATTATTTTTTAACTTGAAAATATGATATGACAAAAATAACAATTATCAAAAATCTATATCATACAAACAGTATTTTCAAGAAATTTGAAAAACTATCAAGTTTTATGTAGCAAAAATTAGTTAAGGTAAACAAACAAGTGGACTAGAATACATGTACTTACAGTTTTGAACGTTTATTAAACGACGAAAAATGTTTTTTCTGGAAACTAAATGATTGGTTTTTTCCCCATTAAATTAAAAAGTAGGGTATATTTAATAACAGATTGTATATTTGAAAGGCTTTGAATATAGACATAATAATTAATTTTTTTGTTTGAAAGAAAAAAATTTGTCATCGTTCAATGAACGTTCAAAACTGTAAGTACATATAGAGTACAGGTTTATGTGCAAAGATGACAAATGTCTGTTTTTTTTCTTTTTTTGTTACTATACTTTATTAGATTGTAATAGCCTACTTTGTCAAACTTATCATGCTTAGCATTTATCCTAGTTTCGAAAGAAAAATATTTGATATTACCAAATATTTTTCTGAGGGTGATAATTTTTCAGTTTTGATTTGGATTTTTAGGTTAACTTATCATAATAATTTTTAGTTGTTGTAATCCTATACAATACAAATTTATAATAAATGATGCTCATAAAAATTTTTAAATTCTAACTTGAACGCTAAATTCAAGCGAGGAAAATTGCCTTCTAAAATTCTACGATATTAACCATATAACGGAACTTTTAAGGTCCTTGACTCCTTAGACGAGAGCGGTCCGAAGTATTTTTTCAGGGGAACACTATAGATACCCTTCAGAGAAGTTAGGGAAGAATTTAGATAGAATGGAGTTCAACAACCTGTTCACATTTTTTTTCGATTTTTCCGTTTACTGATTTTAAGGTAATTTGAGCGGAAACCCAGTTAGAAAAAGATTGTTCTGTAATTTTGTATACTGAATTTAGGCAGTATAACGGATGTCTATGCAAAAGATCAATCGTTCTTACAACACAGTTTCTGAGAAATTAAATAATGAAATTATCTGGGCTCTTATGGGAAGTATCCTTATTTGCCCCTATTTGACGTATAACTTGAAAACACAGCATAAGATATAAAAAAATTGACATATATAATGAAGTAATCATTAATAAACTACTTTTTTCATACTTTGTGAACTTTTCCAGCACCGTTTTTTACAATCGTTACTTTCGCGCGAGCTTACACGTTTGACATTTTCAATTAAAAGATATGGCAACGTTGCAGAGCACTAAAGATGATAAAGTGGCTGCAAGTAGCGGGAACCTGGATAATTCAAATTTGCCGCAAAACAAATAATAATAAACGCGCGCATGGTGTTGCCGATCAAAATTTGTAGAAACCTTATGAAGCTCTCAACTTTCTGTTGCAGGCGACATTTCACTCGAAATTAACTTCAGAGTGACAGTGTCCGCTTGAACAACCTTAAGTCCGAAAAAAATCTCAGAATAATAATATATCTACTTTTAAGTTCATGAATTTTATTATTTAAGGCCATTAGATCAATCGGACCATGTGACTAAATTATACATTGATTCGTTCATGTAAGATAACTTTTTTAATTTACAATGTATCTTTCTGAAAATTTGGGTAACGTAACAAAAGACAATAAAGCAGTCTGTTAGCTTCTTTTTAGTAAAAATTTTGAAAAAAATTCGAAAACTTATCGACAGTTACAGTTAACTGTAAAATTTTTTGCAAAATTTTCAATCAAACGGAGTTGTAAAACGTTCTCTATCATGCGAGTGCGCAGAATGACTAATTACCATAAACTCAGTTTACGTAATACAAATAAATATATTCGTCACGGCGAGAATCAAAAAATTTTAATTGTATTTTTGCTAGATGTATAAATCAGTTTTCAAAAGATATTTCTGTTTCCCAACATTGCGGGCCAAAAAAACTTCAACTTACTTCGCTTAGATTCTCAAATACATATAAGTTCCTTTAAAAGTTCTAGATGTTTATATTTCTCCAAATTGTAAACCAAAAAATGCTTTTATAAATCTATATTTCACATAGGCTTATAAGATTCGTAGAGTGAATTAAGAGAAACTTATAGGAGTTAAATATCTATTTTAAGATGATTCTGTTCCTTTAGTCTACGTTGTGAACAAAACAATAATTAATATACTTCGTTTAGATTTTAAAAATCGACTGAATAGAACATTATAACTAAATAAAGATCAATAAAAATATAACATTTTCTTTAAAAAACATTTTTTCTTCTTTTCTGCATGTAAAAATTAATGTTTAATCTTTCCCCTTTTTCGTGAAAAAATCACCCTATTTCCCCTTTTTTGAGCTCATTTTGCGCGGTGCACCCTGTATTTTGTAAAAAAAAAAGTTATCTTATACAAACTTTTACAGAAATTTGGTCATGTGATCTGGTTAATCAATGGAATGATAATTAAATAAGTGAGATAAGCATGCTTTGGTTTTAGAAGAAATTCATTGACATTTACTCCTTTTTTCCTCTTTGCATATGTAAATTAAAAAATATATAAATATAGCCTTATGTGATTCAGGTAAAAATTTATACTAGATTTTGTACAGAAACATTTAAATTTTTCATTTTTTATAATGCTTTTTAGGACCATGGATCAACCGGACCACGTTGCAAAATTATATAGGTGAATATATTCTTGTAAGATAATTTTTATTGTAAACAAAATATCTTTCTGAAAATGTAAAAAATATGATAGAATACAATAAGCAACGTATACATGGTTCATCTTTTTAAATATTTTGCGAAAAAATTTGTTTACAGAAAATAAAAATGGTAAAGTTATTGTCAATGGCAGTTAACTGTAACCAGATATACGTACTTTAGTGTATTCTATAATATCTTATAAATTCTCAGAAAGATATTTTGTGTACTAAAAAATGACCTTACAGAAAAACAAATTATAATTAAATCACGTGGTCAGGTTGGTCGATGGCCTTAGTGTTGAAAACTTTTCGAATGCGATATCGTATACATAAATTTCGAACTTATTTGCTGATTTTGATATACAGTTTAAAAAGTGAAAGTTACGTGTATAAGATGTGTTGATTCGAGTAATACATTTCACTTGTTATACTTTCAAAGCTCTGAGCATTTCCAGTCTGTTTTAATTACGATCAAAGGGTTATTTTTATCGAAGTACTTACAGTTTTGAATATTCATTGAACGATGAAAAATATATTTTTTTTTAAACGGAATTATTCGTTTCTGCACCAGTAAATTAAAAAGTAGCGTATATTTAATAACAGATTGTATATTTTAAAAGCCCTGAACATATACATTTAAGAATATTTTTAAGTCATGATAGTAATTTTTGTCTTCTGTTCGATTAAAAACGAACATAATTAACAAATTTAAATTAATTATGTTTGTACAAATCATTGCTCTTCCAATTCAATTTAATTAAAATTTGCTACCAATTTTCTTTGGTAAAAAGTATTTTTAATCTTTCTTTTCGGCTAAAAATTAGTAAAATAATTGACTAAATATTTCTTTATCTAACACACATTGAGCAATCTATTTGTTTTTTCTACCTATGGAAATGAAAAAAGTAGATACAAAATAAGGTAACTTTATTTTATATTATCATTTAATGTATACACAGTTGGTATAAAATACTTATATAAGCAAAGTGATTATTTTAAACACTTTCATTTCCAATTTCAATATGTAAGAGAGTCTGACAAGGCGGTAAAAGACTTCTTATTTATGATTTATGAAATATAAAATAATAATAAAATGGCAGCATTGTGTATTATCTGTGAAAAAGAATTTTCCAAGCTCAGCAAAATTAAAGACCAACAGGGGATTGGATACTTCCCAATTCAAGATTGGCTTATATTTTGTAGAACGAATTGCGCTACACAAGCAAAAAACAGAAGCAAGTATTCGAGGAAGACTTGACCCCACCACTTTTCTCTCAAGATATCACATAACTGACTCACTTTTGTCTGTATACAGAAAACAGTTATATATTACTCATGTGTTGGAGATTGAATGTATATAGCCGAATCACTCGCCATTCCGAAATTGACCTAAATAGTACAGACGTTCACTTTATGGAATAGGTCTCACGATATTTGCATTAGTAGAAAGCAACAATGAAATTTTAGCCTATCAAAACTATACGTTTAAAGAGTTATAAGTTATTTTTTCTGATATAAATAAGTAATATGAGAACAAATGAAAAATCGCCATTTTTAAATCTATTTGGTACAATTGAGTAAATTTTATTTGGATAAAAAATGTAATGTGGTTCATCTGTATGGATAACAAAATACTAGTCTGATTAAATTATTGTTTCTGTTTGATGAACCACATATATGGTGAAGTAGTAGATAATCAAACATTTTCTTAAATTAACTAAGTATTTGTTTGATTAAACCGAACAATTTTTTGATATTAACCATGTAATTTTATTTAAGACAGTTTTACGAAAATTACCTTTATTTTACAGTGTGTTTATATTTTAATGGATAAATATTTTTTATATTTTGTAGATTTTAGACCACTTTTTTTCGTTTCATATCGTGATATTTTCAAAAATATTTTTTCTGGGTGAAACTGCTAGTAATTGTATTTATATCTTCATAGAATGAAGAATGGCCTACTTCGACGGGGTATCAAGACGACTTTCTGAATTCATTCTTGAATGATAATCAGTTTAATTTGATGGACCAAGACACGATGGCAGGAGATCTAGACACAATACCATCCTCATCTTCCGATAGCGGATTATCGAGCGCATTAAGTCTATCTTGTGAACAGCAACTAAGTCCACTATTACCCATCGAGGAAGATCAAACAGAAATCATAAACTCTTGTCTCAGCAGTCCACAAAATGCAATGGATTTCGATTATCTGGACAGTCCAAATCAATCCATTGGTAGTGTTGACAGTCCTGTCAGATCAGTTGTCAGTTCCAATATTGGTTCTCCAGTAACTGACACAACTGAAGAAATGGACTGTCAACAAACCTTCCTAACCATCATCAATCCACAAGTCAATGAAAATTCATCCGTTGGATCGGTGATTGAACAAAAACCTGTTATTGATAATGGTAAGGTTCCATATTTTATTTTTCTTTAATTTTTTTTTCACTAAGGATATGTGATATTTGAGAAATTTACAATTTCATGTAAGCAACCAAGTCCAGCTTCTACATTTTTATATCCAAAATAATAGAAATTTTCAAATTGAAATTTTGTAAAATCTAAGTCACGTGCAAATAAATATATATAGAAACTAGCATTTTCAAATATTTTTATAGCAGATAAAAACCTAAAGTGCATAATTTACATTAAAAATACCCTTTTCAATATTACAGCTGCATCATACTGTAAAAATTATTAGAAAATTAGTTTAATATCGAATTAAATCTATCAAACTTAATCACAACTAACATAAACTAAAACACATAGCTAATAAAGGCGCGAAAATTTGACATGTATACGTAAACTTTTAACGAAACTTATGAAATTTTTGAACAATTTCTAGTTATAAATCAAAAATTAACAGAAATTACAAGTAGCTTTAAAAACAATGACAATAGAATATGAATAATTCTTATAAAAAATAATTATAAAAATTTAATTGAATTTTGAGTCATAAAATAAAATTTCAAATTTTGGTGCCTCTAGTAGTTCTGTGTTTTAGGTTATGTTAACTTTTTACAATATGTAGCATTCCTAATATGTATTGAAAAGGGTATTTTCAATGTAAATTAGGCACTTTAGATTCATAACTATTATAAAAATATCGGAAAATGCTATAGTTATAAACGTTTCATTTACTTCGAAGCTTTTTATTGGAACTTTCTATCAAAAGTTTCTAAAAGTGTATATAAGTATTAAAAAAGGCACATTGCTTGCTAGCTACAGATATACATATGTCCTATTTTTAGTTTTTATGATGAAAAAGTTTATTTATCGCAAAGTCAATAACACGCTAAAGTTAAACTTTTTTAACTTATACAAACTAAAAATAAGATAAAGCTTCGCATTACTGATTTGGTTACCTGTAATGAATTTTTTAAATAACTAAAATTGAAATTTTTATGGCTTTAAATTCCTATTTACTCAAAAACTTGACATTATTGATAATTTTTGGGCCTGAATTAATATTTATCGACTAAAAAGCGTTGTTTATCAATAAATCTTCTAATTTTATGTTTTTAACATTTTGAAGTTATATTTATGAACTTTTTAACTTCAAACTCCACATTAATATTGACTGTTAAATAGGTTTCAGAGTGATTCAATGATTTTTTGCTACAAATAATACATCCTACAAAACATAAACCTGAAAACAGAATTACTTTATTCCTTGTAAAATAATTACTTTATTTTCATAAGTAAAATTCATTTATTATATTGTAAATTCATAGTACTTACAACTTTCTCCTTATAAGACTTAATGCATCTTCATTTATAATGTTTTAAAACTTGAGTATATGTTTATTTATTTACCTAAAATTTATAAAGCTCTGAGAATGTGTGATAATTATAATAGTTACGGAACTCAGTTCCTTAAAAGATGAATTTCTAGCGTTTAGCTTTGATAATTCATTGATGTTTTGACGTCAGATAACCCGGAAAAAGAGGACTTACACATAATTGTATGGGTAACTTAGTATATCGGAGTAAGTGTACGTATAAGCGTTATTAAAGTATGTCATTGAACGGTGCGTCACAGCTCTAAAGCCTTGATTCTGATGTAACTGTTGTACTAGCAAAAAGGCGAAATGTATTTTGAACTAAAGCAGACATTTCAGTAAATTAATAATCACTATAAAATAATTTCCGAATTTTTCATGAATTTTCTAAAGTTTTGAACTAAATTTGTTTAATATCAGGGCTATTATCGACAAATAAAATTGAATGAATGATCATGCAAATATTTAATCAACAACTATCTTTAAAGAGAATTGCATCTGAATTCTCCTAGAAACCTGGTATTTAGAATATTGTAATAATTTATTTATTTTACATTTCCAGAAGTATCTCCAAAACGAGTGCAAGTAACGACTCAAGAGAACACTGTTAATTTGCGAAATATCACATGTAATGGAAAACGCAACATTCGACAACTAATACGTGTTACACCTATTGGATCACGCAATTCCAGATCTCTACTACTCCCATTGAACGCCAATGAAATTAAAGAAGTTAGAACCATAAAAATTATTAACGCCGTTCAAGCCAGAAATCTTAAAGGCTTCAAGATAAATCAAGGAAATGTTATAAGCAAGAATTTACAGGTCAGTTCAAAAGACGTTTATCAATAGTAGTTTATTAGTTTTTTCTATTCAGTACAAACTTCATATATATCTGTTTCTCACAGATAAACATCAAGCAAGAAGATTTAAGCAACGATAAAAGAAAAAATTCTGGTAATGAAACTTCTAATAACACTTCTCAGTATCAGCCACTAAAATTAAATGCAGAAGAAAAACGCTTGTTACAAAAAGAAGGAATCACTTTACCTACTCATTATCCTCTTACTAAAAGTGAAGAACGCGAACTGAAAAGAATTAGACGTAAGATTCGCAACAAGATCTCTGCTCAAGATTCACGTAAAAGGAAAAAGGAATATGTTGATGGACTGGAAGATCGAGTAAAACAATGCACAGAGGAAAACATAACTCTGCTAAAACGTATTAAGGCATTACAGTCGCAAAACCAAAGTCTAGCAGGACAACTGAAAAGGTTACAAGCACTCATTCAAAAAGGGAACAAGAACGCACAACCCGCCACATGCTTGATGGTCTTTCTACTGTCTCTAGCTCTTGTTGCATTACCGAATTTACGACCACATTCGAGTGCCAGTAGTAACGAACTAGCTCAAGAACAAAAGCAGCAAGAAAAAATGCCTCCTTTAGCTGGTAAGTATTTTATTATTGCAAACAATTGGTTCCTTACTTCAAAAGAAACTGAAATGAAACCTGTTCATGCCAACATTTAGGATACTAATTTATTTCAAAAGAGTTATGTATATTCATATCAGAATCAGAAAGAAATTTAAAATATCTTGTTTTATGAAGAAGTTACATTAAATCGCAAAAATTTGTGTCCATTTGTTTTAATATTATAAAAAAAGAATAAAAATTGAAAATTTACGAATGTTGGTTGCGTTGCTCGCTCAAAAACATTCACATGAGCACTCAGAATGCCGGTTGAGTGATTCCCGAGTGTGAACACGTGGGATCAAAGCTACCATATCCGTAACTGTACACTTATACACTTGCTAAATCAGTGTTATCCTACGGGTCGTGTTGGGACATTGAACCTCGTAAGATTGTGAAAGGCTCGGCCTCTTGTCTTTATTTTTTGTCTTGGTTACTTTCACGTCCTACGGCCGACTAACTTTCAGCTTTTGATTCTTCTCGCTGGTAGTACAAAAAAAGTGATATAGTAATGTAAATTATTTTTTTAACAAAATAAAAGTTGTCACAAGTTAGGGGAAACTACGAGATTTTTTATCAAGTTTTACAGTAAAAAATCACCCTCGTGTTTATAAAAAGACATCATGAAGTAGGGTAACTTGTCCAGTCATTGGCCGCCTTAAAAAAATATATATATATCTATATTATTTTTCATTTAGTCAAAAACTTAATAATATGAAAAAAATATATTTATGTTTTATGTTCAGGTCGTTCAAGAACTTTGTTATATACAAAGCAACTTATGGAAGAAGAACTTCAGCAATATGGAGAGGAGCTACTCCAAGAAGTTGAAGGATTGATTGACCATGATTACAGCCCAATTCAGATGCCCGTCTACAAGAGACTTCGCTTCGACACTGAGCCAGCTCCAAAATATGTCTCATCTTCCGATATTGTAGGAGGGACGCTTGGATCAAAGAAAGATGGTATAAATACAAAACCAACTCGTAAGTATATAGAACCGCCGTTAGATGATGATTGGCCACCTCCAAAACCTGGAGGGACATCGGAAACAAAATATGTTGATAAGTTAGAAGCTCTTACGAATGAACTAAAAATTAACATCTCTGATGTTGAAGGTACGAGAACTGTTTTTCTTAAAGTACCTCAAGAACACTGAATACCGTTCAAATTTCAGTAAAATTTAAAAATGGTTCTCAACATCTCTAGAAAATCATTCTGAAAATTATTAGGAAACTCATTAGATATAAATATCTAGATGTTCATAAAGTTAATCTACATTACCGTTTAAAATCAATGAAAAACTTCACGCATTATCCTTATATTATATTTCTTTTCAAATAATCAAAAAATTAATTTACTATTTTTGAAATGTTGAACTATTTCTAACATTCTAAAGAACGAAGGTGTAGAAAATTTTACAAAAATCGATAAATCAATGAATATGTTTATTATTTCACAGATACGATACGTAAACTTTAAAAATTATTTTTCAAATGTGTTTTTATAGTAAGAGTTTGAATATCGAGTCATATAGAAATATTATGAAAGAGAACCATCTTCTACCGAAGGTAAGATGTACTGTAAATAATTTAGATATATTCTACGTTGCTAGTGACGGTAAAGTAATAAAATTTTACTGTTTTTAATTTTAAACGTAAATAAATTTTTATAGATAGTTTTTGAAAATGTTTATTATCGCGACTATATATGTACGTTTACTATCAAGTGTATGTGTGCTTAGTCTTATTAGTATTTTTGATCATGATATTTAGCAGAGTCTTGAATCTAATCTTTATCTTCGTTGCAGCTAAGATATAATAAAGTTGCATGAAAAGCGCTCGAAATGCTTGCGAAATACGCACTAAATCGCTTTTACTTTTGAAGATATTTTAGTGCAAAAAGTTTTAAATTTAAATATTACTTTATAAATTTCAATTAGTCATTGAATCTACAACACTGTATTATATTACAGCAGGATACCAACTTAAGATCTGGAACTAGTTTTATCATTATCCAGTTGAATTAAATGTAAAATTTGAATGGTAGTGATATAATTTGTTCCAGTATAATTGAATTATTGTGATCTTGTTTGAGTTCATTATCTAAAAGTGAACTATAATGTAAAAGTCATTTTACACGTATGTTCCGCGATACTTGAATTCGCGGATACACGAAAGCTTTGAGTGTTTACACCACAAGCGTGAAGACTGTATCATATAACCAAACATTTAATTCTTATTTTAAATCGGCTCATTCATTATTACTAGTTGTAAGAACCGATATTTCATTCTTATTTTTATTACTATGTATGTGTGAGGACTATTTCGAACCTCAAAACTACAAGATTTGATTTCGATTGATAGAAGTCACATGTTCTATATAAATTTCCGCGAAAAACAAATATCTTCCAAAAATTGAGATTAGATCTTGTGATTTTGACATTACATAATGCCAACGAAATACCGTGCATTTTTAATCTATTGTAAATAATGTGTCAATGTATACTGTATTATTTACCTGTTAGTACTTAGTTTTTAAAAGTATACAAATAGAGAGAGATTTATTATATAAAAAATATATATAGTTATATTAACACACTTAAGGTTGATTGTTTCACCTCTTAATAAAAAAACTTTTCCATGAACTTTTTACATTTCTTGTAAAAAATTTCACAAATTTTTATTTCTTAATATGATTGAGTTAAGTGTGAAATTAAGTTTTAACGAAAGGTGATGAAATCTTCCCTTAACGTGATAGAGTGTACAACTCATAACACAATTCAATGTGAATTATATACTGAATGAACAGGAAAATATAGTTTATATTGTTTCTAAAAATAATCATCAAACAAGGATATTGATATATTTTTGTTTGGTGGAACATAAAGTATGAACATTTTGCATGTGCAAAATACTGTCATTGTCAAAACGTGTCGTAGATAAGAACAGTTTCACACATTCCTATTCATTATAACTATCAGATATGATAAAATGATGTTCTATTTTTGCATATTGTGTCAGGGGGATAAGTTACATTCTGATTTCATTTAACATGCGTGTAAAAGGAAAGAAAGAAATTGTAACAGAATAAACAATTTAACAAAAATAAATCGTGTGTAAAAAGAAAATCTCTTTCCCTTCATCCCTTTACTTAAGTTCGCTAGGGTATTTTTTCCATTAGTGAAATTTTAAATATTTATCTGCTAGTATTCGTTGTAGAATGTAATAACCTGATTTATCTTTAAGTTAAATATAATTTTTATCAGGATAAATACACTTTTTTAGTTAAAACTGTTATAAATTTATATTAGTAATTTTAAATTTGGAGCAAAATGGCAACACCCGCAAGAGTCCACTTGGTGGGCTTGTCTCGAGTCTTCAAATTGAAAGTCCATACAAAAGTTGGACCTCGTGTTCTAGTTTTATACACAGGACATTCGTAAATGTTCTTCAAATCTTGTTTGTCTTGCGTAATAGCTTTTATATAAACGACTGGTATTTGAGGGAATAACTCCTTCAAACGAGAATCTGTAATTGCTCCAATTGAAGTATCCCATCGTGCCCCTTCTATATATAAACTATTTATGTACGCTCCCTCTCGAGGTGGAGCCCTGAAATATATTTTTAACAATAAATACAATTATAAATATAATTAATAAAATGTATACCGATTAGGCATTGGATACTGACGAAAATTCTTCTTTTTGTTTTTTTGTAACGTCACAGTGAAGGCACATTTTATCCAAAGGCCATTCGTTTTTGCGAGCTGTTTGTTGCATTATAGCAGTTAAAAATGACTGTGGATTGAAAAAGCCGCCCAACCATATAGATGATGGAAGCTATAAAAAGATCATAAATTTTATATAGGTATAGAAACAATTAATGGTGCATTTAAATAACATTTTACGTTAAAGTCTGCTGTCCAATTTACTAATTCCGCTACCCTATTCAGCATATCTGCAAACCAATTTGTTAAACCAAGACTCGAGGGATATGCTCGTTTGGTCCAACTTGGTGGAACCGAATCAATGAATAGATCGTTTTGCAAATCTTCCATATCTGCATTAATTGTCAGCTCCCCCTGTAAAAAGGGCTCTTTCAGTCTCAGAACAATCTGCTCACATACCTCAATTTTAATGAAAATGATTTTACTTTCATGCCAAGCTCTAATTCTTTGAGTGATCTCTTTAATTCTGAACAAAGTGTATTCATTCTTTCACATTCTTGCATGGCCACAATTGTGAAAGGTGTACGGTTTTCCACCTGAAACACAATTTATTTTCCACTTTCAACTCTACTATGCATGAATGAGAAAATAAAGAGAATCTGTAATAGCTGTGATATAATCAATAATTATACTAAAATATTATGTAAATTACGCTACCTTAGCCATTAATTCTGGAATACTAAACTCTTCTGGCATTTTATCAAGTAAATCCTCAATGATTCCTTTTACCTTGTCTTCCCGTGATAGGCCTCCAGCATTTGCTTCAGTATCATCTCTAGGTTGCATCTCTAAAATCGTTTTAAACAACAATTCCGCCGTATTTGTAAGAAAACCTATAGTGGTTAATGAATAGATTATTGTTTTTTCATAAAATAATTTCAAGAATCAGGGCAAATCAATTTTATACTAAACCAACCTATTTCCGCATTCGGATGAAGGCCGTATAAAATTGGACTTTCAGCTGGTAAGAAATCATCAACATATTTATGGTAAGCTATATAGTCGCTATTTGGAGGTACTAAAAATCCTGGGGCTATAAATAGTTCTCCATCAACGAGTGAAGTCTGCAAATATTCTAGCAAATATGTGCGACACAACCTTCTATCCCAATCATCCGTAATGTGGCCTCCATACATAATTTCTCCAAATAAATATCGAAGGTCTTCCCATGGTATTTTAGTATTATTTTCCAAGTAATTTATCAATACGGAGACACTAATGGTCAAGTCTCCAATATTGAAAGGATATGACTATATTATTTTTATAAACAGAAATTTCAAAATCAGAATAAGAATTATCTTAATTTAATTAAGAAAACTTAATTTTCTATTTGAATTATTACCCTATTCCAGCCTTGAGGACCAAATTTTCTACGTTCAGCTATAACAGCATGATAATAGCAAAGAGCAAACAGTATTGCTTTGAATTCTGTCTCTTTGGTGCAAGAGTCAAGTGTCTCTTGATTAAAAGCATCCAGAGCTTTGTGTATATTAGCTCGCATACCAGATGGTGGTTCGTTTGTTATTTTTATGGCTGATTCTAAAATACCCTATAGAGTTTATGTAAAATTAAAAGAGACTGTTAACTATTCTCAGTTTATCTCAAATTTACTTGGGGTATGACTGAAGAATGTGGGTCTGGATCAGCCTCAGCACTTATATACAAACGCAAGTCAGGATGTGGATTTTCAGCAATTTGTTCCATCTTTTTTTCTAAGGTTGGCAGCCAGCTCTTAACGAGATGAACATTTTGCAATATTACCCAATGTCCTTCAGCTGCTGCTACATCCATTGCTTCTTCGGCTACAGTTTCCTGTCCCTGACCAAGAGATACGTTGTGGAAGTTACGACCATCAAAAGTAAAACCCAAAAGTTTTCCTAATTTTTCTACATCCTGTAAAAAAACTGTGATTTTACAATTTGCAATGGTGATAATTAAAATTAAAATTTTATGTAAATTATGTTATAAGTAATCGGTACCTTTAAAGGATCAACTCCTGGAGAAAGAATGAAAAATATTGGCGTCACGGCACTGGTTTCTTCGAAAGATTTCTCAAACGGTGGGGATCGAGAATCTATAAATTTTTTACCTAACTTTTCCTCCACAAAACATCTAGGCAGAGCAAAATGAATGTATTTCTGATGTTCAATATAAAATTTTATTTATTATACTTATAATATATTGTCAATTTTGCTGAAGTTTAAAGAAATTATTAACTTACCGTACTGCGTATGTCATCCTGTCCAATCTTAAACATCGCATCATGCATAATCTCTGCAAAGCTGTTTTATTTTTCCATTCTTGTGGAAACTTTTCTTGCTCCGGAGTTTCTGATTCAACAAAATTCTTCCACCTTTTAGCAGCACCTTCGATATCACGATCTAAATTTCGGAATTCATCCATGTCACTTAAGTATTTAATACCTCCCCAACTGACATTATTCAAAAAGTCCACGGGGCTCACAACATTTGATTTGTATGGATATCGAAGGAGAAAATCAAGTTCTGCTTGAGATATTTCTTTCATTTGTAATAAAATCTGCAGTTAGAACAAATAAATAAAACATTATATTTACGTATGACGCCAATAGCAAGACGTAATAAGGATGTAATTATCAATTTTATTAATTTTCAAACCTGGATAGTCATTTGGCAGAGAAAAGTTAGTTTGTCGCTTTCAAATAATCCTCTACTTGTGTACATGAAGACCAAGTACGTAATGCTATCTATTAAATGTGCAACTCGTTGAGATAGATTATCAGATGGCTGCGCAAACTTAATGGCATTTTGAAAAACGATACTGAAAGCCTTCAATGAAAATTGATACAACATATTGATTTTGTTCAGTTCATTGAGAATGAAGTACAAAAGACTAGCTCTTGTTGCGGCAGGTCTATACCATTCTCGAGCTTCATCTATTCGCACAGAAGTAATTTTAGCTTCGGCCACTTTTATTTCAATATCTGCAGCAGTTTTTTTTGTAGTTTCAAGATTAAGAACTAGATCTACATCGCTTAAAATATTTGGCCCAGCTGAAGATAACCTAATTGAAAATTAAATAATGGTTAAATAAATATTTAACAGTTGAGGAGAATCATAAATCACCTCTGTAGTAGATCATCTTCTAAAGTTTTCAATAAAATTTTAAAAGTATTTTGTTGCTTTGTAAGTTCAGCTTTGGTTGATTCCAGATCAGGACGTTCAGCTTTCACAACTTCACCAAGTAGTTGCTCCTCTAAACCATCTTTTGTTACTGTGAAGTTAATAAGTGTAGTTTGCGCTTGCATTTCCGGTTTATAATGAGGATTCGCCAATTTCGTTTGCAAAATAAGCTTAAACTGCGGATTATAATCTACTTCTTTGTCACCAATCTTAATTGCCCTTCAAAAAAAAATTTATTTCAAATTATTAGAATTGTTTGTTTATTCACTATTATTTCTTATTATTACTTATTCAGGATTTACTTACCGGCCCTTTTTAATAAGAACTCGACCTAAAATTGGGTCTAGAACAGCATCTACTGTTTCCATAATATTTTCTAATAAAACAACTTGCCCATTAGATACAGCAAATTCAATTCTATCTAAATAATTTCGTTGAGTTAGCCTCAAAACTTTTAATTCATCTGCATATTTATTCTTGATCCATTTCAAGCCTTGAAGTTGTGGATCAATTATTAAAGGCCAACGAGATGAAGCCGTCAGAATTGTAGCATTTTCCGCTGACATTCTATCAGTGGGTAAGCCTAAAAATATCATCATAATTGTAAATGATTTCAGATGATTGTAATAAATACAAATGGTAATCTACCTTCATTATTCCACTGAGCAATTTGTGCATCATCTGTGAGTAATGATAAAGGATCTACATCTGCTGTGCGTGGGATTTTAGTATCCATACTATCCAAATAAGGTATCCAATGAACTTCTATTAAATCTGATCTATATTTCTTAGTAAAACAACCAACGTAAGAAATGAACGCAGTTACTAACAGTACATTTCCAGGAATGGTAGCTCCAGATGATTTTAATCTAAAATCATTAGCAAATTCATGAATAAAATTAATGTTAAGAACAATTTCTCCAAAAAATTTAAACCAAAACTAAAAATTCAAAATATAAAGAAAGAGAAAAAGCGATCAAAATAGCTTTTCAATTTAGTTAAATCATTTATGATTTTTATATTTCGAGAATACGTACATTTCTACTGTCTCGGCCCAACGAATTTTCTCAGACGCTAAACCGTTTACAAGTCGATTTGCTAAATCTATTGTTAAGGCAGTTGCGTCTGCCTCATCTTGACATTTTTGTTTTTCTTCCATTGCTATATTCATCTTTTCACTCAAAACATCCAATACTTTTTGTAATTCCTATACTTAAAGAATAATTAATTAATTTGTATTCTGTTGATCAATTTAATGAACAATTGATAAAAATTCAAGTTTCATTAATGATAAACAAATAATTTTTTATCCTACCGCTAGTCGATTTCTCAAAATAGTTAATTTATCCATGGCTGATTTTAATTCCGCATTTGCTTGAGCAAGTGCTATTCGAAGAGGCTTCACATTTTCATTAATATAATAAAATACCATTATGTTTCGCACCCAACTACATAAGCCTGCAGCTGCTTGAGATTTCGAGTATACTAACTCAGGATCAAATTCTTGAAAGAAAAATTAGTCTACTGTTATTTATTTTTTGAACTGTTCGTAATTTTGTTTTAACATTGACGCTGAAGATTTACCTTTATCATTGATATAAGGTTGAATAGCTTTGACAACATCTGGATGAATATTTTCTTTATCATAATTACGCAAATTTGATAAAAATCCATCAGCTGACCCCATCATTGCCCTACAAGCTTTCCAACTTTTATCTTTAGGGACCTTCCCTTTAGGCGAGAATAAGATTAATACAGCCTGTGCAACTTTTTCTACTGCTTCTGGTGGTGTTCCAAAAGACTTAAGTTCAGTCAAATTGTTCTAGAATTATATTATCAAAGTGTTAAGTAATCTATTCTATTAAAGATCAAAATTAAGATTAGAATGACATTGTCATATATACCTTATTTAGAGTGTCTAATGCAGCCTCAGCTTGTCGCACTGCAGGTTCTGCTCTAGCTAAATCTTCATCGCAACGTTTTTGTCTCTCTGTTACTCTTTCCTTAATCTCTGCTACTTTAGCTTCTTCTTCCGAAACTAGATATAATTATACATCATTAGATTTTCATTTTCCCACATACATAAGTATTTAAATTTAATTAATAACATCGTACCAAATGCTTTCTCTACTTCCGCTTTTGTATTTTCAGCCACTACTTCTTCCAGAATTTTATCGGCAATCTCGTTTTTCTTTTTCAGTTCTACTTCTTGAACTGCTAGAACCGCTTTCAGATTATCGACCTAATAAAAATACAAAAAACATTATCAGAAGTTTTAGCACATTAATTTTATCATATAAGAGAAGCATACGAAATGCTCACTTGTCCAGCACATGAAGCCAGTTTAGTTAAACCATTTTCCAGTCGTTCAATCCTTGCATTTAAATCATAATTTTTTTCAGCCAACAGCTTAGAAAACAAAGCAATTTGTTCTAAAAACGACTTGGGCGTTGTATAATTATACCTTCTCTCATTTTGGAAATATGTTATTGACATTTCGTTTACACTCGTGTGCACGAAAGACATGAAAAGAGATACTGGTGTTCGATACTCAGGAATCAACTCTTCTAATTCCTAAAAACCATTAAAATTATTCGCTTTAATGAGAAGATATTTTTTTAATTCAATTTTTCTGTAATTATTTTCTTTATTGAATATGTACCTCCAAAAATCTAGTTGAGACAGACTCCAAAGCTTTCTGAGGCCAATCTTGGAACCAATTAATTGACGTACAATTTACAATGGCAGGAAATTGTCTGGATCTCTTCCTCAATGTAGCGCCAACAGGTGAAAAACAGAGAACACATTTTAATTGCCTGCGCACTCTATCGATGAAAAACTTCCAACAATTTTCTTTGGAATCAACTATTCCAGCTTGCTTTACCTATATTAAATTAAGGAAAACAAATTAATATGTTAGAAAATAAATTATTTATCGATGAATGTTTAAAATGAATTATATATGCTACTAACTTCATTTCGCATGGCATTGATAATATTATCTATCTCATCATCAGGAAATAAATCAGCGATTTCACCTGAAGCTAACATATCGTTGATAACAACTAAGAATCTTTCTTGAGCAACTTGAGAATCGGTCATTAGAAATGTAATTCCAATACTTTTAATACCAGCTTTCATATATAATACAGCTAAATCTGCTTTTAAATCATTTATAGAATATCCTTTCCTAAGCTGTACTTGAAAAACCTATTTGAAAGCAGGGAAACTTTTATTATCGATTATTATATCAATTATTATTGATTGCTAATAAAAAATTGTATACCTCTAATGTTGATATAAAAGATGCCAATCGTGACAAAGACTGTTTACCACTGCCTCCTACTCCCACCAATAATGCATTACCTCTAGGCAATTCTAAAATTCGATTTATTCGACAAACATGGTACATAGCATCTTCAAACATTACTAAATTCATGGCAGATACCTATTTTATTTTGAAAAATATTTAAGAATGAAAATAATTTTTTGAAACGGCAAAATAATTTGAAAACATAAAGCAAGCTTTAAAAAGTAATAATATTCATACTAGTTCATTGTAGTTAACTAAAGCATCTTCTAACAATTTACTGAGTTGAGCCCATTCTCTAATAGGCATATATTTTGGTTCACCAATACCTTCGGCGAAATGACAATAAATTATGGGCTTTTCAAAAATTGGATCTTCCTCCAATTCCTAATTGAACAGTAAAATTATATTACACCTTGGAAAAAAAATCTTAAAATGAACAAAAATCATTACTGATATGTTTTTCTTAAGAGCTTCCCGTAAAAGTTGTTCAAATATTTTCTTGTCCTCAAAATTCACCAGTTTGTCACAATAAACTCTAGTCGCTTCATGAATGTACAAACGAAACAAAGAATTGATATTCGGAATGGTTTCTCCGTTCGCAAATAATATACCCTGGGATTACAATGTAATGTGAAATTATTAAATTAGGACTTGAAGATCAAGTAAGAACTTCCTATTACCTGAAATATATTTGACAAATCTCGCAAATTGAATATGTAATGAAACTTGATTGCTGTTGGTAGAAATGTTATCGTGATCTTATCATGAAGATATAAAACTGCATTAATTAAGGATTCTGCAGCTTTTTGTACCATCATGCTTATCTTTTGTTGCGGATTGGTCAGATGTTGTTGTAAAATCTGAGTGTAAATTGTCGAAAGAGCATCACGTCCTGGGAAACTAAACATGATTTCAGAGAAGAAAAGAATACATTTAATCATTTTCAGTACATAAATCCAGAAATCTTTATTTCAAACGTGAAGAAAATGTAGAAAATGTTTTGAAACTCTACCTGACAGCAAAAACAGCAAAGTGCCTTTGTAGTCGTGGATCAATCGTAAAACTACCAGCTGCAGGATTCATGCATGATACATATTGAGTATTGTATATATCTTTTAAAATAAGTTTAGTACGATCATACCTGTAAAATTTTAGGAACAAATAATAATTAATTAAGACTATTCTAATATGTCTGACCTATTGACTCTTGACTCTGAATGTTTGTTTTTCTGCTGAAATGAGAAATAAATAAATTACCAATGATTATATTCCATGTGCTGACGAATAAGTGTATGTGGCTGTACAGTACCATAAGTATCAACTTCTGGCATATTCATATCATCAACAAAGTACACAAGCATCTTGGAACCAGGAGGACCGTAATTACGACCTGCCTTCTTTTCTAAAGGCTTTTCCAAAGCTCTTTGCAACATTTCTATATTAAGTTTAAAAAAAAAATCCTTAACCATAATTTTTTAAATAATAAACTGTATCAACTGATGAAAAATCAATCATAAAATTTACCAGATGTAGTATAATAGTTAAAAGGCACATTCGTTACATTGTAACTGTCAGGTAAACTAGCAAGCTTATCAGCTACAATTACACTTTTTCCTGATCCAGCACCGCCAATTAACATTACTGGTACTTTTATTTTCATCAGTAAGTCCATAAAGAAACGAATACGTGCGGTTTCTCCAGTTGAAACTAAAGTTGCCTGTAAGTTGTAAAATTCCAGAACTACATATGGGAAACTTTCGATCGAGCGGTAACAAATTGCAAAGTCAGATCGAGTTTTCGATCCCTTGCTTCAAATATATTATTGAAAACTAAACGAACTTGAAGGGGGATGTCCATATCCAGTTCAAATGTGCTCACTTTCTCACTCCAAGGAAGAAGTTTTTTCGTTTCTTTATCTATGAAGTAACTGAAAATTGTTCCACTAGAGGGGAACTTAATAGTTTTGAATTCATTCACCCACCATTTACTAAATTCATTTCTCCAATCAACCAACTGATCTTGGAACATAGCAGATCCAAATGACCAAATACAAGCGAAAGCAAAATATAATTCGTGCCTAGAAAAAAAAAGAAATGAATATATTTTTAATAAAATGTTTGATTCCAATATCAATAAGCAATCTAATTTAATTTTACCATTCTTTCGGGCACTCAGGTGGAACGTTCTCATTCGTTAAGAAACAGTCGAGCAAATTACACAGCATTTTAAGATGGCAAGTTTCTGGTAACGGAGTAATTTTTTTGAATTTTGCCTTGGTCACTTCTAATAATGGCGGGACATATTTGTCAAAAAGTATCACTAGATTAGCTCGTTCTGAATTATCTCGTGTTTCTATCCAACTCGTTACAAATCTACGGGTGAAATTTATAAAAATATTAATGAGAGTCATCAACTGTGTTCATATAGATTAATTTCATGAACTATATTCATACTCACGGGTTCCAACCCAGGTCCTGAGGATTTATATACAGAATTCCAGCTCGGGATACTGTAGCGGGTGTTGCAGTCCTAAAAATTAAAACAGATACATTAATATTAATTAGGAACAATGTTTTACTTTTTTTTGTTAAATACGTACCTTAGGTTTGAAATTTCAAAAAGAAGTCGCATTTGCTTGGTTAATGCAATTCTTTCGTTACTGGCTAAAGTCAAGACTTTGTTATCATCCATTACAGTATTCAAAGATTCTATCCACATAGGATCTATGTCACCATCAAATACAATCCATTTTGGTCCATCACCGCTCATATTAGCTTGATCACGCATCAAAACAGATACCAATCTACAAATTCCAAAAAATGCATCATCTTCCAATAAAACATATTCCTTAAAATTTACGTTGTTCATTAATTAAATACCCGTCTTTCCATTCTCTAGTGGCTGGATTGATGGCACCAAAAAGCTCATCATTTGTAACTGCCTTTGGATTCAAGTCATTATAATATGGTTTAAGCTTTTGGTTCAAGTAGGTTCTGTTTAAGGTTTTCCAAACTTCAGTTTTACCAGTTCCTGCAAATCCGACAATAAACACCGAATGTCGAACAAACAGTAATTCTTCAAGTTGTACCACCTAAGTGTAGAATTTATTATTATTATTATTATTATTATTATTATTATTATTCTTTGTTAAATAACAACTACTTTTAAAATAAATCCATCTTCAGGCTGCAACTTCAAATCTAAAGTGGCCCTTTTGACCATTTTTTCAAAGTCTAAATCTCTTTTACGTGGAACGTCCAGAGCAGGGAATAAGTCTCCTATATAAAGATAATAAATTTTTATTATGTAGTGTCTACCTGATTATTGATAATCAAGAGACAAACTCAATACACACCAATAAGATCCATAAATACTGGAACATCGTCTGTCACGATCTTGGGAGTATTAAAGTCTCTCAATGCTCTCATCAGGACTTGATCTTCAGGGCGTAGACGATCACCCCGTTTTAATTTCCCAGCAACGACAAGAACAGACTTAATAGCCCTTAAACCCCAATCATAATGATCCTGTTTTGATAACAACTCACGACACAAAGTATATAAAGTTATAAATTTTCTAGCCAGCAGTCGAGCATCCTGAAATCCCTCAGCCACTAACATTATTTCACAGATCAGCTCAAAGTCTGGTACGACCATAGCGCAAGGCCTAATGATGTAATGGAATTTAATTTTAATGATTCAATTTGAAACTGAAATTAACAAAAAAACATTGTAAAATACCTGAAAAGCGTTTTCAGATTTTCCGGAAGTTCTGTTCTTCCAGCATAACCGGGATTCATTGTGATAAACATACCCACGGTGTTAATAATATTCAACTCTTCTCCAAAAAATAAAAACTTCTTCTTCCTGTTCTTGATTCCATCCAAAACTGATTTTACTTGAACTGCAACGACAGACAATACTTCTACGGAAATTCTATTGAATTCATCAAAACAGCCCCAAGCTCCTGTTTGGGCTAGACCTTTATAAATATTACCACAGGACTAAAAAATAATAAGAACCATTATTTGTAAAGAACAAATATATGGTAACTGAATTCAAGGTATTAGATATAAGACATTACTTTGTAATCCATTTGTTCGGAGCAGTTAAAGACGTAAACCATTTGTCCAAGAGCTCTTCCTAGATCTTTAGTTGTTTCTGTTTTCCCGGTTCCAGCTGGACCAGCGGGAGCACCACCCATTATTAAATGCAACGATTGTGTCAAAGTTATATAGCATCTGTCTGTTAGAGGAGTAATGACTAAACGAGGTACATTTCCTAAATATTCGTAAGCATACACAAAAGAAGCATCACATATATTAGCATGACAATCTCCTTCTTTGTCATCCCACCTATAATTTTATTAATTTGTCTATAAGTAAATATACCTTTTTTATCACTCAATATCAACTATTATATTGACCTACCTATGTCGTAATTGCGACTGCCACTGAAAACAGGAGGAGGTATCAGCTTTTGTTAAAATCAACTTTGCTACAACATCACGAGCATGCACATCGATTGTACAAATTGTCATAATCTTTTGTCGGTCATTTTCAGTAAGTTCACCACAAAGTAAAGTTATTAAGGCATTCAATTGTAGGATCTGCTTTTTCTGGTAATCCTTCAACGCATTCTCAAAACCCTCTTCGAGTCTAGCAAACGCCATATTAACTTCTGCAGTCCACCAAATTTGAGTGCCACATAAAGCTGGTTGTGCCTCATAATCAAACAACCACTGATCTCGAGGTTTCTCATCATAAGATGACACCGCCTGGCTAAAATGATATCTAACCGATCGACGCATTGCATCTGTTACACGATTTAGCCAAACCTCTACCTGTGAGGATTAGTTGGTACATGTACATAATATTAATTAAGAAAAATCAACTCCAAGTTGACAAAATAGTAGATTTAACACGTTCGTCGCCACGTCATCCATATTTGGGTGACGAGTATGCTTCCATTCATTCAGATATGGGTGACGTTCTTCTTGTTCAAGTTGAATAGGATTTTAAATTGAAATTTCAAACGGAATTTAATGGAATACCCACTGAAATATAAAATATACAAAACAGTCGCATTTGGGCCTCGTGAGAAACTTAACTGAATCACGCTGGGTGAAGAACGTGTCAAAGTACATTAAGGGGGATCACCTGTGTGGAATTTTCGAAAAATCGAATTTTTTTTTTTTATAACAAGAACATCGTGAACACTTACAAGAACAAGAAGGCGAACTTTACGGTACTGGAATAGCAGACTAAATGTAAGTCACTAAAAATGATCATTTTTTATGTTCTCAACCTTTAAATCCATTTTTCTCGGAATCATTTTGAAAGGTATTGACCCAACGGTTTTGCAAAATATTGTTTCGTTTTTTTTTGTTGTTGTAAAATATAGCGGAAAACAGGGCAAAAATTCGTAATTTTCGAAATAAAGGAAGCCATTTTTTTAATAAACAATGTATTAAAAATCGCATGGGTCAATACCTGGAGGACACAAAGACAAATAAAAATTGGGTACATTTCATTATTTTAGATCACCACGAAGGAAGAAATCGTGCACACCGGATGACTATCACTTTTCTCGGAGGTTGAAGCAACGGACAATTACGCCATGTTCAAAATTATTAACTGCAAAATAAAAAATTGTATAAAAGTAGCACAAATAAATCATACTTTAAAAAAAAAATTGTTGAAAAATCTTTTTTTGTCGCAGAGAAAAAAATTCTTGAAAAATGGGTCAAAAATCGGGTATCACACAGGTGATCCCCCTTAAGAGTTCTTTATAAAAAAAATAGGGATTAAAAAGAAGAAACTTGAAGCAGACTGTACTATATTTTATGTAATAATTTTAGCTCAAGTAATACCTTTCCATTACAATCACATGTTCCATACATAGCCATATATTCACCGTCTTTTGCTATCATGCCATTTGCAATTTTCGATGCGCTGCCACTTTCCATTTTCCATTTCAGTTTTGATATTGAGTCATATAGTTTAGATAAATGTCTACATACCAATTCTGGGTTATTTCCTAAAATGAGCCAAGAAAAATAAGTTTCTCTTTTCAAAAAAAAGTCACGAGCATTCTTAAATATCCTCACCATTGCTTAAAATGTCTAAAAGATCAGCAGGAGATACAAAATAAAATCTTGGATAAGCTAATCTTTTTGTCTCCAAGTAATCAGCTAGTGCTTTTTCGCACAAGTTCAATTGTTTTTCTAATTCTTCCAACCTTTCAAGCAATTTCGGTTTATTTGTTGCTTTTACTATGTTCAAATTGGACGTCATGTCTCTTAATAAATCCTGTAAAAAATAAGTGCATCGCAATTCAATTTTGAAGACTAATTAGTAAATATAAAAAAACAAAGGCTAAGGAACCTTGAATTCATGGTCTATTTTTTCAAAACGTTTTGAATCTTCTGGTAGCTGACTTCTGATGTCTTCTGACCCAATAAAAATACTTTCTAAATGCATCCAGGCTCGCTGTACTTCGAACCATATACTTATTACAGCATCTGCATTACTCAATTTATGTTGCCAATCTGTTACTTCTTCTAAAAAGTAACCAACGAATTTCGAACCCATCATGTTTTGTAGTTGCACCTGTTTACATTAATTATCTTCAATGAATATAAAAATTAAATTAAATTAAATCTGAAACTCACCTATTTTCATATTTTTCATAAAATATCTATACCTGATTTTCTTCTAAAGTTTCTATAGTCTCTTCACTAATTTTTAAAACATTTAACTTCGTTCTTTCATGAAAATCTTTCTCAAATTCCATAGAAGCCCACGTGTTATTGAGTTCTTTCAATACTTTTTCCATTGCTACTTCTTTCACTGCTTTATCTACGGTATTTTTAACTTCTTCCTCGTATTTATGAAGCTGGAGTTTCAGCAAATCGTCCAATGTAGTTTTATCATCCATTGTGAATCGCACCTAATTAATGGTTAAATTAATTGTAATATGCATTTCACAATCACAATTCAACATAATAAATACAATAATAAGTGTAAATTGTAACAAACGTGAGTCTCAGCCATCAACTGTTGCCAATGTCTATCTCTGATTGCAGGATTTTGCAATTCTGATACTGCTCTTAGTGAAGACATCATATTTTTTACCTGTGCCTCTATATATGAATACAAGTCCCAGGTTCGTACTTCCTTGTCCAACTCTACGAAAGAAATTATATAAAATTTAACCTGATGCATATTTCTTGTGTTAAAAATTATGATGTAATAATTACTATTTATTTAAAAAAAAAACTTAAACAATTAATTGAAATTGTTAGACTAAAGAACAATAAAACCTACGTCTCAATTCCCTGATGAGTTTCTTGCATTCCACATCCATCCCTTCGACGTCTATTTTCTTCCATACGGTAGTTTTCCATTCATCTAAACTAGTTTGAACAATGAAAATATAATCCCACAAATTCTTTATCAACTTAAGTTCTCTTCTAATTTGTTGAATTTGCTTGAATTCCGGCACTGGTTGTTCATATATATTTGCTGTTTCCGTGATATTTGCCAGTTCTTCTTCAAAAAATTCAGTTTCTCTGTTTAACTCGTCCAATTTTTCATAAACAGAATCACAATAGAAACTAAAAGATAACAAAGAAAAGTTCATTAAAATCATAAAGCGTCAATAAAATAATAAGGATATTTTAATATTAAAATACCTGAATATACTACTGTTGTGGAATTTATCTAAAAAGTTTCGTTGTTTAAAATCAAAATAATTCAAGCGCTTCTTCACCAATTCAATTTGATGAGCAAGAAGGGGGGCAACTACTTGTTTTATCTGAGCTGCCAACTTTTTAACAGTGGTCCATCGTTCAGGTAATTCCACCAATGAGTTGTATGTGTTTTCATCGAATTCTACGTCATAAAGAGCTAAAAGGTCGATGGTTTCCTGTAAGAGAAGGTAGTTTAATTTAATTTGTACTTGTACTTAAATTCTAGACTCTGTGGTTGTTATAATTTGAGATTAAAGCGTTATTTGTTACTTTGATAGGATCAAACATGTCGTCAATTTCAAACTGACGATCTCTAACTTCTTTCAAATAATATATTATCTGCAGCAATGCATCGTAATCATCTTCTTGGACAGGTTGTATGAATATTTTTTGAGCAGCATCCAAAAATTCTGATAATTCTTTCAATCTAAAAATATTTTTTATAAGTTAATACCTACGTAATATTGGAAATAGGTTTATATCTTAGTATTTAATAAAAAATTTATACACAAATAACTTACTTTTTATAGGTCTCATCTATAAGATGATGCTTTAATATATTCGACCACTTGCAAATCGTATTAAGCAGAGTTTGTTTAAAAGGAGTCAAATTTATGCGAAACCAGTGAAAGAATATTTTCTCGTTTTCTATTTCTTTGTCATATTTTTTATAAAGATCAATGAAGTAATCAATTTCGCGTTTAAAGTCCGATAGTGCTGGTTTTTTCTCCTTTATATATTCTGATAAATCTGGTGGTTCCTGGGCGACTAATTCTTTTTCCTCTTCCGTTAACATACGAGCAAATCGCAAAAACAGGTTTAAATATTCTTGTCGATCATTTAACCATATCCAAGAATAATTTTCATAAATCTAAAATTTTATGATTATTAATATCAAGCCTTAATTATTAATAACAAGATTTATCCATTTACCGTTACATATTCTTCGGCCTCAGTCAAAGCCAGCTTTACGCGATTACATGTTTCTTCCAGCATAAATATGATTCCTTCATTCTCTGCTAAGTCGATCTAGTAGACAAAATCGAAAATGTAATTGATGTTAATTGATAAGAATTTAAGCATATTTCAATTGTTCAACTTATACAAATTACACAATTATAAATTCTTTAATACCCCATAATTTTCACGTTCTTCTGCAATTTCAGGATTTATTCGTGGAATAAGAGTTCCCATTTTCATTATATCTAACAGTAGCCCTTCATAAAATGTATAGAAACCATTTTCATCATTTATATCTATTACTGGATTGAATACTATGTTGGGAATTTTCAAACAAAGCTGCACTTCAAAAAGGGGAAATATTTCTGCTTCGGGATCAGTTTCATCAAGAATGTAGCATATACTGAAATAAAACATTTTCCAGGTGATTGGTTTTTTAACTAAAAAATTGACAAGGGAATAAATCAAATAATACCTGGTAGATGCAGCTTGTATCAATCCTTTTGATATGAGATCATCTATGTGTGCAAGGTAAGGTTTCCACTTAATGAGTCGTTCAGCTTCTAACTCTGCTTCTTTTGCAGCTTTTTCTCCTCTTAGTTTTATTTGTGAAGGAGTTAGGTTTACTTCTGGCTCAGTTTTTGCGGTAGCTTTAATTTTTCCTTCTTCTTCTTCTTCTTCTTCAACAAAACCAGCATCTTCTTCAGTTCCCGTCGTTCCTTCTCTATTACAATAATGATATTTATTAAATTACTATAGTACTTTTTAATACTACTTCTTCAATTTTTTAATAAAAATTTCTGTTTATTCATACTTTATATTTACAGCCCCATCTTCTGCAGTTTCCCTGTCTCCCTCTTCACCTTCTTTTTTCTGCACATCATCATCAGTTTCTGTAACAACATTATTCATGTTCATATATTTAAATAAAATTTTTATTCTCCAAAACTCACCATCAAATTCACTTTTATCATATTCAGATTCCAGTAGCAGATCAAAAAAGAGTTTATAGTTTTCATTTAATTTTTCAGTCACTTCACCTGCAACAGTTTCAATCTCATTGTACCTTTTAGAAAATTTTTCTTCTCTATCATTAATTGACAAAAGATTTTCATTCTTTTGGTCCTTTCGTATTAACACCGGTAACATGGCCCAAGTGTAGATCGACTTCAACAGATTAGATATATTTTCTTGGGCCCGAAATACACGATAATGTAGTTTTTGCACTTTATGAAGTAAACCTTTAGTATACTCAAGCACTTCTAAAATGTTTATTTATAAAAAGTAACTGGATTATTGATTAACTATTTAATTGGTAAAAGAATCTTTATGGAAATTGGAAAAATGTCTACAATGACACAGAATTGTATATTAGCTATTTACCTGGTGAGTTCCAATTATAATTAGCTTGTCCTTCATCAATTATTTCGTCTATTGCATTCAATTCTTCTTGAATCATTTGAAATTCAACTGGCGAACAAAACTGGCGGATTCTGTTGTACCTGCAATAATTTGACTTAATCTTAAAGTAAATTTCGTTTTCTTAGAATTATGTTCTTCTGATGACTCACCATTGAGTAATAAGATTCAGATTGTAATTGCTTTCGAAAAAGAATAGGGTTCTATTGTAAAGGTCTTTTGCTTCTTCTGGCAAATCAGTTCTTTGCATAATGAGCATGTATCGAATCTCTCTTAAAATTCCTGTCAATTCGGGATCAAAATTTACCTGTAAAGTTCTGTCATCATGAACAACTAATAGCGTTTTAGCCAAATTAGTTTCACATATCGCCGGCACTTTTTTTGCCCATTCTGTAAAGATTTCTTCTTCCATTGTATTAAGAAGATTCTTAAAATCAAAGACAACACATTAAATTTAATTCTCGTAATAGATTTTAGAAATCAATAATTTTTAATAATATAGTTATTTATGAATATCTGCAAATTAGTAATAGCTTGTAAAAACAAGAAAATTATACTCACAGTAAGCTCTTTATATTTAACTGTTGCATTTTCCATTTTTTCAGAAGAAAGTAGAGGGTGCTCCACGATTTTCAGTGCTTCAGTTGGAAAATCAATTCGATTTTTTATCTTCATTAAGATACATAATGCACCAGCAACAGGTGGGAAATATCGATCAACAATCATGTGACCTGTCTTTTTCCTATTTTCGCAATTCTCATCAAAAATGCACTATAAAGATGTTTGTTTATAATTTTAATTTGTTTTAAAATTACGTTAGTTTATTAATTACATGAAAATAAAATATTAGATTGAGACACCTTAGCTATGTCCAAGTTATTATGTATTGTAGATAGTAAATTTTCATAATTATGCCAAAATTGAGTTTTAATAGAGGGTCTGTTAGCTATTGCACCCATAATCCAAATGAATTTAAATGATGATTCCATATTATAACATTCCATAAATCCTTTATCAAATGTGGAGGCTAATATTCGATCAAACTCGTCTATCTGTAATATAACATTAAAATTATCATAAACTTTGCTCCACCGTGTAGTAAATGCCTTTTGTCTAAAATAAAGTTCTTTATTAAACCTTATCTATACCTTTTCTAAAAATTTAGACGTGTCTTTAGAGAATTCGTTTTGTTCTGGATTAAGAATATCATACTCAGCATTTGAGAATTCACCATAAAGCTTTGTAAATTCTTCATAAATATCATAAACAGTAGAAAACAGCTGCTTTCCTTTTAAACCCGAAAATTCTATTCTTTCCAGTTTGAAATAATCTTCAGCAATTTCAAATAATTCCTGAATTCGAAAAAAATAGGAGGTAAATAAAAATAAAATTATTGAAAGTATTAATATTGAATTTTCATTAACTTTTTATTACTTAAATTACCTGTATTTTCCTGAGTCGTTTTTGAAATTCGAAAAGTCTATTAAAAATTAACTTTTCATGGAATGTCCAAGGGACTGGTTTGGCAGGAGGTTTAAAATAATCCTCGATTTTCCCTCGAAAAAATTCAAACAAGTTGAGAAAGTGTTCAATAGCACTTATCGTTTTAAGTAATCGCTGTTTATTATCTTCAATGTCTCCTTGAAATAAAGATCCTGGATCTAGATATTTTGTTGCCTAAAAGTCAGTTTTATTTTTATAATTAAATTAGTACAATATCATTTGAAACTATTTTTCAAATTTGAATTAGCTTTACCTCAGTTATTATAAGATTTGCAACTTCTTTAAGTAGCGTTGAAATTCGTGTACTAGTTTGATAATAAAGTGAATTTGCCCAGACAAGACAAATAGAATGCAGTAACGGCTTAAATCGTGATTCAATATCTGGGAAATCTGCACTCTCTATTTCCTCGAAATATATCTGTAATGGTTTTAAATGTAAACATATGTCCCGTGCTTCTATCACAGCTATAATTATCAAAAAAGTATTATAAATTTTAAGAATTATTGAAGTTTTTAAATATTTATACATTAATTTATGAAATTTAAGGACCAACCAGCAGTGACACTTTCAAACAACGTTTTAAAACATTCGAGATATGGACTGTTAGTGAGTTCCAAAAAAGAGATCATCTTTTTCACACGAGGGTCTCGCATTTGATCATAAATACATTCGATATTTTTCATTCTCCGTTGCCAAAATTCCAATTCTGCAGATACATTTTCAAATAAAATTTTCTGCAGTTTTTATAATTATCGTAATAAATATACCCTACTATTAACCTCACCTTCAGAAGGTAAAGGATTATTATCATCACTAAAAGTTGAAGTACTGCATTCATTTAAAATATCATTAATTTGCTCAACCCAATCAGTGACTATTTTCTCAATATTACTTTTTAATTGCAAATCTACATTTTTATTTCCGCTTTCTCGAATTGCCATTTCTGATTCAAAAATTCTTTCGATACCCATTGGCATTGGCAATAATGTTTGTCCAGTCATTTTTCCTCGCAACTATTTATTAATTTAAATTAGTATAATTATACAAAATTTGAGTGAAAAGAATTATATTTACCTGACAAATTAAACTTCGGAGCTGGTATATATGTGTCTTTACATCTTTTGCAACTATTGCAGGCCAACCATCATGATTTTTTATATTTGATAATATGGGTACGTATGCCTAATGAATAGAATAACTTTAAGTGAGATAAACTTTCTAAATGTCTTAAATTTCAAAGATATCAAAAATCTCATACCTTCTCTCATTTTAGATTTATCAATTTTAAAGATTACCTCTTCTACCAAGACAGCTAATTCATCTAAAGGTTTTGGTGCCATGTCACCCAGAATAAGCATTTCTTTATAATTATTTTCAGTAATTTTTGTAGGTTGCCTCTTGATAAAATAAGATGATTTTACTTTACTGGTCGGTTGAATACCTAAATATGGAATCAAAACGCCACCTCCAGCAACTTGCATAATTAAAATATTTTCTGAAGGATCATTCAAAAATTTCATTATTACGTCCTGTAATTCGCAAATAGTTAACATATATTTTTTAAATTTTTGGGTATATCTCTTATAAAATAAATAATAAATAATCCAAACCCATTTAATAAAATATCAGATAATTTTATTATATTTTCGATAAAAATACTTACTCTGAGTTCATCAGTGGATAAAACTTTTGCCCACTTATCTGCTTTAATCTTACTGGATCGAATCAAATATTGTAAAATATGCTCTAGACGCGCATCTTCATCATTTTTATCACCACCCTTCTTATCACCCATTTTTTATATAAATATTATGCATTAAATAAGAACAATTTCCTTTCTTGCAACAATCTTACAGCGAAACTATAAAACTTTAAATCATCTTTGACAGCTAAGTGAAGTTTACTTGGTAAGAAAAACAAAAAAAAATCTTTAATATTGTACACTTTAAACTTTAAACACTGTGTATTTATTTGTAATAGACTCTTATCTTTAAAAGATTGTAAGAAATTTGTATCAAGTTTTATGAGAGTAAAAAAATTTATTTTCTTTGAAACAGAGATAAATGAAGGCATCTTATTTACTTCCTTTCACTGTCTTTTTCATTTTCTTCTAAAAATTTAAGTAGAGCGTTAAAAAGGCTTAAAGAAATTATTATTGCTGTAGAGGTATTATGATTGTTTATATAGTGTACCTTTTTTTCAGATTTGCCTTTCTTGGGCTTTATTTTCCACCGCCAGTAAATTTTTCGCCACCACCTTTGAATAATTTTAGCTGATCTCAACCGCATGAACTTTTCCAACTTTTCTCTGAATATGATCAGAATTGCTTCCTCTTTTTCTTTAATTAAAGCGTTATAAATTTCCAATTGCTTTTCTATTTCCATCTATTTGGTGGAAAAAGTCCAAGGATTTTTATTAAAAATTTATAAATAGAAGTTTAGGTATTCATTTCATAATACTCTAGTTACCTCTAAATTAATCCGTTCCGCAACATTAGAATTGTACTCCACCATAATTTCATCTAATTCTTCTTGTTTTTCTCCCATTTCTGAATCGTATTTACTAATTACAGCGGCTAATTGAGCCTCAGCTTTGTATCTATTTATATTTAAATACGATTTTATGACTCATTTACAATTAATTTTCATTAATTCAATATTAATAATACATTTATTACCTTCGAGCACCCATTTCTTTCTCTACTTGAATATTCTTCATGCAGAGGTTTTCAAAATTCGTTTCAGCTTCATTCAAAGCTTGCTTCAATTTATTAATATTGTCCATCGAAATGTTGTGTGCTTTTAATTGATCTCTTTCGCTCTTTAGACTTAAGTTATTTGAAAAAAAATATTATATATTATTATATAAGGTATACTACTCCAGATTACACTTCAGATTTGAGGGCATGTGATACTTAGGAAATTAGCAAATTTAATTGGTTTTAAGTAAAAACTGGACCATGTTATTCATATGAATTTGCTGCTTTTCTCAAGTATCACATACCCTTAATTCAATCGAATTCATTTACATTGTGTTCTTAATATCATTTTCGTAATTTTTATTCAGCTTTTCAATCATATTCCATTTTTTAGAATATTGGTGAATTACACGATATATTATTTTATGATAATGTGAGTTTTGTTCATTCAATAATGCTGATAAATCTGAAAACGTTTGTCAGTGAATCCAGACGTTTTTTCATATCAAATCTAACAATCAGACTTTGGGGTTTTATGAAAAGATGATTTCTTTAAGTAATAATTCATATGCAGTATAATATTACAACCAAATTTAACTAAGTTGATTCAAACTTTTTATATCAAGATGCGCTTTCTTATTCGCTTGCCAAATTTTTCTGTAATACAGCTCCTTATCTCTCTCTTGCTCAGGTGTCTTACTTATTCTTGTAATTACGTGTTGTATGAAGAATTCAATTTGACGGAGAAATAATTTACATGGATCGGAAATGCCTCTTTTTTCTAATTTTACCAATTTTCGGGTTTCTGGATAACGGTTCAATACCTTAAATCAAACATTTTTTAGAATTTTGTTTCAGTAATAATAGAAACATGTTCCATTTGTGCAATGGTGTTAGATTTGGATCGAGTTTTGCAATGTATTTGGAACAAATTCTTCCGAGTAGAGTGTGAATAAAAACACTTTTTATTTTTCAACTTTTGGCATACCTCTAAGGCTTTATTAATATTTTCATCAATGAATTGAAAATTATTGCAATCGGAAGGATTGTCTTCCGAAACTTGTATGGAGTTTAATACATCTTCACATCTCATACTTTCAGCTGAAAACGAAAACGAATCTATGAAAGCATTTCAAAATATTCTACATAGAAAGGTGATATGTAATTTTAATTAGATGTTAGAGAATTTGAGGGTGACCAAATCAATAAATAAATTATTAATTAAATAATTGATCCATACGATTAGAATGTGTACTTGCAGCGTCCAGAAATGGCTGTATTATTTCGATAATTCCTGCTTGCTTTAAAATATGAGACAACGATGGATGGACAAGTATTATTGGTAGAGATGCCTGAATGAAAATTCACAAAAAATTTATCTGAATTTCTTAAACATGTATGTAATCAAAAAGATTAAGATATTTAAACTATTGAAAAATACTGTTATCTTACAGATAGTTCGAGTTTGTGCATAAGTTGTTTGAAAGTACTCAGCATACGTTCCACAAAAATCAATATTTCAATGTTCATTACATCAGGCACGTCTTTAATCAAATGTGAAGAACTCGTTGAGGTACTTTTGGTTAATTTATCTTCCATGGTGGAAGATTCTGTGACTCCAGAACACTTAAGACTATAATAAATTAAAAAGATTTATTTTAATATTGAATGAGAATATTAAAAGGAACGATTGCATGTAAAAATTATAGATGAAAAATTGAATTTCAATTCAATTAACAAGTTTCTTTAGGAGTTTGTAATTTTATATATTAATATTTATAAACACAATGTTTTTATAGGAAAAAAAAGCTTTATAAGGACGCAATTGATTAAAGTAATTAAATTTTAAACATTATAGTTATTAGTTGACAATTATTATTAACTTTATTATTAATTGATTTGCTATTAAATTTAAATTTTTTTAAAATTAATTTTATACGTCACAACATTTATTGTATTATAGAGAGGTAACTCAATCTGATAACTTTCTATGGAATGGATTCTGATCATTCTCTAGAGAAATACTAGAATGTTTCAAGAATTCTGTTTGCAAATTTCTGGTTATTATGCCAAGAATTTTAAAAATAATGTTTCTAAGGATTTTCTAAGAATATTACTTCTTAATTTTAAAAGTATGCGGAGGTTTATGTACTCACTGACAGTAACCTATATTGAACTACATATTAATGTAAATACGTAGTAGTAAGGTGCAAAAAAAAACGAGTTAAACACGTAGTTTATAAATATATAAATACACCTGATAATTCAGTTTAATTAGTCATCTATTAAAAAACAACAAAAAACCTCCAGAGCTGCGCACATGCGTTGCGCAGTAGATTAGAGCAGATGTCCACATCCACATCTCACGTGTATTTGGAGGTTAAAGCTGATTAAAGTGACAGTTATTTCGTCTTTTTTATTTAATTTTTTATTATTCTATAGTATTGGGATTTGAATACATATGAACCAGTTCAAAAATATTTATAACTGAATTTAAAAAATAAAGTATGTTTCATACTAAAACAACAGAGCCTACAGTAGGCGTCGTAGGCGATAATATTAGCAGTAGATAGTATAAGCGGTTATGGACAGTTATGGCGATCATGCGTTTCCCTCCAACTCTGCGTATTGCTGATGTTAGATTATAATTTTTGTAAGAATTTTTCAGTTCATAATTTATAATATTTCCTATATTTCACCATGAATGAAGTCAACAGCGCTCAAATTATTGTAAGTATTTTGATATTAATTTAACTTTGATATTTACATAACCTATAATGCACCGGTTATGCCCCGCATATATATATATATAGGCTTGCACCGAAATTAATTTTAAACATTTTGAAAATTATTTCACTTGATATTTTAACCTCAAGGTTAACCTTTCAGGTTCTTCTGTTTGATACTTTCCTTCTTTCTACTTCCTTTTTCAATTAGCATATTTAACCAAATAAAATTTTTAAAATTATCAATTAAAGAAACTATGTTTTGGAGCTATATTTTATAAAAGAAATAACATTTTTCAGGGCATTCCAGATGATCTTTGTAGGCGAACAGGATGTGCAGCAGCATGGGCTGGTCCTAACAAAGTTGGGGTTTATGCTTATAAGCACGTAGACGTATATTCTGAAGGTAAATAAACTATAATTCAAATAAAATTTATATTGGTAAAATTGCAATACTTCCATTCGTTTTTTTTATAGATACTGTTAGCAACTTTGCACCTTGCGATGTGAAAGTCCACTTTTTATCACCAGAAGTTATATTATTTACTCCTGTTTTACGAAAGTTGGTAAATGAAAGTAATGGTGTCTTCTTATCAATTCAAAAATTCAAATCCTCTAGCTCTGGTGAAAATAAACCAGAATTGCTAAAGCACAGTAAGCAGTACCGCTCTATATTAAGAGCTTGTGTCGAAAGTCTGCAGGATCTAAGAGAAAAGTCACTTCCAGAGGAAAGATCAATGTACGAGAATTTCCTTACCATATTCTACAATGTCGAATGCGTATGGCATTTAACAGAAATATTGTACGTGGATACTATACCAGGTAAAATGATTTAAAAAAATTCTTTTAAGCCTAATGTATCGAAATATTAAATTTCATAATAATTTAGATATTTTATAAAAAATTTCAGGAGATGTAATTCTTCCTCAGTTATTAGAATGGGTCCGATTCCACTTTCCATCCCGTGAACTAATGGCAACAAAAATTTTGGCAGACAAATCTGTTGGAGCTGAACTTGAGAACATGAATTACTGGGAAGTTGTAATGGGATGTGCGTTGCACGGAAAGTTAGATGTCGTTAGATCTTTGTTAGCATTGCATAGTAAAGGAGATCGTCCTGCATTTATCGCAGCAGACAATGCACTTCGAAACATGCCAGTTTACAACGTTTATGGTGGTTATTCTATTAGTGAATTCACCTTGCGATGGAAACATTGGCAACTTGATCTATCTTCAAGCCTTGCAAGTAAAACTTTTGCCGTGGAACCTAATTTAGAGGCTCTTATGAAGGTAATATTATATATTACACTCCTTTGAACAATTTTTCTTAATACATTTATGTTTTTTTAAATAAAAAATTTACGCTTCAAGATTATTTTGTTTACAGCTAGTAGTTGGCAGTGAGCTATGGGAGTTTTCTAACTACACAGACGCGTGGTATGAACTATTAGCTGCAAAATTATTTTATTCAATTCCTTGCTGTAAACAGCCAGAACTAGCTCGCCATGCGAATGATATCGCTGTGAAATGGCAAGCTAATAGACATTTGGATAACGTGATTCTGGCTTTAATGGAAAGTGATTTACACCAAGTAATCAAAGGAATTCAATACATGAACGATAATGGTTGGTTTGCTGCGCACTTGACAGACTTACTATTTCGCTGTGGTCGTTTGAATATCGTCGATAGAAATCATAAAAAGTATGTTTATTAACAGTTATCAAAAGTTATATATGTATCTACTCAATATTTCTTATGAAATCATCATACAAAGTTTTATAATAAATAATATATATTTTTGTTTTCAGTGTTACCGCTCAACTTCATGAATCTTTAATCTTAGAATACGGTAGTCTACTAATGGGCCATCATTCTTTATGGCAATGTGGAGCTAGTTATCTAGAGCACTGTCCTCTTCAAGGACTTTCCAGGTTAGAAATACTCTTGCAATGCATTCCCCTTGGTACTGAAGCGAAGATAAACAAAATTATTGACCTTGCACGAGATCATAAAATGCATAAAGTTGGTTAGTACCATTTTATATATATATTTATATATGTTCATTACCACATTAAACAAGTTTTATGGAAGTAATAAAACAATATTGCAGTAACCAGCGTATGTAAAAGTCAGGGCATGAAGTGCATACGTCGGGGTCGATATGGCAATGCTCTAGCTTGGGCTTTAAAAGCACAAGACGGAGCCTTTGCAACGTACATCGCAGACAAGTTTCTCAAACATTACGCTGAACATGGTGAAATTCAAAGTCAAGACCTACTTGAAAATTTAGGAAGCTGCATGTTAGCTAGCGACAGACTCACCTTCCTAGGTAAATATTGAATTTCGAACTTTTCAAACGTTTATAATGCATAAAATTAATTTATTGAGCATTCTCATTACTTAATATTTAAAAAATACAATTTCTCTTACCGTAGGAAAATATTGCGAATTTCATCAAACGTATGCCATTGGAGAGTTCAAGGAAGCAACAGGTTTACTAGTATCACTTCTTGTTTCTAATTTGACACCAAAGTAGTAAGTATAACTAAACAAATTACCAGGGATTATAGTTTGTTTCAACATTACTCATTACCCTTTTTCCTCTTTATTTTTATGCTCTAAATTACCCTTACTCAACAATTTTATCCACTTGTCCCTTTCTTTTGTCAAATTTTGCAAAATATTGTCTTAAGAGCTTCGGCTAGAACTCCATGACAATTTTTATTAAAAATTCGGGATTAATTTGAGAATCAATTTCTGGATATTTGCTCATTTGAAACGATCAGAAAATTATTATTAAGATGGGAAACTTGGAATTATTAGAAAATTTGTATTCCAATTAATCTTATGCCCAGCAAAGTTGAAAGCATATACTTCTTACGACTTTCATATTAGCACACACTTAAATTTGATACCCTACAAATACCATAGGTCGTAGTCAGAAGGGATCTAATTTGTGAAAAATTATTTTACAGACTTTTTTGCTTTAAAAGTTATTGATTTTTTTTGTTGAGGTTTTACAATTTGAAATTTAAGAAAATTAAACGATTTTCAAATTCTAAGAACCCTATAATAGAAGAACTTTAAGCGTTTCCAAAATAAAGATTTTGTATATTTATTTATGTTCTTCATATACTAAATTTTATATATTTAAAGTTTAAAAAAATTGAAACCTTATTTTTCAAGTTCATAAATTTCTGAATTTAATGCCTGCAAATCTGAAGGTATTTTTTTAAGAGTTTAAAAATTGTATTATATAAAATACCAAATTAAAAATTTTTAATTAAAAGCTTTGAAATTGTAAAAATACAAATTTTCCATAAAGATATTTGCTCTGACCCCTTGAAACGTTCTAGTTTAATGATGTGAGCAAAGAATATGTTGTGTTTTCTACAGTCGAAAATGTATAGTAAAATAATGTAAAAAGCTAGATTGATCACAATTTAAATTTTAGATTAAGTAGATACATTGTCAATTTCTTTTAAAACAGTTTTTTGGGGCAAAAAACTCTTCGTCATTTTGAAAAAATGAATTTCTTTAACTGGTAAAAGGTTTTGAACTCGAGGGCATTTAGCACGTACATTTGTCGTATGGTTTATTTTCTACTAGCGGGCCATAAAGTGGACTTTATTGCACCGTGCGGGGCAAACAAATCCACTTTCTGACCCGCTAGTAGAAAAAAAATCGTGTGCAACACGGGAAAAACATTTATTTTACTCGTGTGGTTGTTACCCTCGCTTTGCTCGGGCATCAAACTTCACACTCGCAAAATAATTTTTTTTTTCCCTAGTTGCACAATGTACTATTATATTCTTCCACTTTATTCTCAAATTAATAAGTAATATGCATGCCTTTAAAACGTTAATGGAATTTATATTTTTACAAATATTAAGATAAATACCTAGTACATGAAAATTTATTTCTGATTAAAAAGTTGAATATTAAAGGAATATAAGTAAGGGAATGTATTGCTTTAAAATTCATCATATATGTAATAAATGCAACATATCTATTAAGATTTTTTACTTTTTCAAAACTTTTCATCATACTCTTCGGAAAAAAAAAATCTACCTTATTTTCTTTAAAATTCAAATTCTATACCACTGTAATCCCTGCAATACTCATTCTCTCGCCCAATATTTTATATAAATAATTTCTTGTTCTTTATTCAAAGTTTTTGGTCAACTCTACTAACGGATGCAATACCCCTTTTGGAAGCAGAAGACGTAATTTTTTCATCTGACGATAGTTTTGAGCTGCTTCGATGTGTGGAAGAGCATGGAGATGATCCAAAATTCCAAAATAAAATCGAAATATTCCGATTAGCTGTTGCTCGAAATTTAGCTCGCGCCTTAAATTTAGAAGGGTGTCATAGGGATTAACTGTTATTTGAATTAAACAAAGATTTTTCAAACTTAAGGTATCAGACCCACAAATCAATACGCAATTTAAATAGCCTTTTAAGTCATTATGTAAAAGACATTGAACTACTCATCAGAAATTTTGATTCCGCAAATTGAATTGCACATCGCTTGTTTTTGCTTATATAATATGAAACCGTTAGGAACATTAATGTAGTTAAATTTTAATTAAATTATATAATGTTAATTCAGCTGAATTACTACGAAATAATGTATGCTTCAAGGATCTGTTAATTTTCTCATCTCTTTTGTATCGATAGTTCTGTATCATCTCACTCGTTTCTTTATGGCGTAAAAATAGACTAATTAAATGTTTTTAAGAGCAATAATGAGCAGTGTGTCGCACCCTGATTAGTTGTATCAAACTACATCAAATTGCTCTTTATGTGCTTAGAAATAATGACCATTTGATGCGCTTTGAACGATAGGTCTATAAATGCAAACAGGTAAAAACAGTTTTATATAAAAACGTAATTTTCATTTTTTTTATATCCGAATTTCCAGTTTTTTATAACACCTATAACTTTTTCTACTCGTATAAACAACTATTGCAAAGTAATCTTGTAATCTTCAAATAAAATAAACGTTTAAAAAATATTAAATCTCTGCATAATAAGTCTTTTTTTCTGAAAATAAAAACAAAACTTATTACTGATAAGGCAGAGTCGGGTAATCGGAATTCTTCATCTCGCTGGACATTCTGACTATTTATCAGAAAGAAATGATAAAAATTTGAGACATGACTTCTTCCTTTGAAATGGACTTCGTCCACAGTAGTGTTTCCTTTTTCCATTTTCCCTTTTTATCTCCCGTTATCGCGCCCTTTTCGATTTTCACCCTTCTTCTTTGATAGCGTCACTCCGCCTTTCGCCCTCAAACCCTCGACTGCCTTCGACGTACCTTCAAACGCATCCCCACTCACTTTTAGGCGAACGCGTACGAGCTACGAGCGTCGAGCGAGCGCGCGCTTTGTATGAACACATTACATCTCGTGAGGCCAGAGGTGGAATCAGTCGTCGGTACTCCACGTTCTCGAAGCGACGTTTTCTCAGTTCACTCCCTGCAATCGGTTACTTTTTTATGGACCTTTGACCCACATCTGTTACGATCGTTGCTAACTTCGACCACTGATTATTAGAGCCTCGGATTACTCTGGATCGCCTCTTCTACTCTCTCCAAGCATGATAACTTATTTAAACTCCAGTACATTATTTAATCTTTACATTTTTTCTTCCTTGTTCTCCACTACGAAGAACTTGACAATGACAAAAGTTGTTAGAGAAATGTTACCTAACAAATTTTAGCGAAGCAATTTTTCATTGGCTTTAAACTTCTACGGTGAATGACCTTAGAAGCGGCTTCCGTGAAACGAAGTCAGAAAAGAGTTGGTGCTACCGGGGTGGTTGCCCTGTTACTTCTTGCAGTAACTTTGGTTTCGCCAGAGACGATAAAGTAGCGCATTTAAGTTCGAAATTCATAGAACTAGAAAATCAGATTTTTCTTATCTGTACTTAGAAATAAAACAAATAAAAAGGATGTAATCACTAATAAGAATAAGTGTGAAATAAAGTGCAGCAAAGGCAAAGCTTTTTCGACTTGGTGAAAATAAAACTGCCTTATCTCATTGTTATGACTTTGTGGATGATTTTAAAAGTGATAAATTTGCTTAAACCTTCGAAATGAAGAAGATTCTGCTTTTTTTCCTGCTCTGCTTAGTTCTGGGATTTGGACAATGCAGGCTTCTGCAATTCAATAAACACAGTCATTTTAAAATTCATCAGCATAGAGAGAAGTTCACGATCGAGGAGTTACTCAACATCAAGTTTTCAAATGCAATAACCAATGATGTGGATTTTGATATCTGCAAAGCAGGTGAGTTATTTTTTAAAAAATTCCTTACGTAAGATTATTTATTATTTTTCGAAAATTTCTTTACTAATTAGCTGCTTTAGTAAAACAATTTTCGAGCTTTAAAAATTAGGGATAAAAATGAATATATATATATTTTTAGAAGAAATCCCTGCATACAAAAATCTTGTTTTTTTATGTAGATAAATGTTTACAGTAAAAACTGATATAATGCACATTTTTTGATAGAATGGAATAGAATAGAATGTTAGAAAGATGAGTAGGAAAATTGGATAATTCAAAGCTCCATAAAGAGAAAGTGGAAAGAGATGAAAGTCTGCACAGTAAGTCATTAGTGACGGTTGAGGGTTCGTCATTACTAAGAAGGGTCTTTCTCTACAGGGAGATTTTAGCAATTTAGTTCACCATCAAAAGCCCTTGATGGTTAACGCTTCGAATATATCCTTGGAACCTTTGAGTTCAGTAAGTTGTTTCCATTTCACTGTCGACGAAAGCCAGCAAACAATAACTGCTTCAGCGAGCCAGAATAAAGTTATACTAATTGCCGGGAATTTAAGTATCTTACCTTGTAATCAGAAATACTTTATTTAGCAAAAACTCAATTTAACTTTTCCACGCAGGTTTTATTCTAAAGCTTATCATAAATTTGATTACTAAAACAAAATCTACTCTTCAAATATAAATGAGTGAAGTCTTCCACTAATTTGCTTCAGTTCTTTTTTATTAAGTATTATTAGTTGAATTTAAAATGAACACAAAATAATGAATTATAGATTATTATGTAGTAACTTTTACAAATATATAAACTCAGTGAAATTCAAGTAATTCCTCAGTACATAAATTTACTGGAGTTTTACTAAAAACTTTACTACAGAATTAGTGTAATTTTATCAAAACTCTAGTAAAATTTTACTAAGATTTAATACATTTTTACTAATTAAAAAAGAGAAATGTCTTACACAGAAAGTTGAACAAAGCCGTGAAATTTAACTCTTTTTAGACCGATTTGACTAATTCAAATTTGAATATTCAATTTAAATATTTCACATTTCTTGGTGAAAGTTGGAACTAATCATTTGGTGCTAAAAAATTCGAGTATCTCGCGAGATATGAATTGAACTCAAGTTACTTACGGACATTTTTTTATAAATGAGTAACTCACACATGAAAATATATGAGTTAGCAAGTTACTCATTTTTAAAAAGATGTGTATGAGTTACTCGAGTCCCATTCGTATCCCGCAAGTCAAAATTTAGGTATTGGTTTCAAGAATGTTCAAGGGTTACAGCCAATTACAAAATTAATTAAATCTGTATATTGATTTATTAAATACGAAGAACTATAGCCACTAGGGTTGACGAACTCTACAAAATGAAAAGAAGTGTGCTGAAAAAAAAATTATTGACTTTGAGTGTTTAATTAGCAATAGTTTTGTGATTTTAATTACTGACGACTCTTCATGTTCGTTAATGACTTCTCTGCAACTCTATTTATTTTGCATCAGTTTATAGACTAGTTTTCATGAATTTTGAAATTAAATCCGAAGTCAATTAAATTTCCGACAATGAAACTCTTCTAGTCATCAGGCGAAACTGATTTAACTATCAGTTTAATTATCTTGATCCAAATTTCAGAAAATTGGTTGTAATAATAATTGGAATGAATAAGGGAATAGGTAACTGGCTCTTTGCTTCATCGTAAATTATTTAACTGATGCTAACTGATTATTATTCTATTTACAATTGATATTCTGTGATCGCCATAATCGTTTTTATTTTTCTCTTTTTGGACTTTTTCACCGATAAGAGAAACAGGACCTGACAAAACGAAAGGAATCCCCTGAGGAATTCTTAAGTCTCGCTAACGAGCAAAAAACACGCTCCAAGGGGCTTCGCGCATTTATGACCCTGTAGATTACTTGCACCCGATGAAAAGGCTGACCGCTTCACCACCAGTAGTCGCGTGCGTTAAGATTGCGACTCAGTGGTGCATCTTGCACGCGATAGACGCACGCTCTAAGAATTCGCTTTTCTTGTCCTACTTTGCTGCTTTTGCTTCTGATCTTGCTAAAGCAACAGGAGCAACTTTAACCAATAATGGAGCATCTTTTTACTCCTTACATTTTATACACTGTTAGACATTTTTTCCGCAATTTTCCGAAACACGTGACTGAAGTTTTATTCAGTTAGAGTTTCATAAAATTCAGTTACTTTTTAGTAAATTTATTTAGTACATTTAGTACATTTTTCCTAATTTTTAAATATTTTTACTCTAAAACATCATAAATTTCGTCAAATTTTACGTTACCTTTGTAAGATAAAAATTTGGTTAATTTCCGAACATTTCTAATAGTGTATTTTATCTCAGATTTTAAGAAGAAATTATAGTTTTCACATCTTTTTTTCAGTCTATAGAAAATATTGTCTTGAAAAGTTATCATTAACATTGTCCTATGAAAATTGGAAAAATTTGAAATGAGAAAAGATGCACAAAAAATGCAGTTGAAGTGGCAAAATATTTAATTATTTCAGTCGTAAATCGTTGGAAACGAATCAGAAATAATTTTTTCTCAGTTGCTATATACATACATGGAGGATAACAAAATACTACATTTAAGGTAGTTGATCCACGAAAATTAGACCTCGAGCAATAATAGATAATTTGGCTTTCAAGAATAGCAATATTATTATTGTATGTGATTTTTGAAAGAGGAAAGATTATTCTCCATGAAAAAAATTTGAAACACAAAAAAATAATTTTATCAATAAATTTTATTTTTGCCCCAACTTTGCTTCTTATCGCTTCTTACCAAATTTTGAAAAATTATACGATTCTAATAAATTACGAATCACTTTTTCAAGGAAAAGATTCTCTACAACTTGATCGTTTCCAATTTTTGAAAATTAATCAATTATTATCAAATTCAGCAATTTGTTTATAAAAATTTTGTTTTTAAAAAAATTTTTTTTAAGTGTTTCAGCCATTAAAGAATTCATTTTGAAAAATTGGAAACGGTGAAGTTGTTGAGAATTTTGTCCATAAAAAAATAATTCGTGATTTATTAGAATCGCATAACTTTTTAAAATTTGGTAATAAGCGATAAGAAAAAAAGATGAGGAAAAAATAAAATTTATTTGTAAAGATTATTTTTCTGTGATCAAAATTTATTTATGGAAAATAATCTTGTCTCTTTCAAAATAGCCCTTCAATAATAATATTGCTATTCTTGAAAGGAAAATTATCTATTTTTGCTCGAGGTCGAATTTTCGTGGGTGAACTATCTTAATGACCCCAAAACGAAGTTTTTTAGTCAATTAGTAACAAAGATATTGCGAAAAATATCAAGATTTCAAAGATTTTTCGAATTTTAAACAACTCCTGAAGTAATGAACATTTTTGAACTTTTCTCAGATTATTATAAAGGTAAATTTACATAGACTATTGGCAATGTATCAAAAGTATTTTGATAAATTTTCTCTTGATACTATTAAAGTTAAAATTTAGGAAAATAAATTTGTGAGAATACAAAGGATTCTCGTACTTGTAAAATGGATTCGAAAAATTATAAAAATTGATAATATGATAAAAATACAAAGCATCATTAAGAAATACAATGAAATTATTTTCACAATTTCTTTTATAAATAATTTCACAAATTTGAAATGTTACTACTTCTTCGTTCTGAGCTCAGATTTTGGCTGCATTCAAGAAAAAATTATTACAATTTGTTTGTTACATTACTGACATTCTACGTAAATTTGATTTTGAAATGAGTCAAGAAAAGTTAAAAAATATTCATTATTTGAAAAGTTATTTAAAATTTAAAAAAGCTTTGAATTTTTGTCAATATCTTCGTTAATAATTGACTAAAACATTTCGTTTCGTGGTCATTAAATGCAGAATGTTGTTACGTTCCATGTTATTCTAATGGAAAAAATTTATCTTTAGGTATTTTATGAATTAAAAGCTTTTATGTGAATGGTGAGAAACAAGTACCAGGTGACTTTTGCACAGCAGTTTAATAGTGTATATAATATTCATTGCCTCAAATGATTATTATCCCGATCGTACAGAGATAATTTGTTGTTTTTGTAATAAATTGTCTTTATCTTCAGTACGCTTGTAAATATTTTCTTTCTTGTGGAGGTTGGAGAATGGTTATCAAATTTCAAAAACTCCTGCACTAGTATAAGTTTTGCTACTAACTATTGGGTACTATTTTTGAATTTTAAAGTACGAAACCGAGAGAGGGAAGAGGGAAAAAGTGGGTGAAAAAGGAAAAGTGGATGGAGAACGATGCGACGATGATATCGTTTACCGCTAACGAGGACGCTAATTGACGTAAACGAAGCCGCACTGACTGGGATGAAATCGTGTACAGAACACTATAGCCTCGTTAACTAATTCGCATAAATTCGCATATGCTTTGGAAATCAAGTTTTAGATACCTTTTCTCCTTGGTCCTACGTGACAAATTTATTCTCATCGCAAATTTTAACTATTTCGAATTTCAGGCACCGATGAAGAATTAATCTTACATAAGTGTCTTACACCTTGTTTAGTAAAATAGTTCTATTTTATTTCCGGGCGAATGTTTCGAATTGAAATTCAATTCAAGCGAATCAAAGCTATTCCGAAATATCGATTGATTCGAATCGTTTGAAAATCAATTCGACTCAATCCGAGACTTCACTCCGAATCATTTCGACCTTGAATTCATTCGGATTGAAAATTCAGTTTAGATCAATCCGAGCTCTGATTCATTCGGATTGAAACTGAATGAATCAAATCGATTTTCATCCAATTTGCATCGATAGAGATTTAACGCGTTTTTCGGAATGGCTCAGATTAATTCGGATTGAATTTCGAAATCTTAGCTTAAAATACGTAAAGTCGATAGATGCAAAAGAGATTTCGTAAAAAGAAACACGCTCGATAACTTTTCTAAAGAAAAACATATGTAATGTAACTTTTCGTATATTGTTCCCTTATATTTTTTTCTTACCTTTCTTAATTTTCGTAAATTTAAACATTTTATTTTTATATTTAAAGAATTTGAAAATCTTTCTGTGGAAAAAATGACGCTTTCGACTGCGCTGGGATTCGAGCCCAGGTCTTTCGATTGCCGGTCGACTGCTCTGACCACTGAGCTACACAGGCGTCCGACATCTCCTTCTCCACAGGAAGATTCCTTATATCGCCTAGTGGCTCAGCCTTGCGGCTGTAAATGATTTCAAATTAATTAGTTGACAAAAATTTCAAACTCAACTAATTAATTTTATTTTTATCATGCATATTCAATAATTGTAGATCCTATATTCAAAGCAACAATATTCATATCTTCTTGAATTGATTGTTATTGCTTGTCGAAGTAGCCTTATAAATAAATAATTATTATTGATAATGCATTTAAAAAGCTAGTATTTTATCAGAACGCACATTTGTTTGAATTTGAAAATTTTATAAAGAAAAGATTTTCCAAGAGTAAAAAGATAATTAAAATTATTGTAACTTTAAAATGAATGAACTACTTGAATGATGACAAATGTTCTTATTATGTCAGAAAAGTTAAGTATTCTGATATACTGACAATGAGTCGATGTCGTAGAACTACCTTTGTAACTAGATACTACATGAGTCTTGACAATAGTAACAAAATACCAAGAGGTGCTTCTAATGTTAGTAGTGTCCTCGAAATACATAAGACAAAAGAGGGTATAAAAAACAGGGATGAGTACAGAGTAGAGATCACTTTTTAAATCCTGTTTAAAGCACGAAAGTATGTAAAATTATATAAGAAGACAACGTGGGAAAAATTCGTCTCATTGAACAAGACTGCTTTTTTCGCTGGATTATGTGAATTTTATAAAACAGTTTGGTTGAGTTAAAAACATGTTGGTTGAAGCGAAATATCAAAAACATTTTTTCTGTTCAATCAGTTTTCTATATTAAGGTAGTTCGGCTACGAAAAATTAGGCTTCAGGCAATAATAGGTAATTTTGCTTTCAAGAATAGCAATATAATTATTGAAGGGATTTTTCAAAAGAGAAAAGATTATTTTCTGTAAAAAAATTTGAAATATAGAGAAATAATGTATTTAACAAATTTTATTTTCAAGTGATTTATTTCATATCGCTTTTTACCAAATTTTTAAAAATGGTGCGATTCTAATAAATTATGGATAATTTTTTCAGGGAAAAGATTATGTAGAACATGATAGTTTCCAATTTTTAAAAATGAATCAATTATTATCAAATTCAGCAATTTGTTTATAAAAATTTTGTTTTGGAAAATTGTTTTTTAATAGTTTCAGCCATTAAAGAATTTATTTTCAAAAATTGGAAACGGTCAAGTTGTACATAATCTTTTCCCTGAAAAAATTATCCATAATTTATTAGAATCGCACCATTTTTAAAAATTTGGTAAAAAGCGATATGAAATAAAGCACTTGAAAATGAAATTTTTTAAATACATTATTTTTCTATGTTTCAAATTTTTTTATAGAAAATAATCTTTTCTCTTTTAAATGATCCTTTCAATAATTATATTGCTATTCTTAAAAGCAAAATTATGTAATTTTGCCTAAGGCCTAATTTTTTGTGACTGAACTACCTTAACCATTTGAGTCCCAAACAGCGCGATCGCGCTTTTCAGATTTTGTGTCGATCCTCTTCGGAATTGATAAAGACAAGCGCTATCGCGCTGTTTAGCGTTTTTCGAACATTTTTTTTAAATGACCCCTGGGACTCAAACGGTTAATACCAAATTTTAAATCATAATAATCAATTCCAATACAATTTTATTATTTAGTATGATTATCAGTTATTGTTAAATTATGAAAGTCGTCTATCTGTTGTTGATTAGTTCAATTTAGTATGATGATATTATTGCCTGTCAAGAACATTCGTGTTCTGTTCTTGGCGTAGGTCCAGTAACTTCTCTGTATGTCTCAGGAGATCCAAAACAATCGTAACCCAAAGTAGGTGATAATATTCCAGCCAAATAATATCTGGTTAAAATGAAAATCGTTTTCTACCTTGTATGCAATTATGTACTAATTAATAATAATTTGCACCCATAAAACATTTTTAATTTAACAATACTTATTTATTTTACCCTTTTACTACGACGACAATTTGTTGCAAGATTTGCGCCAATATTTTTCTTTCTTCTTGTACTTTTTGAACTTTCTAAGGCTCTAATGCAGGCCATCGTAAACTTCAAATTTCTTATTTTTGACTTAAAATAGTTCAGAGGCTTGATAATTAATCAAATCTCTTCCTAAGACAGGCTTTTATTATGTTCTTTTTTTTAGAAGTTAAAAAATAAAAATTGTATTTCTTTAGTGATTTTTCTCAAGGAATTAAATGGTCCTAAACTTCGTTTAGTTTCTACATGTTTACGTCCAAAATAAATAGAATTTCGTTTTTAAAATTTGGAAAATGATAGAGAAGATAAAAGCAAACGTAAATAGACTATGGTTTTGATAATGAAAAATAAATTTCTGATACATTTTGCTAAAATTGAACTTTTATTCATTTTCCAAACCAAAATGAGTCAATTTACGTCCGTTTTTATCTTCTTTTCCATTTTCTAAATTTTGAAATAAACATTTTATTTATTTTGAACGTAAACATGTAGAAACCTAAAATCAATCAAATTTGTTCATTTCCTAAGTATCACATGCCCTTAATACTTTTCAATGTATTACATAGACAATAGGGAAAATAGGTGGAGGGGAGGGGGTGTATAATTAGAACGTGCTCGTATTTGGTTAGAAATGGCCACAAATATAATATAAGGCTGTGAGATGTTTCGTAGGTCGTTCCCCGTTTGCCGACATTTCCAACAAGCACACATTAGTTGCAGATAACCTCCGCCCCCCAGTACGTCACACAGAAATACTCTTGGAGAGCTCCTTTGTTCGGTGAGATACATATCCATCGCCATGGACATTCAATACACGTGCTTTCTTCACCATATGATTGACATATAAAAAAGGTTAATGTACTGCTGAGTTTAAAATAGCAGTATAAGAAATGAATTTTTCACTTTTTCTTCTTTCTTATATAGAGAAACAGTCAAAGTTCATTTATTCTCAGACAATTCTAACTGATTTGTTCTATAATTTAAATATTATTTGTCAGATCTGTCCCTTTTGCAGATGAAAACCGTTATCTTCACGTAAAAAAGAAAATAGCTAAAAGTGCATTTTTGAATGGCCAAATCGCACTATTTACCATTCAACTATCGAAAAATGAATCAAAATGGTAAACATTGACATTCAAATGGTAACACTTGCAAGAAGGAAATGTGGTTAAAAGATACAGTTCTTGCCATTTGGATTTAATCTGGCAGAAGTTGCCAATTGATCGTTTTGGATTAAAATATCAAAATTTTGGTAATAACTCATGAATTATAAAAGAAAGTATAATGGGTCTATGAATATATGAACCAAACTCAAGAACATTTTGATATTTTAACCCTAAACGAACAGTTGACAGCTATTGTCAGAGAAAATCCAAGTGGTAACAGCTGTATCTTTCTATTATTTACTATTTTGCCCAGTTAAAAATGTTACCTCTAAAAATACGTATTTTTTTACGTCAAAAGGGTGTAAAAATACGTCATAAAGGTCATACTTTTTCACATTAAAAAGGCCGTCCTTTTGTACGTCCTTTTCTGACGTATTTTTTTACGATAATTATTTTATTATAATATTATCATTATCATTATTATATTTATTATTACTATTAATTCCATGTGTTTAAAAAAAATAAAATTAAGGGTGTCATGCAATATTTCGTGGTATGTTTATTCCAATTTCGGACATCCTTTTTAACGTGAAAAAGCACGACCTTTATAATGTATTTTTTACACCTTTTTAGATGTGTAAATAGTACGTAATTCTAGACCTAACATTTTTTAACTGTGCAAAATAGTAAATAATAGGAAGATACAGTTGTTACCTTTACGACGTATTTTTTACACCTTTTTGGACGTAAATAATACATATTTCTAGACGTAAAATTTTGTTAACTAGGCAACATAGTAAATAATAGGGAGATACAGTTGTTACATTTGCAACGTATTTTTTAACACCCTTTATGACGTGAATAGATACGTGTTTCTAGAAGTAACATTTTTTAACTGGGTGCCTTTCAGACCTCAAACTCGCTATTTAATAACTATTTTCATTTTTACATGTTTAATGATTACATTAGTTACAGCTTAAATAAAATGAATCAAATTGGCTGATGAAAATATAATAATGTTAATACTTATTAGATTGTAGATAACACTTAGTCCTATACTACTGCTTGGTATCTACAATATTTCAAACACAACTAGGAATATGTTAAAGTGAATGAAAGGAATAGAAAGAGCATGGGCAGGAAGCTGAACGTGTGTTTGCCGTTTTCTCCAGGATTAAACATAATCTCTCAACTCAGATAAAAAGGAGCAATAAAACTTTTGCGGAAGAATCTTAAGGGCAGATAAGTCTAGCTTTCCCCCCTGACTCTGAATTCGCTTAGATTTCAAAGGAACGTCTCGTTTACCTGTTTTTCATTATAATTGGGCCACTCAGTAACTGTAGACAAGTTATTGAATATTATTTTTTTATAAAGTGGACTTTTTTAATCAAATTTTACTAAATTATTGACAATCTTCTTGTTATTTTAATCAAAATGTCTTCAAAATTTAATGCAAACATTAAATTACAGTTTAGTACTCACAACCACGTATCTCTTTCAGCTTAGGCAAAGTAATTTCAAAGTTTAATTCGTTTTATCAAATAAGCCGTCTTCAGAATGACATACGGAGGAAATGAGTGGTTCTGACAGCTTCAGAACTTTGACTAGAAACATGTAACCACTCGATTTTACAAAAGCCATTTTTTTCATCTTTTCTGTTCTACAAAATTAAATAAAGATTACATTTATTTTAAAAAGTCTTATGATTTTAATTAAACACTTTTTCTAATTAGAGACTTCTATAAAATGTTAGATACTAATTTTATTTATTCAGAAAAATAGGCTTCAGAAAGGCAATATCCCATTTATGGAAAACTTGCCGAGCTCTTGTTAGGGTTTACTTTCAATAACGCTTTAGGATGAAAGTATACTTTAAGGGTTTGAAAATGAAAACTTATTCCTACTTTATGTTACATAAGTCATTCTCAATATTCCCAAATTATTTGAAATTATGCAATTTATTTATCTATAGCACTCGAAATGCACAGAACTGTTTAAACCAGCGGAATAGCTAGGCTTGTCGCGATGTGCGAGGCTTCTCAATTCAAATCAATACGAAACATACGACCTGAAATTCTAGATTACGCAACATTTCATTAGAAACATGTCATAAAGAATGATTAGAGACATTGGCGCAAGTAACCAAAATTAATAGCTGAATTTGTAGTTAAGAAATTTGAAACTCGAATAGTTTGGAATATTTTGAATAATATTATTTATTTGAATCAGCCAAAAGTAATTACTATCTTCTCAATTGTAGATTAATTTTTTTAAATCAATTTTCAGTTATTATTTATTATGCTTTAATTATTTTGAAAGCATACTCGTTTTTCTCAAAAAGTATTAATCGTAGTGAAAAATTGCACACAGCTGACAATGTTTCTTTTATTCAAATCTACAACTTTATCGTTATAGATTTCACTAAAACATTGTTTAAGGTAGTTGATCCACGAAAATTAGACCTCAGGCAAAAATAGATAATTTTGCTTTCAAGAATAGCAATATTATTATTGAAGGGTTATTTTGGAAGAGAAAAGATTAGTTTCCATGAAAAAAATTTGAAATACAGAAAAATAATTTTATTAATAAATTTTATTTTTGCCCCAACTTTGTTTCTTATCGCTTCTTACCAAATTTTAAAAAATTATGCGATTTTAATAAATTACTAATCACTTTTTCAAGAAAAAGATTCCCTACAACTTATTCATTTCCAATTTTCGAAAATGAATAAATTATTATCAAATTCAGCAATTTGTTTATAAAAATTTCGTTTTGGAAAATGTTTTTTTAATGGTTTCAGCCTTTGAAGAATTTATTTTTAAAAATCAGAAACGGTGAAGTTGTAGAAAATGTTTTCTCTGAAAAAATGATTTATGATTTATTAGAATCGCATAATTTTTTAAAATTTGGTAAGAAGCGATAAGAAAAAAAGTTAGGTCAAAAATAAAATTTATTAATAAAATTATTTTTCTGTGTTTCAAATTTTTTTCATGTAAAATAATCTTTTCTCTTTCAAAATAGCCCTTCAATAATAATATTGCTATTCTTGAAAGCAAAATTATCTATTTTTGCCCGAGGTCTAATTTTCGTGGATGAAAACTACCATAAATACTGAAATGACTCGAAATCGATGTTTCGCAAAAAACAATCTTTATAGATCTTGGTATATTCCACATATTCCTTTATTATTTTATTGATATTTGGAAAATATATGTTTGGAAATTTTCCAATATTTTAAAACTCAGTTTTAAAAATTCAAAATTTACACATACCATATGACAGCTTTTATAGATTAGACTCGTCAAATCATACATGCACATAAAATTATAAACCATGGATGCGACAAATGTTTTAATTTTTTTAGACTCGGAATGCGAGAAATGAATTCTTAGAGAAAATAGGTACTTTTAGTCCGGTAAAACCCATCACTAAACGGAAGTGATTCTAGACGTAGCTTACTCTTTTTCCTTTGTCGGAAGTGCAATTTCTTCTCCCATAAGAGGTTTGGAAATGGAAAAAGAAGTTCAAGGCCGATTTTAAAGCTGGGATCGTATCCGTTACTCTAGTTGCTTATCAGTCATCGAAATGAGATCAATGGTATGGAGGATTTAAAATTTGATAATTGACCATGAGCTACACAGGCTTAATGACGTTGAAGGTGTGACACAGACAAAGTAAGAAGATAATGTTGTCTGAAAGTTTTCGTTTATCTTGAGGAAAACAGGCCATAAAATCTTATCGAAAAGACTCAACAGCTGCTTTATTGATAACGTTATAATATATAAGTATATCATAAAAATCGCAATATAATTATGACTATGTATTATTTTCTTCAAATGTTCGCATTGATTATCAAGTCCTTCAAGACTTTAGTTTATATTTAGGTGGTACGTCTATTTTCAGAAAATAATCCACCTATCTAGAACCCAGATAGGCAATTATTCATACGAAGTTATGGGACGAAATTCTCAGAGGCAGACAATATTGCTTTTTAAGTTCTTCAATCTTTATTGTGTTCTTTCACTTTCATTGCGAATCAGCGCTGTTAACACATAAGGTCTTTAGCCTTAAATCAATAAGAGTTATCATTAAGATTTCGAGACACACAACGAAAGATCTGTTTCCTCGGTTGAAAATTGATTTCTTCGGAGAGTTAAATAAGTTCTTTTGCACCAGAGAACGATCAACTAAAGTTGCATTGACACATGATCAACCTTTGAACTTGTTTCACATTGATACTGCAAATAAGTGAAGGATATAAATGACATCTATAAATGACGGGTCAATTATTCATTGAACTGCACGTTCAAATGGTTGATAGTACTGTGCAGATTAATCTAATCTAAGCTACCCTTGATTCAATTCGAATGTCTATGAGGGTTCGGGTGCACTAAAGGCGGCATAATATTTCAAGCGGATTGTGCGGCTCGTTATTGGCCCACCACTCACTGTAGCTATACGAAGCTACAACATTGTATCATGCAAATTCTGGACTCACTTGCAATAGCACACACCAGCATTTTATCATCGTTTATGGCGTTCATGCTTATGGGGCTTTACGTATTTACGCAGGAACGAGAAAATAAAATAAAGAGAGACAAATTTCCAGAGAGTTATTGTTATAATGCTGTAAAATTGATTGAATTTGTTAGTTAAGCATTGTATTATTCCGAGGTATTTCATTTTCGATTGTTACAATATTTCTTAAAATATCATTTTTTACATTCTCATCATGGATGAGAAGGTATTGGTTTTATGTGAAAAATGACTTTCGAAATTTTCATCAAATCTTTACGTTTTGAGACCCCCTGAGTCAGAAAAAATGGTTTTTACGAAAGTGTCTGTCTGTCTGTCTGTCTGTCTGTCTGTCTGTAGGTCGTGTGCGGCATAACTCTCGATAGAATTATCAGATTGAATTGAGCTTTGGTACACTTTATCGGAGCCGAAAAAGTAAGGACAAGTTCGTTAATCAGCCACATCCAATCAAAATTGAGGGATTGAGCACTACTTTTGTGTTTTTGAAAATAATTTTTTGAAAAAATCAAAAATTTCAATACTGGTTTTAGATAGTGCTCATAAATCTCTAAAAATTATCCTGATAACATTTTTTGATTAAATCAAAATTAGAAATGTTACAGCATATTCAAATTCGAAAAAAGTCAATATCAAAATTCCATTTTCCAGTTAAATTATACGAGATACGAAAAAACGTTATGATACAATATTATTGAATAAATAAAGACCTACAAATTTGAATTGTAACATTTTTTCATAAGATGCATATTTTTCTTTTTAATTAAAAAAAAAACTATTCAAAATCCAAAATTCAATTTTTTAACAATAATATGTAAAATAAGAAAAAAACGTAAGAATACAAAGTTGTTAGTTTCAAAAAGATCTACAAGTTTTGTCTCATACAGTTTCTGATAAAACATATATTTTTCGTTTCAATTCCAAAAAATACGATTAAAATTCAAAAATTCCATTTTTTAGACAAAATATGTGAGATTCAAAAAAAACTTTGAGATGAAAATTGTTTGGCACAAGACCGAGCAAGAAAAAGCTTTGAATTATCACGTTTTGAACAATTTAGGTTCGCAATTTGAGGCTTAAAAATTGAGCTGCAATTAAAAAACCACGGCGATTTTCTATGGTACATCAATTTCTTCAATCTTTGACCCAGATGAATATTGCCATGATAATATTCCTGAATTAAATATTGACCCTTTAAAAAAAGAAATTGTACAGTACCGGTCAGAATTGTGGGACCACCTGTTTTTCGATAATTGCTTAAATTATCCTAATTTGAATTATGTGAGTGAAAAAATTTGTTCTCTTAATTAAATTCAAAGCCATCAAAATTCTTCATAAAATGAGCCCAGCATTCATTCGTTTTGTTAATTTTTGAAGAAGTTATTGCAGAAAAAGTCAAAATTTCAATGCTTTCTTAAATTTTAAATAACTTTCGTAATAATCAACATTTTTTAATGTTCTTGGACTAATTTTAAAGCTAAATTTCTACAAAATTGAAAAAAATTCTTGGAATTGATGTGCAATTTTTTCTTGCATAATGCTCAAGGCTAAAGTTCAAATAAAAAAGTTTGAAAAATTCCAATATTGCTTTTGGTGAGAAAAACATTTTTATAAGATATATAAAACATATAATCATGAATTTTGTATCGAATTCCCTTCAAATATATATTCATATGATCTTTATTATAATTTACCTACAGATGAAATGTTTTCGAAATTTCCTTACTTTTTTGTTACAATTTCAACTCTTTGCATTATGCAAGAAAAAAATTATAGATTTATAATGACAATTTACTGCGATTTTGAAGAATTATAGCTTTACAATGAGCCTAAGAACATTAAAAATGTTGATTATTTCGAAAGTTATTTAAAATTTAAGAAAACATTGAAATTTGGACTTTTTTTGCAATAACTTCTTCAAAATTTAACGAAACAACTTCATTCCAGACTAATTTTAAAGATAATTTTTATGGTTTTCACATTATTATTTTATTTACTATTATTATTTAAATGGTTCAAGAAACTTTACTCAACTTTTGGCAAAGTTGCGGAACATATGAACAAGTTGGAGATTATTTCATATTACTGTGATAATTTGTAACGCATATTTTGAAATTTTACTCTACATTTTACAATTTTTCCGAATTGTGATGCATTCTTTAACATTTGACACGCTACAAATTATTATAATAATATTAAATAATTTCAAATTAACAGAAAGATTTTCAAAATTCTTTAATATTAAATAATCTTTCATTTTTTCTCTGGTGATCCTGTGAAATTTGTTTATATCCTGTAATTTTGAAATATCTCGTAATTTTTAAAAATCTGTTAAAAAGTAATTAATCGATTGAAAAATTACTCTTTTTTATAAGGATAAGAATGTGTATAGGCAGAAAAAAGATTGGTAAAATTTACAGGAAGTTCGGTACCTACACTGTTAGAAATTCCTACCTTAATTTCACGAAACACATGACTGAAGTTTTATTCACACTTTTCTAATAATAAGATAGAATTTTAGAAAATTCAGTTACTTTTTAGTAAATTTAAGAAACTATTTCTTAATTTTCAGTTAGATAGCGTTGAATATTCCGATACTTTTACTCGAAAACATCATAAATATCGTCAAATTTTGCGTTGCCTTTGTAACAAAAAAATGTTGTATAAATTTTCGAAAATTTCTAACAGTGTACTTTTGTAACGTGACTTTTGAATATATTTTACAAGAAGTTTAGTTCTATCAACAAATTTTCTGTATGTTTCACGTATCTTCTTGTAAATTCTACTAAATTCGAATTTTTACGTATTTTGTATTAGATTTCATTAGACGCTAAGTGGAACGTTAAGAAAATCTGATGATTGTATTGAACTTCTTGTAAAATCTACACTTTTAAAAATTTCTACCGCAATTTCCCGAAACATGTGACTGAAGTTTCATTCAATTAGAGTTTCATAAAATTAAGATAGAATTTCAGAAAATTCAGTTACTTTTTAGTAAATTTAAGAAACAATTTTTAGATACAAAGTGTTGAATATTCTGATACTTTGTATCTGTAAATTCTGTAAAATTATAACAGGAATAACTTCATGTTTTGGGTAACTGAAGTTTTATGTAGTTACATATAACTGAAAATTTTGTCATGCATCCTCGTTTATTAAAATCTACAACTTAATCGTTGTAGATTTCACTAAAACATTGTTTAAATACTAAAATAAAACGAAATCGATGTTTCGCAAGAAAAAATCTTTATAGATCTTGGTATATTCCACATTTCCCTTTATTATTTTATTGACATTTGAAGAATAGGTGTTTGGAAAATTTCCAATTATCGTTACAGTTTTGTAATTCAATGATGAATTTTATAAAAATTCTGTTACAATTTGATAGTTTTAAAATAAATTTTATGAAACTCCATTGTAGTTTTGTAATCTTAAAAAAAACTTCAGAAAATTCAGTACAATTTTCGCAATTATATGATACCTTTACTCAAAAACATCATAATTGTCGTCAAATTTTACGTTACCTTTTTAACAAAAAAAGTTTTCTAAATTTCCGAACATTTCTAACAGTGTACTAAAAAGTCATATAAAAATAAGTACCAAACTTCCTATAAATTTTACGAATTTTATGCCTGCGTGTACTTTTTATAGGTAAAAATTACAGTCTTAATAATTATTAATTCAATTAATGGCATACGACGTTGATTTATATTTCATACACGTTAAGTTCGTACTAATTCGACCATTAATTAAATGAAATATGGGTAGTGAGCCGTTCAGGGTTGATATAGGTGGATTTGTACGAGCAATGTATATACAATTTAGATACATATAGATAAATGTACGGATATACGCTTGAGTGGAAACCCCGTCGATTGGCGTGCTACTCGTTGCAATTATACGGTTTACGTGTAGGGTACATTTACAATTTGGCGCGAAGTTCCGATTTTGACGCGACGGTCAGATATTATTAATTAGACATTCATGGAATTCTACTCTCATACACACCTATATAGATGAATGGATTGACATTACTCACATGTGAGTTATTATATGGATATATTTCGTTATGGTTACACGCGATATCAGCAACAATCAATGCAACACCGGATTATCGCTCGGGGGGGGGGAATATTATTCATTACCACAATCAGAATTTCACTCCAAATTTGGAACAATAGCTCTCTATAAAATTATTACAATTTGGTCCAGTTTATACATGTTTGTCCCTAAAATACATAAAATTTTGTTTTAAAAATTTGGGAAATGGCAGAAAAGATAAAAACAGCCGTAGATAGACTACTTTTTGTTTTAATAATGAAAACAAATTTTACGATATATTTTGGAAAAATTGAACTTTTTTTCATTTTCGGAACAAAAAGTAGTTTATCTACGTCTGTTTTATCTTCCCTTCTTTCCCAAATTTGAAAGTGACATGTTTGATAACATGTCTGCTATTATATTGACCCAAAATTCATAGAATTTTTTTCATTTCTCATTATTTTGGCATAGAGTCAGATTCTTTTTATTTTCTTCGATTGAAATTTTCACTATTCGATATAAAAATACTCAAAAAGAAAGCAAGGCAAACGTTTCGGCCACATATGGGGGCCCTCTTCAGTGCCATAAATTCAAAGATTAATTCAAAATTTCTGTAAAACGGAGATAATTAAAATAAGGATTATCATAAAATTGAAAAACTTATCTCATAGCTTGCAATTCAAAATGAAGTAGTCCAGTATACAGCATCACGAATTGAAAAAATATTTAGTTCACTGTGAATAAAAAACCGGATAACAAATAAACCGGAAAACATAAAAATTTTTGCACACGAGCCGACCGCAATTTGAAAAAATTTTATTATTAAAGAAGGATGCCAAATTGGTTATCAATGGCAAAACGCGAACAAGGTTTACATTTTTAAAAACTTTTCCTGAAGACTTTGTTACCGGAGTCTCTCACAGAATGATCTGAACTGTTTTCAAAACCAACTCGAGACATGTGGCTTTGCCGTTGATTTGCTGACCGGAAATTTTTTTATATAGGCAATTCTAAGAGGTTCTTTTCCTCCTTGAAGAAAACTATTGTCCTATACCTAGTTAAGAAATATACTCAAATAATATTGAGTACTCCAAATTTATTATTCTTGATAACGTTTCGATGACTAAATGTCACCCTCTTCAGATCATCATAATTATTCGAATTGAAAATTCTTTTACTCTATATAAAATAAAAACAAATTTGTAAAAATGTTAACATTAATGAAATACATAAAGTTAATCAATAAATAATTTTTTTTTTAAATTACCTGTCATTACAACATCACATTTACAGATACATCACAAAAATTTCGAAGATGTCAAATAAAACCGTAGTCAAAAACTTTCCATAATGTTTCAAATTTTGAAGTAAGAAACATCATTGAAAATTATGTCACTATTAATAATATTAAAACAAATTGTAGTCAAATTTATAAAATCTAATTGACATTTGTAATTTGAGTTTCATTTTACACATTCTTCTTGAATAATTTTTTTACTATTTTACAAAAACGTTGAAAATTTATTAATATTATCAGATTAAGTGGCATGTAAACCTAAAATCAGTAAAATTTTCTGATTTTCTAAGTATCATATGCCCTTAAGAATCTCTGTCGAGATTTACTGAAACCTTATCGCAATTTAGGTAAATTGAATTTATCGTCCAAAATATAGTAATCGCTAATGAATTAGATGATTCATCAGCAAAAGCAGAATAATTCTTATAAAGTAACTTAGTTTCCTGAAATAGATAACTTTAAGTTAATGAAAAAATTAGCTACTCTAGCAGCTTTAAAATGTCGTAAACTTTAGAACATCATCAAATCTGGTATACTCTCTTAAATCTAATCTCGTGTAACTTTATGTAGTCTATTTTCTAATCTCTTGAAACCTCTTTCAACTTTCAACCCCTGTGTGGTTAATCTTTTTAAATCTCTGTAATCCCATGTAATCCTTTATGTTTTCATTTAAAGTAGAACAATATATTTTCGAAATTATTATATAAAAAGGGTTTTCTGACCCTCAGGTTTTTCTTGACCTGAAATTAAAATAAAGATAGATAACTCATGTAAATTGAGTATAAAATAAATGAATAAAGATGTTAATTAAAATTTGTTCAGGAGGATTTCTCGGTGATATTGCATTACCCAACATCAAATACGAAACAGAATGGCGCCAACAAAAGCTGAACAAGAGCTATCTCGATGAATTGGAAAAATACAGGGATGAAGTTCTGAAAGAAGGTCTACAAGTCGAAGAAGAGGGTTTAACACGTGAGTGAGTCGTAGAAATCTCGACAGTTTCTTTCCTTTCTATTCAAAATCCACTTATTGAAGATTGTGGATAAACTCACTTTTGCAGAGATTTTACAATTCAAAAATGAAAATGAAGCTAAGAACGAAGAAACTGAAGAGAAGGCTACTGTGGTTCCACTTGAAAAGTCTGAACCAGTGATGGTGGATCGTAATCAATACAACGTTGGCGATAGTTTTCACACTGATGACGTAATACCTGAAGTTAAAGATGATGGCATTGAAATCAGGTAATTTTTTTTTTCTACAAATGCTTTTTTAATAACAGCTTGATTATTTTGAAACTATTTTAAATTATTTATTTAACTTATACGAATCACTTTATCAACTTAATCCGTATTCAGATTAGAAGAAACAACGGAAGAACCAAAAAAGAAACTCTCCTCAATAAATCAAAGTTCTAACGCAGCAGCTTCGGGGGCTTCATCAATTATCACTGTAACAAATGAAACCAAAGATAACTTGTCGAATAGAAATAGTTATAAGTCAGTCGTAACGACAGACAAACAATCTAAAAATTATGATACTCATATCGTAGCTCATGAGACTAATCTACCTGTCTCGGCATCAGAAACTCCCGAGCAAGCGAAACGGCGTCGTAGGCGTCACCACCGTAAAAGGTATGAATTTATTTGATAAGATGCCTGATAAAATCGAGGGTAGCAATCAGACGAGTAAAATAAATGTTTTTTCCGGGTTGCACACGATTTTTTCCTCTACTGGAGGGTCAAAAAATAGATTTGTTTGCACCGTATGGGGCAATTAAATCCACTTTATGACTGCAACTAGAGAAGCAAAATTTACTTTGCGAATGTAAAGTTTGATGCCCGAACAAAGCGAGGGTAATAACCACACGAGTAAAATAAATGTTTTTTCCGTGTTGCAAACGATTTTTTTTTCTACGGGGGTTTCAAAAAATTAATTTTTCTACTAGCGGGTTATAAAGTGGATTTTATTGCTCCGTGCAGGGCCAACAATAGTACATTGTGCAACAAAAGAAAAAAAATTTACTTTGCGAATGTAAAGTTTGATGCCCGAATAAAGCGAGGGTAACAACCACACGAGTAAAATAAATGTTTTTTCCGTGTTGCAAACGATTTTTTTTTCTACTGGAGGGTCAAGAAATAGATTTGTTTGCACCGCAGGGGGCAATTAAATCCACTTTATGACCGCAACTAGGGAAGCAAAATTTACTTTGCGAATGTAAAGTTTGATGCCCGAACAAAGCAAGGGTAACAACCACACGAGTAAAATAAATGTTTTTTCCGTGTTGCACACGATTTTTTTTCTACTGGAGAGTCAAAAAATAGATTTATTTGCACCGCAGGGGGCAATTAAATCCACTTTATGACTGCAACTAGGGAAAAAAAATTTACTTTGCGAATGTGAAGTTTGATGCCCGAACAAAGCGAGGGTAACAGCCACACGAGTAAAATAACTGTTTTTCCCGTGTTGCACACGATTTTTTTTTCTACTGGGGGGTCAAAAAATATATTTGTTTGCACCGTATGGGGCAATTAAATCCACTTTATGACCCTCTAGTAGAAAAAATCTTATTTCAAAAAGTGGAAAGTATAATGCTGAAAGTTTTGAAAATAAGAAAATTTGATGTTTTGTATTAATTATTCTATTAATTGACAAAATAAATACAGGTTTTCAAGTTTATAACTTTCTAGATAATCTTAGTTCCAATTATCCAGTCTTCTAGCTTTCGAAACTACTAATTATTCCAATTTTTCACTTAACACTAGATTTACGGCCTGAGCCAATTTGACTCATTTAAAATTCTATTGCTATATATATATCAAACTGAAAAATGTTTTCCATGAAATTTTTAATATTGAATCTTTTATTTCAATTTAGTTGGAACTGTTTTTTTGCAAAAAGCTTCAATTTTGTTGTATGAGTCAAATTGACTCACTTTAGTAAAAATAGGTATATAATTAACACTCGTAAATCTAGTGTTAATATCTTCTATTTTTATATATTTCAAATCTGCTATATATTTTTAGAAAATGGAGATGAAATATTAGCAATTGATTTTAGATCTAAATTCTCCGATTTTATATACTATATGTCCTGAGATTTGACTAATTGACACATTCACACAAAAGTTGCCTTATAGTATCAATACTTAGGGTACCTAAAAACTAGGGTCTTCTAGTCCTTTAAATTAGAATATACGATCCTGAAATTATTTTAAAACTTATTCGTTTTCATAATAAGTTTAAAGTTATTGTTATGATCATTATTGCCTTCTATGCTTTACATTCTGACGCTTATTTTCTTCCTCACATACTGTACTTTTTTCAAACCGTTTAACCACCAACGCACGTGCCAATAACATTTTCCAACATCGTAAAGCAAGAAAATTTTCGATACTGCCAAACGGATATTTTCATTCCCCCATCTGCCAATAAAATGTCAACGTTACGTTTTTCAATATATAAGATTCATGTTGGTATAAACTGCATATCCCTCGAAATTAAGAAAAATCAATATGTGACAAAACATTCAAACTCAACTAATTAATTCTATTTTTGATTTAAAAATTTATAATATTTTTAATTTTCTTTGTTTCTTTTTTCATTTGTCACATTTGGTTTAATCATCTATAAATTAGCCAATAGAGTCCTAATGCTGAAACGATGTACACATGCATAAAATAAATGATTTAGAAGCTGCATTAATTTGTCCCTTTCGCTGGTAACCAAATTGGGCGAATGTGCCCTTAACGGTTTAAGAGGGAGTCTCAGTCCACCTGCGCGTTAATTAATTGTTATTCCGTTCTGATTCAAAACGCATTTGTCTGTACTATGCTAGCCGGTAATTAGCGCTAATAAACGTGAAGCAAAATACATACTTACGTGTAAGTTGAGCTAGATATGTACTCAAAAGGATTATTACTCTTGCGTGACTACACAAATACATACTGAACTTTTTCTTTTTATACAAGATTTTTAAACCATATTGATAGATAGAGTTTAAGAGCTTCCATATAATTTTTTTATTATTTAGAAAGGTTTTGGGGTTTTTTTAAATTCCAGCACCTTTATGTATTTTTAAACTAAAAATGTTGAGTTTTTTGGGCATTTTTTTGACAATTTTTGACTTTTAATAACTTTTTTGTTTTTTAACCAATTGTCATGATTTTATTTTATTTTCTTCCTTACAATGTGTAGCAACATTTTGGGTACGGAAAGTAAAGTAACATGACTTAACAAAAATTACAAATAAAATTAAAAAATTAATTAAAATATCCCAAAATATAAAAAAAAATGCTGTAGTTACTTTTTTAGCTAGAGTGCTTTCCATAACCAACAAGTTGCCACACGTTGTAAGGAACAAAAAAAAAATTATGACAATTGGTGGAAAAAAAAAATGATTCAACGTCAAAAAATGTCAAAAAATGCCCAAAAAAACTCAAAAATTTTAGTTTAGAAATACATAAAGGTTTTTGAATTTAAAAAAAAACCCAATGTCTTTCTAAATAAGGGTAGTAAACATAAAAAAATTATAGGGAAGGTCTAAACTCAAAAAATAAAAATATTAAAGATGTCGGATTTTTTAGAAGTTGCTAAGATAAATATTGATATAAAACTTGTTGGGCTTAATAAAAAAACTCTTAAAATACAGAAAAAAAATACAATTTTTTTCATGTATTTTAAAAGTTTATTTATTAAAATAATTTCGTGACATGTTTGTGTACATGTCTTAATTATTATCTTGACCCAAAATTAAATCGTTTTAGTATTTTGTATAAATTTATTCCTGATGGAAATGAGCTGACCCAATGCCAATACAAAATACTAAAACGATTTATTTATCAAGCCCAACAAATTTTATATCAATATATCAATAAATTTTTTAAAATATCCATTTTTTGGGGGGCCTAGAGTGGTATGATCCCTTAAGTAAATCTCAATTAATAAAGGAGCAAAAGCATATAACTACTTGGAGGCAATAATTTTTTTTCTGTTTTCTTATTATTAATAAATTTTGTTTAAACATAAAACTCTATTTCTGATAAAATTAGTTTTATGTCAAGAGGATGTGTATGATTCAAAATTTCAAGAATTCGAAACCGCTCGAATTCTCAAAATTTTGAATTATACTTTTGTTTGGACGTTGGGAGGAATTCGAGTTAGTAGTGATATGGGTTCGATTTCAGGTTTGAGGATGTGTATACTGATCGTTAAAATGTACAATTCATCGAAAATTTGAGAAAATTAATGATTTCGTTTCAAAAGACAACAAAAATTGATAATAAAATACTATATACTCGTAATTAAAATAAATAAAAAATGGAATTTTTGAGTACTAGAGGCACAGGATGTGAAATATTCGGACTTTTTATGAAAAGAAATAAACATTTTAAATCCCATTTCACTGCGTCAGAACCTTTATACATCAATTGATCTGTAGCTAATAAATGAAATTTTAAATAAGTTCTAGAGTGCAAAGACACAAGAATCAACGGCAAGCAAGACGAAAAGTGGAAGATTTAGTTAATTCTGATACATCAGATGAGTTGATCTCCCTTCATGATCGACGTTTACGTTCAATCGAGTTCTATAACCAGCACAAACCGAAATATTCGGAAAACGAACGTGGCACAAGACATTCGCTAGGACCCACTAGAATCCGAAGAGCAGCTTCTGCTCGCAAGGAACGCGTTTGGGATCATGGGGTCATTCCTTACGAGATTGATGGAAATTTTTCGGGAGCCCACAAGGCTCTTTTCAAGCAAGCAATGCGACACTGGGAGAATTTCACATGTGTTAAATTTGTTGAACGAATACCTAGAGAACATCCCAATTACATTATTTTTACAGAGAGGTCTTGTGGGTGAGTCTTCACTAGTGTATATTGAAAATCAATTTACAGCTCTAGCGGACCAAGTTGAGAAAAAAACGGTCAGAGAACACTCTGACCGTTCGCTGACCATTCTCTGACCTCGCATTATTATAGCTAAGAACGGTAAAAAAACATTTAAAGTATTGCAATTATGATTCTGTGGCGAAATTTGAATCAGAAGGTGTAAGAATACATACAATAATTTTATTTTTCAGCGATAAAAAATAGAAAATAGTGTTTTTCGTATCGAGTGCAGAAAGGCGTATTTTAACGCAAGAGCGAGTCGTGACTCGCACTTGCGTTAGAATACGTTCCGCACGTGATACGAACGTCTCGTTTTGCATGCGGAAAGTTGATTTTCCCGCATTAGCGCAGTAAAATTTTAAGTGTGCAGAAAATCAACTTTCCGCACGCAAATCGACACCGAAAAGGCTAACTTTTGGTGTACGGTAGACAAAAACATCGTATACCTGTCATTGAAGACAGTGCAGTGGTTCACAATTGGCGGAACGTCTCCACCGTCAGGATTGGCCATTGGTAGGAGTGAGATAAAAAGTAGTTGTATCTAAATCCAACTAATAGTCAACCTTGACGGTGGAGACGTTCCGCCTATTGTGAACCACTGCACTGCTTTCAATGACAGGTATAAGATGTTTTTCTAGGTTTTATCGCTGAAAAATAAAATTACAGTCGGGGCTCGTTTATCGGGACATTAGAGACTCGTCTATCGAGACGTTCGATCGTTTCCCTTACCCCCACTGTTGAAAAGCCACGCGACGCGTCAACCAATTGCGATGACCGCGGTTGACGAAACGAGACCCTTCCGATTCGGGGTCGTCTCGATAAACGGGTCCCGACTGTATTGTATTTATTCCTGGACCTTCTAATTCAAATTTGATCGCAGAATCATAATTGCAATGCTTTAAATGTTTTTTTACCGTTCATAGCCATAATAATGCAAGGCCAGAGAATGGTCAGAGTATTCTCTGACCGTTCTCTCAACCGGGTCCGCTAGGGAGACTTTAAAAATTCAACCTTAGTGCAAGTTTTGGATAGAATTTTATTCCGATCTATTCTGTTTCTTCAATTCTACTATATCAACATGTTTCAGATTGAGTCGGATTAGAATCTGATTTCGGATTTTGTCAGATTGAGATGGATAGAATTCCTTTGAGCTTCAGATTAAATTTGGATTAGTTTGGAAGCAGATTTTTTTAGAATAGTGCGCAATGCAATGGATAAAGATATTTTTCCATCTGAAATTTGCACCAGTGAATAATATAGGTATTTTTTATTTGATTTTACTAAAATTCGATAATTGATAGATGCTGCTCATTTGTTGGCAAAAGAGGCAATGGTCCGCAAGCCATAAGCATAGGAAAAAATTGTGACAAGTTTGGAATAGTTGTTCATGAACTTGGGCATGTAGTTGGTTTCTGGCATGAACACACGAGACCTGATAGAGATCGACATGTTCAAATAATTAGAGATAACATTATGAGTGGTGAGCTGAAACAAATGCAAACTTTTAAGAAATTACGACTTCTTTTTATTTGATTAATCATGATACTAAATTTTAAAAATACAGATTATACTTGTTGTTCGATTGACGAAAATATTTGATTGATTGCTTAAATAATTAGTCTCGGTTTTTTTTATTTGAATTAAAGGTCAGGAGTACAACTTTAACAAGCTAACTGAAGAAGAAGTAAATTCTCTGGGACTGCCGTACGATTATGACTCAATAATGCATTACGCGAAGAACACTTTCTCCAAAGGCACATATTTAGATACCATTTTACCAATGGAAATGCACGGAAAAAAGAGACCAGAAATTGGACAAAGAATTCGACTCAGTGAAGGGGATATTGCCCAGACAAATTTGCTGTATAAATGTTACAGTAAGTAAATCATGTTCTTTAAAACAGAATTCTTACATCAATTTACATGTGTAGAATCAGTTAAATTAATTAAAGTTTAATCTTAGTTTAATTTTTAAGTATACTTCTTGATTTTATTGTCAACAGAATGTGGAAGAACCTTTCAAGAAAATAGTGGAAGTTTTGGTTCACCAAATCATCCAAACAGTTCTCCCCCTCTTGATGGAGAACGTTGTGAATGGAGAATTACAGCAACACATGGAGAACGCATAGTACTCAATATTACTTCGCTGGACATTTTTAAAAGTGACTATTGTCGTACGGACTACCTGGAAATTCGGGATGGCTATTGGCACAAAAGTCCAGTTTTAGGTTTGTATTGTTGTCGTGCACTTTAGGATATCCAGCAAATTAAAACGCGTGTCTTACCTATTAGAAGAGCTGGAGAAAAACTTGTGATGCTTTTAAAGAATTTCTAAATACATTCTATTTGATTGTTCACAATAGAAGAATACAAATTTTATCAGTATTTGATCAATCCTGATGGGGTAAAAATGGTCCGTTTAATTTGATTTCGCGAAGAAAAACCAAGATATTTAATAATAAAAAGTATAAAATAGAGTCCAGGTTTTTTGGCAGTTGACAATACTGACCAAGGAAGCGGTAACCGGCTCAATTTTCTACTGTTCTTCCTGGCGAAAGTATCGGATTGAATCCGACTTTATCTGAATAATTCCGAGACATCAATCCGAATTAATCAGAACCAATCCGAAACCAAATTTTCAATCCGGATCAATGCGAATCAGTCCGAGCTCTGATTGATAAAAAGCGAATTTCCAATTAGAATGAATCCGAATGAATCCCAGGGTGGAATGATTCGGATTGAATCTGATTGAAAATTCGGTTCGGATCAATCCGAGGTCAGATTGATTCGGAATAAACTGGATTGAAACCTTGGTTTCGGATTGGTTCTGATTAATTCGAATTGTTGTCTCGGAATTAATCGGATTAAGTCGAATTGATTTTTGACCGTTTTTCATCAAACGAGATATAAAACGTTTTTCGGATTGGTTCAGAATGATTCGCAATGGCTCGGATACAGATATCGGAATGAATAGGAATAGCCGTATATTAATTTCGAAAACGCAATGAAATGCAGTTTCGACCGATAAATTATCAGGTGTACAAATAAGTTTCCGCCGTTTGACAAAAGTTGGTGCTACCAGTAAGTTTGGTTGAAATTGGCAGATGTAAAACGTCACTATCCAACCCCCTATTGAAAAACTTGACTTCAAAAACCATGTCAAAAACAACATGAAAAAAGACGTCAAAAACGTGATAAAGAATGACGTAAAAAATTACGTCAAAAACGACGTCAAAAAAAACATCAAAAACGTTGTCATGAATTGGGACAGTTTTTGACATCATTTTTGACGTCGTTTTTGACATTGCTTTTGACTTAATATTTGACCTAATTTTTTATTATGCACTGATATAGTTTTTATAAAGTTCAAATATTAAATAAAATAAGTTTACAGTTAAAAGGTATGGAAGTGTTTATTTTCCGTAATCACAAGTCTCCTTAACATTCCTTAATATTCAACTTATAGTCATAATAAATAGTACGTTCGTGCAAAAGTGGTAAAAATGTTTACGGTCCTGCTTGTATTTAAAAAAAAATTAGGTCAAAGTGAATTAAAAAACGATGTCAAAAATGATGTCAAAAACGAAGTCAAAAACTGTCCCAATTCATGACAATGTTTTTGATGTTCTTTTTGACGTAATTTTTTACGTCATTCTTAATCACGTTTTTGACGTCTTTTTTCATGTTGTTTTTGACATGGTTTTTGAAGTCAAGTTTTTCAATAGGGGGTTGAACATCTGTTAACAACATAACCTGGAAATATTAGTGAATTTTTATCAGTATAATATTTTCTTTTGTATGCGAAAATGTCGAGTTTTAAGCCGAATAAGCGTGATTTGCGAGAACTTTTGATTTACTTGTTCAATTTGAAGAAATCTGCAGCTGAGGCACATCGATTGCTTATAGAAAGATATGGTGAGGCTGCCTTAAGTGAGAGAAGTTGTCACAACAAGAACAATACCATGGACAATACTTCAAATAAAACATAAGGTTCCGTTATTTCACAATAAATGCCCAATTTTTTATAAAAAACGGCCGAAACTTATTTATACACCTGATAAAAATAAATAAAAACTCAATTTCGTCAAAAATTGAGTTAACAAAGTTCTTGCCTGGGACGGCAGTGTTAGTCAATTAATGATAATAATAATTATAATTACTCTAGGTCGATTTTGTGGTAGTGGAAAAATTCATGAACCAATAACTTCAACTGGAAGTCGGATGCTGGTGACTTATATAACATCAAATCGACAGAGTGGTCATCGAGGCTTCAGTGCAAATTATGAGGCAGTTTGTGGAGGAGATGTAGACTTGGATGGAGTTGGGCACCTAGAATCACCCAACTATCCGGAGGAATATCAATCAAGCAAGGAATGTGTTTGGAGATTATCAGTTCCTCAAGATTACCAAGTAGCTCTGAAATTCCAGTCATTCGAAATTGAGAATCATGATAATTGTGTCTACGATTTCGTTGAAGTTCGAGATGGTCATTATCCAGATTCTCCTCTCATTGGTGTTTATTGTGGATACAAGCTACCACCTGACATCAGATCCACAGGAAATAAACTTCTAGTGAAGTTTGTCAGTGATAGTTCTGTACAGAAAGCTGGATTTTCAGCTATGTTTATGAAAGGTATGATTTAAAATGTTATATTGGATTAAATTAAAAACCTATTTAAACTCTCGCTCTATTATTAATGTTTTTACCTTTTAGAGTTTGACGAATGTGCGTTGACTGATCATGGTTGTGAACACGACTGCATCAATACATTGGGAGGATACGAATGCTCATGCAAAGTTGGTTTTGAACTACATTCTGATGGAAAACATTGCGAAGGTAAGCGAAGAGTCTTTTCTTGCATTCTTTACTTCCTGTTATTGAATCTATTTTTCTATAAAATGTACATTTTATTTTTTAAGATGCTTGTGGTGGTATATTTGACATGAGAAATGGTACGTTAACTAGTCCTTCTTTCCCGGAAACATATCCTGGTAATAAACATTGTATATGGGAAATAATAGCACCAACTCAATACAGAATTACTTTAAACTTTACTCACTTTGACTTGGAGGGAAATAACGTGTATCAGCAAGAGTGTGAATACGATTGGGTTGAGGTAGCCAGCAAACTTGGTGACGACGTACTCAGAAAACACGGTACTTACTGTGGAGCTCGATTACCACCATTGATAACATCTGAAAGCAATTCTTTGAAAGTTATATTTTCGTCTGATAATAGGTAATAATAAAATAACTTGACCTACGAAACATAAGAAACTGACATATCATGTTATTTTAATCTTTTAATTGCAGCTTGCAGAAGTCGGGTTTCGCTGCAGTATTCTTTACTGATATGGATGAGTGTGCTAACAACAATGGTGGTTGTCAGCACGAATGTAAAAATACTATAGGTTCCTACCAATGTTCTTGTCATAATGGCTTCACTCTTCACGATAACGGTCATGACTGTAAAGAGGGAGGATGCAAATACGAAATAACTGCACCTGCAGGCACTATAACTTCACCAAATTATCCTGATCATTATCCGGGTCGTAAAGATTGCGTCTGGCATTTCATCACTACTCCAGGACATCGAATAAAGCTGGTAAAATATTCTTGGTCATATGAGAATCTATTAAAATGAATTTTATGAATAGAAACTTAATTAAAATCCATACACTGACTGGATATTTTTATATTTTTGTAGATTTTTAAGGTTTTTGAAATGGAACCTCATCAAGAGTGTGCATACGATCATATCGCGATTTACGATGGTGACTCGCCAGAGAGTCATACATTAGGTAGATTTTGTGGTAGCAAAGAACCTCATCCAATTTTAGCTACTGGAAATCAAATGTATATGGTATTTAAAAGTGACGCCTCTGTTCAGAAAAAAGGCTTCTTAGCAACGCACATGACTGGTGAGCAATGCATCCATCAAGACATTTTTTTTTTTTAATACGTAAAGAATTTACTAAGCGTTCCCTAAGTTTATTTTACAATTTTGTGTTCTCTTTTTTTTTAGCCTGTGGAGGGCATTTGATTGCAACTGAACAAACCAAGTACTTGTACTCGCATGCTAAATACGGAAACCATAATTATGACCATAAGACCGACTGCGACTGGGCGATCGAGGCTCCGCTTGGCAAGAACGTCCATCTAGCTTTTATTTCTTTTAATCTGGAGGATGAACCTGATTGTAATTACGATTTTGTCGAAGTTTATTCTGGTTTAGATTTATCTAGTCCAACTTTTGGACGTTTTTGTGGTAATTCGGTAAGTTCTTAAAATATTAAGTTCAGAGATCATAGTGGTTTGAAAATTGAATTACTGATAAATATCGAAGCATTCATACCTTAATGTTCTAAAATTATAAAAAAGACATTCTCTTAAAAAAAACTTATCTTTGCCTTTGTGATTCTTTCAAACCATTTTTGAAACACGCAACATCAAGAAATTTTATTCCAATAGGTATAAATATTTTTACAGAATACATCCGACATCATATCAACAAACGAAGCATTATTAGTGAGATTCAAGACAGATAATACGATATCATACAAGGGATTTGCTGCTACATTCGTCGCAATTGACCGACAAGATAGTGAAGAGATTCTAGGTGGTGAAGATGAAGATGGAAATCTCTGATCTTCGGAAAACAATCTCTCCAATTATCTGGATCATGGATCCTAAGGATGAGATTGTTTCTGTGGAGTCGCGCGTAACTTGCTCTATTTTTTAGAATCACGAGACAATCGGTCGATAAACAAGAATTCTAAAAAAATAACAATTTAAAAATATCTTCCAGTTACTTACATTCAGCACTGCAAGGGACATCCACATTGTACCTTCAATATTATGTGTAATAGTTCATAGATAGTGAACTACTGATATAGTGTTGGAAACTTTCATCGTCTAAATTGATGAAAAAAAGATAAATTATAAATTTTGTGATTAAGTACAATAGTAGTTTAGTAATACTGAAATGAAAAGTTGAACGTGCCATGGCGTTTATATTATGAGAGGCTTGCTTTAAACTTTATGATCAAGTGACTTAATTCTTGACAGAATCACTTGCCAATTATTTAATTTCATAGTTTTATTCAATTTTATTACAATTTTTTCCCAGAAACAAAATTAAAGGATAAGAAATATCTGTATTATTTTTTGTAAAATTTCATAAGTGAAAACATTTTTTTTCATTACAAACTATAAGGTTTTATGAAACAAATCAATAAATAATAAGTATGTAACAGAAAAAATATTTCCAAAATGCTTCAAGAATTCCAAACATAATTTTTAATTATCCAGCTAAAGCTAGTACTAATTTATATTTTATAGTGAAAATGACTGTAAATTGTCACTAGTTTCTATTCAATTAATATAAATAAAATTTATTTATTTTTTTTAAATATAAAATTTTTGACACGTTTTGAATCTTCATATTTAAAAACCTTTAGTTACTTTTTTAAATGTAAGTGAAGAAGCTTATTCCAGCTTTCGCCAATTAAGAATAAGTATTTTAAGTTCAAATTTTATCGAGTCTTTGTGTCACAAAATGTTTCTACATAAATGAGTCAAATTTAATTGAATAAAAATAATATACGTATCATTCAATATTATAATGCATGGAATAATTGAAGAATAATTAAACAATCCATGTATATAGATGAATTTTGAGTAAACACTACCGTAGGTGCAAAATATATTATGAATAACCTCATCAACATGAATTATCAAACTGTTCAATGTAATATTGACTAAAATTACTATTAGATTTTACGATAAAAATATGTCAAAACCATGTCACAATAATATACCTCTATTTTCATTTTAAATTACAAAGTTATATTACTATGTATGGTTTAAAGTTTTGAGGCTCCAGACTAGTAAAACTAACCTTTTTATATTTAAAAATTTTATTTATAAAATTGCAAAGTTGCTGCGAGATTTTATCGTATTTTCTGCACGTGCCATATATACAAGGTGACCACCAGCGGGTTGTAGAATAGGTTGAGAGTGCAAAAAGGACAAACTTATGCGGAGGCATATCGCAGTCACACATGCAATTATAGCCCTATTCTGCAACCCACTTGTGGCTACTCTGTATATGGTAACCCTAATTTTTATAGTAATTGAATGTGCTCGGGATGTGTAAAATACATATATGCATGGTACATGCAAAAATATTCGTCAATATATGGTAACGAAGTTACTAATATATAACTTTTTTACTAATTAATTAGTGACATCCTTATATTCAAATTGGAATTATTTATTTTATAATTTATTAAAATTTAGAATTTAATACAAGAGAAAGACACTTTACAGCATGGAATATCGATAGGATATTTTTTATGTCCCACAGTATTCTTTTGCTGAGGAATTAAATGCAACAAGGTATTGAAAGTTAATTTTAATTTACCAAAACTATGAGTGAGTGTGTAAATAATTAAATGCAATCGTCAATATTGAAAAATTTTACTATTTCGGTTCAAAACGACTAATATCTAAAATAGCTTAAGCAAAAAAATAAATATAAGATTAGTTAAGAAACGTGGACGTATTCAGATATCTCTGTGTTATCTAGGATATTAATAATTATTAGTCGCGTTTATTATTCTGTAATCCGTAAGTGTGCGTGTTCTATCACTATTAGATATTTAAAAATGTAAAGTAATTATGCTTAAGTTTACCTGTGTCATGCAATATAGAACAATAAAATTTCGTAGCTGTACAAATAATTACTTTACCTTGACCTATATCATGTGAAACAATACAAGTTATTCGTAGCAGATCTTTCCTTTATTATACAGTTAAAATACATTTATACAATAAACATATTATTATTAATATCATTATAAGTTTTTGATATTCACAAGCACATACAGACCCAACTTTCGATTTTTAGTATTTTCTTGATTTTAAGGCTCGAAAATGAAAGAGGTTCAAGATGCTTCGAGATTAATATCAACATTGGTTGAGGCAATTTTGTGCCTCAAAAAAGGCGTGCATTAAAAATAATCAAAAGTACATAATCTCACTTATAGGTTGAAAATATATGTGTGGAAAAATCGCATTCCCAAAAACAATTAAACTTCACATACATAGTTGCACATTGCTGTGCTAAGAGCACTTAATATTTTATAATTACTGATATAAAAAATACGTGTTATTACAAATACAATAATCATCCACATTTTACAATCTTAATAACAGTAATTGTAGAAGAAATCTTCAAAACTAATCTAGTTGCCTATTTTTAAAGTGTACGATAACTGCGGTCCGTCCAAGCCTTGTAGAATTTCCATGAGAAGGCACCAATTCCCACAATGCAGGTAGCGAGTATTATGCCACCTATAATTGAACAATATTTACATGTAATGAAAACAAAATCTAACTCACGAATCTTATTTTAAATTATACGGCACTACTAGTTAATAATTAGCTGACTTCTCGCAAGTCAATTATTTTTTAAACATGATTTTAAAAGAAAGCCCACCCTAGCCAAGCGCTTAAGCTAGCAAGTTGCATCCATTTACGTGTTAAAAAAAACCCTCCTTTTCATCTCCCAAGTCTAAAAAAATCGTTAAAAAAACTCTACATTGTGTATTCATCTTCTAATTTAAAATCATATTCCTGAAATTTATAAAGGGTTTCCCAATAGGGGTGATATGATTTTGAATGTCCCTATCGGGCTCATTTGAACTGAAATTTTTGACGTCTGCTGTCAGTAGTCATCAGTAAGGTTTGCCATTTAATCATGAGTAGTTTCACGCTTCCACAACGTTTGGAAATTGTCCAATTATTTTATCAAAATTCGAGAAGTTTTGTCGGTGTTCAAAGAGCATATCGTGCAAAATATGGTCGTCATTCTGCTCCATCCGCGCTCTCAATTCGTCGAATAATCGATAAGTTGGAGAGTGAATTTACTCTATTGGATACTAAGCCTAAAAATCGTATGCGTACCGCACGTTCTACACAGAATATAGCCGCCGTACAGACCAGTATCGAGGAAAACCGTGAATTGTCCGTGCCACGCCGATCTCAGGAATTGGGCCTGTCCAGGATGACTACCTGGCGTATTTTGCGATTGGATCTTGGCCTGAATCCCTATAAGATGATTCTGGCCCAAGAACTGAAGCCTAATGACCATCGTTTGCGTCGGGAGTTCGCGGATTGGGCTCTGGAATCAATTGAAAATGATCCCAATTTTCATCAAAAAATCATCTTTTCTGATGAGGCGCATTTTTGACTCAAGTCTCGGGGGACATTTGGCCGATATATTGTTTAAATCATAAATGGCATAGAATATCCAATATAATAAAAAAGATTTCGATCAATTCCGAATGAATATTCAGTGTTTTTTTCAATTTCAAAACATATCACCCTTATTGGGAAACCCTTTATGTACTGCATTTAATTGGCAGTGGCAGAAATTTCAAACTCAACTAATTAATTTGAAATAAATGTTAAAAACGAAAATTATCATCCACTAAGGTATGGGGAAGTACAGCCCTTTTCAACCCCTAGCTATGTCTTATAAACTAAATCTATTGTTACAGTCTTATTATTTACATGGATTTTATATCAAGCTATTTATGGGCATGTGATACTTGAGAAAAGTAGCAAGTTCAAATGAATAATTTGCTCCAGTTTCTACATGTTTATGGCCAAAATACATAAAATATTGTTTTCAAAATTCTTTTCTACCATTTTTCAAATTTTGAAAAGAAAATTTCATGTATTTTGGACACAAACATGTAAAAACTGGACCAAATTCTTCACATGAACTTGCTACTTTTCTCAAATATCACATGCCCTTAAGAGGGTGGACTATTGAAATTTCAAGAAATCTAAGTGTAAACAACAGATCAAAGTTTTTCTTAATTTAATTTTCCGTGTAAAATTGTACCGTGATAAAAAATATATAATTTTTTTGAACGAGCATATAATTTTCGATAAAAACTATATTAGCAATTCTCTGATGCTCATATGTCAATCAATTAAAATTCCAGGAGTCCCCCTTAACAATATTATAAAATTATTCGGGTATTTTGATAAAAATATTAAATTAAAAGAAGAAAATTAATAATAAGATAGCGAATAATTTCTGATTATAAGACAACTTTCTTACCCATAAAGCTTAAGCCATCGAAGTGGTTTTTTGTTGGTGGACTTATAGTTGGCTGCGACGGAATATTTGTTGAATGAGGAATTGCAGTTGTTGTTGGACCGACCGGTTTCGGCGCCAAGGTTGGTGCAGTTGGAGTTTCAGGTTTATCCGGCGTCAATGTAGATGTAGGTACTTTAGTCGTCGTTGGTGATGTCGGAATTGGCGTTGTTGAATTTGGTTGAGCAGTGGTAGAGATAGGAGTGGTAGAATTAGCAGTGGTAGAACTAACGGTGGTAGTACTATCGGTGGTAGAACTGGCGGTAGTGGGGCTAGGTGTCGTAGAGGTTGATGGAGTTGTGGGCACTGCCGTTGTTGGATTAGTTATTGGTGATCGAGTAGGTTCTACATCTGAAACTAAAAAATATCCATTAGGTTTACTTACCAATAAACTATAATTTTCGAACAAGCATTAATTAAGAAATAAGTATTTACTTTTTCTAATCATGCGATTTTCTAAGTGGAAAACTTTCATATAACTGGAGATTACAAGCATGTAACAGAATATGAAAGTGTTGTAGTTATAAGTTTCGAAGGTGAAAAATTTTAGAAAATTAAAATAAAAAATTGACACAGAGGTTTTTACTTTTTTATGTGCAAGCAAAATATTTAATCTAGGTTATTTTGAATGATTTTGACATTCTATCAAGAGTTTTAGAAGAATAGGTAAATATTTGGCCACAGTAAAGCTTGTGTCGCGGATATTATAAAAAGAATACATTTATTTGATACCTCGTTTATACTCAGCACAATAATGATAAAATATATTTGGTTGCCAGAGAATGCTATTCTAATGTAAGCTACATAATGCCGTGAGAAAGTGCAGTATATAGTCATAATTAAACCCAAACATTCTATCGACTGAACAATGTTGTAATCTGGTGTAACTTACGTTTTTTGTTGTTGTCTTCTGCTTTGACCGCGATTGTTACAAATAATAAAATATATACAGAAACTATGGCCTTCATTTTGAAATACTGAATATATGTAATATTGCTAAAAAATAGAGATATGGGACACGCAATATGGAATATTTATTAGCACTCAATTAACAACGAAATTTCCACGCGAAAAAAACCAGACAAACCGCAAATCAGTTATACCGAAGTAACACGAAATGGGGCGTTTCAAGTATGGAATGTAATGTAATGGAAACAGAACGGGAATGGAAATAAGTATATTATAACAGATTATAATTTGTGGATGTGTGTGAACGAAGCAAACTTCACTGGAAGAATAGAAGGGATATGGAAATGGAATATGGAAATGGAACAAGACAAAAACCTCGTAATGACGTAGTTCAGTGATGCCAACCTAAAAATAGATGACAATTTTGTCCAAAACCTGTTGAAAGTTGAAAGCCTGTTTAGAGTGTTGTTTGCTATGGTGGAGACTCCCTTCCCAGCTTCCCTTGTCATATGCACGGACATTCGAATTTATGCACGCCATATGTTTGTAATTATGACTACAAATGAAAATCATGTTGTGACATATATATATATATATATATAATTTGTTATACAACATAAGGCCAAAAATGAGGTGGGAGATTGCTAATCCTCATGGAAAAATGGTAAAAATGTCTTTGACATGGGATTTTCAATCCTCCATCTCGTCTCTGATTCAACTGTACATACATATATGTATGAAAGCATGCATATATTTAATATTCTACTGTTGGTATCGCTCCTGCTCCCAGGCTTTTAAATTTCAAAGCTAACGTATTTGGCAGCTTGGCAGGTGTTAAATGCCGAAGCATGTTTTGTTCATCAACAAATTTTCGAGTATAGACTATGAAAAATGGAGTGTATTGAAAATATCCAAGTGAACTACGAAATAGGTAAGCACATACTAAAGATGGATATGCATAAAGAACATTAAATAATTATCAACTGTTGTGTTACCTAGTTTTGTTGACACAAAATGACCGATAATACAACTTCGTGTTACCGTATTTTTAAATCAAATTTGGAAGAAAATAAATTAGTTCGAAAGAAATATAAGACGTTAGTGTTTTACTTATGATTATTATTATTAATATTATATATTATTATAATTGTAATTACTGTGATAAATATCGATATAATACATGCAAAATCGTCGTTAGGTATACACTTCTTATTGCATTAAAATTGAAATGCTAATTCTAATATTCACAGACAAACATGTACGTAAAACAGCTGAAGAAATGGACGAACAGCGTCAAAAAACTCTTGCATATGAATATTTGTGTCATCTCGAAGAAGCAAAAAAGTGAGTCAAGTATTTTTATAATTATATCGTGACATGTTTCCGTACATGTTCAATGTTTTATTGACCCACAATAATAATTTTGTAAAAGTTAATTTGGCATGGGGTCAGTTTTGATACGGATTTATTTTTTTAATTAAGTGATAGAACACATAAAAAATACAAAAGGCAAACGTTTCGGCCACAAATGGGGGCCCTCTTCAGTGCCAATTAGCTTAATAGTAACCTTTAAATATTTATTAACTAAGACATGCAACTTAATAATTATTGTATTTTTTGTTTTTTTCTTTTTTTCTTTGCTTATTGATATTAGAAAAAGATAGAGTAAACATGCGGAAAGACTTATAGGTAAGAAAATAAAAATTTTTCCGTACCAATTACATCGTTCTTATTGTTTTAACTTCAGTGTCCTTTACTTCTGGTGCTCGTGGATGTGTGTGGTTTGCTGTGCGTGCTTTACCAAGGATCCACGTTATATTCTCCATCGTGTTGTTTCTTTCTTTGGTGAAATAATCGTGTTTATATATGTGCCCTTGAGAGAGTGCGTTCCGCGGTCGCATTTTTCACGGTTCCTGTGGGAGAGGATTACTCGTTGGAACAGTTTTTGGAACGGTCTGGTTCCTTCACACCTAGGAACTCGCTTACCCATAAGTCTTTCCGCATGTTTACTCTATCTTTTTCTAATATCAATAAGCAAAGAAAAAAAGAAAAAAACAAAAAATACAATAATTATTAAGTTGCATGTCTTAGTTAATAAATATTTAAAGGTTACTATTAAGCTAATTGGCACTGAAGAGGGCCCCCATTTGTGGCCGAAACGTTTGCCTTTTGTATTTTTTATGTGTTCTATCACTTAATTAAAAAAATAAATCCGTATCAAAACTGACCCCATGCCAAATTAACTTTTACAAAATTATTTTTATAATATTATAAAAGGTATATCATTATCAAATAATGTTTCAGATGGATGGAAGCATGCTTACGAGAAAATCTTCCACCAAGTACAGAATTAGAGGAGAATTTACGAAATGGTATATACTTGGCAAAACTTGGACATTTTATGGCACCTGAAATTCTTCCACTCAATAAAATTTACGACATCGAACAAAAACGATATGCAGTTGCTGGTTTGCAGTTTCGACACACAGATAACATTAATCACTTTCTGAAATGTTTAAAATCAATGCAGTTACCTCTGGTATGATACTCTTTTTAATATCTTCGTATCATAAATTGAATTATTTAACAAGTCTCGATGAAACCTTTAAATGCTAGCATTTGTCCTTTATACCTGCATGTATATTTTATTTTAACACAGACATTTCAACCGGAAACAACAGACATCTATGACAAGAAAAATATGCCACGCGTAATATATTGCATTCATGCATTGAGTACACATTTATTTAAATTGGGGAAAGCCCCTCAAATCCAGGACTTGTATGGAAAAGTGAGCTTTACTGGTGGGTACAATTTTTCTTAGTGCATGTTATTTCATATGTAATGTAATATTGACAGTATTAAATTTCCCTTTTTTCTCTGAAATTGAATAGATGAAGAAATTAATGCTGTTAGTAAGGAATTAAAGAAATACAACATAAAGATGCCAGCATTCCAAAAAATTGGTGGTCTTCTAACTACCAATATGGAAGGAGATACTGCTGCTCTACACGCTGCAATTATTGCTATTAATCAGTCACTTTCTACTCAGGTACTCATCTCAATTATTACACAAATATTCCCTAAAATATATTTGCTTGTAACAATGCTTTTTTTGTTCAAAGGATGAGAAGGCGATTTTGACACAATTGCAGAATAATGCAGCTCGTTTAAAAAATATCAAGACAAGTAACATTAAGTATTATTATGATACTTTGTCTGAAGCAAAGGAATCTAAAACACAAGCTGCACTTAACAGAGTGAGTATTGTAGTCTAATTAATTACCATCCACTGATAAAAAGCATTTTGGACAAATATTGAATTATATTGCAGTCACTCAATGATAGTTACGTACCTGACGCTTATGATGAACTTCTCACGCAAGCTGAAATTCAGGGTCACATAAACAGCGTAAACGGTATGAATACATACTCAATATATTCCCAATGTTATACAAATTAAAATTTACTCAATTTACAGTACTGCGAGCACTAGAGGTTATAGTAGAATCTATTTTCTGTGGAAAAGATCAACTAGTGTCTGCATTAAAAGATCCAGCACTTAGAATTCAGGTACAACTATCATAATCGCTAACTGCGAAAATTCTTAAGTTAAAAGTCATTAATTTTTTATAAATTAAATTTTCAGAATATTTGTTATGAAAACAGCGACATTTACAAAGAAAAGCTTATCAAACTAGTAGAAAAGTCTGACTGGCAAGAAAACTTTCAGTATCAGCAAAAAGTTCTTCAAGAAGCGATAGATGAAGCTAATGATATTGCATCCAAAGCTTTGAAAAGTGAGTAATGTTTTCAATAATAGTTTTCTTACTAAAATTTTTCTTTAAAGAGTTTCTTTTCACCATAATTTATTTTTCTGCCGTAGGAGACGAGGCAGTACAAGAATTAAACAAAGCTTTGGAGAAAGAGAATTTTCAAGAGTTTTACAAAATTTTGATGAATCCTAACTTGGGTTTAAGTGACAACATTGACGAGTTCGCGATACCATTATACTATGAAGAAATGAAAATTGATTGCATAGAATCAAAGGTATAACGAAGTACAGCATTTACAAGCAGTAAATTTCTTCTAGAAAGTTATTGATAGTTGATTTGACTAATGTTTTTATTATAAATTATCCGGATAATTTCTTTTTTTTAGAAAAGCTTATCCTATACTGATATCGTGGTAAGTATTAGAGTTTTGTCAGCCATAGCAAATGTCACGAAAGCAGTTGATACGGGAAATCCCGAATTGACATACCAAGCCCTAACTAACCCTGAAGCGCATATAATGGTAAGCAAAAATAAGCATTTATTAAATAATTTCAATAATTTTCTTTGAAAAAAAAATCTTAAGTTTAACCTTGTTTACAGGAATTAGAAGAAGAAAATAAAGTTAAATATTTTAGAGCATTAACAGCAGTACGTTGTGAAAAACAAATTTCAGGGGAGGGCTGTCTACTTTTAACTTACAACGATATACAAGAAAGCATTGACGTTGTAAATCAAAAATGTCTCAATGATGATGAAGGTACTTTTTTTAAATCAGTCATTTATTTCTAGTTAACAAGAAATTTTCTCTGAAATACCTATATCAAATTAACAACATTGTTTTTTCATTATTTTTAGTGATACAAGTACTTCGGCAGTTAAATACGGCAGTGATAGAGAATAATCGCAAGGGAGTAGTTACAGCTTTGCAAGCCACGTCTTTGAAATTGAAGAAACCTGTATCTCTTGCTGATACATCCCTTTACATGAAATTATTTAAAAAGTGTCTTTCAGAGAAACATTCGGATGGCTCTGAGTTATGGTTAGAAGATATAGAGGAAGTTGCGGAAAGAGTTGCTTCTGAAGCTAAGGATGTTCAATCTGGTAAAATAATTTTTTTATGAAGAGCCTTCATCAAGAACATATTTAAAAACGAATGAAATAATTAATGTAATTTATTTATGTTGCAGCTTGTGCTCTATTAACTCAGATTAACAAAGGCTTACAAACAAAAAATTTAATTTTCACAATGAATTGGCTAAAAACAATTGGCTTGCAGATCGTAGAAAATAACAGATCAAAATATTTTGAAGCTCTGAGTAACCTACACAAAATAAAGGTACATCATTCTATATATACTTTACAGTATAATATAATTTCATTTTTAACATTGATTACTTAGATTATTATAATTCTTGTATTACAGAAAGAAAAATATACTTGCCCCTACATTCGCTACATTACACCTGGAGGCAACGAATCCTACCTAGACTTGGAAAATTTCAGCTATACGTGGGACTATCCTAAAAATATAACTGAATCTTGTTTCGTTACCTATGAAGACGTCCAAGTATATTTAAACTTTCAATTATATAGTTTACATATTGTACATTATACTTAATTATAAACGACCCGTATTTTTTTAGAGTATAGTAAAAGCAGTAAATAACGAATCATCTCGTGATCAACCAGTTGAGAACATCCAGGAGATAATAACGAAATTTCAAGCTCACATTCGAGGATACTTACTTCGCAAAAATATTTCTGACCGATTCACCCATTTTTACGATAACATCGAGATGGTGAAAAAAATTCAAACTTGGTGGCGTGGTATTTTACAGCGTAGGCACTACGCAAAACTTCTTGAGAAGAAATTGAAAAAAGGGCAAGGTGAAATGTATAAAATCTCAAGTGTCAAATGCAAAAATCAGTCTACAATGGAGTGGTATAAAGAACAAGTAACTTTATTGATCAACAATATAATTATTTATCATATTTTTTGCGCCTTATTAAAAATTGATGCAAAAGGTAATGATAAAAACTTATTTCTTTGAATTTAGGAGGACAAAGTAATAAAAATTCAAGCTCTGTGGCGTGGCAGAGCAGCTAGAAAAGCCTTTCATTCTCTTTTACGTTTAGACAAGCCACCATTATCAGTCGTTAGACGTTTTTCAGCAATTCTTAATTTCAATACCGAGGATTATGATAGAGATCTTCAATTACAAGTTAGTTTCATTAATTAACTGATTAATTTGAGTGGCTGCAGCTACTAATGAGATATTAAAGCTATTTATACAATCATTTCTTGTGTTCCAGCAATTGAAAAATGAAGTGGTGCAGTTAATTCGACACAATCAAAATCTTTCACAGCAGTTAGACAGTATGGATATAAAAATTGGCCTTCTAATTCAAAATAGAATTACACTTCGGGTAAATTCGTATATTTATAGCATTTTAATTTTTTTTTTTTATTCATTTGTTTCTAATAATATTCTTGATATTGAATACAGGACGTTGTAGCGCACGGAAAAAACTTGGAGTCACTAGCAAAATCAAAAAATGCACACAGAGTTCGCAAAAATTCTGTCACTGAAACAACTCATAAAGGGTTAAAGTCTCTTACCAAAGAAGGACGCAAAATGCTCGAGGGATATCAACACTTGTTTTACTCATTGCAAACGAACCCTAATTATTTATCGAAATTATTATTCTTACTACCACAAAGCAAATCGAACAAGTTTCTGCAAAATGTTATTTTAACGCTCTTCAATTTTGGATCAAATATTAGAGAAGAATATTTGTTACTGAAACTATTAGGAACTGCTCTTCAAGAGGAAATCAGGTGATAATTACTATAATTTTTTAATTTAAAAAAATTATTTATTCAAAATAAGAAGCAACTTCAAGTCGTAATCTGTATATTTAAAAAATATTTTGTAGGTGTAAATTCGACAAACCTTCAGAGGTAGTAACAGGAAATCCTCTTGTTCTTAAAATGGCAGTGAATTATGCCAGGCAGCTAAATGGGCAAAGAGCTTTACGTCAACTTCTAGGCCCAATTATTGAAAAGATTCTTTCTGACAAAACAATTAATATTGAAACTAATCCAGTCGACATTTACAAGTGTTGGCGTAATCAACTGGAAATGGAAACAGGAGAAACCTTGTGAGTTATACTATACAATTTTTCCTTCTTTATACGATTTAGTGACAACATCTACAACTAATTTGTTGTATGTGTAATTTATCATTTTCAGAGATCTTCCGTATACAGTCACTCATCAACAAGCTTTACAATATGATCAAGTCCGAAAAAGACTGAACAATGGCATAAAATTACTTCAAAGTACAGTGAAAGAACTCCTGACAAGGATAACTGAATCCAGGAAATTAATTCCCTACGGAATGCTATACATGGCTAAAGTTTTAAATAAAACGCTGACTGAAAAATTTCCAAATGCACCGGAAAAAGACATATTGAAAGTCATCGGAAACCTCATTTATTACCATTTTATTAATGCAGCTATTGTAGCTCCAGATGCTTTCGATATAATATCTTTACCAGTGGATAGATCTTTGTCAAACGATCAGAGACGGAATCTTGCCAGCATTGCAAAAATTCTACAGTTTGCAGCCTCTAAGAAAGGAGTAGGTATTGTAAAGTAACAATTTTGAACTAAAATAGGACGAAATTTTTAAATCTTATATTTTCAGTTTGGCGACGAAGCAACACATTTGGTTTGCTTAAATCCATTCATAATAGAATGTCACGAAAAGTTTAAAAACTTTTTTAGATTTTGTTGTCAAATAGAAGAACTAGAAGATTATTTCAGTATTCATGAATACACGGAAGCTACTTTGATACATAAACCTGAAATTTATATTTCGCTCCAAGTGAGTGTTCTGTTACATACGTTTACGTTAAATCATGAAAATCTATTTTCCCTTAATTACTTACATGCATAAGAAATAATTTTGATAATAATGATTCTCGATAATGTTACAGGAAATATGTGATACGCATCAGCTTGTGCTAGAGTATCAAGATGAAATCGCTCCCGATCCTTTGGATCCTTTGCATGAACTTTTAGAAGATTTGGGGACTGCACCTACTGTTGCATCGTTATTAGGAATAAGTACGAGTAATAAAATGAGTGGCTTATTTTTGTGAGAAAAAGTTTAGGTAACTTTAAATATTTTTATAATTTAAACTTTCAGCTGATACAACGAGCGAGGCAAACATGTCTCGATATGGAAAGACTGAAGTCTGCCTTACACTTGCCAATAAATTTGAGGTTCCAGAAAACGATGACACAAATTTGAATAAATTGTTTATTAAAACAAAAGAGCTTTTAGTGTCAGTTTTGAGATTCTTAAAAGGAAATACGTTAATTGAGGCTCTTGAAATGACTTCTTCTTCACCTATCCAAGAGAAGTTGTATGACATACAGTACTCTTCGACAATACCTGCATTGAATGTAGTACATGACAGGTAAACAAATTCAATTTAATTTAATAATATCTGATTATTAACTTAACTTTTAACCAATTGTTTTCTTAAATAATAATTGTGTGTTGACTTTCAGTTTCTCACTGAATGACTGCAAATTGCAACTGCGCTCATATCTGAACAAACTTGAACTCGGTGGTTGGGTCTCACAGAAAGATGGATATCAAAATGTGGTAACTGCAGTTGCAAAAGATCTTTGTAACAAAGGAAAGTATCGATTCCTCAGAAATAAGGAACTTCAAACGTTACGCTTTACAAAACAACGTCTTGAGGAAAAATCCAATTACTATAAAGAACAAGTGGAATACTACAACCAGTACATTCAACGATGTCTTGAGAATCTTCACACTGGAAAAGGGTATAATATATATTTTCAAGTGCATAATTTATTTTTTACTGTTTTATTTTTGAACTTTTCAGAAGATGAAAAAATAATTTCAAATTTAGAATTTGTCAGATAAAGGATATAAAATTAATAATAATATTCTTTATTCTTTTAAAATTAACTTACAAGCTTCTATGATTGTTGTAACTAATTATAATTTATTTAACAGTTCTTTACATGCAATGAAAATGGGCCAAAAAGAAAATCATAGAAAATTAAAATCGAGAATGACGTTGAAATACTCAGGTACCAAATTGCAAGAAAAGGGTGTTCTTTTAGAAATCGAAGGACTTCCTCAATCTCAATTCAAAAATGTAACCTTCGAAATATCCCCAACTGAGCAGAATGGAGTTTTTACTGTAAAAGGTAAATTCATGGGAGTGGAGATGGAAAAAATTGATATTGATATTCAAAAGTTGCTGGAGCTACAGTTCGAAGGAGCACCAATTATGGACATGTTTGGCAAAGCAAGAGTCAATGTTAATCTACTATTGTTCTTGCTGAACCGAAAGTTTTACAGAAAAACGTAAAGCTCAAGTGACACGAAATAATATATTTTATTACATTCACTCAACAAAATAATTAAGTTGTCTTTATTGTAAAGTGATTAAATCACTCATTTTTATTGATATGTAATGTTCATATTCTATTTATATAAAAAATAGAAACGAAAAAGTATTGTAGGTTTTAGTTTTAATTATGCAGTGACACTATAAATTCAAGTTTGTAAATATTTGTATTTTATAAGAATTCGTTACTCTGATAATACAACATTCGTCATTAATTACATTAATCTAATGTGTATACTTACTTCTATGACAATGCAAAATAGACCTAAAATAGAAGATAAAGAAAAAAACAGAGAAGACAAGTAGGATGGGGAGAAATAAAGAAAATAGTGTGTGACCTATAAATACAATTTATACAATCGTAAGATTACTCTTAAAATATCTGCTTTCGAAAATACTCGAATATATAATATTTATTAACTACTAAAAAAAAGCGGTTCGATCGAAAAACAATTTTAGGCTCACACGGGATCTTGCGTTTTAAGACACAATCATTTAGCCATTTATACACCTGGTAGTACTCAAAATACTTAAAAGCGTCTAAATAAAATTATTCTTAAAGGACGTGATAGTAAACATTCTCCTTATCGAAAAAATACTCGACTATGATATTCTTAAGATTACACTGTTTTTTGAAAAACATTACGAAAACTACAGAATTGGATTTTTCGAGAGACTTGGTAGAATTTTTATATCTGCTTTTAGATTAACTGTAATATATATTTATGTATTGAAAATACAGAGAAAAAAATGTGTTCTCTTCATTATTGAAACAATATTTTCTAAATGAATTTATTTAATTAAAAGTGCAGTTTATGAGAACATTATTCAAGACGATTACTTTGGAAAACCCTCAATACGTGTACATATTTCGTATTGCATTGTCAAAGTAAGGTAAGGCATGTTCTTTTGCGTTTTTGAACATGTATTTATAATATTCATATATCGCATGGTAATTTGTAACATTAAGTGTCGGGTTACCGAATAATTTTGTATGCTTCATAAAATCTAACAATGGATAATCTAAAAACTGTCCTGAAATCTGTCAAATTTTTTCCACCGTCATTCTCTTATCTATATTTATTATTATAAAGGCCTGCTTAGTGGAGGTAAATCTTTACTTAATTTTTCTTCAAATTAGTGAGACGAATAATTTCAATCCCAATCTAATTTGCCTTTTATTATTACATATTTTCAAAGAGAAGTAATATAGTATACAAAGTTCAAGTTAATTAATTAAGGGTTGATTCTTAATTATTTCATTCATAAATGTTTATAATGAAAATGTATACAAATTCTGTGCCCATTATTATCATCTATGGTAATAAGTTATTAAAACAAAAAATATTATCTCTTTTATCATAGAGCAAAGGATTAACCTTTTCAATATTTCTGGTAAAATATGTTAAGTTTCGATCTATGACGTTACTTCCAATATTCAATTGTTTAATTTATAGAATTCATTTTTTAATGATATTCATTATAAATTGTAATTTGCAGTTCATTGACCTCAAAAACTATGCGTATAATCACATACTTGAATTTTCAAAAACTTTCACCTATCAAAATCGATCAAACTCTACCATTTTTATACATCATTTATTGTAAAAAAAACCAAAATTGCTTAATAAAATTAGCTAGTTAAATTTGTACAATATTTGGATAGAATTTCGACGATGTAAAATGGCTGAGTTTTTTGAAAATACTACGACACACAGAATACTCTGCAAATCAGAACTAGATTCAAATAATTAAAAAATATGTTGCATTGGCGTTATTTTAAATAGAAAGACTACTGACCCTTTAAAAATAAAATTGAAAAACTTTTTTTTCTCATCCATTTGTATAAATAATAAAATATAATAAAAGATTTGGTAACATTAGTAGCCTTTTTCTAAAATAAGATGCAGTCTTAAAAGACTCTCCCGTAACAGACATTGCTCAACTATTAAAATCATAAAAAATATATGACGATTATAACAATTGTAGTTGTTACAGTGAAATTTCCACAAAGCAGGCCGAAAGAATACGTCCAGTTAGATGATACTAGACGGCAGTATGATTATAAACTATGTAATAAATAGCGTGATAATATTATTTTCATTTAATAAGTGTTGGTTCTTTTCTAAGTATGCGCAAACCTTGAGGCATTGAGAACGGAGAGCAATGGAGTAAGCGTTATCGATTGTTGAGGACATTGCAAAAGCTTCTAATTTTTGCTTGCCGTTCCGATATATGGACCAAAGCTTCTTCCATCATGTTTCTCAATTTTGCCAAATCTGGTAGTTGATCACAAGACGTTATGTTTAAGAGTTCCGTAAAATATTTCTCCCATACGTCTCTCTTTACATATCTAAAGTCAAAAATTTTAACTTAAAATATCTCTTTTTTTTTTAATTTATTTTTTATTCTAAAATTAAAAGTTCTGAAGCAAAATAGTAATAGTAAATAGGAATAATATATATATAAATTGCATTATTTACCTAGGAATTTTAGAATTAATGAACCAACGACCTCCAGTATTTGAAACGCGCATGTAACTGCCAAAAAGGAGGCAATGACTAGATGCAGCAAGACAGTACAGATCAGTCTGATAGGTCCATGGCTTTCCTGTTTGCATTTCAATACAAGTGAATTCTTCCGTCTTTATGACTTGCATGAATTTCGTATTTTCCGGGAAGAGACTCATGTCAATACTACATCCAAAGTCTATCAGTTGAATAGTAGGTCTTGCGTCGTCTGTTGGTCTATTTAATCATATAAGAAAAAAAGAATTAAAAAATAGAATAAAAAATAAATATAGGAATTTGCAATTGCAGCATTTACTTACAGATGCATAAGCAAAAAGTTATCTGGCTTGATATCTCCATGTATAATTTGGCATTTATGTAAATATTCAATAATCTGAAGCATTTCAATCGTGAAAAATATAGCAAGTGCCTCGTGTAATGGCTTTCCTGTAGCGATTTTCACCTGATTCGTTACAGATAATAAAGTTCCATATTTGGAAAATTCGGAAACTAAAACGCTACCATTGTCAGCAACGTAAGCTGTTTTAATGTCCATAAATCCACGTAACTGCAAAAATTAAAAGTTAACGATTTTGATTCTTCAATAATCACTAAAAGAGAAAAACGAACCATGTAAGGATTTGTGAGGCGAGCTTTTATTTCTCTGGCAATGTAGAATTCCCACACCCAGGCAGGCTTCTGTGTCTTAAGAGCAAAAGTATGTCTCGTTTGCAAATCTACAGCTTTAAAAACTTTCCCATATGTTCCTTTTCCAAGGCACTTGTCCAAATCATACGCTTCAGTACCTACAATTCATAAAAAAAAGTCAAGTTTCCCGAGCTTTTACATATATTTGCTGTTATTTAGAAAAAAAGAAAATCATAAATTTAAATCTCTTTACATACCAAGCGTAATCATTGTAGAAGGCACAAATTTGTTCAAATTGCAGTTTAGTCTCACATAACCGTCGGCGTGTTGGCTTTGCGGAAATTTAATCTTTCTTAGAAGGCCTGCAATTAAATTTTTGTCAAACGGATTAATATCACCCTCAGGTAACTCGAAAACTTCTTCTTCGACTTCTTCCATCGGTTCGTGTTCCTCACACTCCATTGAATCTACTTTTTCGTTAGTCATTTCATCGCTGATAGGTTCATTGTTAAGATTAAAATTGATCGATTTTCGAAGATCGCAGTTATTCTTTATTTCTGTTGTAATTTGATCTACGTTGCGTTGCACTGTTCGCGGACTCTGAGCGTGAACCGCTTGAATTTCAGCTCTCATTTTTTGTTCATATGCTTGATTTGTTGCTTGTAGCGTTTCATTTGGAATGGTTCCTAAAAAAAAGTTTTCAGAAACTTTTTGTCTAATACATTTAAAATAAAATTTCTTAAATTACTTGGGCTTATTTAATTTACATTTGTATAATCAAGTTTATATTTTATCTCAACTAAGTAAAATTTCGATTAAAAAAAAATTATTGATTTAGTCTTTTCTATTAAATTAGAAAACTTAATTTCAATTGTTATCCAAAAAAACATAATTAAACTTAACAAAATTAATTTTGAAATGCAGTTTTTTTATTATATTATTCAAAAAATTATTAAACAATATTCAAACTATTGTTTGAATGAAAAAAAATCCTTCATATGCTACTGCTATTTTATTGGTCTAGAAAATAATTTTTTATCAATTTAACTTCCCGTAATGGCATATTTCGCAAACTACAAAGTAGTATGATTAACTTTTGTATAGTGCACTAAAATCCTAACCTGGACTAGCAGTTTGTTCCCGAATGGTTACTAGATCCTCTCGAGTTATAGTAAAGCCAAGACCTGCAGTCCGAGTATGAATACTGCTTCCTGAACTACTAGAAACATATTCCTTGGTAGATTCCATTATAACGCTCAACTTATCTTCACCTTCTACGCCATGTACGTCTGGTATTCTGCACAAGTATTTTTATAACGTTAGTAAATTTCAATCACGATACAACATTGACCAATGAATATAAAAAACAATTATTGTACTTACGGTTGAGGTTGACTGCTTTGGCCCTGTAGCTGATGCCGCTCTTTTTCCTTGTAATTTACTTTATAGTGATTAATAGGTGTGGAGCTAGTTAAATGGGCGTTAAACGCCTCTGTGAAACACGTCTCATTTTCTACAGTTAAAGGCGCAGTACCAAGAGTTTCATCTTCGTACAAATTTTCCTCTGGCTTAGGCATACTATCTTCTAATGGGCCATTATAATCGACGGCTATCGCATTTTCCTTATTCTCAGCACTTTCAAGGAACTTCAAATCTCGCCGGTTCATTCCAGGAGATTTTATGTACGGTAGTTCAGAAGGCATTCGATAAGATTTGTTAGACTCAGATTCTGGATCTGTGTATGAGTTGAAATGTAATTGCTTTTGTGTGTCCATAGTTGGCAGCGGTGATTGTAAGGTTGTAGGAAATTGTTGGTATCCGAGATTAGTTTCTACGACGTTGCCGTAAACATGATGCTGTTGTTGAGAATGTTGTTGGTGCTGTTGGCTATGGTGTTCTTGCTGCTGCGAATGATGTTGTTGTTGTTGCTGTTGCATGTGTGGATGTTGCATATGTTGAGAAGTATGGTGCGGTGCTTGAAGATGGGGAGAAACATGATGTTGTACTTGAATGTGCTGATTAGTGTGTAGTTGTTCTTGACTATGTGGAGACTGAATATGAGTCTGTTGTTGCATATGCTGTTGATGTTGATGCGGTGACTGCATGTGAGATGAATGATGGATATGTGACTGATGATGTGATGTGTGCAAATGTGGAGAATGATGTTGTTGTATCTGTGACTGTATATGTGGAGATTGGATACCTTGCTGATGTTGATGTTGTGGTTGAATCTGTTAAAACATACAAGAATTGAATAAATTTCAAATCAAAATGTGGGAAATGATGCATTATATAATTTAAATCTTCGAAATGCATTATACCTGGGATTACCAGCGTCTCGAAAATTCAATTTTAGTAAGAATAGGAAATTTTCATTTCTAAGAAAAAAAACAATTTAAAAAAGAAATATTTGTTAAAAAAGTGTTAAAGCCGTATAAAGGGTAAAAAATGTTGATATTTTTATTAAAAATAGTTAACAGGCTGTAATCACTGTTAGAAATATTTTATACTCACTTGCACTGAATAATGATAAGGATTATGCACAGCATGGCTGCCAAAAGTTTGATGATCGGGATTAGAAAAAGGACTGTGGAAAATTTGGTGGTTTTCTTGATCATCATAATTTTGTATCGGTACACTAAATCCCTGATGGTGTTTGCTAGTTGACATGACGTGTTGCGTCATAGAACTGTCCATGTGTATATTAAAAGCAAGTTTGTTCCTTGTATCTGCCATTCTATGTTCCATAGATCTATTAATCATTGGACTATTTCCTCCACCCTCTGGCGATTGCCAGAGTTCTTGCACAGCCGACATTGCCTCCTTGGTATTGACCGTCAAACTTTGACCCAGCAAATGCTCTTCAGTTGCTGTGCTAGAAGACTGATGCTGGCTTAGGTAACTCGAGGATTGCATCTTCTGTTGTCTTCTCAGCTCAGCTTCCATTCTCTGTGCCTCGATTCTCTCTGCTTCGATTCTCTCAGATTCTATTCTCTCAGCCTTTAGCCTCTTAAATTCTTGTTGTTCAGCCTCGTATCTCTGTTGTTCGAGCCGTTCAGATTCTAATCTTTCTGCCTCCAGTCTTTTGAATTCAAGTTGTTCAGCCTCGTATCTTAGTCGTTCTAATTCTTCTCTTTGCTGTCGTTCAAGTTCATTCTGACATCTTTCCATCTCAAGTTGTTCTGCCTTTTGTCTTTGACTTTCAAGTTGCTGCTGCTTTTCTGCCTCATATAGTTGACGATGTAACTCTTGCTGTTCAATTTGAAGTCCGCATCTGTTTATCTCTTGTTGCTCAAGTTGTCTTCGTGCAATGTGGTGATGCTGTTCAAAGGTTTGCTCTCGTCTCTCTAAATAAGGTGTCTGAGCATTCTTTAACTGAATATTCAAGGACTGACTGTTCGCTTGAAAACTCTCTGCTCTTCTATGATATAAAAATACCAAATATAACAATAACAAATATTCAATTTGACTATCAAATTCTTAAAAGTTAAATACCTTTCGAGATACTGCTGTGCTCTGATTTCCTCCATGCTTCGATCGATGTTATTCTCATAGACTAATTCTTTGGGGTAGTGAGGTTTTAATATCACACTAGGATTTGGTGGGTCTGGTACATAAACGGGAACCTTAAATTCGTGATATTTACTGCCATCGTAAAACGGGGTATGATTTGGAAACAGCCTCAATTTATCTAGTTTATAACTATCATCCACTTGATCTTCATGGACTAAGAAGACAGAGAAAAAATCGATTAAAACAAATTTTGCTTCAATTTTGCATTTTGATCCTTACCTTTGAAAGAAGTTTTAACAATAGATGACATTAGGGGGCATTTCTTACTGCTAGAATTCCATGGTCCAGGTTTAATTGAATTTTCTTTATGTATAGTGTCTTCTACAGGTATGTGATCCAGAATACTTGAGCCCTTACCCTCAGTCCCAGATGTGTCATCCTAATATTTAAAAAAAATTAAATACTGACCCTCATCACGATTGAAAATAATATTTAAATCTATAATTTATCATTATTAAATTAAATTTTCATCAAATATTTGTTGTGATCACCTGGTAAATTTGTATTCTAGAGTTCACTTTTGCGCCTTGTGCGGCACCAGCTTGTTGTATTGCACCTGGAAGATAGTCACGTACGCGTTGGCCTGTTCTTATACTACCTACTCTTTTGCCAGCTTTGATTGCTTTTAAAGAACTGAAGGCTTGGCGCTGTTCAGCAAAAGATATTTCACTTCCACCATCAGAACGACCAAGCATTTTTCGTGCCACAGCCAGTTGGAAATTTCTATTGAAAAAAATAATTTGAAATTGATTTATGTAAACTCATTCATAAGAATAGTTCAGTAAAAGTTCTAAAATGTATAAATTATTTTTATAATTTATTCCTCACTTGTGAGCACAATCCAATTCATCTAATGGCTCAGCTCGCGTAGCCAATCCCATGAGATAAACTTCATCTGCTCTTTTATAATCTTCAATTTGCTCTAATTCAAAAGCCCAGGCTCTGTACATGTCTGCAACCATGGTTCCAATCCCATTAGTGTGTAGGAGTTGATACAATTCTATAGGGTTTTTCTGCATACTTATCTACAACAATTAGGGAAATTTAAGTGAATACAGATTCTCGTTAGTATCGACAGTTATCAGCTTTGGAAAAGATAAATGCTTACATAATTAATCCACAAACGAATAAATCTTCTGTCTTGATGATACTTTGTTTCCTTTTCGAATGTCGCGAGGCACTGTTGTAAAAGTCTACCAATATGAGACTCGTGCCCACTTTTAGGATAACTTTGTTCCATCCAGAGAATATATTCGTACCAATTCTCTAAGGGATCGTCTCCGACATAATGTTTTATTGTGTCTTCATGCATCCTAAATACATGATTCAATTTCATTAGCAAAAAAGAATTATATACATAAATCACAACCTATAATGTAATTTATCAGTACAATTCAAAGAAGAAATTAATTTTGCTGCTTTGGATAATGTAAGTATTACAAATAAAATAAAATATTGTAATAACTTCCATATCAATATGTTCAAATATTATTTTTTTAACTGAAACTCACTGTTTTTCTTGCAATAAGATTTGCTGAGCTTCAGCATCTTCTTGTGCTCGGAGTGCAGTGCCCAACTGTACAACGTTTCGTCCATGTCGTAAGGGCTGAATGTTTTCCTTACAGAGAGCTATTACTGTCGCGGGATCCATTATAATGCAAATTTCAAGTCTTGACAGATACCTAGATATTGCAAAATAAAGTTTGATTCACATTTAAAAATTAATATTTTGTGTAAAAAATTGTTTATTGTTTAAAAAACAGATTTTATGAAAATTCGATTCCTTACTCCTAGATCAAATGTTAAAGAAAAACTCCAGGAACTATGTGGTTCAGAAAAATAAAACTCAGTAAAAATATAATTTTTCTTTTAAAACAGTTAATAAGAGATGGATTAATTAATAAGATTTGTTGACGACTGCATTTCTTAACCAAATAAGTTATCAATAATACATTCAAAAGATTGAGTATGTAATAACCCAACCCAGTAGCAAGTGGAAGACTTTTGTTAAATATCTAGAATCCAAATTGATAAACAGGCGAAAATATGATGTCGGTACAGAAAGCTTGTCATAAAGCACTGATTTTGTAATTTACGTGCACATAAAAGAAAGTAAAAGAAAAACAATCACTCCGAATGACCTTAGGTAAGATCGAAAATCCTCTACTAGTTTCATGCAATGAACGACACTTGCTCTTTGCAAGGAGGGGGTAAAAGGTATTGCAATGTATCGAGTTATGAAAAGTCACTGTTGAACTCACCAGTATTTGGCATAATAATCGTGGCACCAGTGCCTGTGTATATCACTGAATCCCAATAAATCTAATTTGAATAACTGCAATAAGGACGCTATTAGACTAGGTTAGGTATCTACTTCAACGGCCATCAAGCCATCAGCGATAAACGGTTTTGGTTTCAACTGTCTTCTGCTCTACTGTATTTTAAATCACGTAGAACCAGCCACTTTGGCACCCGGTTTTCTCCCTAGCGCAACCAATTTCTCAGCAGAGAAACAACGCGAACTCGATTGCGGTTATTTAACCACGTTCAACGCGATTATTTTGTTGGAAAACAAGCAATTCGAGTAGAATTCGTTCGTTCTACTGTTTCTATAGAAACAAAGCAAGATGGTCCGAAATTCTAAAAATGGCACTTCAGTGATCCTCAACTCATCTGCATGTTCAAATTTTGTTCTGATTTCGTCATATGATTTCAGTTCAAACCTTGCTATCTATGTGGCGTGTCTAGCATATGGGAGAAAAGTGTGCACCCTGGCATTTTCCTCATATGCAAAAATAGTTAAAAATAGCATCTATTGTTATACATAATTTGCACGCAGAACGAATAAATATTTCCGCCTCACTCTAATGCCAGATATGCGTCTATATACCAGAACGAAATCCAGATTTTTTCCCTTGAAAATTAGACAAAGTTGTGCATCTCATTCTAACATTAGGTGCACAAAAGATGTTAGAATAAAGGTGCAGACATACCTCGAAAAGCAAGCAATTTGCTTGCTTCTTTGCGCAAAACTCACAAGAGTGAACGAGATGGAGAACTCCTGTCTCACTCACTCTTATGAGTTTTCGTGCAATCAAGCAAGTAAAATGCTCACCTCAAGGGCATGTGATACTTGAGAGAAGTAGCAAGTTCATGTGAAGAATTTGGTTCAGTTTCTACATGCTTTTGTCCAAAACACATAAAATTTTGTTTTCAAAATTTGGAAAATGATAGAGAAAATAATAACGGACGTAGATAGACAACTTTTAGTTTGAAAAATAAAAAAAATTCAATTTTACAAAGTCTACGGAAATTTTTTTTTTATTTTCAAAACCAAAAGTAGTCAATCTACGTCCGTTTTCACCTTCTCTACCATTTCTCAAATTTTGAAAAAAAAATTGTATGTATTTTTGTCATAAACATGTAGAAACTGGATTGAATTTTTCACATGAACTTGCTACTTTTCTTAAGTATCACATGCCCTTAAGCAATGACACTATTGGTCGATGACACGGTAGTATAAACAGGTCTGTCAACTCCCGTGGTGGGGGATGTTCCCTTCTTGTAGTCAGAATGTTTCATATTTTCGCCACGGATATATAGATATAGGCACCGTGCGCGACTGCAGCGCCATAGCATGAGTGAACTAAAGGAGGCTGTTCGAGAACTTTTATAATGTATTATAATGGGACTTAGTTATAAAAATGTTTATTATCAATAAAAAAGCAAACAAAAAAACAATTTGATTCACTTTAAAATTCGATTGTTTTCCTTGTGAGGTATTTGTGTGAAATCAGCAGTAAAAAGTAAGTATTTTCCATAATAAAAATGATATAGAAACCAGTAAATATAAGGTTAAGGTAGTTGTCGTGCCAAAAATCAGTCTCTGGAAAAAGAAGTTTTTCTATGATTTCAAGACTGAAAATTATAACATCAGCCGTGTCATATGTAAGGAAAGACACTCTTTTTAATGAAAAAATTTAAAAATTACGAAAAATAATTTTTTAATAATGTTTTTTGTAATAGGATTTTTCCTTACTATCGCTTCTTACCAATTTTTAAAAAATGATTAAAGTTTCTTAAATCATTGCTTATTTTTTCGGGGAAAATATTCTCTACAACTTGACCGTTTCCAATTTTTGAAAATAAATTCTTTAATGGCTGGAATAATTAAAAATCAATTTTCCAAAACAAATTTTTTATAAACAAATTGCTGTAATTGATAATAATTGATTTATTTTCAAAAATTGGAAACGGTTGAGTTGTAGAGAATATTTCCCCCGAAAAAATAAGCTATGATTTAAGAAACTTCAATCATTTTCAAAAAATTGGTAAGAAGCGATAGTAAAGAAATATCCTATTATAAAAAACATTATTAAAATATTATTTTTCGTAATTTTTAAATTTTTTCATTAAAAAGAGCGTCTTTTCTTACATATGACACGGCTGATGATATAATTCTCAGTCTTGAAATCATAGAAAAACTTCTTTTTCCAGAGACTGTTTTTTGGCATGACGACTACTTTAAGTTAATGACAGATCAAAACAGACTAGAAAAATAATAAAGAATTGAATTGTAATTTCATGATGACAGTTTTAGGTACTTGTTGAGTGAATAAATATTAATTGTTTATTTTCAGATTCAAATTCATCATGGATATAATTATTAAAACAAGTTTTCAATCAATTAAACATACAATAGAATTTCAAACACAAACGAAAATTAAAGGTAAAAATCTTGTTCTATCAGAACATGTACGAGATGTCCAAGAGTTCCGTAGAAATAATAACTTTTGCCTTCTTACTGCAGCTATACCCACTTATTCCTTTGATTTATTTTCCATTTAGACGTTGGAAATTTATAAAATTTACACTCACTTTTGCTGCTTGTATTTTTACAATTCACAACACAACAACTTCGGTGGCTCATTTCAGCTATATTTTTTAAATTAAAACAAAATTTAGATTTGCACATGTATTTTGATTGCTCGGAAATATAAAACAGCCTCCTTTAACGCCTAAATTATCCACTGCGTGCGCTGGCGTCGATTTAACTCTCCCTACCATGACTTCGCACGGTGCCTATACCTAGAACGTAGTCAGCTGTGAAAGCTGTCTGTAAACCACGGGTATTCCTTCAACTATGTTACGAGCCGCTTACGTGAGAATTGCGCGCACTCTCTGATTGGTCCGTTCTTTAGTGGCGTAAATCCTTAAGAGAAACCGGGAAAATGTATAATTTTGAAATAAACAATGCACTAATCTCGAAACTGGTTATTTTTTAATAATCAAATGTATTATATTATTATACGACCCGTTAAGTCTGGACTTATAATTTGAATTACCGATCTTCACGACGATTTACAAAAGATCTCGATTTTCTACAAATTCAACGAGGGAATTTGTAGAAGTTAAACGAAAGTATTCGATTGCAAGTCCTGAACATTCTAACCTTCCTTCACTCCGTCAAAACTCACGCATCCCCTTTCACAACTCTCCCCCACGCATCCCCTCTCTCTCAATTTCACACGCTGGCCCTCGCTAGGCCCAGCCCAACTTCCCGGAGAAGCTCGACCAGGGAAAACCGAGTCCGGAGAAGCCCGATTCGGAAAACCCCAGTCCCAGTCTCTCTCTCCTCTCAGCTGCAAGTTTTTTATGGTGCTTGCAGTGAAAGCGCAAGAGAAGGCAGTAAAACAGTAAATCTTACAGGATTACTCTTTACTCCCTTCTGGCGACCAGACATCCTATTTTAAATCTTTTAGGTCTACGTGAATAAATAGTGTCAATACCTATTTGCCTGGCCATTCGGTTTAGTTTTTGCCTATCTAAAATAGAAATGCATGTTACCCCTATAAATCCCTAGTTCTATCTTAAATTTAATTTATTTAAATCCTATCGTCCAGACTTAACCTTTCTTATCCTTAAAACTAGTATACATAGTAGAAATATAAAACTTACAAAGGAATCTTAGAACTAATTTTACAATGTCGAGTCCCTCGACGAGTACATATGTTAAACACTCGCAGAACAATCTTAGGTTTATTATTTAAAGATAGTAAATATTCCTAAAGAATTTGTACGCTTTTTCCCAAGGTCTTTTATGATTTTCAGCTCCTTTCCGTGGGAAATTCATTTCTTCAGAATAGTCAGGAATTTCCTTAATTTAAACATATTTTATTTATTTCGAAATTGATAATCCCGCGAGTTTAATTCGATAGGTCGATTACGTAATCAACTTCGAGCGAGACTCTATAGTCGCTCGTTACACCTCCGCCCTTATAAAAAGATTTTTCGTTAGAAAATATCTTACCGTACCCTAATTATTTATTTTTTTTGAATTTATCTTTATTTATTTATTAATTTATTTATCGGTCTTAATTCAAGTAAAGAGTCAGACAGGGGAAAAAAAATATATCGAAGTTTGAAATTCGCGCCTATAAATCGATACGTTCGATATAATTCGATACACAACGACTTCGATTAAGCAGACGTCTTAACCGTTCCACGTGACAATCCTGCATGGTTTCACGTGACAGGTGTCACCATTCAAGTTGTTAAATAATAAAAACGAAAGGTGACAGAATGTTACGTTTGAAGACAAACAAAGAAGTGTCAATTATGCGGATTTACGAATCGTATTTCGTCTAATTGTGTTTAATAATGCTAGGATAATGCAAGGTACACTAATCAATGGTAAGTCTAACCTACAAAATTTATTTGTCCTTACTTCGTTTGTTTATATTTGTAGTTAAAGTATGTTTTGAGCGAGGCCTAGTCGCTCAACTCTCACCCCCCTCTCATTTTGAAAATTAGAATGAAGTATAACTTTAAAATTGGAAAGGTATATGTACATGTGTTTTAACTTAATATATTTATTTTATTATATATTTACAAAATAAGTTCCCTTTATAGTCTAAATTAATTTTACTTTCAGGGTCAAATGGAATGCGGTTCCGGCTAATCAGTGGTCTTATTGCTTTCTGAATCCAGGAAAATTTTAATTGTTTGTGGCCGCAAACGATTCACGTGTACAATTTTAGATTTCCCTCTGCCAAGGTCCAACTCAACGTTGCAGTCGTTCAAGATGCGTACAACTTTATAAGGACCAGAATACGCGGAATCTAATTTGGAGATTTTCGTATTTTTTTGAAGATAAACCGGGTCACCCGCAAGGTAATTTTGTGAGTTTAATTTTTTATCATAATATCTCTTGGAGCGTTCCTTTGCTGCACGTAGCCTAACTTGAGCCTTTCCCTGCGTCTCGACTAACTTTTCTGCAAGGGTTTTAAGGTATAGGTTATATGTCAGAGGAAGTTGGTCTTTTGAGAATTCGGATGGAATGCGGGCTGGCTTACCGAATATTAATTCATGAGGGGAAAAGCCAGTGCCCTCATGTTTTGATGTGTTGTAGGAGAAAAAGGCGAAAGGTAGCCATCGGTCCCAATCAGCTTTTTGGCAATAAGTTTTCAAATACTGTATTAGGACATGGTGACTCCTTTCTAATGATCCTAGTGACTGGGGATGAAAGGCTGTAGATTTTAATTGTTTAATTTTGAATATTTTCATGAAGGTTTTCATCACCTGGCTAGTGAAATCACTGCCTTGGTCTGTGTGAATTACCTTAGGGCAGCCGAAGCGAGTGATGAAATTTTCAGCAAATGCTGAAGCTACAGTTTGAGAATCTGTACTGCGTAACGGAATACCATCGGAATACTTCGTCAGGTTATCCTGTATAGTTAAAATATATTTGTTCTTTTGCTCAGTTTCAGGGAGGGGGCCCACTATATCGATTTCGATTTTTTCGAATGCTTCTGAGGGGGTATCGGTGATTTGCATGGGTAGTTTCGTTTTTATTCTAACAGTTTTGTTCAATTTACAATCGTTACATTCTCGAACAAATTTCCTGATCTCGTGTCGCATGCCGGGCCAATAAAAGTTCTCGCGAATTCTTTCATAAGTTTTAGTCGACCCTTTATGGCCACCTGTAACTGAGGAATGATATTCGCTGATTATTCTTCCCCTATCTTCTTCGGCTGGAGTTTCTATTTCCCCATAGCAAACTGTTATTTTATAATTTTCCTGTCCAAAAAGTTCGCGAAATTCTTTTTCAATAGTAGGCCAAGAAACCTGGTTCAGTCCATTCCCAACTCTTGACACACTGATTGACTCGATTTTCAACTCTTCCATTGCATATTTTAATGCCCAGAGAGCTGCAATAATGTCTTTGTGGTAAGGTTTTGAATCAAAGGATTGTTTTACAATAAGGTTAAAAACGTAGTTGTCTTCGTATTTAATAACTAACACATTACCTACTTCTAAATTTTCAGGATTTTCGTTTTGAATGTCTGTATATATGAGTCTGTTCGTTTGTATCAATTCACGTCCCGTTTCAGTAGTTAATTTACAGTCTGCTGGAATGAACAATAAAAGATTGTCGTTACGCATGTAAAGTTTATCTCTAGAAACCTTAATACACGTGAATTCGTAATTTGGTGGCAGTGGGTCGTTGTGAGTTTCGTCATTGTCAGCAGCGAGTTGGTCTTGAGAAATAGGAAAGCAAGGGTATGTACTTTCGTTCGCAATTTGATTTTCTTTTAGGCTTAAAAGTTTTTTATTTTTAGGTTTAAAAATAAGTCTTTTTTGTGATTTAAGTACAAAATTCGTTTGTAAAGGATCCTTATATTCAAAGCTATCTTGTGAGTTTTCGTTATCCGATTCGATTGTACTAATAAATTTTTTCCTGATTTCAGTGAAGAATCCATCACTCTCAAAACGGTCGTCGTCAGCACAAGTGCGGGATGTGCAATCACGGCTAGCTGTACTAGGGATCGCCCCAGGACCGAGAGACATATTGATGTCCGAGAAGTTGGCACCGCCATTTTATATTTTCAAAAAAATGAAAGTTGTGCTGAATTGTGCTAGATTTGTGCTGCATTGTGCCGCAAAAATTCTTTTTGAAAAAATTAAAAATCGAGCCAAAATACCCAAAAAACTATTTTTTGACTAGCACCGCCATTTTGTTTTTTTGATATAAAAAAAGTTGTGCTAGGTAGCCCTTAAAATATCAAAGAACGTGCCGTAAACTAAATTTCGATATCACAAACAGTTTTTGAGAAAAATAAAATTTTGAAAAAAATCTCAGCACCGCCATTCTGTTTTTTTTTAAAACGAAAACTTGTGCTAGGTTGCTCTAAGTATACACAGTATTGTGCTGCACATAAAAATAATGAAATTCAAATTTTAATCCAAAAAAAAGGAATCCAAAAAAACACAAAAATTTTCGAAAATGTGAATTTAAAAAAAAAACAAAAGTTGTGCTGAGTTGTGCTAGGCGAGTACAACAAATCTCTTCCTGAACAATTATCACTCAGACGCATCCTTTTCAAAATAAATACATTTTTGTCAATTTCAAAATTTGTGTAGACACGTAATTTAAAAAAATGCGAATTTCGAAAAAAGAAAAGTTGTGCTGAGTTTTGCTAGGCAAACACAATAAATCTCTTCCTTAACAATTTTCTCTCAGACGCATCTTTTTCAAAATAAATACATTTTTGTCAATTTCAAAATTTGTGTAGACACGTAATTTTCAAAAAAGCGAATTTCGAAAAAAGAAAAGTTGTGCTGAGTTGTGATAGGCGAGCACAATAAATCTCTTCCTTAACAATTTTCTCTCAGACGCATCTTTTTCAAAATAAATACATTTTTGTCAATTTCAAAATTTGTGTAGACACGTAATTTTCAAAAATGCGAATTTCGAAAAAAGAAAAGTTGTGCTGAGTTGTGCTAGGCAAACACAATAAATATCTTCCTTAACAATTTTCTCTCAGACGCATATTTTTCAAAATAAATACATTTTTGTCAATTTAAAAAATTTGTTTAAACATACAATTTTCAAAAAAGCGAATTTCGAAAAAAGAAAAGTTGTGCTGAGTTGTGCTAGGCAAACACAATAAATCTCTTCCTTAACAATTTTCTCTCAGACGCATCTTTTTCAAAATAAATACATTTTTGTCAATTTCAAAATTTGTGTAGACACGTAATTTTCAAAAATGCGAATTTCGAAAAAAGAAAAGTTGTGCTGAGTTGTGCTAGGCAAACACAATAAATCTCTTCCTTAACAATTTTCTCTCAGACGCATCTTTTTCAAAATAAATACATTTTTGTCAATTTCAAAATTTGTGTAGACACGTAATTTTCAAAAATGCGAATTTCGAAAAAAGAAAAGTTGTGCTGAGTTGTGCTAGGCAAACACAATAAATCTCTTCCTTAACAATTTTCTCTCAGACGCATCTTTTTCAAAATAAATACATTTTTGTCAATTTCAAAATTTGTGTAGACACGTAATTTTCAAAAATGCGAATTTCGAAAAAAGAAAAGTTGTGCTGAGTTGTGCTAGGCAAACACAATAAATCTCTTCCTTAACAATTTTCTCTCAGACGCATCTTTTTCAAAATAAATACATTTTTGTCAATTTCAAAATTTGTTTAAACATAGAATTTTCAAAAAAGCGAATTTGGAAAAAAGAAAAGTTGTGCTGAGTTGTGATAGGCGAGCACAATAAATCTCTTCCTTAACAATTTTCTCTCAGACGCATCTTTTTCAAAATAAATACATTTTTGTCAATTTCAAAATTTGTTTAAACATACAATTTTCAAAAAAGCGAATTTCGAAAAAAGAAAAGTTGTGCTGAGTTGTGATAGGCGAGCACAATAAATCTCTTCCTTAACAATTTTCTCTCAGACGCATCTTTGCTTGTTACAATATATGCAATTTTGGTTCTTTAATATATCCGTTAATGGTGAAGAGACGTAGTAACAGACGGTTTGGTTATAACGACTCGTCATTTTCAGTCGTGCCCTGAGTGAAATTGAGACATTTTCGAGATATATTTGTTTTATCTGATTCAGTTTGCTCATATACATTTCTTTCAAGTCGTGGATAATTATTGTACTAGTTGGAAATGTGGTTTAAGCTATAGGTAAGTAAAAGTGTTTATATAATTTGTTGAATTTGATGATTGAACATGTTTATTCATAGTTTCTACTAAAAAACTGCGTTCATCCTACATTAAAAATGTGTACAAAAAATGCCCATCTTTAATCGTGGAGATTTTATCGAGAAATAAAAATAGAGATTTTTGAAAATTCTCCGAAAAGCTTATTGAGTGCCTGGTGTATTTGACATAAATAGAGACCAAGATAGTGTGTGAAAACGACGGGCGAAATTACTGACATTTGAAAATGTTTATTTCTTAACTTTAAATCATCGTACGTATAAAAATTGGAAAGTCTTACAATGTTTATCTTACAGTCTCTGATTCATGACGAACCTAAGATGACAATTATATATACAGTATGGTTTTCAAATTATTATAAAAAAATGTAGACTTGCAGTAGACGAGCTTGATCTAACATGCTTTGTTTTTCACGGTCAAATCTCCATATTTCTTATGAATATAATAAAATATTTTGTATATTTTTGGGTTTATCTTTGAACAAAGATACAGTCTTGCAGGATAGACGCATAATTGTGACTAGTAGTATTTAGCTAATTTTTTTGTATTTTACACTTCTTCCTAGTTTCATATAGTGTACAACCTCCCGAATAATTGTGGCATTACAGCCTGGGAGAGACTCACTATTCAAGTGAATTTCTGAGAATTATTGATTTCTTTGTTTTTACCGAGGTTTCGAAAAGACTGGTGGTATATTTCATTGAAAATTTTTAAAAATGTTTATATATTAATATATTGTATGACTTTTAAAGCAGAATATGAATGAATAAATAGACAAATTAAATGAAATGTAATAGATAAAATAGATAATGAAAATGAAATAAATGAAATTGTATAAAATGCTGGTAGTTCTAGTGTTAAATAGCCGTACGTTTATGTACAAATTTTAGAAAAATGTTATTGTAATTAAATAGTTCACAGTGCAATGATGCAAAACTAGATTTACAAATTTGTCTTCAATACCCTGCATGAAATTTAGCAATGGCCATTCGAAACTGAATTTTTATTTCAACTAACTATAAAATGATTTGTTGATTAATAATGAAAGAAAAATATAATTTTTCATTGTTTTAAATTTTGTGCTTGTATCGGCAAGACAAGTACACCAGATGTTAATAATAATAATTGATGTTACAAATTATACAAACATCGTCTAATAGAGGTTAAAAAGCTTAAAGAATTTATACACGGAGAAAAAAATTGTTGTATTATAGCCAACCGGATTTTTGATATAGAACTGACAAAATTTTTTTGCTGTCGCAACAAATCTTTAGTTTTCTTAAAAAATTTTGTTGCGACAGCAAATAGAGTTTGTCAGTTCTATATATTTTTCCGTGTATTCTTGACCTTAAAGAGTAAAAAAAACAGAAATTCAAAAAAACAACCTGTTTCAATAGGTTCAGAAATTTTTTTTCTATGCATAAAAAAACACGATCATGAAACAATTGCTCTCGTAATTTCTTAATTGCAATTTTGAATATTTAAACCTCAATCATTTTAAAGTTGAAAGATTTAAAAATGTTTTTTGTTGGACAAATATAAATATTTTTTACAATTGATTTTTGAAACATTATTTTTACTCAAATTTAAAGAACTGGAAATCTTTCCGTAGAAAAAACACACTCGACTGCGTTATGATTCGAGCCCAGGTCTTTCGATTGCCGGTCGACTGACTTTATTTTATATTTTTCTTGCGTTATTAATAAAAATAACATTTTATGGAAAGTGAAACTGATTTTTTTCAAGTTTTTGTTTAATAAATTATTCATTTTTTTATACAGCATTATTAGCAATGGAGTCCAAAGATTTGAAGCTTACTAGAAATTCTGCGCCAGAAATGGGAAATTCAGTCGAGGGTGACTCTGAAAACGGAGAACTTTTAAGCAAGCAGTCCTTCAAACAAAAGGCAACAGAAACGGTGATTAAGAATAAAATTAAAAAACTGAACCAAATACTTCGGTTGCCAAATTTTACACGCGTTGTTAACTCTAATGGAGAAATTGTCGCTCCGTCTTCAGAAATCTATAAAGAATTGTCTAACGCTATGGATGAGCAAAATAGAATGCGACCAAAGTATATATATACAATGCTTCTAGAAAATCGTTACAGTGTTTATTCAGAACTTCTGTCTTTTCTAAACATTCAAGAACCAATTCAAGGAGCATGTTTTGATGATAGTACACTTAACTCATCTGGTGATTTTCATGAATTCCGATTAAATGTTACTGAAATTTGGCCGTCTTTAAAACCAGAAAGCGTGATATATAAATTCAAAAACCGTGACCGCATTCTAAGAACCTTGCGAAAAAATTCTTGGACGCACGTACTTTTTGAAGAAATTCAAAATTTCACAAATCTTCCTTGTGCTTTGAACTTTAAAAATACAAAAATTTCAGAAAGTGTCAGTTTTATAACGGTTCATGCATTGTGTTCTGTGCAAAATTTCGATCCATCTGTCAATCATAAGAAAAAGCGACCTCTGCAAGGCAAGTTGAGAACCGCAGTTGCTAATAAGCTTATAGAGAGAAACTTGCTGCCTTGTCAGCATAGGCGAAATGAGGCTCATCGTTTGATACAAACAGTGGGAGATGAAAGTCCACCTCAACTAAGCAAGAAAGAAATTTTTGGAAAAGCAAAGCAGGAAGCGATAAATCAGCAGTTGGGTACCACTGGCTCAAATGTTTACGAAAATTTATTAATACTTAAGTATAGCGATAAATATGGAGGTGCTATTCGCAATATAGGACTTGATCCTCCTTTTGTACACTACTGGACCAAAGAGCAACAACTAATTTATGAAAAATTTCCAGAGATATTAAAAATTGATGCAACAGGAAGTGTTGTAAAACCAATTGTTCTTCCAAATGGCGAAAAGTGTTCACATATATATTTATTCCAAGCAGTTGCGGAGGTTAATGGAAAAACCATACCGGTATTCCAAATGCTCTCAGCGGCACAAACCACTGTAGCCATACTAAATTGGCTACTTGAATTTCTACGGGTTGGAAGCATTGAAAAGCAAAATTATCCACTGCCATTGGAAGTGGTAACCGATTTTGACAAGGCTTTATTAGGCGTTGTTTCTAGAGCTTATGGTAGAGTATATAGTCTGCAGCAATATTTAAATTTGTGTTTTAGAGCAATTCTTGGCGAAGAAGTGGACTTTCCAATCTGTATTTTACGTTTAGATGTTTGTCATTACACCCAGATGATTGCACGCTGGAAATGCTACCCGAAACATCAACCCGGTGTACGATCTTTATATATACGGGCAATGTGCATTCTAAGAAACCAAGAAGATTTTCACGATTTTGAAGAAATTGCAATTGCAATTTTAACGCTCTCCCTCTCCAAAAACGGTAATGAAGGGAGTCTTGCTTTTAATGCTAGAACATTTTTAGTACGAAAAATAAGAGGAATTAGCAATGATTCAATTGACGAAGTACTACATAATCAAGATAAATTTGATACTCCTGAAGAGCATGACCTGAGTTTTGAAGAAAGTGAACAAATTGAATTTACTACACTGGGAGAATGGGTGCAACGTGTTTATGACAAAGTCACAATAGAAATTGAAAATGAAGAAGTAAATGACGATGATGATGTTAACGGATATCAACTTCCTGCTTTTGGACAGAAATTAAAAGTTCTCCTTTTTTACTTTCCTATTTTTACCGAATTAATTCGTAAACTACGCGGATACGGAACAGTATTCCTTGATATTTTTTTAATAAGACAAAAATAACTAAGTATTTTTATGATAACTTCAAACAATAACTTGCTACAATCATTTACGAAACTAATAAATAGGACAGTCTATTCAGGTGAAAGGAATTATTGCTACACATGCGTCTATTTAATCGCATATTTAGATTAACGTAAAGGTATTTATTTCTATACCCAGAAATAATTTTTTACGAAAGAGAATTTTTTTATTGATTTTCAATATTTAATGTTTTTAATATAAATGAAGCTAATTACTATTGAAAAAAAACTTATAAAAGTATTCACCCTACTCTCAATATAAGATTAAGAATTATTTACAATTTCAATCAGTGAATCAATTCTTCCTTTACAAGTAGTCAAAAGTGATTGACAACTTTTCTTTTTTCGAAATTCGCATTTTTGAAAATTACGTGTCTACACAAATTTTGAAATTGACAAATATGTATTTATTTTCAAAAGGATGCGTCTGAGAGATAATTGTTAAGGAAGAGATTTATTGTGTTTGCCTAGCACAACTCAGCACAACTGTTCTTTTTTCGAAATTCGCATTTTTGAAAATTACGTGTCTACACAAATTTTGAAATTGACAAAAATGTATTTATTTTGAAAAAGATGCGTCTGAGAGAAAAATGTTAAGGAAGAGATTTGTTGTGCTCGCCTAGCACAACTCAGCACAACTTCTGTTTTTTCGGAATTCGCGTTTTTGAAAATTGTATGTTTAAACAAATTTTGAAATTGACAAAAATGTATTTATTTTGAAAAAGATGCGTCTGAGAGAAAATTGTTAAGGAAGAGATTTGTTGTGCTCGCCTAGCACAAGTCAACACAACTTTTCTTTTTTCGAAATTCGCATTTTTGAAAATTATATGTTGGAACAAATTTTGAAATTGACAAAAATGTATTTATTTTGAAAAAGATGCGTCTGAGAGATAATTGTTAAGGAAGAGATTTATTGTGCTCGCCTAGCACAACTCAGCACAACTTTTCTTTTTTCGAAATTCGCTTTTTTGAAAATTGTATATTTAAACAAATTTTGAAAGTGGCAAATGTGTATTTATTTTGAAAAGGATGCGTCTGAGAGAAAATTGTTAAGGAAGAGATTTATTGTGCTCGCCTATCACAACTCAGCACAACTTTTCTTTTTTCGAAATTCGCTTTTTTGAAAATTGTATGTTTAAACAAATTTTTTAAATTGACAAAAATGTATTTATTTTGAAAAATATGCGTCTGAGAGAAAATGGTTAAGGAAGAGATTTATTGTGTTTGCCTACCACAACTCAGCACAACTTTTCTTTTTTCGAAATTCGCATTTTTGAAAATTACGTGTCTACACAAATTTTGAAATTGACAAAAATGTATTTATTTTGAAAAAGATGCGTCTGAGAGAAAAATGTTAAGGAAGAGATTTGTTGTGCTCGCCTAGCACAACTCAGCACAACTTCTGTTTTTTCGGAATTCGCGTTTTTGAAAATTGTATGTTTAAACAAATTTTGAAATTGACAAAAATGTATTTATTTTGAAAAAGATGCGTCTGAGAGAAAATTGTTAAGGAAGAGATTTGTTGTGCTCGCCTAGCACAAGTCAACACAACTTTTCTTTTTTCGAAATTCGCATTTTTGAAAATTATATGTTGGAACAAATTTTGAAATTGACAAAAATGTATTTATTTTGAAAAAGATGCGTCTGAGAGATAATTGTTAAGGAAGAGATTTATTGTGCTCGCCTAGCACAACTCACCACAACTTTTCTTTTTTCGAAATTCGCTTTTTTGAAAATTGTATATTTAAACAAATTTTGAAAGTGGCAAATGTGTATTTATTTTGAAAAGGATGCGTCTGAGAGAAAATTGTTAAGGAAGAGATTTATTGTGCTCGCCTATCACAACTCAGCACAACTTTTCTTTTTTCGAAATTCGCTTTTTTGAAAATTGTATGTTTAAACAAATTTTTTAAATTGACAAAAATGTATTTATTTTGAAAAATATGCGTCTGAGAGAAAATTGTTAAGGAAGATATTTATTGTGTTTGCCTAGCACAACTCAGCACAACTTTTCTTTTTTCGAAATTCGCATTTTTGAAAATTATATGTTGGAACAAATTTTGAAATTGACAAAAATGTATTTATTTTGAAAAAGATGCGTCTGAGAGAAAATTGTTAACGAAGAGATTTATTGTGTTTGCCTAGCACAACTCAGCACAACTTTTCTTTTTTCGAAATTCGCATTTTTGAAAATTACGTGTCTACACAAATTTTGAAATTGACAAAAATGTATTTATTTTGAAAAAGATGCGTCTGAGAGAAAATTGTTAAGGAAGAGATTTATTGTGCTCGCCTATCACAACTCATCACAACTTTTCTTTTTTCGAAATTCGCTTTTTTGAAAATTACGTGTCTACACAAATTTTGAAATTGACAAAAATGTATTTATTTTGAAAAAGATGCGTCTGAGAGAAAATTGTTAAGGAAGAGATTTATTGTGTTTGCCTAGCACAACTCAGCACAACTTTTCTTTTTTCGAAATTCGCAGTTTTGAAAATTGTATGTTTAAACAAATTTTGAAAGTGGCAAATGTGTATTTATTTTGAAAAGGATGCGTCTGAGAGATAATTGTTAAGGAAGAGATTTGTTGTGCTCGCCTAGCACAAGTCAGCACAACATTTCTTTGTTCGAAATTCGTATTTTTGAAAATTACGTGTCTACACAAATTTTGAAATTGACAAAAATGTATTTATTTTGAAAAAGATGCGTCTGAGAGAAAAATGTTAAGGAAGAGATTTGTTGTGCTCGCCTAGCACAAGTCAGCACAACTTTTCTTTGTTCGAAATTCGTATTTTTGAAAATTACGTGTCTACACAAATTTTGAAATTGACAAAAATGTATTTATTTTGAAAAAGATGCGTCTGAGAGAAAATTGTTAAGGAAGAGATTTATTGTGCTCGCCTAGCACAACTCAGCACAACTTTTCTTTTTTCGAAATTCGCATTTTTGAAAATTATATGTTGGAACAAATTTTGAAATTGACAAAAATGTATTTATTTTGAAAAAGATGCGTCTGAGAGAAAATTGTTAAGGAAGAGATTTATTGTGCTCGCCTAGCACAACTCAGCACAACTTTTCTTTTTTCGAAATTCGCTTTTTTGAAAATTGTATATTTAAACAAATTTTGAAAGTGGCAAATGTGTATTTATTTTGAAAAGGATGCGTCTGAGAGAAAATTGTTAAGGAAGAGATTTATTGTGCTCGCCTATCACAACTCAGCACAACTTTTCTTTTTTCGAAATTCACATTTTCGAAAATTTTTGTGTTTTTTTTGGATTCCTTTTTTTTGGATTAAAATTTGAATTTCATTATTTTTATGTGCAGCACAATACTGTGTATACTTAGAGCAACCTAGCACAAGTTTTCGTTTTAAAAAAAAACAAAATGGCGGTGCTGAGATTTTTTTCAAAATTTTATTTTTCTCTAAAACTGTTTGTGATATCGAAATTTAGTTTACGGCACGTTCTTTGATATATTAAGGGCTACCTAGCACAACTTTTTTTATATCAAAAAAACAAAATGGCGGTGCTAGTCAAAAAATAGTTTTTTGAGTATTTTGGCTCGAGTTTTAATTTTTTCAAAAAAATTTTTGCGGCACAATGCAGCACAAATCTAGCACAATTCAGCACAATTTTCATTTTTTTGAAAATATAAAATGGCGGTGCCAACTTCTCGGACATGACATATTGGCATCAAAATAATAATTGCTTCCTGAGGGATAGCCCTCCTCGTGGATAGCATCAACAAAGAGCTCAACTTGCTCATCACCACTCTCCTCAGTGGCCGTCTTAAATTCTTCCTCACTGGAATCAGGTTCGTACACTTTCTTTTTGATAATCTGTCAACTGAATTTATTTTCAAAATGTATAATATGGTCAACTCTCAAGAATGCATTCTCAATACGGGCGTCATTGTCTGTGTTTTCGAGTGTGTTTCGCGAAGGTGGGGTCACAGGTGTCTGATTAGAAATCAACACCTCGTGTACCCGGTGGAAGGAGGAATCAAGAGGATCGAGTTCTTCGTTTAGCGTCGTGTCGTCTTCAACGTCGTACTGAGTCTGCATCTCCTCACATGGATTTCGAGAAAGAGCGTCTGCGTTCGAATTAGTAGTTCCCTTTTTATAAACAATTACATAATCATACTCATTCAAACGCAGTCGCCATCGTATAAGCTTTGAATTTGGATTCTTCACATTATGGAGCCAGACCAGTGGCCTATGGTCTGTCTCCAGAGTGAATTTTCTACCATATAAATAAGGTCGAAATGTTTCAACAGAAAATAAAATTGCGAGAAGTTCTTTTTCGATTGTCGAGTAATTTACTTCTGTTTCTGACAGGGTTCTGGACGCGTAAGCGATTGGAAGGACTTTACCATCGAGTTCTTGGCTTAACACCCCTCCGAGACCATAGTTGGAGGCATCACTAGAAACTATAAAAGGTTGACCGAAATCAGGATATTGTAAGAGAGGGTAAGTACAGAGTATGTTTTTTAGTTTATTGAAGGCTTCGTTCTGACTTTCTGTCCATTTAAATAAAACATTTTTTTTAGAAGATAACTCAGAGGCTTTGCGATAGATGAGAAATCAGGGATGAACCTGCGGTAGTAACCGGCAAGGCCCAGAAATTGCTTAATGTTCTTCGCGTTTCGAGGTTGAGGGAACCTACGTACGGCTTCTACTTTCTTTGGATCGGGTTTCACTCCATCTCGAGTGATAGTATGACCGAGGTAGCAGACTTCCTTACGTAGGAAGAAACATTTCTCGGGTTGAAGGGTTAGGTTGGCTTTGTCTAAACGTTCGAGTAGGGTAAGAAGTTTCCTGGTATGTTCTTCTAGGGAGCTGGCATATATAACTATATCGTCCATGTAAACGAATAGTTCTATGCCCTGAAGACCGGACAAGACCCTATCCATTAGTCGTTGGAATGTGGCAGGGGCATTTTTAAGACCGAACGGCATTCTATTGAAATGATAGTGTCCGAACGGTGTGGAAAAGGCTGTCTTAGCTTTGGATTTTGGATGCATTTTTATCTGATGAAAACCCATAGCAAGATCCAGAGTGGAAAAATATTGAGCGCCGCCTAATTGATCCAATATGTGAGTGATGTTCAGTAGGGGATAAGCATCTTTTACTGTTTTTTCGTTTAGCTGGCGAAAGTCGATGACCATTCGCCAGCGCTTGTTTCCGTCAGGGTCTGGTTTTTTGGGAACAATCCATACTGGCGAGTTATAGGGTGAGTCTGAGTCTTCAGTAATTTTGTTCTTTAATAAGTCTTTAGTCTGTTTTGAAATTTCTTCGTTATGTATTTCTGCCTGTCTATATTGTTTATGAAAAATAGGAGTATCGTCAGTCGTGTTTATTTCATGGGTGATTACGTCGGTGGCTTCTAATGTATCTCCTTCTAAAAAGAAACGGTGAGAGTATTTAGATATTGGATCGAGAAGGCTGCTCTTTTCCATGTCATTTAATTGGGACAAATTAAACATTTGAAATAAGTCTGATATTCGAAGCTGGATCCTTCTTAGGGTTGTTTTCGGATTCGTTTTTTCCTCTAAGTTTTTTATCTCGTGCCTGTTCCAGGGTTTCAAATTCCTGAAGTTTTATGGGAGGGATAATTACCTGCATGTCGCTGTGTGTGGTATTTATTGCAAATACCTTTATGTGACCTTTTTTGGTTTTACTAGATTTTCTCCTATATAAATGCCTGTACCGGCTTTAATCGTTTCGAAATAGCCTTCGTTTAGATCAGTGTTCGCCACAGGCAGGTTAACGCATTGTATTGTTCTAGCGGGTAAATTAATGGAACACGGACTTACTGTATTACTCAGAGGAAGGTTGAGTGTTACGTCATCGTTTGTGAATTTTAGAGAGGCTAGATTCTCGCGTAGGAATTCTGTTCCCAAAATTCCGCAGGTGGAAATAGGGAAATTTTTTCGTACAAGATGGAATTTTATTACTCTTTCGAAAATATTTAATCTTATACTTCCGCGAGTTTTTTGTGTACCCTGACCGATGCCGGTTAAGTGGAATATATCGGATTTATCCCGCCGCCGGTTTTTATTAATGCACGATTCTTTCAAAAGATTTAATTCGCTTCCCGTGTCTATTAAAAATTGAGCTTTACCATCGTGAAATCTATTGTTTTTTATTTCGATGTTTGGACCTGTGTTTAACTTTATTTCGGAGATTGTGAGCACTGCACGTTTGATTGGCGCGAAGTTTGGTTGCTCGTCGTTGCGCCCGAACGATGAGCACTCGGGAAGTTTAAAGACCCGGAACGTGGTTTGGAAGATCCTTGTATTCTCTGCAGTTCCGAAAGTCTTTTTTCAGCCTCCTCTGCTCTTCGTTTAAAACAGTTTTCGCGAGAATGTCCATTTCGAAAGCAAAAATCGCAATTTTCCCTCGTTACCGTATTCCGATAATTGTTATAAGAGTTTCTAATGGGAGGTTTCATTTTTCGATTTGGACAATTTCGAGAAGTGTGGCCTTCTTTACCACAGGTATAACAGGTGAAGCTATATTTTAAGTTTCGTTCCGTCGCGGGCTTATTTTCTACCTTGAAAACAGACTTGAATTTTTTCTGAGCCGGTTCCCTGACTACAAAATTATCGGAGTTTTGTCGGGAAGTCGATGGGAGGCTATCAATCTCGCCGTACAATCTCTTTCGTCGCGCGACTTCGCGTTCGGCTTCGATCGCGAAGTTGATAGCTTCGCGCAAGCTCTTCGGATTCTTTTGTCGTACTCGAAATTCCAACTCGTCTCGTAAACCTAAGCAAAAACAAGAAGCTATTTCCGAATCGTACTCGCGAATTCTGATAGCTGAAATGGCAGGAGAAGATCGTTGGTTGGTCAATTCTGTCATTCTCGCAAAAAGATCCATCGCTCTCGTAGAGTATGACAGTATTGACTCCCCACTATTTTGCTTCATAGATGCAATCTCGGCGTGTATCTGAAACGGAGTTTTTGAGGTCCCGAAAGCTGTTTCTAAAATGTTTAAAAGTTCTGGAAGGGTCTGAAATTGTAGATGCTTTATATACAATTAGGCATCCCCTTGAATTTTGCTACGTACTAATTTAATAAAGAGTGGACGAAGATTTGGAGCTACCCCTTCCTCGGCGAATTTGCACTCGCGAGAGAAAGCCTGAACGGATATATTATTTCCGTTAAAAATGGGAATGAGGTCGACGATTAATCTAAGGGCAGTAATATCACTCCCTCTGAACGCGTAAGCTGAAGGGTGTGAGAAGGAACTATGTTCTCCCGGATGCGTTATATTTACATTTCTAGACTCTCTCGCTCGTTCGGATTCACGCAATTCTATTTGACGGCGAATTATTTCGGTTAGATCACCGATGTTACCTGTACTGAGTCGCTGAGAATCTCGATTTAGACCTTGAGAACCTATCCTATCGTTTCCTAAGGTTACCATATTAGTTTCGTGGTCTGGGTTGTCGTTTTCAACGCTGCCACTTTCTAGGATATCATCTATTGTTAATAATGATCCTATCTCATCCCTAGATGTGTTTAAATCTAATAAGTGGTTCGCATATGACCCAGTCTTCTCAGTTTGGTCCATTATTGTCTAGGTTATTTTTATTTAAATGAAAATAATTAATTGAAAGGAAAAAGGGAGATTTGATTTCAAAGAAAGGAAAAGTCAAAAAAAATAATTGAAATTTTTGAAACGTACGTATTTTGGATATTTGTGAATTTCAAGTGCCTTGATTAAATTCAGAATACGGTTTTTGGTACCAAAACTTAATCATGAGAATAAAAATTGTTATAGAAATTATCTTAATTAACAATTAAATCAATTGAATTTATTCATAATAATTTTAGAATTTCTTTCTTTTGAACAGAGAGAAAAGAAAAATCTTTTGAATAATCTAATAAATTTTCTTGAATTTAATGATTTAAGATTACAGAAAAAAGAGGAAGGAATAATTTTGCATCAGAAACTTCGGAGAGACGTTACAAACCGAGCATGTACAATTTGAGAAGACGGGTTAACAATGATTACTATACAAAAGGATAAAACTTATAATCTATTCAAACCTTGTAGCAGTTCCGAAGAAAGTATCCATTTCATTTATTATGAGGTTGAAGATTCACCACACACAAAGTTTTCGAAAATTGGCCTTTTCCCTAATGTAAGGGCTCACTCCCGCACATACACAAATTTATAGGATTTTCCTCGTTGATATTCTTGATGATTCTCTCGGTGATTCCCTCGATGGTTCTCTGGATGATTCCCTCGATGATTCTCTCGAGGATTCCCTCGATGATTCCCTCGATGATTCCCTCAATGATTCCCTCGATGATTCTCTCGATGATTCTCTCGATGATTCCCTCGATGATTCCCTTGAAGAAGACTGCCGTTGACTCACAGGAACAGAAGGTCTCGAAGATAAGGAAATATATTCCTCGTTGTCGATAGCTCGCACGATGGACACTCTCCTCCGTTGGTAAGAACCTATATTCTTATTTCATATAGGGCTCACGTCAGAAGATATTCATAAAAATATTTCTCATTTTCAGGAATTCTGGCTGGACGTCAAATCGGGCATCGTTTATTCTTTCTTTCTAATGTAAGAAATATTCAGGACGAGTGACAGCGCTAGTCCAGGAAATGTAAGAATACGTTGCTCAAGAACACATACGATTGATACCACAGGAACACAGGGAGAACTTGACAGCACAGATGCACAGGAAAATGTTTATAGTAAATTGACACATCAGATTATTTGCACAGAAGCACAGGAAAAGTTGTCTGCATAAAAAGCTTTTTGTGAAATATAATAGTAAGGTCAGATGTAATCCTTGCAAACACTCCACTGCAGTGATTTCAATAAAAAAAAATTTCAAGATGAAAAATTTATTTAGTTGTCACTCTTTGTCACTAGTTGTAAAAAAAACAGTGTTTCAAAAGTCTCACTATATATATAGTTTTTATTTATTTATTTTTGACACTTTCACGGTAAAATGAAGGGTCGATGCAGAACTCAAGGTAGCACTTTGTGCATGAAAGTCACTCGATTTTAATGTTTCTTTGGTACCCAGCACTTGTGGTTATTTCGCAGTTCGGGTTAAACACTTTCACATATATATATTTTTTTTAAATTTCCCGCACCACGATCCCGGACGAGCCCCCAATTAATTTTGTTACGAGCCGCTTACGTGAGAATTGCGCGCACTCTCTGATTGGTCCGTTCTTTAGTGGCGTAAATCCTTAAGAGAAACCGGGAAAATGTATAATTTTGAAATAAACAATGCACTAATCTCGAAACTGGTTATTTTTTAATAATCAAATGTATTATATTATTATACGACCCGTTAAGTCTGGACTTATAATTTGAATTACCGATCTTCACGACGATTTACAAAAGATCTCGATTTTCTACAAATTCAACGAGGGAATTTGTAGAAGTTAAACGAAAGTATTCGATTGCAAGTCCTGAACATTCTAACCTTCCTTCACTCCGTCAAAACTCACGCATCCCCTTTCACAACTCTCCCCCACGCATCCCCTCTCTCTCAATTTCACACGCTGGCCCTCGCTAGGCCCAGCCCAACTTCCCGGAGAAGCTCGACCAGGGAAAACCGAGTCCGGAGAAGCCCGATTCGGAAAACCCCAGTCCCAGTCTCTCTCTCCTCTCAGCTGCAAGTTTTTTATGGTGCTTGCAGTGAAAGCGCAAGAGAAGGCAGTAAAACAGTAAATCTTACAGGATTACTCTTTACTCCCTTCTGGCGACCAGACATCCTATTTTAAATCTTTTAGGTCTACGTGAATAAATAGTGTCAATACCTATTTGCCTGGCCATTCGGTTTAGTTTTTGCCTATCTAAAATAGAAATGCATGTTACCCCTATAAATCCCTAGTTCTATCTTAAATTTAATTTATTTAAATCCTATCGTCCAGACTTAACCTTTCTTATCCTTAAAACTAGTATACATAGTAGAAATATAAAACTTACAAAGGAATCTTAGAACTAATTTTACAATGTCGAGTCCCTCGACGAGTACATATGTTAAACACTCGCAGAACAATCTTAGGTTTATTATTTAAAGATAGTAAATATTCCTAAAGAATTTGTACGCTTTTTCCCAAGGTCTTTTATGATTTTCAGCTCCTTTCCGTGGGAAATTCATTTCTTCAGAATAGTCAGGAATTTCCTTAATTTAAACATATTTTATTTATTTCGAAATTGATAATCCCGCGAGTTTAATTCGATAGGTCGATTACGTAATCAACTTCGAGCGAGACTCTATAGTCGCTCGTTACAACTACTCGATTGCAGCGCTGCCCAAGCGGTCACTTTCGAAACTACTACTCGTCACGATAAGGAAACATCCCCCACCACGGGAGTTGCCAGACCTGTTTATACTACCGTGACCATAATACATAGCTCGTCTCACGCCATCGTAGATCGTGCAACGTTGCAAATTAAACCTAGCCACAAGCAAGAAGAAGAATAAACCTAATCATCATTGAGCAACTGTGATATGCGTTTGAATAGCTTGATATCAACGATTATTGTTAGAAGTAAAAAAAATTTCATCGGTCCGGTCGAAAAATTTGAAATTAATTTAGCATATAAATAATCATTCTATCCTAGCGAACTGGCTGAACGATAGGTTTACGCTGCAGCGTAAACCTAATGTAAGCCTAGCGTAATAGTATATTTTGTGCCTAGGCGCTAAATGAGAATTATTACGCGACGAGCGACAATGCTCGCAGGAGATCGAAGCCGAAGCGCGATCAGTCCTGCGAGCATTTTAAGCGAGTCTCGTAATTACCCGAATTGTGTGCATTGGCGCATATTGAGATAACTTGAAAAATATAATTATTAATAAATTTATGACTTACTTTTACGCTGAAAAATTTTGTTTCATCAATTTCCCAATGATTCCCATATATTTCTTTCGTCCAAGACCAACCTAACTTACAGTCTATCCTTAACACATGGCCTGTGACGTCAACTTGGTTATCTCAATTCTATTTTATGTGACTACGGCGCATTTACGAGTTTTTCTGCGTACACTTGAATCCAATCTGAAAAGGTCGAAATTGCCGTGATTATCACCCATCTCACTTGAAATTACGCGAATACTTCCTGCCATTTTGATTTTCTCGATCTTGTGAAGTAGTTAGTAGTAGCGTATTGTATAAGGCTTTGTCAGTACGGTGCCAACGCTGTACGAAGAAGAAGAATAAGAAGACGATTACGCTCCGCTGCATCGTAATAGGCGCATGCGCAGTTCAAGTTTTACATTACATGACTCCGTATCGTAATACACAAAATTACGCTACTCTCAACTGTAGCGTAAAAACGATTTTACGCGACGGAGGCACATAAACTAGCATTATATCTCATGAATAAAGCAAAATAAATAATTAACATGTTTCTATCCTTATTCTACGTTAAAAATAACGTTAACTTGTAATTGAAATATGCAATAATTTTATTTATTAGCACTAAAAGTTGAAAATACATAATAGCTGTCATTGAAGGCAGTGCAGTGGTTCACCTTTTGTGGAACGTCTCCACCGTTAAAGTTGACCATTGGAAGGAGTGAGACACAACTATACTTTCATCTCACTCTAACAAATGATCAATTCTGACGCTGAAGTATGGAAAGTGATGAACCACTACACTGCCTTTAATGACAGGTATTATGTTTTTTAATTTTTAGCGTTAATAAATAAAAATTTTTCATATTTCAATGACCAGTTAACGTTATTTTTAACGTAGAATAAGGATAAAAACATGTTAACTATTTATTTTGCCTCATTCATGATTTATAATGCTACTTTACGCTAGGTTTACGCTGTAAACCTAGCGTTCAGCCAGCTCGCTAGGGCTGTAGCAGATATATCGTAAATGCTGACTTAAACCTAGTCCTAGATTGATCTCGAGATTTATATCTTTGATGTAAATACCTTTCTGAACTCCTAGAGCCAACCAAAGTAGTTTTACAGCAGCTTAAATTCGCGAAATTGGGACAGCAGGGGGGTGTCTATTCCACTAGTGACGATTCTAACCTATTTTGGCTCTTAGTCAATGTAGAGTTTATTCATTGTGTAAGTGAATTCATATAGTTGTGTAATTGAACAATGATAAGTTTGAAAGGCGCCCCAGCTATCAGGAGCCAAAATTTCAGAATGGGAACTCCCATATAATATAGTACCTTAGTTAACATAAAGAATGTACATTAAAGTTTAACGAAGCCTTCCTGAGTTTTTTATTTGAATGTGACAAGCCATTCTTGGTTTTATTATAATCTAATGCAAACCAGGGACGAGTTGTCACGTTCAAAATACAAGAATGAAGAAGACTTCGTTAAGCTTTACGTACTCTGTATCAGGGTTGCACGGTTACGCGAAACTCAGAATTTCATACGTATGATCTGTTAACGCTGTCCCCATTTTGTTAACGAATCATACATCATGTATGAAACTCCGAATGTACCTTACGTACATACCCAGGAAAAAAGAAACGTTTGATTGAAATTTTTGAGAATTGTTTATCTTAAAATTTACGATTAAAGGTTTCTGAATCTGCAGTTTTATCTAAAAATGATTGGATCCAAGCATTGTTGAATTGCGTTCGGGACTTTTCAATCGTATTAATTTTTTTCAATGACGTTGAATTGTAGTTTTACGATTAAGTTACGCAGTCCATAAAATTTGAATCGTGAGGATATGTTTCGTGAATTGTTTATCTCAATTGTAAAATTAGAATTAACATCAGTGAAACAAGTTTTTACGAATGGAACAAGCGTAAAAAAAATTCAACAAAGTATTGATTTAATCGGTCTGGATCAAATTGCTGATTGGAAAAACTTACCGATTAAAATTCCCACAACACAATTAAACGAAAATATTTTGAATCTGCAATTTTAAAATACGCATAGTACTAAAAAAAGTTTGCAATGTATTGATGTCTCTCTCTTTCGCTCTTACCGAGTTTGCAGACTGACGTTACCACTTACAGAGCGGCCTATGGCATGTCTCCTCTATCTATAATATCTCTATGGAATAATCAACATTACCCAAGACGTCGCATGTTGCATTCAAAACATGATGCCTTATAGCATTTTATACAGATAAGTTATAAAAATAGTAAATAATCACTATTGAAACATGAAACATATGCATATGTATATATATATATATATATAACATATTTTATTCATACTTCTAATATTCTGTAAAAGAACCTAAATACATTCATCAATAAATAAATCAAGTCTAACATATTTGTACAATGATTGTTTATAACATTTATATGTATATTTCCAGGGAAATGAAAAAACAGATTCAATTTTTTCGTCAATTAAATAGTATATTGTGCAACTAGGGAAAAAAAAATTTATTTTGCGAGTGTGAAGTTTGATGCCCGAGCAAAGCAAGGGCATAACAATCACACGAGTAAAATTAATTTTTTTCCCGTTTCAAATACGTTTTTTTTCTACTAGAGCGTCAAAAAATGGATTTGTTTGCCCCGCGCGGGGCAATAAAATACACTTTATGACCCTATGACTCTTTCATTTCATTGAAAATTTCACTGAAAGAGTAACCTATTTTCAGCTATTCCGTCAGTGAGATTTGATACTAATTCTAATTTACAGAGTAAGTTTTATCAGATTTACAGTCTTTTCTAACATTTGCCGGAAAATTGTTTGGTCAGTCAGTTCAGGTTTTTATAAAACTTAACATTTTTTGATAATAGTTTTTCTGAACATCTCAAGACTTAAATCATGATCTTCCTATAATTATAGCTTGATTAAGAGCGGCCGCAGACTTGAAACATGGTTTCAAGAAAAACTTAAATAGTTTATTTTCAGTAAATTCTCAAGAGAGAATTTTATCCGACCCAACGAAGTAGAAAGCCTTCTTAACTCCTTCATGCTCCTGAGTGTACGTATATCATATACTTTCCGCTTGTATTTACAAGAGTGCATGCGGACAAATAAATATTAAATAAATAATAAATAAAGCAGGCTTTTTACGAAATTAATTCTTGGTTTCTTTCAGTCTCGAGCCAAATTCAGCACTCGCACTTTGTTCATAGAATGCTTCATCGTCAATATCCTTATTCAAATTAGAATTCTCAGTTTCATCATTTTCGTATTCATAGTCTTCATTGAAATTTTCTTTTTCTTTAGGAACCGATTGATTTTGGGTTTCTCTGTATTCGTCCGTATCGGGTACCATTATCCTCAGCGAATGCTTGTTACTTTCGCTGTCTTGTTGATTGTTCTGCCTATGTTGGAAACGCTGCTGTTGTTGATGATATCTCTGTTTCTCTTGTTCTTTTTCCTGAAACAGAGATTAAGATAATAGTATTAAAATTAATAAAGTAAATAATAATTCAGGACAATCAGCAGGTAAAAAGAGATTAAAGGAGATTGAATGATCAAATCACCTCCTCTTGACGAGATTGCTGTTCCCTAAACTTCTGTTGCTGGTAGGCCTGCTTGCGTTTTTCCTCAAAATGTTGCTGCTGATTGTAACTCTCCTCTTGCTCATTTCGTTGTTCATTCTCTGCGTATGATTCGTCTTTGTGATTCTCGGGTATAGGCTCGTCTTGTTGCACCTCATGTTGTTTTTTCAACTGACTAATAAGGTGACTATTTACGTTGCCAGCTGCAGCGAGAGCTGCTAGTTTTTCTGCTGCCTCTCGATTTGGAAGCGTTGTATAAAACTGAGTGGCTATACTACCAGGTTTGTTTACCTGTTTGAAAAGTAAAACCAGAAAATAATAATTGCTTCATCATAATTTTAATTATTGGGTTGGCAACAAAGGCATTTCGCTTTTTTCCGCTAGATGACTTTAGTCGTTCGAAGTCGTTCTTCTCCATTGCAAATTTCAGGCTGTATATGGTATTTGACGGCTGATGTTTCATCGATTATTTAGTAAAAAAAAAAGTTTCACGGTTTGTTGCTTATTTATTGTTTTGCATTGTTTTGAAATGGAGATTCCAGACGGTCATTTTTGTCACATTTTACTTTATTACTTCCGAAAAGGTAAAAACACAGTGCATTTAACAGAACACCAGTGCCAGAATTGGTTTGCTCGTTTTCGTTCCGGAGATTTTGACCTCAAAGATGCACTACGCTCTGGACGCCCAACTGAAGTTAATGACGACAAAATAAAAGCAATGATAGTAAATAACCGGCGTAGTACGACACGAGAAATCGCAGAGAAGCTTAGCATATCACATACATGCGTTGAAAGACATTTAAAACAACTTGGTTACGTAAATAAGCTCGATATTTGGGTTCCTCACAAATTGAACGAAATTCAACTCACCAAACGAATTTCCATTTGCGATTCACTGCTGAAACGTAACGAAACCGATCCATTTTCAAAGCGAATCATAACGAGCGATGAAAAATGGGTTGTTTACGATAACGTCGTGCGAAAAGGATCATACAGCAAGCGAGATGAGCCTGCACAATCGACATCAAAAGCCAATATTCATCAAAAGAAGGTTATACTGAGTGTCTACACAGAGAGAAATTTTAGGTTTCACTGACCAAAGTTTTTTTGTTAAAATCGTCTTTACAAAAATTTTAAAGTTCTCATGACAATTATGGTAGTGGCTGTCATACATTGGAAAAGTGTTTACTCCAACTGCAAGGAACGTTACTGAGACCACGATTCTGTTACTTGAAATACCATAGCGCTGCGGTTATAGGAACCAAAGTCCATCGTAAAGCCGCGCATAGAGTTTAGTTAAAATGACTAAGTCTACGGACAGTAAATACCCAGCCAAAATTATTTTTGAGGTTATAGGTATGGTTCTCTTAGTTATTAAAATACGAATTCAATTTGATTAGAAAAAATAAAGTTTCACCGAAAAGATCTAAGAAAAATAATCCGGTATAATGATATTTATGATAACTTTCGTCGATTAAGTTAAAAAATTGTCACTTTTTTCATGACCATGAACTTTTTTTGACTGACTATAGTTTTGACAAAATACGACGAGACAGCAACATTGGAACGCATTGCATTGTCCCCGAACAAAATCGTTTATCATTTAGAAAGAATTGTCAAACTATATTTATAATAGAATTATTTACCTGATAATGCTTGGCACGGTGAAATATAGTCCAGGAATCGAGAACGAGAATTGGCAGGATTCAAATTAGGCTCCATATCTTTTTGGAAGTAACTACTTATCTCCAGTGCAGTGCAAGTTAAATTGTGTGACTATTACAAGATTTAATAGTTGTCACGACAGGCTTACCTCGTTGTAAAAAATGAAAGTTATACTTGATTTGTCTAGCGCAACAGCGAACGCTGCGGTTGTAGTAACCAAAGGAGCTTGGCAGTACACATAAAGAAAATGTACGTGTACTAACCGTTGGGGTACGTATAAAGCTCATTCTAATCATCAACTTTGGTCATAACAACCGAATACACAAAAAAGTCCAAATTACTGTCATGATAACTATAAAAGTAGTAGCTTCTCTCAACTTTTTTGGTCAAGGCAACTACTGTACAAAAAATTTATGTGCTATGTGCACAGGAACCAAAGCCGATTTCTCTCAGTGTAGTGGGATTTCAAAGGTGTTGTTTATTTTGAGCTGCTCCCAAGGAACCAAACTATTAATTCAAATGTCTACTGTCGTCAGCTAATGAAATTGGACAAAGAAATACATCTTTGGTCACTCGCAAAAAATTATTGGAGTTAGGCTGGGAAGTGATTCCTCATCCACCGTACAGTCCTGACCTTGCACCATCCGATTATTATTTATTCTGTTCACTTCAAAACCATTTAAATGGAAAAACATTCGATTCAAATGAGGCTGTCAAAAATGAGTTGATCCAGTGTTTTGCTTCTAAGAATCAAACTTTCTACAAAAGCGGAATTATGAAGCTGACTGAAAGATGAAAAAACGTCACCGAACACAATGGTCAATACATAATTGATTAATGTTTGTTATTTGTATTAATAAATTTGCTTTGAAAATCATGAAAAAAAACGAATGACTTTGATGCCAACCCAATACCACTATTAAGTCTTACCTGATTATAATACGTTGACTGTCCTCTTTGATTCGATGTTTGTTCATACTCAATATTATTCTCCTGCTGATCTGTTATCTCAGCTGGATAATTAACATTGTTAGCAAAATCTTGAGCTCCAGATATTTCCGGTTCGAGATTATAGTCAGCAGTAACTCTACCAGACCCATAGTCTTGGCCAATTAAGATCTGCTGTTGCTGCTGCTGCTGCTGCGGTCGTTGATGTTGTTTTTTGTTATCTTGCTCATCATAATTGAAAGAATGCATCTGAGGCTGAGAGAACCTGGACAAGCCATTGGCGTCAGTTTGAAAGAATTGACCCAGTTGTTGCTGAAGGATGTGTTGTTGGAGCTGAGGTTGCTGACCAGTTGTATATTGTTCTGTAAGTTGTTGGGGAAAAGTATTCAATAAGTCGTAAAGTTGAGTTGCCGAAAGAGGAGGTCCAGCTGGAGCTGGATGCCCAACATGAAGGTCAGGAAGCTGTTGTCCTTCGACGGATGCTGCTTGACTTGCCGTTCCGGGAAAACCAACTGCCAGAGAACTTTGGAGATTTGTTTGCATGGGTAGATTAGATTGTCCAAAGTTAATAATGTTGCTTCCAATAAGACCAGTGTTTGAAGCAGGAACGTGATTTAGGTAGACTTCGTTCACTTGCAGTTCAGGATTTACAGCTGTCGATAGTCTTGTTGAATCGAATTCGGAGGTAAAGTACGTTGGAGGTATTGTGTGATAATCTTTTATATTGATGTCGTTCGTTTCTGTAACTTCGTATTGATTCTGTGTTGGCGTTGGCGTTGTCACTGGTCTCTGCGGTGTTATACTTGTCCCTATAATATATTAGTAAAACACATTTAATATTATCTTATAACACAATTTAAAATAATCAAAAAGTGCTTACGAACGTTTTAGTTGGATTCTTATAAAATTTGTAAAACTCTCAAATTACTATTGGGAGTAATTTTTTACCTGGAAAATTGATATTATAATTAGACTCAAAAGGTCGTCGGTGTGAGCTATCTTCATGATTCGCTTCGACTGCTTTTCCTTCGACTAGATTGTATGGTTTATCAGCAGGGCTTAAATTCGGAGCAGGAATCGTGTGAATAGGTCCTTTATCGTCATCAAAGCCCCCTCGATGGGTGGGTGGGATTATAACAGCTTCTGGTCTATATTCCGGACTGTATTCAGGGACTTTACTTAGTGAATGAAACTCTTTTACTGGTGGGCGCTGAGGCAAAGCAGCATGATTGTTTAAAACACCAATTACAGGAATTTGATGAGTTTTCCAACCACTAGGCATTCCATTGAAAACTGGGGGACGTCGAATTCTGTGAAGTATAGGAAATCATTGTAGGATTGTTCAGAGTTGTTATTGAATTTTGAATAAAATTCAAATGCATTTTAATATACTATTTACCTGTAATTATTGAACTTCATGTGAGGAGGAGGTCTCTTGGGAAGATAGTTGGAGTTAACATGAACGGTATTTCCCATTGAAATTCTCGGTCCGATGGGCCATGATTTCTTGTAGATCTGAGGAGGTTGGAGAGGCAGAGGTCTACGAATTTGATACCTCGCTTCAGAAAGGCAAACACACATGGCCAGTAACCAGCCAATCCACCTTGCCGCCTGCAATTTAAATAGAAAGCTAGTTGATGTTACGGATGCCAAGCTGTAATATCGAATCAGTGGAGACATTGTTGAGTCTCGAGAAAATTATATTCAGCGAAACGAAAGACAATCCAGGGTTATTTAAATTTGAAAAATAAATGTCACTGACTATTTTTATTGTCTCCGTCTAAATTATAGTACTATGTTGTGTATTATTTCCGACAATTCCATAGAAAGTGGAATGAAATTAAAAAACCCCATCGATCAAGTTTATTATCCGTGACCGTCAAATTTAATGTTTCATAGTGACGTGAAAATTATGGTTGAGAAATGTGATTGTCAAAAAAAATTGATTGTTTGAATTAAGTATGTTTTGTTTGATTCTTTGATTTAAAATGACTTGTGAATTCTCATTATAACGAATTTTTAACATTGATTGGCTTGGAATTCCGATTGTATGCAATCAATTTTCAACCGATTTGACAATTTATATTACAGTTATATTTGATTTTACGAGCAGTAATGAAATGTAAAAATTGCGAGAAATGTGATTTAAAATCGTCTGATTCGTTTTTTTAAATCTAATAAACCTGCGTTTGTAATGTTTATTACCGGGCATTGAGAAAGTTTGATTTATTCGTCCTTTCTTTTTTAATGAAAGAGACACAAACAACGTTTCAAATCACATAATTGTTTTGTTATATTATGGCTTATAATTTATTAGGAACATGGATTAAGCTGTGGTGTACAAATTTAATGAGATATATGGGAATAATTTCAATTAACGCAAAAAAGGTTTCGTCAATATGGATTTTCTTCTAAAGCGGATCAAGTTTGCAATTCGATGTGAATGTGATGATTGCGACTATTATAAAAATTATGAGTACTTAATTTCCTTCATAAAAACAAATTGTCGAAGAAATAATGAACGATAAAATTAAAATATTATTGTACTATAGTAATAAAATAATATATTGTTTCCACAAGATCTTGGCTAGTAAAATCAACTAGAAAAGTAATTGTGCCAACCAATAAAGTAGCTGTGACATATTTTACAAGTTATAGGAGTAGGTACAACTAAATATTTCTTCAGTATATAATTAAAATTAAAAACTGTCATAGTTAGAAATAGGATGCATTTGAAATAAAAAAATTTGCTTTATTTAAACTTCCAAACTAAAGTACCGTCAGAGTAACCTGCACGATTATGTAAACTAGATCTTTCTACAGACTTAAGGGGGGAAATCCATGTAAAAATTTCAAAAAATCGATTTTTTTTTTATAATCTGAAAAGCTGCTCAGTTTTTTAAAGACTCAGAAGGACTATTGTATGGACCTGGGATTGCAGATTAATCGGTAATTAACTAAAACTGGTTGTTATACTGTACTAAAACTTTAAACGCGATTATCTCGAAACTGTATTTTTAAAAACTACTCGTGTTGTAATTCAAGAAGTTATTTACCGATTTGTCTGAAATTTTGAGAGGCTTTTCTCTACATTATTATCGGAAGGATAAACCTAAAATTTCAGATATTTCGCGTTAATAAAATACTTTTTGGGGGTCAAAAATGTCGAAAAACTAGCCCAAAATTCTAACTTATTTTTCAAAGGCTTATTTTATATTGAATTTTATGTTTTTTTAGTGTTATAGGTTTATCTTTCCCGTTAATATGTTATAAAAAGAAAAAAATTTAATTTTTTTGTTTCAGATCAATGGTTAATGTGTGATAAATAGAGCACTTTTGGACCTCGCGCCGAAGACGACAGACGAAAAATTATCCTGAACCGGCATTTTGGAAGGGAAAAAAAAAAAGTTTTTTTCATACTTTAGAAAGGTTAAATAAAGTTATGTTAAAAATTTAAAACAATAAAATTATTTTATCACCTTCAAAAACATTTTTAAAATATGACTGATTTTGAGGCGTTTACATGGACTTCCCCTCTTAATAAGCAATTTTCAGTAATATCAGGATGTTTCGTCACTTGTAATTTCCTTTTTGCTTGTCAGAATTTAATGACAACAATGATTGTCAAAATTGATCTGAAAAACATAGAAACGATGCGGATAAGATTAAAAAGTGACACTCACATTTTCTCTTGATGGTTTTACCCCGATAATTCAAAAACCTAATGGCCCTTAGAATTGTAGAAAATTGACTGATTGAAACCGGAAGTGTTGGTCGTTTGCGGTACCGCATATCAATGCATACCTATATTTTGTTCTCCCTATAATACAAAGAGCGGTTTTTTTCTTGCCAGGTCCCCACGTACGCACTTATATTTCAATGTCCAACGAGTCAGCACGTGGTGATGTCAGGCAAATGGTCAGGTAGCTCAGTGTAAAAACATGTTTTACAAAGAAGCGTGGTGATTCGCCGACAAAGTGGAACGTTGTGCTACATCCTTACGTATAGGAAAAGCGAGTCTAAGCCGCCAACACTAGTAAAGCAGATAAATATATAGGCATTGCTGAGAAGGAAGTAGTTTCAAGAAATTGCCTTCCGATCAAGCGGATTAGAAACCTTGACCGTTTGTAGAGGACGAGTAAGATCAAATTAACACATCCATTATGTTTTTTTTATCAGCCAGCTCGTAAATAACTTTTTTTTTATCTGAGATTTATTATTGTGCTACGGAAGAACATATGCTCTATATTTTCTTTAAATGAGTATCAAAACTCTCCAGATGATTATTTTGCTATTGAAAAGCGCCGAAAACAATTTTTTGTGTAAATTATTATGCATATGAAACATCTAATAAGGTAAACCAGGGCAAAGTTGTTTTTCGAAATAACATTACTATTTCCCAACTATTTTTATTTTTTCGCATAGGATAAATCAATTTTATAAAAAGAATCATATTATGAAGAAACATTTTAAAATTTTACGCTAAACTGTTGAAAATCTTATCAATTTTAATAGACTTTAATATACAAGTGATAGATTAAAATTAATATATTTGTATATTATATAAAATGAATATACATTCATATCGAATTTAATAACTTTTCAATCAAAATATATTAAAATTAACAAACCTTATTAAAATATATATACATGTGTATTAAAATTCAAATAAAAGTTTGAATTTGTTAAGATGGAAGTATTTTAAATCTAATATACGTTACTGAAAAAAACTTCCATTACATGTAATGAAAGTTTAATACAGAAATTTTCTAACAGTGTACAAAAAGAACTCATGGGAAAAACAGTTTTGATGTCGAAAGAATGGAAGATCTGCTGACTGGAATATTATGGTTGTGATATGAGTTTATATAATCATAGTATAGAAATTTGATACTTTGATAGAAGAAAGATTATTTTATCACATAATTATAAAAATTAGGCTTGATTCGATTCTAAACTATCTTGGATTTAGAGAATAACTGAGACTTCACGTCTGTGGCAAAGTTATCTAGAAGAAATATTTGACAAATTTCTGGATGATAACTGGAATGAATAAATAATTAATCTTTTTAAAGAAAAATGAAGCGGATATTCCCTACTGGTATGACAAATATTACGCTTTTAAACTGTATGCAGCATAAATCCAATGAATAAAAGATTCTACTAATGATATAATTATTTTAACGAAAAAATAATTTTTATATATCGTTACTTTTACAATGTATAAATGGCAATTAATAGAACTATGAAATGGTTGGGAGTAATTAAATAATTAATTAGTTGTCTGATTGAAATGATACATTCAGAAAAATGATTTGATTGACTCGAAGAAAATTATTGGTTTGGAAGAATTCCTATGATGTAAAAAAATGATTTATTTGAATTAAATAAAATTTATTTGATTTAAACAAAGTATCTTTAAGCCAAATAAAATTTTTCCACATCAAATAAATTTCTGTCATAAATCAAAGATATTATATCTTTGGCTATATAAAAATGCAATAATTTTTTGTTTTTGATGAAAAATTTATTTGATTCAAACCAATTTTTATTTGAACCGAAGGTATTTTGTTTGAATAAAACAAATGTTATTTAATTCAAATAAATCTTTTGTTTGAATCAAAAAAAGCATTTCAAACAAATTATTTTCTTCCATTCAATCGAATTTTATCCCTGAGTAAAGAATTTATGAATTAAGTTCTGGGAGAAAGAGAAAAACTAAAATTTGTTTGATGTAAACAAAGTATCTTTGAACCAAATAAAAATTTGTCTAAATCAAATAAATTTCTGTCATAAATCAAACGAATTGTTTGCTTGTTTTGATGAAAAATTTATTTGATTCATACAAATATTTATTTGTCCCAAAGATATTTTCTTTGAATCAAAAAAAGCCTTACAAACTAATTATTTTCTTTCATTTAATCAAATATATTTTTTTTTTAGTGTAATTAAACACAAAAATATCTTGTATATAATAATTTGGGTCTTGGGATAAGAAAAGAACGCATCAATAACGCGTTATATTAACTTTTTAGAGAGCAATAAATGTTAACTCAAAAAGTTTGCCGCGGATTATCGACACATAAAGAATCAAAATATTTATGTAAAGGTAATAAATAATTTTATGAGATCAGTAGAATTCAATCGATGTATGAAATAATTCAGAAACTGCCGGGGAATTTTTATGATAGAATAGTGAAAGCAATAATAAAAAAGAAGAGCCATTTGATCTGATTGTGAGATAAGAGGAAAGTGATATTTGCAAAAGACTTATAAGACCAGTTCACCTAGATTATCGAGAAAAGAAAACAGGATTCGCATCAAAGTTGTCGCAGTGTGACCTTCAGTATTATATCGTATTCTTCAAAAGTAATCGGATGATTAATGATTATTCATGAATAGGAAAGTAGCACCCGTCTGATAATGAATTAGTGGTGCGAATATATTGGGTGTCAACTGCTTTCTACGCTCATTAAAATTTTGCACTGTAATCAACACTATCAATTCAACTGATCTACCTTTCATGACATATAAATAATATCTGTGGCAAAAATTTAACAAGCTCTTGATTAAAAATTGATTATTTATCCAATAAAATATATCGGTCGATTGAATTTTCTATGCAAACAATATTTGATTTAAATTCCTCATGTAATTCTTAAAAACTAAGGGAAATTTTCATCGAGCATGATATGAATTGAAGGGTGGAGGATTGTCTGACTAAAATAAGTCAGTTCCACTCATTTTCAGAATAAACTTATATAGAAGAGACAACTGATTTAAATGAGTTTTTTTAACGGTCAACATGAAAACTCTCGACGGGCTTATTGAAATAGAAATTGTGCACTTGAAAGATAGATTCTATTTTTTTAAACTTTGAAAATACGTAAATTACCTGCTGAAAACATTTTCTATCTGAAAATTCTAACTGAATTAGTTCTTCCACTATATTTCACAAGCTAAGGTATTCTTTAATTCGATAAATATAAAAAACATCTAAATCTTTTATTATCGAGAGTTATAATTTTTTAGAAAGTTTTTATGAATGGAAAATTTTTACCTTCATGGCTCTGGAGCTATTTTTTGAGTGATAGTCGCGATTCCGTTATCCAGATTTCAAAACTTGTTTTAGATCGCGAAAAGATGAACCGGAAGTCGGGCAAAGCACGACACTGATCCGGTAACGTCTAGCCTGTGATGATTGACCGGCAAGGAGCACTGACTGTTCTGCACGCAATTAGGTCATTGTCCTTCATTTATACTCTCGACTGGGGAATGTTGGTATGTATCTTCGAAGTCCGAACGCGCCTCCTACCTTGCTCGCTTACCTATTAGTCATTCTCAAATACTAAATGAGAATTGAGTAGAGAAAAGCTTACCATCTGTAAAGCATCTTGAACTCAGAACCTCAGACTGCAACTCGTCTTTTACGACATTTCGAGTATAAAATCGTTCTTACCTAAGAACAGTAGAGCAAGCCTTAAAAGTAATACAAATGAGAATATCTTACGATCATTATACTTTCTTTGCAATTGCTCGAAGCAGTTAAATTTTATTTTTAATTTGTTTTTTCTCTTTCTTCCAGAAATTAATTTATAAATTTTTCACTCATGAAAAAAATTCGATTGAATAAAAGAAAATAATTTGTTTGAAAGGCTTTTTTTTATTTAAAGAAAAGATTTGTTTGAATTAAATAACATTTGTTTAATTCAAACAAAATATCTTTGGGCCAAATAAATATTTGTTTGAATCAAATAAATTTTTCTTCAAGAAAAACAAATTATTGTATTCTTATATGGTCAAAGATATAATTTGTTTGATTTGAGGCCATGGATGCATCGGACCACGTGAAAAAATTATGCATTTATAAGTTCATTGAAGATAACTTTTTTAATTTACAAAAGATCTTTTTGAAAATTTGGGAAACGTTATAAAAGACAACAAATTACGTCTTTTGACTTCTATTTAGCAAAAATTTTGAAAAAAATTTGAAAAGATATCAATAATTACAGTTGACTGTAAAAAATTTTGCAAAATTTTTACTTTAACAAAGTTGACAGACGTTCCTCATCGTCTTCTTTTGTACTTTCCAAATTTTCAAAAAGATATTTTGTTAAATAAAAAAGTTATCTTACATGCACTTTTAAAGGAAAATGGTCACGTGCGGTCTGGTTAATCAATGGCCTTTAGGCAGAAATTTATTTGATTTGAACAAATTTTTATCTGGTTCAAAGATACTTTGATTGAATTAAACAAATTTTATTTAAGGAGATCCGCCACCTTTAATTGGTTTATTTTTGATGTTTTATACATTTTTCAAAAATGATATTTTTTTATTCTCTATACATTTCTGAGTATGTGCGTACATTTTCAAGGCAATCTGATTTTTTTTCTTGGGAAAATAAATAAAATTTAAAGTTACTACGATTTACGAATAACGCGTTTTTAGCGAAAATTCGCTTTTTACACAAAATAGTTTGTTTATTTATTTATTAATATTACTGAATCATATGGAAAATAGTATATAAAAGGTATCCCTAAAAAGCACAATATATATATATTGCCTTTATGTACATACATATATGATTTAGTAACACAATGTTGGCTGCGCCTGCCTCTAAGTATAACTTTACTTTAAACTTCCTATTCCGCAAGTTGTGATTTTCCGTATTTTTGCAACATATGTTTGAATAAAATCTGAAGTAATAGACACAGGCCTTTGAAATTTTCACCACTTATTCTTTGTTATATTATCAATACTTTTGGATGTGGAAAGCACTCTAACTAAGAGAATAACTACAAAATTGTTTTTTTTTTATATTTTGGGATATTTTGATTTTATTTTATTTGTAACTTGTTTTTAGTCATGTTACCTTATTTTTCTATACCCAAAAAGTTGCTACGCATTGTAAGAAACAAAATAAAAAAAGAATCATGACAATTGGTTAAGAAACAAAAAAGTTATTCAAAGTCAAAAAATGTAAAAAAAATGCGTAAAAACTCAAAATTTTTAATTTATAAATACAGAAAGGTGCTGGAACTTTAAAAATTTCTCAAAACCTTTCTAAATGAAGTTATAAACATAAAATAATTATAATTAAATACAATTCACACTTTCTTTACTGTTGTTCTCACCTTATTACAAGCAACATTTATTAGGATTCGATATAATAATTAATCTTCGTGATACTTCAATCACTCGATCAACAATTACACATTACATTCCGGGATGATATTACAATTTTTAATTATGATATATCAAATCTCCACATCTAATACACTAAACTCTGTTTCAAAATGATAAAGTTTTATTTCATATATATGGGTATTTTAAAATTTGTAAATATCAAATCTTTAAGCTTCAATTTATTCGGAGTAACTACTTTCAAATTTAAATTCTTTCAATTTACAAACGTTTTAAATTAAAAATAAATCATTTCTTCAAATCAAAGAAAGTCTTTCAAGCAAATAATTTTCTTTGATTCAATCAAATCTTTTTTCAGAGTGTTCACTCAATTATCATGTTTTTTATTTTACTGTTAGGAATTGATTGGAAAGAAACTTTTCTAATTACTTTTTAGAGAGGGAGTGAAAGAGATGGGGGAGGGGTCATATTTTCACTGCATGCTTAGCATCCGGGTTAACACTGCTATCTGATAAATTCAATAAATACAACATTGAATCAATTTCTCTCTAAATTAGATAATAGTTCATCAGCTGCGATGGCTGCGACTTTGTTTGGATTAATATTTTTTGTGTGGGTTGAGAATTTTTAAAATCTTTTGGAATGTTTCTCAAACTGTAGATCGAACACTCATGTTGATCTGGAAAAGCAATAGCAATTTTTTCAAAGATATTTTAGCAGATTTAATAAATTTTCAACATGTAAGATATTTAACAGAACTGATAAAACTTCACCTGCGGATTATACATACTCTCTAAATTTGAATCAGTGAAAATCTACTGATTATCAGTGAAATTTGACTGATTCAAATAGCTAAAAAGAGGTTACTGTAAATCAGTCAAATTTCACTGATTATTTCAGTGAAAATTGACTGATTTGACAGTGAAAAATATTTTTTTCACAGATGAATCAGTGAAAAGGCAAATCGCTGATTCAATCAGTGAAAATTTGACTGATTCAGATTTAGAGAGTATATACTGTGTGTTTTTGACCTCATTAATTCCTTCTCACATCAAGTGAATTTCAATTGTCACGCGTATGTTTCTTGAATGGAGGATGAAAAAAGTTTTGAGGCATACAAATCTTATTGTATGTGCGTTGATAATATTATAACAGTAGAAATAAGAGAAGTTTTCTTCACAAGAATTAAGTGAAGCGCATGTCAATTTTTTATATAGACTTTTGATAAAACATTTATATAAAACGTCTTTGATGCTTTTCTGGTAACAAAAATTAGAATAAAATCTAAAGTATTAGACACAGGTATTTGAAATTATAAAAAATAATTACAACAAATTTGCCCGCTTTGCGGGCACATTCTCATCGCGTGCTTCGCACTCCGTTCTTTTGGACCTCGCGCTTAGCGCTCGGTCTTATGCTTTTCGCATACATTTAAGTTTATTTCTTATAATTTGATACTGAAGCTCAAACCAATTTTATAATAATATTACAGATGATGTGAATTACACATTTTCTCAAAGTCACTAAATTTCTTTTTGAATTTAAGTGAAACAGGAAATTCAATTTACTTAAGGCTCTATCAGCCTTAAGGAACACATTCTCATCATGACGATCGCGCTTTACGCTCGATTTTCTGTATACATTTCAGTAACTATTTAATAAATTACATGATTAAAATAATTTATTTTCTTCCAAATCTCTAAAAAAGGAAAAACAATCGTAGACTTTATTTAAGGAAACGATTTTGCAGAACAACCCTTATTTCGTATCTCACATATATTGCTGAAAAAAATGGAATTTTTTCAATATTTAAAATCAAAATATAAAATACACATCCTGTCGAGAAATATCTTTATGAGAATTTGTAGACCTAATTTAGGCAAATCATTTTCCATCTAAACGTTTTTTTTGTATCTCACATATTTTGTCTAAAAAATGGAATTTTTGAATTTTAATCGTATTTTTGGAATTGAAACGAAAAATATAGTATATGTTTTATCAGAAACTGTGTGAGACAAAAATTTTAGATCTTTTTAAAACGAACAACTTTGCATTATTACGTTTTTTTGTATTTCACATATTATTGTTAAAAAAAAATTGAATTTTGGATTTTCAATTGTATTTTTTTAAATTAAAAAGAAAAATATGCATCTTATGAAAAAATGTTGCAATTCAAATTTGTAGATCTTAATGTAGAAAATAATTTTGTATGATAACTTCTTATCATACCTCGTATAATTTAACTGTAAAATGGAATTTAGATATTAACTTTTTTCGAGTTTTAACCTACTATAACTTTCCTAATTTTATTTTAATTGAAAAATGTTATTAGGATAATTAGTATAGAGATTTATGGGCACTATCAGAAACCAGTATTAAAATTTTGGAATTTTTCAAAAACACAAAAAGTGCTCCTATTTTAAGAATTTTGGTCGGATGTGGCTGGTTAACGAATTTGTCCTTACTTTTTCGGTGCCGATAAAGTGTGCCCAAGCTCAATTCAATCTGGTAATTCTATCGAGAGTTATCAAGTATACGACCTACTACAGACAGACAGACAGGCACTTTCGTAAAAACCACTTTTTCTGACTCAGGGGGTCTCAAAACGTAAAGATTTGATAACAATTTCGAAAGTCATTTTTCACATAAAACTAATACATTCTCATCATGATGAGAATGTAAAAAATGTCTATATTATGGAATACTTTTATTTATTTTTTACTTTTATTTGTAACTTTTTTTTGAGTCATTTTACCTCATTTTACATATCCAATGACAATTTATTAAAAAACGAAAAAGTTATTAAAAGTCAAAAAATGTCAAAAAAAGCCCAAAAAACTCAAAATTTGTAGTTTAAAAATATATAAAGGTGCTGGAATTTTTAAAAAACCCCTATACCTTTCTAAATAAAGGTACTAAACATTAAAAAAATTATATATAAGATCTAAATTCAAAAAATAAAAATATTAAAAGTGGCATATCCCCTTAAACCATTTTTAATCTCTAAAATTGAAATGCAATATTTAAAAAGTGAATTTAACTTTGACTGGAATAAATAAAAGTCTTACTCTTAAAAGTGGAATAGCAGTATAATCTAAATTAGTTGGAGCTGATATACAATAATATATCTATATTTCGTCCCCTTTATGCGAAAACCATGAATGTGCATAATCAAAGTGTTGAGAAAAACGAAGGAAACTGATTTCAATTTTCGATACAATTTAAATAGTGTAGTTTTCAATCTAAATGCATTCTTTTTTCAATTGAATTTTTTATTCTAATTTTGTTATAATTGTAATTAGTTTTCTTCGTTTTTCTTAAAACTTCGATTTTGCACATTCAAGCCCAAGTGCGAATTGACGAATCTGAAAATACGGCACAATATTGGCCCAATCACGGCAACCAACAGTCGGCTATTGTCAAGTTATAGGTCAAGTGCTGGGCCGACGACGACGGCCTTTGCTGACTGTTTAAATTTACCGACCTTCAGCCGAAACATGGCCCAGTATCGGCCCTATACCAAGCCGATTGTCACTTTTACTATGGCATCCAGTTCCGGAAGTAGAAGAGCCAGAGTCTGGTCTATTCACGGTATGTATCACTTTTACCACGGCAAACCATTCTGGAAGTGATAAAATCAGAATTCGGCACAGCATCGGTCCGTTATTGTGCCAAAAACAAGTGTTGGCGACCAGAGTTTGGGCCATAATTCACCACCAAGTGCATACCAGAGTTATCATTCCAGCAACGGCAAGATATTGGCAACCGATCTTCAGCAAATTTTTGGCTATGTTGGGCCAGTGTTAGGCCGTATCTAACTTCGCACTTGAGTGGTTTTCGCATAAAGGGGACGATATGGAGTTTCTGAATTTGAATTTTTAAATACTATTTTCAACACTGAACCCCTGCCTGTCTGAGTTCAGCTGAATCTAAAAAAAAGTTAGTAGAACTTGTAAACGAGAAAAAGGTAGACTGCCACTTTATTGGGTAAAATTCAGAAAAAAGTTTACTGGCACTTTGAATGGATGTCCATTTCACTACAGATGTTACACCAATCTGGTGTTATAAGGCTTCAAACTTCTAACACCATTACCACTCCCTTTTTTCATATTCAAAATCTCGACCTCCCACACTATTTCAATTCACACTGCAAATTTTTAACAGTGTATATTTCCTGTAGTATTATAAAAATTTCTTATCATTTAGAATGGCTGTAAAGGCCGGATGTTTATATTTTCATATCTATTTTATAGTGATAGTGTCAGTTAAAAGTACAGACTTTATAGATAAATTTTTGTAGGCCAAGTATATAATATCATCTTAAATATGGGCTATACGATTTGAGAATTATTTAAAAAAAAAAAAAAAAAATGTACCGTTTTTATAATCAATTCAGATAGGTTTAAGGCCTAAGATACCGGTTCTGCTATTTAAAAGTTTTTAAAATTAAAATTTAGCTATCGAGCTCTGATCCTTTTCAAGGCTGTAGAAGTTTTAAAAATTTTGTAACATTTTAATAATAGAATAGTTCAAAATTTCAAGAATTCGACACTGTTCAAACCCTTAAAATATAAAAAACGACCAGATTTGGACCATAAAAATTTCTTAAAATAAATGATTATGAGAAACCAAGAAATCCCATGTGGAAAAGCCGACTGGGGCCAGACTGGGTTCCAATCAGATTGCACATTCACCAGGCTGGCCCCAGCTGGGCTGTCTGACTGGGACCCATTTTGGGTTGTAACGCTCAGCCCGACCAAAGCCCATGTTTGGGAAAATTGATTGGGCCTAACTTGTGCAATCCGTTCCCTGCCCAGATAATAAATGGGTTTTAAATAGGTAGTTGTTCTTTTGCCCAGTAAAGAAATTGTTAGAACTGAATTCTGCTCGATTTCACCTTCATCTGTGGAATGCTGATGTTCGGAAAAGTTTGGAGTTTGTTTTGCAATAAACAACACTCAAAATTATAAACTTCATGTCTTACTTTTAAGCTTTTAAGTTTAGGAAAACATAACCTCAAAATTCGCACGTCTGCATGCGATTTTTCGTTCCACTACGTTATAAAAAGAAAAATTCACTTTTATCAACGCATCAATTTCTGTCTTATTTATTATTTTAGGTCTCTGATAAACTAAATATATTTAAATATTTTTTAAGTTATTTAATTTTTCTTAGTTGAATTTAAAAAATATTTATTCTAACTTACCATCATCAGAACTCGAATTTTCTCTAGCTGCCGCCTTAAATGCCTGAATTGCTCGATGTTTTTTCACCCGAAAACGCAATTGATTATTAGCACGTCGCTTTTTATCCATTTTTGTATAATTATAAAACAGTGATTAGTATACTTTTTCTAAAACCTTCAACGTTATATGTGCGTTTGTATACTTAATTACTTTGGGTGGCTACCAAATAGGGGGCATATTAGTAGATTTCAATTATAGTATACTATACTGTATTATTACTATTGTTTTTTTGGAACATGGGTATTAATTGGTGTTCCCATTTGGGGCCGATTTGAGATGCCCAACCAAGACCCATACATGGGGCGCCAAGTTGGGCCCAGCTTGGAGCCCAATAATAAATTGGGCTAAGTTAGGAAAATTTCCACACGAGATATGATTCAAAATTTCAAGAATTCGAGATGATTCAAACCCTCACAATATAAAAAAACGACCAAATTTGGACCAAAATAATCGTTTATTGTAAGAAATTCTTTTGGTCCAAATTTGGTCGTTTTTTTATATTTTGAGGGTTTAAACCATCTCGAATTCTTGAAATTTTGAATTATACCTTTGTTTGGACATAATGATTCGGATTCGAATTTAGTTTTGTATTACAAGAGTTTTGTAAAGTATAAAGTCCTGTTAATTATATGAGTATATAAACTGTTTAATACATGAACCATAAACTCAATTATATATTTATTTTATTTTTAATAGAGTAGATGGATTACCATTCAGTCATTTACTTTTTTTCTCTTATATAAGATTAATCCGAAAGAAAGTAAATACCTGGGGTATCTAATACCTACTGCTTGGAAGTTTAAGAAAGAGATGATTATCTGTGACATAACATTGAGTCGAAAAATCTAGATGCTAACTCTTAGTATCCTAGATATTAAAACTTATTATCTAGGACTGAAAAAATGAGTCTGTTAAATTAACAAAATGTTTTCTTCGTATATAAAAGAAAATTTGGTTACCACAATCTATTTTTCTGAATGTATTTGACATTGAGAAATGAATTATTATTCTGAAATTCATTCTAATATATTCGGTATAGTTTCCAAAGTTCATGTCCAGTACAGTATTTTTTTATAAAATTAATTTAATTGAAATTACTGTATCAATGTACATAATCTCTAAAGAATTATTGCGATATGAGCCATCAATTTACTTTCGTGAAAATTCCTATTTATTGTTTGTCATTTTTCACTAATTTCATTTATAATTATAAATTTTCCAAAAAATTAATTGATAGAAAATGACTAATAATTAATAGAAATATTCATCAAAGTAAATTGATGGCTCACTTTTCATTAATTCAGATTGAAAGAGTTACATACTTACATATATAGTTGTATTAACTATTAATTAATTAATTAAAATTTTCTATTCTCGATTGCCATCGTTTACCTTCGCAGGTGCTCAATACATGATACACAAATTTTAATGCAATAAAACAAAATTCGATCACTAATTTGAATTTTTGTCATTAATAGATGCACTGAATTTGATTGTTTTATTTATTGATACAACTTTTTAGAAATAAATTTTTACATTATTGAATTTGTGATTTGAAATTTTGTAATTGACGAGATGATGAAGATTTTTTCGCGAAAGCAGATCATTGAACTTTCAAATAGCTATTTAAAATTTTTAATGAGCTGCAAACAGTGTTTTATTATTTCAATCATTAGGTGAATGGATACCCCATCCAAGAATTCCCTGGAGTTTCAACTTTTATGAAACACTGATACTAAAGCGACGTACTTGGGAGTCCGGTTGACCGACTTGGCTTTTGTGAAACTCTTCCTTTAATGTATATAATCGATTCCACTGTTGAGAAGGAAAGATCGTCGATCTCAAATGTAATCTATTAAAACTTATATGTATTATTGTACATTTTTAAAAGTTAAAATGTATTTCCATTTTTTTTTGTTATTAAAAATCAGTACCTTTTTCTATATATCAGAAAATTTCAATTTTCACATTATAGACATTTCGAAAAAGCCTAATCGAATTTTCGTTTGTTTTTGCATTTTTAACATATTTTTATTTCATATTTCAAAAGACACTTATAAATAAATTTTGTAATCTTCAAATAAAACTTATTTTTTTGTAACCAATATAAAAATAGAGGTTTGTTTGATACAAATAAAGTTCTTCACTGGCTGTGAAATGAAAAATAATATTGGGTAAGGATGAATAGCATGTAGAGATTAGTAACCAGGGAGCTTTTTTAAATTCAAAAAATATTTATAGAACCACTGAGCGTGAATTGAGCCGCCAAGGGAAAAAATAAGTATTCGAGGGTGAGTATATTTGCATAGATATCAAAATCTTATTAGTAAATATCAAATAAGAATTAATTTTTTTATATTCTTCGAACAGAAATTTTATTTAAAGTAAATAAATTTCATTTACAATAAATAAGAAGTATATTCAACGTAGTTATACAATGTATATGGGATAAACAAATTTCTTATTCATACAAATAAACTTTAAACATTTTGAGAAAAATAAAAAATATGCTCTAGATTGCTGAAAAATATTAATGTAGAATTGTATAGGATTGCAGGTAACTATATTTTCGAAGGAGTCTTTTTCTTTCTTTAGAAAGTTCAGTATATAATACAAGAGAGGGCACTGATTGAACAGTTCTGCAGATAATTAATTAATTAATTAATAAAACCAGAACAAAGAATATTTTAATTTCAACTTAAGAAATTCTTGTAGATGATTTCATTTTACAATATTTCATCAAATTTAGAGGAAAATATTCCTTATTTATGAATGAATATTTAGAATTGTGATGATTGTTAATTCACTCAGAAAAAATATTTGATTGAATCAAAAAAATTATTTGTTTGAAACACTTTCTTTGATGTAAAGGAATGTTTTGTTTAAATGAAACAAAATTTGTTTGATTCAAACAAAATATCTTTGGACCAAATAAATATTTGTTCGAATCAAATAAATTTCTGCCTTGAATAAAACAAATTTTATCATTGACTTCATATCGATGCATTAATTTTTTTGTTTTGAAGAAAAATTAATTTGATTCAAACCAATATTTATTTGGTTCAAAGATATTTCGTTTGTATTAAACAAATTTTATTTAATTTAAAGAAATCATTTCTTTAAATTAAAGAAAGTCGTTCTAACAAATCTTTTTACTTGATTCAATCAAATTTTTTTTCGGTACCATAATTAATTGGGAAATGCGAATAAATAGTTGTTGATAACTAAATAATAGCTTTATTGCGACTATACATTACATTATTTTGTAAAATAATTTTATAAACTGTGCTTACTGTAGGTATAAATTAATTAGAATTATATATAACATGAAATCATAACAGATAAAACAATGAGATTTATTTGAACTAAGAAGGTTATCAGCAAAATAAAAAAATTTAGTAATATTAACTGGTCTTTTATGTCTGCCTCTCACAATTTACAATCAAATAATATGCAATTGATGTAAATGTGTTAATCAAGGAGTTAATCACTCGTTAAATCTGTTGTACACTGAGAAAAAAGATTTGATTGAATCAAAAAATTTAATTTGTTTGAACGACTTTCTTTGATTTAAAGAAATGATTTGTTTAAATGAAACAAAATTTGTTTGGTTCAAACAAAATATCTTTAAACCAAATAAATATTTGTTTGAATCAAATTAATTTTTCTTCAAAACAAAGAAATTAATGTATTGATATATGGTCAAAGATATAATTTGTTTGATTTAAGGCAGAAATTTATTTGATTCGAACAAATATTTATTTGGTCCAAAGAAATTTTGTTTGAATCAAACAAATTTTGTTTCATTTAAACAAATCATTTCTTTAAATCAAAGAACGTCGTTCAAACAAATTATTTTTTTTGATTCAATCAAGTCTTTTTTCTCAGTGTACACACCCTTATGAAGTCTGTCAAACCTCTTGGAATGTTTTAATATCTTCCGAGATATTTTGAAATTATCACTTTTTTTATTTAAAAAGGTATTTTGAAAATTCCAGCACCTTTATGTATTTTTAAACTAAAAATTTTGGTATTTTTGTGCATTTTTTTGACATTTTTCCACTTTGAATAACTTTTTTGTTATTAACCAAAATCATAATTCTTTTTTTATTTTGTTCCTTACAATGTGTAACAACTTTTTGGGTGTGGAAACTAAGCTAACATGACTGAAAAAAAGTTACAAGTAAAATAAAATAAAAATATCCCAAAATATAAAAAAAATAATTTTTATAGTTATTTTTTTAGTTAGAGTGCTTTCCATATCCAATATCAAAAAATGTCAAAAAAAATACTCAAAAAACTCAACATTTTTAGTTTAAAAATACAGAAAGGTGCTGGAATTTTTAAAACTCACAAAAAAGTTCTAAATAAAGGTACTAAACATAAAAAAAAATTACATGGAAGGTCTAGACCCAAAAAATAAAAATATTTTAGGTGGCGGATCCTTTTAAGAAATTCTTTTTTCATCAAATAACCTAAAATAATGGGGTGGCATTTGAAAAAAATACCAATTTTTCAAATTATTTTGATATACACCCTCATTAGATTTTTAAAAATATTTCGAAGCCTTTCGAACCTTAAAATTTGATGTACACTAGAAATTGAAGTGATTGGCACCTCGTAATTAATACAATCCTTTGTACAATAAAATATTTTTTCAAAACCTAAATACTTTAACTGGAGAAAAGCAGCTACGGTAATTATATTTGAATAAAATAACTACACATTACATGAGTATAAAAATAAGTATAACAAACAATATTCTCCAATTGAAGGTATATAAAAAAATCTCTAGTTTAAGCTTGTTGAATTATGAATTCAATTATACAATAAATACAATGTACTAAGTATACAATCATACTATAACTTGATGGAGAAAATAAATTAATATCTATATTGATATCATAGATTTAAAAAAGATCACGTTATTTGCTGCACATAATTCACGAGTGATATTACTTTTTAACTATCATGAAAAGCACACCCGACTTCTAACTTGCGAATCAAGTCCAACCTAAGCATCCTGATCTTATTTATCTTAACGCGTTGATTGGTTCTTTTCTTGGCACTTCTGGTGCTGATAGAATACGAGTATATCTCTTTCCTATCCGATATTTTGGTGGAGTCGGGTAGAAAGCGTAGGCGTAGACAACTGAAAAAGGAAACATTATTTGAAGAAAGGAAATATCACGAAGAAAATACATACATATATAACAAATACAAAGATAAAATATTTATAAAATACAATCCCAATTTTATTATATGTACACGCAGAAAATATATTCGTAAAATTTACAGGAAGTTCGGTAATTACGACTGTAGTCTGGTGTTCGGGTTTCGAAAAATCGATTTTTTTTCACATTTTTCACAGTTGCAAATGATGCTTATAAAGAAACTGAAGGTTTACTCTGATCACCAGGTATAGCTGATTAGTATAAGTATAAATTTTTTATAAGAAATTTGAAATCAATACTTTAAACGCATTTTTCTCGAAACAACATTTTTGTAAGCGGCGCGGGTGTTTAAAAAAATTCTATCCAACCGATTACTTTCATTTTTGCACATGTTATTCTACACAACAGTCGCTCCGTCGGGTACTAAAATTACCTAATTATACTACACGGAAAAAACAGTATAGTTGAGTGAACTATATTTTGGCCCTCAGAACCAGAAAATATTGTTATCAGACTAATTCTATCGAATGGTCCTCAGAACTATGCCAGTATAGGCGTAGCAACTATACTGGTATTTCTAAACGTCATATAGTGATCGTAAGCAAAATATTATGCCTCTTATAACGATGCATGCGATAGAGTTGTCGCGTGTACACTCAACTTTCACTTATTTTACGCCCTCTGAAATGAAAACAACTTACTTATTTTGCATTTCCCCTTATTTCCACTACTTCTCACGCGATCGTATTTTTTTCGCGATTCGTGTTTTTTTATTGATTATTTGTAAAGAGTTGAAAAATCGTTAGTATTTCGATGGTTTGTGGAGGTGATATCCGACCCTCCGCAAACGCAAAATAAGTAAGCCGCGCGGCGCAAAATAACCAAGCGGCAAAATAAGTGGAAGTTGAGTGTAATTGATAAGGCAATTTATTGCTTAAATTATATATTTTAAGCAAAGAAAAAACGCCTCAAACAAATGACATTTCTTTTTCACTTCGTGGTTAGAGTCGCGTACATACGAAGCAATGTATAGGTCGCACGGCAAACCAGTATAGTTGTCTCACCTATACCGCATGGGTCGAGACACTATATACCGGTATAGGCCGAACAGCTATACTTCTATCGTTGCATGAACAAAATTATAATGGTACGACGGCAAAATACGTATTTCAGTGTGTCACACATTCAATTTAGCTATTATACCAATATCGTATAGTCACGACAGGTATTTTGATGAACTAAAATTGCGTATAGTCCTCTCAACTATACTGTTTTTTCCGTGTAATAATTTCTTTTTTTTTCACCGATTTTCAACGAAAAAGTTCACGATTTTTGAATTTTTTTTACATGTCCGCCATTTTGTTATTTATTAATAGCAATGTTCATATTTAGTATGAGACGGAGCCACAAAAATTCAGAACAATAATCAATTTGATTTTCTCGTTTCAGATGACTCCAAGTGCCATAATCATCCGCGCTACCCACTTACCTCATTTTAAAGGTGCCTAATTTAGCTTATAAAAACAATTATTAAATTGTATCAAAAAAATTTTTTTAACAATTTACGATGTCAATAAAAACATGTAAAAAATTGAAATGATTGTATTTTATTTTGTTATGAAAAAAAAATTCTGAAATAAAATTCCGAAACGGGCCTGAACACGAGACTACATCCTTAATTCTAATAAAACTTGACATTTTAGTAAATTTCACAAAAAGTTGTCAAAATGTATACCGAATTGCCTGAAAATTTTATGAATCTTTTTTCTGCATGTAGCAGTTTTTGTCTATTACTGCTATTTTAATGGTCGTTGCCATTAAGTTATCAATGTTGAGTCTCAGCAGTTTTACGCATTTTCATTATTTAATATATATTTTTTAATAGGACTAAGATTTTAGGGACTTCTGTTGATAAATATGAAATTGAAATATAGACAGAATTTTCGCTCAGTATAATCTGTCACCAATACGAATTCACGAACTAAAATTAAAAAATAGTAAGTCAAGAATTCTGTGGATAATTGATCCTTAAAGGTTCCAAAGATTATATAAATATAATTATTTATAAATTTGAAGATATTTAAATGTATTTTAAAGTGCGTTCCTGAAGTTTTATGTCCACTCAGTAACTCGTATATTTCAAGTTAAAATTCGAAGAAGTCGCTCGCAAAATTTTAACAAAATTGAAAATTTCCTGACTTTATTTCTGCATGACTGTCTATATACAAGCACAAAAGTGTTAATGATTTGAAAGTTGATGAATTTTTGCAAATCGTGTACCGTAGAATTTATAAAAATGTCCGTTTGGTAACTAATTGCTAAATAATGTTAATAACACAGTAATATGATTAAAATGAAGATACAGTCAAATTTTTATTTTTTTAAATACAAAAAATAGATTGCTTTATCTGATTCTGAAATTATTTATATAAAGAATTTAAATTTGAATAAATAATTTTGCTTTCAAGAATAGCAATATTATTATTGAAAGGATCATTTAAAAGAGAAAACAATTATTTTCTATATGAAAAATTTGAAACACAGAAAAATAATTTCATTAATGAATTTTAATTTTACCCGAAATTTTTTTCTTATTGCTTTGAACCAAATTTTTAAAAATGAGGCGATTCTAATAAATTACGGATCATTTTTACTGAAAAAAGATTTCCTATAACTTAACCATTTAAAAGTTTCAAAAATAAATTCTTTAAAGGCTGAAACCATTAAAAACCAGTTTTCTAAAACAATATTTTTATAAACAAATTGCTGAATTTCATAATAATTGATTAATTTTCAAAAATTGGAAACGCTCAAGTTATAGAGAATTTTATTTCTGAAAAAATGATCCGTGATTTATTCGAATAGGATGATTTTTTAAAATTTGTCTCGAAGCGATAAGAAAAAAAGTTCGGGCAAAAATAAAATTTATTGATAGAATTATTTTCCTGTCCTTTAATTTTTTTCATGGTAAGTAATTTTTCCTCTTCTAAATGACCCTTTCAATAATAAAATTGCTATTCTTGAAAGCCAAATTATCTATTTTTACCTGAGGCCTAATTTTTACGAGTGTACTAAATACTTCTACTTGTAAAGAAATAATTCAAAAATTATAATAATGCAATAAAAATTCTATAAGGCATTAAATTAAATAATTTTATATAGGATAAAAGTCATTTGATAGTTTGGTGAAAGTATAGTTTTCTCCTAAACACAAAGTCATAAACGCTTATGACCGTTATTTGTGTCAGCTGGTAATCGAGAGTGAAATGAATTATCAATTAATATACAGATTATTCAAGACACTATAAAGTAATTTTTAATATGATTATCCTAAAAGCTTTTTCCGATCGCCAAAAATATTTTTCAAGTCTGTCAAATATCTCTACTATTGCCCATGGCCCTAAAAATCACACGAATACATCAGCTGACTACGTAGTATTGGCCAAATACGTTGACTTTAAAAAACGAAAGCATAATTCTACATATTTACATATACGTCCACCAAATGCAAACGCCACGAGTGAAACGATTTCTTTGTTTCCTCAAGAATTCTTTTTCTTCCTCGAGATGGCTTAACCTACTTTCAAGAATTTACATACTTTTACTTTATACAACTTATGATTTTTGGAATAGGAGTTCTCTTTTGTCATATATTTTACTCTACATCGATTTCCAATGAGATCAGGTTTGACTGGATGTTCTCTACAGTATATTAAGAGAGTTGAAAGTTTATTGTGAGATGAACCTATTTAAAAAGAGAATTTAATTTTCTATTTCAGATTCATATATACACTGTTGTGCAAAAATCGCCGGGCACTTCTTTTTAACCATTCACATAAAAGCTTCTAATTTATAAAATATCTAACAATGCATTTTTTGTTTAGAATAACATGAAAGGTAACAAAGTTCTGCATTTAATGACACCAAAACAAAATATTTAAGTCCATTATTAACGAAGATATTGCCAACAAAAGAAAAAATTCAAAGTTTTTTTAAAATTTTCAATAACTTTTGAAATAAAGAATATTTTAGAACTTTTCTTGACTCGTTTCAAAATGAGATTTACGTAGAATATCAGTAATGTAACAAGTAAATTGTAATCATTTTTTCTTGAATGCAGTCAAAATCTGAGCTCAGGACGAGAAGTTGTGAAACTTTAAATTTGTGAAACTATTTCTGAAAGAAATTTTGAAAATAATTTTATTGTATTTTTTCATATTATCAATTTTTATAATTATTCAAATCCATTTTTCAAGTATAAGAATCCTTTTTATTCTCACAAGTTTGTTTTTGTAAGATAACTTTTTTAGTTTACAAAGTATCTTTCTGAAAATTTGGGAAACATAACAAGAGACAATAAAGCACGCCTGTTGGCTTCTTTTTAATAAAAATTTTGAAAAAAATTCGGAAACTTGTCGACAATTACAGTAAACTGTAAAATTTTTGGCAAAATTTCCACTCCAACGAAGTTGACAGACTTTCTCTATCTATTTGGTCACGTGATCTGGTTGATCTATGGCAATAATAGTATCAAGAAAAAATCTATCAAAATATTTTTGATACGTTGTTAATAGTCTATGTAAATTTACCTTCATAAGAATCTGAGAAAAGTTTTAAAATGTTCATTGTCTCAAGAGTTGTTTAAAATTCAAGAAAATTTTGAAGTCTTGACTTTCTTCGCAATATCTTCGTTAATAATTGACTAAAACACTTCGTTTTGGGGCCATTAAATGTAGAAGTTTGTTACCTTAACTGAGAAAACAGTTTTTTTGATATACGGTCAAAGAAAAAATTTCTTTGAATTAAAGAAAGTTTGTTAATTCAAAAAAAAATTTTTTGATTCAAAGAAATAGATTTGTTTACAATTAACAAAATGTTTTTGAATCAACAACATTTTCTTTAATTCAAAGAAATGTTTCTTTAATTCAAAGAAATGTTTCTTTAATTCAAAGAAACTGTTTTATGGGTGTTCCATGCTATTCTAAGAAAAAAATCCATTATTAGGTATTTTATAAATTAGAAGCTTTTATGTGAATGGTTAAAATCAAGTGCCCGGCGACTTTTGCACAGCAGTGTAATATTTCAGTATTAAAAATTAAGAACAAAGATTTAAAAAATTAAGTTTGGAGAGATAATAAGAAAAGAAAATTGTTTAACGTATCAATAGTCTGAAATTTTTTTTTAACAAATCATGAAGCGATTTAGAGCTTGAAAATCATGCAATTATCTTTCAATCAATCATTTAAATTATAAAGAATCAATGCACACCCACTTGTGTGTTCAATAAATTGAATAAAAACTCTATCAACAACATTTTTTCTTTATAATTAACCTTTCGTAGGTACACGTATTTTTACTGGCACCGTGGCTACACGTGGCCCAAAAAATCCAGGCACTTATTTTTTCATGAAAAAGGTCTTCAAAAAATCTCTCAATATTCTGAAATACTCTTTGGGGATCCTATTTTATGTTCCAATTGGTTTTGCAGCTATTTGTTTAGCGATTGTTTTTGTTTTAACAATTTATTCCGATGAAAATATTTCACTTGAAAATTTCGTCATGTCCCTTTCGGGACACGTGTACCTACGAAGGGTCAAGATTCTGATATTTTGAAAAAGCCTTAAAAAACTCAAGTGCACGGAGAAACACAGGTTTACAATTTTTGCTAAACTACGTTTCAATTCAGCGAAAAACATGTTATATTGAGAATTTTTCGTAGCGAAATACTATAATTTAGATGAACTATATGATATTTTACTATAAATTGTATAAAACTTTACTAGAACTTATAATAAAGTTTTAAATATATTTTTGAATATTTAGTATTTTGACTGCAAAAAATTTACAGTCCGCTAGAAATAATTAGCATTGCACCTCGATTTTCCCTAGATTCTTAATATTTTTTAGAATTATCATTATGAAATAAAACATATATTGCTATAAAAAGTTTCTCCGTGTGTCAACCCTAGCGAGAATACTCTGACCGTTCTCTGACCATTCTCTGACCTCGCATTATTATGGCTAAGAACGGTAAAAAAAATTGAAAGCATTGCAATTATGATTCTGTGGCGAAATTTGAATTAGAAGGTGTAGGAATAGATACAATAAATTTATTTTTCAGTGATAAAAACTAAAAAAACTGTACCTCTCATTGAAGGCAGTGCAGTAGAGACGTTCCGCCAATCATAAACCACTGCACTGCCTTCAATGAGAGGTATACGATGTTTTTTAAGTTTTTATCACTGAAAAATAAAATTATTGTATGTATTCCTACACCTTCTAATTCAAATTTCGCCACAGAATAATAATTGTAATGCTTTAACGGTTTTTTTACCGTTCTTAGCCATAATAATGCGAGGTCAGAGAATGGTTAGAGAACAGTCAAAGAATGGTCTGCTAGGGAAAATATTAATATCGAATATCAGACCGCCTTTCCAAGTCAATGTCAAAGTCAATCGTGCGTTACCTTATTCCCAAATCTCAGTCTCAAAATCAGTATCTCATGAAACTCAGAATACTATATGGTATATCCAATAGGCGGTTGAACTCTTAAACTCCTACCAAACATAAAATCTCCAAATTGTTTGCTATTAAAAGACTTGAAGGGTGCCAGTCGAAAAAGTCTATTTTCTATTTGTTGGACATTTGTCTTTCGATGTTCTTTTGGAAGTTGATTTAGAATCGGTATCTTCAGTGGTTCTTGTTGGGTAAACTCAATTGGTATTCCAGTAATGAAATGATCTTTAAAATCATTAATTTGTGAGCCATAGTTCAACTGATTCTGTGACTTGAGTTCCTCAAAAGTTGGTAAATTCATTAAGTCACTTTGAATCATTGTAGACTGAAATGAGTTTGGTTGAGAAACTATCTGCGGCTTATGATCAGAATTTTGCGTTATGGTATTTGGAGGGTAAACGATGTTCAAACTATTGCTGGGATTTGATTCTGAAATAGGGAGCGGGGCTATCTTTGGTATATCTGGATGAAATCCTTCTTTTTGAAGCTCTTGATGCTCCAAGTTGTTATTGTTCTTGGTGAAAAAGTTCTGATGACTGTGAGAATTAAATGGAACATGTTGTTGATCAGTTGGAAGTTGTAAAGTCTCTAGATCGTGATGAAAAGATTGAGCATTTGAACTGGGTCCTCCATCTTCGCTGTTGTGAATATCGGCCATATTCGATTCTTTTGGAGGAATTCCAAAGCTGTCTTCTAGACTTAGAATATTTGGATGTCGAGGGTCCAAATCTTGTTGTTGATGTTCATGATGATGGTCACCAGAATCATTCGGAGTCATGATCAGTAGGCCAGCTTCAACATCGTCTGTAAATGTAACGTCTGTCAGGTCATGTCATTCAGTTTGTTAGTATTTAGTATAGTAATAGTTCGTGAACGTTAGATCTTCTAGTTAATAATTTATCGGTCCTCGAGCGTTAGAGTAGAGTTGGTTAAGTTCAGATTTATACAGGGAAAAGATATCAAACAACACCATAAACACCATACAGTAAAATTTCAAAGAAATTAAAAATATATTTGAATTACCGAAATGTCGTTAAAACACAAAAATTTTTATACCTGATCATTTTTATGATTACAATAAAAAAGATATTAGAGATATATTTTTGAAAGTAAAAACGAGTTGAGTGGAACTTAGTCAATTAAAGCAGTAGAAAGTTCAGCTGGAGTTACCGTTTAAGACTGAATCATGCGCTTTATTATTAATGAAATTGAAACTTGGATCTCCGGTTGGTGCCCGAGAATTCAAACTACTTCAAATCTAATCTTTCTTTTACTCATTTATGAAACACTTCCTTTATTTTAACATTTTTTAGCTTAGCCATAATTCGATTATTAACACAATTGCCTATTTATCGTAATTATTTTCTGTTGATCAAATAAATACAAGAAATATGTAAATTGACCAGCTGATATTAATTGCAATAGAATGTAAAAAGTAATTTAAAAGTGTCTGTATAATTACGAAAAATAAAGCATAAAGTAGGAAAAGAGTTAAGAGAGGCGCCAACCTGAAAGTCCTACTTATATTGACTATAGGATCCTTATTCAAAATTCCAATTCAATACAAAATAAAATCAGAAAAAGTTAGTATCCACTGTTCACACATCCTACACTGTTAGAAATGTTCGAAAAATTCACAAAATTGTTATGTTGCAAAGGTAACGTGAATGAAACTGAATTTTCTGAAATTTTTCTTAATATTTCTTAATACTCAACTGAATTTTCATAAAATGTATCTTTAAACTGCTAAATTGTAACAGAATTCTTATAAAATTCATCATCAAATTACGAAACTGTAGCAAAATTTTCAGTTAAATGTACCTGTTTAAAAGTCCAGTTACCCAAAACGTAAAATTATCCCTGTTACAAGTTTAAGAATTTCCAGATATAAGTATCAGAATATTCAACACTGTAACTGAACATGAAGAAATTATTTCTTAAATTTACTAAGAAGTAACTGAATTTTCTGGAATTCTATCTTAATTTTACGAAACTGTAACTGGATACTCTAGTCACATGTTTCAGGAAATTACGGTAGAAATTCCCAACAGTGTATTTAATAGTTTACTTGGTTAATACATATAAAGTACTATATACAGACTTTCACCAAAGACGTGATTTATGAAATCTGGTTAATAATAAATATGAAATAGTGAAATTTCCAGTATACATTTTTAATATAAAATGAATAACAAATCGTACCATCAGAGGCTGCCCCAAAACCATTAGATCCTTGATAACTTTCTCCAAATCCTGTGGTCGTATAACCATTTGCACTGGGAGGTGGACCTGGGTAAATGTCCTGGCCACTATAACCTAGTTTTAATTATAATTTTTTAATTTAATATAATTTATTTAATTTTGATTTTTTAAATTAATATATCATTTGAATTTGCTTATTATTTGACTATATAATTAGTATGGAACATACCGGAAGGGTGACTTGGTGGTGGGTTGTAGGCGTATCCACTGTGAGAATAAACTGGTTTTGGTGCAACTACGTAAGTGCTACTAGCGATATTGCGACCTAAACTTGAAATAGCTTCTCCTGTGCTGCTAATGATTCGTCCTTTCGTTGAGACGAGGAATCCTCCACCTTTGATTAATTGTCCTTTGAGAGCAAGCACCCCACCACCAATGGCTTTGATTGCTTGGATCAACGTATTAAATATGGCCTTTTTGAAGCTCCAAACGTCAAAGGACTGCTGCTCGTACTTCAAAGAAAACAAAAAAATAGAAGTTTAACTGCGTATTTATTTATGTATCATCTATATGAATCTACATGTTGATAGAGAATATTTCATAAGAGAAATTGAACATTTGTTTTAGAGGATTAAAATAAGAGTTTTAGCTTGTATATGTAATACATTATATATAAATTGGGGAATGGCTTTTCTTTTTTAATTCCTAAAGCTTTAGCAGGATTTTCAGCTTTTGCTAATAGGCATTGGCAATTGCACACTTACAAGGTATTTCAACTCGAAAGGTTAACAGCTGGAAGAAAAAGCGCGGATTTCCCTCCTTAATTGCAACTGCTCTCAATACAAATCAATAAAAAATTACACAGATAGGAAGCTTTTACGCAGATAGGAATCGTTTTAAATGAATTCTATATTTTAAATTTAAATTTAATAGATTTTAATATTTTTTAAAACGATTGAATCAAATGAAATTATTAGTGGTAAAAACTTTCTTTGATTTAATAAAATATAATTCAATTGAAACGGTCCATATCTGTGTTATTTTTAATTGATTTGTATTAAGAGTAGTTTAAACAAATTATTGCATTCGTATATGGTCAAAGATATAATTTGTTTGATTCAAGGCAGAAATTTATTTGATTTGAACACATTTTTATTTTATTCAAAGATACTTTGTTTGAATAAAAAAATTTTTATTTAATTTAAACAAATCATTTCTTTAATTCAAAGAAAGTCTTTTAGACCAATCATTTTCTTTGATTCAATCAAATTTTTTTTCTAGGTGTACGTTTTAAAATTTTTTTTTTCCATCTGCGTAAAAGCTTCCTATCTGTGTATTTTTTTTATTGTTTTGTACTAAGAGCAGTTCAAACAAATTATCGCATTCCTATATGGTCAAAGATATAATTTGTTTGGTTTAAGACAGAAATTTATTTGATTTGTTTCAAAGATACACGCAGAAAACAGTTTCTTTGAATCAAAGAAACTGTTTTCTCAGTGTACTTTGTTTGAATAAAATATTTTTTATTTTATTCAAATAAATCATTTTTTAAATCAAAGAAAATCTTTTAAACCAATAATTTTCTTTGATTCAATCAAATTTTTTTCTAAGTGTACGTTTAAAATTTTTGTAATTGTATTCAATTTAAATTTAAATATAGAATTCATTTAAAACGGTTTGAAAGATTTTCTCTGATTTAAAAAATGATTTATTTGAATAAAGTAAAAAAAAAATTTATTCAAACAAAGTATCTTTGAATCAAATAAAAATTTGTTCAAATTAAATTATATCTTTGACCAATAATAATAATTTGTTTGTTTCAAAGAAAAATTTATTTGATTGAAATAAATATTTATTTGGTCCAAAGATATTTTGTTTGAATTAAACAAATTTTATTGAATTCAAATAAATCTTTTTTTTAATGCAAAAAAGTTTTTCAAACAAATTATTTTCTTTCATTTGATCAAATTTTTTTTCTGAGTGTACTTTTTAAATTTGAATTAGCCAAAAATTGATTAAATTAGAGAGTAGATATATTCTTTGAAAATTTTGCTTACAGTGTAAACTGGTGGTAGATAAGCAGTTGGTCCATAGGAATGAGGCTGTGGATCAGATGAACTTGAAGAACCTCTGGAAGCCCCAGAGGAAGCACTGAAGACGCCACCAATAACTTTAGTGGCAATGCCAGAGACAAAACTTCCGGAGTTCGATCCGGAACGTTTGGTTCTCTCTTGCATTGTAGGATCATAACTTGCTTCTTGAAGGAAATTGGAAGTTGATTTGTGTGTGTCTCCTCGCTTGGCAATTTCTGATTCAGATCCCTTAAGCTTGGTGTCAGTCAGCATCTGCAGGAGTTGGAGAGGAAGTCGAAGCTCGTCGAATTTTTCATTCGTCCTTGTAACTTCTTGATTCGTTTTATTTGCGTAATAACGAAAGAAATCTTGCAAGTTTTCAGAAGAATTTTCAGGAACTTGATTTATTTTGCGAAATGGAGCCAGTCTCTCTAACTGAGCTGCTGCTGTTTCTAAAAGTTCTTCCTTCGTTTTTTGTTCCGAGGATCTCACACTCGTGCAGCATGTTACCATCAGGAATAAGGTTAGCTGTAAATATTTTCACCAATTACTATCTTCATTTTTTTCTCGATCAAAAACAAGTTTATAGAAAGCAATTTTAATTAATGTCTTGTACAAAAAAGTTTCCAATGGAGAGACAATTTTCTAATGCAGAATGAGAAATTTGAGATTCTCGTTTATTAATATTTATCACATTTCAAATATTTGATTTGAGGAAACTCGAGACTCATGAATAGACACACTCAGAAAAAAGATTTGATTGAATCAAAGAAAATTATTTGTTTGAACGACTTTCTTTGATTTAAAGAAATAATTTGTTTAAATAAAATAAAATTTGTTTGATTCAAACAAAATATCTTTGAACCAAATAAATATTTGCTTGAATCAAATTAATTTTTCTTCAAAACAAAGAAATTAATGCATTGATATATGGTCAAAGATATAATTTGTCTGATTTGAGGCAGAAATTTATTTGATTCGAACACATATTCATTTGGCCCAAAGATATTTTGTTTGAATCAAACAAATTTTGTTTCATTTAAACAAAAAATTTCTTTACATCAAAGAAAGTGTTCGAAACAAATAATTATTTTGATTCAATCAAATATTTTTTCTGAGTGCATATATAAATTTATTCTATTTTTAAGCTAAAAATAATAACACTTGCAACAAATTTAATTAAAACATTTTCAAATAAACAATACAAATTTCCTAATCTAAACTTTGATTTGTGAACCAGAACACAGATATTTGACACTGATGCATGCATTTCCAATTTTCGTTGCACTGACAAAGTTTATAAATTGGCTTTTCAGCACGCAAATGTAAATTGAGATTTGAACGTGTTGATAAAGAGGGAAATGTATTTTAGCTTTTCACAAATCAAATAGTATATTGTGCAACTAGGGGAAAAAAATTACTTTGCGAGTGTGAAGTTTGATGCCCGAGCAAAGTGAGGGTAACAGCCACACGAGTAAAACAAATATTTTTTTTGTCTGACGTACACCGAAAGTTAGCCTTGTCGGTGTCGCTTTGCGTGCGGAAAGTTGATTTTACCGCACTAGTGAGGTAAAATTTTATGTGTCCGAGAAATCAACTTTCCGCACACAAAACGACACCGAATCTGCTAACTTTCGGTATACAGCGAACAAAAATCCAATTTATCACCCGCCATCAGAAAGAGAATATTATGTTTTGTACAGAATTCATAATATACCTCAAATTGCAAGAAAATAGTATATTTCGTATTAAGTGCGGAAAGGCATATTTTAACGCAAGAACGAGTCGCGACTCGCTCGCGCGGTTAAATACGTTCCGCACCTGATACGAACGATTTTTTTTGTTCGCTATATGTCGAAATTTAGCCTTGTTGGTGTCGTTTTGCGTGCGGAAAGTTGATTTTTCCGCGCACTTAAAATTTTACTGCACTAGTGTGGAAAAATCAACTTTACGCACGCAAAACGACATCAACAAGGCTAAATTTCGGTGTACGACGGACACAAAATTGTTTTAAATTTTATTTCATCTCAATGCCACCGTTAAAATTGCACATGAATAAGAAAGATATAATTATTTTTCAAAACATGTTCCTTTGGAACCAGAGGGATTCCTTTTTCTGTTGCACTTTCCTTGGAAGCCGAAAACGTGTTCCGATAGAACAATTAGTTTTTACAGTCTATATTTTAGGAATATAATTTAAAAGTTTTTGGACCGTATAGCTATATTATAAGGCATTATTATTTAATCGTTAAAAGCTGATGCAGGATGGTAGAAGGACTTCCTCAAAGTTTGGAAGCATTCAAGTGCGTGTGAAACAAGTGGAGCAAATCTGGTGAAAGTCACGCAAAATGTTCGGAAATACACGTTTAAGCCGTTCACTTCTGCTTTATGACGAAGGACGATGAGACGTTGGGCACACATGGCTTCACACATTGAAATGGAGAAAAGGACATAATATAATGAATTCTCATTTGCGTCCTTATTCTGCGAAATATGAAGGAAAGCCCAAATTCATTTAGAATAACCACAACAGTTTCCAGAAGTTACGAATTTTATATTATACCGAGATATTTTATTTTTAAATTTAAATTATAAATACAAAATTCTTCAAGTCCTATTTTAATTAAATACGAAATAATAATTTGCAATTATTTATCAATTTGCAAATCTATTTATAGAAGTTTTTATTTACTAAAATTTGCCTACTTTTTGATCTCAAGGAGTTTGAAAAATAATAAATATTTTAATTTCATGTAAAGAAATAAAGTTTTACATTCAAGTTTAAACAAACTTACATCGATTCTATCAATTTTCTTTTACAAGAAGATATTTGAGAAAGAATCTGGGCCATATTGTGAACTCTAGCTGCAAGATCAAGGATGCTATGAGTAAAGACTTTCGTTTCATCAGTCAAACTCTTCTTCCGGCATGGAACTACTTGTATACAAAAAACATACGTTTTTCTACAATTCAGAAATTTAAGACTCCAAAGATGGCACTTTACGCAAACATTATAAATTAATTAGGAAATTAAAGTTATTATTTGTATGCCTGCATAAGTTTTTTATATTTTTAAGGAGATCCGCCATCTTTAGTATTTTTATTTTTTTTATTGGTTAAAAAACAAGAAACTTATTCAAAGTCAAAAAATGTTTTAAAAAATGCCCAAAAAACTCAAAATTTTTACTTTAAAAATACATAAAGGTGCTGGAATTTAAAAAAAAAACCAAAACCTTTTTAAATAAAGGTACTAAATATTTAAAAAAATTATATGGAAGGTTTAAACTAAAAAAATAAAATGATTAAAGATGGCGGATCCCTTTAAAAGTAATAAATTGGTGTAGTACAAATAAATGAATATAGAGATTATTAATTTTCAAAAACTAATTAGAAATCCGTAAAGTACTTGGCGCTTTTTCAAGTTTCTGGCTACGTGATTGATTAAAGGTGGCAGTCGGTTGAGAGGGTAAAAAAAATCGATTTTTTTTCTTCAGTGCTATCAATAGGCTCATTGTTGGAAAAAATTCTCCCGAAGTTTCATTGTCTAATTCCAAGTAGTTCAGAAGATAAAGCTCCTCGAACCGGCGCGAGTCGATCAGGATAATTGATTTTTTCCTTATCGAAAATTTTAATACGCGTTTTCTCGAAATCATGTTTTTGAAGTTTGCGGTCAGGATGTCGAAAAAACTGTTGAACCTATTAACCTGAATCAAAATGTTCTTTGTAGAGTATTGAAAACTGTTCTGTATGAACCTCGAAAATTAATGAAAAAATAATTTTTTCATTTTTGTTAAGGCATTAACAACGAAATTCTTATGGAAATTGAACTTTTCTTTTCGAAACATGACAAAACTGCTGAATTTTCGTTTTTTTTGGGTTATTTAGGTTCATCGGTGATAAAAAGTCCTGCTGATCAAGAAATTATTCGATTTCACTGTTTCAGATGAAAACTTTAGACAATATCATACCAGCAAATTGGAGTTTCCTGTGTCGACCTGTTGCATTGCACCCTAAATAATGTCGCTATTTTTTGTGTATGGAAAATAAGGTAACATTACCCTCAAAACTTTTCTAAATGAAGGTACTAAACATAACAAAAATTATACGGAAGATCTAAACTCGGAAAATAAAAATATTAATATTAAAGGTGGCGGATCCTCTTAACAATTCGCACTTTCTTTACTGTTATTCTCGTCTTATTACAAGAAACGTTCATTAGGATTCGATATAATAATTAATCTTCGTGATACTTCAATCACTCGATCAATAATCACACAATACATTCCGGAATGATATTACAATATTTAATTTTTATATATCAAATCTCCACATCTATACCAAACTCTGTTTTAAAATGATAAAGTTTTATTTCATACATGAGTATTTTAAAATTTTTATAAATATCAAATCTTCAAATCTTTTAGCTTGAATTTATTCGGGGTAATTACTTTCAAATTTAAATTCTTTCAGTTCACAAACGTTTTAAAAGTAAATGATTTTACATTACAAAATTGATTTAAATTATATTCAATGGAATCTAAATTCATTCTCTAGAATGGAGTCAAGGCATGAAAATTATAGAGTGACACAAAAATTAAAACTTCCAAGAAAACGTATTAAAAAAATGTTATTTTCAAATCAAGAGAACAAAAACAAAGAGTTTCTTCTTTTTTGTGAAAAAAATATTTTTAATGGAAGAATGAAGAACACTGAATGGTTTTAATTTTCTATAACATAAAAGAAAAAGACAATATGTAAATAAGTCAATTAAAATAATAATTTCTCATTTTCATGTGAGAAACTCGCAATCAAATAGCGACAGTATAAGGAAGAAAGGTTACGGGCAGACGAGTGTAACTTTCACATAAAGGACGGAGCATTTGCTCTCGAATCATATTATAATGTTTGTTCATTCACATTGTGGAACTGAGAGGATTGATTCGCGGTTGAAAGTCGGGTTTCGCGCTCTGACGATTATTTTATATGTCTATGACTTTGCTTTAATATTAAAGAAAGGCTTGCCGCAATGGAGAATGGAAAACTGATATAAACTCGCTAAAGATACAAACTTCAATGACCTTGCCCTTGAATAATGAGTTTTTTAAATTCACTAATTTTATTTATGGATAACTTATTGAGGCAGAAAATTTAACTAATTACTGATACCGAAACAACATTATTTATTTCCCATAATTAATTTCAAATATAGTTTGAAAGTAAAAATTTAAAAAGAAATAAAAACGTCAATATATCAACACTGAGAAAACAGTTTCTCTGAATTAAAGAAACATTTTTTTGATATATGGTTAAAGAAAGCATTTCTTTAAATTGAAAAAAGTTTTGTTAATTCAAAAAAAATTTCTTTGATCTAAAGAAATAGATTTGTTTGAATTAAAGAACACTTTTTTGAATCAACAAAACTTTCTTTAATTCAAAGAAATTTTTTCTTTGGCCGTATATCAAAGAAATTGTTTTCTGGGTGAATATCAAATAGTAGTATGAAAAATGAAAGATTATAAGTGCCCATTTATAATTTCATCTGTACTCTAATTTTAATTTGAAAATTCGTAGTGAAAAACGTATAGTACCGGCATGATAATTATTCATATATATGAATAAAAAACATAGTACTGACTACAATACCTATATTATTTTATTTTATTCTTAACACAAGGATCAAAATCATGCTAATAGTATCTGTTAACATGTTTTTTCTCAGTATATGGGAGTAAATATTTATAGAAAAAAGCCAATCAGAAAAAGTGTATATTGCCTTCAATTTCCTTTCCATTATTCTTCTATGCCGGGAAATTCAAAAGTGTGATTGCAAGATGTTGATTTAATAGAGAAATATTTCTGCTATAATGCCTTTTAATTTGTCACTTCACCCGCGATTCGAGAAACACAATAATTTTTCGTTGAACGCGTGTTCAAGAATCTTCATGGTAAACTTTCGCGGTAGATCGGTTGAAGCTCACGGCACTCTCACTGAAGTCACTGACCATTGCCATTGACTATTTCCACTCTATATACCGGTTCCCACTCTTTCCTATATATAACCACGTGGCTTCCGTGTTCCCCTAAAATTTTATTTTTTACTTTCCTCTATTACAATAATTACTCAGAACAGATAACTACTTTTAATTTCTCTTTTTTTAAATATAATCCCTTATACGTACGAACTTTAACCTTTTCAATTTGCATCAGCGAAAAAATAAACAGTGGAAAATGCAAAATATAAGTAGAACGAAAGTGGTTTTAATAATGCATTTTTCATTGAATAAATTGTAGTACTGGATACATTATACATTAGGCTCATTTATTCATAATTTTCTCCTGCAAAACACATTTTTCCAACAAATTTGTAGATGAAATTCCCTATTTTGGGAAGAAAAACTTATTTTCATGTATGATTGAACATTCTTCCATTATTTAGGAAGAATTATCGTTTTTAAAAAAAATATTTTCATAGCATTTAGAAAATTATCCTTATACATGAAAATATACTGAACTTGTTTTCGGAAAAATGACTGAAGTTTATGTTTTTATTGCGTTCCGAAAATTTTTGGAAAATTTTCAACAAACTGTACACAATGCAGAATGCGGGATTGCAAATAAAGATTGTAAGTGTTTGTAGAGATTAACAGAATACTGCACAGAGATTGTAAGAAATTACAAGAGATTATAGATTAGAAGGAAGAAATTAAATCGGATTAGTATAGAGTGTCTAACTTCTTGTTATAAATTTTCTTATGATGAAAATTAATTAATTTCGCAACACGAATAAAACGCTAAGCACGCCTACTTGTTCATAATTTGCATTATTCTAATAAGATACGAAGCTTTATTTAAGAAAATTATAATCCATCATACTTGGCTGTCTAGCACGAATTTATCTTTCCCTGAAAGCTTTTGAGCTTTACTATAATACCTCTCACGCAGTTATGACTTAATAAAAAGTCTTTAGCTATATATAAAACAGTCGTTCACGATTCGCTATTAAATGTTTGATACATTTCAGGAATATAAATATATCGAATTTTCTAAAATTTTTCTTAATATTATTAAACTCAAGGGGTTTCATCACCTCTGCACTTTCGAAAAATAATTTTTTTTTTTGTATAAAAAGGTCCCTTAGGGTCCTAAGAATGATACCCAATAAGGTTTTTCGTGGCGGCGGGGCAAAGCAGATTAGAGATATATCAAAATTATAGTACTTTTTTACGTATTAAAACTTTAAATGCGTTTTTCTCGAAACTGACTTTTTCAAATAGGCAAGACACGTCATTTCAGCAATTTTCAACCGATTGACACGAATATTGTTATAAATAAAATATTATATAATTATCTAGTGGAGTACCTACAGTTGTTAAGATTGTTTGACAATTGTTTGTTTGTTTAACAAGTTAAGGTCGCTTTTTTGGGCACAAATCGAGTGTTACATTCAAAAGTTCACCATTTTGCAAAAATCAATATTTTTTTATAATATTAGCCAATTCACTGCGCAATCTTATAAACATTAGGAAAAAAATTGTTTTTTTTTCCAGGTGCAAATCTCAATTTTTAGAATAACTTGTCGCGGATGACCTCCGAAAAAAAATTTTTTTTTTGACACGGCAATACTCAGCTACCATTTTGTATTAAATAACAAAAAAAATTTTTTTATAAACTCCATAAATTTGAATTGCTTTACGTTTTGTCATCTGCCAGAAAATAAATCATAAAAATGACACTATTTTTGTAGGCACAAAGGTGATGAAACCCCTTAATTGAATTTACACAAAATGTATCTTAAAACTACCAAACTGTAACAAGATTTTTATAAAATCTATCATAAAATTACGAAACTGTAAAAAAAATGTCAGTTACATGTAACTGCATAAAACTTCAGTTACTAAAACTCCAGTCACGTGTTTCGGGAAATTACGTTAGAAATTTCTAACAGTATATGTAATTCTAAAGTGACAAAAAAGTATATATAATATTTTAAATTTGAGTAAATCAAAAGTGAAAGGGTATAGAAATTAGTTATTTTTTGTGATGATTTGTGTACATTATGAAAATATAATATACAGTCAAAAATATAATAAATATAACTATTGCTTTTTATTTTAAATTGAAAATTACAAGAGAATAAAGAAAATTTACAAATTTTGGGAATGTTTTTATTGATACTTTTAATATATGCATCTTATTCAAAAATGTAAAAAAACACGTGATGTAGTTCATATAAAGATTCTCACTAGGTATAATGTGAAATTTAAAATTCAATAGAACACAATTTTCTTCAACAAAGATGGATTTTTAAATGCAAGTCAACGCTCATTTTACTTTTCATTTAAAAATGAATTTATTCCTTCGGCGCATTGCAATTGATCATCTATTGCTGAGTAATAAAAATTCACGTATTTCTGCGGAAACGTGAAAGAATCCATAACGTTTAGGTAAAAAGTTCAGTCCATTTTATAAGACTGAAGAATGTTTTAGCTAGTTTATTGAAATTCTTACCACAAAACGTGGATTGGTAATGAATATACAAAGGTCAGATGCAGAATAAATCATTTTTAGCTTTTTCTGTTTTTACTTGGTTTCATTCAAACGCGGTAATCAATACGGATATTTTTCTATGCATTCAAAAAAACTTACATCCATGTGGCTGTGAAAATTCCAACGTTTTTTACAAATAACTTACATCCACTTTCTGATTAATAGAAAAATACAGTAAAATGCAGGCATTATTATTACTTACATTCTTAGGGTATAGTCTATAATTTAAATACTATTTCCATGAAATTCAGATAGAAAAAAATTACATAAATGTAGTTTTCGGAAGGAAATTAAGTAGAAAGTCGGATACATGTATATGTTCTTTAAAATTATATTATCGAATGACATTGGCTTAGACGTAATGTCTAGGCGGATTTGTATCATTCAAGTAATAGTGTTTTTAAATATATATATGTGTCTATAATTGTTCTTCATAACATACAATTTACTTGTTTGAATCAATTTCTCCTATCTTACCTAGTTAACGGAGAATCCAATTATTTCTTTGTGCAGTCAAAAGCGTTACTCCTATCATTATACTTCCCTTTAGAAAGGTTAGGGGCGACACCGTCACGGACACATTAATCCCGTTTCAATAAAGTTCAAACTTTCAAACAATTCTATGAGTTTCTGAAAGTTTATCGGAGACACACTGTAAAAAATGTCGTTGTAAAATTACCCTGAAACGAAATACACAATAGTGGTGCGTGTAATTTCACACAGGCTACGTGAAATTACATCGACCATCGATGATAATAAATGAACCCTGCACCATCGTTGCGATTTTTCAAAAACTGCACTGTTAGAAATCTCTGCTCTCTAAATCAGTCAAATTCAGTGAAAAAATCAATTTCACTGTTAAATCAGTTAATTTTCACTGATTCATCAGTGAAAAAAATATTTCACACTGTCAAATCAGTCAATTTTCACTGAAATAATCAGTGAAATTTGACTGATTTACAGTAACCTCTTTTTAGCTATTTGAATCACTCAAATTTCACTGATAATCAGTAGATTTTGACTGATTCAAATTTAGAGAGTACCATAATTTCCCGAAACACGTGTTTCCAAACGGAAAAAAATAGAGTGTCAAAATTTAGGTATGTCAGTTTTATATTGCAGATAGTACCACGAACTATCTATAATTTTTTCTTGATAGTCAGGGAGACCATAATTTTATACTCTCTAAATCTGAATCAGTCAAATTTTCACTGATTGAATTAGTAATTTGCCTTTTCACTGATTCATCAGTGAAAAAATATTTTTCACTGTTAAATCAGTTAATTTTCACTAAAATAATCAGTTAAATTTGACTGATTTGCAGTAACCTCTTTTTAGCTATTTGAATCAGTCAAATTTCACTGATAATCAGTAGATTTTGATTGATTCAAATTTAGAGAGTAGTCTGTTTGAATATCGACAGAATGTCAGGTTTAGATTCTGAAATAGTTAACCTGTCAACACATACACCCCGAGATAATCGAGCTAACGCTTCTGAGATACTCAGGTTTACATTCCAGGATTGCCATACACTCTGGGAAAGTCAAGCTGAACATCTAGTTTTGACACTTCACAGATAGTACGTTACACTATGTAGAATGTTGTCCCATAGTTAAAACTCAAATATAATGAGGTTGACATTCCAGATATTCAAGTTGACTACCCATTTTTCTCCGTGCAGTTACAGTTTTGTAAAATTAAAATAGAATTTGAGTAAATTCAGTTACTTTTTAGTAACTTTAAGAAGCAATTTTTTAATTTTCAGTTACAAAGTGTTGAATATTTGGATACTTGTATCTTGAAATTCTGAAACTTGTAACAGGAATAATTTTAAGTTTTGGGTAACTGCAGTTTTATGCAGTTACATGTAATTAAAATTTTTTTACAGTTTCGTAATTTTATGATAAATTTTATAAAAATACTGTTACAGTTTGGTAGCTTTAAGATACATTTGATGAAAATTCAGTTGATTTTTATAATATTAAGAAAAATTTCAGAAAATTTAGAACTTTTTTCGCAATTTTAAGATACCTTTACTAAAAAACATCATAAATATCGTGAAATTTTACGTCACCTTTGTAACATACAAATTTTGTAAATTTCAGAACATTTCTAACAATAATTGATATAATATGATATATAATTGATATCATTGTAATTTTACATACTCAAAAGTGTAAAGTCTTTGCGACAGCTATAATGTAATATTACCATACGTCAGTAATTTTAGATACACAGTACTAGTTTAAATATTGCGGCAATAAATGGAGTTTCACAGATTGAAGTGTAATTTTTCACGATTTCTAAGAATATTAGTAAATTTATGAATAATTTCTAATGTAAACGCGATATCTCTTTAATACAAATATTACAATATTAATAAAAATTCTCAATATAAACCATTTTTCTGCAAACTGGAGTATAATTTTGTAAAAATTAGATGCTTGGGATTTTCCGTGTTCTTTTTGATGTTTTTGTACTTATTGAAAATTCTTTGAAAATTTTCTCAGCACGTGAATTTGTTAAAATTAAAATGGATTGTAAATTATATGAGCCAGTCATTTCAGAGGTTCTCCAATAGATAGGAATTTTATGAAAAAATACTTAAAAATCATGTACCTCTTATAAATGTAGGCAAAATTTATTTGTTGAGGTGAGAGAAGGTGTGAAAAGGGTATGACATGAAATATATGATACATTCAAATACACGCACGTGATTTATTCTTCAAAATATTTATAAGACGTTCAATTATTTTCCGTTGCTTTATTATAATCTTGAACTTCATGATTGAAACTCAATTATTATACAATGTGAATGAAAAATAATATTTATTAATAAATAAGTTTCTGAATATGGCGAGTACTGAGGAATCAACTGCACGGAAAAAAATAATTCAATAAAATTTATAGAACTGTTCAAGAGTTATGGACAAAGGCATTTGCGAAACAGAGATCTGGAAAATTTACAGAACTTTTTAGAATAAAATGAGAAACTTTCAATAATTTTTCGTGAATGTTTTGCACTTTATTCTGAAAAGTTTTGTAAATTTTCCAGAACTCTGTTCCGTAAGTGTCTATATCCGCAGCTCTTGAACATTTCTATAAACTGTATTGAACTATTTCTTTTCCATGTAAAGAAATAGATTATGATTTTATAAAAATATTACAAATATCAATCAATACATATTTTGAAAGCAGAATACTTAGTTGAATAGGAAAAATAATGATTTTTTAATAACAATTACTTTAGCTTAAAATTGATTTTAGGTATTGACAAATGCAAAAATATATATTTATTTCAAATTCAATTATTTGTTCAATTTTTTATTTAAATATTATATATTGTTTTGTTTTAAAAGTCCTAAATTTCGTGATTTACGACTTGAATAGGTGTTAGAAAGTATGAAGTCGACTTTTAGGATGGTTACATTTCTCATCATTCCTTATTTCGAAAAGGAAAAAATTTCTACTCATAAATCAGTAAATTTATACTTTCAGTTACTTATTGTGCTAATTTTGTGTCTAAATTCATTGGTCGTAAAAATAAAAGTGAAATTAAAGTTTTCAATTCTTATTTAAAGGGTATTCGACGAACAAATTATTCATTAAATTACTGATCGATATAAAAAGATATTAAAAAAGGATTGAAATTCGTTTAAAGAAAGGATAGAAAGCTTATATCCCTTCTAACGTTGCATCAAAAATCTTTCATATACTATATTTTTCTATCCATTTAAATATATGAAAATTATGACCTCATCCCAAAAACGTTAATTCAACGGAATTTCGATCATTTTCTATTCATTGAATTGAAAAAGGTAAAAATTGATAGAAATTGTATTATTTCACTTTTTGCAAGGATAACTTCAATTTTCATATTTCTCTTCATGTATTCCTTCTATTATCTTTATGATAAAGTAGAATGCGACAAAAAAAACTTTGTTCACGTCGGTAACAAAGCTGCGACACACATTTCTTCCTATATAGAGGTGAATAGTTTTGAATAAACTGTGATTTGTCTGTTGACTTAACTTCATACAGTGTACTTTCACCTGCATAGAGAGGTAACGCTCGATACGACAAAGTGATGAACTTAACATGCGTTTTATAGGTCGATAAATTAATTCTTTATAGTAGAAAAACTTTTAAGGTAGAGTTCGTTCACAAAAATTAGACCTCAGGCAAAAATAGATAATTTTGCTTTCAAGAATAGCAATATTATTATTAAAGGGCTAATTTGACAGAAAAAAGATTACTTTTCATGAAAAAAATTTGAAACGCAAAAAAATAATTTTATTAATAAATTTTATTTTTGCCCAAATTTATTTTCTTATCGCTTCGAGCCAAATTTTAAAAAATGATGCGATTCCAATAAATCACGTTTCATTTTTTTAGGTAAAAGATTCTCTACAACATGACCGTTTCCTATTTTTCAAATTGAATTAATTATTATCAAACACTGCAATTTGTTTATAAAAATTTTGTTTTGAAAAATTGTTTTTTTATAATTTCAGCCATTAAAGAATTCATTTTCAAAAATTGGAAACGGTCAAGTTGTAAAGAATCTTTTTCCTAAAAAAATGAACCGTGATTTATTATAATCGCACCATTTTTAAAAATTTGGCTCGAAGCGATAAGAAAATAAGTTTGGGCAAAAATGAAATTTATTAATAACATTATTTTTTTGTGTTTCAAATTTTTTTCATGAAAAATAATCTTTCCTCTTTCAAATTAGCCCTTCAATAATAAGATTGCTATTCTTGAAAGCAAAATTATCTATTTTTTCCTGAGGTCTAATTTTCGTGAACGGACTACTTTAAGGGCTTCAATTTTTCGTTCTTTTACCGAATAGGGTAAGGGACCCATTGCGGTTGGCACCCACTTGTAATTTGTTTTAAACAATAAGAATATGTAAACATTTATCATATTTTCTTCATATTATATATAGTAATTTGAACAGACTACGTTAAATATTCAACTAAAAATAGTTTCTTTGGCTAAGGTTTTGCACGGAAAAAAATGAAATGTCTGCTACTGCTAACTGCAGTTAGCTGTCGACTAGTTAATTGTGATTGATAAAAAGTTTGCTGAAAGAGTTAACAGTTTGCAGGGACAGTTAAAAAATGTTAGCTGCAATCGAAGTTGAAAATTTTCATTGGACTCCTTAGCGTATTAAGAGTTGTAGCTAATTATTTGGTTGTTGCTGCTAAAACAGTTTACTCTCCTAGAAAATCTCAAAATTCGTACTCGTAGCTTTTAAAATTTTGCGCTGATATGTAAGAAGTTAGCAGCGGTTGCTAACGGCTGCTTAGACATCCCGCGTTTTCTGTGCTGCTCATGCGCACAAAGCGCGACTAGTCAGATATTGTGCGGTAAATGGTAAGTTGTACACCTGTCGCGTTGTTTTAAATTTAATTTATAAATAATTCGACGATTCGCGTTAATTTATAATGCAAATGACTGATTTGTAACTGATCTCTGAAGATTGTATTGTAGGTTTTGTAATAGGTTCTTTATTGTGCTATTAATTATCTTCTTACTGAGGTTATCTTAACTCTAAGTGTTGTATACTTGTACAATTGAGAGGCTGGACTGGCAAGTAAGTCGCTACTGTTCCCGGTAATGTTTCTACTTGTAGCTATAAGTTTGGTTATCACAGCAGCTCACGTTTTATTCTTATTCTTAAAAATTATGCTGTGATTAAGGTTAGAACTGAATTAGTTTTTTTTTCGTTTTTAATTTTGCAGGTTACGATAGTCGCAAGAAATTAGTTGTTTTGATATAACCTGCCAGCAGACTTTTGTGAGTATAGAAGGGTTACGAGATCATTTTTTTCTTAAGCACCCAGGTGTAACTGTATTTAAATGTAGGTTTGGAAGTTCAAAATCAATGATTTTGAGTGCTACCTCTATTTGCAGCAATTGCTAATAAAATTAACTAGTACTTCAAACGCTGTTAGAACAGGAAGATAACACGACCGATAGGCTACTGCTCACAATCGTTGTTACCAGTGCTAACGTAAATTAGCTGGCATCGCTAGAGTACTGTAGCGAATAGACGTTAGTATTAGCAGCTAAGACATTCGCTGTCCATATATCAAGTAACTTTCTTAGCTGTGGTAGCGAATATTTAGCTAATGCAGCTAATTATTTTTTTCCGTGTGTAAATGGGAGATTAATTTTAGTCATATCGGAAGTTTACCGTAAAAATCAAGATACAGGGAAAAAAATAGTTTAGTAAAGTTTATAGAATTGTTTAAGAGTTGGGGATACAGACATTTACGGAATAGAGTTCTGCAAAATGTATAGAACTTTTCAATACAAAATGCAGAACATTCAGGAATAGTTATCGAAAGTTCGATATTAATTATGAAAATTTTTATTAATTTTGTAGAACTTTGTTTCGTAAATGCCTGTATCCCCAACTCTTGAACAGTTCTATAAACTTTATTGAAATTTTTTTTCCGTGTAAGAAGTGAAGTACCATCGAATTATTCCATTGTCAAGAACCTTTCTTCTTCATTTCTTTTTTCAGCTTTGAAATCACAAATTTAACATATTTGGATCCTTAAAAGACAACTATGCACTATATTTATGACAAATATCATATATAAAGGGTTTTCCAATAGGAACATAACAATTTTATCTATGAATAAAACACAGAAATATTTGAGATATTGAGTTCAAATGTATTGTGAGTGTAGTGCAAGCATTACATTTTATGAATGAAATTCGATATCGGTCATATGACCACCACGAGCCCGTTTACAGCGGTCGATTCATTGGACCCAATTTTCCACCACTCTGGCACACATTTCGACCGGAAAGTTGGCAATTTCGCGTTGGATGTTGTCTTTGAGGTCGTCTAAAGTTGCTGGCTTGTTGGCATAGACCAGTCACTTGATATGGCCTCATGAAAAGAAATCCAATGGCGTTAGATCGCATGAACGAGGCGGCCATTCGACCGGACCATTTCTCGAGATAGCACGTTCACCGAATTTGCCTTTCAATAAATCGATTGTGACGCGTGCTGTGTGGCTAGTGGCACCGTCTCGTTGAAACCACATATCGTTCATGTCAAGTTCATCCAATTCTGGCCACAAATAAACTTCCAACATAGCGCGATAGCGCTCTCCATTGACGGTAACATGACGGTCGTTTTCATCCACGAAAAAATACGTCCCAATCACACCTCCGGCATGAAAACCGAACCAAACAGTCACTTTTTGCGGATGCAACGGTGTCTCAACAAGCACATTTGGATTAGTTGCTAACCAATAACGCATATTTTCCTTATTAACAAAGCCATTGAGCCAGAAATGAGCTTCATCGCTGAAGATGATTTTTCGATGAAATTCTTCATATTCTTCAAGCTTTGCCAGAGCCCAATTGGAGAAGTTTCGGCGTTTCAAATGATCAAGTGGCTTTGGTTCTTGGCATAATACGCCACAGTGTCGTTTGAGCGATGCCCAATTCTTGAGAACGACGTGGAATCGACCGATTTGGCTCATTTTGAATCGATGCATTTACGGCTGCGATTATTTCTTCGCTTCGAGCAATACGACGTCTTTTTGACACTGGAACGTCCAATAGTGTAAATTTGGTCTCGAATTTATCCACTATAGCACGCACAGCCTGTCAGGTGGGACGATTATTACGGCCGAAAATGGGAGTAAGCGCTCTTAAAGATGCGACCACCGACTCAGAATTTTGGTAATAACTTTTAATAATTTCCAAATGTTGCTGGTTCGTGAACTTTACCATGATAAAAATGTTGACTTTAACTAACGTTTTGACACTGGCAGTTCATTAAAAAAATTTAAGGGTGCGTTCATATAAAGATACGAAATTGTTTTGTCCCTATTGGAAAACCCTTTACCTATATTAAGGGGGTATTCTATACTCAAGCGGCTGAATAAAAAAGATTGTTATTGCAAATTATTGTTGACACAAAGCCGTCCAATATTTTGAATCGTCACATTTGCAGGTTATTGTACAAGATATAAACTAACAAAAATTAGTTTGATCTTAATGAAAACGTTTAATAATGTCGTCACGGCATCGCCTTAAAGTTGAGCTTGCAAAAAATGTTGCTCCATAAAAACATGAAAAATATTAGTTATTGACAAATTTGCGCTACTTTTAATGCTGAATGGCGCTTTTATTTCTTGTAAAGAACGTTTATTTGGTCCAAAATTCTTTCAATTACAAAAAAAAATTTATAGGAATTCCTTAGTGCTTTTTATTCAGTTACTCGAGGTTTTAACTCGATATTCTAATTAATGTGGAAATGCGAAGGGCAAAAAGAAGGTGTCGGTAAGGTAGGGATCGGGTAGGTAAGACATGGCCTTAAACATCATACCTCATTCGAGATGAAAAAAAGGAAATTGTTTAGAAAAAAAATATTTTCAAATCACCATTTTCTATACTTCGTGTTAAAAGCTTCGGTAATATAAATAATCAGTGCAAAGTCTTCAATAATATTAAATTTCTCTTATAACACTTCCTAACTAAAGGCAAATTAAGAGTTTTGATCAAAACTTATTCACTCGCCCTGAAATGTTTTAATTGATTTTGCATGGAATTATTATTATGCCTTTAATAATAAGATCTTAATGACCTTCACTCTACATTCTATTCATCTTGAACAATGTTTTATGCATAATAAACATCGAATAAGGACTTGTCGGTTCCAGAAGCGTGTATTTGCAGCTGTTTCAGAAGTTTTAGATGTTGCAAACTTTGTAGAAATTAATGCAAGTTTGTCGGGTGCAACTTAGTAATAGTATAGTGTTAGGATATAGGTACTACTTCCTTGTAAAAACTATATAAAAACGCTTTTGTTATTTAATAATATTGTTCATGTACAGCAGAATACAAAGTGTAATATCACATTTCATATACACTGTTAGAAATTTTTACCGTAATTTCTTGAAACACGTCACTGGAGTTTTACTCAGTTAAAGTTTCGTAAAAATTAAGATAAAATTACAGAAAATTCAGTTACTTTTTAGTAAATTTAAGAAAAAATTTCTTAACTTTCTGTTACGAAGTGTTGAATATTCTGATACTTGTATCTGGAAATTCTGAAACTTGTCACAGGAACAATTAAACGTTTTGGGTAACCGAAGTTTTATGCAGTTACATGTAACTAAACATTTTTTTAGAGTTTCATAATTTTATGATAAATTTTATAAAAATTCTCTTACGGTTTGGTAGTTTAAAATAAATTTTATGAAAATTCAGTCGAGTTTCGTAATTTTAAGAAAAATTCTAGAAAATGTGGTACAATTTTCGCAATTTTAAAATATCTTTACTCAAAAATATCATAAATATCATTAAATTTTACGTTACCTTTGTAACATACAATTTTTGTAGATTTTCGAACATTCTTTACAGTGAATGTCTTGAGAGATTATACTGATCTTAACCCTTCAACGACGAGTGATTACCAATGAGGGAGTTTTGGAGTCAACCCGAGTCGAAATTTCGAGGGCCTCATATGAGCCTCTTGGTGATGTTGAAGCTCATTTGAAACATTTTAAGCCTCCACAACCTCTTTAAAGCCTATTGATAATCGTTAAGTCACCATTTAACCTTCTTTAGCCTCTGTATTTTATTTTTCAACCTCTTTTAACGCTCAGGAACCTCTTCGATCGAGAAGAGCCTCACAGGCACTTTTCCCGTCGTAATGTATAACCTCCTTTGAACCTCTTGAGCCTAAAACGGACGTAAGTCAAGTCTGGAGGCTTAAAAGAGGTTCAAAAATACGAACAAGAACCTCTTTTACCCCTCTTCAGCCTCAAAATTATGTCGCAGAGGCTCAAATGAGGCCTTAGATTTTTCGACTCGGGAAACGTATTAGATTCACCATCTTGAATTTCGAATTAATGACTTTAGAATTTAAAAATTATACTTATATACAGGACTGACTTTCAGATGTAATCATTTTCAGCCTTCTATTGTTCTGTGTACCTACATTATTTTTGATTGATTTATTTAATTATTCACGTTGAATATAAAGCCTCTTTTCTAAAGGTTAAAGAATTTTTCCCCTTTAAAGAAGAAGTAAAATAATGCATAAAACTATTATATTTATCCCGGAAAAAGCATTGGACGTATAATATTTGTATCCTCAGTAAATCCACACAAGTATATATGAAATATATCATGCTTTTAATTAAATGTCAAAGGTGTTTATATTTTTCTTTCCTTCTTGTGTGAATTAAAGTAAATATTTAAATCCACTAAAATTTTTGATGCATTAAAATTTACCAATCACAATCGCGATTGATTTGATTCAGTTTCAAATCACATTGAAATATATTCTAACTCTTGTGTTGAATTTTGAATTTGAAATTGGTTTTGCTATTAAAATTTCATGTCGGTCTCTCGTAAATGTGAAACAATAATTTTTCATAATTCAGGAAAGAAAAACATTATAAGTTAAGAGAAGATAAAGGTATTTATATAAGTATCAAAGAGTGTGAAAATAATAGCAGTAATGAGCTGTAAAGTCGTTTGGCATAAATCGGATTCACGTTTGAGCGAAAGGAGATAACATGAGATAATAGCAGATGAGCGGATGCACAGTCCTCAGTTACGTAAGTTTATTGATGAATGTGGATACTAATACGAATATGCGACAACTGTACATTGCGACGCCATTGAGCCTTAGTGCTTGTTAGCACGCCACATAAACATATATGACAGTGAAAAAATCTAATACCGTTCTCGGAAACGTTTCCAGTGCTTCATTTGATTAATAATTATATAGATATTCACATTAAAAAAAAATTACAAATCTTGATAGAATTTTTAGAATGTATCAAACGAATTTATATACACTCTTAGAAAAGTTCGGAAAATCACAAAAATTTTATGTTACAGAAGTAAGGTACAATTTGAAGATATTTATGGTGTTTTTGAGTAAAAGTATCTAAAACTTGGGAAGAATTTACTGGATTTTCTAATATTTTTCTGAATATTATGAAATTGAAATGAATTTTCATAAAATGTATCTTAAAACTACCAAACTGTAACGGAATTGTTATAAAACTTATTATAAAATTACGAAACTGTAGCGAAATTTTCAGTTACATGTAACTGCATAAAACTTCAGTTATAGCCAAAAATCCGAATATTCAACACTTTGTAACTGAAAATTAAGAAAATGTTTTTTAAATTTACTAAAAAATAACCGAATTTTCTCAAATTCTATATTAATTTTACAAAACTCTAACTGAATAAAATTCCAGTCACGTGTATCGAGAAATTACGGTAGAAATTTCTAACAGTGTATATTTTACAAGAAGTTCAATTCAATCAACATATTTTCTGTACGTTCCACTTGGCGTCTAATAAAATCAAAAAAATACGAAAAAATTCGAGTTTAGTATAATTTACTACCCAGCTGCGAATTGACCGTCGGGCCACGGTTGGGCCAACCTTGTTGGCCAGAGGTTGGGTCAACTAGTGAAATAATAACGCTATCCGTCGATTGGCGTGAACAGTTGGTCCGACGCCGGGTGCCTGAGATGGGCCGTCTTAGACATAATATGCTTGTATAATCTAGTTAATAATATGTCAACGATTGGTTCAACCGTGGCCCAGAGGTGGGCCGATCGAACCATCACGGTCATCTAAGTTAATTCGCCAAAGTTGGCCCGACAGTCGGTTCGAGTCTGGGCCATAGTTGGGCCGAAAGTTGGTCATGCAATTGCAACGGAATCTAGTTAATAATATGTCGACGATTGGTTCAACCGTGGCCCAGAGGTGGGCCGACTGAACTGTCGAACTGTGTTCGAATCTGGGCCATAGTTGAGCCGACGGTCGGGCATTTAAAATTCAAGTTATGAAAGTCCACTGTTAGAAATGTTCGGAAATTTACAAAGTTACCCAAGACGTAAAATTATTCATGTTACAAGTTTAAGAAATTCTAGACACAAGTATCAAAATATTCAACACTTTGTAACTGAAAATTAAGAAATTGTTTCTTAAATTTACTAAAAATTAACCGGATTTTTCGAATTTCTATCTTAATTTTACGAAACTCTAACTGGATAAAACTCTAGTCATGTGTTTCGGAAAATTACGGTAGAAATTTCTTACAGTGTATCAGATCATCTATACACATATCATTTTTTTGATATGAAAAAATCAGCTTTATATTCTAGGGAGAGTTATTCTAAGAAAGGCAGGAAGGGATTTTCTGCAGTTGTGCATATTAAATTATGAGCATATATATAAAGCAGGAAGGGACCTGAAAGGTACATAGAATTGAATATCTTTATAATAGATTTTGTAAGTTCACACAGATATATTGCACATCTAAAATTTCTTGCAAGGATTTATTAATCATTTTTAAGATCTTTTATTCCGTTCTTAATTTGGAATTTTGTGTTTTATTATTAAATCCGAGCTGAGTTTTTTTCTCCATTGAATGAAATTCCTTCAGTTTGGTTTAATTTTAAATATTGTAAGTAGAGAACGTGATGCCTTAATAATTGTTTGTAGAATTTTCGTGAAATCGATAATATCCGAATATTAATGATATTGGTCTTATAAGATATAAGGAACTCAGAAAACTAATTATGAAAACTAAATTGTTTACATAAAGAGAGAACATTCTAATTTCCAATTCGTCATATTATATAAATGGTTCGATTTAATATTTTTATTTCTTTTGTTTTTTATTACTTTCTCATTCTAAAGCTTTTACAAGTTTTTCATTTCTTTTGAGCTCCTATGAAGATTTTTTGTGTACAAGTTCTGGAAGTTTTTCAATCTTTACCTATTTTTTAATAAACCTCTCTGATGCGTGAGTGAGAAGCGAGTTTTTTACTCATTTTTCAAGTTTCAATAGATCTTATTAATTAATCTTGGAAAAATTGCGCTTTTTTAATTTTTACGACTTTTTTGTATAAAAGTTCAGACTAAAAAGTTCAGAAGGGAAATTATAAAATTCACTTCCACACAGGATTATGAAAATTCTATGGGCGTTTAAAATTAAGATATAGGCGTAAAAAATGAATTATTACTTCAAAAGTAATTACAAATTGATACCAAAAATTAAAATCCAAATTTTTCCAAAACTCAAATGATTTGATTAAAAATAAAAAATTTTCTTTGACGTTATCAGCATTAAAAAATGTATGCAACTAATATGAAACAGGTGGTTTGATAATAAACAGCGATAATGTTTGAAATTATAATCATAAACGGAAAGGAAATTGTTATGTGGTGTATTATCATGAGTCATACATCAAGCTGCGAAAAATACTATATTAAATCCGTTAGAAGAATTATAACATTGGTGAATATCTATATGTAATACCCATTAGTATATATATTATTCTTGTTTTTTAAAATACTATGCAAATAATATAATACCTTATAAAATCAGAAAAAATTTTTCAGTTGAAACCAAAATATTCTTCAAATAAAATCTAGGCGTGAATTACTTTGATATCTATTACACAATAGATTATATAATTACTGAATATTGTAATGCACTAATTATGTAAGGACAGCAAAATAATAAAAGACATTGTAAAAATTTCAAGGGATTACCATTTAGGAATTACAAATTATTTGAAGAGATTAGGTAGTATTACCAGGTTATTTGAAATTAATAAAAATATTAATTAAATATGAATCCAAAGTAATTAAAGAAATTAATTGTATACAGATGGTAACTTGCACAATATTCAATTCTGTAAATAGAGAGAAGCATTTAAAGTGATTAAAATTATTAATTTATAATTATATAATAGGGCATTTTATGCCCTTCTAGGTAAGGACATTGCGGAACCCTAACACGTTAGAACAATTCTATCCCCAAATTCGAAATTAGAGTCCAAAATTGCATGGAAAATGACTAATCGGGTTCATGGTTCTAAGAAACGCAGACCTGAGTTATTGATATTGAATCGAAATACTAAAATATGTGCAAATTATTAAAAGAAGCTGCTAAACATTATGCAAGAAATTAGATAAAAGATTAGAAGCTATTACATCAAAATTACATTAGATTATAGATAGAAAAACAATACAAGTGTCTATCAAATAACAAGAAAAGTTAAATCCATATTTGAATATCATCATTTGCATCATTTCCAACTTATCTTTTATGCTGAAAAAGAAGATAAAATTAATACGCCTACTTGATCACATCCTGGTTTCATTAAAATACATAGTACATTTGACTTAATAAGGCTAAATTAGACTTAAAAGTTATCACCTATATTAAATTGATTATTATTAATATTAAATACTATAAGTATCAATTCGACAAATATTATTTGTTCTCAAACTTATATACAATGCTGCAAAAGTGGCCAGCGGGCACTTGTTTTTAACCATTTACATAAAAGCCTGTAATTCATCAAATATACCTAACAATTAATTTTTTGCTTAGAATAACATGGAAGGTAATAAAATTATGTATTTAGTTGCACCAAAACAAAGTATTTAGTCAATTGTTAGCAAAGATATTGTAAAAAGAGTCAAGATTCCAAAGTTTTCTTGAATTTTAAACAACTTTTGAAACAATGAACATTTTAAAACTTTTTTCTGCTTATTCTTATAAAGGTAAATTTACATAGACTATTAAGTATTAGAAACGTATCAAAAATATTTTAATATATCTTTTCTTGATAGTGATAATGTAGACAGTGGCAAAAATTTCGAACTCAAACATCTGATTTAAAATTAATGTTAAAATTTGGAAAAAAAATTTGTGACAATACAAAGGATTCTCATACTTAAAATATGGATTTTGAAAATTATAAAAATTGATAATATGAAAAAAATACAAAACATCATTAATAAAATACGATAAAATTATTTTCAAAATTTCTTTTATAAATAATTTCACAAATTTAAAGTTTTACAATTTTTTCGTTCTAAGCTCAGATTTTGGCTGCATTCAAGAAAAAATGATTACAATTTACTTCAAAATGAAATTGACGTAGAATGTTAGTAATGTAACAAGTAAATTGTAATCATTTTTTCTTGAATGCATCCAAAATCTGAGCTTAAAACGAAAAAATTGTATAACTTCAAATTTGTGAAATTATTTGAGAAAGAAATTTAAAAAATAATTTCATTGTATTTTTTTCATATTATCAATTATTATAATTTTTGAAATCCATTTTTCAAGTATGAGAATCCTTTGTAGTCTGACAACTTTCTTTTTCTAAATATTAACTTTAATAGCATGAAGAAAAAATCTATCAAAATATTTTAGATACGTTGCTAATAGTCTATGTAAATTTACCTTTATAATAAGCTAAGAAAAGTTCAAAAATGTTCATTGTTTCAAGAGTTGGTTAAAATTCAAGAAAACTGAAATCTAGACATTTTGGGCAATATCTTCATTAAAAATGGACTAAAATCTTTCTTTTTGTGGTCATCAAATGCAGAATCATGTTACCTTCTATGTTATTCCAAGCAAAAAATCAATTGTTAGGTATTTTGTAAATTAGAAGCTTTTATGTGAATGGTTAAAAACAAGTGCCCGTCGACTTTTGCACAGCAGTGTATATTGATTATTATTAATATTAAGGTATAGTTTATCCACGAAAATTAAACCTCAGGCAAAAATAGATAATTTTGCTTGCAAGAATAGCAATATTACTATTGAAGGGCTAATTTGAAAAAGATAAGATTATTTTTCATTAAAAAAATTTGAAATCCAAAAAAATAATGTATTTAACAAATTTTATTTTTGCCGACTTTTTTCCTTATCGCTTGATACAAAATTTTACAAAATGATGCAATTCTAATAAATCACGAACCATTTCTTCAGCAAAAAGAATTTTCACAACTTAACGGTTCCCAATTTTTGTAAATAAATTCTTTAATGACTGAAACCATCAAAAATCAATTTTCCAGAACAAAATTCTTATAAACAAATTGCTGAATTTGGTAATAAATTATTCATTTTAGAAAATTAGAAACTGTTAAGTTGTAGAGAATTTTTTTCCTGAAAAAATGACCCGTGATTTATTAGAATCACATCATATTTTTAAATTTGATATGAAGCGATAAGAAAAAAAGTTCGGGTAAAAATAAAATTTGTTAAATGCATTATTTTTTTATGTTTCAAATTTTTTTCTTGGAAAATAATCTTTTCTCTTTCAAATTATCCTTTCAATAATAATATTGCTATATTCTTGAAAGCAAAATTATTTATTTTTGCTTGAGGTCTAATTTTCGTGGATGAATTATCTTAAGGCCATGGGTTAACCAGACAACGTGAAAAATTCTTGTAAAAGTTCGTGTAAGATAAATTTTTTTATTTTACAAAATATCTTCCTGAAAATTTGGTAATTACCATAGAAGACAATAGAGAACGTCTGTCAACTTAATTTGAGTGAAAATTTTGCAAAAAATTTTACAATTAACTGTAATTGTCGTAAAGTTTTCGAATTTTTTTTCTAAATTTTTGATAAATAGAAGTTAACAGACGTGCTTTATTGTCTTTTCTTACGTTTCCCAAATTTTTAGAAAGATATTTTGTAAATTAAAAATCTGCCCGCTTCACGGGCACATTCTCATTGCGCGCTTCGCTCGCAAGTTTGAGCGCGCCTAGGGGGCGCGATTCGAACGTCGTGCTTCGCGCTCCGTAATACTCGATCGTCGCGCTGCGCGCTCCGTTCTTTCTGGACCTCGCGCTTCGCGCTCGGTCTTGGGCTCTTCGCATACGTTTAAGTTTATTTCTTAAAATTTAATACTGAACCTCAAAGCAATTTAATGATATTAAAGATGATGTAAATTAGTCATTTTCTCAAATTCACTAAGTTTCTTTTTCAGTTTAAGTGAAACAGGAAATTCAATTTACTTAAGGCTCTATCGGCCTTAAGGAACACATTCTCATCATGACACTTGCGCTTCGCGCTCGATTTTCTGTATGCATTTTTGTAACTTTTTAATAAATTACATGATTATTGATAAATTTATTTTCTTCCAAATATCTCAAAAAGGAAAAACAATCGTAGACTTTATTTAAGGAAACGATTTTCCAGAACAACGCTTATTTCGTATCTTACATATTTTGGTGAAAAAAATCGAATTTTTTTAATATTAAAAATCAAAAAATTAAAATATACATCCTGTCGAGAAATTTCTCGATAAGAATGTGTAGACCTTATTTAGCCAAACAATTTTTCATCTCAAAGTTTTTTTTTTATCTCACATATTTTGTCTAAAAAATGGAATTTTTGAATTTTAATCGTATTTTTTGGAATTGAAACGAAAAATATATGTTTTATCAGAAACTGTGTGAGACAAAACTTGTAGATCTTTTTGAAACTAACAACTTTGTATTCTTACGTTTTTTTCTTATTTTACATATTATTGTTAAAAAATTGAATTTTGGATTTTCAATAGTTTTTTTTTTAATTAAAAAGAAAAATATGCATCTTATGAAAAAATGTTACAATTCAAATTTGTAGGTCTTTATTTATTCAATAATATTGTATCATAACGTTTTTTCGTATCTCGTATAATGTAACTGGAAAATGGAATTTTGATATTGACTTTTTTCGAATTTGAATATGCTGTAACATTTCTAATTTTGATGTAATCAAAAAATGTTATCAGGATAATTTTTAGAGATTTATGAGCACTATTTAAAGCCAGTATTGAAATTTTTGATTTTTTCAAAAAATTATTTTCAAAAACACAAAAGTAGTGCTCAACCCCTCAATTTTGATTGGATGTGGCTGGTTAACGAACTTGTCCTTACTTTTTCGGCTCCGATAAAGTGTACCAAAGCTCAATTCAATCTGATAATTCTATCGAGAGTTATGCCGCACACGACCTACAGACAGACAGACAGACAGACACTTTCGTAAAAACCATTTTTTCTGACTCAGGGGGTCTCAAAACGTAAAGATTTGATGAAAATTTCGAAAGTCATTTTTCACATAAAACCAATACCTTCTCATCCATGATATAAGAATGTAAAAAAGTTATCTTACATGTACGAATAAATGTATGATTTAGTCCCGTGGTTCGATTGATCCATGGCCTTAAGGTCGTGTGGTAGACTCTGATGTTACCAATTTTATACGACCGCTTTATGATTAAAATAATAATTTAAACAAATTTTCCGGAGAAGACAGTAACGCGTTACATTTTCCTGCATTGCTGTTTTCTTCAGGAAATTTTTTAAAATCATTATTTTATTAATAAAGCCGTCTTATATAATTGGTAATTGGTAAATTGGTAAAACATAAAGGTCGTTAACTGAGATTTTTCGCGAAAATGACTTTTTTTATATCATTCAATTCTTGAAGCAATTTCGCGTTTCACTGTGTTTGTAATTTCAAAAAAATCGCAATGGTTTTTAATTAAAAAAACTCAAAGTACGATAGTTCAAATTCAATTAAAGTTTTCGAAGTATAATTAAGTGTCGTAACTATAACACTAAAATAGGAAGAAACCTCAAATACGTCATCACTTTACCAGGAAAAAGTGCCGCAACCGCACTTACGGCTTTCTTCTCTGGCAAGAGCATCGAAGAATACCCCTTCATCCAAACTAACAAGGTCGTTATGTAGTTACGGCCTTCTGGTCTTGTAATTCACGCGAGCTCCAGGCCCGTTTCCCAAAGAAAAGAGTCGTATCTACAATATATATTATACATTTATACATTTATATATAAATATATTACTTTATATATTTTATTAAATAAATATATATATATATATATTATTTATAAAATTATATTTCATAGATTAGAAAACGTAAGTAATAAAATTGGAAGTTAGAAAATCAAGAAGTTTTATGCATCTAACTCACACAAAGATGTAGTTGACGACTTTTTTGCTTTGGAAACAGGCCCGAGCTCGGACATTATTCCTTAATGAAAAGCCGTAAGTGCAGTTACGGCCTTTTTCACGAGTATTTTCATCCGAAAAAATGTCCTAACTACATAAACTAATTGTTGTTATGAAAAAAGTCAATTTTTTTTTAACAATTAGATTATGCATGCCTTAATTGTTTTAGAGACGGCTTTACAAAAAAAAACAATGATTTTTTCACTTGATTCTGAATGAAAAAAGTTTTTCTCGAATTGCAGTCGAATATAGTTAACTACCTTAATGCTTCGGACGACGGTCTTGTTAATCACAAGTATAAAAGAAAATAATTTAAGACACTAAAAATAAACTCTAGTCTGAAGAATTGTATAAGCTAGAGAAGTACAAAAGTATGTATATTGCCCTTGTACCTGATTGAGGTAAGGGCAGGTGAAAAGTAAGATTAAGTAGGAACTTGGGCATCTATATACGTAAATATTTATTTGAATGCTTGTCTACCTGATGATTCTCACCTCACTTAAAAGTGTACAAAGACACAGAGTTCTTGCAGTCTAGTCCCCACCCCAAGGCTATTAGGTACATGAATGCTCAGTGAGGCCCATAGTTCAATTAGGTACGATCTGTCGTACGTACAAGATCGTAGAATTGCAAGGCAGTCGCATGGCCAGATATTCGCATGGTAGCCGGTTCGGAAACGGGAAAAGATAGGAAAGTAAGTCAGGACATCAGTAGACGAGACAGCCATGCCGGCCGGCGTGTAAAAACTGATAAAAAGTGCGTGTCTTGTGGTGAACGGTGCAGAGTTTAACAGTTAGACTCCGAATGCGGACCAGTGATCTGGGATCGATGGATTTTCTATCGTTCTTCCTCTTGCAATTTTGGAGTCTTTGGATACACTTAGTTCTGACTCAGTTTATTTGTCAGCAAGCGTGAACATTTTAAGCAGATTGCAAGAAGTTTACAAATTTAAGGAAAAAACAACTAATGAAAATGGAAGTGTATCGCCTTCAGAGAAGACAATTTCTTAGAGCATTATTTGTCCTCGTGGTAAGCAATTTGGGCTAATTTAGTTTTTAGATCCACGACTGAGGTGTTTAAGAGAAAAATAAGATCTTTGAAGATATTTTCTGATAATTTAGGGAGATCATCATAGGGCTACTCTCTGAATCTGAATTTATGGATCATTGCATCAATTTACTTTCACTGGAAATCTACTTATTTTTTATTATATTTTACTCAATCAGTTTAATTCGTCAAACTATAAGGGTAACATTTACAAAATGGAGATGTTCTAATGTAGTTAAATAGATAATATTAGTCAAGGCGGTAGATCAACTGGACCACGTGACGTCGATAATTGCAATTAGAGTATCTATGGTTATTCAGAAAATAATAACTAAAATTGATTTTTGATACCAAAAGTGGCGTAAGAAAAAGAGCCAAGAAGGTCTATCTGGTGGGAAAAATATATTTTAGTTATTATTTTCTGATCCACCTTACATACTATAATTGCAGTTACTGATGTCATGTGGTTTGGTTGATCAATGGCCTTAATTCGATAATTGACCAATTTCAGGATTTCGAGCATAGTAAATTGAATTGATATTGGAATTATAATTTATTACTGATCTTGTAACATAAGACTAGTGACCATTCGTAATTTATAGAATCTTAGAATCTATTATCTAATCAGCTATTTTCTACACTGAAAAATTCCTCAATTACCTGAAAGATTTCAGGCGTGTTCCTGATATGAATTACATTTATTTGATCTTACTGAAATATAAACCACTTCTACAAAATTGAATAAATTATCAAACCATTATAACCTATACAATTGTTATATTTTTATGTGAAACTTTACATTAAAAGTACTTTATACAATATCCTATATAATACTAATTAACGAGAAGAGCGAAATTCTGAGTTATTATGTCACTTGTTTCTGTGAGAAAAGTTGTCTACTGATATATCATTACTTCAATTTTAAAGAATCAGTCTATTTATAATATTCTCATATCGAGATTTTGGAATCAAGTTTTGTTAAGTTTTTTATGTCAGAAAACTAAAATCGTCTTGAAAAAGTACTACTCAGCAGTATTCATAGATAGCTAGTTGTACCGACAGAACTTTATGGGCGATTCCAGGTAGTAATTGCAATTACAGCAAGGCTTTGAGTAGATTGTCCAATGAAGAATTATGTGAATTTAGTCTACCGGGTGGGCAGTACCCATTTTGTAGCCAGCTACCTGTGCACTTTACTTTAGGATTAAAATACGAAACAAATCTTTTTCATTTTTGCAATTTCCTATTTAGAAATATTATATTCGATATCCACGAATTTTGATGATTCTGATTATACGTTAGTTTTCATGAAAAGTTAAAGAATAGAATAAATGTTCAATTTTGTGTGGTATACATATAAAAAACTTGTAAATTTTGACACAGGAATCTCAAAAGATGAAATACGATAAGGAGTATTGTCATTGTTAAAATTTAAAGTGATTTGCAACTTACTTGAAGAAATTATATGTCCTATGATTGAAATATCAAAATTGAATATTACACGGAAAAAAATAGTTTAATAAAGTTTATAGAACTCTTCGAGAGTTAGAGATACAGGCATTTATGGAAACGAGTTCTAGAAAATTTAAAGAACGTGATTAAAGTAATTAATGAAGTATAGATGGTAACTCGCACACAATGATTAATTATGCAAATAAAAAGTAGCATCTTTGGAATGTCTGTTAGAATATTTGTTTGTCCATCTAGTTTTGGTTATTTAAGGGCATATTCCGAGAGAAAAATGTTTATTTCATCGGGAAAAATATATAAATGTTTTTTTTTAATAACAATTACTGCAGGTCAAAGTTCCACGCAGTTTTTTCCAAGTTTACTCTTCAAAAATGATTGGACTGTGAGGGATGGCGGCTCATTTTTTTCTTTAAACATTTTTAGAAAACTCCATCATCTTAGATTTTTTAATTAATCTCTCATTTTTTAATTGCTAATCAGAAATGTTGAAAATTTTAGTAAATTTTATAAACAAATAGCTATTGTTAGGAAATAAGAGATTAATTTAAAAATCTAAGATGGTGGAATTTGTTAAAACTGTATAAAGTAGAAAATGAGCAATTATTCCTCAGAATCCGATCATTTTTAAAGAGGAAACTTGGAATAAAGTGCATTAAACTTTGAGCTACAGTAATTGTTACTAAAAAATACATTTTTTATATTTTGGAATTTGTTCCCAGCAAAGTGAATATTTTTCTCTAATATTATATATTGAATAAGAACATTAACATTTTTTTAAGTGTCAATTAATTAAGTTTTCCAAGGGCTTCCTAGCCATGTTCGAACCTCCATAATTAAAATATTAAAATACACGCAGAATATTGCAAAAAATGATTGTTAAATACTATTCAAGATATTACATAAAGGATTACAAGATATTACATGGATGTTTCATTATTAGAAAAATATTACGAGAGATTTCAAGGGATTACGTGAGATTACATGTGAGATGTATGAATGCATGGGACAAGATGGTCAAGTGTCCCCCATGTCACAAGAAAAGTTAAATCCATATTTGTATTTCATTCTCATTTGCATCATTTTTAAGTTATCTTTTATGCTGAAAACAACGATAAAATTAATACGCCTACTCGATCACATCCCGGTTTCATAAAAAGAATTGTACATTGGACCTAATAAGGCAAGATTAGATTAAACAGTTATCGCCTAAATTATATTGAGCATCATTATTAACTACTCTAAGTGTCAATTTGATTAAGGCTATTTGTTCTTGAACTTACTTTAATTATTTCATGCTCATTTAGAATTTACGAATCATCAAATTTCTTAATATTGTACTCAGTAGGAATGATTAAAAACTGTATTGCTCTTGACTGTGCAATCTATATTTATTTTTAAAATACTCAAAAAAACAGTTTGAAAAATAATGCAATATACGTATTGAATAGAATTTCTTTGCGAGCATTTGAGATTTAATGCAAGATGAGACTCAAGTCCTGGTCTTGAGTCTCATCTTACATTAAAAAGTAGATTATAGAAGGTCATATATACTTGGAGGTAATCTTAGACCATTATTTCTTACACAAAATGATAAAAGTATCCCTTTAAACTTAAACTTCACTCTTATCTCATAAGGGCACTTGTTTTTAGCCATTCACATAAAAGCTTTTAATTTATAAGATACCTAACAATTAATTTTTTCCTTAGAATATCATGGAAGGTAACATGATTCTGCATTTGATGACCACAAAAAGAAAGATTTTAGTCCATTTTTAATGAAGATATTGCCCAAAATGTCTAGATTTCAGTTTTCTTGAATTTTAACCAACTCTTGAAACAATGAACATTTTTGAACTTTTCTTAGCTTATTATAAAGGTAAATTTACATAGACTATTAGCAACGTATCTAAAATATTTTGATAGATTTTTTCTTCATACTATTAAAGTTAATATTTAGAAAAAGAAAGTTGTCAGACTACAAAGGATTCTCATACTTGAAAAATGGATTTGAAAAATTATAATAATTGATAATATGAAAAAAATACAAAACATCATTAAAAAAATACGATAAAATTATTTTTTAAATTTCTTTTTCAAATAATTTCACAAATAATTTCACAAATTTGAGGTTATACAATTTTTTCGTTCTAAGCTCAGGTTTTGGCTGCATTCAAGAAAAAATGATTACAATTTACTTGTTACATTACTAACATTCTACGTAAATTTCATTTTGAAATGAGTCAAAAAATGTTCAAAAATATTAATTATATTATTAAATATTGCTGATGTTCTTAGTTGGCTTCAGGGTCCAGAAAAATGAAACTCAAAGATTCGTATTCTCAAACGTTTCGACTCAGATTGGAGTCCTCATCAGTGAGAATTTATTTCTATTTAAAGAAGAATATAAGGCCACTTACATTAAAAGCTACAACTAATAACATCAACAATATTTAATATTAATACCAAGGGTCGATATAAGTCCTGTTCAGTATTAATATTCATTATTTCAAGTTATTCAAAATTTTAAAAAGCTCTGAGTTTTTGCTTTTTCTGACAATATCTTCGTTAATAATGGACTAAAACATTTCGTTTGGGGTCATTAAATGCAGAATTTTGTTACCTTCCATGTTATTCGAAGGAAAAAATTCATTGTTTGGTATTTTATAAATTAGAAGCTTTTATAAAATATATTTATAAATTAATTAAGGAATTAAAAATTGTATAATTTTTATTTTATAATCTCTAGAAGTACAAAAGTATGTATATTGCCCTTGTACCTGATTAAGGCAAGGGCAGGTGAAAAGTAAGATTAAGTTGGAGCTTGGGCATCTATATACGTAAATATTGATTTGAATGCTTGTCTACCTGGCAATAATGGCCAATATAACAATGTGCCGATGCGGGAAGAGGGGCTCCCGGTAAGAAGAGTTAGCTCGCTGGAGTGACTAAAGGCTGGAACTAGCAATTCAATTTTGTCCAATGTTATGAGTGAACCCGAAACAAACGTGAAAATTTGACGGGGCTTAAAGCCATGGATCAATTAGATTACGTGACCAAATTCCTGTAAAAGTTCGTGTGAGATAACTTTTTGATTTTACAAAATATCTTCCTGAAAATTTGGAAAATACTATAGAGAACACGATAGAGAACGTCTGTCAACTTTGTTTGAGTATAATTTGTATAATTTAGTCACGGTTCGATTGATCCACAACCTTAATGGCATGTGATACTTGAAGAAAGTCGTAAGTTTATGTGAGAAACTTGATCCAGTTTCTACATGTTTGCGTCCAGAGTTTTGATAATGAAGAACAATTTCTATAGATTTTGCTAAAACTGAACTTTTTTCATTTTTCAAACTTAAAGTAGTCTATCTACGTCCGTTTTTATATTCTTTACCATTTCCCTAATGTTGAGAACAAAATTCTATGTATTTTAGACGTAAACATATAGAATCCTGAAATCAAGAAAATTTAGTAATTTACTAAGTATCACATGCCCTTAAGGGCATGGATCAACCAGACCCGTAAACGTCGGTAATTGCAATTACAGTGTGTCAAGTTATTAAAAAATTATTAATTAAAACAGATTTTTTGTACCAGACAGACCTTCTTGTAATCGTAATTACAATTAAAGAGGTCACGTGGTCCAGTTGATCCATGGTCTTAACAACATGATCACAACTGAAAATGGCAATATATTGTCTCACGAGGAGAAAATTGCTCTCAGCAGTAATTATCCTCGTAGTAAGCTTCTTTGACATTATTTTGTTGTCGGATAGGCGATTGAAGGGTTGAAAGGGAATTACACTAAAAAAGGTCTTGAATCAAAGGAATTAAATGACTGAATGAAAAGAATAATTGTTTCCATTTCTGAAATATTATTGGAATTGTTCTACAAATAATAAAGAGGAGATATTAAATTTGGTATAGAATATTATTGTACATGGAATTTAAGAAAATTTCTAACCGTGTATTATTATAAATTAAGGGCATGTGATACTTAAGGTAGTTTATCCACGAAAATTAGACCTCAAGCAAAAATAGTTTTTAAGTAATTTATCGATGTTTTCTGTATAATTTTATGTAAATGTTCTCACGTTTTTTTACATTTTTTCACATTATCAGAGTTTACTCCAAAATAGGGCTTATATGTGCAATATTTTATTTAATGTTTTGATATTTTAGAAATAAAGATCACTGATGGTGACTCCGATCAGAGTCGAAACGTTTGAAAATATGTAACCTCCTGAATTATCATTTCTGAACCCTAAAGCCAATTATTAACAACAACATCGTATAAAATAATATTGCTATTCTTGAAAGCAAAATTATCTATTTTTGCCTGAGGTCTAATTTTCATGGATGAACTATCCTAAGGAAATTAGCAAGTTCATGTGAAGAACTTGGTCCAGTTTCTACATTTTTGTGCTCAAAATACATAAAACTTTGTTTTCAAAATTGGAGAAATGGTAGAGAAAAGGAAAACGGATATTTAGTGTAATTGAACTTTTTTTAATTTTTAAAACCAAATGTATTCTATCTACGTCCGTTTTTAACTTCTCTACAATTTATCAAATTTTGAAAACAAACCTTATGTACTTTTTGGACATAGACATGTATAAACCTAAAATCAAAAAAATTTGCTAATTTTGGAAATATTACACGCCTACAAAGATGAGGGTAATATCGCAGCAGAAGTTCAAATGACGTTACAAATAAGACAGAATGAATTCTTGGAATAGTAAATTCTAGAACGCTAATAGAGCTGAGAGAAACAGGTAGCTATGCCACTAAAAACAGATTGTCCAACAATAATCCGACACTTCACCGCAAGCAATGATCAGCCTTTCGAAGGTTAGTAAGTTACTTAGATTCCGATGTTTCTACATTGAAATATCTATTGAAATCGTTATGAATGCAATTACTACCTGGAATGATCCCGAAAGCTTCATTAGTTTCAACTGTCTGTAAATACTATGGGTTGTAGGGGCGTGGTACTTCCTCAAGATGATTTATTTTATGCTCCCCTCAATATGGCTAAGTACTTTATAATTTTCTGTCCTGAAAGAGTTAATGTCAAAAGTTGGATAGTTACAAACTTCAAATAATTATATGTATAGTTGAGAAAATGAGTATATTTAACTGTTTTTGTGATTGTCACATCCGTACAGTTTTTCCCTTTGTATAATCTAAAGTATTATGTGATAATATAACTACTGTAAAACTAATAAAGATTCAATAATTTGTTTAATTTTCTAAATGTACTTTGTATTTGAATAAAATTTAAATTTATTTAAATTCCATTATGGTCACACCTGTAAATCTTTCAGGTAATTGAGGATCTGATTTACGAAAACCACGGCTCCAGGTCTTAAGTCTTAAAAGCTAAAGTCCTTAACCATATAACCTATCTCACTTCTAATCTGGGATTATTAGAAGAAAGTATACATCTTCACAGGTGCATTGTAATTCTCCGCCTTCCTAAAATAAATTTTAAAAACCAATATCTTCTCATATGATGAGAATGTAAAAAACTGAACATCTCATGTTTTTCATGTTACATAAACTATCATAAACATTTTACAGTAGCTGAAAAAATAACACTCTAAATATAGATTAGATGACGTCACACTTTTTACAGTGATAACTGTACAAATTCTGCAAACCAATTAAGCATTTCCAACTAGGAGTTCATTTATTTATATTTCTGTTTTAAGAATTGCGAAATATTCTTGTCGATGAATTTCAAAAGTGCATCAATAGTTTCGTGGATGATTAAAAAACTGGAAAGATCCGAATTTTAAAGTAAAATATGAAACCGGTTTTTCGTATTAAATTATTGACACGATAGGAAACTTTTATTTAGAAAATAAAATTGTTGCAAGCCAGTATTAATTATTGTCTTTAACTTATTTCTTGGTTAAATATTGCAATTCTATGACCACGAATTTTACATCAGATTTTTCCCTTGTTCACACAATGTAAGTTTAAATATTAAATATTTATTAGCTGTCACTCTTAGCTCGCTTTACAAATTGCGCGTAATTTGGTTTACAGTTGTTAGTTTGGCAACAACTTTAAGATGGAGTGTAAAAACGAGCATTTGCGTCATATTTTGCTTTACTATTTCCGTAAAGGAAAGAACGCAGCACAGGTTGCTAAAAAGTTACGTGATGTGTATGGTGAAGAAGCCTCAAAAGACAGGCAGTGTCGAAATTGGTTTGATAAATTCCGTTCTGGGGACTTTTCACTCAATGATGAGCAACTTTCAGGTCGGCCAAATGAAGTTGATGATGACCAAATAAAAGCCAAAATCGAAGCGGATCGTCATGCAACTGTCCAGAAGATTGAAGAAATGTTAAAAATAACAAAATCAACAATCAACCGTCATATATAACGTCTTTCTAACTAAAAATTAAGAAATTGTTTCTTAAATTCACTAAACAGTAACTGAATTTTCTGAAATTTTTCATCCACGAAAATTAGACCTCAGGAAAAAATAGATAATTTTGCTTTCAAGAATAGCAATATTATTATTGAAGGGTTATTTTGAAAGAGAAATGATTATTTTACATGAAAAAAATTTGAAACACAGAAAAATAATTTTATTAATAAATTTTATTTTTGACCCAACTTTTCTTCTTATCGCTTCTTACCAAATTTTAAAAAATTATGCCATTCTAATAGATCATGAATCATTTTTTCAGAGAAAATATTTCCTACAACTTCACAGTTTCTGATTTTTGAAAATAAATTCTTTAATGGCTGAAACCATTAAAAACATTTTCCAAAACGAAATTTTTATAAACAAATTGCTGAATTTGGTAATAATTTATTCATTTTCGAAAATTGGAAATGGTTAAGTAGTAGGGAATCTTTTTCTTGAAAAAGTGATTTGTAATTTATTAAAATCGCATAATTTTTTTAAATTTGGTAAGAAGCAATAAGAAAAATAGTTGGGACAAAAATAAAATTTATTAATAAAATTATTTTTTTGCATTTCAAATTTATTTCATGGAAATTAATCTTTTCTCTTCCAAAATAGCCCTTCAATAATGATATTGCTATTCTTGAAAGCAAAATTATCTATTTTTGCCTGAGGTCTAATTTTCGTGGATGAATACTACCTTAAGCACTATAGTTATTCCTAAAAATGTGAAGTTAGCGCACGAAGGAATAATAAGGAGACCTATCTCCATGTAAGCGACTTGGCAGGAGCAACGGCACGGTAAGTGCCCGGCTTGTAAGTTGGAAGTAGTGGAAAGGAGTGCGCAAGTGCGCAGTTGTCCTCTTCTTACTCACGAGAAAATGTGCGAGTGAGACGAATTTGTCAAATTGATCTAAGCCAGAGTGGTTATGTTGATTGATTTTTTGATCATTTGCAAGCGGCAGATATTTGCTCAATTTCAATTTAGTTTAAAAAGGAAAAAATATTATCTCAGGACTCCTATAAAGCTAAAGGAATGCATTATAAAAGTGGTAAGTATATATCGAATATAAGATTGTGAATCTTGAAATTGAAATTATGGTATTTGTTATTACTTCGTAAATCGTGTATTAAATAATGTTGAATAGTTTTTTCCTTTAAGGCCATGGATCAATCGGGCCACGTGACTAAATTATACATTTATTCGTTCATGTAAGATAACTTTTTTAATTTACAATGTATCTTTCTGATAATTTGGAAAACGTAACAAAAGATAATAAAGCACGTCTGTTAACTTCTTTTTAGTAAAAATTTTGAAAAAAATTCGAAAACTTATCGAAAATTACAGTTAACTGTAAAATTTTTTGCAAAATTTCCACTCATACAAAGTTGACAGACGTTCTCTATCGTGTTCTGTAGTATTTTCCAAATTTTCAGGAAGATATTTTGTAAAAGAAAAAAGTTATCTTACACGAACTTTTACAGGAATATGGTCACATGATCTGGTTGATCCATGGCCTTAAAGGTGAGGGAATTTAATCCGAGAAATTTTCAAGATTTGACAAGTTCGTCTCACTCGCACATTTTCCCGTGAGTAAGAAGAGGACAACTGCGCACTTGCGCACTCCTTTCCACTACTTCCAACTCACAAGCTGGGCACTTACCGTGCCGTTGCTCCTGCCAGATTCGGAAAAGTTTCCCATGGCAGTTTGGTCTCCTTATTATTCCTTCCTGAGTTAGCGCCACCTTTTTGTATTTTTTCGATTTTAATAAATATCACTGACGAGGGCTCCGATTTGAGCCGAAACGTCTGATTAAATCGACTTGATTATTTTTGTACTCTAAAGCTAATTTTTTCCAACATCGTACAATTTTATTTTATTACATTAACTTTGAACTGAATTCAATTGCTTTTTATGAGGGCGAAGCAGTAAGAGCATAATATCACAAATTAGAATGACACTGCATCGCTGGAATATATATCTATTTGAAATTATGTGATGAATATTCGATCGACCTTTTGCATGAGTTTACATTCTATGAATACCTCAATAACACGAGAAAATAGTAAGCTCCATTGAACTAGTGAATATCTTTAAGCTAATGTGGTATTTTCTTAGAAATTGTATGGGAAGAGAATATAAATTTTGAAGTTAAAAGGCGTTCAGTGGAAGAGTTGTACGTTTTAAAGTAAAGAATCAATTCTGGATACAATTTAAATAACAGTAGAAATACATGTATCTAATTCACATTCACGTTTTTTAACTACACTGTTAGGAATTTCTGTCGTAGTTTCATGAAACACGTGACTGGAGTTTTATTCAGTTACAGTTTTGTAAAATTAAAATAGAATTTGAGTAAATTCAGTTACTTTTTAGTAACTTTAAGAAGCAATTTTTTAATTTTCAGTTACAAAGTGTTGAATATTTGGATACTTGTATCTTGAAATTCTGAAACTTGTAAAAGGAATAATTTTACCTTTTGGGTAACTGAAGTTTTATGCAGTTATATGTAACTCAAAATTTTGTTACAGTATCGTAATTTTTTTGATAGATTTTATAAAAATACTGTTACAATTTGATAGCTTTGAGATACATTTTATGAAAATTCAGTTAAGATACCTTTAAACAATGTTTTCTGTGAAAAAAGGAACGCCTCCACTCCGCTTGGTATCGAGCCCAGGACCTTTCGATTGCCGGTACGGAGGTTCCACAAAACTTTTCTCACAGAATCTATTTACGCCAATTTGGCCACGGATATATCATGAACTATATACAAATTTTTCTAAATCATTTCGGTCAATTATGTCGATAATTAGAAAAGTGTATCATTCACCATGATAACCGAACTCTACCATATCGACCCTATCAACCTGTGATTCAGAATTAACGTCATTTAAGACCAGATAGAATTTTCAATATATATTTAAACAATTTTTTCTGTGAAAAAAGGAACGCTTCCACTCCGCTGGGTATCGAGCTCTTCACTCTTCTAATTATCGACATAATCGACTGAAATGATTTAGAAAAATCTGTATATAATTTAAGATACCTTTATTCAAAAACATCATAAAAATCGATAAATTTCACGTTACCTTTGCAACATATAAATTTTGTAAATTCCCGAACGTTTCTGACACACTGTTAAAAATTTTATTAATTTTAATAGACTTAAATATACAATTGGTAAATTAAAATTAATAGATTTGTATATTATGAAAAATTAATATACATTCATATCAAACTTAACAACTTGTCAATCGAAATATATTAAAATTAACAAACATTATTAAAATTCAATTAAAAGTTTGTACACGGAAAAAATAAGTACTGGGAAATTTACTTGACAGTCCTTGACTTTTGGACAGGACAAATTTTTCCGAAGATCCTATATGCTTTTTATTAAGAAGCTTAGAACTTCATCGAAAAAAAGAAAGAATGTCTTAGGTTAATTCAAGCACAGTCAATGAATGAAATTCTTTCAAATTTTATTATATAGGTTTTGAAAAATTATAGAAAGGCAAATAATACTTCTTCTAAAGAGTGCTTCACGTTTTAAGAGTTTGGATAGAATAATTTGATTAGGAATAGATGAATACCTGCTATAAAAATCAAAGAAAAATTCTTGGACTGAACTTGTAAGTCTTGTGAAATTTTTAGTGGTACGATGCGCAGTTGTCAATGTCAGTTTTTTAGATACGCAAAATTTTTATTACTTTTTAAATTGACATAAACTTCAGAAATTATGAAATTCTTATATTTGATATTTCAGAATTCAGTAATTAATTTATTAAAAGTCTCTTCATCTAAAAACTTTTGTTTGCCTTTTATAAAATTGATGACGAAACGAGGCGCAGCAATTTCTTACACGGCCCTGCATTTTCAAAGGATAAAATCTACCCAACATTTTTTTAGGAGTATCGCAAGTGCTTCGGTAGCCGTGCGGTTTAATTTGTAAGGTTAGACTGCGTTATACATGTAGGTTAGGTAAAAGTTAAGGTTCGAGTCCTATCAGCGTAAAAATAATTTCAACAGCGGTAATATAATTTGTAATAAAAATCAATAAAATAGTATATATAAAAAAAGACAGCTTGCGAAAATAATTTTTGTTTCTTATTGCCTTTGATAGTCCATAAAAATTTCATTGACTAGCTTTGAAGTTTTCATGCACGAGTGCTGTGCGAGCTCTATCTGCCTATATTCAGAATTTTATATTAATTCGTAAAAGTATCCAATCTTTGAACTTTATTTTCTCAAATGATTTTCACGGACTTTCTACTGAATATACTTTTGGAAAGTTCTATACTTTTTCCAGGATTATTGATCTAATTGTACAAGAACGGTACTTCTAGTTTTAAGTAACTTTTGAACGTATCTGAAAGTCGAGCACTCTGTAATGTAAATTTCCCAGTACTTATTTTTTCCGTGTATTGTTTATGATGAAAGTATTTTAAATTCAATATACATTACTGAAATAAACTTCCATTACATGTAATGGATGTTTAATACAGAGATTTCTAACAGTGCAATGTAATAATATAATAAATTTAAATAAATTCATATTGTTTTCAATTATATTTTGAGATTGAATAATTTAAAAATCGAGTTAGTATTTTATTTATAATGCCGGTTGCTATATTTTATAATTAAACTCAGTTTCATCGAACAAAAAATTAGATAGACCAGTTTGATTTAAAAAGGTATTAAATAGTTTTTTAAATGTCTAAATAATTCTCAGTTTTTTTAAAAAGAATATATGCTTCCAGAAAACGGTCAACATCTATAATTATATTTGTTCTTAAAAATAGTTATGGAAGATTTGGCTGAACAGGAACTAATTTGAATTACGTGTTCAACTTAAATATCTGTGCGTGTTTATCGAAGCTTCTTTGAGAATGTGACCTTGGCCAATAGACAAGAGCGTATTATTAGCAATGACTGAAAGGAAAATATTCCTTTTTTGTAATTACTTTTAGTCCTGTGGATTTTTTCCATTAAATCTGAAAATTTGAGTGATCTATTTATATAGAAACCAGATTGATAATACTTTTTAATATTAATCTCCATTCGAAAAAAATAGTTTTTTGTATGTCTACGGCAAAATAAAAATAATGGTCATGACATAAGCGACTAAAAGCTTAGAAAAGGGTCCAATCACATCCCACTTTGATACATAGGTACGAAACATAGACGTAAATCATCGTTCCGAACGTGACGTGTATATTTTCAACGCATTATACAATAAACAAGTTTAATTTTCCCAAGAGGATTTAGTTGATTTTATGAACTTCAAGATTCCAAGACAATGACCTTTTTTAAAAGACATAAGGAAAAAGAAGCATGATTAAAAATATCTTATTGTTATAACTTTTTTTGTATTTTTTTTTAGAGAATTTTTCAAGAAACTCCAATTTAATTTCTTGTATTTTAAACACGGAGAAAAAAATTGTTGTATTAACCAACCAGATTGTTGATATAGAACTGACAAAACTTTTTTGCTTACCCAAAAAATTTTTAGTTTTCCCAACAAACCTATTTGTTGAACCAACAAAAGAGTTTGTTATTGTTTTTTGTTTGGCAAAACTTTTTGTAAGGAGAACTAAAATTTTGTTGAGACGGCAAAATTAAGTTTTTACTAAGTAGAATAAATTTGATGATTGATGATTGGGTGAGCTTTTGCATTTTTTTCGAATCATGGAGTACTTTTTTCTAGATTTTGTACAGTCAATCAATCGATTAATTAAGGTCGACCTGATTAGCTTGATCAGCTTTCCTCATAAATAAAAAAATGTAGTTCTATACAATTAAAAAGCAAGTAGAATGTGGCTGTTGATTACTTGATAATTTTTTTATTGAGTTGCATTTGTGTTATCAGATATAAAATATAAAAATTTCAACAACATAATATTAATTTTAATAACCGAAATAATCTAATTTTAGATGATTCAAGGAATCACGAGTCTGCCTCACAAGTGGGACAGTTTTTATGCAGGTAGCGGTTATGCATTCTCAAATCCCGAAACACCATCTGAGATTCACGTATCAAGATTGGATGGCAATTCTCCAAATCCAAGGCCAAGCAGTCAAGAAAAACGACCTGGTAAAATTATAAAAATTCTTAACCATATACTAAAAACCAATAAACTAATAATCTGTGCAATGGATTTGTGAAACATTAAACTGAGACGAATCACTTTTAGATTAAAAAATCTAATTTTAGAGTAATTATATTAGTTTTATACTAATTTCCTTGTTTTAAAAATTTTCTAATAGATGAAGACGGTAATTTTTATTTCTAGAAACCTGTTTAGAATTTTATGTCTTGTAACCTGCTTTCGATTTAATATTTTTTTGAATTTATTCATCAACTGCAGTTGACCGCTTAGAGGATATGAAAATAGATTATAAAATTGTTTCTCCTTCGAACTCTTATTTAAATTCTCGTTATGCTTTCTCTAATAAGAAATTGTCGAGTGCAACAGAAAGGTCGAGGTTGGATTGGAACCTTCAAAATAGTAGGGAAATTTAAAAAAGACGACCTCGTAATTACTTTTTTAACTTTCAGTAATTTGAATCTGAATCAATAATGGTTATGTGATTCCTACTTTGAATTTGAAAATTTAATTTTCTGTCCAACAAGAATTTTCTTTTCCATACAATTCTGTTACTATGAAACGTTCACCAAAAAAGAGTAGCATTTACATTTAAGAAATCGTCTTTTTAACTTCATTTCTTCAATTCGAAGTAAAAACACCTTTAGAACAAATATAAATTTATTTGATTTTAAGAAATCACCTTATTAGCCTTTTTTAAATGAAAGAAATTATTTTTTTAAATTATTTATTTGATTCAAAAAAATATTTTTTCGATTCAAACACAGTACTAGCAAAAACTTGAGAAATAATTTATTTAATTTTATTATATTTGAACAAAGACAATTTTTTTTTAAATTAAAGAAAATATTTCTGTGAGTCACATTACGTATGTACTATGCGACTTCGCAGACATTTATTTCTTTAATTAAAAAAAAAACAATCAAGAAATTGCTTTAAGATAGTTGTCGTGCCAAAAATCAGTCTCTGGAAAAAGAAGTTTTTCTATGATTTCAAGACTGGAAATTATATCATCAGTCGTATCATATGTAAGGAAAGACACTCTTTTTAATGAAAAAATTAAAAAATTACGAAAAATAATTTTTTAATAATGTTTTTTGTAATAGGATTTTTCCTTACTATCGCTCTTTACCAATTTTTTCAAAATTATTGAAGTTTCTTAAATCATAGCTTATTTTTTCGGGGAAAATATTCTCTAGAACTTAACCGTTTCCAATTTTCGAAAATGAATAAATTATTATAATATTATAATAAAGTTTGAATTTAAAAGTATTTTTGTTCTAAGAAAGTTCTTTGTATGTTTATAATTAGCACTTAATCGAGGCAAGGCGCCAGTATCAGATTCGAGAATTGTCTTCCCCACAGACAGGACAGATCATCATACACAACAGGTATTACCATCAGCAGTTCCCATTTGTCAAGGAAAGACTTTTTGCGAGGAAACCCCGTACTACCCTGAGGACTTGCTCGATAATGCGATTGGCAAAGCTGAGGAGTTCAGATTTCTCTCTGGAGTCGATGTTGTGAGTATTGCGTTGAATTAAATATGTTTTCCAATTCCAATCATATAAATTAACTATTTTTCACTATTCGAGGAAAAACATAAGCCCTGTTGTAAGTAAAAAGATAGAACCTTTTCTATCTCTTCCAAGTAGCCGATTTGCTTTCCCAAAATGCTATGTCTTTCTATCTTCAAAATTATATCCACTATGCTAATGAATATCTATCTCTTTCTATCCCTCAGTTTATATCTTGTTCTGGAATATCTATCTGCTGTCTATCCCTACGTCCGATAATATCTGTATCTTCCTATCCCCTCGTCTATTCCTGCATCTGGTAATATTGATCTCTTTCTATTTAAGAATTTAACAATTTCAAAAATACGCATTACTTTGTACAAAACCAATATTCTAAATTTGTCGCCAACGCGTATAATACTGAAAAGTCAGCATGTACCAGGACTCGAATCCTAACTACGCACGCATCGATATATTGCCAAACGCTTAGTCTACTGAGCTAAGTTATAACATGAGCTAACTGAAAAATCTCGATGTCGTTCATGTGATACATTTCCCTACCCATGTCTCTTTCTCGACTATCCCTATCCAACTTTTTCTATCCCTTCGTCAATCCAAAATCAATCCAATCTTCAAATACCCTTTTCTCTATTTCGGTCTATACCTTGTGTATTTGCGGTGTCGTTTTCTATCTCCTTTCTATTCGATAAATAAAAGTAATTATTTGTAATTAATGATAAAACTATGTACAAAATTAGAAGATCTAACTACAAAGAGGGACAGGGATTGAAAGAGATAAGGGTGAACCTGGATGACAAAGAAATATAAAAGAGATAGAAAGTGGTAGAAATAAATAGATGAGGGATATATTGAAATAAAGAGAAGAACATTGAAAAATATAAACGTGAATTCGAATTGGCAAAAAGACAGAATAAGATATAGGTGAATATACGAGAGATAGGCTGAGATTAGGAGAAGGGGATTGAAATAGATATATGTAAATTTCGATAAAAAAGAGATAGAATGAGATAGTGGTGGATAGAAAAGAGATTAAAATAGATACAGGTGTATAGAGATGAAAATTAGGCTGAGATAGTGAAAATGGGGTTGAAAGAGATAGGCATCAATCTAGATTGACAAAGAGATATAATGAAATAGAGGTGGATACATAAGAGATAGAAACAAATATAGGCGGATATACGAAGAATAGACAGAGATAAAGAAAACGGTTTTGAAAGAGATAGGCTTGAATTTGGATTGACAAAGAGATAGAATGAGATAGGAATAAATTTTTCTTATCTCTTTATATCTAAGAGATAGAAAGCAATTAAAAGTGATAGGATTTCTATCTCTTTACTTCCAGCAGGGAGGTAAAAGAAGCAAATTTGGATCAGTGGTTTTCTTCAATAAATATTGAAATTACTTTTTATTTTGAATAGTGAATGTTTAGTGTAATATACACTGTTAGAAATTTCTACCGTAATTTCCCGAAACATGTTACTGGAATTTTATCCGGCTACAGTTTCATAAAATGAAGATAGAGTTTCAGAAAATCTAATTACTTTTTAGTAAATTTAAGAAACAATTTCCTAATTTTCAGTTACAAAGCGTTGAATATTTTGATACTTGTATCTGGAAATTCTGATAGAATGATTGAACATTAGCAATAAAAATATAAAAAATAATAATTATATATAGAGGAGAAAACACTGATCGACATTTGGTTCCTTCACCTTAAAAAGAAAATACTCAAAATCGAAAAATAAAAAAATTTATTTTATTTCATTGGAAAAATCTTCCAAACACGTTTTTATTATTTAAGATCATAAGTTTCAAATTTTGCAAATTTATGCACGTTGAAGAATAACTAAAAAAATTCTTAACTTTCTGATATTTATAATCTCCAAGCAGTAATCCTCATTTTTTGAATATTCAGGTAACTGATGTTGTCCAGAGGATAGATGTTTCTGACGATACGCCACTTTGCGTTTCAAATGTAAGCATATAAGTTTCTCTAAACTTTTAAATAAAATTAAATCGAACAATGCACATGTTGCTCTGGAAATTTTGCAATGCGCGGCATTTATCGAAAAGAATATAAAATATTACCGTGGATCAATGTTTTGTAAAAAATATCTACAATTTATGGAAGAGTTGCTCACATCGGACAAATATTTTCGGTTATTATAAAAGTAAACCATCAGAATCTGTGACGCTAGAAAAGGGCCAACGCAAAAATGAAGACGGGAACTGGGAAATAAAAAAAGTATTCTTTTCTATTTTATAGTATCATTTCACTCTGAAATAATATAGCTCTGTATAATAAAAAAAGACGAATGCACATTTCACGATTCTCGTCTTCATAAAAAACTGCCGGAAGTAAGTAGGCGTATCACCTATCGGTAAACTAAGGAACTCTTATATTGTATGAGACTCACTTTAGAGTTATACAAAGTTTTTAATATAGAGTCGAAAAATTCAGTTAATACTATCACTGTTAGAAAATTATATATTAAATTTCCATTACATGCAATGGAAGTTTTTTCAGTAACGTATATTAAATTTAAAATACTTTAATCGTAAAAAATACAAAATTTTATTTGAATTTTAATACACATGTGTATAAATTTTAATGTTTGTTAATTTTAAAATATTTTTATTGAAAAGATATTAAATTTAATATGAATGTATATTAATTTTCCATAATATACAAATCTGTTAATTTTGATTTACCACTTGTATATTAAAGTATATTAAAGTTAATAAGATTTCCAAGAGTGTATCTATGTCCGTTTGAATATGCCTTAGCCTCTCCCAAATTATTATTATTATTAATGTGTATCTACGTCCGATTTCGCCTTATTTACCATTTCTCAAATTTTGAAAACAAAATTTCATGTATTTTGGACACAAACATGTAGAAACCTAAAATCAATAATTTACATAGAAGTGATACTTGGCAAATTAGCGAATATTATTGATTTTAGGTTTCTACATGTTTGTGTCCAAAATACATGAAATTTTGTTTTCAAAATTTGAGAAATGGTAAATAAGGCGAAATCGGACGTAGATACACTAGTTTTGGTTTAAAATATGAAGAAAAGTTCAATTTTATCAGAATCTATCGAAGATGTTTTTTTCATTATCAAAAAAAAAGTATTCTATCCACGTCCGATTTTACCTTTCCCATCATTTCCCAAATTTTAAAAACAAAATTTTATGTATTTCGGACACAAACATGTAGAAACCTAAAATCAATAATATTCGCTAATTTGCCAAGTATCACTTCTATTACATGTAATGGAAGTTTTTTTCAGTAATATATATTAAATTTAAAATACTTTAATCTTATAAAATACAAACCTTCATTTGAATTTTAATACACATGTGTATATAATTTATTAACGTTTGTTCATTTTAATAGATTTTGACTGAAAAGTTATTAAATTTAATATGAATGCATAATAATTTTTCATAATATAAAAATCTATTAATTTTAATTTATCACTTGTATATTAAAGTCTATTAAAATTAATAAGATTTCCAAGAGTGTATCTATGTCCGTTTGAATATGCCTTAGCCTCTCCCAAATTATTATTATTATTTGCAAAATTTTCAGAGTGTGGTATCATTTTGAATTCAATAAATTAAGCATTTTTAAAAATCTAGGAACAAGTGGTGTATCCGCAGTCAGCAGAAAACCAGAACAAGGAATGGCTTTTTGTAGTCAATCATCGAAATTTCACGCAAGGAGTCAGAATAGAAACGTGCAGGTAAATAAATTTACTTCTCTTTTTTTAATGCTTTTCCTTCCATTATTTAATGTTTGCTTTTAACGACAAGCATACATATTCCTTGCTTTGAAATAGTTTTTAATAAACTGACATACTTTTCAATGTACGTAACAAAAAATAGCTTTCTATGGATTTTCTTGCATGCGATGTTTTTAAAAAATAGAAAGCAATGTCAATGTTTCCGATATTCGAATAAACGTTTATAAATTTTGTATTTCCAGTAACGTTGATGGTGAGTGCAGCATAATTGAAGGTTTTGCTGAAGGCTACAGAACCACCTGTAAGCAGAAATATATTTATCGACAGTTGGCGGCAATTGCTCCCAACGGTTCAATTAAGTCGGACATGTTTAGATTTCCCTCGAGTTGTTGCTGCCACGTTAAGTTTATGGGAAGCCCATTAGTTCGGATGGACATCTCTTTAGCCAAATCAAATTTCACTGCGGCCCTGAAGAAAAAGGCAGAATAATCAGTTGAAAAATAATCTTTTTTAAAGGAACAAAATTTAATTCCAGTGCATTTCACTGCTGTACCAGATGTTTGGTATAAAGACAATGAATCGTCCCGAGCAAAATTTAAAAAGCTCTAGTCGATGTGTAAATAAGCAATTGTACATATATTCTTATATTATATGAATAAAGTTAGGTTCAATTGTTAAGTTTAGTAAAAATTCATCTTTAATCGACATTCAATCTTTAATGAATCTTTTATCATCATAGACCCGTTGTACCGATTACAATTACAAATTTTTAATATCTTCATTTTATGTAATTATCATTTGTTAGATCTTGTATTTACAAAAGTAGAATTGAATTATTGATATGTATATACGATCGAGTTTGATGATATTGGATTTAGGCGGAATTTGCTGAAAAATAAAGTGAAATGTAAGCTTTATACGGAATCGCAGATAATTACTTTTTTAAACTGGGAAAATTGAATTTTGCTTGAGGCAGTGTTCATTAAAACTGTGATTGCTTTACCAAATTTACATGTATTTTAGGGAAGGGTTAACAATTTAAATCAACACAGAAAAAGCAAATTTTATTATTTTACTGCAAAAAAATCCTGACTTTTTAAAGAGCTTTTGGAACTTTATTTCTACTCTTACTAAAGTTTTTTTTTGTCAAATGAATCATAGCTTCTAAAAACATATTGTTAAATTTAAATCTTTTGTGATTAGTATTTTATTGGGGAAAGAATATAATGCAAGATAAAGATGATAAAGATGAATTCTATTTTTAGATATAAGTAGAGCGTAAAGGGTATCATTCGTGAATTCAGAATCAATCAGAACAAATCCTTCGTATACAAACATCGCACATTTCTATGAATTGAAAAAGTGGTGGAAATATTTTTATTTTCATTTTAGACGAATGGATTGAGATTTTAATCTACGTAAACTTTGATTTGACTTCTTACTCGCTTTTCGCGAATACACCTTTTTTCAAATAAACTTTCTTCCAATCTTATATATTCTGAATTCATTGTGGTTGAATGGGATGATTTCAAGTAATTTAAGAATTTTATAAATCCGGTTGTACTATAAGGAAAATCTTCAGTTTGATCTAAATTATATTTTTTTGTAATATAATTTCTAATAACATTTTCTATTAATTAGTTGTTATGCTTTAATTTATTAGGACAGAAATTCGTTTAATGTAATAACTTGTAGTCATTAATTTGTCTCACACAAGCGAATTTCGTAATGTGATATTACGTCTCTAATTATATGAATCATAATTATTAACATGAATAATAATATAGATATACTTCATAATTATGTAATAATTATTATAATCAGTTTTTTTTAATGTATTTGTACATAATATTGCAAATATAATATGATTGAAAAATTGATTTTTATTTTCCATAGAGAAAATACATTTTATTTGTCTCTGCAATTAAATTGATTAATTTGAATGAAATGGCGCAAGTAAATTAAATTATTAGTGTATTAATAATACTTTCTCAAACAAATCATTAAATTGATCTCTGCTTAACAGTTTCATTTAATAATCACGAATTTATGTAATATTAATTGTCAAACTTAGTTTAAAATAAAACGTTGCAGCTTTGCTAAAAAATTTCAACTCTATTTGCATTATTTCCCATTTTATTTTCTATTTCATTTTTATTAATTATCATAAACGAGGTTATCAAGTTTTCCTGAAAACTCACATACACCTCTTAACTGATTCAGGTTTAATTTGGAAATTCAAAGCTGGTGGTCGATAGACTCTCCACCCTCTTAATTAAGCACCGAGCAGTGAATTTCTACCAAATTTAGGAGTATAACCTTACATACATAGCCTTTCATCTCGAATTTGAGGTATGTGTAATTTTAGAAAACTGTGACATAACAGATCAAATTCATCCATTCAAGAAAGAATATAAAATCACAGAAAACAAACTCAGAACTGTTTCTATCGTAATTTTTAATTAGAAAAGATGTTCAAAAAGATTTAAAATACATGTATTACATAATTCATAATTCTGCTAAAAAGCTAATAATGTTAAATAATTTAATTGTTTGATTGATCAACTTAAAGAAAATTGACAGGACCTGCCTTAGCTGGTCCTTTACCATTTACAAAAATTTTAGTCGGAAATAATGATTATTTTCGAAGAAAAATAAAGTGTACCCCCACTACAAACAGAAACTCAAGTTTACTCCTATTTTGCGAGTGCGGTAACTCGCAAAATAGACGTAAAGCACCCATAACATGCTTGCACTTCATCAAATGTTAGTTTCCATCACGGGTTAGTACGTCTTTATACGCCTCGTGTGTTTACAGCAAGGCGTATAAAGACATATTGTCCGTGGTACGTATTATACTATTATTGGGAATATTTCTAAATTACAAAAACTCATCAAATTCTAGAAAAAAATATGTATTAGATTTTTTAATTGTCATGAAAACTGGAGGTGGGGACTGACGGGGTTTACATATATATATGGGTCATTCCATATTAGATTGACAGTCGATGTCGCAGATTTGAACGAGATAATTTTTTTTCGGTTCTTTATCAACAATAAATAGAAGCGTATTTTTTGTTTGGCCAAAAAAAATTTTTTTACAAGTTCCACACGCAGCGAGCGTTTACCTTTACTTTTAGCGCTAATAACTTACGCCCGATAAAACGCTCGCCACGTGTGGAAGCGCTCGGATTGCGCGCGAGGCCGCGCGGGGCTCTTCAAAATTCCATAACTTCCGAATCAATGATCCAGCCATTTTGATTCAATCGTCATATTTTATAACAGACTTCAAAGAATCTAAATCCAGGAAAAAAAAATTCGAAAGGGGTCAAATTCGGAAAAAACGATTTTGCGTTTATTTCTGTAAAGAAGAGTCAAAACCCTAATTTTCGTAATTTGGAAAATTTTTCGTGCGAACAATTGTTTTCAAGATAAACAGGCTTGAAAGTGTGATTGCTATGTCGAAAATATCATTTCTTAGAAAATTCGAAAAATCGTATACTTGTAAAAAAAATTTTTTTTGGCCAAACTTAAAAATACGTGTCTATTTATTGTTGATAAAGAACCGAAAAAAAATTTATCTCGTTCAAATCTGCGACATCGACTGTTAATCTAATATGGGATAACCCATATATATCTGCAGTTTTCGATCTACAATAAATTTTAAAAGTTATCATGTAAGATAACTTGTTTAATTTACAAAAGATACTCTAAAAATTTAGGTGACATGACAAAAAACAAAAAAACACGTCTGTTACTTCTTTTTAGAAAAAATTTTGAAAAAAATTGGAAGAGTTATCAAAAAATAAGGTAAATGTCCCAGTAATCGGTATCTTAGTTTCAGTAATCGGTACACAATAGTATATTACGTGCCTAGGCGCATAATGAGGGTTATTACGCGACGAGCGACTATGCTCGCAGGAGATCAAAGCCAAGGCGTAGTCGATGCGTAGCTGAGGCAAAGCCGAGACGAAGCCGAGGCGCGATCAGTCCTGCGAGCATTGTCGCGAGTCTCGCAATTTCCAGAATTGTGTTGACAATTTTTTATAATCAATGTCACTAACTCGTACTATCAGTTATAAAATACTTCAATTGAAATTGTTTTTCCATACTTTGCCAAATTTCAAGATTAAAATGACGATCACTTGTATACACTGACAATTACTGGGTCATTTACCTTACAGCTAACTGAAAAATGTTTGCAAAATTTTCCCTCGGACGAAATAAACGGGCGTTTATTATCGTATTCTGTTGTATTTGATAAATTTTCAGGAAGCTATTTTATAAAATAAAAAAGTTATTTCACATGAACTTTTACAGGAATTTGGCCAAGTGGTCTGGTTGATCCATGGCCTCAAGTGAAATATATTTATTATAAACCGATATCCTAACGTCCTAGGGATCCTTGAACATGCCACCCCTTACCGCTTCGAATATTTGAATAATATTTTTAATTTATGGGTGGAAAAATTTAACCTGGATTAAGTAATAATTAAAAGATATAAAGTTTGTGCTCGATTTTCGATAAATTTAATAAGTATCATAAATAATATACAGGATATAGACAGCGATTTCTCGACAAGACGTGAATTTTAATACAGGCTGTGGCTTGCTTAAACTGGTGCGGTGGGTTGGATACAGTGGGATAGATGATCATCCTATCTATTTTGATTTACGCATTAATTGAACACCGTTTACACAAACATGCTACACTGAAAGAAATGGTATTGTGTTTCTACCCTACCGAGTTTGTTAGAGAATTTCTATGCAAATTAGAAAGAAAATCTTCTTACTTCAGTTATATTATTTTGTGTTGCAGCCATATCAGTTTGGATGTGTGTATTGAAAATATATTAATGGTGCAGTAGTATCCCTTCAACTATAACTGTTTTTATAAAACACCCATACAGTTTAGCTGTATCTGAGACAGCCAAACTCTTTTGCTAATATAGCCAGAAAATTATCTGTATTCACAATAAATTGTATAATATTACAGATGATGTGAATTACACATTTTCTCAAAGTCACTAAATTTGTTTTTGAGTATAAGTGAAACAGGAATTTCAATTTACTTAAGGCTCTATCAGCCTTAAGGAACACATTCTCATCATGACACTTGCGCTTCGCGCTCGATTTTCTGTATTCATTTCAGTAACTTTTTAATAAACATATCACATATTTAGGTTAAAAACTTGAATTTTTTCAATATTTAAAATCAAAACATAAAATATACATCCTGTCGAGAAATGTCTCAATGAGAATTTGTAGAACTCATTCAGGCAAATAATTTTCCATATAAACGTTATTTTTGTATCTCACAAACTTGACTAAAAAATGGAATTTTTGAATTTTAATCGTATTTTTTGGAATTGAAACGAAAAATATATGTTTTTTCATAAACTGTGTGAGATAAAAATTGTAGATATTTTTAAAACGAACAACTTTGCACTCTTACGTTTTTTTCGTATTTCACATATTATTGTTAAAAAGTTGAATTTTGGATTTTCAATATTATTTTTTTAAATTAATTAGGTGAGTTTGACATTCAGTGGTTAGAGCATTCGACCGGCAATCGAAATACCTGTGCTCGAATCCCAGCGCAGTCGAAAGCGTCTTTTTTTTCACAGAAAGATTTTCAAATTCTTTAAATATTATTTTTTTAATATTTAAATAATTTGAAAATATTTCTGTGGAAAAAAAATGTTGCAATTCAAATTTGTAGATCTTGATGTAGAAAGTAATTTTGTATGCTAACTTTTTTTCATATCTCGTATAATTTAACTGGAAAATGGAATTTTGATATTGATTTTTTTCAAGTTTTAACATGCTGTAACATTTCTAATTTTGGTTTAATCGAAAAATGTTATTAGGATAATTAGTAGAGATTTATGAGCACTATCAAAATCTAGTATTGGAATTTTTGATTTTTTCAAAAACACAAAAGTAGTGCTCAATCCCTCAATTTTGATTGGATGTGGCGGGTTAACGAACTTGTCCTTACTTTTTCGGCTCCGATAAAGTGTGCCAAAGCTCAATTCAATCTGATAATTCTATCGAGAGTTATGCCGCACACGACCTACTACAGACAGACACTCGTAAAAACCACTTTTTCTGACTCAGGGGGTCTCAAAACGTAAAGATTTGATGAAAATTTCGTAAGTCATTTTTCACATAAAACCAATACCTTCTCATATGATGAGAATGTAAAAATAAGATTTTATTTTAATCACTTATCAGAATAAAGATGAATATTTGAAAACTCCATCCATTAGACCCACACGGAGAAACTTTCTATAGCAATATATGTTTTTTTTAATAATGATAATTCTAAAAAATATCAGGAATCTAGGGGAAATCGAGGTGCAATGGTAATTATTCCTAGAGGGCTGGAAATTTTTCGCAATCAAAATACTGAAGATTCGAAAAATGATATGAAACTTTAGTACAGGTTATAGTAAAGTTCGATACAATCTATAGTAAATTATAATATAGTTCATCTAAAATTGAGTATTTCCATGTGAAAAATTTTCACTATGACATCTTTTTCCCTGAATTGAAACATAGTTGAGCAAAAATTGTAAACTTGAGTTTTTCCGTGCAGCGAACGGAGGTTTAGATTTACACTGCAAAAAATATCTGTTGTAATCTTACAATACTGTAATGGAAATTTATTACCAAAACGCAATTTAATTTATAAATTTACAACATATGATGTATTGTAACTTCAAAACTGATGGTGTCGCCGCTTTACAACAAATTCATAATTTTACTTTACAATACATCGACTATAATTTTACATTAAATTTTGGTAAAAAAAATCCCTTAAAGTATTGTTAAATCACAAACATTCTTAACAGTGTGGTCGATATGTTCAGTCCTGAAAAAGTTCGGCACAATGTCTATAAAAGATTACCCGTTTTTCTTCCAAATTTTATAGACATTTTTTAAAAAATTTTATTTTTAAAAGTAGACCTTTTTCGAATAATCAATTCTACTTCATAACGTTTTTTCACATCTCGCATAGCTTGACTGGAAAATGGAAGTTACCTAATTATCAATTTTTTCAAGTTTCACAATACTGTAAATTTTCTAATTTTGGTTTGGTTGAAATGTTTCGTCAGGCAATTTGTAGAGCTTTTTGAGTACTATCAGAAATTAGCATTAAATAAATAAATAAATGCATTATTAGATATTTTATAAATTAGAAGCTTTTATGTGAATGGTTAAAAACAAATGCCCGATGACTTTTGCACAGCAGTGTAAATCTTATTTTTATTTTGAAACGCCTGCTCATATGATTAAAAGTACTTATAGATCGAGATTTTGATTATGAGAATAGGGTATTTACTTTCTAACCTTTGAGATATTTCAAATGGCGTAGCAGAACAATGGAAGAAACGAACCCTTCGGATTTTATCTCAGAAAAATGTGCACCATTTATCTTGATCATACTTTAGAGCAACGAATTAAATCGTCCTTTGAAATAATCTCAAAAGACTTTAAAGTTGACAAGAGTGTTTGAAAAGTGGAAGGTTTGTTTTGCTGGAATCGCTCTATAAATCAATCATTTTTTCCTGTGTCTTTGAGTATTAAAATTGTAATAAATAATAAACGCCCTACCTCACCTTGATTTCAAATATTTTTTAAAATATCAATTTATACGTTTATAATTTATACGTCTCTAGACATTCAATTAAAAATCTCCGTTGAGTTTTGGTTTCCAGAACTGAAACTGACATGCGGTTTTTGAAAAAATAAATATTTTCCAATTAAAACTACATAAACCTAAACATTTCTTTATAGAAACTACGTACATAAAGCTGCAAATGGCCATAACAAAAATTGTATTTCATTATATTAAAGAGACTTTATTGATTTCGATTCTCATCTCCTGCAAGGGACTATTTCCTTTACGATGGCATAAAAAACAGTTACATTTTTATTAGTTTTTTTCTTTATTCCCGTATAAATGAAATTTAAAGCTTATAAGTCTAAAAGGCAAAAAGTTTTTGATTAGAGAGCAAAAAGGAAGAAAATTATCACACGAGTTGAAATATTCAATGATAAAAGTAGGAAGATAGCAAAATTTTCAACAACTTGGGTCACTCTTTTTCTCGTTTCCTGGAAAGAGGGACACGGAGAAACTTTTTATATCAAGTTTTACTATAGTATTTTTCAGTTTAGGGAAAAACGTATCATTTTGAGATTTTTTGTTAGTAAAAATACTAAACTTTATAATAATGATATGAAACTTCAACATAGTTCATAGCAAATTTTACTATAGTTTATACTAAAGTTTTATATCATTATTATAAAGTTTAGTATTTTTACTAACAAAAAATCTCAAAATGATACGTTTTTCCCTAAACTGAAAAATACTATAGTAAAAATTGATAGAAAAAGTTTCTCCGTGGAATACTGCAATTTTGCATACATGAGAATCGCACTTCCTTCTAGGTTGTTTATTATCATAACCGTAGCATAAAGGAAGCAGAGATCTTATAAAAACGTAAAGTTCAATCTCGTAAGAAAATGATATTTCAATTTTAGTTATTCCTATTTCAAAAATTTGAATTTAATCAGGAGTTTATTAAAAGTAAAAAGGCACCAATTAATAATTAAAATAAACTGGAGGAATAAATGATTTATAATATAGGAAAAGTTAAATTATTAAAGTAAAAATAAATTTGTAAATTCTTAAGGTAGCTCGTTCACGAAAATTAGACCTCAGGCAAAAATAGATAATTTTGCTTTCAAGAATGACAACATTATTATTGAAGGGCTAATTGGAAAGAGACAAGATTATTTTTCATGAAAAAAATTTGAAACACAAAAATTAATTTTATTAATAAATTTTATTTTTCCCCAAACTTATTTTCTTATCGCTTCGAGCCAAATTTTTAAAAATGATGCCATTCTAATAAATCACGGTTCATTTTTTTAGGAAAAAGATTCTCTACAACTTGACCGTTTCCAATTTTTGAAAATGAATTCTTTAATGGCTGAAATGATAAAAAAACAATTTTTCAAAACAAAATTTTTATAAACAAATTGCTGTATTTTATAATAATCAATTCAATTTAAAAAATTGGAAACGTTCATGTTGTAGAGAATCTTTTTCCTAAAACAATGAACGATGATTTATTAGAATCGAATCATTTTTTAAAATTTGGCTCGAAGCGATAAGAAAATAAGTTTGGGCAAAAATTAAATTATTTTTTTGTGTTTCAAATTTTTTTCATGAAAAATAATCTTTTCTCTTTCAAATTAGCCCTTCAATAATAATATTGCTATTCTTGAAAGCAAAATTATCTATTTTTGCCTGAGGTCTAATTTTCGTGAACGAACTACCTTAAGGGGATCCGCCACCTTTAATATTATTATTTTTGAGTTTAGGCCTTCCATATAATCTTTGTTATGCTTAGTATAGTTTTATTTAGAAGGTTTAGGGTTGTATTTTAAATTCCAGCACCTCTATGTATTTTTAAAACTAAAAATTTTGAGTTTTTTGGTTATTTTTCGACCTTGAATAATTTTGTTGTTTTTTAACCAATTGTCATGATTTTTTAAAATTTTGTTTCTTACAATGTTTATCAACGACTTTTTGGGTATAGAAAATGAGGTAACATGACTAAAAAAAGTTACAAATAAAATAAAATAAAAAAATTAATTTAAGCATCCCAAAATATGAAAAAAAATAAATTTGTAGTTATTTTTTATCTAGTGTGCTTTCTATACCCAAAAATATTGATAATATAACAAATAAGTGGTAAAAATTTCAAAGGCCTGTGTCTCATACTTTAGATTTAATTAAAAGATATGTTGCAACAAACACGGAAAATCACAACTTGCGGAAAACGGAGTTTAAAGTAAAGTCTTGTAGTGAAGCCTTAATTTAATGCTAAATCATATATGTACATAAAGGCAATATATATGTTGTGTTTTTATAGGGATACCTGTTATATACTTTTTTCAATATAATTCAGAAATATTAGTAAATAAATAAACAAACTACACGGAGAAACTTTTTATAACAACATATGTTTTATTTTATAATAATAATTTAAAAAAATATTAGGAATCAAGGAGAAATCGAGATGCAATGGTAATTATTCTTAGTGGACTGAAAACTTTTCGCAGTCAAAACACTAAAGATTCAAAAAATGACAATTTGGTTAATTTAAAAAAATAGTTTGGATAGATCAAGAACATTTTTTTCTATGGGTCTATAAGAAATGGACGTGAAACTTAATTCCATTTTTCAATAACATTCTATCAATAAAAAAACAGAATAAAGAGTAAGGTAAATAAATTGAAGCAATTTATTTGCTCTTGAACTTGAAATAAGTGCCTATCTATCACTTTCCTTTCTTATATTCATGGATCCCACCTATAGTGGATAGAGAAAAGGGTGATAAAATTTCTATCAATGGTAAATATTAAGGTATTACATCAGATGGAAGAGTTGTAAAAAGTAACCAGAACTTGAGTCGTCTATATAAATGAAAAATGTAATTTCTATTCATATACAAGAAGAATACAAAAAGCTATGAAAGAAAGATTTATCAAGTTGAGATTTGAGAGTTGAACCAGAGAATGTGTCGTCTGACTCAAACAGGAAATTCCAATAAGAAAACGAGAAAAAACTGTTCTCAGACACATTGTCAGTTCTGCAATAAAAGTTCATTATTTTTTTTCTCATAAGTCAGAGATAAACAAAAAATTGTCGAGACGTCGGGTTCTCGTAGAAGGCCAAAAATGAAATATTATTGTATATCTTCTATCATTCTGAACTTTTCGATTTTAAATAAAATATCTTTCACGTCATACCACAAATAACATAGAATTTTATTGCAAGCACGTAGAAAGTTGTACTTTTGTATCTTAGATATCATCCCTAATAGAATCATCAATATTCTGACCACAAATGTTTGAGGTCTACCAGCGAATAGAAACGGATTTCTTTTAAGCATAGACGTCATCGAAAAGTAACGTTAGGGTGGCAGTCCATTCAAAGGGATATTAAGAGATCAAATGGAACCAATCGTAGGCTACATTATATCGAAAATTATAATTAACAAGAAAATATATTTACAAAATTGAATTCATTTCGGAATTCTGTTATTGAAAGTAAAATTTCTTTTTACTGCATAGGTCAAAAAATACAGTGCTCATTTTGTAAAATATGTTATCAAAATTAAGCGGTATATCTAAAATATGTACACGGAAAAACCAAAGTTTACAATGTTTGCTAAACTACGTTTCAATTTAGGGAAATCACTTTTCGAATCTTCAGTATTTTGATTGCGAAAAATTTCCAGCCCGCTAGGAATAATTACCATTGCACCTCGATTTTCCCTAGATTCTTAATATTTTTTAGAATTATCATTATAAAATACAACATATTTTGCTATGAAAAGTTTCTCTGTGCAGGAATGTGTAAACATTAGTTTTATATTTTTGGAATAGTTTAATTTATTCGCATGTTAAATGTTTACTCAATTCTTGAGTTTTACGAGACAGGCTCTTGGATTTTGCGTTGGTATACATGAATTTCGTATTTAAATATACCAAACCTTTTTGGTATGAACCTCACAGACGTGTCATTTCGATTATGTACACTCAGAAAAAAGGTTCAGTTAAATTTACTAAAGCTAATCGGTTAAAAAATGTCCGGTTAAAATGACTAAACTTTTAGTTAATATCACCAGAAAAATTGTTTACTTATTATGGTTACAAAATTCTGGTTATATATATTCTGGTATTATTATTCCAGTTAATGTTACAGGAAAATATAGTAAAAGTAGTTTCAAGATATGCCGTTGGCAGCGTTACTGTCTACTGTACTACTGTGAGCAAAAACTAAGGTGAATTTTTCATTTAAACTTCGCGGGCTAACCGATTCGAGCAAACTCTTTTATTTTTATGTTGGTCCTACTGCTACTGACATCTGTGCCAAATTTCATGTCAATGTCATCATTTATTACATAATAACGCTTGTGTTTTCTAAACGACTAAAAGTGATTGTTTCGATTTTTAGAATGTCTGAATTTGTTAAGCAAAGAAGTGCCATTAAATTTTGTTTGTGAAATGAAATTTCAGTTGCGGAAACGTTCAGAATGTTGCAGAAGGTCTTCGGTGATTTGACCATGTCGAAGAAAAATGTTTATATGTGGTACAAAGACTTCAAAGAAGGCAGAGAACGTGCACAAAAATCGTCGATTGACAATTAGAGAGCTTGCTGACACTCTTGGCATTTCAAGAGGATCACTCAACACCGTTTCTAAAGATATTTTAGGCAGACAACTCGTGGTTTTTGCATCACGATAATGCACTGTCTCATACTGCACTCGTTCTTCGTGACCATTTCGCCAAAAACTCAACGCATATCGTTCCACAGCCACTATATTCGCGTGATTTGGCTCCGTGTGACTTCTTGCTATTCCACAAATTCAAAAGACCACTCCGAGGACACCGTTTTGACACGATTCAAGAGATACGAGGTCTGTCCGGAAAGTATCGGGCCTACCTTTATATCTCCGCGCCATAGTGTTCGAGCGACCTCTGCGGGGAATGAACGCGAACAGTAAAGCCTCACGAACCTATCGGTTGCTTGCTGACATCAGCCGTACGTATAGTTCATGCGCAGCGTGTTTTTGTTTACAAAGCTATTTTTGAGTTCGGCGGATTTTGTGATTGTTATAAATGACTGAAAAACAAGATCAACGAATTTGCATCAAATTTTGTTTTCAACTCGGAAAAACGAGTTCGGAAACTATTCAGATGATGCAGAAGGCCTTTGGGAATGAGTGTATGAGCAAAACACGAATAAAAGAGTAGTATAATCGTTTCAAAGGAGGCCGCACTTCTGTTGATAGTGATTCTCGTTCTGGCTAACCTTCGACGACAAAACCATTGGATAATATTGAGCGGGTGCGACTTGCGATTGAAGGTGATCGTCGATTAACTGTTCGTGAACTAGAAAATGATCTCGGAATACTGAAAAGTACTGTTTGGGAAATTTTGAACAAGATTTTAGGAATGACTCGCGTGTGTGCGGTGACTGGCTTCTTCACTATAATAACGCGCCAGTGTATTCATCGAATATCAAATCTTGTGCAGCAGTTTCTGAGTAAACACAATATCGCATTGCTTCGACAACCTCCGTACAGTCCCGACATAGCCCTCTGTGACTTTAGGCTGTTTCCAAAACTCAAAAAACCACTCAAAGGACAGCGATTCGATGACAAAACGACGGTTGAAAATAATGCGACGAGCGTACTCAAGGCCATCCCTAAAAGTGAGTTCCAGGACTGTTTCGAGAAGTGGAAACATCTCTGGAACCGTGTTATTCAATAAAGTGTGGATTACTTTGAAGGATGCCACCCGCCCGATGATGAATAACGCCAGCGCGGAGATATAAAGGTAGGCCCGATACATTCGGGACAGACCTCGTACAAGCCGAATCGAAGCAGGCTTTGAAGGCAATTCCGGAAATCGAATTTAACAAGTGTTTCGATGATTGGAAAAAACGTTGGCATAAGTGCATTATATCGGGAGGGGATTACTTTGAAGGAGATGAATTTGATTTGGATAAATAAATAAAGATCTTTCATTTTATAACAAAATTCACCTTAGTTTTTGCTCACAGTAGTATACATGTTGATAACGGTTTTTTGTTAAGGTTGTCAGGATATCTCCAATTTGATGAAACAACACTTCTGTTAATCAATTTTTCATAATTACTGTTCGGTAAAATTTTGTGTTCAAAAAGGCTACTTACTAATTGACGCTTATACTACAGGTGAACAAAATTTCATATAGATTACTAGAGTGGAAGTTGTGCAATTATAAAAACTAATTAAAAAATTATGAAAATTATGAAATTATAAAAATTATAAAAACCACTCCTTTCCATATACTCAATTCAAACTAACGAATTTTGTTAGATAAAACTGTGCGATGAAAAAAAATTTTGTTCCTGCAAATATTCTTAGTATGCTTTCTAGAATTCATATGATTTTTTTCATCAAAATCACTAGAAAAATCCGCACCTTAATCATACTACCTTAAGTAGTTATGTTGTGTACTAGGCCGTTTGCAAAGACAAGTGAAAACGAAAATAAGGTAGAGTCAAAAGAAATCTTAAAGATCTCGCGTCTTGTCTCGAATTATTTTCACAGAGTTTCAAAGAAATGGAGAATAAAGTGTACAATGTGTTAAGGGGTTCATCCCGTCTGATGGTATTTTTTTTCGCTTTTTTTGGAAATTTCTATTGGCAAACTAAATGAACATACAACTGTGAACTTTTCAGCACATATTTATTCATATTTGGAGCACACTTTAAAATTTGTTCAGTCCGAAATCATCTCTCATAGCTGGACTATACAGCAACTTAGCCACTCATCTCTAAAAAAAGTTTTTTGCAGTGACCAATATTGCAAGCGTTCTGCTTATCTAAAACAAAAATGTCATACAGCATTTTTATCTGTGAAATAAGAACTAGTCTTTGAACTGGGATCATTAAAAAATGTTGAAAATTAAATTTTCGGCATGTTATTGAATATATTTTTGTGAATTTTGGTATTTTTTTACGACTTCTCCAACATGAAAAACAAACGGCTCAATGAATCAGAATTATCCTAGTTCGGTTTGTGTCTACATGAGAATAAGCCATTAAAATTTCGAAGGAATTCGTTAAATAGATTTCGAGGTATCGTGGTCACCAGTTTGAAAAATACAGTTTTCAGAAAAACGCTTTTGAAGGTTCAATTACGATTACCACCTATAAAATTTTGACTCACCGTCAATCTGATATCTGTCACATATTACTCTCTATTTTTGGATGCAATTTATGCAAAAAAAAAAATCAATTTTTTGAACCAGTTCATCGGATGACCCCTTAAGTGAGTGGAAGTTAGATAACTCAATGAAAAAATTCAAAGGCAAAGAAATTTGTAGATTGTATTGTAGATTTATATGTATTCAAATGTACATTTTTAATAATAATATAAACAAAATAAAATAATTGAAAAATAAATATATATTTTTTCATTTTCAAAATTATAATTCCCACGTCTTTAAATCATTATTTATTTCTAAGATTAACCATGAATGTAATAAGAAATTTTTTACCAGAAAAATTACGGTGATATCAACTAGAAAATTTTATTACATATACTGGAATAAGAGATTAAAACAACCGAAAAGTGTTTACTAGAATTTATAACATTTTTAACCTAAATTAATAGCACGGCTCTCCGTAACATTTTTTTCCGGTTGAAATAACCGGAATTCTGGTTGCTTTAACCACGCTTTTTTCTGAGTGTACGTCACATAAATCATGTCACTTATGTGTTATTATACTTTAAATCTGACTAAAATATTATATTGTAAATATTTGTAAATATTGTACCTACAAGTTCATTAATTTTTTATAAACAGATAAAGAATTTTACATTCTTTTATATGTACATGAATATTGCTGTGTCAGAAGATCGATGGACCATATTACGATGCTGACGGAGCGATAATTTTGTTCTTCTTGTTAGTTCATCGATGTGGACCGATTTCGAAATCTAAATTAAAAAGATTACTTAACTTTTACCGGAATGTCCTTGAATGCTTAATCTTTTTGAAAATTAAATACTTAATTAATTAATCCTATTAGGCTAAATTTACTGGAGTTGAAATGAATTGCTTGATATTTGGGTCGGTATTTGAAAAGATTTAACGTCAAAAAGGGGAAAGGATTTTTTCACTTTATGTTTCTAAAGTCAGAATTCATTATCAAAGACTCCTTTCCTTTAGAAATGAGTTTCGCCTACAAAGTATGGCGTGTGCCAGCCAAAGAACTTCTACAATCGTCTTTTTGTCAAAGGTTCTTTTTATCTTTTTAACAAGTTTATACGAGAAGGTGATAGTAACTCAACAGTGGTATGTTCTCTATTTTAAATCTAGGATTTTTTTATTCTTTACTTAGATATTCTAACCTCATTAATTACAATTATAGCCTTTTTAATTAAAATCCATTGAGCCTACATCCATTCATAAAACAGTTTAGTTTTTCCTTTGATTTTTATCTACCACATTTTATTCGGTGTAATTAGTATACAAATTGATAAGATGATAGAATTATCAAATCATTATTAAAATTATTAATAAAATTATCTAAAGGCCATAGATCAATCGGACTACCTGACTAAATTATACATTTATTCGTTTATGTAAGATAACTTTTTTAATTAACAAAGTATCTTTCTGAAAATTTAAGAAACGTAACAAAAGACAATAAAGCACGTCTGTTAACTTCTTTGCAGTAAAAATTCAGAAAAAAATACGAAAACTTATCGACTGTAAAATTTTTTGCAAAATTTTCACTCAAACTAAGTTGACAGACGTTCTTTATCGTTTTCTGTTGTATTTTCAAAATTTCCAGACAGACATTTTGTAAAATAAAAAAGTTATCTTACACGAACTTTGACAGGAATTCTGTTACGTGATCTAGTTGATCCATGGCCTTAAATCATCTTGAAATATATTTAAAAATATTATTCCATATTTATAGATAAAAATTCAGTAATAGTCCTGGAAGACTGTTAAACATCTATTTGTTATATTCCTATACAACATTTCTGGAATACACCTTACTTGGACCATTTCTTAACAGTTCATGACTGTTACGCACCTGTGGACCCATTTTATGGACCTGTATCTATTATGGGTGCGTAAAGAAAGCAATAAAAAGACAATTTTGTCGGAAATCGAGAAAAAACTGAGTTCGCAGAAAATCAATGAAAATCTGCAATTAAGTAATGAATATTTTACTTTATTTTTGTCGAAATGTTTGTGTTTAATATTCTGAAGAAGCTGGCTCTAAGTAATTTTAAATCCTTTCGTTTTATATAAAAGACTTTTAAGCTTTGTTGCAAACAAATAAGACTGAATAAAGGAAACAACAAGATAGCTTCAAGATATTCTGAAATTTGAGTCAACTCTATGCAAAGAATACAATCTTATGTCAAGTAAAAAAATGTAAATAATTGCGAAAAATAGTTCCAACTTTCACTCCTAGTTTTCAGCATGATTACTTCCAGACACGGCCATATTTTGTTTTATCAGACCCATAATTATAAAGATCAGTGCGCTAATGACAATTTTACTCTTTACACCATTCGACATTTTACCAATTAAAATTATCTTCGACCCGGTATCTTTATAATGGATTACCCAGAAGAAGATTTTTCGAAGTGAGTGGAATCAAATTTTTCAACCATTAGTAATGCAGATCCGTTTTCAGGAGTCAGATTATCCTGGAATTTCATACGATTCTACGATAATATAATCTCTCAGCTAATGCATTTGCAAATATTTCCCTCAGAATTATATGTCATTCAGTTATTAAAAAAAAAAAAAAAACTTTTTATTTAGTAAACAAGATATAGAATATTATTTCTACACATATTTCAATATATTCAGATTTACACTACCGTCGGAAATTAAAGGTTTACCTGTTGTTTCAGCTATTGTTAAAGTGTTTTAATTTTTATAATAACAAGTTGAAATTTTTCCCTATAATAGCATAATAGTATTAAAAATTTTTGCATCTAATGAGCTCAAGTTGAAAGAAAAATGTTAATTTTGTCAAAATACTTGCATATTGAAAAAATGACAGATTTCAATCTCTTATAAAAATATTAAAAATTCTGAAAATAATTAACATTTTAATAAGTTTTTGGTCTCATTTTTAAGATAAGTCTTCATAGTATTTTGCAAAGTGATTGAGATATTAAAAAAAAAGAATTCTTGGATTCTACCCTGGGGTCAAACATGATACAATGAAATCGTAAAATTTTAATTAAAGGCTGTACCATACACATTAATTTAAAAAATCAAAAATATTAATATGTTTATAAATATTCCTAAATTTTATTATAATATGATATACATTGATTTTGAAAAAATTCTTGTAAGAAGCTACAAATTTTATAAATTCTACGACTTTTTTATACCATGTTTGATTCCAGGGTAGAATCTAGGAAAAAATTGTAAAACTTTTAAAAATGTTAATTATTTTCAGAGTTATTGATATTTTATAAAAAGATCGAAATTTCACGTTTTTGCAGTATATTTTTATAAAATTAACATTTTTCAACTTGTTATTATAAAAATTGAGATACTTTAACAATAGCTGAAACAACAGGTGAACCTATATAATTTCCGACGGTAGTGTATGTTATATGTATAAATAACACGCTATACCAATAACTCTTCCATCTCAGGTGAAAAGATTCTATTCAGTTAATGTAGAGAGTATTATCCATAGGATTCCATATTCTTTGTACACCCTATAAGGATAAGATTATTCTAGATTGTAAAAAATGTATGAGAAAAATGGCCTCGATAGGAGAATAAATAAATGTATTAGATAGAAAAAGATTTTCATAACGGATGGAATTATTGTATTATAAATAACAAAATGAAAATAGAAGAGAATGAGTGTGGATAAGAGATATAGATAAATATATAAAAAAATAATTTGATCTAACCTAACCATTTTGTTGAATAATGTGAAATCTTTGAATGAATAAAATATAAATAAATATTTTTCTATCAATGGTGAACAGGAGAAGATAGTTTAGTAATGGTAGAACTATTTCACAGATAACAAAATAGAACAGGATTAACGTGGGCTAAATATACATGTTTGCAAATAAAATAATAACGTGTTTTGAAAAGGATAGAATATTGTTTTAATGGAAAAAGATACAAAAGGATGAAACGTTGGAAAGCAGTAGATAGTATTTAAATATGATAAATCGATAATAATTATATATAATTATATATACACATTAATTCTAAGAATTTGGTTCGATTTTGTAGAAATTTAGCTTTAAAATTAGTACAAGAACATCAAAAAATATTGATTATTATGAAAGTTATTTAAAATTTAAGAAAGCATTGAAATCTTGATTATTTCTGCAATAACTTCTTCAAAATTAAAAGAACAAATTTTTTCACTTCCATAATTCAAAATAGGATAATTTAAGTAATTATCGAAAAAAAGGTGGTCCCACAATTCTGACCGGTTCTGTATATTCTTTTATTCGTGTAGAACAAAATCCGAAAAAAAATGTTCTTCTCGAGAAAAACAGTTTTTTTGCACAAATTCCAACAAAATTATTCTGTTAAGGGGATTTTTTTGACATTTTCCAAAAACCTTATTTTTTTATCCTCTATACTTTTCTGCACATACGTGTAAATTTTCAGGGGAATCTGATTTTTTTTCTTGGAAAAATATATAGAATTAAAAGTTACTGCGATTTACGAATAACGCGTATTCAGCGAAAATTAGCATTTTACAAAAAATAGTTTGTTTATTTATTTACTGATATTTCTGAATTATGTGCAAAATAATATATAACAGGTATCTCTATAAAATCACAATATATACATTGCCTTTATGTATATACATATATGATTTAGTATTAAGGCTTCACTACAAGACTTTACTTTAAACTCCGTTTTCCGCAATTTCGGATTTTCCGGGTTTCTTGCAACATTATATCTCTGAATAAAATTTAAAGTATTAGACACAAGCCTTTGAAATTTTTACCACTTATTCTTTGTCATATTTGATATTATGTCATTAAAATGCCCAAAAAACTCAAAATTTTTTAGTTTAAAAATACATAAAGGTGCTGGGATTTTTCAAAAATCCCAAAACCTTTCTAAATAAAGATACTGAACATAAAAAAAATTATATGGAAGGTCTAAACTCAAAAAATAATAATAAAAATATTAAAGGTGGCGGATCCCCTTAAGCCAACAAATTTTTTTTAGTAGTATCAAAAAAATTTTCTCAGCGGATATTACCGATAAATAAGATCCAATTTTGGTGAGGATTATATGAAAATTGGAGTCGGACTTATCCACTTGGGCAATATTGGCATATTAAGGAAATGGCACCTTTATAATGGACATGCTCATACGCTTAGCATCCAACGCGCATTCCAAGGCGGAGCAAGAGTTTTCAAAGAGAAAGCTTGCAAGCTCTATTCAGTTTGCGATGAGCCGCAATCGACGATAACTCGTCCTCGCTGCTAGTTGAGAAAAATCGATCGTAATAAATTATAAACAAAATATTTCTATGATTAATAATGCCTACTCTTTAAAATTCACTAAAAGTCGAGCGATTTGTAATTTCTTATTATATTATTTTAATAATGCTTTTGATTATTGGAGATCGTTTTACTGTGTGTCAGGAAACTTTTTCTAGTGAGAACATTTATTTTTGCAGCTTCATAGAAACTTGAGGATGGATTTGATTTATTTCAGTGAAATTAACGGATTTCAAATAAAGTATATCTCCTGTTAGGAAAGAGTAGTTTGAATATCTTCAAAGGAGAAACGATGTAGAAGAAATCTGATTGGAGAATCCAGGTAAAGAAATAAATTGCTTTACGCTTTTCTATTTACTGTAAAGTATTTTGGAGAAAATGGATTTTATTTCTCATTTTCAAACAAACGACTGATAAAAATAAGCAATCTTTTTATTTTAGAGAAGTGATAAAAAACCGTATAAAGGTTTTATTTCAGAAATATTTTTTAAATGAAGACAAAATGTATAAAATTGAATTTTACTATTTTTTGAATACATATTCTTTTATAGTTATTTGATATAATTAATTTAATTATTTATAATTATTAAGAGGATCCGCCATCTTTAATATTTTTATTTGTTGAGTTTAGACCTTCCATATACATTTTTTTACATTTCTTACCTTTATTTAAAAAGGTTTTGGGGTTTTTTTAAAGAATTTTAGTACCTTTATGTATTTCTAAACTAAAAATTTCAAGTTTTTTGGACACATTTTTGACATTTTTTGACTTTGAATAACTTTTTTTTTTTTAATCAATTGTCATTTTTTTAAAAATTTTGTTCCTTATAATATGAAGTAACTTTTTGGCTATGGAAAATAAGGTGACATGACTGAAAAAATGTGACAAATAAAATAAAAAAGTAAATAAAAATATCCCAAAATAAAAAAAAAAAATTGTAGATATTTTTTTAGATAGAGTGCTTTCCATGCCCAAAAAATCTCCTCACGCTGTAAGGAACAAAATAAAAAAAAATCATGACAATTGGTTAGAAAGCAAAAAAATTATTCATACTAAAAAAATGTCAAATATGTGCCCGAAAAACTCAAAATTTTTAGTTTAAAAATACATAAAGGTACTGGAATTTTTAAAAATCCCCAAAACCTTTCCAAATAAAGGTACTAATAAACATAAAAACATTATATGGAAGGTCTAAACTCAAAAAATAAAAATATTAAAGATGGTGGTTCTCCTTAATGGAAAAAAAAAAATTATTATGCCGCTACAGGAAATTTTTTGATACTTAAAATAAATATTCAATATTTTAATAAATTTAATAGAAAAACTTGGTTTGAAAATAGAATCATTTTTGAATTAGATCTGTGTTTGAGATAATTTATCTTATTACAATTGTAAAAATGAGTTTGGATGGTAATACTGAGTGCGTTCTTTTGTTGTCTGGCTCAGACAAATCTTTGCCTTACAAAGGGATATTATTAAATATGTTGCTTGGTTAGGGGTACGTTTGATATATTGAAAGTAAGATTGTTCGTCTATGCATCTGTGGTAGGAAAAAGGATGTTGAATATTCCACTGAAGAATATGTCTACTGTAGTGTTAACCAGTCTGTAGATAATTAATTAAAATGAAATAAAAGTGTTGAAAAAATTATTTTTCGCCAACTCTTGATTAGATAAAACAAAATTATTTTTTAAACTATTAAATTTTACAAATTTGGCAAACCTTTTGCACTTTCATGAAAATTACGTGCTTTACGACGAAGAAGAATATTTCCCTTGAAATACAAGACTGACATGAACTTAGAAATAATACATAATTTTCTCAATTAAAATACTTTTTCTGAGATCTGATGTCTTTTTTTAAGCACAAGTGAAAATTTTACTTTACATTTGAGTGTTTCAAGATACAGACTCTTCGACTTAAGTTTATACGAGTTCAATGATAGAAGCTAGACGTGCTTCAGAACTTTTTATTGAATCAGAGTTCAGAAAGTAAATAAGTAAAGTAGCTAAGTTTTGGAAGTAGAAGAATAGTAAATAATTGCAAGCGAATTGTTTTGTAACAAATTTGATATCACATTCTGAGTTATATTAAGGGGATCCGCCACCTTTAATATTTTTATTTTTTTGAGTTATAATTTTTGTTTTTCAACCAATTGTCATTGGATATGTAAAATGAGGTAAAATGACTCAAAAAAAAGTTACAAATAAAAGTAAAAAATAAATAAAAGTATTCCATAATATAGACATTTTTTACATTCTCATCATGGATGAGAAGGTATTGGTTTTATGTGAAAAATGACTTTCGAAATTTTCATCAAATCTTTACGTTTTGAGACCTCCTGAGTCAGAAAAAAGGGTTTTTACGAAAGTGTCTGTCTGTCTGTCTGTAGGTCGTGTGCGGCATAACTCTCGATAGAATTATCAGATTGAATTGAGCTTTGGTACACTTTATCGGAGCCGAAAAAGTAAGGACAAGTTCGTTAACCAGCCACATCTAATCAAAATTGAGTGGTTGAGCACTACTTTTGAGTTTTTGAAAATAATTTTTTGAAAAAATCAAAAATTTCAATACTGGTTTTAGATAGTGCTCATAAATCTCTAAAAATTATCCTGATAACATTTTTTGATTAAATCAAAATTAGAAATGTTACAGTATATTCAAATTCGAAAAAAGTCAATATCAAAATTCCATTTTCCAGTTAAATTATACGAGATACGAAAAAACGTTATGATACAATATTATTTTCTACATAAAGACCTACAAATTCGAATTGTAACATTTTTTCATAAGATGCATATTTTTCTTTTTAATTAAAAAAAAAACTATTGATAATCCAAAATTCAATTTTTTAGCAATAATATTCGAAACACGAAAAAAACGTAAGAATACAAAGTTGTTCGTTTCAAAAAGATCTACAAATTTTGTTACACACAGTTTCTGATAAAAGATATATTTTTCGTTTCAATTCCAAAAAATACGATTAAAATTCAAAAATTCCATTTTTTAGACAAAATATGTGAGATGCAAAAAAACGTTTAGATGGAAAATTGTTTGCCTAAATGAGGTCTACAAATTCTTATTAAGAAATTTCTCGACAGGATGTATATTTTATGTTTTGATTTTTATATTAAAAAAATTCGATTTTTTTCACCAAAATATGTGAGATACGAAATAAGCGTTGTTCTGCAAAATCGTTTCCTTAAGGTAGTACGATCACGAAAATTAGACCTCAGACAAAAATAGATAATTTTGCTTTCAAGAATAGCAACATTATTATTGAAGGACCAATTTGAATGAGAAAAGATTATTTTTCATGAAAAAAGTTTGAAACACAAGAAAATAATGTTATAAATAAATTTTATTTATGCCCAAACTTATTTTCTTATCGCTTCGAGACAAACTTTTAAAAATGATGCGATTCTAATAAATCGAATGAGAATGTGCCCGCGAAGCGGGCAGATTTTTTTTATTCTGTTCCGTACAAGGTTTAGAAATTTTTTGGGTATGGAAAATAAGGTAACATGAGTGGAAAAAAGTAACAAATAAAATAAAATAAAAAAATAAATAAAATATCCCAAAATATAAAAAAAAAATTTTGTAGTTTTTTTCTTAGCTAGGTTGCTTTGCATATCTAAAAATATTGATAATATAATAAAGAATAAGTGGTATAAATTTCAAAGGTCTGTGTCTAATACTTTAGATTTTATTTAGACATATTTTGCAACAAACACGGAAAATCACGACTATCATATACTATTTTCCATATAATTCCGAAATATTAGTAAGCAAATAAACAAACTATTTTGTATAAAAAACTAATTTTCACTAAAAACGCATTATTCGTAAATCTTAGTAACTTTTAATTTTATTTATTTTTCCAAGAAAAAAATCAGATTGCCCTCAAAATGTACACACATACTCAGAAAAGTATAGAGAATAAAAAAATAACATTTTTGGAAAATGTCAAAAAAAATCAAAAATATAACAATTAAAAGTGGCCAAAAACCAACATTATTTAATTAACAAAAATGCTATCGCATCATGAGATCATATAAATGTTTGGCTAAGCCTGAGGAAAATTTAGTATTGTCCAATCGAGAAGTTTACAAATTTCGAAATCATGTATAAATAATTATCTCTTTTCGTTTATTTTAAATTTTTTTACCACTCAATTTTAAATATAATATCCCTTGGTGAAAGGAAATTAATGTGTTGTAAGTTCCGTTTCATAGGAAAATTTATGTTTCAATTATATAGCTGTCAGTGAAAAATGTTTCTTATGCATGTGGGTGTACAATGATGTTTTTCTATCCCAAAGGTGCAATTGCTGAAAAAAGATCGCGGTCTTACGAATTTTCTTTAAATACATTTATGAAGTTCAGGGTAACGTGTGTGATATATCCTTGTAATAAACTAAGCTCTGGAAAAGATTAATTCGGGTCAGGCAACAAGTTGCCAAGACCTGAGGTTGCGGAGGAAATAAACTGGTTTTCTGGAAAATAAAACATTTTAATAATACATCTTTGTTTTTGGCAATTATTTACAATCCTGATTAAAATACTGTCTGGTGATGTGATGAATTTAAAGCTAGCTTTAACGCGCTTTAAAGTTACCAGACGTTCTTATATTGAAACTTGAATATCAAATTAATCATTTCTTAAATTACCATTGATTTCAATCAGGGGTGTGCAGTTAATCGATTAAAACCGTATAAAGGCTTCGAGAGATTCTACTTTTGAAGTGATTAAAGTGGCTTTGATTTTTTCTCCAATTAAACTCAATAGAATTCAATGTGCAAAGTGTGTGTGAATGGGACTCAATTTGCATTAGAAATTCGACCTGTCAGCATACCTCTAATTTAAATCTTACGACAAAATTAAGTTATTTCTTTATAGCGAGGAAATTTGTTTTTATCTCAATACACAATGTATACAAATTAATTGCGAGCACAACTAAAGCTGTCGTCTTCTGCAGTAATTTTAAATTCCTTTGTCCGGGAAATTTAATATTTAAGTCAAGGGTGGTACTTGTAATACAATAGTATTGATCTCTTTCTTTTTTTTTAATAAAAGCGAACTTTTAAATTGTAATACGACTTTTCCCACTTTTGAATATAATGTATTATAATTCAATAAGTGATACATATGGGGCATTCCATGCATAATTCACAAGCCAAATTTTTTTTTAACAAAATGTGTTTTGTCACGTTCTATGTTCAAAAATAATCGATATGTACTTTTTTCTTTCAATATGATATTTGAAATTTTTGAGAAATAAATCTTCAAAATTTTGAAATCGGAAAAATTAATGTTTTTTCAATACACTGATAGAAAGGAATGACTGTTACAACGATATTTATGATTAATTTAGACTTACCTTATTGCTGGCATAGATACAGCAATATGAGATTTGTATTTTAACCATCCGATTATAACTGAATAAATATGAACGAATCAACCATATTATTGGTTGCAATGGAAAAATGTATTGTTCGCCTTCCAATATTATATTTCTGATTCGACCAGTTTCACTTACAATATTTTGATTTCTGTATTTAACATCCTGCGTTGTTGAGAGAGACATATTATTTTATAAATACAATTATAAATTCCCAACCTACAACCGAATGGCTAAAACTCCCGAACCATTTCTATCAGTGTAGGATACAATAAAAAAAGTTTTCGATATAAAACACTGTTCTCATACGAAAAATGTGCCTAGCCCCCAAGCTTTTCAAATTGATGTACTGCACGTCATGGTATTTTTTTTTTTTTTAATAACAATATAGTAAAGTTTTATAAACAATTATCTTTTATTTAAATTTGGAACATTTCTTTTATGTTTTTTCAGTTCTAAAATATTCGTATGAGATTCTTGATGATATTGTGAAAATTTGAGAATGGAGAAATCAAAACAATAGGTTTAATGAATTTTTTAAGGGTGTATTCTAGTTCGTGGGCTAAAAAAATAGGCTATTTTCGGGAATTTTTTGTGAGCATGCTATGGAAGTTATGGATATAAAAATTGTTAGGTATGATAAATAAAGTCTTAAAATACAAAAAAAAATTTTCTTTTGTTCATTTTTTTCAACTTTTACATACAAAATCCGTATTTGAACGCAACGCAATAACTTAGCAGCAAGTTACCTTCTCCATGATATCTTAGGAACGGCTTATCTGAAACAAAAACACCAAAGCTTTTTGGATTCGGTATGACAGTGGCTACAAAATGAACTACGGACATTAATTTTCAACTAATTTTTTTAATTTTATGTAGAAAAAACCAAAAAAATTGAAATTAGTTGTTTTTTTTCGCTGTTTTTTGTTTTAAAAATATAGTAAAAATCAAAATTTTAACATGATTGTAGTTCACTTTGTGAGTTCTTATGTGTAGAATATCTGGTTAAAATTTCAGAAGGATCGGTCCACTGGTTCTGGAGAAATCGTGGAGCTAGTCAGAAAAAACGTTGTTTTGAGAAAAACGCGTATAAAGTTTTTTTAACAAAAAATCATTAAAAAATCTTACATATACATATAACATATACATAAATATACATATAAATTCGAAAAATGTAAAAAAAAAAAAAATCGATTTTTCCAAAGTGACCAAATAGAATACACCCTTAATTCGGGTGCACGCACTGAGAAAACAGTTTTGTCAAATCAACAAAAATATTTGGTTATTATTTAGCTAACAAAAATCTTTTGTTGTGCCAACAAAACATTTTGCTATATCAAACAAATTTTGTTGGTTAAACAAAATGTTTTGTTGGGACAACAAAATATTTTGTCAGGATAACAAAAAAAGTTTTGTTGGATAAATTTTTTTCTCAGTGCGCGTCCCTGTGATGGAGCTGTCGGAGCTATCAAGGGGATGGCATGCAGAGCAAGTTTAGAATTTCTGTATTATATATATATTATAATATAATATAATATTATATAATAATAAACAACGATTAACATTTTATTGAATGACACTTAGGGTGATTCAGGTACTTAATAGGGAGGGATACACAAAGTATTGTTACAGTTTCCCGTTGTCGTCCATGGAGAAGGTTCTACGTCCCCATGGAGGGTGACAGGGGGCATAATTTTTTCTTTCTTCTTTTTTTAGAAGTTCAGCCGTGAAGAGGGTGCTGGAAGAGCACCGAAACGTCGGCGAGTAGTACTTTTGTTTGGACGTTAGAAGGGAAGAATTCGAGTTAGTAGTGATACGGGTTCGAATTCAGGTTTAAATAATATTTCAAATTAATTAGTTGAGTTTGAAATTTCTGCCACTGCCTACATTATCGGAGAATCACTAGTCGCGTATCAGATAGGATACGTTGACGACAGGTGTCCTCGTAGACAATTTAAAATTCTTATGTCGCAAATAAATGCAAATTAAATTCAAATTTAAAGAATTTGAAATCTTTCTGTGGAAAAAAAGACGCTCTCGACTGCGCTGGGATTCGATCCCAGGTCTTTCGATTGCCGGGCCCGAATCCCAGCGCAATCGAGAGCGTCTTTTTTTCCACAGACAGATTTTAAATTCTTTAAATTTAAATAATATTAATTATTATGCTGAACTCTGGAACTTTAGCTTTGAATTAATAATCTTAGTAAAGAATTCATCGACGATTCATGCACCAAAACTTATTTCAAAGTACACATTGGTCACAAAACAGAGGAATCAGTAGATAATTAGAGGCGGTAACAGCTTGCTCGCTCGGTCGCAGAACCGCGTGCGCCCGAATTAAAAAATTCATTACTCCTATTGTTTTGATTTCTCCATTCTCAAATTTTCATACTATCATCAAGAACCTTATACTAATAATTGTTCATTAAACTTCACTATTTTGTTACTAAAAAAAAATATACCAGGACGTACAGTACATCAATTAAAAAAGCTTGGGAGGCTAGGCACATTTTCCGTATGACAACAAATTTTTTTTATCTAATACTTTTTTACTGTATCCTATTGAAAAAACCTCAAGTTTTCAGATTTCAAAATTTTGAAGATTCATTTCTCGAAATTTTCAAATATCATATTGAAAAAAAAAAATTCGTGTCGATTATTTTTGAATATAGGATGCGACAAAACATTTCTTTCGAAAAAAAAAATTTGGGGTGTAAATTATGCATGGAATGACCCATATGTATATGGAATTTTTCTGGGTGTTGAGGAGAATTTTAAATTTATTTTCTTTTTCAAGAAGGAAGTCCGTTTATAAATAAAGGAAATTGGTGGACTGTCGAGTTACAGCTGGCTTGTGTCGTAATACACTTTTGCATTCAAGTTTCGCGATTATGTATATCAGATAGATTGTTTTTCAAGCTGCTCTAGAACTTGAAATCCGCAACAGCGTTGGTATCTGTTGGATTATCAGCTGTCTATTTGTAAAACAGAATTAAATTATTATTGCTTAGTGAATTAGTTATTAAATGATGATATTCTATAAAATATTATAGTTTTCTAAAATTACCATAAAAAGGGCTGTTACAATTTAATCTTAAAATCTCTATTTCTATTCCAAGCAAAACAGTAAACGTGGTTGAAAAATGCTAGAAATAAGTTTTATGTTGAAGAAGATAGATTTTTTAAGAACATGATTTTTCCATCAAAATAATAGATTATTACTTGAGCTAACTTATTTAAATTTTAAGAAAATAATGTTTTCACATTATCAAACAAATGCTGAATTATACTCGAATTTGCTAATAAATAAATAAAATTCCTTAGGCGACTGGAGAAAAAGTTGTTCATGGTTCAAAAGTTTTTATCAAATACGAAGATTGTTGACATCCAAACTGAAACTAAATTCAATTTTGTCACCGATTTCCAATATTTGCTGGCTGAAGAAAATATATTCTTGCTTCGCGTACGAAACTCGATTTCATGTGTCACGTAGATATTTACGTTCAATTTTCAAGTTTTAGAATTTCAAATCATAACCATTTTAACATAATAAAATATATTTAGAAAAATTGAGCAAAAAATATTTTCTAGACCAAAGTCTAGAGAAATGTATTTAAAAATATTTAGCGTAGAACATTCAGACTAGGTGTTAGCATTAGTACAACTTGAGATTTTTGTTATTATAAATAATAGAATTTCAATAGTTAAAAACAATAGTTTATTTTCATTAATATCTCTTTTCCATCAAAACTTTTCTCACTATAATTATTCACTCTATTAATATAATTGTTTTTCGCTCATGATTAGGTATGCAAAGTTGGCTTATCTTGGTCTTTGCACGTAACGTAATAGAAAACATTAAAGTTTATCTTTGTTACCTGATCGGACATTATTTGATTCATGAAATCTGCAACTTTTTACAATCTTAACATTATCAAGTCACGAAGCATAAAAGTTCTGATGCGAAATGAACTAAAAATATCTTTTGAGACAAGTCTATTTAATATAGAAAATACAATTTCTCCAAGAAAATGTAATTAGGATGACAACTGGAAAAATTGAATTGATATGATATCAGAGTTGAAAAAAATTTTCTGAGAAAGGTAACAATCTTTTACATGGTTTTACTATCTCGTCTTTATTGTTGGAATGTACTTGTCACTCGCACTATATAATTCATCTTATTATATTTTTTATTCATGATATTTTTTATAAGATATTTTTTTATGAATTAGAAAAATTCTTTATTTCCGAAAAAATCTTTTCACAAAAAACACCAGAAATGCCATTTTAATCAACATTATTAAAATATACCGGTAACATCTACAATTATTTAAAGCAAATTTAAGTTGTTAATGTTCTTGAAAAAAGCTGCGCTTACCCCATTAACCGGAATTTTCACCTCGTTATTCAAGGTTTAGTGTTACTACCTCCTTTATTCATCTATTTTCTAATTATTTCATCCTTTGATGTACATTGACATCTCATTAGTCACAGAAATATTTTTTCCTTGGACACAAATTAAATTTAAAATGATAAGAAAATTCATGCCTCTTTTTTAATATAGAAAATACTCTATAATACACAAATTAGCATGGCTTTATCTATTAGACTCTAAATAGGAATTAAAAATATTAATTATTAGGTCTATATCTTATCAAATCACAAAAATATTTACGAACTTTCCACAATACTTACTATTTTTACAAAAATAATCTTTAATAAAAATAATAATAATTTTCAAATATTGTTGATGTTCTTAGTTGGCTTTAGGGTCTACAAAAAATGTAACTCAAAGTTTCATGTTTTCAAACATTTAGACAATAATAATTTCATTTTATTTCAACTGTTAATACATAATCCATTAATAGTTCTATATATATATTTTTTTTTTTTTCTAACTTCAAGACTGAATTTTCTCAATAGGTTTTAATATTACTACTTATATCTTTCTAATGACGCAAATGATAAATTTATTTTCAATTCTTAAATTAAATGTAACTATTTTGACTATCCTTTTGAAAATAAAATTGCTAATAAGGACTAACGGTTCTGGTTTCATCCAGTGAAAACAGTTTAAATTATTACTAATGCTCGAAATAAATTGCAAGAGATGAGAAAAAAAAATTTGTCTACTAGAAAAGTATTCATAAAAAGTGTTCTCGACCTTTTTTCGAACGTGGGTTACAAGTCTACAAGAACTTTTGTAATGAATCTCGTAAATTTAAATTTATTCGTGCTGTAATTCATTGGTATAATTACAATTTTCCAAGAGGCGGAAAATTGATTTATATATTATTTATTCCTCAGCAAATGCTGAGAAAACGCTAGTGGTGAAATAATTGTTTTATATCACCTAAATTGTTTACAGATGAAATTTTAGTTTCGTGTGCTTTATTTCCTAACATCTTAACTCTTAACAGCCTTTATAATTGATTTAAAATTTTTTTAAACATTTTTTGACATTTTCTGAAAATAGTATTTTTTTATTCTCTATACTTTTCTGAGTATGTGTGTAAACTGTCAGGACAATCTAATTATTTTTTCTCTGGGAAAATAAATAAACTCAAAAGTTACTACAATTTACGAATAACGCGTTTTTAGCAAAAATTAGACTTTTACACAAAATAGTTTATTTATTTATTTACTAATATTTCTGAATTATATAGAAAATAGTATATGTATAACAGGTATCCCTATAGAAACACAATATATATATATATATTGGCTTTATGTATATATATATATGATTTAGTATTAAGGCTTCACTACAAGACTTTACTTTGAACTCAGTTTTAGGCAAGTCGTGATTTTCCGTGTTTGTTGCAACATATGTTTGAATAAAGTATAAAGTATGAGACACATGCCTTTGAAATTTATACCACTTATTCTCTATTATATTATCAATATTTCTGGGTATGGAAAGCACTCTAGGTGAAAAGATAATTCCAAAATTTTTTATTTTTTTACTTTGGTATATTTTTTTATTTTGTTTTATTTGTAACTTTTTTTCAGTCATGTTACCTTATTTTTCACACCCAAAAAGTTGCTACACATTGTAAGGAACAAAATAAAAAAAATCATCACGTTAAAAAACAAAAAAGTTATTCAAAGTTAAAAAATGTCAAAAATGTGCCCAAAAAACTCAAAATTTTAAGTTTAGAGCACATAATGGTGCTGGAATTTAAGAAAAAACCAAAACCTTTCTAAATCTGCCGTCCAAAGTAAAAGAACCATTAACTGATATTTTTGACGAAAATGAGTTGTTTATATCATTAGAGTCTTGAAGAAATTCTGCATTTAACTGCGCTTGAAATTTTGAAAAAACGCATTAGAATTTTTTTTACGCAATGCAAAGAACGAAAAGATGAACTGAATTAAAAATCATCTTCGAGAAAAAAGCGTTAATTAATACAAGTGCTGGAAACGCCTGTGAATACGTTACAACTAAAGATTTAGGTTTCTCATCCGTGGGAAATGCTTCGGGACGTGAGCCACTTTACAAAAATGGAAAACCTTATGCAGTTAGCGTTTTCCAGAGAAAGGAAGACGCTCGAGTCGGAGGTCCGTTTCCTATGAGAAAGAAAACGAAGTGACATTAACGCTCTTTTACCAAGTATTTTCAAGATGCAAAAACTCCCTGGCGAAAGTATGGGATTGAAATTCATTCCGAGCCAATCAAAACTATTCCGATTCATTCCGATATCTGTATCCGAGCCAATTAGAATCATTCCGAACCAATCCAAAACCAAGTTTTCAATCCAGATCAATCCGAATCAATCTGATCTCGGACTGATCCAAACCGAATTTTCAATCAGAATCAATCCGAATGAATCCAAGGTCGGAATGGTTAGGATTGATTCTGATTGAAAATTCGGTTTGGATCAGTCCGAGATCAGATTGATTCGGATTGATGTCTCGAATTGAATCGGATTAGGTCGGATTGATTTTTGACCGTTTCTCATCAAACGAGATAAAAAACGTTTTTCGGATTGGTTCGGAATGATTCGTATTGGCTCGGATACAGATATCGGAATGAATCGGAATAGATGCCATTTTTCTTGATAAAAAAAGTTTTTGGCTTTTTTCTCATTTTCAATCGAAATGGAGTTAACGCTTCTTTTACTTTGAACGATAGAAATAAAGGTACTAAACATAAAAAAAATTATATGGAAGGTCTAAACTCAAAAAATGAAAATAAAAATATTATAAAGGTTGCGGATCCCCTTAACGTATAAAACATTTATCTATTAATATTTTTATTTGAGAGTGCACTGTGTTCTCCGGAATTGTTTAAATGTGTTACGATTTGGAATGAGCTTTCTTACCTAAAGAAAGATTTCTAAGTGGTATTGCCGTTGCTTTTAACTTCTCTAACTCTTGCTTCAGTTGCTTTAATATTGCAGAATTCCTGAAATGATAATAACAACACCGAGTTTTATGCGATTTTAAAATCTCGATGCAGAGTAAAAATACTTACATCAAACGAAAGTTTAATGAACAAAAAAATAACTTTATGACTATTGCAATGGAATTTTTCCACGTAAACCCATAAAAAATCATTTTGAACGCAAAGCGTTTCTGTAATTCAATATCCAGTTTTTTTTAGGTTTCTAAAAAGCAGCTTTTATTCCATGTTTCTGTCTCTTCTGTTTTTTTGCTGTAGATAATCCGCTCTGAATTATATAGACATGAACAAGTGAAAGCTGGAAACATTTTCAGAATAGTCGCAAGATCTGCCATTTGGTCGACAGTAATCACTCCATACTTCATTGAATGTTGCTTCTATATATTGAAAGAAAAGCCATTTTAATAACTTTTTTCTAGCTGATACGAAGTTTTTTTAGGTCGTGGATCAACCGGACCAAATTATTGAATTCCTAACTTATCGGCATTTTATTCTCTGTAAACTCAAGCTCGTGTTGAATGAGATATCGAGTTCCAAATTTGCTGTCTTAGATTTTCATAATTACCAAAAAAAATTATAGAAGAATTATATCAGGTTTAAAATCTATAATTATAACCGAGAGACGATATTATCGATATTATGTGAAACATATTTTCGTAAAAGTTAATCAATTACATGTATAAAGTAATTAGTTACTTGATTTTTTTTAGCTAGAAGAGGCGATCCGTACTTATTCCAATTTCAATTCGATTTTTTCCTGATTGTAAATATTTGCTATTTGCAGAAAATATATTCTTGTCTTTCTATCAAAAATAAAGTTTATTAAAAGTGTAAAAGATATTTACATTCAATTTTTGAGTTTTGAAATCTCAAATGATGGTTATTTTAGTATAATAAAATCAATTTTCGTAAAATTAAGCAGAAAAAATTAGTTTCAAGCAAAAAAAGATTGGACTATTCTAGGAAGAACATTTTTTTAGTATGTAGAAATTGAATGGAAGAAAATAATAGAATCTAGGGAAAATATAACAGAAAATCTTATGAATCGCAGGAAATATATTATTGATCGAAGTCTAATACTCAAATGCGTGACGTTTCAGAATCTTTACTTATATATGATCAGGGTAGTTACCCTTTAACATTTATACACAGAAACGAAAATAGAATCCATTAAACATTTTTTATTGCTAAAACTTCCAGTATAGTTTGTAGAAATGATCAATTACCTCTATAGAAAATAAAAATTTCGCCCTTTTTACTTTTTAATTTCATGCAAAGACTTAATATGAATGTATAACAATATACATAATGGACTTTTGATAAATTTTCAAGAGTAGTAATTTAATATAAATTATTTCTGTAAAGGAGACTATATCATTACACAAATTATAAAGAGAGAAGTACTGAAAAATATGTATACATATAGCGAGAACAATTCAGATCGAAAAATTTACAATACACAGTATTTCAATTGCTGATTTCTTCTGCATATACATAAAAAGTATATGAGCTTTAAACACGAAAAAATTATGATATAATTCAAACATGATACACAACAAAATTTAAAAATATGAAATACTACAAAAGATTTCAATGCAAGCGATCTTGTCATTGATGATGAACATTTTTCGAAAACTTGATTTAATATGACAACTGTAGGATACTTTATATTAAAAAATCTGCCCGCTTCGCGGGCACATTCTCATGGCGCGCTTCGCTCGCAAGTTTGAGCGCGCCTAGGGCGCGCGATTTGATCGTCGCGCTTCGCGCTCCGTTCTTTCTGGATCTTTCTTTCTAATTTTTTCAAGTTTATTTATTATAATTTGATACTGAAGCTCAAACCAATTTTATAATAATATTACAGATGATGTGAATTACACATTTTCTCAAAGTCACTCAATTTCTTTTTGAAATTAAGTGAAACAGGAAATTCAATTTACTTAAGGCTCTATCAGCCTCAAGGAACACATTCTCATCATGGCGCTCGATTTTCTGTATACATTTCAGTAACTTTTTAATAAATTACATGATTAAAATAATTTATTTTCTTCCAAATCTCTCAAAAAGGAAAAACAATCGTAGACTTTATTTAAGGAAACGATTTTCCAGAACAACGCTTATTTCGTATCTCACATATTTTGGTGAAAAAATCGAATTTTTTTAATATTAAAAATCAAAACATAAAATATAAATCCTGTCCCGAAATGTCTCAATGAGAATTTCTAGACCTCATTTAGGCAAACAATTTTCCATCTAAACGTTTTTTTGCATCTCACATATTTTGTCTAAAAAATGGAATTTTTGAATTTTAATCGTATTTTTTGGAATTGAAACGAAAAATATATCTTTTATCAGAAACTGTGTGTAACAAAATTTGTAGATCTTTTTGAAACGACAAACTTTGTATTCTTACGTTTTTTTCGTATTTCGAATATTATTGTTAAAAAATTGAATTTTGGATTTTCAATAGTTTTTTTTTTAATTAAAAAGAAAAATATGCATCTTATGAAAAAATGTTGTAATGCAAATTTGTAGGTCTTTATTCATTTAATAATATTGTATCATAACGTTTTTTCGTATTTCGTATAATTTAACTGGAAAATGGAATTTTGATATTGACTTTTTTCGAATTTGAATATGCTGTAACATTTCTAATTTTGATTTAATCAAAAAATGTTATCAGGATAATTTGTAGAGATTTATGAGCACTATCAAAAACCAGTATTGAAATTTTTGATTTTTTCAAAAACTCAAAAGTAGTGCTCAACCACTCAATTTTGATTGGATGTGGTGATATTTCGTATTAGTTGACTGGCTTATTGGCTTATTTTGCCTTATTTGGCAGAATCATCCTCTACCCCGCATCCTATCCTCTATTTGGGATTTCAGAATTTTTATTTCAAATTCGCAATCACCAACTATAAAAACCCTTTGATAGTAATTGTTAGAATATTAGAAAAAGTTTTATAATTTTCGGCCTCTATATGTGATCCACCATTTCGAAAATCCAAATTTTGTCTAAATTCATAATCAGGGACCCAAGAAACCTTTTTATATTGGGTTCCCGAGTCGAACTATTGATTCTCTATTGATTCTCTAAGATGCTCCATTTTCGAGGACTTGAGAGAATCTAAAGAGGCGTATTAGCTGTTTAAATCAATGTAATTTTGATCCTCTGTTGATGCTCTTCTCCTGCAGATATTTCCGTTTCTGCACCTTGGAGGATCTTAAAGAGTAGCAACTAAGATTCTCCTTACCTCCTCTATGATACTCCATTTTTAAAAGTATATAATTCCTGATGACGTCAGGAATTAGCAACGGTTTATTATTATTTACATTCATCGTGTTGATTAAAAGAGAAACGAAAATATAGTACCAGACTTTTGGAAAATAATGAGGAATGTATCAAAGCATCAATGTCTGGTACATGTCAAATTTTGTTTTGAAAAAATTAATTTTGAAATTTGGACAGTAAAATGTATGGAAAGGCCATCCATTTTACTGTCCAAATTACAATACCGGTAACAACATATCTACAAATTAATTTTGAGAAATTTTATTTTTCGAAATAAAAATCCAAATGGTACCGGAGATTGATTTTTTGATGGATTCCTCATTTTTGCCTACAATTTCATGATTATATTTACATTCCTGTCCTAATCAACCCGATGAATATAAATAATATAAAATGGTGGTCATTTGTGACGTCATTACGCATCACATACTCTCAAGTACCAAAATGAAAAGGGTTCAACAAGAGCGAGTCCTCGATTTTTCGAAAACTATCAGAGATTTTAAAACGTTTTGTTTTTTTAAATGAAAGTACTCTCAAAGGACTACGGCGCTACTATCAAATAGATAGTCCAGTCCCCATCGTTGTCCAGAATGGCCTGGCACCTTTTCGGCATGCTTTCCACTTATTTTTGCAGCGTAGTCCGTTGGTAATTCTTGCCATATCTTCCTGATTTTTTGCGAGAGCTGTTTCAGGGTGAACACACGTTTTCTCGCAAGCTTCCTCTTTAAAACACTCCAGACATTTTCGATTGGATTCGCATCGGGGGACTGTGATGGCCAGTCCAAAGTTGTGATGCCATTTTCTGTTTTCCAGGCGGTGCGGAGACGGCTTCGATGTTTCAGGTCGTTATTTTCTTGTAAGATCCAATCGGCCGTATCGGTTCCAAACATCTTTGTAGCAGACCTTAGAAGACCACGTTCATATATTTGGAGCATTTTCTGAGCATTCAAGTTCTCGGTGAAGAGCTCTAAACACCCAAAACCGCGCTGTGAGAAGCATCCCCAAACATGGACCTTCACGGGGTGTTTTTATTGGCTTTATAACGCTCAACCCACTTCTTCACGAACGTTTTAGACTTTTTGATGTATTTAGCAGCGGCTGTATAGGGCATAAGTGGTCCCTTTGGATGGGTACACAAGAAGACCGCTTCAAAACATTTCGCGTACACAGAACTCATTATGACTCACGTCTGCTCTCTCGGACGATTCGAGCGCTACTGAATCGCCTTGGTAATTGCGCCGTAGTCTTTTAAATGTACTTTCATTAAAAAAAAAAAAGTTCAAAAATCTCTAATAGTTAGAGAAAATAGAGAAGCAAAAGAGAATCAAAAGAGTATCAAGAGAAGCAAAAGAGAATCAAGAGAGTATCAAGAGAAGCAAAGGAGAATCAAGAGAGTATCAAGAGAAGCAAAAGAGAATCAATAGTTCGACTCGGGTTGTCCCAGAAGAAATTGCCGATTTCACATATAGGTGTCTTTGACCATCTTTTTGAATGACTTCTGTCAATGTCATGATTTTTTCCTTCTGGCATTTGTTAGCTGTCACTCTTAGCTTGCTTTAAAAATAAATTGCGCGTAATTTCGTTTACAGTTGTTAGTTTGGCATCAACTTTAAGATGAAGTGTAAAAACGAGCATTTTCATGATATTTTGCTTTTTATTTCCGTAAAGACAAAAACGAAACACAGGCTGCTAAAAAGTTACGTGATGTGTATGGTGAGGAAGCCTTAAAAGACAGACAGTGTTAAAATTGGTTTGATAAATTCCGATTTGGGGATTTTTCACTAAAAGATGAGGAACGCTCAGGTGTGCCAAATGAAGTTGATGATGACCAAATCAAAGCCATAATCAAATCGGATCGTTATCTAACTGTTCGAGAGATTGAAGAAATGTTAAAAATACCAAAATCAACAATCAACCGTCATATACAACGTCTTCGACTCGTTAAAAAATTTAATATTTGGATTCCACATAAATTGAATGAAATTCATTTAATAAAATGCATCAACGCTTGTGACTTGTATCTTAAACGCAATGAATTCGATCCTTTTTTTAAACGAATTATCACTGGTGATGAAAAATGGATTGTTCAAAATAATGTCGTTCGAAAACGATCATGGTCCAAGCGTGATAAACCACCACAAATAATATCGAAAGCTGAATTGCATGAAAAAAAGATTATCGTAAAGGTGTAATTTTTCACCATGATAACGCTAAACTACACACATTTTTATCCACTCGCCAAAAATATTAAGGCCTAGTTAGGAAGTGATGTTACATCAAACATATAGCCCTGACCTTGCACCATCAGATTACTATTTATTTCGATCTTTATAGAACTCCTTGAATGATAAAACTTTCAATGATGATAAAGATGTGAAATCGCACTTGGTTGAGTTTTTTGCCGATAAAGACCAGAAGTTCCATCAGCGTGGAATCATGAAATTACCAGAAAGATGGCAAAAGGTTATTGAACAAAATGGAAAATACATCATTGCTTGAAGTTCATTCCTTGTATTTCAAAAAATGTGTTTAATTTGTATGAAAAAATCGGCAATCACTTCTGGGACAACCCAACAAGAAACAGGTAATATATACGATCCGGTTTAGTCAGAACTGGCGAGCATAATATTCAAACTCCTCGAACACTTCCTACTCCAGATTCTTATGGGACTTTTATTAACTTCACTTTTTTAACATTCTGTTTCATAAATTGGATCATGAATAGCTGGCAAGAATTCGTTATAAACAAATGCAAATTTTCTAATAAATTTCATCTTATTGTAATTGATGTTAGTATAGAAGATCCAATGTCCTTCATTCTTATTTATTCCGTGATCGCCAGTTGCAATTCCCACTAGTTTTCTGCCATAAATTAGAGGACTTCCCTTTATTAGCTGAAATGTCATAAAGTTGTGATTTATAATATTTTTCTCAGATATTTGTATTGAATTTAGAAAAAATATATACCTTGTACATGACACAAAAATTAAAAAGCATATTAGTTTCATTTTTTAACACGTATTGAATATTTATGGCCATGGATCAATCGGATCACGTGACTAGATTCCTACCTTGCCAGCATTTTCAATTTGTGTAACCTCATTTCTGTAAAACATGAGATAACAAGTTGAAAATTTGTGACAGTAAATGAAATGCACTAAGACAAGTCCAAGACAGACCTATATTAATGTATTTTATTTCATTCTACAAATTTCCAGTTATCTGTCTTAATTTTTATAGAAATTTCAATACGCATAACACAAACTTAACTTTAATTTAGAAATGACATTGAACTCAATTAATTCATATTTAATTACATTCTTAGATGTTTTAAATAGAAAATTGAAATTTATATTCAATAATTAATTTATCGCATGATAAAATTATTTCACTAATACGTATAACGCCACATTTAATGCTTAATTATCACCTATTGCTGGACTACTATACCATAAAAAGGCTTACGGAAGATCTGTGAAATTGCTCTGAATAATTTTGTAAAAAATAGCGAATTTTGTTCTGAACTCATTCGTCACATATTTAATTTCAAGTTTTACGGAAAAAACTTTTAATATTTACTGCACATTCGGCAATTAATTTGGAGCATCCCAGGAAACTTTATTGTAACTTTTCAAACACTAATTTTTTCCGTGTGTTTTCTAAAACAGAATGTTTTTACTCAACATACTTACTTCATTAGGATAAAACACATTGCTCGCCTGAGATACATTTATATTGTTTAGGTTAACTTCATCGACTCTATAATCATGGCGGAATAGTTGGCTTCTCTGTAACATATAAAGCAAACATTTTTTAATATCTAGCAAGTGAGAATTTATGTACAATTTGAATGAAGCTTCTATCAAAATAATTTTCTTGTTAGTGTTTAGTCAGAATTGGCCTATCATTGTTAACACGTTCCGTGCCGGACTCTATGAAGTCATTACGTTCAGGCCGCAGCGTGGGTCGTATACGCCCCACGTGGCACGGAACGTGTTAAAGCCAACTCTGGGAAACAATCGTCAACATTGAGTAAATGTTTAACCAGTCGTGTAAACATACCTACCGTTAAACTAAATTTTACTGTCGTCATCAATGCTTCATGCAAGTCGACTGTCTCTGTGCTTGATATTAACATTAATGATACATACGGCGATAGTGTAGCGTCTTTTTCCAACTGAAACGAAAATAACATTTATATAATGTAAATATTAAACAACTCTGAAATTCTTTATTCTTAAGAAGTCTAATTTTTTAAAATTTGAAGGCTTGCATTTCGTTTAAGACTCCATACATATACTCACAAATGCGACTGCCAGTTTGACATGGCGATCACTAGTCACTTTATCCACTAGAATACATATACGATCAATGCCATTAATTACTCCAAGGAAAGCATTCGTAAAATCCGTAGATTTACGTCTTTTAGAAACATTTGACTAAAAAATGATTAAAAATTGGGCATGTAATAATTCCAGAATATTATAAAGCTACATATATGTGTAAGAAAAACATTGAAGAGCTGTTATGGTTTAGAAATGTCATCCTTGTTTCAAAACAGATTTCCAATGCAATTGGTTTCGCTCATCAGATACACAGAAAAAATGGATATTAAAAGAACAGGATTGATGACTGAGAAGTGTTATAAAGTAATATAGATTTGGTTCTTTTCAACTGATTCATGGTCAATGAGAAGAGGGTGTCACACCGGCGCCCACTGGGAGAAAATGCACTTTTTTCGTTCAAAAATGTCCAGAGCCTTTAATTTTGGTTCAATTTTAATTATTTTTTTAAACATTAAAGTGCATTGAATTCTGAAGAGCTCCGCGGTCAGAACTTTTGTCTTTTCTATTTTTTACATTCTCATCATGAATGAGAAGGTATTGGTTTTATGTGAAAAATGACTTTCGAATTTTTCATCAAATCTTTACGTTTTGAGACCCCCTGAGTCAGAAAAAAGGGTTTTTATGAAAGTGTCTGTCTGTCTGTCTGTCTGTAGGTCGTGTGCGGCATAACTCTCGATAGAATTATCAGATTGAATTGAGCTTTGGTACACTTTATCGGAGCCGAAAAAGTAAGGACAAGTTCGTTAACCAGCCACATCTAATCAAAATTGAGTGGTTGAGCACTACTTTTGAGTTTTTGAAAATAATTTTTTGAAAAAATCAAAAATTTCAATACTGGTTTTAGATAGTGCTCATAAATCTCTAAAAATTATCGTGATAACATTTTTTGATTAAATCAAAATTAGAAATGTTACAGTATATTCAAATTCGAAAAAAGTCAATATCAAAATTCCATTTTCCAGTTAAATTATACGAGATACGAAAAAACGTTATGATACAATATTATTTTCTACATAAAGTCCTACAAATTTGAATTGTAACATTTTTTCATAAGATGCATATTTTTCTTTTTAATTCAAAAACAAAATATTGAAAATCCAAAATTCAATTTTTTAACAATAATATTCGAAATACGAAAAAAACTTAAGAACACAAAGTTTGTCGTTTCAAAAAGATCTACAAATTTTGTCTCACACAGTTTCTGATAAAACATATATTTTTCGTTTCAATTCCAAAAAATACGATTAAAATTCAAAAATTCCATTTTTAGACAAAATATGTGAGACACAAAAAAAACGTTTAGATGGAAAATTGTTTGCCTAAATGAGGTCTACAAATTCTCATTAAGACATTTCGGGACAGGAGGTATATTTTATGTTTTGATTTTTAATATTAAAAAAATTCGATTTTTTTCACCAAAATATGTGAGATACGAAATAAGCGTTGTTCTGCAAAATCGTTTCCTTAAATAAAGTCTACGACTGTTTTTTCTTTTTGAGAGATTTGGAAGAAAATAAATTATTTTAATCATGTAATTTATTAAAAAGTTACTGAAATGTATACAGAAAATCGAGCGCGAAGCGCGAGCGCCATGATGAGAATGTGTTCCTTAAGGCTGATAGAGCCTTAAGTAAATTTAATTTCCTGTCTCACTTAAACTGAAAAAGAAATTTTAGTGAATTTGAGAAAATGAGTAATTTACATCATCTTTAATATTATAAAATTGGTTTGAGCTTCAGTATCAAATTATAATAAATAAACTTGAATGTATGTGAAGAGCACAAGACCGAGCGCGACGATCAAATCGCGCGCCTTAGGCGTGTTCAAACTTGCGCGCGAAGCGCGCGATGAGAATGTGCTCGCGAAGCGGGCAAATTTTTTATTAATAATTTTTCTACTCAAAGTATGGGAAAACTGAAATTTTCTACGCTTTAATAACTGTTTTAGGTAAACTGCATATTGTCTTAAATGAATGCTTGTTTCAATTTAATTGTTATAAACAAATTTTATGAAGAAATTGGCAACTAGACTTATTATCGGTAAAAAAAAAATTCTTTTTTGCTAAAAGTGCTTCGTATTAATGGAGGAATGACATTTAATCACAAAAATAATTCTAACAGCACTTTTCAGTAATCAAACCTGTTCTCCTGACTTCCTTTCACCGTGTACGAGTAACCGTGTTGCAAAATTTGGTGCGAGTAACAAAGAATTAACGAATACGTATGTCATAGATGCAAAAATCATCTGCAATTATTTTAATTTGTTTAGTTTTTGAAAAACCGACGGAATGTTTGCTTGTAAATAACTTACTGAGGATATTAATTTTTTGGAAACACAATCAAAATAAGTTAAGACGCATCTCAATGTGATTAATACTCCCAAGCAGGAATCTAGATTTGAATTGTAAAGATATGCCAAAGAAGATAAGGGCAAAGGCCAATGAGTACCGTACTCTGATTTATTTACATCATCCTCCATTTTTCCGGTTAGTAGAGTTGGCTTCGACGAATTGAATTCTATTAAAAATGTATTTCAAAACATTTAATGGACAATAAAAAACGTAGTGCTTCTGAATAATTTTAAAAATGACTCTAAAAACGATTATTTATTAGGTTTACAACTTTGCTTCCGCCGTTTTTCCCAAAATTTGAGGCTTTATTCTTAAAAAGTGATTATCTATTTATGATTCAAAGTACTGTCCGTTGCTAGCCACTACTTTTTTCCATCTTTCTGGTAATTGTCCGATACCGTCTCGATGAGACGGTCGAGTATTCTCATGCTGGAGGATAACTTTGTCGTGTCTCTCTTGGTATTGTGGCCGTTTCTCCTTCAATGCTTTACTAAACCGCATCAATTGCGTTCGATACCGATCCTCTGTGATGGTTTCACTCGGTTTCAACAGCTCATAATATTTTTCGTCGCCGGTCACAATGTGATGTAAAAACCCCTTCCGATTCTGTCTTTGAAGCAGCTGTTCACAAGCAAAGAAACGCTGTTTTATATATCTCGGCTTCAACTCGTACGGAACCCAATTTCCTTGCTTCTGAATCATTCCCATGACTTTGAGGCTTTTCGAAATAGCTTGTTGAGTCACTCCCAATGATTCTGCCAATTCTTCTTCGTTTGGCACGAGTCTTCAGCAAGTAATTCCTCTAATTCGGAATCTTCGAAAATTTTCTCTTTTCCACCGCCATACCGATCCTTGACATCAAAATCACCGCTCTGGAAACGTTGAAACAAGAATTTGGCTCAAAAACTGACATCTTCAATCGAGAATAAATTTATGATGCAAACACGAATTCAGTAATGTGGTGCTGTCATTATAAGTTAACAGCCGTCTGCAGGCGTCCAAGCTTACTGTGTGGCATTTTTGATCTACTTATTTCGACCAGAACTTACCGCTGCAGCCATCTATCGAAAAACGGCGGAAGCAAAGTTGTACAACTACTAATTTCAGAGGTTTTAATTGAAATTTAGTTTTCGATATAACAGCACGAAAGCTATAATAAAATTCAAGGTGGGTCTTAAAATTCAAAGACATTTTGAAAGAAACCAGAACAGAAATCTGCTGGAAACCGCTCTGAAAAATTCTGAAAAAAGTCAAGTCACGCTTATTTCAAGTATCCCGAAATGGAAGAGTCTTGTTTATTTCAAGTCGCGAGGGGTCCCCACCAGTATTCGCAGAACGTGGACGTAAATGGCCTCCACCATGGACCCTACCAACTCATGGCTTCTTCCTCGCTCCACTGCCATAGGTTGGTTGAATGAGGAAGACACAATGAGCTCGAAGCATCTACGGTGGGGGCCGTGTACGTCCACGTTCTGCGAACACCACTGCCCACGGTGTGCCCACTCCCATGTATTTTGGAGGGGTACTTACAGATGGTGGCGGGGCGAATGAATTTATATCAGTGACATCTAGGGGACGTAGCAGGAACTAGATTGCATGAAAACTACCCATCCCCCCTCCACTTCAGATCCAGTAATGAAAGGCGCAAAATTTTTGCCATCCCATGCGAAAAAGGAAAAATTTGGATTTTATTATATTTGAGGTTACTTTGCATGGCTTAAGTGAGCTTTGAAGGGGACTTGAGTTTTATCTTTATCGACACTTAAATGCGGATTTAAAACTGAAGGACAAAAATACTTTTTAATGCAAGCTTTCTTACCGGGTTTTGCAATATGATAATACGTAATGAATTTGTATACAGAAAACGAGAAAACAGGCCTTTACGAGTTTTATTTTAGATTCAAAACAAAAGTTATTGGTGACTTACCCGATTTGCAGCTACAACTATTTTAATTTGGAGGGCAAACAGTAAAGCACTGCAATTGTTGGCACATTAGGTATTAGAACTTTATAGATCGAATTTCACTAAAATCACTTGAAATCGCTATGAATTTTAATCAATTAAAACATGCAGACGAGTGACAACATGTCGACTCCTCACGAGGTTGATTTCGATGACACACTAGCGGCGACTAGGGGACGTAGCAATTACTATTTTTCTTTCGCCACTTAGCCTATAGGAGTGGGCACACCGCGCCACTGCCTAAGTTGTCATACCAGGGCAGGTCAACCTCTAATGTATTGGGTGTCCCCGTAAGGTAGTTCAGGTGCAGGGATATACGCGGCACTAGTTGTTGGAAGCGGATGGAGTGCGGCAAGGGGAACGGCTTCGTATGATTTCCGCCATTGTCGTGTACTCTTTCTGAGCTACATCAAGCTACATGCCATTGAAGAAACCGTTTCAGAATTAAATTAGACAAAATATTTGATTATTGTTAAAATTTAAATCTATTTAACTGTATGGAAGGAATATAAAAACAATGGAAACTGTTATTAACATATTGGTTTATCTATAAACATATTTTTATTTATGATCTTTCGGCATCATGAAAGTTTAATAACAGTGCAAATTCGGAACGGCACACAAATATTCACAATCGTTCGAAATTAAATACACACATATAATATGTTTTTATTAATTTCCATTGCCTTAATATTCCTTTCAAAGAGTAAAATAGATTTAAATTGTAACAATAATAAAATATTTTGTCTTATTTAATAAAAAAAAGGTCGTAATCGGTATCATTTACGACATCGTAAACGATATCGGATATGGTCCCAAAATCCTACGTCGTTTACGATATCACTTACAACAACGTTTACGATATCGCTTACGATAACGTTTCCAATGTCGTTTCCAACGTCGGAATTTTCAATAGGTGATAGATTAGCCGCCATTTTTGGACTCACGAGTCCTCAGGTCGATAAAACCAAGGAGTTTTTTAATTATATGATTATGTTTATTGAAGCCGTGCATAAGCTTTAAAATTAATATTTTTTGTCTCTCCGATTTCCGTTGAAGTCAGCAGTATTATCATTTTTCATAACATTTTTTTTTATTAGTATATTTCGTATATTTTCTGTATATTTTCTGAAAATAAAAATCAGTAAAAATACAAATTACAGATATTTTTGATTTTTACTTGTTACGACAAAACCAAGATTTTAGGCAAAATTGTGAAATGTAATTCAAGAGTAGTTTGTTATTAATTTCTCACTCTTGAATTACATTTCACAATTTTGCGTTAAATCTTCAATTTCCTTTTAATTATATTTGAATATATTCTCTGTAACCCATTTAATGAACCTACGTATGCATGTATATGCACTAACACGTGCACACATAATGGTAGTTCATGTGCAGGGATATAAGCGGCGCTAGTCGCTAGCGGTCCACCACCTTTCCATTAGGTTTGCACGGCCTGTTGTCATACCGACTAAATGCGCCTCGCCCCCACTCTTCTCATTTCTTCCGATCGCTCCTTAGAGAGTCACGTGACAGTGAAATAGTGGGGCGTGGAAGGGAGCGTGAAACTTGAATCTTGAAATACACGAGACGCTCGACTTGAAATAAGTTTACATTTGAAAGTTGAAAAAAATAGACCGATCGGACACGAGACTAGATTTGAGTTGCTGGAAGCGGACAGTGATCCCAGAACGTGGGAGCTGGCGACCCCCACCATAGATGCCTCGAGCTCATTGTGTCTTCCTCATTCAACCAACCTATGGCAGTCGAGCGAGGAAGAAGCCATGACCTGGTGGGGTCTATGGTGGGGGCCACCAGCTCCCACGTTATGAGATCACTGGAAGCGGATCTTGAATAATAGTTAGCTCAGGAGTGTTTCACTTTAAAAGAGTTTTACCTTTTGCCTTCTGTTTTGTTTTTAATTGAAGTGTCAGTTTACTGGTGTCTAATAAGGCCAAGTAGGTGATAATTAAGGCCTTCTAGGCCATAGTTGCCCATTATGGCGCAACAAGAAATTCGCTGCGACGAAGAAGTTATGGACTCGTCTCCTTCTTCTCCTTTGGATGCAGAGATCATAAAAGAAACTCTCTCAAATTTTAGTGAAGAGACGGGTTTCCTCTCTCAAACCTCCCTAGATTCCGTCCCTCACCCTCGTAATCCTAACCTCGTACCCAATCCTAACCTGGAATCCACAAATAGAAAGAGAGGTGCTTCACATATTTCTGACCCTTCCAGTTCGAAACCTAATAAACTCCCTAATATTAGAGAGACCTTTATCGATGCTGCTCACGATAACCTACTAAATAATCGGTACTCGGTTCATAATAAAGGACCATATGTCATTTCTGTCCAGGCTACCAACGGCGGTGCATGTAAACATGCTTTATCGATGGGGAAAATTCTCCATTCCACCTTCCCTGGTCTCATAAAAAAAATTGAAAAATCAGATAGAGCAAGAGTCACAGTGGAATGTTTTGATGGTAAGTCAGCTAATAAAATTGTTACATCTAAAGACGTTCTCTCTAAGTTCAACCTAGAAGCTTTTATTCCTAATTTTCGGGTTTCCCGTGAGGGGATTATCCGCAATATTCCACTTGACATATCCACGGAAGATATTATCAGATTCGCAGCTACAAGCCTCAAATGCCCTATCATGGAAGCACGATGTTTTGTTCACAAAAATGAAAAAGGAGAAAAAGTCCCTTCCACTACAGTTCAAATAAAATTTGAAGGACAGGAGATTCCAGATTTCATCGATCTTTTTCATATGAGAATCAAGGTAGACCCATACATTACACAACCTAAACTATGTTATTCTTGTTCTAGGTTTGGTCACGTGGCAAACCAATGCAAAAACCCTCGCTGCCGCTTCTGTGGATCGCCTCCCCATGAGAAGGATCAGGTTTGTCCACAAATTAATGGACCATATACTTGTTTGAATTGTAAAGGCTCTCATCTTGTTTCAGATAAAAACTGCCCGGTCTTTAAAGAGCAATCCACTATTAGAAAAATGGCGGCCTTTAGGAACATTCCTATTAAAGAGGCTTCTCAGTTATTCCATCAAGAAAAAAGGCAGTCTGGGACCAACAATACCCCATTTGAACCCAACTATCTGTATAATAAAAAATCTATCCTGTATAACAGCTCAGCTCAGCCTTCTCCTAGATTTGATTATTCTAACTTTCCTGGTCTGGGGGAGGTCGATATTGACTCCCCATTGGGAAATCCTTGCCTTTCAAATGTGCCATCATATGCCGGTATGGCTTCTTCCAATCCCAAATCCCCCATGAAATCCCCTCATAAACAAAATCACAATTCACGTGCTACAATACAAAAAACCCGTCAACGGCTTGGTTTTACTTCTGGCGGACTCCCTTTACAACCACCAAATCTTGAACTACAAAATTTGTCTCTCAACACTGTTTCTCAGCCCAATTCGGGAATCTTGCACCGTAATCCTCATCCCTTAACTAACTCGAATCAGAATCACACCCGTCCTTCATTCTCTAGAGATACTGAACCCCCTTCCTCTTCGTTGCATGATAACCATAAGTCTCTCACCCCTCAATTGGCTCAATCTTTTTCACAAATAATGTCATTAATGATGCATCTCTTAAATCAACTTACCCCATTGCTATCTATGGTCGGCCAATATAATCCCACAATTTGAATTTGAACTTCATTTCCATTTTGACAGAATCCTGTCACATTACCCATTTGACCTGCTGTTTTGCCCCCTATTCTTTGAATCTTGTCCTTCTTATCCATATATACCTTTAAAACCCTTATTATGGCAAGAGGAAAATATTTAAATATTCTACAGTGGAATTGTCGCAGTGTCAACAATAAAAGGGGCCCTCTAGAAAAAATTTCCAATGGCTTTGACATTATTCTGTTAAATGAAACTTGGTTGAAACCTCATTCAAAATTTCATCTTCGTAATTTCAACGAAGGACCGACTATCTCGACAGGGAGGAGGACTACTGATTGCATTGAGGAACGACATCCCCTTCAAACAAGTGGACCTAAACACAAACTTTAACGATAAACTTGAATTGCTAGCAATAACTATTCCGACAGAACTTGGTCAAATATTGGTCATTAATGTTTATAGAAATCCTCGTACCCCTGCCCATGACATTGATTGGTCTTTCTTCTTTGACTCTCTGTCAACCTTCTCCTACATTCTCATTGGGGGTGACCTCAACTCTCATCATCAGTCTTGGGGTTGTGATCATGCTTGCCCTTCAGGGATCGCCCTTTCAGATGCCATTTCAAATTCTAACCTTAATATATTAAATAATGGCAAACCCACTTTAACTCCTCGTCCAGGTCAATCAAATACAGCAATCGACCTTACATTGGTTTCTTTTAACTTAAAACCACTCTCATCTTGGTCAACTTTAGTTGATCGAATGGGTAGTGATCATTCTCCCATTTCAATTAATATTGGAATTCCATTTATTTTCTATCAATTTTTCTCTCATAAAATAGGGTAGATTGGTGGGTCTTCAGGAGTGAACTGTTGGCTGTTCATGAGGAGAACGAGCTTCCCCTCTTATCTAATTCCTTGAGCATCTTGGATGCCTATCAGAAATTTGTTAAGGACATTGATGATGCCCTTCATAAGGCTGACCCCAGATTAGACAGGAAACCATCTAGGAAAAAATTTTACCCCTCTTCCCCCCCCTGGTGGAACGAGGAGTGCGACAGGTTGGTTAGGATTAGACTGGCTAAGCTGAAACATTACCTAGCTAAGTCTGATTATGAAAGTTTTATTGATTACCAAAAATTTAGTGCACAAACCACTAAAAGGCTCAAAATCATTAAGCGTTCAAGTTTCAAAGCCTTTTGCGAATCTCTTTCCTTTAATTCTCCGTTAACTAACGTTTGGAACAAGATCCAGGGGTTCAGACATAGATTACTTAATCCACCTTCGATCACAACGTGCCCTCTTAATCAGGAAGTCTTGGAGGACATGGATGCTTACATTCACAGCTTCCTGGAAATGTCTAATGACTTTTCCGGCTTGGATATTCCTTCTCTTACAGAAACAAATGTTGATGATCTCCTCAACTCCCCTGTACGTTTACCTCCTGTCGTCTCTAATTCTGACCATGCTCATGACCTTTTTTATCCCCCCTTCACTTTGGATGAACTAAAATACACTTTACGTAATGTCAAACCTAAATCTTCACCAGGCATGGACAGGGTGAACTTTGAGGTGATTCTTCACCTCCCGGAATCATCCTTGAGTCGCTTACTGCTTATACTGAATGCTATCTTTGAGGGACATCTCTTTCCTGATTCTTGGAAGAATTTTCTTATATTTCTCCTACCTAAAACCACCCGCAGGAAATTTAGACCTATAGCCCTAGCTTCTTGTTTTTTAAAGATTTTAGAAAAACTCATCTTGTACAGATTGAACCACTGGATAGAGAATAATAACATTCTTTCCCCTTTCCAATATGGCTTTAGGAAAAACAGGTCTTGTGCCGATAATTTGGGTATTCTTTCTTCTGATTTACATCTATCTCTCGCAACTAACCGTATTACAGCAGCTCTTTTCCTGGATGTAAGCGCTGCCTATGACAATGTCATTCCTTCAATCCTGGTTCAGGACCTCCTCCACCTCGGCTTACCTCCAAAAATCTGTAAATTTATTCATAATCTCACAAGCGAACGATATATTTCCTTTAGAATTAATGGACACAATAAAGGTCCTTTCTGTCTGAGAAAGGGTCTTCCGCAGGGATGCATCCTTAGCCCTGTTCTTTATACGATTTACACACGTAATGCACATTCGGTGCTTTCCCCTGGCTGTAAAATTTTAGAATTTGCTGATGACATTGTCATTTATTTTTCAGGTGACAAAATTCAGGAGTGTATTTCCACTCTTCAGAGAAACCTGGCGAATCTAAATGATTTCTTCAGGCAGAGAGGTCTTTCAATTTCTCCTTCGAAGTCTAAACTAGTTGTTTTCCCGGTTGCATTCAATGAGCTGCCGGATGATCTTGTGATCACTATAGATGATCAATTTATTTATCCATCAGAAGACACAAAATTCCTAGGTCTCTACTTTCACTGTACTTTATCTTGGAACTCACACTTTTCGAACTTAATTTCTCGAGGCCAACAAGTCCTCAATATAATTAAATACTTATGTGGTACTTGGTGGGGGTCTCACCCTCGTATCTTGTCGTTACTGTTTCGCTCATTGGCAAGAAGCTTTCTGGAGTATGACTGTCATGCATTATCTATTTTCAAAGAAGACAAACTTTTTACTAAACTTACAAAACTACACAATAAATTCTTGCGAACCATCTTGGGTTTTAGAATCTCTACTCCCATAGTGGTTATGCAGGCGGAATTGGGGGAGTTGCCACTCATAGACAGATTCCAATTACTTTCCGATAAATTCCTGATCAAATGTTTCTGTGTTTCAAATCACCCAGTCTTCAATACTTTAGAACAACTGTATTACACTACTAAATACAATCAAACACAATATAATTTAAATAAAGGGTTCCTTTTGCTTAAGTCCTTTTTTAAGCTAAAGGGATTTCGGGAAAAGGTTCTTAGCTCTACTATTCCTATATATTATCTCTGTCCCTATGAAGTGAAATTTTTCCAACCCACAATTGATCTATCCTCTGGTCTCATTTTTCAAAATAGTAGATCCCCTAACTTTACTTTTAACAATTTTATCACTAACGAATTTCCTAATCATGTTCTCTTTTTTACTGATGGATCTAAACAGCCAGATTCTCGAGCAGGAGCCGCATTATACTCCCCACATTTAAGTCTTGAAATTCAATTTAAATTATCGGAACACGCCTCTATTTATTCTGCGGAGGCTATAGCTATAGGAGAGGCAATACAGTACATTCTAGATCATAACATTTCAAACTCATTAATATGTTCCGACTCTAGAAGTGTTTTGGAGGCGACCTTTAGATCTAACCCCTCCTCTCTCACTTCTCATTTAATTTTCAAAATCCGTAATCTTTTATACTTAGCAAACCAGAACAAACTCAATATTTCGTTGATTTGGATTCCTGGTCATATAGGAATAGATGGTAATGAAGTTGTAGACTCTCTGGCTAAAAATGCAACTATTGATGGCCAAATCATGGAATTTTCTCTCGCACACACAGATGTTTGGTCCTCCACGCATCTGCTTCAACATAACTCAACTGTAGGTAAATGGCTAGAGGTATCTGAGACCAGGAGTGTGGGTCGCTATTATTTTAAAAACTTTTTTAATCCAGATAAATCAAATAAACTATGGTTTTCTAAATTAAACCTGGACAGGAGTTTCATTGTTACTATTTCTAGATTACGAGCTAACCATTATAGCCTAGCGGCCAGTTTGGCAAGAAAAAATTTTATTGAATCTGATGAGTGTCCCCATTGTGGATTCCCCGGTGAGGACATTAATCATGTCTTGTGGGCTTGCCCTAATTACTCCCACTCTCGTAAAGTCTTAGAGGCCTCCTTAATAAAAATCAAATGTTTCCCGCCGTACTCTATAGAACCTTTTTTATATAATCCTGCAAGTAAACCCGTCTCCTATATCTTAAGATTTTTTAAGGAGAACAAGTTACTCATATAAACAATTATTAGTTTCGTATTCAGTCATATTCATACTTGTATCCTTCGTTTTATATTGTATTTGCATTTTGCATTCTCTTTTAAACACAGATCCACCTACTTGGCCCGCCTGGCGTTAAAATTAAGAAACGCCTATAGACATTCCTTTTCAAATATCTTGTGAAAAGTTAACCAACCCTGAGGCTCCATCTCTAATAGACTTGGCCAAATAGGTCGCTTATTCTCAGCAAGGAGATTGTATACTCTCCGGACCTAGGCTATCACTTCTCCTCCCTGCTTTCAATTGGGAGTGACAAAGAAAGAAAGAAAAGAAGACTTGAAATAAACACGACTTGACTGTATCATCTATTTATGTTGAAAATATTAACATTTCGATCCAATGTGTCTTGCTTAATACCGTTTGAGTCAGCGCTGTTGTTTATTGCATCAAAATCACTATTTTGGTAATCTAGAAACTTAATGTAACTGTTGTAGTTGCATTCGGTAGAGCTGAAATAACTACGTGCAGTTTTTTTCAAGCAGGCAAAATAAACCTAAATTTATATAGAAAATCGAATATAATAACTAGCGTATCTTGCAATGTTTTTTAAATTTATAATTGAGGAAATCGTTAGTTTAGTTCAGCAACAATGAAAGTTTGAATAAATTCAACGTAAAATATTGAATATGCGAAAAATATTATTAAAGATGAATAATTACCTTTAGAATATATATTAGTCATTAACCCACAAATTATCCAAATTATCAGACCCCTCATTTTTGTCAAGTTGCAAAAATTTGGTGTTAACAATATTGGTTGTCTCTACAACTTTATAAATATAGTTAAAACAATCAAAGCTTAAGTATATTAGAGGCAGGTGTTCCGCAACAAATAACCATCCACGTACGCAAATAGAGTTATGTGTTAAACATAACAGGATATATGCATGATAGAGTTTTTCAATGTAGCCAATAGAAAGATAATACGTCGGAGTAGATAAGACATTACCACCCACATTACTATACAGCTTCTAATATTATTGTCTACAGACATTAGTTATTATTTTTATTTGCTAAACGTATATATTGCATAGCATTCAAACAAAGTGCTTAACGGTAGTTGGCAATTTCCCGCGCCTGATGAAATTTGGTCATTTTCATGCCCTTAAATCTTGGAGTCTACTACATCTATTAACTTGATTTTTTTTTATTTTGTCAAGAATTGAGCGATGAACAACTTTGACCATGGGTTTTGTGTTTTTTCAATTACAGCGGCAAGGAGACAGAATTCTTCCCAGTGTTCAAAAATGGCATTTTTCAACAATTTTCCAGATCGGCTGTATTTCCCCCAAATTCGTATAAAAAAATTTCCATGGTCAAAGTTGTTCATCACTCAATTCTTGACAAAATATAAAAAAATCAAGTTAATAGGTGTAGTAGACACTAAGATTTGGGGGCATGAAAATGACCAAATTTCATCAGGCGCGGGACATCGCTAACTTAGTCCAAGCAACAGGGAATTTGATATGACATTATTTATTTCAGAAAACGGACTGCGCCATCAGAAGAAAGGCTGGTCATGGAGTAATTGTGTCATGTTTTGGACAACGAAATATGATTTATAAATTTTTTATTAATATTTAAGACCAAAAAATCGCACTTTTTTAGTTTTTTGCTTATAACGTTAAAAGTAATTATCTAATCTTAATGACATCAATTGAAAAGTTGTAGACAATTGAATTACGAACAAAATGAGCTGTTGCTTGATCTGATTGGATAATTAGAAGTGGAGAAATTTCGGAAAAACCGGGGAATTTAGCTTTTCTTCAACAAATTAATATCTCAGTTAATTTTAAACTTTTTCGGTTGAGGCTTAGTGAAAAGTAGCAGACTTTATGCTCTTCAAATGTATAAAAAAACGGACACCTTAAGATAATACGTTTCCGCGTTATTGACACTTTAATTTATTTAATCCAATTGATGTCATTAAGATTGGATAATTACCTTTAATGTTATAAGCAAAAAACTAAAAAAAGTGCGATTTTTTGGTCTTAAATGTTAATAAAAAATTTATAAATCATATTTCGTTGTCCAAATCATGACACAATTACTCCATGACCAACCTTTCTTCTGATGGCGCAGTCCGTTCTCTGAAATAAATAATGTCTTAAATCATTCATAACAAATTCCCTGTTGCTTGGACTAACTGCCGTTAAGCATTAAGGGTCAGTTTCATAAACTTTTATTATTGGATCTATAACTTAATTCCTGCGGTTTTTTTTTCAAAATTTGAACGTTTATTTAAGAAAAACATGTACAATAGTATTATTCAAAGTATTGCCCATCTGAAGCTATGACTTTTCCCCATCTTTATAGAAATTTGTGGATTCCATCCCAAAAGAACTGAGCCGACTTGGCAGCCAAGAATGAATCAAGCCAATTTTTGATACCCTGTTCTGATGTGAACCGTATTCCAGTGAGGGCGTTCTGCATCGACCGGAACAAATGGTAGTCAGAAGGGGCAAGGTCTGGGCAATAAAGCGGGTGGGGTAAAACTTCCCATCCACTGTTTTCCAAATAGTTCTTAACCAGAATAGCAACATGGGGCCGAGCGTTGTCATGATGGAAAATTATTGCCTCGTGTCTGGTCGAATATTCCGGGCGTTCTTCGGCTATTGCTCTCTTTAAACGGATTAATTGTGTTCGGTAGCGTTCTCCATTGATGGTTTCACCCGGTTTTAGCAGATCATAATACAGCACACCCTTCTGATCCCACCAAATTCAGAGCATTATCTTCGCGCCATGGATATTCGCCTTTGCCGTTGATTTGGCTGGTTGGCCGGGTTTCACATATGATTTTTTGCGCTTGAGGTTGTCGTAATGGATCCATTTTTTATCACCAGTAACAATTCGATGCAAAAATGGCTTCTTTTTGTGGCATTCCAGCAGCATTTCAGACATGCAAAACCGCCTTTAACGTCTTTCGGCTTGAGTTCATGTGGAACCCAATTTCCTTGCTTTTGAATGTACCCGGCTGCTTTTAAACGTTTTGAAATGGTTGCTTGAGTGACTCCCAAAGATTCTGCGAGCTCTTCTTGTGTTTGGCAACAATCTTCATCAAGTAATGCTTCCAGTTCTTCATCTTCAAACTTTTTTGGCTGCCCAGAACGTTCTTCGTCTTCCAAGCCAAAATCACCACTTTTAAATCGTGTAAACCACTTTTGGCACGTTCGCTCAGCTAGAGCATGTTCACCATAAACTTCCACAAAAATGCGATGACTTTCGGCAGCAGTTTTCTTCATATTAAAGTAATGAAGAAGAACTCCCCGCAAAAATACTTTTTCAGGCACAAAGTTCGACATATTTAACTGAAAAAAAATTATTGTTGTTTACGCTTCAAATGAATGACATACTGAAAAAGCCGCACAATGACAGTAGTTTTCCAACGCATATACGGAATATTGGAACGATGGAAGAACAATCAAGTTACGCCATCTCTTAGCAAACCGCACGAATTAAGTTATAGATCCAATATATTTTGATCGACTGTTAAAATTAGTCATACGAATTTTGATTATGAGTAATTAGATCTCTAATCTCCTATTTACGGAAGATTAAGCGTTCATCGAAGTTGGTAAAAAATCTATTCAAAGTTAATTACTTTCATATAAAAATATAATAGAATAGAACCTGTCACAGCTTAGGAACACATATACTTGTAAGAGACAACGTAAGCTGAAACAAGTAACCAATCGCGTGTGCGAAAATATAAAATAAGAAATTTGGTTGGCTTAGAAGTTTAAACTTATTTTTTGTTTCTTTTAAATAAAAACGTTGTTTTTAATATTTATAATTGAGGATCCTGATGCAAGAACGATACATCCAATTTTTGAACCATTGGGCATTAGTATCTACTCTCTAAATTTGTATCAATGAGATTTCACTGATGAAATAGCTAGATATAAGTTACTCTTCTACTTTAATAAACAATTCACTGACAATCAGTAGCATTTGACTAAAAAAGAGTATAATTGTCACTGTAGTTAATCAGAAAAATCTTTATTACGGATTGAGTTTTATTGACCTACTCACATTCATAAAAAAGATAATCTTCATTCTTAAGGTTTTTTTTTTCATTTTCAAGTTCATTTTCAAAACTTTTTTGTGCCGAACTGTAGAGGCAAATACTAGAGGCCTCTGTGAGAGCCAGCGAGCTATTTTCACAATGAGACACCCTAGTAGGGCCTCGAGAGCGTCAATAGTTGAAAATGGCCAAGCGGTGCAATTTCCACACAGGATTAAACTGATTATCTTCAATTAAAACAGGTTTTTTAATGAATGCTTTTAAATCATATCATCTGAAAACTATTTATGTTTTAACAGCTTCAATAATATATAATCGAGTTTAAAAGAACACTGAAAAAGATGATAGCACTTAAAATCTTCAGCTTTAAATATTCTTGTTTGAGAGTGCGTCGTGATCTCCGAAATTGGTCCAAGTGTGGTCCCACAAATTCGGATCAGCTTTCTTATCTAAAGGAAGATTTCCAGGTGGTATTGCCGTTGCTTTTAGCTTTTCCAATTCTTCCTTCAGTTGCTTCAGTATTTTAGGATTTCTGAAATAATAATAACACAGAATTTTATTTATATTATTTTGAAATCTCGATGCAAAGTACAAATAGAGCAGTCGACCGGCATTTAAAAGACCCGGGCTCGAGTCCCGGCTCTGTCGAAAGCGTCTCTTTATCCACAGAAAGATTTTTAATTATTTGAAAGTTAATAAAAGCTTAAAGTTTTATATAATCAGACGTTTCGGCTCTCATCAGAGCCCTCATCAGTGATTTATTTTGAATCTAAAAAATGCATAAAACAATTTTTCTATCTTAGGGTTTCTTTGACGAGGAATTTTATTATTTAATGACAATGAATTAGAAACTTTAAAATAAATGCGTAGTATCATGTTGAAGATTTTCCCAATTGTTTTAGTCGGAAGCGATTCCAAGTTTTTTTATTGATTCATATAAAAAAACGTAAATAATATAATTTTCCATCAAAATAGGTTTAAGTTAGGAAAATTATTTTATGTATTTTTTAGATTCAAAATAAATCACTGATGAGGGCTCCGGTCAGAGCCGACACGTCTGATTATGTAAAACTTTAAGTTTTTCATAAACCTTGTACCCTAAAGCCACACGGTGAAACTTTTTATATCAATTTTTACTATAGTATTTTTCAATTTAGGGAAAAACGTATCACTTTGAGAATTTTTGTTAGTAAAAATACTAAACTTTATAATGAAGATATGAAACTTCAGCATAGTCGATAGCAAATTTTACTATAGTTTATACACGGAAAAAACAGTATAGCTGTTCGACCTATACCGGCATATAGTGTCTCGACCCATGCGGTATAGGAGAGGCAACTATACTGGTTTGCCGCGTGACCCATACATTGCTTCGCATGCACGCGACTCTAACCTCGAAGTGAGAAAGAAGTGTCATTTGTTCGAGGCGTTTTTTCGAAGCGTTTTTTCGAAGCGTTTGTCGATTTGTTTGGAGCATTTTTTGTTCCTTTGAAAGATCATTTTTGCGTATCGCGTATTGTTTTATCACACGCGAAAATTCACAAGAGCGATAACGATGGCATAATATTTTGTTTACGATCGCTATACATGGTGTTGTCATATCAACGAACTTGTATAGCTGTCTCAACTATACTCGTATAGTTCTGAGGACCATACCGTAGCATTGGTCTGATAGCAATATTTTCTGGTTCTGAGGACCAAAATATAGTTCTCTTAGCTATACTGTTTTTTCAGTGTACTAAAGTTTCATATCATTTTTCTAAAGTTTAGTATTTTTACTAACAAAAATTCTCAAAGTGATACGTTTTTCCCTAAATTGAAAAGTACTATAGTAAAAATTAATATAAAAAGTTTCTCCGTGCAACTATCAACATCAACGTATATCTTCAATTATAAATAATAAAGTGGAACTTACAAATTTTAAAAACTAAATTGAAAATTAAAATTAACTCACGTGTCTGATAAATCATTCAACTCGCAGTAATCTTCAGCAATGTTTACAAGACATGGTTTTTTTAAGGCCCAACAAGGTGGATGAGTATTATTTTTAGATGGACACTCCGGGAGAGTAGCTTGCATTCTAAGTTTTTGGATTATTTCCACAGTGAGATTTATTCCTATTTTTATAAGAGCACTGCCAACAGTATTATTGATTACATCATTTTCGAAATAGTCAAAAGATCTTCCATCTGGTCCATAGTGACTATCCCATGTTCCATTGTATGTTGCTCCTATTGAAAAACAGGTCTTTTCAAGAATTTCCTTAAGTTGAAATATCATATTTTTATATTAAAAAATGGTTTTTAAGCAGCTTAATTTCTTTAGTCATCAAAGTCATCTTTTCATACCCAAGAGAAGTTTCCACTTTCCTATCGTGATAGCTGCATTACCATAGATATCATCGATATTATGAAGCACAGATTTTCGTGGAGATTCAGTATCTTTTTTTAAAGTATTCCACAAATCAATTCCATCGAGATTTAAATTAGTTGCGTTGCCACCTGCTGCAGCTAAGAGAGTTGGCAGCCAATCCGTGACGTGCATTAATTGATTAGCCACACGACCCTGTTTCGTTAGAAGTGGTGACCACACCATTCCAACTCCTCGAACACCTCCTATGCAAGAAGATAACACTAATTACTAGACAATTGAAGTATTCGTATAATTTATTTCAAGTGAGAAAATTGTGTGTGCATTCAACTCAAGATATAACAAAATATATAATATTATAATATATAATAAAATATTTAACTTAAAGGGATCCGCCACCTTTAATTGGTATAATATTTTTGATTTTTTAAAAGTTTTCCAACAATTTTATTTTTTTATTCCGTATACTTTTCTGAATATGTGTGTGAATTTTCAGGGCAATCTGATTTTTTTTCTTGAAAAAATAAATAAAATTAAAAGTTACTACGATTATCAAATAACGCGTTTTTAGCGAAAATGAGCTTTTTACACAAAATAGATTGTTTATTTATTTACTAATATTTCTAAATTATATGGAAAATAGTATATAACAGGTATCTCTATAAAAACAGAATACATATATATTTCCTTAATGTATTAAGCAGGGGAGTTTTGATAGTGAGTATTAAGGCTTCACTACAAGACTTTACTTTAAACTCAGTTTTCTGCAAGTTGTGAATTTCTGTGTTTGTTGCAACATATGTTATATTATCAATATTTTTTGGTATGGAAAGCACTCTAGCTAAAAAAATAACTACACATTTTTTTTTTATATTTTGGGTTATTTTATTTTATTTGTAACTTTTTTCAGTCATATTACTTTATTTCCCATCCCCAAAAAGTTGTTACACACTGTAAAGAACAAAATAAAAAAAGAATCATGACAAATTGTTAAAAATACCAAAAACTTATTCAATGTCAAAAAATGACCAAAATCTAAAATTTTAGTTTTAAAATACAGAATGGTGCTAAAATTTAAAAAAAAACTAAAAACCTTTCTAAATCTGCTGTCCAAAGTAAAAAGCCGTTAACTGATATTTTTGACGAAAATGAGTTTTTTATATCATTAGAATCTTGAAGAATCTGTCTTAGTCCGATTAATTTCAAGACATCAATCCGAATGAATCTGAACCGATCCGAAACTACGTTTTCAATCCAGATCAAATACATAAAGGTGCTGGAATTTGTAAAAAAAACCTAAAACCTTTCTAAATAAAGGTACTAAAGATAAACAAAATTATATGGAAGGTCTATACTCAAAAAATAAAAATATTATAGGTGGAGAATCCCCTTAACTGACCTTCATATAAAGTATTCTTCACCCCTCTAAGAGGCCAATTTGATGCAGCATTATCATTAAATCCATGGGCTGGACCACCATTATCTGTTGAAAAGACTATAATGCTGTCTTTCAACATATTTTTATTTTGCAGTGCAGCAACGACTTGCCCAACAGAATTATCCATTTCTTGGACTATGGCTTCTCCAAAAAATTTAAAACTAATTAGTGTCTAGATTTTTTTGACAAGGTACATTTAAATAGAATCTATAAAGATGTATTGGAATTTTAAAAAAACTTAAAATTCCATCATGACTTACAAGCAAAACAGCATCGGGCGTAGTTTTTATCGCAATTTAAATTCTTAGCAATTGTTTCACTTGGAGCTGGAAGATAATTGTATGGATTCGATGAATGCGCTGCAGCGTGAGCAATATATAAAAACAAAGGTTGACTGGAAGTGTGATTTTTTATCAACCTTACTGCTTCTTTTGTGAATACGCGTGTTGAATATTCACCGTGAAGATCCCACGCTGGTTCCAATCCTCGTCTCATATCCATACCCCATTGTTTCTAGAAATTGATTACTGTCTATATTATAATTATTTAAATATCCTCGTTTCATTTTTTAGAATTAATACTTCAAACTAAATAAAAAGACGAATCTTTCCTCGACACTGCAATTCTGTCAGTTAATTTAGAGCGTTTCAAATCCAAAGTGCCAAATTAAGTACATGGAGGAGATAAATTCAGCTTTCCTGCACTTTTGTTAATGAACTGACTGAAAAAAATACATTTTTTATTGCCAAGAGAATAGAACTGCTCAAGTAGATTTTCCAGTGAGTGTATAATTTAATGTGACCATTTTTATTAACGCTAGGTTGAACCTCTAGAAGTTCCTTTTCTCTATATGCCATATCAGGATAGCGAACTTTAGTCTTAAGCAATCTGTCGACTAGAAAATAGCTCATCTCTGAAATTCACAATTGGAATAAAGAATCAATGCTTTAACTTAAGAACCCTAAATATATACGAAATAAAATATAGTTCGTTTTGGCGTCAACTAGACCTTTGATAGTTAGCCCTACTGTACATTACAGTTACCCCTACAGTATAGTACAGTTGAAGAAATTAAATAATACGGTTCTCTTAACTTTGGAAATAGTATCGTTCTGTCAACTATAAATTGCAGTTAAAAATAAAAAAATGAATATCTGGACGAAATACTAAAATTTAACCATCATTGAAAATGCAATTAATTTAATTAATTAATTAATTAATTAATGCAAGTACTTTGAAAAACACCGACGTACGATGCAAGTCCGAAATTATCTAAAGTGTTTTGTACAAAATCAACGACAGTTGTCGTAACTGCGTGACTTTTTCACTGTCAAATCAGTCAATTTTCACTGAAATAATCAGTGAAATTTGACTGATTTACAGTAACCTCTTTTTAGCCATTTGAATCAGTCGAATTTCACTGATAATCAGTAGATTTTGACTGATTCAAATTTAGAGAATATCCAAATGCAAAATATAGTGCATCTAATTGTAAGCCAAACAACTGTGTAAATATAGTTGCCACAACTATAGCTGATTTTTTCCAGTCTACCAAAACTCATATATGTGATAAACATATCATACTAAGTGTTTAAAGATTTAAAGAAAATTTACAAGAAAGTGAGCATTGTACAGTAATGTCATTTATTCTATATCATTAATCTGAAATTAAGGCAACAATTATTCATATGAAGCATTTTTAATGGTTTTAAAGCCTATTTACAAGGCCTTAACCAAAGACTCTAGTACTAGGGTGTTTAATATTGATGTAATAAAATGAATAAGAATTTATTTTTTTTGCAAAAATCGGTTTTATTTCTGAATGTACTCTCCTCTTAGCTCGATACAATGAGTCCAACGATCTTTCAACTTTTCTATGCCTTCCAAATAATACGATTTGTCAAACCCTCCAAAATACCCTTCTGTTTTCCATTCAACTTGTTTGTTCGAATCAAAACGGCTACCACACACCCATCTCTTGAGGTTTGGGAACAGATAATAGTCGCTGGGGGCCAGGTCTGGAGAATGCGGTGGATGCGGAAGCGATTCGAAACCCAATTCAGGCTTTTTTGGCTGTGCAATGTTCGATTTGTGAGATAATGCACTGTCATCATAAAAAAGGATTTGTTTCTTCTTCAAATGTGGCCGTTTCTTCCTGATTTGGTCAACCAATCGATCCAACAATGCAGCATAATATGCTCCAGTCATCGTCCTTCCTTTCTCAAGGTAGTAGATAAAGATTACTCCATGTGCATCCCAAAAAACACTAGCCATGACTTTCCCGGCCGATTGTTGCGTTTTCGGACGCTTTCACGTGCGGAAATTGCCTTATTTTGCCTTATTTAAAAAAAGGCTCGGATCAGGTCCGGAGCAGGCTGCCTAATCAAAAAACTTATGTAACCCCTAGCGAACCGGCTGAACGCTAGCTTTACGCTGTAGCGTAAAGCTATCGTAAAGGAGCACTATAACTCATGAATGAGGCAAAATAAATATTCAAAATGTTTTTATCCTTATTCTAAGTTAAAAATAACGTTAAAAGGTAATGGACATATGAAATAATTTTATTTATTAACGCTAAAAATTAAAAAAACATAATACCTGTCATTGAAGGCAGTGCGGTGGTTCACATTTTGTGGAACGTCTCCACGGTTAAAGTTGCCCATTGGTTGGAGTGAGACACAACTATACTTTCATCTCACTCTAGCAAATAGTCAATCCTGACGGTGAAGACATGGAAAGTGATGAACCACTGCACTGCCTTTAGTGATAGGTATTATGTTTTTTTAATTTTTAGCGTTAATAAATAAAATTATTGCATATTTCAATTAACAGTTAACGTTATTTTTAACGTAGAATAAGGATAAAAACATTTTGAATATTTATTTTGCTTCATTCATGAGTTATAATGCTACTTTACGATAGCTTTACGATAGCTTTACGCTACAGCGTAAAGCTAGCGTTCAGCCAGTTCGCTAAGGACGGTCCTGATAAGGTTCGTATACGGACCGAATAAGCTCCTTTTATTATTAACTAAGGCAGCCTGAAGTATACCGTATTTACGGTACCCGTGCGGCCCTGAAAGTATACGGATAAGGTCGACTCTGTTGGTCATCAGGATCTACTGTTTGCTGCTGCCATTTGTTTTGATTTTCGCTTCTGTTTGACTCTCTCATAACCTTTTCAAACCTGCCTAGATTCGTAAAAATAACAAGATTTTTCTGAATATGCTTTTAAAATAGTTAATTATACTGATTTAGTGGGATTCTTTCGATGCACAAAAATTTCAAATTTTGAAATTGCAAAAAATTGTCCAACTTGTTTCTTGACATTAAAATGTAAAGTTATATACTATGTAAATTATTACTAACGTACTTCAAAACTTCATAGTTCTATAGTGTACAACTTTTTATTAGATAATGCTTTAGATAAAAAAGTTTTTTCCAAGTTTCATACAAAAATACTGTGTTTTATAGAAATTTAATTCAGTCATTGAAAGTAGAAAAATTTCAAACCCATTACTGATTAAAATACCTGAAACAAAAAGATTGCTTATTCACAGGGTACAGACTCATCTTATACTGCCTTTGCAGTAGTAGCTAATAAGTGAGATTTTTTTCGGAATATGGTAAGCGAGAATAGCCGAGAGGCTTTAGGCGTTAGGAATGCGTTTAGTTATGTAGATAATATAGGTAGATTAGAGGGTTCGAATCCAAAGGCGAATATGGAATTTTTAATGCAAGCGTGCGATTGCAAATTATGTATAATTGTGTACTTAAATATCTGAACGTGACGAAACACTATCAGGGCCACAGGGCCTAATAGGATTTCCTTATCCGGACCATAAATAAAATAAGGCAACCTATCAGGGCCTGCTAGTGCCCTGATAGTGTTTCGTCACGGGTTGGTGCACTTTTACCAGGTTCAACCCACTGTTTTGACCCTTCACGTGATTCCGGAATACAGTGGTGGATCCATGTTCCATTCATCGTTATAAATCGACGCAAAAACTCTTTCGAATCACGGTTAAAATAGATGAATGCGTTTTGGTCGATTGTGAGGAATCGCGGCACCCATCTTGCACAGAGCTTTCTCATGCACAAATGTGTATGCAAAATATTGACTCAACAAGCAATATTCACTTTTTTCTATCTTTGCAAAAAATTCAGAGGTTGCGGTTGCTTTTAGAAACTGTAACTTGTAAACTAATAAATGGATTTGGCTCAAATTTTGATTGAAGAGGTTTGAAGGATGGAATTTGTCAACAATGATAGTCGTTTGTTATTAGTGGCGACCTCTCATAGAAATATCACGTCAATATCAAACACCCTAGTAGAAAGTAGAACTACCAAATTAAGAGTAGTTTTTAATGCATCGGCTAAAAGTATGTCAGGATTTTCTTCAAATAATAATGCATCTTAGATTTCACATGCACGTACTCATAGCTGATATAGAAAAAATGTATTGTCAGTTTTCAGTTCTTGAAGAAGACCGCAAATATCAAAAAATTATATATCAAGAAGACAATCAGATAAACAAATATTGTTTGAATACAGTAACTTTTGCTCTCGCTTCAGCTGCTTTTCTGGTTATTCGTTGTTTACATCAGGTAGTTAAAGGCGAGGGTCACGTTTTTTTAAACAAAAAACTAATCATTTTTTATTCAAGTTTCATAATTTTCAATATATTTGATCACCGTTTTCTAAATTTTTGAATGTATTTTAAACATGGAAGATTTATAGAGTGTTATAAGTCCGCCAGTTTGAAATTTTTTGAACTTTTATACTTGTTTTAATTATTTATTAGTTCAATATATATATATATACATATGTCCAAATTGCATATTATTTTGTTTTTTAGTTCACCATCAATCTGTTTATAAATTTTTCTTTTTTGTTGCATAATTTACGTTTGTACCCCCTTAAAATCAATATTTAAGAAACATGTGGACGTACTTCTTCAAAGGCAGTATGATCAAAATAGTCGTGGTGTCCGGTCCAGAATCCAAGATGTGATTCGAACCCTCTGTACATAGGTGTATATTCTTTTTTATAATGTCCAAGATGCCATTTTCCCACGATTTGAGTATTATAACCAAGCTCCTTCAGATACTGTGGTAGCAGCTTCTCATTCAGAGGAAGTCCTCTGGGCTCAGCAGCTTTAAGAACCTATTTACATACACTTCCAATGCAGATGCAAGTAAAATCTTTGAAATAGTGAAAAAGAGTTGTAGAGTAAATTCTAGTATTTCATTTGTTTTTTCTATACTCAGCGTTACATTTAAATTAGATTCCTATAGTTTTTATCACTCAGGATTGGTTGATCCAACCTTCTAACAATTCAACAATTCTTTTAGGAAAAAGATTCTCTACAACTTGACCGTTTCCAATTTTTGAAAATGAATTCTTTAATGGCTGAAATGATAAAAAAAATTTTTTCAAAACAAAATTTTTATAAACAAATTGCTGTATTTGATAATAATTAATTCTATTTCAAAAATAGCAAACGGCCATATTGTAGAGAATCTTTTTTCTAAAAAAATGAACCATGATTTATAAGAATCGCATCATTTTTTTAAATTTGGCTCGTAGCGATAAAAAAATAAGTTTGGGCAAAAATAAAATTTATTAATAAAATTATTTTTTTGTGTTTCAAATTTTTTTCATAGAAAATAATCTTTTCTCTTTAAAATTAGCCCCTCAATAATAATATTGTTATTCTTGAAAGCAAAATTATCTATTTATTCCTGAGGTCTAATTTTTGTGAACGAACTACCTTAAATTCACTGTAAAAAATTCAGTTGAAAATTACCACGTAGAACAGGGGACATAAAATTATTAGTGATTAACGTGGTAATTTTACCAAAATGGTGTAAAAATAATTTGGAACGGTAAAATCACATGCAGACAGTAACATTCCCTTAATCTCACTTTCAATGCAGTATAATTTTACGTTTCTTGTTGTAAAATTCAATTGACAATGTAAAATGGCCGGGATGAATTTCATTGCGCATGCGCTATATATATCATTTGTAAATTAACACTGACAGTACACTGAGAAAAAAATGCTATTGAATCAAAAGCATTTCTTTCTAAAAGCATGTATATCATGGATTGAAATCAATATGCTATAGAATTATTTATTAACATATTTATTGGTTCTTGTAGTATATTTTTATGAATTAATAGTATAAAATTAATAGTATTCAAAGCCGAATTTTTTAGTTTATTTTCTTAATTTAACACTTACCTTTACATTGTGAAAACGCGATATAAATGATAAATTAAATAAGAATTTGAAACCTGCTGCTATTAAACGAGAGTTGGCTTTCTAGGTTATAGAAGTTATAGAATCACTGTTGCAGCGCCGGGCGTTAAAACAAAAATGCATCATGAAGCGTGGAATTATAAAATTCTGGTAGATTTACACTCAGTCTGCATTTTTACACTTTCATGGTAAAATAAATCGCAGTACGCATTGCGAATTTACTGACACGTTGTAAAATTGCATTCAAATATACGTTACACTATGGTTGAAATTTACCATGTTTATCATGCGTAATTTTATGTCCCCTGATTCAAGTGGTAATATTAAACTTTCACTGCAAACTTCATACAAATACTGTGAAATCACACCGCTTATCATTGCAAATTCACAATAGAGTCGTATTATTCCTACGTCAATCATAGTAAAATATTTTATAATCGATTGGTAATTTTCAACTGGATTTTTTACAGTGTGTTATGGGATAAATTCCATATTAACTTAACAAAAGGTGGATCAACCAGCCCTCGGAGAAAAATGTCATTCTGGAAGAACCGTTAATTTCTCTATTTTAATTATTATAAATCCCAGATGTCAAAATGCGTTTAATAAAATCATCAACAAATAATAATTGAAGAAACCATTTCCTTAATTTGGTTTATTTAAACATTTAAAATAAAAACTTTTTTACATTAATTTGCCTTTTTGATTTTAAAAAATTATTCAAAAGACATTTCGTTCACTGGAAGGATATTACATATATTTCTTTTATTTAGAGTCTAGAATGGTAATTCTGACTAATAATCCTGAGAATATAAATTATCATTCATATATAAAGAATATAAGAAAATTTGTGATGGAATAGGCAGAAAAATATATTATAGGTTATAGTATATGAAAAATAATTGTCTTAAAATAACTGTCCTGAAATAACCGATTTTGTAAGAATGTATACAGACCAAACAGAATTATCCCAAGTCCGTGCCGAAGGCTTGGAAAAAAAGATTACGACCCTTGCTTTTTTCTACAAATCAATTCATATTTGAGATGGTAAGGCGTATTTGTAGAGAGCAATATGATTATATACCGTGAAATTTGATTTAAACAGGGTGAGGCACATAAAGTGTTACAGAGCGATAGCACTCACACTATTGATCATATCCAAAAATGTTTCAGACATAAGTTTCAGTGTTCGAGAAAGCCGCCATACTGGACCACCCTATTTTTCTATATCAGTGGAGACGCTGAAGCTTAATCAAGGTGAACTACACTTTTTAAAATGGAACCATGTATTTTTTTTTAAGACTTAAGATTCTAAGGCGAATTCAGCGATCTATAACACAAGGTCATTCTAGTCACGCAAAGTATGAAAGAAGTCGAAAAATCATTTTCATTTCTTTTCATTTCTTACGATACCTATGATAATACACATCGATAGGGTATTGTTGACATCGGCAAAAAGTAAGCATTTTCTGTTGACATTTCAGTTAGTCACGCATTACCTTCTAATGTGAGTACATCGGAACGCGAAAATGAACGATTTTCAAGAATATTTTGATATGTTGATGGTGCTGGGAGAATGCCGTAAACATTAAAAAAACGCCCAAGATTTATATGCGGCTCGTTATCTGGATAGACAACAAAAATCGCACATGGCTTTTAAGCAATTAGCTGACCCTTTCTGCCGCTTCGGTACAGTAAAACAAACACGAGTCAAACTTCGACCAATTGTTAATGAAAATAATGCGGCTGCTATCTTAGCTTTTGCTGCACTAAATCCACATGCGAGCAGCAGGCAAATGGAAAAAAAGAGTGGAATTAGTCAGCGATCTGTATTAAGAATCTTACCCCAACACAAGTTCCATCCGTATCGTATGTCATTACATCAGGATTTGTACGGCAATGATTTCCTAAAACGCGTCAATTTCTGTAACTGGATTCGTAGACAAATGCGCACAGATGTCTCATTTGTGCGTCATGTGCTTTTTTCTGATGAAGCTAATTTCGCAAATACGGGAAATGTGAATAGGCATAATATGCACCATTTCAACATCCGTGGTCCGTTAATTGTTAGTGCGGCATTGTCGGCGATCACGTCATTGGTCCATATTTTTTTGAAGGTCGCTTGACTGCGCAAGTTTACGCAAACTTTCTGCAAAACGTACTGCCTCAATTAATGAAAGACGTGCCCTTGCATCTTCGCATGAACATGTGGATGCAACACGACGTTGCACCACCCCATTATGCTCTGTGTTCAAGACAAGTGATGAATGAGATTTTTGACAATAAGTGGATAGGACGAGGCGGCCCTGTAGCTTAGCCACCTCGTTCCCCAGATCTAACATCAACAGATTACTTTTTATCGGGTTTTGTCAAAGAACGCGTAATGGCAGTAGCGCCTACCACGCCTGACGACATGAGAGAAAGAATATGCCGAGCATGTACCGAAATTACACCACAAATGTTGGCTAAAGTTAGACGGTCTTTTCATCAGAGAATTAACAAGTGTTTACAAGTCGAGGGTCATCACTTCAATCATCTTCTGTAGGTAGACCCAAACCAAGGTTAGTGGATCCTTTGAAAGTGATTATTCCGAAATGTTTCGATTTTTCGACTATTTTCATACTTTGCGTGACTAGAATGACCTTATGTTGTAAGTCGCTGAATTCGTCTTAAAATCGGCAATAATGTCATCGAAATAAAATACATGGTTCCATTTAAAAAAATGAAGTTGACCTTGACGTAGCTTCAGGGCCTCCACCGATAAAAAAATAGGGTGGTCCAGTATGACGGCCTTTTTGAACACTGAAACTTTTGTCTGAAACATTTTTGGATATGATCAATAGTTTTATAGTAGTGCTGTCGCTCTGTAACACTTTATGTGCCTCACCCTGTATATGTACTCTATCCAGTGCCAGTTTAATAAATTATGAGCCTTTTTCTAAGGCATGCGAAACAAAGGAAAAAGGGAGGGCGGTCACCCCTCTTTCTTTTCTTTGTTTTTCACGCTTTAGAAAAAGACATACGATTTCTTAATCCGCCACTGACTATCATTATCAGCAATATCATGTACGTGAAAATTGCTGGCGTATGACATGGCCAAAAATTACTTCAAATAAGTTAAAAAATTATGATCAATTTTAGGTGGCCAGAGATAGTTTGTATAGTAACATATATATATATATAATACATACATAGTTAATAACATACTATATATAATACATACATATATAATATATATATATTCGTTAAATATGAAAATTCAGAAGCTAATTTTTTTTTAAGAAATTTGATTCGTCATGTGGGAATATCTCAGGAGCCTTCTACTATTATGTCCCTTAAAGATATCTAAGTAATTTTAATATCGGGTGTGCAAATAAGTTTCCGCCGTTTGACAAAAGTTGGCGTCACCAGTAAGTTTTGGTTGAAATTGACAGATGTAAAACGTCTCGCTTAAGGCAGCCTCACCATATCTTTCTACAAGGTTATGCTGTTGATAGATGTCCAAACTTACGACAGTGACGTTTTACATCTGTCAATTTCAACCAAAACTTACTGGTGACGCCAACTTTTGTCAAACGGCGAAAACTTATTTGTACACCTGATATATTCTTTTGTATGCGAAGATGTCGAGTTTTGAGCCAAATAAGAGTGATTTGCGGAAACTTTTGATTTACTTGTTCAATTTGGAGAAATCTGCAGCTGAGGCGCATCGATTGTTTGTAGAAAGATATGGTGAGGCTGCCTTAAACGAGAGAAGTTGTCGTGAATGGTTTCAAAAGTTTAAAAACGGTGAATTTGGCATCGAAGACAAAGAACGTAGCGGAAGGCCGAAAGTGTACGAAGACGCGGAATTGGAACCATTATTGGATCAAAACTCGTACCAAAAGCAACAAGAACAATACCATGAACAATACTTCGAATAAAACACAAGGTTCCATTCTTTCATAATAAACGCCCAATTTTTGGTCAAAAACGGCGGATACTTATTTGTAAACCTGATAAATATCAAATTAATTTTGGTTTCAAGGTATGTATTATAGTATAAAGTATAGTGCACGAATGGTTTCAAATAAATTTATTCTTTAGATCGAAAATAATTGAATTTTGAATGTTCGATTTTTAATTGTATATCTTCACTCATTAAATTTTTCATAAATAATTGCCCAATTCATTGATTCCCTTTCATTATTTTATTTTCATTTTCTAATTCTAAAATTTCTCTTAACCGATTTTCTAATGTTTTTTTAATACATATTAAATCCGGTTGATTGTTTTCACTCGCTTAAGTAAAATTTTATAAACATTAATAACTAATTTAAGAAATTAGTTTTCTCCTGTCCAATTGCAGAATATGATATTATAGTATCTTCGGATAATAATATGAAATTTCCAGTGTTGTGCTTATAAAAATTTGTTCCTTTATTTACTACTGAAAAGTGAAAGGTTCTTAAGATACGCCCATAATGGATCAGTAATTCTGAATTCCGAGATTCTAAAAGCCTGTCAAATATGTCGAAAACTCTTTGGCTCAGAGATCACGAAATATTGTGAATCTTGAGTATGATGTTCGCACCTTTTTAATGTTTTGAGCCTCTTTATAAATAATATTCAACCATACAATATATTATAAATGATTGATGTTTATTGAAGGTTAATAGAAAGATAACGTTTTATTACGTAAAATTTTTAAGAAAATTGGATTGAAAATGTTCCATATTATGTGGTGTAGTTGTCACTGAGAAATTTTTTTTGGAGAAATCCCTATAGATTATAGAAATTTTAGGTTATCAAGCAAATCGTGATAAGTTTTCACACAGCCATAGGCAACATTTTCAACATCGTTAATTAAATTTATATTACTTTAATGTTCAATTTAATTTAATAAAACTTACATCAGGGAATGACAGATATGAAAAAGCAATAATTGCTAATTTATTAATTAATTAATCATAATACTTTATGTACTTCATGTACAGTTCTTAAAACCGAATACTTGCTTCAAATATATTAAGTTATGTAAATTGCAAGCATATTTAAAATTTAAAGCAGAAATAAATGATTGAATTTGACAAGAAAATTATTTTTTACTTATTTCAAGGATAAATCAAAGCTTTCTTCAATATATTAGACCATAAACTACACATTTTAAATTAAATCATAGATAATGAATCCCATACCTAATATCATCAAGTTAAATGTATTCTTTTTTGAGGTAAAATTTTATTGCATAAAATATTTTTATTACTGGGCGTATAATACAAATAATGAACAAAAATCAAATTGAATTTAAATTTATTTTTTCTATACATAGTAGCCAATTTGGTTTGATATACACATATACAGGGTGTACCAGAAAGATTGGGACACCTGAACATTTTAGAAACCGTTAAGTTTGACAAAAAATGATTCTAACAAAAGTTGTAGAGTTCTTTGAGAAGTATATGGCGGTGACCTTGATTTTACCATAACAACTTTTGTTAGAATCATTTTTTGTCAAACTTAACGGTTTCCAAAATATTCAAGTGTCCCGATCTTTCTGGTACACCCTGTATAAATATAAAACATCTATAGAAATTAACATTTTCGATCCTGGAAAAACTTGTCAGCATTTAACCAATAACTATTTAAATATTAAATGATCAATCTTGTTAAATCCTTCTACTCGAATTGTACATAAACTTACCCCATGTTGCATGCCGGTATGAATCGGATATTTTCCGGTCATTAGGGCACTTCTTGAGGGTGTGCAAATTGGGGTTACATAGTAGTTGTGTAAAATGAGACCTGAGTAGGCCAGGGCATCGATATGCGGTGTTTTTATTTGACCTGATCCATGAAACCCAACATCATTCCAACCCTAATTTGATTTGAACATGTATTTTAACAAATAATTTGTGTAAAGCATTTATAAATCGAAATAATAATTTTCATATCAACTATTTTCATATTCAATTATAAATTGAAATTCGATAATTCAATAATCAGTGCACAGTTGATCCACACAGTTAAAAGTAGCTTATTATAATTATAATAATTTTAACAAAAGATTTATTATATAACAATTTATATTGTTGAAGTAACAATTATTTTTCAGCTAAAAACATTGTATGAAATCAAGTTTTTAAAAATTCTTGTCCTGCAGTGTGATAATTACTTTGTTTGTTTTAAATATGCAATTTAAAACAAATAACAATTTTTATTTGAGTGACACAAATCTGTAACAAACACAAGTATTCACCGCTTTCAAAAAGTTTTAATCCAAATAAAAACATCTTTGTCAACATTAAATAAATCACTTTCTCAGATGGAGCAGAAAATTAGCTGTCAAACTCGAAACTTACCAAGTCATCTGCAAGAATGAAAATAATATGCGGTTTCTTATCTGCCATAACCGTGAAAAAGTGCAGGACAAACAAAAGTACGAGGAAAGATATCATCTTTCCCGAAAAATTAGACACACACATAACCCAGAAAATTGTCCAGAAGGATTATTATATAAGATCTCTTCCCAAAAGTCAGATGGTCAAGAAAATATTTTTTCACTTCTTTGCATAATATAAAATTCGCATGTTATCATAAGAACATAAATGAAAATGACGATTTAAACTTTTGAAATTAATTTCACTTATTATGTTATTAATATATCATACAAATATAGATCTGATATTCACTCCTGAATGGACTAACATGTTGAGAGGTATTAGACCTGTGACGACTTTCGTATCTTCTTTATTCGAGAGAAGAGGGGACTCCCCCACTATCTCTAACTCATATCCTCACATTATAATTCATATAATATATCAAATTCTTTTTTTGATAATAAACAGGCCAGGTCAATACAATAACATCTCGCTTTTAATTATTTAAAAACTTATATTAAACGAATGCCAAGCATATTTTTATAATACTTGCTCCAATAGCTCTTCCAATACTATTTCTTCAATAAATACAGACTGACTTTCATGAAAAAAATTTTAGATGAAGTATTGAAAAAAGAATTCAAACAAATACTGACAGATTCAATATATGTCACGAAATTAGTATGAGATGCGCTAGGATTTCTCCTAATACTTTTTCCAATACTTCATCCAACATTTTTTTTGTAAGGAATTATTTTAGATAATTTAATGAATTCAATATGAATTTTTAAAATACTAGTAATTGAAAAAAATTCTCTTTCTCGAAGAATTTTTACATTCTCATCATGGATGAGAAGGTATTGGTTTTATGTGAAAAATGACTTTCGAAAATTTCATCAAATCTTTACGTTTTGAGACCCCCTGAGTCCGAAAAAAGGGTTTTTACGAAAGTGTCTGTCTGTCTGTCTGTCTGTCTATAGGTCGTGTGCGGCATAACTCTCGATAGAATTATCAGATTGAATTGTGCTTTGGCACACTTTATCGGAGCCGAAAAAGTAAGGACAAGTTCGTTAACCAGCCACATCCAATCAAAATTGAGGGATTGAGCACTACTTTTGTGTTTTTGAAAATAATTTTTTGAAAAAATCAAAAATTTTAATACTGGTTTTAGATAGTGCTCATGAATCTCTAAAAATTATCCTGATAACATTTTTGATTAAATCAAAATTAGAAATGTTACAGTATATTCAAATTCGAAAAAAGTCAATATCAAAATTCCATTTTCCAGTTAAATTATACGAGATACGAAAAAAAGTTATGATACAATATTATTTTCTACATAAAAACCTACAAATTTGAACTGTAACATTTTTTCATAAGATGCATATTTTTTTTTTTTAATTCAAAAATAATCTATTGAGAATCCAAAATTCAATTTTTTAACAATAATATGTGAAATACGAAAAAAACGTAAGAGTACAAAGTTGTTCGTTTCAAAAAGATCTACAAGTTTTGTCTTACACAGTTTATGAAAAAACATATATTTTTCGTTTCAATTCCAAAAAATACGATTAAAATTCAATAATTCCATTTTTTAGACAAAATATATGAGATACATAAAAAAAGTTTAGATGAAAAATTATTTGCCTAAATGAGGTCTACACATTCTTATTAAAAAATTTCTCGACAGGATGTATATTTTATGTTGTTCTGCAAAATCGTTTCCTTAAGGTAGTACGATCACGAAAATTAGACCTCAGGAATAAATAGATAAATTTGCTTTCAAGAATAACAATATTATTATTGAGGGGCTAATTTTAAAGAGAAAAGATTATTTTCTATGAAAAAAATTTGAAACACAAAAAAATAATTTTATTAATAAATTTTATTTTTGCTCAAACTTATTTTTTTATCGCTACGAGCCAAATTTAAAAAAATGATGCGATTCTTATAAATCATGGTTCATTTTTTTAGAAAAAAGATTCTCTACAACTTGACCGTTTCCTATTTTTGAAATAGAATTAATTATTATTAAATACAGCAATTTGTTTATAAAAATTTTGTTTTGAAAAAAATTTTTTTTATCATTTCAGCCATTAAAGAATTCATTTTCAAAAATCGGAAACGGTCAAGTTGTAGAGGATCTTTTTCCTAAAAAAATAAACCGTGATTTATTATAATCGAATCATTTTTAAAAATTTGGCTCGAAGCGATAAGAAAATAAGTATGGGCAAAAATGAAATTTATTAATAACATTATTTTTGTGTTTCAAATTTTTTTCATGAAAAACAATCTTTTCTCTTTCAAATTAGCCCTTCAATAATAATACTGCTATTCTTGAAAGCAAAATTATCTATTTTTGCCTGAGGTCTAATTTTCGTGAACAAAGTACTTAAATAAAGTCTACGATTATTTTTTCTTTTTGAGAGATTTGGAAGAAAATAAATTATTTTAATCATGTAATTTATTAAAAAGTGACTGAAATGTTTACAGAAAATGGAGCGCGAGTGTCATGATGAGAATGTGTTCCTTAAGGCCAATAGAGCCTTAAGTAGATTGAATTTCCTGTTTCACTTAAACTGAAAAAGAAATTTAGTGAATTTGAGAAAATGAGTAATTCACATCATCTTTAATATTATAAAATTGGTTTGAGCTTCAGTATTAAATTATAAAAAATAAACTTAAATGTATGCGAAGAGCACAAGACCGAGCGCGAAGCGCGACGATCAAATCGCGCGCCCTAGGCGCGCTCAAGCTTGCGAGCGAAGCGAGCTGCACGCGAAGTGCGCGATGAGAATGTGCCCGCAAAGCGGGCAGATTTTTTCAAGTACTTTTCATTATGAATAAATTATACAACCTCTTTAACCCTTCGTAGGTACACGTATTTTTACTGGCACCGTGGGTACACGTGGCCCAAAATGTACAGGCACTTATTTTTTCATGAAAAAGGTCTTCAAAAAATCACTCAATATTCTGAAATACTCTTTGGGGATCCTATTTTATGTTCCAATAGGTTTTGCAGCAATTTGTTTAGTGATTGTTTATTTATAACAATTTATTCCGATGGAAATATTTCACTTGAAAATTTCCTCATGTCCCTTTTGGGACACGTGTACCTACGAAGGGTTAAATTGCATAGTTTCATGTAAAAAGGATTTCTCCAAAATTAATGTTAGAAAAATTCGATAACCATGAAAATTTTATTTATTACATAAAATTGATGTTCGTAACCTTCGAAAAAATATTGTATCCTGAATATAGTACTAGGGACTTTAAGAAGTCCGTAGAATGACACAGAAATGGCACGGCAAATTATATTTTTTTATTTTTCCCATGAAGTACAATCTTTCAGACGACAGCTGTCCAAATTTGGGCCAATTTCATTGTTAACTTTCAAAGTTACAGAAGATAGAATGAGTGCTGAAAAGGTTATGGCTTCTGATTTTTGGGATTCCAGTGGCAAATTTTTCACCGACTATTTGGAAAAAGGAAAACAAACAACAGTGACTATTATTGTGTATTATTGGACCGATTGAAAGAATAAATCACAAGAAAAAAGCCTCATTTGTTGAAGAAAAAATGCATATTTTTGCAAAACAATGCACTAGCTCACAAATCGATTAAAGCAATGGCAAGAATCAATGAGTTACGCTTCGCACTGCTCCTCCACCTCTCCCCCCACCTTATTCTCCAAATATAACCCCAGCAACTTTTATCTGTTCCCAAAGTTAAAGAGATGGCTCCAGAGATAGAGATTTTTATTAAATGAAATGTTCGAATTTAAATAAACGTAGAATAAGTTAATTTAGTTGAAAGCAGACAACTTAGCCGAAAACACATTACGAAGCTGTCTAGAACATTGCACCGAAAATCAAATACATGCGGGTTTCATTGCTTGTCTGATGTCTATGTATATACATATATATATATATATATATATGAATATATAAATACTTCTTTTCAAACGGGTTTATAATTTGACCAAATAAAAAGTTAACGAAAAAGTATTTTGCATTAATCAATCACACGCACATACCATCATTTTTATTCGTATTTCATTAAATGAAAGCAAAAGTATATTTAGAACTTTCAATTAATAGAATCAAACAAAAGTATTTAGTTGAAAAGTGACGGATATTTTTTTAAAATTAATTTTCACAGACTCAGAAAAATTTAGGAGATTAATCTGATTTTTAATTATAAAAGTGATTTTTATTATTCATTCCCCTGAAATTTCTATGAGTTTTAACTTCAAGGGCAGAAAGTATCTACAGTTTTAATTGGCAAATTAAAAATTCCTTTTTCGTTTCCCTGGACCCGTTTTAATTCCGGTAACGTCATTTCAATTATGTACCTCTAGAGAAGACAGTAATTCATTTAGATAAATTGCAATATTTACTCTGCAAGCATTCTATTCAGGGTGAATATCAAACGATCACCTGAGAATAATTTTCTCTATTCTTATCGATAGAATTGTTAGGGCCATGAATAAACTAGATTATGTAGCCAAATTCCTGTAAAACTTCATGTAGGATAACTTTCTTATTTTACAAAATATCTTCCTGGAAATTTGGAAAGTACAAAGGAAAACGATAAAGACTGTCTGTCAACTTCGTTTAAGTGAAAATGTTTCAAAAAATTTTACAGTTAACTGTAATTTTCGATAAGTTTTCGAATTTTTTAACAAAATTTTACTAAAAAGTAGTTAACAGACGTGCTTTATATTGTCTTTTGTTACGTTTCTCAAATTTTTAGAAAGATGCTTTGTGAATCAACAAGTTACCTTACATGAATAAATTAACATTTAATTTAGCACATGGTCCGATTGATCCATGGCCTTAAGAAAATACCTTCAATTTTAACTCTAGAGGAAATCGCTATGACCTTGTGATAAATGAATTATGAATCATAGAATAAATGAAAGTTAGCAGCAACTTAATTTTATTAAACATGTCACTTTAAAATTTAAGTATAATATTAGTATAGGATAATGTCAGTGTTAGTAGATGTATGGTGAATCATTAATTGGAAAATAACTCAATTATACAAATTAAAATTTTTTTATTCAAAGTACCAAATTTTATTAAATATTTAAAATATAGAAATGCATATTTATCTTTTTCATTATATCTTTCTATTTTCTGTAATATCCTTTAACTTTATAGAAATTTCTCTAATCATGTATGCATTAATTAAATCCTCATCTTTATACATGATCATTTTATAATATTATACACGTAGGACGAGATAGCTTCCTTCTTGAATTATGAAAAGACAATTTGCATCATGTTCTTTCCCTTTTAAACTTTATGCGAAAAACAGACGTGAATAGTTTAAACCTTAAGACTTCATTCCATTGAAACATGAAAAGGGATGAAATGAATAAAAAATTAAATCATATTGTTATATAAATAATATATTAAATGGTATACACTTCGTATGGAAAAAAACGTTTAAAAAACAAAAGCCGTTTTATACAGATAAGGAACCCTCATGTTATTATAGAAAGTAAAACAAATTATAAATGAAAATTTGATATACTTTCTGAAATAGTGAGACCATAAATATAAAGTAAGACAAAACTGTTCTAGAAATACGATGCAGCAGGTATAACTAATAGAATTGATTTTTTATTCAAATTTTTAGATGAGAAAACCATTGGGATAATAATTTAATATTAACGAAAAAATAATCTTGTCTTCAGTCAGACTGACCCTTTAACCTTTTGAAGCATGTATCTTTCTGTGAAAAGGGCTCTGTTTCAATATTTGTTTAACAATATCAAAAAATGTATCAACAATTTCAAGTATTGAGACCTGGTTTATGACTTGATAATTATGAAAAAAATAATTATGCAAAAAAATCATGAAAATCGGGTTAAAACGGCTAAAAAAACACGAGAAAGAATGATAACTAGGTGGGAACCTACGTTCCCATCGTGCTTGAAAATATTAAAAAAGATTAGAAGAAGATAAGTCATTGAAAGTATTGAAATAATTATTTTTACACCTTACATATTTTTTATAATGCATATTTCAGATAATTTTTATTGAACCTACAAAGTAGGGCTTTAAGGGATATCCGTAAAAAATAGATAAATTCAAGAGGGAAAATGGGACTTGAGAAGTTTGAAATTAATTCATTAGAACTTTCTGAACATACCTTGAGGTTATGAAACAGTCTTACGATTTGAAATCTTTTCCAGTTTTCCAATGAAGTTGAAACTTTTTCTAGTGGTATAACTCCTTCTGTGGCATTATCTCAGTAATGATATCAATATACCATTATATCAAACATTACAAAGTATTGAAACTCAATACATCAAGGGGAAGAGAATAAAAGGGAGTTCTTCAAAAATAGTTACTTGAACTCTCAGGAATTCCCAGTTAAAATAACTGAATATAATTATAAAATGAGATGACCATTTTTTTAAAATAATACATTTTTAAAATAAAATTAAACACAGAAACTTGCATAATATATATGCATTCACAAATCCCACACACAATATAAAGATAAAGCTTTATCCAGAAATGACATGTTTTTCAATCAGAAAACGTTTCATTGTTTATACATAGACGTTGAGTTTTATAATATCCTGATTAGTTTCTTTCTATAATATTTTTTCAATTTTTCTAAAAGAGAAGTTATATCATTCTCTGTCCAATAATTTTCTAGCTCTCTGCCTTTTTTAATTGATGTAATTTTCCTTTATAAATCACACTTTCTCATAAAACGTGTCAATTAAATTTTCCAATTCTCATTATTTCTATTTCATTTTTTTATTTTTTTACTTTATTGACATTTTCTCAAAATTATGGCTTTGAAACGGGGTGTCAAAAATATACCGACATGTCCGCAATATATTTTCGTTCGTTTTCTCAATTGAAAAATATTTGAAAACAAAATAAGAGGAGGTAGGATTTGATCCGTTTTTCGATGGTAAAATTTTTTTTTAGAAGTGCGTAAAAATGCTACTTTAAACGCTTGTTTAGCAAGCGCAAAATGATAAATTCCCCACGACTGATACTCTATTGCTTTTTAACATACATCAGGTATTCCTCTTATTGCAGATTAACATATTATTCAAATTTATTATTTCATAGGCTGGAAATTTCATTACAATTGTTTAATATTCTATATTTCTTCTATTCGTTAATTTCTCTTAAAATCTTCTTCCAATTAAAAAGAAAAATAAATAAAATGAACAAAAAATTTTGCCAATCACCATATTGTCTACTTTTTCTGATTTTATGAGAACTTGGCTCTTTTAATAGAAATATTTGAAGTCCAGGCGTAAAAGGTTACATATAGTGTCTAACCCATTTTCAAAGGAAAAAAAAATTGTAACTAATGGTGTATTCAGTTCTAATCGAAAAATAGGAAAACTGTTTCTATTTATCATTGGACTCAATTGAATCGCGTAAAAAACAAATGAAATGAAGTAATCATCAGGTATGGGAAAAAATTTTTTAAAAAATGATAAAACTTATATACAGGGGGAGGCACATAAAGTGTTACAGAGCGATAGCACTCAAACTATTGATCATGTCCAAAAATGTTTCAGACAAAAGTTTCAGACTTCGAGAAGGCCGTCATACTCGACCACCCTATTTTTTTATCAGTAGAGACGCTGAGGCTAAATCAAGGTCAACTCCACTTTTTAAAATGGAACCATGTATTTTTTTTCAATGACATTATTACAGATTCTGAGAAGAATTCAGCGACCTGTAACACAAGGTCATTCTAGTCACGCAAAGTATGAAAAAAGTCGAATAATCATTTTCATTTCTTTTCATTTCTTACGATACCCATGATAATACACATCGATAGGGTATTGTTGACATCGGCAGAAAGTAAGCATTTTCTGTTGACATCGGGACGCGGAAATGAACGATTTTCAAGAATATTTTGATATGTTGATGGTGCTGGGGGAATGCCGTAAACATTACAGAAACGCCCAAGATTTGTATGCTGCTCGTTATCCGGATAAGGAACACAAATCGCATATGGCTTTTAAGCGATTAGCTGACCGTTTCTGTCGCTTCCGTACAGTTAAACAAACACAAGTCAAACGTCGACGTCGTAGCTGCTGCTATCTTAGCTTTTGCTGTACTAAATCCATACGCGAGCAGCAGGCAAATGGAAAAAAAGAGTGGAATTAGTCAGCGATCTGTATTAAGAACCTTACCTCAACACAAGTTCCATCCATATCGTATGTTATTACATCAGGATTTGTACGGCAATGGTTTCCTAAAACGCGTCAATTTCTGTAACTGGATTCGTAGACAAATGCGCACAGATGTCTCATTTGTGCGTCATGTGCTTTTTTCTGGTGAAGCTAATTTCGCAAATACGGGAAATGTGAATAGGCATAATATGCACCATTTCAACATCCGTGGTCCGTTAATTGTTAGTGCGGCATTGTCGGCGATCACGTCATTGGTCCATATTTTTTTGAAGGTCGCTTGACTGGGCAAGTTTACGCAAACTTTCTGCAAAACGTACTGTCTCAATTAATGAAAGACGTGCCCTTGCATGTTCGCATGAACATGTGGATGCAACACGACATTGCACCACCCCATTATGCTCTGTGTTCAAGACAAGTGACGAATGAGATTTTTGACGAAAAGTAGATAGGACGAGGCGGCCCTGTAGCTTAGCCACCTCGTTCGCCAGATCTAAGGTCACCAGATTAATTTTTATGGGGTTTTGTCACAGAACGCGTAATGGCGGTAGCACCTACCACGCCTGACGACATGAAAGAAAGAATACGTCGAGCATGTATCGAAATTACACTACAAATGTTGGCTAAAGTTAGACGGTCTTTTCATCAGCAAATTAACAAGTGTTTTTTTTATACTTTTCGTGACTAGAATGACCTTGTGTTATAGGTCGCTGAATTCGTTTTAAAATCGGTAATAATGTCATCGAAAAAAATACATGGTTCCATTTAAAAAAGTGAAGTTGACCTTGACGTAGCTTCAGCGCCTCCATCGATAAAAAATAGGGTGGTCCAGTATGACGGCCTTCTCGAACACTGAAACTTTTGTCTGAAACATTTTTGGATATGATCAATAGTTTGAGTGCTGTCGCTCTGTAACACTTTATGTGCCCCACCCTGTATATATGCATACTTTAACAAACAATTTTTGCATTCTTAGTTTTAAATTGAAAATTAATTAAGAATGAAATTTTTAGCATATGATCAAGACTATTTGAAATAATTATAAAAGTGTGTAAGAAGTGGAGGTAATTTAAAATTTTCAAAATTGTAGATCAGTATGTCGTGAATATGGAGATGATGCAGTCAACGACCATCGTGGTTAATATCACGGAGATTTTTCTTGGTGAGATCGATGTCAATGGAACTGAAAATTGGACCAACTATTCATTGACCTGTGAAGACTACGTTGCGAATAACAGTGTTCTCTTGACAACATGGTTTCAAATAACAATCTACTTTTTGTACACTACAGTTTTCGTAGTGGCACTTGTTGGAAATGGGCTAGTGTGTTATGTTGTGTACAGCAGCCCTCGAATGAAAACAGTAACCAATTATTTCATAGTAAATTTAGCAGTTGGGGATATCTTAATGGATCTATTCTGTGTTCCTACCACTTTCGTTAGTACTTTGATATTACAGTATTGGCCTTTCGCTTTGGAACTTTGTCCCAGCGTTAATTATTCTCAGGTAATTAATCTCAACTTTATTATTTTCTAATACTACATCAAATTAATACCTTTAGCCATGATCAAAATCATTTTTTAAGATCCTTTGTTTTGGTTAACTTCATCTTCAGTAAAGCTACATTTTAATTTATTTCAAATCTAATGCTTCCTTTTCATGATAGATATTTTTTAATTTAATAAAAAACCAAAATCTCACAAGATATTTGAAATGACCGATCTCTGTCAAATAAACATTTATTTTAGTCAAATACAATTATCTTCAAATTTAAAAAAAAGGGTATTAGAGATTGAAATAAATTTTGATAAATTTGACTTGAATAAAATTAAAAGAGAATTACCATAATATTTCAATTCATCGATTCGGCAAATCACTTTAAAAATGTTTGATGAGAAGTAAATGTAGATCACGAAATTCACATTTAACCTCTGATCCACATAGGATTCCCTTTTGAAACTTGCACTAAATATAAAATTTCATACACAATGCGACCATAATGAATCACCCAACACCTGCATTTTGCATTTCACTTCATACGTCATGTTTAACTTAACTATAATTTCACGAATGTGAAACTAAATCATCGTTAACTGAGGGAAATTCAAGACTGGTTACGGCAAAAGCGTATTCGGAATTAGTCATTGTCAAATGTACATAGATCATTCTAAAAATTTAAATAAACTTTGGAATGACCCATATAATTGCACTAGTTTAAACACTCTTGATCACAATCGATTATAAAGTTATTTTGACCAATTAAATTATTGAATATATACACTATAGTTGAATGTATGTATTCAAAGAGAATGAATTGAGAAGAATGCAAAAATGTAAAGCATTTAAATTTTGTCACTTTGAATACTTCCCCTTTAAAAGAAGGAACCTTTGTTAGGCAGTGAATTCAGAATGGTATCAAAACACCATGTCTAGATTATAACGTGACATAATTTTTATTGATTTCTTGAATGAAATGTTTGATGTCATATGATTTATGCCAAAAATATTGTTTTGCCTTTTTTTATCCCCATAATATGTTTCATTAATTATTGATTTTTAATGGAAAAGACTGACCCGATGCCAATACAAAAATACTATAACGATTATCTGAAAAAATTAAATTATGTCTTAGACCTTGAAAGGAATAAAGAACGCTTTGTTCACTATAAAGGGCAAATTTACCAGCTTCGCGCAAGTCTGCATTTTAAAAATAAGTCTGTCATTTATTTATTTCACGGAGAGTTCTTTTTATTTACAGTACTTAGTGGTCTTAATACTTTCTAAGAATTTACCTCGGTTCCAACGCTAAAAATGTACTTTTTAAGAAAATTCGTTCGAAATGAAGTATACTTTAAAAATATGTTGCATGGTAACTGAGAGACATGCCTTCTTTGATATTAAGATAGTACACGTAATAGTAAACGTACATTTTTGAAATGTACGTTTTATGATGAAAAAATAATAAATTAGAATTTAATTAATAGTTTTCTTTTTTCAGGTGGTATCTGTTTTAGTGAGCGCTTATACGCTAGTGGCGATAAGTATAGATCGCTATATGGCAATTATGTGGCCTTTAAGGCCACGAATGTCAAAAACACATGCAAAGCTACTCATTCTTGCCGTGTGGTTATTAGCCCTAATCGTTTCTTTTCCGATTGCTGTAGTTTCGAAAGCGAATCAACCAAGTGCACGATTTGTAGTTTGTGATCAATATTTGTGCGATGAAATTTGGCCTTCGGTACAACAAAGGTTAGTGTAAAATTCCCTCCACGTATATGTATACTCGGTATATATATACATATATGAACTTAATACACTAAAATAGAATATTTATTTATTTTATCAAGTGTATAAATAAGTTTCGGTCGTTTATTATCTTAAATTGGGCATTTATTGTGAAAGAACGGAACCTTATGTTTTATTCGAAGTATTGTCCATAGTATTGTTCTTGTTGCGTTTGGCACGAATCTTGATCCAATTCCGCGTCTTCGTACACTTTCGGCCTTCCGCTACGTTCTTTGTCTTCGATGTCAAATTCACCGTTCTTAAACTTTTGAAACCACTCACGACAACTTCTCTCACTTAAGGCAGCTCACCATATCTTTCTACAAGCAATCGATGCAGCTCAGCTGCAGATTTCTTCAAATTGAAGAAGTAAATCAAAAGTTCCCGCAACCGACGCTTATTCGGCTCAAAAATCGACATTTTCGCTCACAAAAGAATATATTATACTGATAAACATTCACTAATATTTCAAGGTTATGTTGTTGTCAGATGTCCAACCTTATGACAGTAACGTTTTACATCTGTCAATTTCAACCAAAACTTACTGGTGACGCCAACTTTTGTCAAACGGCGGAAACTTATTTCTACACCTGATAACAATTTATCTATTTTGGTTAAAAATTTATTCAGTCACGATAGTTATATAAAAGTTCAACTGAATTAGTTAAAGTTGTGTTATTTTTTAGTTATATACTCTGTACACGGAGAAAAATAATTGTTTAAAATTACCAAACTATCTGAAAACGCATGATAAAATTCTAAAGCGTCGTACTTTTTTTCTAATATTCTAATTCTATTATAATATACGAGGGGTAAACCACTCTAAAATCATGATTTTTAAAAATTAAAAATCAACGGCTAAGGAAACAAATCACAAGTGTAGGTAAGTATACACAACGCGCCGCGAAAAGAAATAACGATTGGATAAGCGTCGAGTAAGAAACAATAGCATTCGATCGCTTACTACAGCGCTCATATAATGATGAACATTGTCTCGTTGATTTTAGAGTGGTTTACCCCTGGATAGAATACGATAAATTACCGATGAAAATTTTCATCTGGATGATAAAATTGTTTAATAATTCAATATAGTTTACCATCTAAATGGGAATTTTTATCGTTAATTTATCGTATTCCACAATAGAAATCATAGTAAATGTGAATTATTAGAAAAATGTACGTCGCTTTAGAATTTTATCATGCGTTTCCACATACACCCAGAAAAAAGTTTCTTTGAATCAAACAAATTTGTGCATTGCTATACGGTCAAAGAAAAGTTTCTTTGAATTAAAAAAATTTCTTGGTTTTTTTTTTTTTTTTTTTTTTTTTTTTTTTTAATTTGAGAAATAAATATCTGCACAGTCGCATAGAACATGCATGATGTGACTCACAAAAATATTTTCATTAATTTAAAGAAAAAATTGTCTTCGTCCAAAGATAATAAAATTAATTATTTCGTAAGAATCAAAAAAATATTTTTTAAACCAAATAAATAATTCTGGGTGTAGTTTGGTAATTTTAGATGATTAATTTTCTCCGTGAAATATATGCCTTGGTTTAACATATCTTTGTAAATCGAAATGATACACCGCTTTTATTTATCATTCGATCCCTTTCAATAAATTTTTGCTATTTATCTTGAATCTGTAACATTTTCACTCCAAATCATTTGAATTTTTTTAACTTTGGCAACATTTTAACATAAAATTTTCGAAATGTACAATACTAAAATATAAAATTTTTCGAACTATGAAGAAAGAAATAGATTTCATTTAAAAATATTATTTTTGGAACAATATATTTTTTTTATCTTAGTTCTTTTTGTCCCCTCTAGCTACAAAGGTTCTGTTTCATATTTTTTCATAATTACAATAATACAATTATTAATTACTAATATTATTCTTTTATACAGGGTTAGTTTTTTATCTTGAGACATCAATTTCTCTCCAGAATTACGCATCGCACGAAAAGATATCCGTAATAGACTGATTCCATTTCCATTTTGACTCAAAATGAACGTTATTTAATCGACAAAAAAATGTTTTCTCACAAATTATGAGAATTTTCGTGCAGTTTGTCAAAACTCTCTTTAGTAACTTCCCCAGATTTTTCCCCAGACCTAGCCTGTGCCTATGCTACATTCAAACGTGTCACGGTACGTGAAGGTACTATCCTACTATTTCTTACTGAACAAAAATCTTTATACCCTGGGAAGAACACTTTTCTCGTTCATTATTCTATTTCAAAGTTGATTGAACAAAAAATACAGTCATAATTGATTCTCCAAAAACTTAACACTAACAGCAATGGTGAGCTGCGCCATGTTTGCTAAAAGTAATGTTGTCGAGTAGTTGTAGAAGTGTGATAATAAAAAATTATTTCGACTTTTTTTTACCCAGGCACTTATTTGATAGCAAAGCATCGATGTCTTATAATGACAAAGCATATAATAATTGCAACACTATACGTGGCGTAAGGTTTTCCAACCAAGTGTATAACACAAAAGTGCAGTATAAGACTATTTGATATACTTCGTAAAAACGTTTCCAATAGAAACAAAAATTTCCAAAGTGTTACTATTTCATTTCAGAAAAAAAGTAAACTTCAGTACATTGTAAAAAGGAAAATCGATTTTTCCTCGAAAAACCATATCTCAGAAAATTTGTTTTCGCTATTACACATTTTTCTAGGTTGTAGTTCAAATATTGCACTTTTATAAATAAAAATTCATCCTAAAAAAACGCATTTCGAGAAATTTTATTTTGAAATTTTATTCACTTTTTGAATTTTCGTACATAACATTCATATTTTCGTAAAAAGCGAGCAATTACTATGATTATTGTAAATTGCGATCTCTCCCGAGCATTTCTACACAAAAATCGTCAAAATCAGCTAATATTTGTTCAAGTTATACCCATTTATTTGTTTTATTTATTTAATCAAGTCAAATTAAATCGTGCATCCCTAGGTGCAAGAAAAAAACTACTGAAGAGATGGTTCATGTTTTCCATAAAAAAATGTTTGATGTATAAATTAATATAGAGTATTACACAGGAATTTAAATAGGTTCCTATATTGGAAGCTACATAGAAACCTATATATATATATATGTATATATGATTCTAGGTGGTGCCCATAGGGATTTTCAGCATGGTAGAATATGAATGAAGTGCATGATCAGAGAATGTATAATCGTTATGTCTGATTTCCAGGTATTATTACTCTATCGCGCTATTGGTCCTACAATATCTAGTGCCTCTTATGGTATTATTGTTCACGTATACTAGTATTGCTATTTTGGTATGGGGAAAGCGGACACCAGGAGAGGCTGAAAATACTCGAGATCAGAGGATGGCAAAATCGAAGAGAAAGGTGAGAAACTTCAGAGTCAATCTTCATTGTTTTATCTGGCCTATTTTTAAATAATGAGGTATGAGGAAGCACTGATAATGAGCTTCATTAAACACCTCAAAATCAATGAGGTCTCCTTGTCCCTCGAGAATCCTCGAGTTCATGTACATGTGTACGATTGTAATCACAAATGCGGCACCTATATTTTATACTATTCTCGATGCATAAAGATACTACCTCGATCAGGGCCGGCTCTACCATATCGGCGAAATACACGGAAAGAAATTTGATGACTAAATGTATTACGTTTCGTAAGAAGAAGTATCATTGTAGAGAGTAAACTAGAACTATTGGAAAAAATTGTGAAAAAGTCCCATCATAATGGTAAAATTTTTATGTCAATCATTACTCGCCGCCTATCTGAAATTTGAGTCTAATAATGAGACATAATAGCAGCATTCCTATCATTTTGCCGAATCTTATGATGTAAATATACGTCATTGTATCGAGCAAAGTTTTGGAATCAGCACGTCTTTGAAAATGGGAACATTGAGTCAAATTTTTAGCATCCATGATGGGTACATTTCACTTTCGAGCATTCTCATATTTCGACTACAGTAGGGCTTAGAAATTCAATTCAATAAAAGTGGATTTTACCATATCCGATTCTAATAATTCTAAATTGAAGAAAAATAATTTTTTGTATTGCATCATTTCGTAGTGTAACTGTTGATCTTCATTGCTCCTTGTTGATTCCCTTCACACTGATAGAAATGGTTCGGCAGTTTTAGCCATTTGGTTGTAGGTTGGGAATTTATAATTGTATTTATAAAATAATATGTCTCTCTGAACAACGCAGGATGTTGAATACAGAAATCAAAATATTGTAAGTGAAACTGGTCGAATCAAAAATATAATATAGGAAGGCGAACAATACATTTTTCCATAGCAACCAATAATATGGTTGATTCGTTCATATTTATTCAGTTATAATCGGATGGTTAAAATACAAATCTCATATTGCTGTAACTATGCCAGCAATAAGGTAAAGTTAAATTAATCATAAATATCGTTGTAACAGCCATTCCTTTCTATCAGTGCATTTATTTATCAAGTGACAAACATTTTATCCGGATAAAATCTACCAAAAATGGGTCCGACCGAGGAGGAATTGAACCTACGACCCACGGCTTTCAACGCACCTATGTTCTACAACTAACGCCACTAGACTAGTCTTGCAATTGTGATTCGAAATTCCAGCGTGGAAAAATTTCATGACGCTAGCCAGCGCCAGACTGTCTGGTTTCCAGTTCTGGCGCTGACTATGAGGCCTGGTCTGGGTCTGGCCAGCCACAAGCCAGCGGCTAGTCAGCCACTAATTCACGGCTGGTTAGTCACTAATTGGTGGTCAGTTGATAACTTTTTGGTTGAAAAACCACTTTAATTGAACATTTATCAATTTCGATTAAAAATCCTAACCTCTCAAAGTAATTCAATCTTTTCTTATATTCTTCTTTATTTGATACGCGGGGTTTGTACATACCTTTTAATTAAGAAATAGATCACCGTCTGACAAGAAACAATCCACTTTTCATGCGTCAAAAAATGCAATCAAGCTCTTGCTCAGAAACTTTTGACAGTTAATTCGATTTGTCAACACGTTTGAGCGATGAAGACTAGCAATATGACGCGGAAAGTCACAACTTAATCTTCGCAATTTTTGGAATTTAAAAGTAAGTAGTAGCAATATTTGCAAAAAGGAGATACTTTTTTCCAGTTGCGTAACAAATGTTTCTAAAAACTTGTTATTAACCTATGAATTTTTTGAAACATGTAAAAAAACTTTTCATTTGCCACATACAAACTTTTTTGTCATGGAATGCGGACCAGCGCCAGATCTGAGCCAGACCAGAACTTTCAGACTATAGCCGGTATGGACATTGCCAGGCCTGGGCCAGATCAGACAATAGACTGCCATGAAATTTGTCCACATGGGTTTTGGAACTTGTATTAGAAGTCTGCTGTTCGCTGATTAGCCGATGCATTTTTAAGGAGAAGAAAAAGTACCATCTACGATTCCAACGTTTGAACTCTGATGGGAACTTTTTCGAACGTTACGATTATAATATTCCGTAAATGTGTGAATGTAATATTTCAACCTATGGAATGCCTTATAATGTAAACACGAAAGATATGCATACACATCTTTAATAGTATATTGCATTGCAAGGGACGAAACACAGCGATTGCAGACGAGTGTGAAGTTTGCTGCCCGAGCGAAACGAGGGCTGCAGTCACACAAGTTGCATTCGCTGTGTTTTGTTTCGAGTAATGCATACTATTTTTCATAGCAACTGTTTTGAGAATTTGATTTTCGGTACCTGTAAAGGGGAACGAAAGTGCGATTTACAACCCTATTTTTGAAGTTTCGCCCCTAGGGTTGGAAAACGCAGTTTCGTCCCGCTTTACAGGTACCGAAAATCGGATTTTCAAAAGAGGCGCTATGAAATACAGTAAAACCTCGTTTATCGCAACACCCATTTATCGCAACTCCCGCTTATTGCAACTTGTCTCTCCCGTTTATCGCAATAAACTCTACCATTTTTTCCCCCTCCTATTAGCAGAAGGAGAGGTCACGTGATTCTAAAGGATAGGCGGGAATACCCCTCACTTTTAAATTTGTGATAAACATTGAACGCGCGCGAAACTACTCGTTGAGGCGCATGCGCCGACAACTAGTGGGTCTGGTTAGTAGTCGAGGAGTGGGAACCCCTCCGTATTTGCGATAAACGGGAGGCATTCGATTGGAAGGTGTTGCGATAAACGGGGTTTTACTGTAGTATATTGTATTACAAGGGACGAAACACAGCGAATGCAACTCGTGTGACTGCAGCCCTCGCTTCGCTCGGGCAGCAAACTTCACACTCGTTTGCAATCGCTGTGTTTTGTTTCGAGTAATGCATACTATTTTTCATAGCAACTGTTTTGAAAATTTGATTTTCCGTACCTGTGAAGCGGGACGAAAGTGCGGTTTGCAACCCTACCTTTAAAGTTTCGCCCCTAGGGTTGAAAATCGCAGTTTCGTCCCGCTTTACAGGTACCGAAAATCGGATTTTCAAAAGAGGCGCTATGAAATAGTATATTATATTACAAGGGGCGAAACACAGCGATTGCAATGAGTGTAAAGTTTGCTGCCCGAGTGAAGCGAGGGCTGCAGTCACATGAATTGCTTTCGCTGTGTTTTGTTTCGAGTAATGTATACTTTTTTGCATAGCAACTCTTTTGAGAATTTGATTGGCTGTAACTGTGGAGCGGGTTGAAAATCGTAGTTTCAACCCGCTCTACAGGTACCGAAAATCGGATTTTCAAATGAGGCGCTATGAAAAGGTATATTTTGTCCAAAAAAAAGTTGGCATAGGAATTTTCAATTTTTACCATTATTCTTGATGATATTTCCCAAAACTTGTTATATTAAGTAGCATATTCTTGGGACTAACTGGCAGAAATTCCTAATAGTTCTGGTTTACCGTCAAAAATGGTATTTTCAACCATCAAATTTCTATCTTTGTAGGCAACCACCTAGGGCGGTAAAATTTAGGGGGCGGCAAAGTCGGGGTGATTTTCCAATTAAGATAGATTATAGCAAGTATTTGCACTATAATTTTGTTACTACAAAAGAGTGTATAATTGATTATATTTCTCCCGATGTGCAATGACTTAATATTATGTTACAATTCTATGAGACAAATTAAAAAATAGCGTTGATTTAACTGGAAAATCTTGATTTTTATTGATTTCATCGGGAAAATATAACTCCAGATCGCTTAACATATAGATAGATTAATCTATCTTCAGATTGAAGGGGCACAAATATTTATGTTGCCTAGGGCGCCAAATTTTCTTAAGCCGGCCCTGACCTAGATAATATAGTGCAGTTTTTATTAAAACCTGTAACTCTCATTTCGAAAGTTTTTAAATTTCCATAAAATATGCTCTCTCCTTATAAATTGGTTTAAAGTGATAAAGAGCAAAAAGTTATTGGCTAATTCTAAATTTGATGAACTTTTGATGGGTAATTAATTACAAATGTTAAATGAAGTCTGAGGGGGAAAATTATTTCTTGGAGAGTTTTTCCATCTTTACGCGAAAGTTTGTCAATAAAAGTGAAAACAGACGAATTGACGGTAAAAGGATTAAAAAAACTGTACAGAAATTCAATTAAGAAGGGTTGATCTCAATTGTTTTTTCATCATAAGTTTCGAACTAAAGAATATCGGTATCTTCCAAACACATTTTCTTCTATATTGGAACTAACTTATCGCAAAAATCTTGCAAAAGTTGATAGAAATATACTCTAGGCGTTGAAGTGAATAGTTTCTTATTAAAACTCAATTCATTACCCTTTACATTTAAAATTCTCTTTGTACTACAGTTACTATTTCATATTCTTCAGAGAAATAATATCAAATCTGATACAGGTTTAATATCAGTTATGAAAGAAACAGGGTCAGTTAGAGGCGTGATAAAAGAAAAGGAAATAGGAAAAGTGACAGAAAATCTATTTTATCTCCCATGTTGTCAAGCAAATTCAATAGATTTTTCAATCTATTTAATACGGTCGTTAAAGTTACACCATCTTTCTACCAGTCAGTGTTGCCAGATTAGGGGTTTTTCCACTAGATTTAGGGAATTTTTGTTCCTTCAGTGAGAAATTTAGGGGGAGAAATTCTTTAGTGTGAAAATTTTGTGGTTTTTGTTATTCAGGGTTTTTTTAGGGGTTTATCTCATTTTATTTTAAAATCTCTAATATCCTCCAATCATCGTAATTGTTTAATTTGAAATAAGCCAAGTGATTGGTTGTACTTCCTAACCGAATATTAACGCTCAATTTCATTAATTTATTGTACAAGTGTATTGTCATGACCAATCACAAGTAAATTATAACTGTTATCTTTCATTTAAATAGTCAATAAAATTTCTTGAAACAAGATCCATATTTATAATGTTCTTTGATTTTATCAACACTTTTAAAGGCATTAGCAGCGATTAAATATTAATCAATATAATTTTTCATTATTTACTGTTTTGAAATAAATTCCTAATTTTAAAAACGCGCGTCATTAAACGTTAGGTTGGCACAGCTACCAAAAGCGAACGTTCTCGAATTTCTTCAGAAATTCCTTTGAAATCCTTTCTTTTTTTCTTAAAAAACAATATATACAAAGCGTTTAAATATTGAAGAAAGGAAAATTTGTCATGTACATATACGAATTTTACTATTAAAAAAAATTCAGGATTTAGTGGAAATTTTTTTTCTTTTAGTGGAAAATAGGAACTAGTCTAGGGGGAAAGCGACTCAGCCATATGGCAACACGACTATTGCAACTCAACAGTTTCCATTTTATTCTTAAAAAAACTGTCTACCACTTCGAAGCTTTTCTTAAATTTCACAGACACAAGTTGTTTTGCAAGTCTATTAAATCATTATTTTTAAATGTATATAATTAAAATCTAAATTTTAATAAAACATCTAAAGTTTCATTAATAAATGAATATATTTATATTAAACATTTAATTTAAATTATTAAATACTTATAAAAAATTGAAATTTGAAATTATTTTTTAAAAAATTTATTAAAATTATTTATAATATGTTATTTTAAACCTAATCTCATAAAATATTTAAATTTATATATTTATAAGAAATAAATATTTTTTATAAATCAATAAATTTATAAATTAAATTCATTTCTTAAAAAATTAGATATCTATAAATTACGATTAACATTTAATTTATAAAATTTAATTATTAATAATTATAAAACATTAATCAATATTGAATTTTGGCTCTATTAATTTCGAAATTTATAATATTAATTAAAATAATTTTAGTCTTTAATAAAAAATTACAATATGTGTACCCAAAATTATAATAAATAATACGAATTTTATTCACACTTAGATAGTTTATCTACACCCCCCCCCCCCCCCCTCTCCAGCGTTCTTTCTTGATGAGATATAATTTTATTTATAACTTTTCATAAAAACTTTCCTCGATCGAAAAGCTTCATGCCACAAGCAAGATAAATATTTAAACTTAATTCTTCATTGTCAAAAATAAACCCTGTTTTTCTTCTTTTATATCTTAATATGCAAGACAAATGCGTGTCTTGCGATACTTAAACATCTCTCGAGTTTAGTTACATGGCTTAACCATGAAATAAGTGAACCATCGATGTTACATTCACTTAACGAGACAGCAAAAAAAAGGATGAGATGAAGAATAAAAGCAAATAGATGATCATGAGGAGAATAAAGAGTAAACGGAAATATAAAGTTTAGGAAAGGATATAATGTAACAGTTATTACCATGGGTTTTCAGAAAACGTACGAGGAGAATTTAAAATGTTATGTTAATATAAAATTGTATCATTCAAAGGAGGTTTATTTTAGATAAAATTCTTCTTTGAGTTTAAAATTTTTAAACCGCTTAGTTATAAAAGTTATATAAAATAATTTCAGCTCATAAATTTAAATGAGAAAGTATGTGGTCTTTTTCATATAAAAATGTCTTTTCGTACTTATACAGAACAATGAAAATAATTCAAGAATCTATTTGTTGGAAAGAGAATAAGAATCTTTGGATTGTAAAATCACTTTAATTTTTCTTTATTAGAATACACGAAGATTAAATTATAACAACAGCATTACACAGTAACTATATGCTTTCGAAAAATTCAAATATCCTTTAAAATATATTTTTCCCCTTTATACTTTTATTATATCCAATGACATTTTATCAGGTGTACAAAGAAGTTTCGGCCGTTTTTTTATCATCGTATCATTTTGTCCATCGTATTGTTCTTCTAGCGTTTGGCGAATGCGAATCATCCCGAACCAATCCGAAAAACGTTTTGTATCTCGTTTGATGAAAAACGGTAAAAAATCGATCCGACCTAATCTGATTTAATCCGAGGTAACAATCCGAATGAATTTGAACCAATCCGAAACCAAGTTTTAAATCCAAATCAATCTAAGCTAGGATTGATCCAAACCGAATTTTCAATCAGAATCAATCCAAATGAATCAGAGGTTACCTCGGATTAAATCAGATTAGGTCGGATCGATTTTTTACCGTTTTTCATCAAACGAGGTACAAAACGTTTTTCGGATTGGTTCGGAATGATTCGCATTGGATCGGATACAGATATCGGAATTGTTCTGATTGGCTCGGAATGAATTCCTATCCGATACTTTCGCCAGGGTTTTGAAACCACTCACGACACTTCTCTCACTTAAGGCAGCCTCACCATATCTTTCTACAAGCAATCGATGCGCCTCAGCTGCAGATTTCTTCAAATTGAACAAGTAAATCAAAAGTTCCCGCAAATCACGCTTATTCGGCTCAAAACTCAACATTTTCGCACACAAAAAAATATATTATACTGATAAAAATTCACTAATATTTCAAGGTTATGTTGTTGACAGATGTCCAACCTTACGACAGTGACGTTTTACATCTATCAATTTCAACCAAAACTTACTGGTGACGCCAAAATTTGTCAAAGGGTGGAAACTTATTTGTATACCTGATATAATGTAATAACAGTTATTGAAACTTTGTTTCAGATTGTGAAGATGATGATGACTGTCGTAATAGTTTTTACAATTTGTTGGCTCCCCTATAATATATTAATGGTAAGTTATTATGTTCACATTCACTATGGTTAAATTTCCAAATTCCGAGAAATTTTCGTATAATTATAGCATCTCTCCTACATTTCAAACAAGTTTTGTTGTCGGAAATGTATCAGACGTTTGGTCTGAGACAATTTACCGAGTTCCCCTTTCACGTGTGGTATGAGTTCAATTTGCGAACTTAGTTTGCTATTTCGAACTGCTGGGGGAACGTTCTTGCGGAAAGATTTAATTTATTATAGCGTATAGTTTACACGCTGAACTCACAAATTACGTACTTTGAGGCCATGTCTTACTTATTCGAGCCCTACCTTACCGACATTTTTTTTCGCCCTTCACACTTCTACATTAATTGAGATATCGATCTAAAACCTAGAGTAATTAAGTAAAAAGCACTAAAAAACGTTTATCTGGTCTAAAATTTCCATATTTATAAAAAATAAAAAATTTGGAAATTTTTTTTTCATAATTATAAATATTTAGAAGCAGATAAACGTTCCTTAGTGATTTTTACCTGACAACTAAAAGTTGTAACTCAATAATTTAATTAATGTGGAAATGCACAGGGCGAAAAAAAGTGTCGGTAAGGTAGTGATCGGATAAGTAAGACATCGCCTTAAATTACAAATTATCCCGCAAAAATATTCGAAGTCAAAAGGCATTTTGAAAAAACTAAATATAATAGAATAATTTAAAACCCTCCAAAAAAGTATAATTTAATTATATGTTTCATCCCGAGTCGAAATCCTGAGACTCGCCTCAATTTCTACGGTCGAGATTGAAGCGAATGTGTAACGTATTACTTATAAAAATTGCCAAATTGACATTGAAAACGAAATTTTCGTTGGCATAAAGGTCAAAACCAAAGAACTTGAGTAAAACTCAATGATTGTATTTGAATTATTATTGTATTTAGAATTGAGTAAACTCAGTTATAATGAAATAAAACTCACTAGTCCTACTGTTTTTGATAAATTAACTTGATCATGCATGCATGATTATACATGGATATTACTCATTGCAACTATGTACATACATCTGCTCCAAATAATAAAACATACACTGTTAGAAATTTCTGTATTAAACTTTCATTACGTGCAATAGAAATTTTTTTTAGTAACGTATATTAAATTCAAAATACTTTCATCTTAAGAAATAAAACATTTTATTTGAATTTTAATATACACATGTGTATATATTTTAATAATGTTTGTTAATTTTAATATATTTTGATTGAAAAGTCATTAAATTTAATATGAATGTATATTAATTTTCCATAACATAAAAATCTATTAATTTTAATTTACCACTTGTATATTAAAGTCTATTAAAATTAATGAGATTTTTAACAATGTACCTTCTTGAACTGTAACGTTTCTGATCTTGGAGTTAGAATTTTTAATATTACTTCGCTCTCGTTTCACTATCGCTTTGTACTCGTTCTTTTCTGCGTTTAACTTATAAACTATATTCACCTTCAGTTTTTCGAGAGTTTGAGAGACATAATATTCGCTCCACACTCGCCCAACATTCGATTTTTGAAATAGAAAGTGTAGCGAGGGCAATTCGAAGGCAAGGACTTCGACTCGGGATGTTTCATTTATGAAACAATGCCTCTGTTGTTTTTGATATATAAATTTCACGTCAACTCAGAAAAAGATGTTTATTATATGAAACTATTAAGCGTATTTATTTATTTTTTAATAAAAATAAATTATAAAAATAAATGCTTTGAGTAATGTAAAGAATTGTCAGATTTTGTGCATCTTTTACTGTTTTCTATATATCTTAATATTTTAAAAATCAATATTTATTTAGCCTCTTTCTTCATTGGAATAAAAAAGAATAAAAAATTTAGTACCGTAGAATCATTGATATATCTCTTTACATCATGCATAGTTTTAAAATATTAAACGTATACAAAAGTATTTTAAGCGTACCATTTAATGCCATGGACCAACCGGATAACGTGACTAGATTCCTATCTTAACAGCATTTGCAATTTGTGTTACCCCATTTCTGTAAGAAATGAGATAACAAGTTGAAAATTTGTGAGAGTAAATAAAATGTACTAAGACAAGTCTTTGTGGTCATAATTGTTTATGATTATGAAAAAAAAAAATTTTGAAAAAAACTAATTTTATAATTATAAATATTTATGACTAGACAGACCTATATAAGTGTATTTTATATAATTCTACGAGTTTTCAGTTACCTATCTTATTTTTTATAGAAATGAGGTTACACAAACTGAAATGCCAGTAATGTATAAATCTAGTCACGTCACCAGGTTGGTCCATGGCCTTAAGAGTGAATTTTAATTTTGCATTAGGCGAACGTATAATTTTTTTTCGTGAAATAAGAATAATGTGAATTAATACTGAAGTAATAAAAATATATACATATGTATAATGAGTAGTATATGCTGATACGTAAAGTGTTATTACATATCAGAAACGAGTGAAGGGTTAAAATATACCATTCAATGAGAAATTAGATTCTGAAACGAACAGAACCACTTCTGATTTCTAAAGATCCATTCACAACACAATAATTACACTTGTCAGTGATTAAAGTGAAAAATTATCAGGGCTCCATTGTTCATAAAACGTAGTAGATTTTGTAACATTTTTCAACTCTCAAAGTTCCTGATTAAAAGAGAATTCAAGAAACTACTACTAAAATTTTATAAACAATTTTTCAGACCACATTTCTGTATATACAATGACAATCTAGAACACTTCAAATTGTTTTTAAATTAGATTAAAAATTTGAAAATAACTTTTCCTTTAATTTAAAGAGAAAAAAAGAGTTTCTGTTATGTATAATTAATTTTTCTATTCAATGATCAACCAAACTTAATAGCATTTAGCTCCTCTTATGTTTAAAAAACGTTATTTTTATCACTTTTCAAGTATCAAAAAATAAAAATACCTTCATATAAAAACTGAAGAAATGTACATTTTTAAGTACACTCAAAGGTATACTTTTAGAAATGCACAAGAACTTATGTTGCGTGGAAAGACAATACCTCCCATAGCACAATACCTTCCCTGAATGTTGCCATGGAACGTTCGGAAGGTTCCATTAGAACGTTCAAGGAACGTTCTAGAGCTAAGAAAATGTCCGGGTTTTTTTTAACGTCCCGAAGCAATGTTCTCTGAATGTTCCTGTGGAACGTTCAAAAAATATGTGAGAACCTTACTCAGGAACATTCAGAGAACATTCGCAGAGAACATTCCTGGAACATGTCACGGGAAAATTTTGGGAACATTTTTTGGGAATGTTCCTGGAATTATTTGCTACAGCATTCAGGGAACTCTTCTGATAGATAATCCTGCAGCTTCAAACATACTAATAAAGGGAATATCTTTTATAAATAATTTTGGATATTAATTTATAGTTAAAATGTAAAGAATTAGTTACAAATATTAGTCTTTTAATTATATATTATATTATGATTTAAATATAAAGAACAATCTACACTTATGCAGGTGTAAAATTGTTAAAAAATAGAATGATGCACAGATACGATATCTTATAAAAGAATAACATAACTTAAAATTATTAATCGATGTTCGGTTATAAAGGAACTGTGCAATTACCACTCGAGAACTAGAAAAAAATCAGTCCTTAAGACATATCTTAAAAACTTATCTGATCTCTACCTTAAGGTTAATGTTCCTGCGAAAAGTTCTACGAATGTTCACTAGAAATGCTCTCTGAAAGTTCTCTGCGAATGTTCTCACAATATTCCTTTTGAAAGGTTCCACGGGAACATTTAGAGAACATTGCTTAGTAACGTTAAAGATACCCGGACATTTTTATAGCTCTATAGGAACGTTCTATGGGAACGTTCAGGAAGGTATTGTGCTATGGGGAACTGCTATGAAAATAAATATAATGTTGAGATACAAAAATATAAATTTTTGTTTCAGTTGGTAACGGAACAAAACCAATGGCTTACAGATTATCCTGGCTTTCCATTTCTATGGATGGCGCTACATTGGCTTGCCATGTCACATTCTTGTTACAATCCTGTAATATATTGTTGGATGAACGCAAGATTTCGAGAAGGTTTTATAATTGCTCTGAGCAGGTTTCCTGGAGTAAGCTGTTTTGTTCCAGATCGTGATAGTCGGGCATTCAACAGCTCCGCAGGTATTCCCCTCACAGGTAAAGATATTTTCTATTCAAATTTTTCACTTCTCTTTAATTAAAATTTTATCTTATTTCAATGCTGCACTGTTAAAAATATGTCCGTGAAGTTAGCACTCCGACCATGAAAAATCCAAACTTTTTTTGGTGAAATCGTTTGGTGGTCGTTTGGTGGTTGTTAGGTGGTAGTTTTCGACGTTTGGTGGTCAAAATTACAAAAACTACAGAATTTTCAAAGTTGGAGTGCTAACTTCACGCTGCACTCCACATGTTAATATTTTTCAAAATTTCTTTTTGTAATCGTTTGGTGGTCGTTTGGTGGTCGTTAGGTGGTAGTTTTCGACGTTTGGTGGTCAAAATTGTGGGAGATATCATTGTTCCAAAAAATCTTTTGTAGTATGCGCAGAAGATCTGCGCATGTGTATACTTGGCGCGCAATTTGAAAACAAAATTATATAAAACTATTCAGATCGTTTAATAGTCTATTAAATTACATTTATTTAATGCATCTTCAAATGCTTTACATTATTTAAAGGTAAATATCATCCTTCAATAGCTATCTTAAATTTGCGTCACATTTATTATATCAAAAACTAAGTTTCTTGATATTTTAAAATAATTATTTTGGAAGCACTTCATGATCGTTTGGTAATTGTCTGCAGGTAGTTTCTGACGTTAGGTTTTCATAATTGTGGCAGATATTAATTTTTCAGACAATTTGTCACATTGATGCACGGAAGTTGGTGCGCATACTAAACCGGCGCGAAATTTAAAAGACGGTAATACACAAAGTACAACTAAATACCTTGGGTAGCATATTTGCCTGAAGGGTGCCGATCGAAACTTTGGTTCTATTTTGTTATTGTAAGTATTTTTTAATAACACTAGTCGATCGATCTCTGTCTATTTGAAAATGAAGGTAAATGGACTGGTTTTGTTCAAGAATATTTATTATTATGGACTCAAAGTTGGCGAAACTAAATTACTCTTATGCCCTCAACTTTTCTTCTCAAATTTTTTCGTTGGCAAAATAGACTTGGAAAATAATACAGTTTTCGTACAGAAAATGAAGTTGATAGAAGTGTTAATTGTGTATAAATAATTTTTTGAACAACTAAATATTGCTCCGTAAAAAAGTATTATGTATGACACTTATTGTACATGTCTATATAAAAGGATATTAACCTATTTCCACGTTTAATTCTGCAATTGTTCCATAAATCTTTCCCATGGCTACGTGACAACTTATCATGATTTGTTTCATGACTCATGACTCAAAATTTCTATAACCTATGGGAGTTTCTCCAAAAAAAATTTCTCAGTGTAATAACTACATTTCAAACAAAGCAAATATTAGGTATTATTCTACGTCCTTAACATATTCCTCTGCATAGTATTTACTGACAAAGATAGAGTATATTTTAATATTGTAAGAAGTTTTAACTATGAAAACATTTAACATTTTAGTTATGAAAAGTTTTAAGTGTATAAAAGATTTTTATATGTTTATATATGTATCTAAAGTAATATATGTATTACTTTTTTACTGTAAATGAATATTTTTTCCAATTACAATTTGAGATTTCCGAATTTATTGATACTATTGATAATTATTATCAACTGATTATTGTCAAATTGGGTTTTTCTTCTCAGAATTACATTTTACAAATTTTGTATATATTATTGAAAAGCTTGAACGGTTCGGAAAATAATAGCTCCAACGAAAATAGTTTGCGAAATCGTATTACATAAGAATTCTTCCAAAAGTTGCAACAGAGGCACCTATGTATGAAGCATAGCAAACATATTTGAAATATGCATTAGGAGTTTCTGGACGAAAAGATTCATACAGCACATTTAAATATAATATTATACACATTTCTACTTATACTAAATTAGTGATACAATCCTCGTTTCTTTTAAACTGGCTATCAAGAGAAACATTACACATTTACAATAAGTTTTATACATAATACTTTTTTACGGAGCAATATTTAGTTGTTCAAAAAATTATTTATAAACAATTAACACTTCTATCAACTTCATTTTCTGTACGATAACTGTATTATTTTCCAAGTCTATTTTGCCAACGAAAAAATTTGAGAAGAAAAGTTGAGGGCATAAGAGTAATTTAGTTTCGCCAACTTTGAGTCCATAATAATAAATATTCTTGAACAAAACCAGTCCATTTACCTTCATTTTCAAATAGACAGAGATCGATCGACTAGTGTTATTAAAAAATACTTACAATAACAAAATAGAACCAAAGTTTCGATCGGCATCACTGTGACAAATTGTCTGAAAAATTAATATCTGCCACAATTATGAAAACCTAACGTCAGAAACTACCTCCAGACAATTACCAAACGATCATGAAGTGCTTCCAAAAATAATTATTTTAAAATATCAAGAAACTTAGTTTTTGATATAATAAATGTGACACAAATTTAAGATAGCTATTGAAGAATGATATTTACCTTTAAATAATGTAAAGCATTTGAAGATGCATTAAATAAATGTAATTTAATAGACTATTAAACGATCTGAATAGTTTTATATAATTTTGTTTTCAAATTGCGCGCCAAGTATACACATGCGCAGATCTTCTGCGCATACTACAAAAGATTTTTTGGAACAATGATATCTCCCACAATTTTGACCACCAAACGTCGAAAACTACCACCTAACGACCACCAAACGATTACAAAAAGAAATTTTGAAAAATATTAACATGTGGAGTGCAGCGTGAAGTTAGCACTCCAACTTTGAAAATTCTGTAGTTTTTGTAATTTTGACCACCAAACGTCGAAAACTACCACCTAACAACCACCAAACGACCACCAAACGATTTCACCAAAAAAAGTTTGGATTTTTCATGGTCGGAGTGCTAACTTCACGGACATGTTAAAAATCAAGCATAAATAAGAAAAATTTAATTACTTTTATAAATTTGTCCTTTTGGAACTAGAGGGGTTTTTTTCTGGTGCATTTTTATCGGAATCTAAACAGTATTCGTTTTTCCATAATTATGACGTTTTTAATGTTTCAGGTGTTGATGGACAGTATCATTTAGGTCTAAGGCGAATGAATACATGCACAACATACGTCAGCATGCGTCGGAAGATGAATGGTAGCCAAAAAGCCGTTCCCAGAAGTGGCAGTTTTCGAAACAACGATTCTTCGGAACCAACCTATCAACAAACTCATCGACACTTCCTGCATTTAAAATCTCAGCCCGAGGAACACATATAAAACTTACACAAAAAAAAAAATATGTGCAATTTTTCCACGTTTAACGAGGGGAGGATTATTACCCATGTCTAAATTAGTATATATAAACATACAATCACAATGTTTCATGTAGTGATTTTCGTAGTTGATTTTGTAAAATTACACTACAGTGTGATTTTACATATAACCTTAAAAGAAAAATCACTATGTAGAGCCCACGCTACTTCGTGGTAGAGCCTTGTATTTTTACTACGTTGGACATGAATAATAATCATTCTCACCATTCTCACGTTGAACGTAGAAAATTTGCACACATTTTTTTATCAGTGTACTGACATTTTCTATTCACTCTTGGCCCTCTTGACAAAGAAAATCTTACAACAAAAAATCTAACTAATCCAACTATGCGATTTGTTAGAAGAAGTGCCAACTAGAAAATCGTGATTATATATTTACTTGTAATCCTGAATAAAATAATAAAGATCCTAGTGAATATAGGGTGACCATAATTAATTTTCGAAAAGTAGGACCAAAAGGTTTGAAAAATGAGGACAAAGTAGGACAAACATTTATTTAAAAAAGAGGACAAAGTAGGACAGAAAACCCTATTGTAATATACGGCATCGTATGTGATGTCGTAAATATGACATCTTAAACGACATCGTAATTTGGGATATTATGCGATGTCATATAGGACGTAATTTACGATTTGATAATTTTTTTAATAAATATTTATTAAATAATATAATTAACTCTGTAATTGAGTGTTAAAATTTGGCAAAGAAGACCTTTTTCAAACGTTTTTAAAACGACCTATACAGCTGTACGGCCATCCAGCAGTTTGAATTCCTTCACAGGTAAATAGTGAAATAGGGAAGATAGTAAAGACACAAAGTAAGGGATAGAAAAAAGTACCATTTCTTATCAGAGAATAAAATTTAGTTCAAAACTTCAGGTACAAAGATTTACTTTATAGAAAATGTCTTCTTTGTCAAATTTTAAGACTCAATTACAGAGTTAATTATATTATATAATAAATATTTATTTAAAAAATTATCAAATCGTATATGACGTAAACGACATCGCATACTATCCCAAAATACGATGTCGTTTACGATGTCATTTACGATATCATTTAAGACGTCGAATATGATGTCGTATTTTACAATAGAGAAGTTTGAAAAAGAGTTTAAGATAGGACAAAAAAGTGACTATTTTATTAAATGTTATCAATGCTTAACGTCTTATATTTTTATTTTTGAACCCTGATGCATTTTAATTAATAATCTATTGAGTTGAAAGATTATTTTTAAGTTGTTGAGGCTTGCCAATTGACGAAGAAATCGTCAGATGGCATTGAATGATAAAATTTTGTACAAAAAAAGATGTAAAAGTTAATTAAAAAATAAAAATTTATCATTTTAAAAATCCGGAAAAAACCCGGACAAAGTGAAAAATCCTGTAGGACAATTCACACAAGCACTAAAATGAGGACATGTCCGGGGAAATCCGAACGGATGGTCACCCTAAGTGAATATAACAATGGTTTTCATATCGCCATCGCCTCTCTTTTAACTAGTCGCATAGTAAGATCGTCCATGGATTTCTTTCAATGTGCAGTTAATTATAAGTGTTTTTTATGATACTCAATTTGTAAATAAATACGGTATGTGATATGTAATGGTAGACAGAAAGAGATAACTGATAGGCGAGACAAATCGCTCATAAATGTGCACTAAAAAAAGAAAATAAATTCTGTAACTATTGCTCGTATTCGTGGCTACATAATATGTAAAAACATATATTATGTAAATAAACAAGACTAAGTGTGCTATTTACTTTTGAATTAAAGAGAGATTTTAAGTAAAAAGATCATTTATTTAGCAAAAAAATTTCACGTTACTCGGCGGATTTGTAGTGATAAAAAAACGATAAAAATTGTCATTAGAAATTCGCCAGTCATTAAAAAAATTTGTTCAATGAACGAGTTATTATTGGTTTCATTGATTGTAATTAATTTTGAAAAGTATTCTGGTTGACAGCAGCTATGTAAAGAGCTCGAGAAGAAGAATGAATGGCATCTCAAGGCTCTTAGAGATGTCATCAAAAACATGTTTTGTTTAGATACAAAACAAAAGTAATTGATAAAAATTGATAAAATTCACGTATTTTAAGATAAGCCAGACAAAATATATCACAGTGAAAGGCTAGTGTAGCTTCAGCTTTAATAATTAATCAATGAAGAATGTTATAAGCTTAGTTTAGAATTCTGTTCACGTTTAAGCCAGCGTTTCTCTGAAGTTAGAGAACACTCACTTGATTAAATGATGACCCTTTAATAGGAGTTCGATTAAAAAGTACTTCATGAAAGAGCACCAGCTTTAGTCCTTATATTTGATAGTCCTATTTACTGATCTTAGATTTTTTTACAATTTTTATTTACCAGGAAATACATTCTTGCAAAGTAAACAATATTTTAATTGCTAAGTACTTTTTTATTTTTCAGACTCTTGGCACAATGTACTGTGTTTAATTAAAACATATATAATAACTATGAAGAATCATTATAAGAGATAACTGATTTCGCGTTAAGTTTACCGGATTCTATAAGGCAATACAGCAAAACACAGGGAAGCACATTTAGTAACTTATGCAATATAGGTTAAACATTTAAAGATATTTCTTCATTACGTCTACCTTTAATAATATGTTGTGGATTCATTTTAACAGCTTGGCATATTTTTAAAAAATATTTTTAAAAATCCTAAACAATCTTCTGGGAAAAAGTTTGTTTAATTCCATCCTGACAGAATATTAATGCTTCGTTAATATTTTATAAATAGAAAAATATATCTTAATACTGTCTTTTACAATTTTGAAAAAATAGATTCGGAATATTGAAAAGTTGACATTTTATATACAATTCAAATTGACCTAAGGAGGTAGAATTATTTTTTTCTTTTCAGCATAAAAGAGTTGAAGTGGTCCAAGCAATGTGCCGAAAATATTTACAACGAATTTTGCAATCATATGATGCAACTTCATAAAATATAGCACCTGAAAATGATCGTTATGATACATAAATCAATTCCTCCATTGAATCCTACTACATATCTAAACACATTGAATGCAGAACTCGATCAAAAAATATACCACAATAACATTTGTTTAAGGTACTTTTGAAGTGCGTAACAAGAAATAAACTAAATCACAATGTGACTATATAATTACGAGATCTCTCTGAAATCATTGAATTAAATATTCTCTATCGAAATGATCTTCTCTATTGAAATATGACACTAATAAGAAGTTTCAGGGTCTTAACGTCCCTGTAAGCAATTAAACCACCTTTGTTCGGAAGTTCTAAATTCGAATAATTTACATCTAAGTCAATCAATTCAGGATTGTCTTTACAGTTTTGAAAATCTAAGATCCCACCACCAAGAGATCTTAAAATAGCTTGAGGACCACAAGTATCCCACCGATAAGTGGATCCTTTTGTCAAAATATAAGCATCAACTTGGCCAGTGGCAACACTCAAGATTTTATAACCAGCACCTGCAGCTTCCAATACAATAAAGCCATTTTCCTGAAGTTTTGCCTTTAAGTTTGCATTTTCGAAACGACTGATCAAAATTTTATTTGTTGGAGGTTCTTGATTGTTTTCAGGTAGTTTAATAGAACATTTCTTGATTCCATTGTTGACTAATCCCCAATAGCAAGACCCTTTCCACCTGTAAAGCATAAAATACTATTAAATTTCTATTTCACGCAGTACAGTGGCTTAAAAGGTAAGGTTTTTGAAAAATAGGGGAAAGTAAAAAAAGACAGTTTCTATAAAAAGAGGGTGCTGTTTAAGATGCAAAGTTTTATACAAGTAAAAAATTTTAATAAACGCGTCATATTCATAAAGTTAATTGAAAATTTGACATAAAATGTCCCTTAACACTTATCGGTGTTTCTCATCTATTATGCATTCAATCTTTTAACTAGAAGGAAATATTCCTCTCCTATTCATTTCGATATTTGAAAAATAATAGAGATTCTATTAACCTTTTATATTTCCGAGTTTATTTTTCAACCTTTTTTAATAATTATCAACACCTTCAGAATTTTCAGAATAAAATTCAGAGAACTTCATGGAAAAATGTCAAATTTGTCAACGTGTAAAATTTAGCAGATTAGAAATTGAAGGGTTTAAAGATTTAAAAATGAAAACTTTTCACATGTTCACGCTAAAAATTTCCTAATAGTTTTTGACGAAAAAGTTGTAAAGACTTTCCCGCAGTGTTTTATCTCAAACTTTTAAGGTGATTTTTAGCAAGACTTCTAAAAAGGAGAAGAAAAAAGTATACTGCAGTTCCTGTTATTTTAATACTTACAGATCATTTCGCTTTTCGTAGAATGGCTGGTTCACCACACCTATTACTGGCAAGCCAGTACTTTGTAGGTAAGCACCTATAAGCACAGTAACACAGTATAAGCCAGTCAAATGTATGCCTGAGTCTTCGTCTATCAATTCGGTTCCACAGATATAATCAGCGGTGTTATCTAAAAACGTTTTAATCAACAGTAATTGTATATTTCTATAAAAGTTTCAATAAAAGGATTATAAAATATTCTTACCAATTGGATCAACCCAAATGCTGAGATCTTCAATAGCAATTTCAAAATCAGTTGGGACATCTATAATATTAACGGGTACATCAGTTAAAATAACATCTCGATGAACTTCTGTTGATAATAGTTCAGCAGTTCTTGCATCATTATCTAACACCTTTGCCAATAATTCTGTTGTTTCTGCTAAAGTAGAGCAGATCTCCACGGTAATCGTTTCACCTAAAGTATTGCTGAATGTATTATTCTCTTCACCTTTTATCAGTTTTGCCAGTTCTGGAAACTATCCTTCAGTGTAAAAGTCAAGATTAAATTGTTTAGTTATATTTAAATTCAGCTAGAGCTATAGTCAAATATAGCTAAAAAGTGGTGAAAAACAAATAAGTTCTTATTAAGTAGGAACAAAATAAATGCTATAGCTATAACTCTCTGAATTTTCAAACCTTTATTTTATTAATTAATATTATTATTACCTCAACGCCGATGTCATGCCTAATTGTTTCTTGAATAAGAACATCTGCAAGTGTCTTAAAATCCTGAATGAATTTAGGATTTTTCTCCGAGCTTGTTTTTTCTTGAATGAGTAATGAAAAAAGAGCTTCATTTTGCCTGCAGGCTCTAGCAATATTTGCGGCCTTCTCCGAAACTTTTAAGAGCGATCTTATCAGTCTACTACCGTTCTTCATAATTTTAACGTGAATTGATAACCACTTGCAATGATACTAAATCAGGATATACTGTTTTTACTGTTAGTTAACGAAGCCCTTTAACCGATATTGCACAACAATATTATCACGGTATTGATTTTCTTCAACATATAACCTATACTTACATAAAATTCACATTTGTGCCTCTCTAATAACTTTAAGGTTATTTAATCACAGTTAAGTCACACCAGAATATTGAAAGTAATTTTTTAATAATTAATACTGTTTATTTTCACTCATGATGCCTACAGGTTTACGAGATTCTACACTCGTAAAGCATCGTAAAGTGATTGATGTGGCCGCTTTTTCTCCAGTTTTAGGAGGTATTCACAACTCGGGATAATAAATTTGACAGCAATCAGCTGATCCATGAAAATTTAAAATTCATTTGATTTGTTGTGTACAGAGAGTTCAAAGAAAGAATTGGTATAAAGTGGGAATTTGAAAGAATTTAGTTTTAAACGGATTTCAATAAAAGTGTGATTTGATAGCTGCTGGAAAAAACAAAAATTCTATTTCATCTCTGATGAGAAATGTATATAAATATACGTGATATTTGTGTATTTGAAGTTACGCTCGTAAAAGTTAGTGAATTAGACTTTAGTGTCGATAAGTCAGGTAAGTGGACATCCAAAATGTGTATGTAGGGATGTAGGGTATGTAGTCATTGGTAGTTAAGAGGGTTAAGTTAAGACTGTTAAGAGTTATGTCTGTGAAGTTAGCACTCCGACCATGAAAAATCCAAACTTTTTTTGGTGAAATCGTTTGGTGGTTGTTAGGTGGTAGTTTTCGACGTTTGGTGGTCAAAATTACAAAAACTACAGAATTTTCAAAGTTGGAGTGCTAACTTCACGCTGCACTCCACATGTTAATATTTTTCAAAATTTCTTTTTGTAATCGTTTGGTGGTCGTTTGGTGGTCGTTAGGTGGTAGTTTTCGACGTTTGGTGGTCAAAATTGTGGGAGATATAATTGTTCCAAAAAATCTTTTGTAGTATGCGCAGAATATCTGCGCATGTGTATACTTGGCGCGCAATTTGAAAACAAAGTTATATAAAACTATTCAGATCGTTTAATAATCTATTAAATTACATTTATTTAATGCATCTTCAAATGCTTTACATTATTTAAAGGTAAATATCATCCTTCAATAGCTATCTTAAATTTGCGTCACATTTATTATATCAAAAACTAAGTTTCTTGATATTTTAAAATAATTATTTTTGGAAGCACTTCATGATCGTTTGGTAATTGTCTGGAGGTAGTTTCTGACGTTAGGTTTTCATAATTGTGGCAGATATTAATTTTTCAGACAATTTGTCACATTGATGCACGGAAGTTGGTGCGCATACTAAACCGGCGCGAAATTTAAAAGACGGTAATACACAAAGTACAACTAAATACCTTGGGTAGCATATTTGCCTGAAGGGTGCCGATCGAAACTTTGGTTCTATTTTGTTATTGTAAGTATTTTTTAATAACACTAGTCGATCGATCTCTGTCTATTTGAAAATGAAGGTAAATGGACTGGTTTTGTTCAAGAATATTTATTATTATGGACTCAAAGTTGGCGAAACTAAATTACTCTTATGCCCTCAACTTTTCTTCTCAAATTTTTTCCTTGGCAAAATAGACTTGGAAAATAATACAGTTTTCGTACAGAAAATGAAGTTGATAGAAGTGTTAATTGTTTATAAATAATTTTTTGAACAACTAACTATTGCTCCGTAAAAAAGTATTATCTATGACACTTATTGTACATGTCTATATAAAAGGATATTAACCTATTTCCACGTTTAATTCTGCAATTGTTCCATAAATATTTCCCATGGCTACGTGAAAACTTATCATGATTTGTTTCATGACTCATGACTCAAAATTTCTATAACCTATGGGAGTTTCTCCAAAAAAAATTTCTCAGTGTAATAACTACATTTCAAACAAAGCAAATATTAGGTATTATTCTACGTCCTTAACATATTCCTCTGCATAGTATTTACTGACAAAGATAGAGTATATTTTAATATTGTAAGAAGTTTTAACTATGAAAACATTTAACATTTTAGTTATAAAAAGTTTTACGTGTATAAAAGATTTTTATATGTTTATGTATGTATCTAAAGTAATATATGTATTACTTTTTTACTGTAAATGAATATTTTTTCCAATTACAATTTGAGATTTCCTAATTTATTGATACTATTGATAATTATTATCAACTGATTATTGTCAAATCGGGTTTTTCTTCTCAGAATTACATTTTACAAATTTTGTATATATTATTGAAAAGCTTGAACGGTTCGGAAAATAATAGCTCCAACGAAAATAGTTTGCGAAATCGTATTACATAAGAATTCTTCCAAAAGTTGCAACAGAGGCACCTATGTATGAAGCATAGCAAACATATTTGAAATATGCATTAGGAGTTTCTGGACGAAAAGATTCATACAGCACATTTAAATATAATATTATACACATTTCTACTTATACTAAATTAGTGATACAATCCTCGTTTCTTTTAAACTGGCTATCAAGAGAAACATTACACATTTACAATAAGTGTTATACATAATACTTTTTTACGGAGCGATATATAGTTGTTCAAAAAATTATTTATAAACAATTAACACTTCTATCAACTTCATTTTCTGTACGATAACTGTATTATTTTCCAAGTCTATTTTGCCAACGAAAAAATTTGAGAAGAAAAGTTGAGGGCATAAGAGTAATTTAGTTTCGCCAACTTTGAGTCCATAATATTAAATATTCTCCTTGAACAAAACCAGTCCATTTACCTTCATTTTCAAATAGACAGAGATCGATCGACTAGTGTTATTAAAAAATACTTACAATAACAAAATAGAACCAAAGTTTCGATCGGCATCACTGTGACAAATTGTCTGAAAAATTAATATCTGCCACAATTATGAAAACCTAACGTCAGAAACTACCTGCAGACAATTACCAAACGATCATGAAGTGCTTCCAAAAATAATTATTTTAAAATATCAAGAAACTTAGTTTTTGATATAATAAATGTGACGCAAATTTAAGATAGCTATTGAAGGATGATATTTACCTTTAAATAATGTAAAGCATTTGAAGATGCATTAAATAAATGTAATTTAATAGATTATTAAACGATCTGAATAGTTTTATATAACTTTGTTTTCAAATTGCGCGCCAAGTATACACATGCGCAGATATTATGCGCATACTACAAAAGATTTTTTGGAACAATTATATCTCCCACAATTTTGACCACCAAACGTCGAAAACACCACCCACCTAACGACCACCAAACGACCACCAAACGATTACAAAAAGAAATTTTGAAAAATATTAACATGTGGAGTGCAGCGTGAAGTTAGCACTCCAACTTTGAAAATTCTGTAGTTTTTGTAATTTTGACCACCAAACGTCGAAAACTACCACCTAACAACCACTAAACGACCACCAAACGATTTCACCAAAAAAAGTTTGGATTTTTCATGGTCGGAGTGCTAACTTCACGGACATTTAAGAGTTAGCTTATAAGTTTTTTGGGTTTTTTGTGATGCTTTTTCGTCTGCTATATGTACAAATTATGAAAAAAATCGAAGTTTTTTAAATTGCAAGTAACCCTATCATACCTACAACAAATCTACAATTACGAACCAACTACAGTATAAAGCAAATTATTTAAGTTCACTTTTCAATGATTTGCAAATTCATAAAAGTGATTTAGCAAAGGTAAGAACTTAACCTCCAAGTATATGTTCGATATTTTATTCAATATCACCTACCTATATTCAATTTTTATACAAAAACATAACAATCGATTTAACATAAACAAAGTCCTAATGACCTAGAATGTAGTTTCTTTCAAAAATGATGTATAAATAAACATTATATTTTGAAAGCGAAAAAAATATTATACCGCTTTAATGATTAATTAATCTAATTAATTTTACTGTGTTTATTATTAAAGATCAATTATCAATATGACGGCAGTATTAGGAGGTGGTCTTTCAGGACTAAGTGCAGCCTTTTATGCTCTTGAAAATCCAAAGCTGGGTTCAGTAGTGGTGTTAGAAGCATCAAACCGATTAGGAGGTTGGATATCGACAAAAAAATCACCAAGTGGCGCGATTTTTGAGCAAGGGCCTAGAACTGTTAGACCTCAAGGACCAGCTGGTCAAAATACCTTACAATTGGTAGATGAAATGAAACTGTCCAATAAAATCCATCCTATCCCGATCACTCACCCTGCCGCAATCAGAAGACTCATCTACATGGATAAACAGTTGCACCCAATTCCTTTTAATCTCAAATCTTTTTTTATTCAAACTCCACCATTTAAAAGGCCTTTGTACAAAGTTGTGTGGAACGATGTAACAGCACCTTCAATTCAGAAAGACGACGAGAGTCTATACAGTTTCATAGAAAGACGACTAGGAGCAGACATAGCGGACTATATCATCAGCCCCATGATATGTGGAATTTGTGCTGGAGATGCAAAGCAGATTAGTGTGCACTTTTTAATGTCCTCTGTATTTGAAGCAGCACAAAAACATGGATCTATATTTAGAGGAATTTTAAAAGAAAATATAATTAACAATTTCTTAAAAAGTCCTCAGCTACATAAAACCAATCCGTCCGAAAATAAACATATGGGTTCTGCTGAACTTTCTCAGAAATCAAAATGGGCTGTATGGGGTTTAGAAGGAGGATTGGAGCAATTGCCACAAGCTTTAGCAAATAATTTGTTTTCTAAAAACGTACACATTCATCTTGGCACTGAATGCAAGGAGCTTACTTTTAAATCAGATTATATTGAAGTCAGAACAGGAGGAGATACGAAAAAATATAAGCGAGTAGTTTCGAGTCTTCCAGCGAAAGTTCTCGCTCCGTTAGTCGTTAATCAGCATCCTCAGTTGGCAGTTGAATTAGAGGCGATTCCATCAGTCACTGTGGCATTGGTTAATCTTGAATTTTCTGAAAAAGTTCTATCCGAAGAGGCTTTCGGATTTCTCGTACCACCCTGTGAAGAATTGCCCATTCTAGGAGTCATTTTTGATTCTTGTATTTTTCCTCAGAAATCTACAGTAAGTTTCGGTTTTCAAGCTCTAACTTTTCCTAAAAGTTTTCTATTTCGATTTATTTCCAACTCAAGAATTCTCTTATTAACATTTTTCATACAGAAGAGATTGATAATTTTGTTTAAAATGTGTATAAGATTTGGAAAAGTTTTTCGTATCTTGTATGCATTTTCAAACTTATTTAGATGGTGATAAGATGAAAATTAGAAATTTTGATTTGTTTCGCCACATGGCATAATTTTTGACATAAAACTATTTTTAACAAGTCAATTCCTTCAAGTTCATATTTCACTAGATAAAAATTCATTTATAATTTTTAAAAGGTTCTAACGGTCATGATGGGTGGAGCTTGGTATGATAAATACTTTGGACCAAATTCTACGGAAGAGCAAATATTATCAATTGCAGTTAATCAAGTGAAAACAATTCTGAACATTGAAGAGTCGCCTATCGCTCATAATGTCGCCATTTTAAAGGACTGCATTCCACAGTACATCGTGGGCCACAAACAACGAGTAAATCGCATCAATAATTATATATTGGAGCACAAACTTCCTATAGCTTTATGCGGCTCTTCTTATGAAGGTGTTGGAATAAACGACGTAATTATGTCAGCTAAAAAGGCTGTGTCTAATATTGCTAGTATCTAGCAATGTTAACTTATTTTTAATTTGATTGCAACTACAATCTACATGTTGCATTTAATGCAGTTATTCTTAATAAAGATAATATAGATTGATGCCGAGGTGAATTTGTTTTTACTTTAAACTATCCAAGCCCTTAGTGGAAAAAAAGAGTAAAACCAGAATATACAAAACGAAAATTACTTTATTAATTACATTTATACTTTTAACTTACTAGAAAAAACTTTTTGTACTTACAATACTCTTTAGTAAATATTTGACTCTGTTTTCTCAAATCTAACGGTTGTTTCGGTGAATATGAATATACGTTTTATTGATAAATTAAATACTTTAGAACATATCCCAGGAAGGATCAAGTTGTTCGTCGCTCATAAGTCGCCCGATCTTCCCTTAGAGGTAATTTCACCTTCTTGACGACGTTGTGGATGAAGTTACTCTGTCAGTAAAAAATTCAGTCTAAATTTTCTGGCTAATATCTTTTTAATTTAACGATAACTACATAATTAATTTAAACTGATAATTCGCAATTCAAACAGTAATTTATTTGTACTTCTCCCAGAATTTTCCCGAACATTTGAATCAAAGTTTGAGGCGAAAAACATGCAACTCTCAGCATGCTGAACTGTGAAAGGTGTTCTAAAAGTAATTATAAAATTAATTTTCTCAATTATGTAGGTCAGGAACAACTGACCATTGTTTTTTAAGATCTTCTGATGTCAATAACTGAGTTTTACACTGCATTGTCAATTTTAAAAGATCAGGCATTGCTGGGTTAAAACTCATATTACAATCGAAGAGCTGCATGAAAGGGTAGAAATAATGCATTTCTACATGCTATAACACTTAGCAATTTTATTTTATCACTGTATGCACAAGACTCAACCTTGGTTGACCCTCAAAAAAGGAACAAATCCAGGCTATGGGTACAATAAACACATAAATTTGAAATAAATCAATAACTCAATTTGATAAACTAAAACAAGGTTCTACTTCAGAACATTTCAAACAGTCTTTGAGTTCAAATTAAATCTTACGAAACAAAACACTTATAAATACTTTGAATATTTATGTATAACAGAATCAAGCTATCATATTAATCCATCACCTCATTTGTATTACTTTATACTATCACTCATAATTGAAAACATCTTTGTATAGTTAATTTATGTAAGATAATCATTGCACCCACTTAGATACTGTTAACTTTCATCATTGCTTAAATTTAGAAAAATTTTTAACTTAATTTTTTATATCTGGAATGGAGATAGTGCATTACAATAATAACAATGCATATACATACATTTTTTGTTCAAAAATCATAAAGACATTCAAATTTTTTCCATGCACAGAAGATTGCATGACAAACGCAACTAAAAGAGAAAAAATGTTGAGACCCAATGGTAAACGCACACTACATATTGAAAAGAAAATACCATAAAAACAAGCAGCGCTGATATAATTCAACTACTGAAAAACGCAATCTCTAAAGTGCAAGCATTGTTCGAGTTCTCTTTACTGATTGACAGTACCTGCATATTTAACTTCGTCAAAAGCTTTTCTGGCTTTCTTCAATTCTTCGTTCATCGTGAGTAAATCTTTTACTCTGGCATATTTACGTGCATCTTTTCTGACTGAAAAGTAATAGTTTTATGAGCAATGAATCAGCAAAAGTAAATTTAATCAAAATTAAAATTATTTAATTTAGGAATTCCTTTGTAAAAATTTGTATTAATAATAAAATATAATAAATAACAATAATGTGATAACTGTTATTTCACAAATAAATTTTCCATTGCTTCTTAAATTTTGAAAAAATACAAATTTTAGTAAGAAACTCCAGTTATAAGTTATAGAAAATTACAGAAAAATGTATAAAAAGTAAAAGTAAGTTACTGAATTCATATCAATTATAAAACTTGATATGAAAGCAAACCTTACTTTGATACGTAGATATCTAAATCTTTATGAATACTGCCACTCACCAAGAAAGACGATGTCTTCGACTTGAACCCTGCCAGTACGACCAATCTCCATTGCTCGATGTGTCATCTCCGTAATAAATTCTATTACGAGATCTTCCAAAAAATCTACGCTTTCTGTATAAGGGTTCTGATCATCACCAAAGCCGTACATCATGCAACGTAGTTCTTTCGAAAATAGACGTTTTCTTCCTCCGGGTAGAGTTCCTCCAATTGGAATTTCCGTCTCTTCATCTTCAAACTGTAAAAAAAATAAGAAACATAATAAACATTCAATAGCAAAGGAAACAATCTATGATGCAGAAAATTAACCCTAAAGTGTATGACTGGGTATTAGTGACCTAGTCATATACTTTAGGGTTAATGATATAACTCAATATGAAAATAAAATAAACTTAAAATTTATTTTCATTGTGTATTAGTATTTCAAACGATATTTCGAATTTGATGAATACTTGAATACTTTGCTTAATTATGTACAGATGTGGACTGAAACTTACGGTTGTATATCAATTTCTCTTAAACTTTAATCTAAAATAACGTAAAACAGCTTTTATTTATAAATTAATCTTAATTTTCTTATAATTTATTAAGTATTATGCATAGAATCATTGAAATACATGTCATTGTTGGTCATTACAAATACTGCAACGTTGCATGCATGTATACCGAGAAATTTCTACAAAATACTTTTCTCGGCCCTATGATTTTTTATTTTACTTGATTATAAAATTTCCGCTGTAAAATGAATAATAAACATAATTTTACCTAATAATTATTGCTAAACCTGCGCAAAATATATTCATGAAAGAATAGATTAAAGGTTATAATGCAGAAACATAACCTCAAAGGTAGATCACACAGAGTTTAATTGTACGTAAATTATATAGATTTTCGGAGATAGTCTGAGTAGAAAAAAACGATAAAAGCTTCCAGATAGGCCGAAACGATCGATTGAGGAAGGCAAAACCAGGTTTATACTTACTTGCTCGAATCCCTCTTCTGTGGTCATTATACCAGATCAACAAATGTCAAAGAAAGAGTTTCTTGCTCGAATCAAGATCGTACGACAGAATTAAACATGCAACTTGTGTAAAGTTCCACGTAATCAATTCCAGGTTGCGTGTTTCAGCGTGCTTAAAATGCTGCTTAAACTAAATTTCTGAAATTCGTGTACGAAAGGTACAGACGATAACAAGTGAAATCAGCTGATCAGCTTTACTTGGATTAGATGGCCTTGCAAATGTTGATATGCATCGCGGATCGCGCGCACGCTCAAATTTCGTTGAAAGCTATCCCGTAAAACCGTTACTACTCACAAACAGCTCACCATTTTACCAGTAACTTCTTTGTGATTCATAATTAATTTCGGAAACATTGATTCAGAATTTCGAATCTGGGAATTAAGAGTGAAAAAGAATTTTTCCTTTAATAAAAATAACCTCAAATAACGTTACACCACCGTTGAGTGACCACTGCGCATCAACACACTATGCCTATCCTATCCTGAAGGTCGGTTTCATTCGTTCCAATAAAAAGAATCGATTATCTACCTGGCCACAATGAACACCTGGCGGAACCGTCAACCTGAAAATACACATTTTTTTTACTTACATTTTGTATCGATTTCTTAAGTAAAACCAAGTAAGTCTCGAAGAGAAAGCATGAAATGCGTAAGCTGACAGTGAAAAATAAGTAAGTATTTTTCTTTTTTGTGGAATAGATTTTAATATTCTTGCGGCGTAATTACCATAATCACGTCGCCGAAAAATTGGAATTATACATACATATATGTTTTTTTATTCTTTATTATTGTTTATTGTTGTTTCTCCATAAAGTTAAATTGCATTATCCAGATGTTTACATCATACTTAACAAATCTTTTTAAAATTAATTTAAATAGTTTCTAGTTTAAATTCTTTCCAATATCAGAAAACTTTTATTTTATTTGGTTTTGAATTTTTAAATTAAGCTTTCAAAGTCTTTCGTATTCTATTTTGGATTACAATATTTTCAGTTCTCAAAAGGAGAAAGTTAAATTACCACAACACGTGCTGCGAAAGACTCTAACTGAAAATAGCGAAGACAGTCGAAAAATTCTGTCACCAATTTCTCGAAAACATTCTGCATTTACAATTCGCAATGAATCTGAAAGTTGGGATCGTCAAAGTGGGACAACGACCGTTTCATGGTCAGAAGATATGGAAGAAGTGGCTACAAGAAAAGTCATTGAACAATGGGAAGCAGTGGAAAGAACTGTATATGATGAAAACAATCAGCTTCCTCTAGGTCCTGTTTTTGACGAGTGCTTACAATGGCAAAATCAATTACCACATTTGAGATTAGTAGGGGAAAATCCGGGAGTAAAATTATCTGAATTGACAATCAAGCCAAATTCTAGTTTAAAGAGGAAACAACAGCATTTCGATACTCGAGAGAACGACGATTTAATTATAGATAATAATTTTGTACTAGGTGTAAGTTTAAATCCATAATTTGTATTGAAAATTTTCTCTGAAGTTATTAAATCAATATATCAATAAATTGAGATTAATTACCTTTTATAGGAATCGGATTATTCCACTCCCGAGAGTCATAAACGAGCACGAGAAGATGTCATCGACGAACTTGTGGAATACGTGAATTCTACTCTGGCTGTTCGGGAAGACCTAGAAGAGGAAAATTCTTTAAGTCGCGATCTAGAGGAATTCTTGACAATAACTCCCGCCCCAACTAATAATTTTCGTAGCACCGCAAGTTCAAACAGACCTATTTCTAAGGATGATGATTTTCAGGAATATAATTCAGATCGTAAAAAAATGTCCTCAAAAAGCAAAATGGAAACCAACATGAAAGATAATGAAAAATCTTTCTGGTAAGATGAAAAATGAAAACATATTTAAATGATTCACAATATAGACCTTTTTTGAAATTAGTTTTGAAATTTTGTTATTTTAGGAAGAAAAATGCTGCAATTTCTGCAAGGTATCAAGGAGGCGTAACAGACTGCATGAATCAGATTGTTGAACAAGAGAGACTTTATACACCTCAGCAAGGCAGAAACAAATCAGGGATGGTTTTCAACGAAAAGGTTGTCGTTAGTCCAGTTCCGTTCATTCGTACAACAAGGGAAAGCTTTTCCACGCTAAAAACTGCCCCTATTCAAATTTTAGGACAATCAACTAATACTTCTTGGAGTAGAGGTAAATGTAAATTTATTTCATTTTTGAAGAAAAGTTTAATTTTTAATTTTTTCAGGAATGAGGAGACATATTAATCCTGGTCAGAAGGTGGATTCAGCAAGAAAAACAATGCTGATGCGAATGCCTCAGGTACATTCGGCTTGGCAGCCTCCAGTCTGTCCCACAATTTGGCCAAAAAACGTAAGACTCGCTCCAATTGATAGTTCCAGACTGCCTAGTAGTAAACACAGGTACATTGCAAACTAAAAAATGTATTTCTTTTCCAAAAATAATATGATACCTGTATTAAATAATTAAACAATACTTAGGACAACTTCAGCTGCCATGCCACAACGAACTCGAGCCTCATTGAGTCCAATTTCACATATAGCATTACCAACATCTACTAAAAATTTGAACAGCAATCAAAAAGATTTTTTGGAAATACATGGTACACACATCGTCGGTCAATCTCCAAAAGCAGATGTCTTCAAATCTGATTCGAATCAACTTACGAGGATAAAAAACAACGGTAGAAAAAAAGCTCGACATAAGGTAGAAAATCCATGATTTCATGTTTATTTGTATGAACGTTCTAATTAATTGTGATAATCATAACAATCAATAATGTTAAATCTTAATCCGAGGGGACCACAGTGCGTATGAAACACAATAATTATTGAATGGATTTCTATACAAGAATCAATCTACCTCACATCACGCGTCGATATACACCGAAAGAATCATAAATCGAAACGATATATTTTTGTAGCAATCGTTAGTATTTATTGTAAATACAATAGGAATATCTGTGTACAGATCCTCTATAATTTTTAAATATAAATAGATGGTTTTTCTTGAAGCTTTAAAATTCTCTTATTATTCAATCTTAATGTTTTCTATTTTTTTCTATTATATTCTATTTTATTCTATTTTATATTCTATTCTTATATCATATTTTTAATATTCAAATCCTGTATATTTCGTACTTGGAGCTGCTCAAAGCGCACGCGCATCTCTTAGCGCGCGAACTCTGTAAAAGCAACAAAATCTGGAAGAGTGAATCTGTCTGAAAGCTCTTGAAGCTTTCAGTTGAGGTTGCGCGAGCGTGAGAACTGAACGCTTTTACAAGCTTTAAACGAAAAAATATTATTTTGCTACTTTTTACCGCATGAATGGTTATATGCAAATTTAAGTTGCACTCTCAGTGATGTGAATTAGAGATTTGATTTGTCATTAGAAATCTCTGCACTTTTGAAAATTAATTACAAATTTTTTAAGTTATAAAGAGCGAATGAAAATCAAATTATTTTATTTTTTGAGATATATCAGTTATAATAATAATAATAATAATTTTTAATAAAGAGATTGAAAAATGAGAATATGTTTATAATTTTGAAAAGCTACTTCCATTGTAAGAGGAAATATTTTACTGACTGAAAAATTCCCACGAAGATGCTAATATTAAGTTTTATTTAAACTCTGTTTCGCGGTCATATAGCTTACATTTATGTTTGTAACTTTAACATTCATTTTACTTATATCAGTGCACTTTGTGACTATAAAACTGAACGTAGTTTAATGCTGCTTGAGTGATCAGCGGTCACCTCTGTTTTATCGATTTTCTATACTCAACCATTCAACGTAATTATAATGGTGAGCCACATGAATGATTTTGGCGCGACGAAGAAATCAGCTGGATTGCCTGAATATATCAGACCTGTCGAGGATCATCTAACAATTTTCATCCGGATTATTGGGATTTGTACTGCCATCGGTCAGTACATTTTGATTTATTTTCCCTCCAGAAAATTAATCATATTACTATTATTAAATAATAATTATTATAAAATATTACTGCTTTTATTAAATAGAAATTGTCAAAAAAAAAGTCTAAATAAATTTTAAATTAGTGTTCAGAGCAAAATTAACTACCATAGACTTGAAAACAGTTAAGATTAATCAAAACATTAATTCGATTTACTAGTAATTGTTTACAAAAATTCTGATACTTATTCGAATTTTAATCAGACGCTGTGTCCAAATTACTTTGCCTCTTTAATTTTTCTTGAAAACTTCCAAATTAGAGGAAAGGTTTTAAATTGAGAAAAAGTTTTCGAATTAAGCGGAAGCACATCGTGAAAAGTCTTTTGCTGAAATATTTTAAAACTATTTTACGTACTTCAAGAGTGAAACTTATTTAGGAAAGGGAAGCCTTTATAGTTATAGTCCTGATAAATCTCTCTTTTCAGAGGTAAAATTGAAAATGGAAATTCCTTTAAACGTTAGTTTTATGAGACATCTAGTCTTCCATTTATGATGGTTTTAATTTTACAATAATTTTATTTTAAAGCATATTTAAAATCTTGATTTATTCTTAAAGTTTTTAATCAATGTGGATATATATAGATATTTATATCCTCTAGCACTTTACTATGAAAGTCAGAAAAGTCTCAAACGCGAAGAAACACTCAAACTAGATGAACATTTCTCTGGTAATAAAGACTCAATGAGTTTCTTTTTATAGTTATATTATTTCCCTTTTCCATGTGTATAAACTTTTATTATCTTGTGTGCGACCAAAGGAGAAGTGTAAAATATTTATAAATGTATATAAACTTGCAAAAATAAACAAATACAGTAAAAAAAATACAGTAGAAAATATATAGAAAGGGTATAGAAATAAAAATTGTCAATGAATACCTGGTAGTTCAATAACATAAAATAAGAAATAATAGATTTTTGTACTAAGGCATTTATATATGTATATATGAATATATAAATTTGATGTCTCACTCGAGTACATTTAATAAATTTACCACAACTGTGCATATATAGTCGAATTTATGAATACGTGCTTAGTGGGAATAATTAGATGAGAAATATTCAAAGCACATACCTCGTACAATATTATACATATGCACTGCATAACAACTATGATTGTTACAATTTGATCGGTCACAGAAAGTAATTGACTGGCTGTTGATTATACAATAGACATAAATGAGAGATACTTTTGTAAAAGGTAAAATTTTCCTATTTTATTTACTTTAAAATATAAATAGAAAATTAGCAAGTACAAATTATTTAAATGAAAAACAAATTTATTAATTATTAGTGAAATTAATGATTTAGGTCATAAGAATATTTTCAAAATGGAGATTAACTTTTTTCTATTTTCACAGGATAGAATTTAATACCCTTCAATCCTGAACAGTAAAATTATAAATCGGTTAGAAATTAAAGGCTCCGCGGAGAAAAATGGATATCATAAGAACATGAACGATTTCTTAAAAATAAGAGTGTTTACTTAAAGAAAAACAATTTCCTGGTTTCTCCATGTCCTGAGGGCTTTTAAGATAGTGTCGTGCCAAAAATGAGGTCTCTGGAAAAAAAGTTTTTCTATGATTATAAGACTTGAAATGATATCATCAGTCGTGTCTTATGAAAGAGAAAACAATTTAAAACTTATGAAAAATAAAGCCAGGATTTATGAACATTCAGCATTGTTTAAAAATTGGTAAGAAGCGATAGTAAGGAAAAATTCTATATAAAAAAAAATTATCAAAAGTATTATTTTTTGTAAGTTTCAGTTTTTTTTCACATAAAATAATATTTTTATGTGCCTCCGGCGCGCAAACTCGTTTTTTCGCTATAGTTGAGAGTAGCGCAATGTTGTGTATTGCACTACAGAGGAATGAAATGTAAAAATTGAACTGCGCATGCGCCTGTAGCCATACAGCGGAGCACAATTTTTTTCTTATTCTTCTTCGTACAGCGTTAGCACCCTACTGACAAAGCCTTGTACATTTGAACTGCGCATGCGTCTATTAAAATCCATTACTACTACACAAGATCGATAAAATCAAAATGGCCGGGACTAGTCGCGAAATATCAAGTGTAATGACTAGCGCCGCAAACAACTACAATACTAGATTAGATTCGAGTGTACGCATAAAAATTCGTATACGCACCGAAGTCACATAAAATAGAATACGTGCCAATGCACACAATTCGGGAAATTACGAGACTCGCGACAATGCTCGCAGGACTGATCGCGCCTCGACTACGCCTTGGCTTCGACCTGCTGCGAGAATTGTCGCTCGTCGCGCAATAACCCTAATTGTGCGCCTAGGCACGTAATATACCATTATGTGCCTCCGGCGCGTAAACTCGTTTTTACGCTACAGTTGAGAGTAGCTTAATGTTGTGTATTACGATACAGAAGAATGTAATGTAAAAATCAGTGTTCGCAGAACGTAGACATAAACGGCCCCCACTATAGATGCTTCGATCTCATTGTGTCTTCCTCATTCAACCAACCTATGGCAGTGGAGCGAGGAAGAAGCCATGAGCTGGTAGGGTCCATGGTGGGGGCCGTTGACGTCCACGTTCTGCGAACACTGGTAAAAACTGAACTGCGCATGCGCCTATTACGATACAGCGGAGCGTAATCTTCTTATTCGTCTGCGACCTTTTCAGATTGGATTCGAGTGTACGCATAAAAACTCATATATGCGCCGAAGTCAGATAAAATAGAATATGTGCCAATGTACACTATTCGGGTAATTACGAGACTCGCTTAAAATGCTCGCAGGACTGATCGCGCCTCGGCTTCGTCTTAGCGTTGTCTCAGCTTTGCCTCAGCTACGCCTTGACTACGCCTTGGCTTCGATCTCCTGCGAGCATTGTCGCTCGTCGCGTAATAACCCTCATTATGCGCCTAGGTACGTTATATACTATTCCTTTCATAAGACACGACTGATGATATCATTTCAAGTCTTGCGGGTATGTAATAGTTAGCAAATTAGATGGATTTTAGGTTTGTACATTTTGAAAACAAAACTTTATGTATTTTGGGTGTACTATAAACATCTAGAAACTGAACCAAGTTGTTCACATGAACTTACTACTTTTCTCAAGTATCACACCCCTAGAAAACATTTTCTTTAATTCAAACAAAATTTCTTTGAATTAAACAAATTTGTGCATTGCTATACGGTCAAAGAAAAGTTTCTTGGATTTAAAAAAATTTCTTGATTTTTTTTTCTTCAAATTAGAGAAATAAATGTCTGTGCAGTCGCATAGTACATGTGTAATGTGATTGACAGAAATATTTTCTTTAATTTAAAAAAAAATCGTCATCGTTCAAAAATAATAAAAGTGAATAAATTATTTCTTAAATTTTTAGCAGTACAGTAGTATTTTAATCAAAAATATATATTTTTAAATCAAATAAATAATATAAAAATAGTATATTGTGCAACTAGGGAAAAAAAGTTTATCTTGCGAGTGTGAAGTTTAATGCCCGAGTAAAGCGAGTGTAACAACCACACGAGTAAAATTAATGTTTTTCCCGTGTTGCACACTATTTTTTTCTATTAGGAAGTATGGGAAGTACGGGACAATAAAATCCACTTTATGACCCGCTATTAGAAAAAAATAATTTCTTTCATTTAAAAAAGGCTAAAAACGTGATTTCTTAAAATAAAATAAATTTATATTTGTTCTAAAGGTTTTTTACTTCGAATTGAAGAAATGAAGTTGAAAAAACAATTTCTTAAATTTAAATTAACCTTTTTTCTGGGTGCATGCCCTTAAAATCATAGAAAAACTTTTTTTTCCAGAGACCTGTTTTTTGACTTGCCAACTACCTTAAGCCCATGGATCAACCAGATCACGTGACCAAATTCCTGTAAAAGTTCATGTAAGATAGCTTTTTTATTTCACAAAATATTTGCTTGAAAATTTGGAAAATACATCAAAAGACGGTAAAGAACGCCTGTCGACTTCATTTGAGTGAAAATTTTGCAAAAACTTCTACAGCTAACTGTAATAATCGATAAGCTTTCAAAATTTTCAAAAAAGGACACTGAGAAAACAGTTTATTTGATACACGGTCAAAGAAAAAATTTCTTTGAATTAAAGATAGTTTTGTTAATTCAAAAAAAATGTTCTTCAATCAACAAAACTTTCTTCAATTCAGAGAAATTTTTTCTTTGACTTTATATGAAAGAAATGTTTCTTTAATTCAAAGAAACTATTTTTTAATTAACAGACTTGCTTTATTGTCTTTCATTACGTTTCCGAATTTTTTAAAAAGATCTTTTGTAAATTAGGAAAGTTATCTTACTTTAACGAATTAACGTATATAATTTAGTCACGTGGTCTGATTGATCCATGGTCTCCCTAGCAGCCATGGTTTAGCGAACGGTCAGCGAATACACTGACCATTCACTGACGGTGGAAAAAACATTTGAGTCATTGCAATTACGATCCTGCGATCAAATTTGAATTAGAAGGTGTACGAATAAATACAATAATTCTATTTTTCAGTGCTAAAAACTAAAAAAACATCATATACCTGTCATTGAAGGCACTCAGTGGTTCACCATTTGTGGAACTTCTCCACCGTCAAGATTGGCTATTGGTAGAAGTGAAATAAAAAGTAGTTGTAGTTTTCTGTTTTTTATCCCTGAAAAATAAAATTATTGTATTCATTCCAACACTTTCTAATTCAAATTTGATCGCAGAATCATAATTGCAGACTTAAATTTTCATCTTTTCTCTTCTTATTCATAATATTGCAAGGTTAGTAAATGGTCAGTAAATGGACAGTGTATTTGCTGACCGTTCACTAAACCGGGTTCGCTTGAGCTTAAATAGTATGAGTTTTGTATTTATAGCGTTGTAACATATGTATCTATTGTGGATTTTTAAAATTAAAATGTGAAAATTGTAGTTAGTTGAATGTATAATACTTAAGGCAGAAAAGCCCTCTTTGAAAGAATTGGTGGAGTCGTCGCCTTATTTGCAAAGTCTGGAAAGCGCCCTTCTGAGTCGAATGACAATGCACGATTTGGTTGGATAAATGCGGGAAAAGAGGTCGGTAGTAAGCTAGTTTATGGGAGAAAATAGGTCGAAGTAGTGTTAGGATATACGAAGATGCTACGAAAAGAACACGAACAAGAGAGTAAGTGGATATATAAATCGCTAGAAAACGTTTCTCCCCCCTCGAAGCTTTTGCAACCCAGGAACGTTACACCACAATGTCGTTATACAAGACTGAATAATGCAAAACGTGATGTTTTACGAGGTCAAAGACATTTGTATGACTTGAATGCTTGAAAAAATACACACGCCTATAATATTCTTGAAAAGTTGCATCTCATAAAACCTATTAATTGAGAAGAAGTCAATCTGTGATTTTTTAACGACTGTGCTTACAAGAAGATTTGATTTACCTCTTTTATAATTTTTATTCAATTTTATCGACTCTATTATAGCATTTTTAGTTAGAACGAATGATTCGTAGTGAATTTGAGATTAATCTAACATCAGACAAAAAGACCCAGTAAAAGTAAATTGCCACCATAAATTTGTGCTGGGATACGAAAGCTAAACTAACACAAATACAGAAGATAATTTATAATTTGGTATATAATTACTGTTTGATTCGATATCAAGTTTCAACAGGAGCAATGACATATAGTGGAGAAATTCAAGAGCTGTTAAAAATAACACAAATAAATTTTTAAGGCGTGGATTAATAAATTAGACCACGTGACTAAATTATACATTTATTCGTTCATGTAAGATAACTTTTTTAATGTACAAAGTATCTTTTTAAAAATTTGGAGAACGCAACAAAAGACAATAAAGCACGTCTGTTAACTTCATTTTAGTAAAAATTTTGAAAAAAATTCGAAAATTTTTCGACAATTACAGTTAACTGTAAAATTTTTTGCAAAATGTTCACTTAAACGAAGTTGACAGACGTTCTTCATCGTCTTCTGTTGTATTTCCCAAATTTCCAGGAAGATATTTTGTAAAATAAAAAAGACAAAAATTTGGTCAAGTGATCTGGTTGATCCATGGCCTTAAAACAACATTTTTATGGGAGGCTTTAATACTGAAGTTCAATCATTCAATTAATAAAAATAAATAATTTTATTTTCAAGAAAAGTAATTTGTTTGGATTACATGTATAAAAAAATTCTACCTGCTTGATGCGGATGAGAGATTGCATACTACTGTGGGCAAAAACTAAGGTGAATTTTTAATTTAAACTTCGCAGGCTAACTGATTCGGGCAAGCACTTTTATTTTTATGTTGGTCCTACTGTTACTGACATCTGTGCCAAATTTCATGTCAATGTCATCATTTGTTACATAGTTAGTTACCTTTGTGTTTTCTAAACGACTAAAAGTGATTTTTTCAATTTTTACAATGTCTGAATTTGTTGAGCAAAGAAGTGCCTTTAAATTTTGTTTGCGGAATGAAATTTAAGTTGCGGAAACGTTCAGAATGTTGCAGAAGGCCTTCGGTGATTTGAGCATATCGCAGAAAAATGTTTATAAGTGGTACAAAGACTTCAAAGAAGGCAGAGAACGTGTTAATGACTTGGAACGCCCTGGATGACCATCAACATCAACTGACGAGCAACACGTCAATCAAATCAAAAAATTAGTGCACAAAAATCGTCGATTGACAATTAGAAACCTTGCTGACACTATTGGCATTTCAAGAGGATCACTCAACACCGTTTCAAAAGATATTTTGGGCAGACAACTCGTGGTTTTTGCATCACGATAATGCGCCGTCTCACACTGCACTCGTTCTTCGTGACCATTTCGCCAAAAACTCAACGCAAATCGTTCCACAACCACCATATTCGCCTGATTTGGCTCCGTGTGACTTCTGGCTATTTCCCAAACTCAAAAGACCACTCCGAGGACACCGTTTTGACACGATTCAAGAGATACAAGCCGAATCGAAGAAGGCTTTGAAGGCAATTATAATTATAACAAATATTATAACAAAATTCACTTTAGTTTTTGCCCACAGTAGTATGCAGATTGGCTGACCGCAATTGACGAGAACTACTTTGAAACATGAAACATATGTATACTCGATGTTAAGGAGGTTTGACCGTGGCTAACAATAAGAAGCCCTTGGAAAACTTAATTAATTACCTCTTTAAAAATGGTTTGATCTTTTATTTAATTAATATTCTAAGAGATAAATGTTGTATTTATCAGGAAAAAGATTAAAAATATAAAAATGTCTTTTTCCAAGTTTACTCTTTGAAAATGATCGAATTTCAAGAAATAATGGCTCATTTTCTACTTTAAGTATTTTTGAAAAACTCTATCATCTTAGATTTTTAAATTAATCACTCATTTTCTAATTGCTAATCAGGAATGCTGAAAAATTAAATAAGTTTTATAAACAAACAGCTGAGAGATTAATTCGAAAAGTTGAGACGGCAGAGTCTTTAAAAATGGTTGAAAAAAGAATATGAGCCATCATTCCTTAAAATCCGATCATTTTTAAAGAGTAAACTTGGAAAAAACTGCAATGAACTTTGACCTACAGTAATTGTTACTAAAAAATACATTTTGTATATTTTTAACATTTTTCCGATGAAATGAACATTTTTCTTTCACAATATGTGTTAAATAACAGATCAAGCAATTTTTAAAGTGGTAATTAATTAAGTTTTCCTAGCTTTGCGGTCGAGCGCTTTTTCAAGTGCGCTTCTCGCTGGGTCGAAAATAATTTTGTTGAAAAATTATACAATTAGTGAAATAAACGGGTGAATATTATTTCACAGGAATTTTTCAAGTAAACGAGTTGCCAGTGCTGAATAAATTTCAACAGACGATTCCATTCTGAACTTTGTGAACAATAAGTTTGTTACATTTCACAACTCCATAGCGTCGTTACACTCTTCTCTGCGTTCACTTGCTTCCTATCTCCTGCTATTCATTATCTTGAATTCATGCTGCAAATCCACCAGACCAAAAATTCCAAGAATGTAATAAAAAATTATAATTTTTTATGGAAAAAATGATAAAAAGTTATTGACAAATTTCAATAAGATATAATAATATTTGTCTAGAGAGTCGATAGTTTTAAAGATATGCTATAGTCATATAAAGTTTAGATCAATGCGAGCAATACCCCTTGAGGATTATAGTTTGCACATTTCTATCCACTATATGTACAGAGTAGATGCACTTATTCAAAGTCTACCCTTTCCTATCTGCCCCCATCGCGTATTGCTATACTGATATCTATATATAGATGATATATCATCAGAAACTACATACAGATAGTTTCGCTATCGTTTAAGGGGTTTCATCATCTTTGCATTTTCAAAAAATAATTCTTTTTTTATTGCATAGAAAGGTCCCTTAGGGTCCTAAGAATGATGTCCAATATAGGATGGATGTTTGGAGCAGGCATATCAGATTAGAGGTATATCAAAATTATAGTAATTTTTTACGTTATTAAAACTTTAAACGCGTTTTTCTCGAAACTGACTTTTTCGAATCGGCAAGACACGCCATTTCAACAATTTTTAACCGATTGAATTTAATTATCTAGTGGAGTACCTACAGTTTTTAAAATTGATTGGCAATTCTTTATTCGTTTAACAAATTAAGGTCACTTTTTTGGGCGAAAATCGAGTATTACATTCAAATGCTCACCATTTTTGCAAAAATCAATATTTTATTATAATCTTGTGTAGTTCACTGAGCAAAATTATAAAAATTAGGCAAAAATTTGTTTTTTTTGTTCCAGGTACTAATTTCAATTTTTAGAATTTTTTGCCGCGGACAACATCCGAAATTTTTTTTTTTTTTTTTTGGATACGGCAATACTCAGCCAAAATTTTGTATTTCTTAACAAAAATATTTTTTTTATAAAGTAAATATATTAGTTAATAAACTCTATACATTTTAATTGCTTTACGCTTTGTCATCTGCCTGAAAATAAATCATAACAATGACACTATTTTTGGAGACTCAAAGGTGATGAAACCGCTTAAAAATGTTACATCACAGATTATGGATGGAGTCAAATCCAATTTGACAGTAGAGTTTATTCCAATATTATTTTAGAAATATTGTAATGTTTATTCTGTTAACTTTTCAATTAAAAGTAAAGCTTTCTTTGGCTTAAATTTTCAATTACATTTTATTAAGTTTTCAAATTTAAACTTTATCTACTTCTGAATATTTCAATTTATAAGGCAAGAATCAATTTTAATCAATTTGATAAAATGTAAATTTAGAGTAAGTTATGAATTTTTTCAAAATTTAGTTTTCCAGAGTTACTGCAGACAACTTGATACTGATGATTTTACCAAACTCTTAAAACCGCCGAGAATTCAACTCGCTAATCCAGAACCATTTCGCTCTCATAAACACGGTCCTATTTATGGACACCATTGTGCTGGATTTTCACTTTAAAAAATGCAGAGATACCAGTACTATAAAAAGCCAAAGTTCTTAGCGACCTCTTTTTTATTCGAGGCAGAAAGTGTATGAATTTTATCTTGTGTACTCTATGCCCTTAAGGTAGTTGATCCCCGAAAATTAGACCTCAGGCAAAAATAGATAATTTTGCTTTCAAGAATAGCAATATTATTATTTAAGGGCTATTTTGGAAGAGAAAAGATTATTTTCCATGAAAAAAATTTGAAATACAAAAAAATAATTTTATTAATAAATTTTATTTTTGCCCCAACTTTTTTTCTTATTGCTTCTTACCATATTTTACAAAATTATGCGATTTTGATAAATTGCAAATCACTTTTTTAAGAAAAAGATTCCCTACAACTTAACCATTTCCAATTTTCGAAAATGAATAAATTATTATCAAATTCAGCAATTTTTTTATAACAATTTCGGTTTGGAAAATTTTTTTTAATGTTTTCAGCCATTAAAGAATTTATTTTTAAAAATCAGAAACGGTGAAGTTGTGGGAAATCTTTTCTCTGAAAAAATGATTCATGATTTATTAGAACCGCATAATTTTTTAAAATTTGGTAAGAAGCAATAAGAAAAAAAGTTGGGGCAAAAATAAAATTTATTAATAAAATTATTTTTCTATATTTCAAATTTTTTTCATGGAAATTAATCTTTTCTCTTCCAAAATAGCCCTTAAATAATAATATTGCTATTCTTGAAAGCAAAATTACCTATTATTGCCTGAGGTCTAATTTTCGTGGATGAAAACTACCTTAAGGAAGAGGTGCTTTGATGAGTATTGGATCTAATATTTTTCTCGATTTGAGATATAAATAAGTATTTAATTTTGGAAAAGAGTATTGGGTCAAACATATTCATGCTATTTTTTAAATCCGAATTTAGAAGAAATGTACAAACTAAAATCAAATTTCTATAATTTGCTTGTATCAAATGGTAACCTAATGAACAAATAGAAATTTAACTTCTACTGTATTATAATTAATGCAAAAATTTACAGACATGAAAGCTTTTTAACTAAATGAAACTCTGCTAAATTCATTTTTCATCCTGATAAATCAAAAAACTTCTTCCAAATGAGAAAAATTGTGTGAAATCAGAAAAAACTCATCTACAGCGGAAATGTGCTAAACTTTTTTGGGAGAGAAACAAAATGTAAGACAGTAATTTATTGCTTTATGCATCAAGGCACTTTGTTAATCCAAATTAATAACTTTACAGCGGCATAGCAAAAGATTATAAAAAGATTCAAAAACTATTTTTAAAATAAAATCAATCGTAAATTGAAGATTCCTTCTTAAAAGTATGTCTAGAAATATTTTTAAAAATAGGAAATAATTATTTCAGATAAAACTGCCAATGTGAATTCAATATATGTATATTAAATGAACGTCCTTCGAAGATAGAAACTATAGAAAGTGTCCAGAGAACTCAATTAGAAGTGTACGAACGTGTTTCATTAGCATATAAATGAGCAAACTATTCTAGTCATCAAATTTGGAGCTGCCATTTACATAATGATTATAATCGTTACATTTTTTGACAAGTAATATATTCAGCTAAAAGATCTGATTTATATCTTTCATAGATTCTTTTCAACAATTTGATTGACACGGATCTTGTTTTAAATAAAAGGTTATTTAATTATCTATTAGAGTACCTACGATTTTTAAGATTGGTTGATAATTGTTTATTTGGTTAACAAATTAAGGTCGCTTTTTTGGGCGAAAATCGAGTGTTACATTCAAGGGCTCATCATTTTTGCAAAAATGAATATTGTTTATAATCTTGGGTACTTCACTAGGCAATCTCATAAAAATTAGGAAAAAATTTGTTTTTTTGTTCCAAGTGCAAATCTCAATTTTTAGAATTTCTTGCCGCGGACGACCTCCTACAAAAAATTTTTTTTGGACACGGCAATACTCAGTCGACATTTTGTATTTCTTAACAAAAAAATTTTTTTTATAAAGTTAATATATTAGTTAATAAACTTTATCAATTTTAATTGCTTTACGTTTTGTTATCTGCCTGAAAATAAATCATAAAAATGACACTATTTTTTGAGGCTCAAAGGTGATGAAACCCTTTAAGTGTACAGTAGATTTGAAAAATTGTCAAGTAAGAAAAATGTAAACAGAAAATCAAATTAAATAAGATAATACATCTGAAAATACAAACAGTCAGGAAAAGCTGAACTTCTTTAGAATCTTTTCTTGCTTGTTACCTATCATCTTATCTTTAAGTGCTCTGCCCAAATGTGTCGCCAATAACTTTTCAAAGCAAACTCTAAAACTCTCGACAAACATAATTTTCGAATTCGTATTCCACTATATAGAGTAACATTTCTTAACGAAATTGTAAATTGTTTGGTAAAGAAGCAATATTAAATTGCGACTTATTAGTATATTTGTACAACTTATACATATTTTATACATAATAATTTTTGCAATCTACAATATTACCCCAAAACAAACATGAAATATATCCAAAATTTCATATAATTTTGAAGTTATTTTGAAAATAATGAACTTTGAGATATTTATACCAATTACGAATTTGATTTGATAACACTTAAAGTCATCATTAACATAGTATTACGAAGATGTTCTATTCTAAATCTGCAGAAATGTATGACGGAAGCGATGGAATTTTTAAATTTAATGTTATACTTTACGGTATAATATTCCATTCCATTTTATGTCAGATTTAGCCGAATTTATTCGGATTGAAAAAAATAATTCTGAGGACCTCGGATTACACCGGATTCATTCAGAGCAATCTTTCATACTTTCTAAATTTAATCGTAACTAAAGTGATTAATCGAAAATAAATTTCAGAATAAAACTGAAATCATAAAAATAATACAATATAATATAATAATCTCATACTTAATCTATTTCAACAGTATTAAAAAAGATAATAAGTATTAAAATACTTTTATTGTATCAGTGAAAAGGAAATCTGGATAAACGTCACAGGCGAGATTTTTTTTCTTTAAAAATAAAATTTTATTCGGTGGTCGATGCTATCGGAAAAATACATTTTTACCAGAAAGGAGTTTATATGTACTTAAGTTTTATGTATTTATTCAGTGCTATATAAAGTCCAAATAAATTTTGCAACAAAAGATTGAAAAACTTTGAGTATAATATTGTTTAGAAAAATAACTATACTTCTTTAGAGCTTTAATTTGTTTGACAATTTTACACGTTAAAAATAAACGTACGGTAAGATTTCATCATCAGGGACTTTTGATGCAACTTCTTGGGACAAATCTAATTATCGCCGCGGAAAACTTGGAAAATTCTATTTCCTGCCTAGGACGCCTCGGCGCTTCTAACGGAAAGTCTCATTGAATTTGGCACGCTATATATTCTAGAAGATTTTTATTCCTTTGCTGCATCGCATATCCAATTTCGATAGATCGGTACGAAGAAATTTAAGTATTTCTTATTTGTCGTAAAGGTCAACTTTCCGATCTAATTAAGAGAAAGTAGATTAATTAGAACATTCTTTGATAAAATGATTCATATATATAAAAACAATTGACATTTAAATGTTTGTATAATTCAATAGGAAAATCCCCTACTACAATATTAAGAAAATAATCACTGAGGATTAAGGAACAGAAAAAATCAATTTATATTACACATATTTTTATATTATCACAGACAGTTTTATAAAAGTTTTTCCAATGCTTGTGGTGTCCTTCCAGTGAAAGATATTATCCATTAGCAACTTATTCACAGCTCCATTCTGTTTCTGCCAGACTAATTTGAAAACTACTCGGGTTCGATAGAATACCATATTAATATTATACATAAAAAACAAAAGAGATATAACTTTGATAGCAGTGTATCTTGTAGAATAGTATCAAAAACTTGTAAATTAAATGAAATTCCAAGTAAAGTATTCTATAGTAAGTGCTAGTCGAAATAGGCAGATCAAAAATGTCACACAATAATACTGAAAGAAATGGTATTGTGTTTCTACCTAACCGAGTTTGTTAGAGAATTTCTATGCAAATTAGAAAGAAAATCTTCTTACTTCAGTTATATTATTTTGTGTGTTAATAAGTATGAATAAGAAAATAACAAATACTAGTTAAGCTAATGACATGTCTTTAAATTAACTATCAGCTCAGAAAACTTTCATAAATGTCCTTCTGATTGTATTATCCATCGACTGTTATGCTGATTTAGCAAAAAAAAAATGGTTTGTTTCTTGAATGTATATTGGTGTGCGTTCAAACGTTCGCAGAGTGATCGTATGTGATCATGCAAACAAAACACGTGTTGCCGGCATCGATTTAATTTTTACATTCTCATCATGGATGAGAAAGTATTGGTTTTATGTGAAAAATGACTCGAAATTTTCATCAAATCTTTAGTTTTGAGACCCCCTGAGTCAGAAAAAAGGGTTTTGACGAAAGTGTCTGTCTGTCTGTCTGTCTGTCTGTAGTAGATCGTGTGCGGCATAACTCTCGACAGAATTATCAGATTAAATTGACCTTTGGTACACTTTATCGGAGCCGAAAAAGTAAGGACAAGTTCGTTAACCAGCCACATCCAATCAAAATTGAGGGGTTGAGCACCACTTTTGTGTTTTTGAAAAAATCAAAAATTTCAATACTGGTTTTAGATAGTGCTCATAAATCTCTAAAAATTATCCTGATAACATTTTTTGATTAAATCAAAATTAGAAATATTACAGCATATTCAAATTCGAAAAAAGTCAATATCAAACTTCCATTTTCCAGTTAAATTATACGAGATACGAAAAAACGTTATGATACAATATTATTGAATAAATAAAGTCCTACAAATTTGAATTGTAACATTTTTTCATAAGATGCATATTTTTCTTTTTAATTAAAAAAAAAACTATTGAAAATCCAAAATTCAATTTTTTAACAATAATATGTGAAATAAGAAAAAACGTAAGAATACAAAGTTGTTAGTTTCAAAAAGATCTACAAGTTTTGTCCCACACAGTTTCTGATAAAACATATATTTTTCGTTTCAATTCCAAAAAATACGATTAAAATTCAAAAATTCCATTTTTTAGACAAAATATGTGAGATTCAAAAAAAACTTTGAGATGAAAATTGTTTGGCTAAATAAGGTCTACATATTCTTATCGATAAATTTCTCGACAGGATGTATATTTTATGTTTTGATTTTTAATATTAAATAAATTCGATTTTTTTCACCAAAATATGTGATACGAAATAAGCGTTGTTCTGCAAAATCATTTCCTTAAATAAAGTCTACGATTGTTTTTCCTTTTTGAGATATTTGGAAGAAAATAAATTTATCAATAATCATGTAATTTATTAAAAAGTTACAAAAATGCATACAGAAAATCGAGCGCGAAGCGCGAGTGTCATGATGAGAATGTGTTCGTTAAGGCCGATAGAGCCTTAAGTAAATTGAATTTCCTGTTTCACTTAAACTGAAAAAGAAACTTAGTAAATTTGAGAAAATGACTAATTACATCATCTTTAATATCATTAAATTGGTTTGAGCTTCAGTATTAAATTATAAGAAATAAACTTAAACGTACACTGAGAGAAATCGGCTTTGGTTCCTGTGCACATAGCACATAAATTTTCTGTACAGTAGTTGCCTTGACCAAAAAAGTTGAGAGAAGCTACTACTTTTATAGTTATCATGACAGTAATTTGGACTTTTTTGTGTATTCGGTTGTTGTGACCAAAGTTGATGATTAGAATGAGCTTTATACGTACCCCAACGGTTAGTACACGTACATTTTCTTTATGTGTACTGCCAAGCTCCTTTGGTTACTACAACCGCAGCGTTCGCTGTTGCGCTAGACGAATCAAGTATAACTTTCATTGAAAGATATGCAGCCTAAGTTGAATCCTGCCAATTCTCGTTCTCGATTCCTGGACTATATTTCACCGTGCCAAGCATTATCAGGTAAATAATTCTATTATAAATATAGTTTGACAATTCTTTCTAAATGATAAACGATTTTGTTCGGGGACAATGCAATGCGTTCCAATTTTGCTGTCTCGTCGTATTTTGTCAAAACTATAGTCAGTCAAAAAAAGTTTATGATGATGAAAAAAGTCACAATTTTTTAACTTAATCGACGAAAGTTATCATAAATATCATTATACCGGATTATTTTTCTTAGATCTTTTCGGTGAAACTTTATTTTTTCTCATCAAATTGAATTTGTATTCTGATAACTAAGAGAACCATACCTATAACCTTAAAAATAATTTTGGCTGGGTATTTACTGTCCGTAGACTTAGTCATTTTAACTAAACTCTATGCGCGGCTTTACGATGGACTTTGGTTCCTATAACCGCAGCGCTATGGTATTTCAAGTACCAGAATCGTGGTCTCAGTAACGTTCCTTGCAGTTGAAGTAAACACTTTTCCAATGTATGACAGCCACTACCACGATTGTCATGAGAACTTTAACATTTTTGTAAAGACGATTTTAACAAAAAAACTTTGGTCAGTGAAACCTAAAATTTCTCTCTGTGTATGCGAAGAGCACAAGACCTCGCTTCGGTATTTGATACAGTTTTAAAATCTTAAAATCAACCATTGATATAATAGTTTACTTATCCCTAACCTCTGAAACTACTACGCATCACTAGCAGACAAGCGTCTGTTTGAAGTTGAGCTGATTTTCCAAAACAGAGTTTGGCTAAAGGAACCATAACCATGTTTCATCTGTTGCAGCTATATCAGTTTGGATGTGTGTATTGAAAATATATTACTGGTGCAGTAATATCCCTTCAACTAAAGGGTGATCAATTTAGAGGTATAGGATTTTAAATTGAAATAAAACAACGAAAATTCAAATTGATAGGGCAATCTTTTTTATTTTTTGTGTAGAACCATTCACGACATTTATTTTTTAAAGATAACCCCTTTCAAATGTTGGCCGCAACTGCACTTTAATTCGTCCATCCGTAAACACCAATTTTGAATGACTCGCTCGAGGACTTCGGTCGGTATCTCGCTAATGACTTCAGTAATGTTGGCTTCCAATGCCTCAATAGTAGTTGGTTTATCCACAAAACATTTAGACTTTATATACCCCTACAAATAAAAGTCCAAAGATGTGATATCACACGATCTTGGAGGCCAATCCACCGGTCCGAGACGAGAGATAAATTGCTCACCGGAACGACTACGCAGTAAATCCATTGTTTCACGGGCTGTATGACATGTAGCGCCGTCTTGTTGGAACCAAATGTCGTGGAGATTACGGGCTTCGATTTACGGCATCAAAAATAGCCCAAGTAGTGCCATAAGATAGGCCAAGTTGTTGAGATCGGCGCCGAATCGATTCTTCCGGGTCTTCGGCAAAACTCTCATTTACAGCCGCAATACTCTCTACAGTTCGGGCTGTACGTGGTCTAGTCGGTCGAGTATCATCCAATAATGTTAAATTATTCTCGAGTTTGCCGATGGTATGCCGAATAGTGCGTTCGGTAGGACGATTATGTACACTATAAATTGGCCTGAGCGTGCGATAAACACTTTTCACAGAGCGTCCATTTTCGTAATATAATTTACGATTTGTAAACATTGTTGAGGCGTAAGTCTTTCCATGATGAAATGTCAATAAAAACTGAATAAAATTGTGTATTTAGTTTGACAGTAGTCACGCGTAACATGTCAATAAAACCCTATTGGAAAAAGTACCTCCAATTTGATCACACCTTATAACTGTTTTTATGAAACACCCATACAGTTTAGCTGTATCTGAGTCAGCCAAACTCTTCTGCTAATATACCCAGAAAATTGTCTGTATTCACGATAAATTTCTTTCAGTGAAGCTTGGACATCTGTTAACATAATGACAGCACCACATTAGTGAATTTGTGTTTGCATCATGAATTTATTCTCGATTGAAGATGTCAGTTTTTGAGCTAAATTCTCGTCATTTGCGGGAAGTTTTGATATTCTGCTTTAATTTGTATAAAAATGCGTCTGAGGCTCATCGAATGCTCTCAAGTACTTACGTTGAGGCTGCTCTTAGTGAGCATTACAGCAAGAAAATTGGGTTCCGTACGAGTTGAAGCCAAAAGATGTTGAATCGAAAGGGTTTATTACATCGCATTGTGACCGGCGACGAAAAATGGGTCCGCTACGATAATCCCAAGCGCAGAAAATCATGGGGAAGCCCGAAAATGCCTCCACGTGGACGGCCAGACTGAAGAACCGAAGAAGTTAAAAAATGGATCGATTCGTGGATCGCCTCAAAATATGCATTGTTTTTCCGACAATTGATAGAAAGATGGAAAAAAGTAATGGCTAGCGATGGACAGTACTTTGAATCAAAAAAAGGGTAATCACTTTTTAAGAATAAAGCTTCAAATTTTGGGAAAAAACGGCGGAAGCAAAGTTGTACACCTAATAGATTACTGAAAAATCATACAATTGTTATTAAGTTGAACGTTATGCGATGTGAAATTTTTAATGTTGCTTGCTGTTCAACTTTTTAATCATTGAATCTTGAGTGGAAAAGAGCAACACAATGTTAACATGTTTAGCTGGGCTTACAATTAACGTCCTCATAGTGGCACTGTAAAGTGGGCTTTATCTTCGAAATCCTATCATTTTCCACTGTAAATGTTATTAAAGCATTAAAATGGATAGGAAACGTCGTGCAAATGACAAATTACGTTCACATATACGAAAGCATCGTATGATTTCGAAGTTTAAAAAGAATTCAATATAAAACTAATTTGACTCAAGTGATGGTGGTTAGATGTACAAATGTTTATTATATTTATTGCAAGATATAATTTCTCGAAATAACTTGTTGTTTAATTCAAAATATGTAGAGCACAATGAAGAAGAACTGAATATTGAGGTAGATAATTTAGACTATTTGATAAATTTTGAAACAGGTACATATATACGATACATTCTACGCATAAAAATCATTCATTCAATACTTTTAAACATGCCATTTATTGGGCTGGCATCAAAGTAATTTCGTTTTTATTTCATGATTTTCAAAGCAAGTTTATTAATACAAATAACAAACATTAAACAATTATGTATTGACCATTTTGTTCGATGGCCTCAGCATAACCTTCTTTTGATAAATATCGGCTTTTGATGTCGACTGTGCAGGCTCATCTCGCTTGTTCCATGATCTTTTTCGCACGACGTTATCGTAAACATCCCATTTTTCATCGCCCGTTATGATTCGCTTTAAAAATGGATCGGTTTCGTTACGTTTCAGCAGTGAATCGCAAATGGAAATTCGTTTGGTGAGTTGAATTTTGTTCAATTTGTATATATATATAAGTATATAGTATATATATATATATATATATAAGTGAAGATACATTTATATCAATGTTTTACTCGTAAAACTTTACTTAATTTTGTTCAAAATATTTTTTGAGTGTAGAAGAATATAAGTACTCAAATCTTAATTTAATACATTGTGAGCTTTTGTACTTGAAAATTTCAACATTCAAAAGAAGTATAGTTATAAAAAAAATTAAAGGAATCGCTTGAAAATTTGAATGGAATATATCAGTAATAAAGTTTAAATGCGGACATAAAGCAAGTTAGCCTAACTAGGGCCCAATTGGATTTCCCTGCTGGGCAAGATCTGGGTTTACCGTTTCAAACCAAGAATACTTCCACTTGGAGCAACCTGACTGGGACCCACGTGAAGCTTGGGAAATCTAGTTGGGACCCAGCTAGGCTGAATCCGATTCTTCCACGGGGAGTAACTTATAAACTAGTTTAGGTTTACTAATTGAATTCTAGTAAAATGAACTAAGATTTCGGTTAATTTAACAAACGAAAACTAGTAATCCTCAAAGCTAACTATTCAGATGCTGTTTTTGGTGTTAACCATATTTGATTAATGTAAGTATGTCTTCTTTACCCATGTGTATGTTCATTTAATTAAATGTATATACTTCAAAATACATAATTATAAGTCACTAACTAGTTGCCTGGTTAGTTCGTAATTAATTAGAGTTTCCGAAGTTGAACTATATGTATCTGTCATAGAAACGAAGGGCCAATAATATAAAGTAAAGATACATGAACGAATTTTAGAAAATATGGCATTTTAGACTTTTTTTTATTCTGGGTTTTAAGGCTGACGTCTGATGTTCGTGCTTAATTGGATAGTCGCGGAAAGAGGTGTCGGCTTGAGAAACAGAGAGAAAAGGAGCCCATGACTACTAATTGAAACTGCAGGGTAGAATTTCGATTTACCGTGCATTGCCTCAGGAAAACCGCGAGATAAGAACAATCGCGAAAGTAAGGTTCAATGAAAGGCCAGAATAACTTTTGGTTAATTATTTTTTCATACATACAATATGACTACACTAAAAGACTTTTTCTTTCAATAAATGGCAAAACTATATTAAAAGAATTTGAAAATCTTTCTGTGGAAAAAATGACGCTTTCGACTGCGCTGGGATTCGAGCCCAGGTCTTTCGATTGCCGGTCGAACTAGTGATCCTCCGATAATGTAGGCAGTGACAAAAATTTCAAACTCAACTAATTAATTTGAAACTATATTAAAGTTTAGTATTTTACATTTGGGTCTGTGGAAATCGAGGTAAAAAATTCAATTATAGTCGTATCATAATACAGTGAAGACTCGTTTATTGCAAGGCCCCAGCGTTTCCCTAACCCCCACCTTTGCCATGTATGCAACACTGTGGTTGGGGTGACAACCAATTCACTGCTTGCTCTGAAAACCAAACTTACCGATAGTTGCGGTAGTGGGAGCCCCTCTGGTCTTGCAATAAAAGAGGCTCGCTCGCTTTGGAGCTTTACAATAGAGTCTTGACTGCACTTAAATCTGATATCCAGTGGCATAATTACTACCAGGCTGGTCATGTAGGTTGTCTGGGACCCGGTAACATCAGGGGCCCCCAAAAAGTTATATCCTTAGAAAAAAAAATTATGTTTTGACATTTTTTACAATATTTAAAATATTTTCCATTGAATTTTACATTTCAACTATTCAACCTCCTCGAAAATGAAAAGTATAAAAAGCATCCCAATATGCATGAGTTTCAATATGGTTGTGAAAATGACCACATTCACGCTATTCATTTTACAAGGGTGAGTTCAGTATGGTGTGTTTTAAATATTATACCTCCCTTTTCTAGATGGTAAAATAAATTAAATCATTTGAAAATTTTAGCATTTAAATGGAAATTTTTATCGGTATTTTAACGTATTTTATAATAAAAATCCTAATAAATGTGAATTATTAGAAAAAAGTACGTCGCTTTAGAATATTATCATACGTTTCCAAATAGTTTGGTGATTTTAGAAAAATATTTTTGTTTGTGAATTTAGAAAACTATTAGACACCTGAAGTCGTGAAATTAAGATTTGTGAACTACATAAGTGTCGATCTTTGTTTGAAAACATTCAGAACCGCACGTTATGAAATTGTCGTTAAAAACGTATAATTGCAAACTCAGAGCACGAAAATGTCTAACATTCGCAAATCAAATTCTCATCACGCACTTTTAGACTCGCATTACCCTCTTGTGTACTCGGAAAATTGAATTTAGAGCAAAGTTACCTATATTTAGACCTATTACATTCATAGAGAAAATAAAATGTCGAAGGGAATTATTTTTTGTATTTTTAGAAATTAAAAAATTGTTTGATGCAACGTAAACTCACATTTTTGATAAGTCGTACCCGTACAGAAATTTTGTTATGGCCCTGGCCGGGCACAGATCGAAAATATAAAATCGGAGGTGAAACACACAGCTCAACCAGGGCCAGACCTGGTGGTGTGTTTCATCCTAGGTCTAGGCCATATCTTGGCAATTTCTGCACGTGTATGTGACTATTTTAAATTTATGAAATAAGAATATGCTATCTAACTATACTATAGGACGTATACATTGGGAATTCAAAGAGAATTTATGGATGAAATTTTAGTTTCGAAACTGATATGAGATCACTCAAAAACTGAAGGGAAACGAGATCGATTGTGGTTGTATAGAATTTGATATCTTTAGTGAATCGAGTCTTACCGCACTTGATTCAATCGGGCTCAACAAGATTATATATAGTCTCCCTAAAAGCTAGTAGACGAATTATTTCTAGGGGTGCTTAATTGCAAGGAACGAGAGCTTTGCTTTTGGCCATATATGTATAGACATACATAAATATACTAGGATAACAAGTTCATAAATTAATATATCTATTTACGAACCTGTAATGACAGAGAATATTAACCAAGGATAGTAAACCAAGCTCCGTAATACTCGATCGTCGCGCTGCGCGCTCCGGAATTTTTGAACATCGCGCTTCGCGCTCCGTTCTTTCTGGACCTCGCGCTTCGCGCTCGGTCTTGTGCTCTTCGCATACTTTTAAGTTTATTTCTTATAATTTAATACGGAAACTCAAACCAACTTAATGATATTAAAGATGATGTAAATTAGTCATTTTCTCAAATTCACTAAGTTTCTTTTTCAGATTAAGTGAAACAGGAAATTCAATTTACTTAAGGCTCTATCGGCCTTAAGGAATACATTCTCATCATGACACTCGCGCTTCGCGCTCGATTTTCTGTATGCATTTTTGTAACTTTTTAATAAATTACATGATTTTTGATAAATTTATTTTCTTCCAAATCTTTTAAAAAGGAAAAACAATCGTAGACTTTATTTAAGGAAATGATTTTGCAGAACAACGCTTATTTCGTATCACATATTTTGGTGAAAAAAATCGAATTTATTTAATATTAAAAATCAAAACATAAAATATACATCCTGTCGAGAAATTTATCGGTAAGAATATGTAGACCTTATTTAGCCAAACAATTTTCATCTCAAAGTTTTTTTTGAATCTCACATATTTTGTCTAAAAAATGGAATTTTTGAATTTTAATCGTATTTTTTGGAATTGAAACGAAAAATATATGTTTTATCAGAAACTGTGTGGGACAAAACTTGTAGATCTTTTTGAAACTAACAACTTTGTATTCTTACGTTTTTTCTTATTTCACATATTATTGTTAAAAAATTGAATTTTGGATTTTCAATAGTTTTTTTTTTAATTAAAAAGAAAAATATGCATCTTATGAAAAAATGTTACAATTCAAATTTGTAGGACTTTATTTATTCAATAATATTGTATCATAACGTTTTTTCGTATCTCGTATAATTTAACTGGAAAATGGAAGTTTGATATTGACTTTTTTCGAATTTGAATATGCTGTAATATTTCTAATTTTGATTTAATCAAAAAATGTTATCAGGATAATTTTTAGAGATTTATGAGCACTATCTAAAACCAGTATTGAAATTTTTGATTTTTTCAAAAACACAAAAGTGGTGCTCAACCCCTCAATTTTGATTGGATGTGGCTGGTTAACGAACTTGTCCTTACTTTTTCGGCTCCGATAAAGTGTACCAAAGGTCAATTTAATCTGATAATTCTGTCGAGAGTTATGCCGCACACGATCTACTACAGACAGACAGACAGACAGACAGACACTTTCGTAAAAACCATTTTTTCTGACTCAGGGGGTCTCAAAACGTAAAGATTTGATGAAAATTTCGAAAGTCACTTTTCACATAAAACCAATACCTTCTCATCCATGATGAGAATGTAAAAAACAAAAATCACATTAATAAGAAACAATTACACGCACCGAAACCTTGGAACACACACACACACACAAATTCCATAAAACCGACAGGTCAAGCCCCTAAATATGTGCCTCTTCCTTATGTACAAGGATTATCCGAATGATCTCATAATCTCATAACTCACATGCTATTCTTTGATCCAATTATATTTATATATAGATACTTATTTAGTCAATTTAAGCCTCGTAAAAATGATCTTCGTAAACATTTTTATAGAAATGTTGTTTTCTTACAAGTTTATGTGCTATGATTCAATTTTTATTCCAAAGAATTTCGATGTATTTTTATCAAAGGTTCTTCTTTATAATTTTATGCAAAATTTCTCATGTTTCTCACATTAAAAAAGGATTACCTCTAAATATGGTTCATGTCTGCAATATTCTTACTTCTGTTTTTATTTTACAAATACAGAATAATCAATATATTTTTTGATCAGGATACATGTTTTATAGAAAAAAATGGTTTCAACCTACATTACTTCGAATTTTTAAGAAAGGAAGGGTGCTTTTGAAACGAATAAAACCAGGGTAGTCCAAAATTGCAATACAGTTACAAGATTTATTTTAATTATACAAAAACAAAACTGATGTGAGCATGCAATTTTCAGAAGAAGAAATTGGAACGATACAGTGTACCAGGGGTGTTAGTTGAAATTTGCCGGTTTTTTCAATAAAGAAAACACTTCATTCTCAAGGGAATCTCAAAAATTTTTTATTCAAAGTATTAACCATTGGATTCTATACATTTTGCCCATCTTTCAGGCAAATCATGGATACCATTCCACAAAAACTTTTTCTCTTTCAAGGCAAACCATTCGACGAGACATTTTTCGACTTCTTCAAAATTGGCGAAGCGCTGCTCTGCGAGTGAGTGTCCCATCGATGCGAAAAGGTGATAGTCGGACGGGGCGAGGTCTGGAGAGTACGGCGGGTGCGATAATATTTCCCAATTCAATGCTTTTAATGTGTTCTTCACCACTTTAACGGTATGAGACGGTGCGTTGTCATGTTGTAGGATAACTTTGCCATGTCTTCGGGCCCATTTCGGCCGTTTTTCGATCAACGCATGATTCAAATTGATAATTTGTTGTCGGTAGCGATCCGTATTCACCGTCTCACCAGGTTTTAAAAACTCGAAGTACACCACACCACACTGGTCCCACCAAACACAGAGCATTGTCTTACGGTCAAAGCGATTTGGCCTTCGAGTCGATGGGCCGACCTCACCAGGTGAAAGCCATGATTTTTTCCGCTTCGGGTTCTCGAAATAAATCCATTTTTCATCCCCCGTGACAATTCGATGCAGAAAAGATTTCCTTTCGAACCGTTGAAGCAGCATTTCACAAATGGTTTTTCGATTTTCCATTTGTCTATCGTTCAGTTGGTGTGGTACCCATTTTCCATACTTTTGGATTTTTCCCATGGCTTTTAAACGTTGGCAAATTGCTCCTCGGGTCACCTTTAGTGTTTGTGCCAATTGTTGTTGCGATTGGGTTGGGTCTTCATCCAATAACGCCTGCAATTCCTCGTCTTCGAACTTTTTCGCTGCACCAGGATGTTCATTGTCTGTTAAATCGAAATCTCCACTTTTAAATTGACGAAACCATGTCTCACATGTTCTAATCACTGGAGCATGTTCACCATAAGTCTCTGCCAGCAATCGATGAGCTTTAACTGCTTTTTTCTTTTGATGAAATAAGAAAAGCAACGAATGCCGCAAATGCGATTTACTTGGAACGAAACTCGACATATTCACTGAGGTAAACAACTATGATGCTATTATTTTGGCATAATGTAATTATGTATTTTTGAAGGTTATTGTCCATAGAAAAATATGACATAGATGCCAAATCATAGAAATGTATACATATCTCTAGCGACATCTATGAGTAAAACCGGCAAATTTCAACTAACACCCTTGGTATATTATCTGTACATCAAATTTTAATTTGATGTTGTCGTGGTCCCAAAAAGGAGGAACCACTCTATTTCTTGCGCGAAGCACTCGCGCACACCTCTTCGTTTTGTTCGACAATCAGTGGATTGAGGAAAAATCAAGGTAAATTGCTTGGAACAAGAGAAGTCAACGTGCTTTTAAACGAAGCACTTCTCTTTATCAGATTTTCGTTCAATTCTGATCGGGATATTTTAATGAAAATTACTCTTTCTCGTTTTAAGATTCGAGAAAGTTTAGTTTTCCGCGATCTCTCGTGCTCTCCTAGACCATTTTTCGTGTGCACTAAGCTGTTTCTTACCCCTACTTTTGACAGCCTTTCTTGGAGAGGATTTTTAAGTCCTTTCAAAAATATGAGATTGGCTTTACGTCCGCACGCACGATGTTTTGACATCTCCAAACAGAACTATTACAGGTATTTCGATAAATTATTATGTGTTACGGTGTTATGGTATTTGTGTTTTCAAAGTGTAGGAAAGTTGAGTGACGTAGGGGTGTGCACTGAGAGAAATCCTATTACACTCGAGATTCCCTATAACGAGAAACTCGAGCATCAGAGATCTCTCTGCATCGAGCGCGAGAGGGATCCCCTCCATATCCTACTTGTTTCTATGCGCTGTTATGCGCATTATATGATGCGTGCAGTCAGTCTGTCAGTGATGCCATGTGAATAATTGTATGTACATAGTAAAAAAGCGTATAAAAAAGATTTTTGCGAGTATTCAGCATGGAATTGACTTATTTGACGGTATGTACTCAAAATACTAAAAATATAATAATATAATAATAAAAATATCTGTGCTTATCAGGTGTATTTTTGAATATTTCAAAAATAAAAGAAAAGTTTTGATGATTATATAAAATTTTCATACATATTGTTTAAAAAGGGAGAATTTTACTTATCTACAGTAATGTGTGAAATATCAAAATTTCCAAAAAAACTTATGCAATTTTAATGTTCGATAACCGACTTTACTCTAATATATTGAAAACACCAGATTAGAAAAATTAAATACTAAATTTTTCATTTCAAATACTGTAAAATTACACAATTAAGTAATTTTCCGATAATTGACCAATTATTTTCTCATTAATTTGTGATAAAAGACATCAAACTCATTGATTACTGTTTCAAATTCGAGCGCGCTTCATTCCGTAGTAGTGGGGGAAGAGAGGTTGATCGTCTGCTCGTTATGGGGAACCGTGACGCGCTCGTAAAAGGGGGAGGTCTTGTTACAGGGAATCTCGTTATAGGGAATCTCGAGTGTAGTTGTGCTGACTAAAAGGTCACAACTACTCATTTTTAGTAAGCAGTACCAAAAATTTTGTAAAACTTACCAATGCTCAAAAGTCTATGGAACTAAGTATGCTACTAGTTTTTTTTTGTAAAATTGATCAAATTCATTTAGTTTGAGAAAAGTAATTATTTTATTTTCATATGTAATATTTCGTGTCATTATAAATCTTTGATAATAGTAAACTTCAAGAAATAATTGTACAGACGAATTCTATTTTTCCTGCTTATCAACTGTTTTGAATCGTTTTGAAATCGTCACATGCATTGATTACTTAAAATTTTGCTTTTATTCTTCATCAAAATGAGAAGAGTTAAATCATGATAATTTAAAAGTATAATTGTGAACTGTTGTGCAATTTGTGATGAAAAATATGTCAACAATTTTCATCCTTTGTTACATTTTGAAAAACCATAATTAAAAAAGTTTTTCTCCTGAACAATTCTAACCTAAGAAAGTTTCCATCGACTTTAACCGAAATAAAATAGATAGAATGATGAATTTAACATTTTTTTCAAAGTTGGAATTACTATTTTAATCATGTACGAATGAAAAAATTCATCAGTTTCTAATTAAGATATTGAAATAGTTTTTAATGCAACTAATCTTCGTTATGTCGAAAAAATATATATTTTTTGTAATAACTAAACTGGACAAATAGTAATACCAATTAACGCAATTAGTAAGTTTTACAAAAACGTATTGGTAACTTCTATTATAAGATCAATACAATGTGGGAATGCATGAAAATAGTCCCGGCTACAAAACGGACCGACTAATCGGATTTTGTAAGTTTTAATAAAAATTTTAATTATTGCTAGTTAGTTAATCTAGCTGTAAGAACTAAGGTGTTTAGATGATACAGAGTAAAATCATACTTTTGAACTTTTTTTACATAAAAAAATGGGTAGCCACGACTAATACTTTCTCTCAGTGTGCGCTTACTACTTTAAGTAATCGCTTTATTCCTTTTAGAAATTACTATTCTCCTTTTTGCCTTCGCTCTCTGGTTACATTGCTTTCCTTGCATTCTGATTTTACAATAATGTGCAGCACATTCCTGTAATTAATGTTTTTATAATCTCACATTCATTATTTACATTAAATTTAGAACAATTTTGAGTAGAAAACATAATTATATGATTACAACAAATAAAACATTAATGTAAAACAATATCATATTACCTGTATTATTCATATTCGGAATAAGTTTATATAGTATCGACTAGCCGATGAACTATTTGATCACACATAAAATAATTTAAACATATGATTACATATATGTGCATATATCTTAATATTCGCATATATGTACTTGTTGACCTTTCATACTGTCAATTTCAAGGATATTTCTGATTCTACTTGGATTGTAGATTTTGCCCTAGATTATAATTTCTATTGACCATTGCACATACCTTTAATTTAGAATTTCATTCCTGAACCAACCATTTTTAAAGTCTCTGACCCCAGCAGTTATGAACTGCATCAGCGGTCTTGTCAAGGTGCTCGGGTTACGAACGCTTCAAGGTTGCACGCAACTTTTATTTGGTAATTAGAAATAACTAAAAATTTCTTAACTCATATCTTGTAGATATTTTAGTCATACATTTTCAGAGGAGTTAAAAATTTCTAGTCACCTTGATACGCTCGTAATATTTTTGTCAACATTTATTCTCAGCATATCTATAATTTAGCAGCTTTTATATACTCATGTATTTTATTTTTTGAGCTTAGGTATTTCAAAGTTTATGTGCTTTAATTTCAATTTTTTATTTCAAATAATTTTTACATAGTTTATCGAAGTTGTTATTTTTAATTTATGTTAATTTTCTCACGTTGTTCTCACATTACCAAAGATTATTTCTAAATATATTTTATGCCTGCCATATTCTGGCTATACCTTGGTTTGATATTTTATAAATATAGAACTATCAAAAACACCTTTTGTTAGGATACATATTATTATAAACAATACAACGATGTTCAGTTATTTTCTCAAAAATAATCATGTTAAAGTTTTGCGCTAGTCACGTACTTGCATCTACATTTTCCGTAACATTTATACACAAATATATTCTAGTTTTAGCTTAGGTTTTTCAAAGTTCATATCCCTAGAATTCAATTGTTATTTTCAAGAATTTTCATGTGTTTCATCGAATTTTTTCTGTATAAATTTATATAAATGTGCTCATCTTATAGTCATTTAAAATTACCAAATTTTACACCAAATAGAGCACATATGCGTAATATTTTAGCTATTTTTTTATATATATTAGAAATAGAGATCACTAATAAGGATCCCGATCAGAGTCGACTGAATGTTTTTTCTATTGATAAACATCAATTTTTTGAAAATGATGGGATTTTAATGAATTAATTATTTTATCGAGAAGATGGTTCTTCATAACTAAACCCCATTTACTTTTTGTGAATAAATTTGTTGATGCCTAAATTCAAACAAATATAATTTGTTTTGAAATAAGAAATTTTATCAAATAACTATATTTATAATTAATTCAATTTTCTTTCTGAGAAAGTAATATTTCATTTATTATTATTATTTTTGTAGACTTCAGGCTGTAGATTGTTATCACAACCCCCCCCACCCCCCCACCCCAAATACACCCAAAAAGTAACAATCATTTCGGATACGATGTAAAGACTGTGATTATGTAGTTACAAAAGTGACAATCTTGACAATGTCACTTCTCCGTGACTAGTTACAAAAAAAAGACACTGGTAGCAATGGTGAGAGGCAAGGGGACTCACGTTAATCAACCACCCGAAACGTGAGAGGCAAGGGGAACTCACGACAAGAAAGCACCCCAAAGGTAACTATTTATACGGAGATGGGACTTACATTCAACCTTAACATTTCATCGACTTTTGTCCGAACCATTTTTTCGTAGATAAAATATTTTAGAAGATATTTGGGATTATAGATTAAAATAGGTCACCGTGTATAGTCGAGCTTATTGTAACCAAACTTAATATGAGGGAGGAAAATCGAGTATACTGTAGGAAATGTTTGCAATTTTAGTATACACGGGTATATTAAATTCCCTATATGTTTACTACATTTATTACACTTTGTAATTTTAGTATACTCAGGTATACTAAATTTCTTTTGTGAGGTTATATGTATACTAAATTTTATAAGTGTACACTAAGTTTCTTTTGCGTATATGAATTTCTTAGTTTTTGTATACTATAATTCATATATGTGTATACGAAATCAATCAACATCAACATTTGATGCCGTTCATATTTGACATTAACCCTATGTCTCCAGGCCACAAAAGAGCGAAGATCGCCAAAAAAAGATTAAAAAATTTGACGTCCAAGTAAAAAATCTAATCTCAGCTCTCGGAAAAATTATTGAACCGCTTTAAAATTCTTAATATAATTATTAATAATTCTTAATAAATTAATACTTTGTACTTCAACTGCACTCTAAATTTTTTTTTGAAACTTCCAATAAAGTATTGGAAGTAATTAACCAATAAAATTTCAATACTGAAAAAAAATCCAATAGGGATTCGAATATTTCTTGTAAATTATTGAAATAATTCGATAGAAGATCATTTTTTCAATTATTATTGAAAAAATGTAACTCAAAGTTTCATGTTTTCAAACGTTTCGACTCAGATTGGAGTCCTCATCAGTAAGAATTTATTTCTATAAAAAATACAAAGAAAAAAACTTAAAAATTGCCCGTGTGACAGATAAACATTGTGATAAAAAATGATACAAAAGAATTGCAAGTGTGAAAATATAAAATTGGACTGAATAACTGAATTTGCAATAAAGTAAAACTGTACAAAAATTTGTTCTGTAAAATTACTACACTGATAGAAATGGTTCGGAAGTTTTAGCCATTCGATAGGTTGGGAATTTATAATTGTATTTATAAAATAATATGTCTCTCTGAACAACGCAGGATGTTGAATACAGAAATCAAAATATTGTAAGTGAAACTGGTCGAATCAGAAATATAATATGGGAAGGCGAACAATACATTTTTCCATAGCAACCAATAATATGGTTGATTCGTTCATATTTATTCAGTTATAATCGGATGGTTAAAATACAAATCTCATATTGCTGTATCTATGCCAGCAATAAGGTAAGGTTAAATTAATCATAAATATCGTTGTAACAGTCATTCCTTTCTATCAGTGTAAGGAGAGAAACTTAAAAAATAGCACGTGTGACGGATAACATTGTTGTAAAAATGATATGAATGAATTGTACATGTGAAACTATAAAATTGGTCTAAACTAAATTTACAAGAAAATAAAAACTGTACAAAAAATTTGTTCTGTAAAATTACTAAGGAGAGAAACTTAAAAAATAGCACGTGTAACGGATAAACATTGTGGTAAAACGATATAAATGAGTTGTACATGTGAAACTATAAAATTGGTTTAAACTAAATTTACAAAAGATAAAAACTGTACAAAAAATGTTTTCTATACAAATACAAAGGGAAGAAAATTAAAAAATTGGACGTGTAACGGATAAACATTGTGGTAAAACGATATAAATCAATTGCACATGTGAAACTATAAAATTGATGTAAATAACTAAATTGAACGAAATAAAACTTTGCAAAATTCTTTGCCTATAAAAATACAAAGGAAGAAACTTGAATAATTTTCACGTGTGACGGATAAACATTGTGGTAACAAACGATATAATGTGTGTGCACGCGTGGAAGCTGTACAAACGGTCTAAATAGCTGAATTCACAAAAAAATTGTACAGAAAAAAAAAATTTAATTCACCCTGAGAAGGATTATGTTTGCAGTAAAATTATAGCAGTTAAGAAGAATGATTACAGAACTGTTATTTTGTTAAGTAGACGGAAAAAACGATGGTGAAAAAAATTGATCGAAGTGGCACAATCACGAAATTCCTTTTTTTCTTTCTTTTCTTTCGTCGCGAACAAGATAAGCACATAATTTGTGTAAAAGAACTCTTGTCACTACGGATTTTTCTTCAAACTGAGTTGCATTTGGAAACAGACTTGGAAAAGGCTTTGTAAAGTAAAGTGGAGGGTAAGGTTTTTTGCTTTGGAGAGTCTCGATTAAAGGAAAAGGAGAGAAAAAAAGTGTGTAAAGATGTCCACAAGATGACCAGAATACTGTGACAAAAGAGGGCTATGAAATTTGAAACGAATCATAACCGCAATCTCCCGAAAAATGTGACTGGGGTTTTTTATTTAGTCACAGTGTCGCAAGATTAAGATTCATCTTAAATTGAGTTGAATGTTCTGACACCTGTATCTGGAAATTATGAAACTTGTAACAGGAATAATTTTGCGTTTTTTTGGAGTTTTTAATGCAGATACAAAGTGTTAAATGTTCGGATACCCGTATATGGAATTATGAAACTTGTAACAGAAATAATTTTACGTTTTGGGTAAATGGAATTTAGTGCAGTTACATATACCTGAAATTTTTGTTAAAGTTTTGCAATTTGATGATAAATTTGATAAAATTCGATGAAATTCGGTTACAGTTTGACAGTTAAAGATACGTTGTTTGAAACCTCAATGTTACGTTACATAATATTTTTTTAAATTTTGGAAACCGTTTTTTTCACAATTTCAAGATGCCTTCACTAAAAAACATCATAAATGTCGTTAAATCTTGACGTTGACTTTGTAATATAACAATTTTGTAAAAACCCCGAGCATTTACAACATTGTAAAATTTTTTTTTCAAATTGACAAGAGAAGTGTATTTTCGAATTTTATAAAAATATGCATTTTTAAAGGTTTAAGTTAATTGTTTAAGAGGGGGATGTAAAAAACAGATAGATTTTCTGTGTCTGTTCTTTGATTAACATCAGATTTGTTGGCTATATGAGTCATTTCTAATATCATTCGTTTTTTATAATTCCTAGATCTATCAACTATATTTACTGCATTAGAATCGAATTTATGGTCTTGGTTCCAGGCATGTTTAGTTATTGCAGTACACTGAGAAAAAAGATTTGATTGAATCAAAGAAAATAATTTGTTTGAACGACTTTCTTTGATTTAAAGAAATGATTTGTTTAAATGAAATAAAATTTGTTTGATTCAAACAAAATATCTTTGAACCAAATAAATATTTGTTTGAATCAAATTAATTTTTTTTCAAAACAAAGATTTTAATGCATTGATATGTGGTCAAAGATATAATTTGTTTAATTTAAGGCAGAAATTTATTTGATTTGAACAAATATTTTTTTGTTCCAAAGATATTTTGTTTGAAACAAACAAATTTTGTTTCATTTAAACATATCATTTCTTTAAATCAAAGGAAGTCGTTCAAACAAATTATTTTATGTGCCTCAGCCGCGGAAACTCGTTTTTCCGTTACAGCTGAGAGTAAAGCAATGTTGTATATTCCGTTACAGAGGAATACAATGTAGAAATTGAACTGCGCATGTGCATTATAGTCTTACAGCGGAACGCAATCTATTTCTTATTCTTCTTCTGCTCACTTCTTCTTCGTACAGCGGAACGCAATCTGTTTCTTATTCTTCTTCTTCTCACTTCTTCTTCGTACAGCGTTAGCACTGACTACTACACAAGACCGATAAAATCAAAATGGCCGGGACTAGTCGCCAATTTGCGCCCGCTTCGTACAACTAGCGCAGCAAACAACTACAATTAGTACTAGATTAAATTCCAATGTATGCATAAAAACTCGTATCCGCACCACAGTCACATAAAATAGAATATGTGCCAATGCACACAATTCGGGACATTGCGAGACTCGCGACAATGCTCGCAGGACTGATCGCGCCTCGGATTCGTCTCGGCTTTGTCTCGGCTTTGCCTCAGCTATGCCTCACCTACGCCTCGACTACGCCTTGGCTTCGATCTCCTGCGAACATTGTCGCTCGTCACGCAATCACCCTCATTGTGTGCCTAGGCACATAATATACTATTCTTTGATTAAATCAAATATTTTTTTCTCAGTGTATATGCATATTTAGTATATGCATGTACTGTATTTATTATACATGTATACTGAATTCAGTATACGCATATACTAAATTTCATATACGCGTATAATAAATACAGTACACGCATATACTAAAATTACTATACGCCGGTAAACTAAATTTAATTTCATGTTGTGCAATCTTGCTTCCATTACATATATACTAAATATAGTACAGATTTTTCTCACAGTGCACGATGCGTAACCAATCACTTGAATCCACATCGACACCTATGTTAAGAGTAATTAAACGTTTCATAGTCATAAAAAGAAGAACACTTCGTGATTTTACACTAACAACTATATTATCTGTCAACAATGTATGTATTTCTATTTACTGACATGGATATATGTGTAGTTTACACATCTAATCTTGGAATAAAAGGTGATGAAATTACGCATAACGTAGTTTAGGCTACAATGAAGTCCAACTGTATAAAATCAGAGTAAAAAGCAGCACTAGTCACAGTAAAGTTTTTTCGTGAAAATATGAAAATGAAGATTTTCATAGTTGCAGTATTTGGTATATATTTTGCCGCCACCTTTTCTCAAGGTGATTATTAATTTTTATGTAAATTTTATGAGTATCGAGGACAAAAAAGTACTTGATCCAATATATTTTAAGTCATTGAAGTTATTTCCATTACATTAGTCAAGTCTTAGCGGGCACAAAAATGAAAGACATCTTCCCGATATCAACAGGGTGTTGCAAAGATTTCCAATGTTCCCAAAATCTTAAAAAGATCCTAAAGATGTCTTTACGATATATACGGACATAGGACGTTTTTGCAACACCCTAAAGATACCGTAAAGATGTAGTAAAGACGTCCCCTATTTTAGTGCCTTCTGGGATTTTAAAATATCAAAATTTAATTTACTTACATTCGAGTGGGCATGGAGACATATTCGTTTTTAAACTTTGAAAAAACGTGTTTAAGACGTCCATGCCTGTTCATGTAATGTTTTTAAGATATCTCATTATTGGTACATGGCTCCAACATTTCTACAAGTGACAGCTACAGATTACGAATGACCCTTTTTTTCTGTATGAAATAATTCTGTTTTTATTTCGAAACTTTAAATTTTGAAAACGTTAAAATGTGGAAACGTATTATTATTATAAGAAAATAATTTAAAGTCCTGAATTTATTTAATTAAGTGTGCAATATAATATTTCCAAATGTTTTTCTAATTAAAAATGAAAAATATAATTTTTTTTGAATGGCCATTTTATGCTTAAAAACGTTCTAAATTGAAAAATTGAGTTAAAGCTCTGAGTAATTAAGTAAAAAGCACTAAGAAAGTTACTCAAAGTTTTTTTTTCGCCTTTCGCATTTCCACATTAATTGAGATATTGAGTAATATTTGAGGTAAGTTTCCATTGGCTTCAGGGTCCATAAATGAAAAAGTCTATTTAATCAGACGTCTCGGCTCAAATCGGAGCCCTCATCAGTGATATTTATTAAACTCTTCTATGTGTTGATGGAACTTTCTGTTTTTTGTTTTTTTCTTTTTGCAAAAATCTTCCTGAAGGCATATAACTTTTTCACTGAACTCACAGAAAGTTCCATCAATTAAGGATTCGCTTCAAAGAGAAGTCCTTCCTGGTCACATAGAAGGGTTTAATAAATATCACTGATGAGGGCTCCGATTTGAGCCGAAACGTCTGATTAAATAGACTTTTTCATTTATGGACCCTGAAGCCAATGGAAACTTACCAGATATTACTATTTTTATCAATTTCTGAATTAAAATTTAATTTATTCAACTCAAAGTTTATTTATCATTTATCGTAAAATAAATAAACATTTCAAACGCATAAGTATATTCGTAAGAAGCGCTCAAGGCTGGAGAATATTTCTACGCAAAAATCAACTCGATTCGATAATTATATTTACTGGAAAATGACGAGTTGATTGTTGCGCTGTAAATTAATTCGTCGCTGCGTTCACTACGTGTTATCCTCTCTCCTGCCTAACATTGCTAACTGGCCGAGCGCTCCGTTGGTTCTTCTTTCCGAGCCGTTAATTATAAAAATTCGTCCTTTATTGCTTTTTACTCAATTACTCAAAGTTTAAACTCAATATCTCAATTAATGTGGAAATGCGAAGGGCGAAAAAAGTGTCGGTAAGGTAGGGATCGGATAAGTAAGATATGACCTTAAGGGCATGTGATACTTAGAAGATTAGCAAATTTCATTGATTTTAGGTTTCTACATGTTCGTATCTTAAGTAAATTATATTTTTTTTTTCAAAATTGAGGAAATGGTAGAAAAGATAAAAACGGACGTAGATAGACTAATTTCGGTTTCAAAATTGAAAAAAGTTCATTTTCAGCAATATATATCAGAAAACTATTTTTCATTGTAAAAACCAAAAATAGTCTGCCTACGTCCGTTTCTATCTTTCCTACCATTTCGCAAATTTTAAAAACATTTTATGTATTTTGAACACAAATATGTAGAAACTGGACCAAATTGTTATTTTTCTCAAGTATTACATGCCCTTAAGTTTTATAAAATTTTTGAAAATTTTACAATGAAGAATTTTTAATTTGATGTATAAAATTGTATATCTATTAGAATTTCCACACTTTTTTTTATCAAAATCATCAGATATTTTCGAATTTTTCAAAAATTTCTTTTTATTTATTCAAAATTGGACAACAGTGAATGATAACATCAACTATGACCGACATACAAGATCCTTTTTGCTGAAGTTCGTAAGACGTCCAATAATAATCTTAAAGATATAAGATCAGTCACAGGTAGTTTTAAAGACGTCAACTCACAGAACATACTTGTACAGTATATTTTGAAAACGTCTTTAGGATGTCCTGATGCTGACTGGCTCAATTTCTTTTAAATCTGTTTTCAACAGGATTCAACACAACACAAACGAGTCAACTAACCGGGAAGACTTTACAAATAAATTCAGAATGGGAAAAACATACGAGATTAATGAAATTATCTACAGTTGAAATAATTAATAGTGATCACAAAACAATTTGTCTTGGAATCATAGTATCTCGTGAAAGGGTAGCTTTCCCTACATACCAATGGGAAGAGAACCAGAGCTACAGGGCTAAGATACTTTGTTCAAATGGCGATCCTCAAAGTGTAGCATTTTATGAATTAGACAAAGTTGTACTCTGGGAGCACAGGCTTTTTAAAGCCTCGAGTATTATTGAAGTAAAAGTAAATAATTTCTTTGAAGAGCGAAATTACTTGCATATGATCCCTCTACTGTGCAGAAATTGAGTTTTGCGTTAATCAACAATTTTAATAAATTGAAAACTGTTAGTCAATCAAATTCAGTATTAAAAAAAACAGTCCGTACTATTAGAAATTACGAAACTTTAATACAATTCCCATTCACATGTAACTACGAGGATCGTTCAATAAGTCCTTAGAAAAAGATAGAAAAACAAATTATTTTGTGTACTTTTTTCCAAGCGTTTCTCCAAATTTTTTAAGCCGTTCAAAAAGTAAGATTTCGGAATGTCCTCAAAATGGGCATCTGTTTGGGCGATGACCTCCTTGTTCTACGTGAAGTGTTGTTCGCCGAGCCATTTTGTCAAGTTTGGAAATAAAAAAAAGTCACTGAGGGCCAAATCCGGCGAATACGGTGGATGTTGTAATAATTCGAATTGCGATGGAAAAGCGTGAAAATAGCCTCAGAGTCGACCTCACGATTGCGTTTATTCTCCTCTGAGAGCAAACGCGGCACCCATCTTGCTGAGATTTTTTTCAAACCCAATTTTTCGTGCAAAATTGAAATTGATATGCCTGTGGCCTCAACTATTTCGCGCACTTTTATTCGTCGATCACTCAAAACCATATCGTGGATTTTGTCAATCATTTCGGGGGTAGTCACTTCCACTGGACGTCTCGAACGATGTTCATCCTTCGTATGGATGTACTTCCAAGTTTAAACTCATTTACCCAATTGTAAACAGTTGCAAACACAGGAGCAGATGTGCCATGAACATCATCCAACTCAGCTTTAATCTGTTTTGGTGTTAAGCCTTTTAAATATAAGTGTTTAGTCACCGCTCGAAACTCACTTTTTTCCATTTTCCTAAATTCACAAAAGTTTTTTGCTTCAATCGACAATAAAAATGAAACCATGTGATGGATATAACAGAGACTTTAACAGCTGTGCAGTGAGTAATGATGCTTACTAAAACCATACCATTTTCGATACTACGAGCGCCATCTCTTGGATTTTCTAAGGACTTATTGAACGGCCCTTGTGTATAAAACTTCACTTACACGAAATGTGAAATTTTTCTGTCGCAAGTTTTAGAATTTTGAAATAAAAATATTGGAATATTCAGTCATTTGTAAATGTTAAAATTTCCTAAATTACACAGAGAAAAATATTTGTCAGAAATTACCAAAATATTTGGAAACGTATGTTGAATTCTGAAGCTATGTACTTTCTTCCAATAATTAAATTTATTTTACCATCTATATGGGCATTTTTATCGGTAATTCAGCGTATTCTATAATAGAAATCCTTATTAATCATGAATTATTAGAAAAAAGTACGTAGCTTCAGAATTTATCATGCGTTTCCAAATAGTTTGGTAATTTTTTACAAATATTTTACTCCGTGTAGAGTTTTGGTCATTTTAACTAGACTGTTTTTTTCAGTGAGATATATAATATTTGAATGTTTTACAAATATTATAAAAACAGTTTTAAATGTTTACTTAGGCACAATATACTTTTTATTCAATTGTGTGACTTTCTACCTATTATAGGGTTTGTGAGAAACTAAGAAAAAATAATTTAATAGTAACGAAACGTTTATGAGCTCAAATAAAATCAAAAGTATTTTTTATTTGAATATGTAATAGATATTAAACATTTTAAGTTTTAAAGATTCCTATTATTTTAGTTAAAGAAGTCGATTGACAATGAATGTTGGCTACCTGAAGAGATACGATATACCAAATTTGCCCAAAACGAAATGAATTTAAAATTCGTTCATGCAGTAATAAAAGATCAGGTAAAAATACATATATCAGGTTAAGTAGGATCGAATAATTAATATATCTGTTGGCACTCTTTTCGTATTGATATCAATTGTATTGCAGAATACCGAAGAACTATCCGTGAAATCATTTAGAGTTGAGATTTATGATAAAAAAACAGTTCGAGTGTCTGGTGAATTTAGAGATGAAGCAATGGTGAGTGTATGTTAAAGATCGGGTTACTACAATCTGTAACAGGAAACTTGGAACAAAGGGTCATATTTATTCAAAATTATAAATGAATATTTAGGAATTTTTATCTTGTTATAATTTTTATTAAAAAAATGTATAAAATGGAATTTTTTGTTTTAGTTTATAAATGGTGAACCTATATTTTATGACGACAAGATTGTAGGGTTGTGCATATATAGCTGTCCTGCTCCTCTTTTTATTCGTCATGTATTTACAAGACCTTTAATGGAAACCTTTAGTTCAGCTGCATCATCTAAATCTTCAAATTAGACATGTACGTAAAAGATGTTCTGCTTGTTTCTAGCACAGAAAGATGAAAAAAGAAATCGCAACTTACATGCTTACATTTTTCATTTTGTTTTTATTGTTTCTAGGATCAATGAGAAAGACAAAACAATAAATGCTGCATTTCCGTGTGAAGAGCAACCTAGTAGGCACGGAGACATAGTCGTCTTTAGGATTTCTATATGTCTGTCCAATTGATGTATTTTAGACGTATTTTCAACGTCCTAATGATATCTTTCAGACTTGTTAAAGACAACTATGCCCTCGTGCCTCCACCGGAATAATAATTAGAATAACAATTTTAAGAGAATATTAGAAATATAGTAATCATGCTAATTATTAAAGTGTTCAAATACACAGCCCTACAAAAAAAAGTGTCTTGAGCTAGAACCTAGACCCATAATTTCCTATGGATTTTGACCAGCTGATCGCGAATCTGAAGGACGTCTTATCGCAACAACACGATAAAACGGCCTTCAGATTCGTGATCAGCGGGTCAAAATCCATCGAAAATTATGGGCCTCTACTTAAACCTGAACTCCAACCCGTGTCACTAGCAATCCGGATTCCTCTCAACGTCCAAACAAAATCACAATTAAAAATTTCAAGAATTCAAAAGTAATCGAATCCCCAAAATACAAAAACACAATCAACTTTGAACCAAAATCACAAGTAGAAAAAACCTTGGGAAAACAAACAAAAAAGGAGGAAAGAAAAAAAAGGCAACCTTCCAAAACCCCTTCCTTCTTTTTCTTTCTTTCGTCCTCTTTTGTCTTTATTACCCACCACCATTTACATAAATAAATCTAAACTACTCGCCGACATTTCGGTGCTCTTCCAGCACCCTCTTCAAAACTGCAACACTATAAAAATATTAAACAATTGTTGCATCTCCTATCACCCTCCATGCGGGGACGTAGATCCCTCTCCACGGAACGCCAACAGGAAACATAAGTCACTTTACATCTTTTACAAATCAGTTTGTATATCACACCACTTTTTTCTAATCTATACAAGACGTCTTTACCCAAAGTTATAAGTCCTTCCATCCCAAACGGTATTCTAAAAATTGTATGGATTTGAAATTTTTTTAACATAGATTGAATTGTATTTGAAATTTGACCAAAACTATGACAGCATGATAAGTTATCTTTAAGAACAATGTTCCACAGTAAATATTCTTGAGGTTTCTAGATTCTGCGAAACGATTTAAATTTTATTGAATGACCCTTGAGGTCTTTCAGGTGCTTAAAAGGGAGGGATACACAGGGTCTTGTTGCAGTTTCCAGTTGGCGTTCCGTGGAGAGGGATCTACGTCCCCGCATGGAGGGTGATAGGACACGTAACAATTGTTTAATATTTTTATAGTGTTGCAGCTTTGAAGAGGGTGCTGGAAGAGCACCGAAATATCGGCGAGTAGTTTAAAGATTTATTTATGTAAATGGTGGTGGTAATAAAGACAAAAGTGGACGTAAGAAAGAAAAAGAAGGAAGGGGTTTTGGAAGGTTGCCTTCTTTTTTCTTTTCTCCTTTTTTGTTTGTTTTCCCAAGGTTTTTTCTACTTGTTATTTTGGTCCAAATTTGGTTGTGTTTTTGTATTTTGGGGATTCTTTTACTTTCGAATTCTTGAAATTTGTAATGATGGGTCTCGTTACTAGCTCAAGACACTTTTTGTGGGGCTGTAATTTAGTTAAGTTTAATCATTAACAACGATCACTTAATATTAAATAGTTTAACAGACCATTTTTTTAAATTTCACACGAGTTGAAATCGTTGCTCTTTTTCTTGTGCATGTCAAGAACGCAATATTTCATAATAGTTCTATTGGAAATTTGACTTAATGATTTTTGTAGAGAGTGTTATTTACTTCTATGTAATGCATATTTTATTATTATATTAAATATTTAATTAAAAACAAATGTCTGCTGAATTTTATAAAAATTTAAGTTTTCGAAGTTAAAAACACGGATTATCAAAAATTTGTAACAACTATTTTTTAAATATGTGGCATTATTTGAAATAATTGAGGTGTTTATAACTCTGTTAAATTGTTTCTGTAAGTATGCCTGAATTTCTTGCAAAGTCCTTTGAAAATTTACGAAGAGATTAAACCAATTGAGAAAGTAGACAAGGTGTCGCAATATTAAAGATCATTAGATAAAAGTTGTGAGCATTAGTCTAATGCACGATGAAAAATAAATAAAATCACCGATAGTATCTAGATATATAAGAATTGAATGCATTTGATAGTGAATTATGTGAAAACCATCTCGGATATTCAAGCCTATAGTATTTGAGGTAATTAAAAAGGTCATATTAGCTGGTTAAATTTTGAGGTATTACATATGAGTACCTAAAATTTAATATTTGTCTAATAGTTATACATGAAACAAGTAACAAATATATTGATTACACAAACAATATTCAAACTCCTATTGTTTTCTATTGAAAAGAAACTGAAAGGCTAAAAAAAATCAATTTTAGAAATATTGAAACATCCTAAGGCAACCTAATTATTACATCTGAACTATTACACAGAAAAAATGTATGTTTAGGATTAATATTCAGCTGTAATATCTGAGATGTTGGAATATGCAGAGATCAATATCTTGAATATTACAGTTGAATATCTATAGATATTACAACTGAACTAATAAGATGGTTGTCCCATAGTTGAACATCCATTTTTCTCCGTATAGTCCCAAAAAATGTCCTTACTCTCGTATTGAATTCAAACCAAAAATATCACAAATACTTCCTCATATTAGATGAAAATGTAATAAGATTTTTTTCGATACATTTCTAATAAGAACAATACCACTTGCATTCCATTAAGTAAAGTTAGTTGTTTCTGTAAGGTAAAATAACTGATAATATCTTCTATATTCAAATTTTTTTGCAGATATTACGTAGTAATATCTAGATACTATGTTTTTCAAAATATGAAAAATATCACGTATGAATAATTTTTGGTTAATTCACTATAGGAAAGGAAATAATGATGCATTCAATGGGAAAAGTGAAGCTGGGATATTGTATATGTACGGTAATAATGTTCGAATTATTATAACATTAAAATAAAATAAATGATAATAAATCTGATTGAAAGTAAATTATCCATTTTTTAAGCATTAAGGCCATGGATCAAACAGCTCACGTGACTAAATTCCTGTAAAAGTTCGTGTAAGATAACTTTTTTAATTTACAAAATGTCTTCTTAAAAAATTGGAAAATACAATAGAAAACGATAAAGAACGTCTGTCAACTTCGTTTGAGTGAAAATTTTGCAAAAAATTTTACAGTTACCTCTAAATGTAAATTAGGGCTAAAAAGAAAAAAAACTATTGCAGTCACCATTATTTTGACTAAAATTTGACAACAATTGGTAATTTATACTGATTAATGGTTTTGAAAAATATTTACGAATAATCAGTTATGATTAGATACATCTTATGGATAAATTTATGTTTATTATCTCAATAATTTCATCATATTATTTATAATTATTATAGAAGATAATATATATCTGAAGATAATAATGTCATCGAAATGTCATCTTAAGAGAAAATATATTTGAGAAACATTCATTTTGTCCGAGGTTGGTCATTTTCCTTTCTCTAATACAGTTAATTGTAATTGTCGATAAGTTTTCGAATTTTTATCAAAATTTTTACTGAAATAAAAGGATTGTTCGTTTTATTTATCTATTACTATGACTTTAAGTTTTCTCGCATTTTAACAAGGATCCATATATGTACATATGTATGTATGATGTGGAAATGCAGTAGAGAAAGAGGATATCTTAAGCAAAACAAAGAATAAGCTCTCTCGTCTTGTTTTATCAGTTCACTTACTTCCTGCTTTTTCACTGCCATAAAAGGATTGCTCCATATTTCGCAGAGTTCCGGTCGTTTTAGATGCTACACTGGAGCTTTATGGTTTTGTACACTTCGTAAATTTCTCTCTTTCTCCATAAATTCTCCAAATCTCTACAACGTAATAAATTCATAAATTTTAACTATAAAATGATAAAAAGTCATATGTGATTTCAAATTGAAACAGCAAAAACCTAGTCGAAAGTTTCCAATATTCAACGCAACATCTGTCGTTCTTATGAATATATGGAACTCGGAAATAGATTTATACTGCGGGAAAAAGTGGAAAAATTGCCATAATTTGACGTCGGGTTTGGCACGGACTATGAGAGAACTTGATGTCTAATTGAATTTTCAAGTATCAAGTATGAGAAAACGAAAATAGTTGAGGTCTCGCGAGTCACTCGAATGAATAGGACACATGATTTTCTTTTTTTTCCTCCCTTGACAAGATATGTGGACAGTCTGAACAAGCTCTTTCACATCAAATAAGCAGCTTTCAGTCTCTTTTCATTCTCTGCCTCTGATTTTTTTATACTGGAAAGACATTTTTTAAACACATTTTCAACTTATTTGACGTCAAAAATATAATCTCTATAAATATTTTTAAGAATATAAATAAAAAATTAGCATATTACTCTTTTTCACCATATCATGAAATATTCATTTGCATATAACAATAAATCATAGACATTAAAAATACACCAATTAATAGAAGGATTCATCCCCTGCTTTTCCCCCGTAAATCCTTCCTCATACTTTACCTCCAACTTCTATAATATTCTAGAATAAACTTTATTATCTTAGGTGGGATTCGATAAAAATAAGAGTGAAGAATATAGTTACAACTGCATCCTCGTTCGCATAACAAAAAGTCTCGTAGCTGACTGGCTTCTTAGTCTTTTATTAAACGGCGGTTTTATTCCCTGAATAATACATTACCAGCAAATAATATAAAGCTCACATTTTCACTCATACTCAAACATTTTATTGTGAACGTTAGGGCGTATCGAAAAAAACTATATTTGCGCGAAGTTCTAATGGCAATGAAAAATTTCTTTTGCTAGTCAAAAACACTCCCCTAAAGTTTCATGAAAAAATAAAAAATTCCTTCGGTCTCCGCATGGTAGATATAGCTAAAAATCACAAAAAACAAAGCACTTCTTCAAATTTGAAAATCAAAATTTTTTTTTGTGATTTAAATTATCAATAAAAATAGTTCAAAGCAAGTCGATTTATACCTAAAAAGCGATAATTATATTAAAATATTTTCACTGATTTTGTATTACAAGAAAATATCTAAAGGTTATATATTGTTCTTTATTTCCCAACAAAATTAATTTTCGGTGTCTAAATAAGGTAAAAATGTTTTTGTGTACTCTCTAAATCTGAATCAGTCAAAATCTACTGGTTATCAGTTAAATTTGACTGATTCAAATAGCTAAAAAGAGGTTACTGTAAATCAGTTAAATTTCACTGATTACTTCAGTGGAAATTAACTCATTTAACAGTAAATACATTGGTTTTACTGATTACTTCAGTGAAAATTAATTGATTTAACAGTGAAAAATATTTTTTTCGCTGATGAATCAGTGAAAGGGCCAATTACTGATTTAATCAGTGAAAATTTGACCGATTTAGATCTAGAGATTATACCTTGATTTTTACCTGTACAGGTATACATATTTTTAAATATTTTTTATATATTTTATTGTTGTAACATATTTAAAATACATTATCCTTAACGTATATCAGATATTTCATAATCAAATAGTCGAGAAAATTGCCGTAACTCTAAGAAAGTAGCGAAAAAGTCGACTTTTTTCGATTTTTTAAAATTTCAAAGTCAATTAGAGAGGGTAAAAAATATTTTAATGTTATTATCGCTATGCAAGTTTAAATAGACTTGCTTTGAACTATTTTTATTGATCATTAAAGTCAGAAAAAAAATTTTTTGGATTTAAAATTTGAAGAAGTGCTTAGTTTTTGTGATTTTTATCTATATCTACGATGCGAAGACAGAAGTAATTTTTTTTTTTTCATGAAACTTTAGGGAAGGGTTTTTGACTCCCAAAAAAAATTTTACATTGCTATTATAGAATTTCGCGCAAATAACTTTTTTTTCGATACGCCCTAAATGTATGTGGACCTAAAGATGTTAAGTTATCTTCCCCTATTTCGATTTCTTGTTGCTGAAGGAATTGTCTGCTTTTCATAAAATTCCTTACTCTCTTTTTTATCTTTCTATTAAATACACGGAGAAAAATATTTGTCTAAATATGATGAAATATGATGAAATTCTAAAGCGACGCACTTTTTTCTAATTCAATATTCATTGGGATTTCTATTATAGAATACGCTAAATTACCGATAAAAATTCTCATCTAGATAGTAAAATTTTCTAATACTTTAATTTATTTTACCATCTAAATGTGAAATTTATCGGTAATTTAGCGTATTAAATCCTAATAAATTATTAGGAAAAGGTACGTCGCTTTAGAATTTTATCATGCGTTTCCAAATAGTTTGGTAATTTTACACAAATATTTTTCTCCATTTAACGGAGTGAAAATTCAGAAAAAAACAGGATAACTAGCAAAATAAATAATAAATTTAAAAAAAAAATTGTAACAATGTACCAAATTCAAAAATACAAAATAACTATGATTTTATAAGATTTTGTTTTGGAAATATTCCTTATACACATAAAACAAGAAGAGATGAACATAACATTTGAGCGAGCATTCTTCGTAAAGTTAGATATATGTTGTGGCTATAGTTATAATTCTAAGTTAGATAAATTTCCTAGATGACTATGTAATAATATTCATCAAACTGGCCACAAAATTTCAATAATTCAAAGTTTTATCATTCACTAATATAAAGCAGAGTTGATAAGAATTCAATAATCTTTAAAATGAATACTTTAATCCAAACAAAATTAAAATGCTGCTTTATTAAAGTATATTATGAAAAAATAAAACAATATATTTTAATAAAGCAGCTTTTTAATTTTGTCAGCAATTGAGTTGATAAAAGAATAATGGAGAACTCAGTAAAGAGTTTTTTTATTTTTGTTTCAGTTGTCTCTGGCGTTGGCGTCGACGTGGCGTATCACGGACATGCCATGGGATTTTACGTTACGTGAGGATAAAATTCAACATACGTATAGCGTAATTCATTTCACGCATTATAATAGACAGGAGATGAAAAAGACATTTAACTTTAATTTTTAAAAGCTCGTACACAGTCCATCTACAAATAAAAATGTTGATTTATTTTATTTTTTCAAATAATGTTAACATTTTAAGGAATCCTTAATTTTTTGCAAACCAAAAAATCTGCCCGCTTCGCGAACATATTTTTATCATGCGCTTGGCGCGCAGCTTGCAAGTTTGAGCGCGCCTAGGGCGCGCGATTCTTGTAATTTGATACTGAAGCTCAAGTCAATTTTATAATATTGTAGATGTGAATTACATTTCTTCCTAAAGTTATTAAATTTTTTTTTTATTTCAAATGATAAAGGAAATTCAATTTACTTAAGGCTCTATAGGCCTTAAGAAACACATTCTCATCATGTTACTCGCACTTCGCGCTTTATTTTCTGTATACACATACATTTCTGTAATTTTATAATAATTTAATTTCTTCCAAATATCTCTAAAAGGCAGAAAAATCGTAGATTTCAATTAAGCAAACGATTTTGCATTTCAATAGTTTCAATTTTTTTCAAATTTCAAAAATTTCAATTGTCAATAGTGTTTTTTAAAAATCAAAACATAAAATATAAAGTAACACAAAATCACGAGAAATGTAAAATATACGTAGAGATTATTAATTTACGCGTTTCTAGAGAGTTTAATCGGGTTATAATTAAAAACAGCAGAACTTGATTTGTCAAGTACCGTAATGTCGATAACAATCTAAGTACACAAAGCAAATGTAATAAAATTCTGTTGCCCCTGACGAGATGGCTTGAATCAGGTGATAACTTAACTGTAACGCCAGTTTCCTTGAAGATCAAATTTAATTGAAGACCCAACTTCTATATAGATAAGGTAATGCATTTCCGACCTTTATGAAAAATGTTTTACCTCTTACTGAAGTGAATTAGGTTTATATATATATATATATATCTTTTCCTCTTTGTTGCTTACTTATCTGATTTTTTATTGATTCTCTTTTTTATATATATTATATATATTCTTTTGCTATTTATTCTCATCCAATTTTTATTCCGAAGGTTATAAATCATCTTTATTGAAAAATAATTTTCGAACTTTATGTCAATTATACATATATTAGTTTTTACATGAAACATATGACGCTATTTTAAACTCAAATTAATAATTTTTAGGGCAGCATCAGTTGTGATATTTTTTCTCGAAGTCACTTGGGCAATTTCTCTATTTTTACAAGTTTGCATAAAGTAAGTATGTTTTATAAATTAATTTATTAACTGAATATATTTATATGAAAATAAATCATTTTGAATTATTCATAAAATTTCACTAAATTAAGTTCCTGTTGAAATTTTTTTAGATTAATAGCTATAATAAAATATAAAAAGGAATGTCAATCGTTTACTCAGTTATTTTGATGAAATCTTGCTTCCGCGATTTTTCCTTCCTATTTTTAATTACAGACTTATTTTTTCGAGATGACTTTACACGAATAAAATACAAAAAAACAAATGCTGAGAGGCAACAAAAGAAAACACATTTCAAAACTCACTAAAAAAATATTCAACGACTAATTGCTTGAAATGCATTTAATTAAGCTAATTGAACAAATATTCATCTTTTATACTTAATAATAAAAATTTGAGGCTCTATAAAGATTCCTTTTTCCTCGAATGTACTCAAATTATAAAATTGTCTATTTTTATGTTCGATTGTAACTATGAAGAACTCGTTGGTAGAGATGTAGTGAATTCCAATTGGTGAAAATGCAGTAAAATGAATTCCCAAAGTACAGATAAATTAAATTGGAACGAACGACCAATCACGTTACACGAGCTTTGCATCAGTGACATCCCTAAGAACACGTTACATGATAATTAATGTCCTAGAAGGATAACAATGTCTTCACAACTAACAGGTTCTTTCGGACACATTTATTCATTGAAAATCTGTCGACGTTTTATTTTTAAAAAATATCATTTAATAAAATAAAATAAGTCATAATGTGTTTGAATAGAGAGTAATTGTTTCTTTTGTTATCACAACAAATTAAAAATAATATGAAGTACTATTTAAGATGAATTTAATAAAAATTCTTTTCGGATATATTATTGATATTTGACTTGTTATTTTATATTATATTGAAAATTCATTTGACTTTTAGATAAATTCATCGACTCATTAAATTGTTCCAAAATGATATGCCTAACATATTATGACTTATTTTATGTCATTACTTGACATATTTTCAAAATAATTATACACCCTGATGATGCATTTGGAGCAAGGGAGAAACGTTGGCAATTTTTATAAATAAATTAATCAGAAAGAACCTGTTATACTTTAGTTATCCATCATTTCAACTCAAATGTTAAAAGTTTATTAAATCTTCACGTCCTTTTAGCTTTACCTACTCTTTCAATGTCTAATACTTGTAAATAATTAATTTTATTGATGTTTATATGAAAAAATCTTTCCACGTTTTTGCAATTATGTGTAGTAATAAAATCAAAGGGAAGAGTCAATTTTAAAAATAGAACCCTGGCGAAAGTATCGGATTGAAATTCATTTGGAGCCAATCAGAAAGATTCCGATATCTGCATCCGAGCCAATGTGAATCATTCGAACCAATCCGAAAAACTTTTTTATAATATAGTAGCTCCTCCATCATTAAATTTATTTAGAACAATTCTTATAATTGGAAGATTAATAATATATAGATCAGTTTATTTAATTATTTTAATTTTTTTATGATTTTTTAGTGTTGTTTACATAATGTATTTTTATAGGTCAATTCAACATGGAGTTTTATATAAAAATTTGAATAAATTTATTTTTATTTATGTTTGAGAGTATATATAATGGTATAATTAATTTTTTTCCTTTAATTTATACCTTATCCCTGTTTGAAAAATGAAAATATCCAAATAGGTATAAGTATCTTGATGGTAATCAGCACGATATTTACCTCTCTGTGTTTGAATTAGAATGAAATTGGTTCTGATTTTCAATCCACAACTCAAATACATTTTTTCCACAAAGTTCCCTATTATCAGTAAAAATATTCAAAAACAAATTTACATTATCTTCGCTCAATTTCAAATTGGATTTTATGATAAATTTAGATCCAACTGATCTTATTGATATTCTACAATTTTAACGCGATGTATCGATTAAAGCAGAGCTTTTACTCAGAAATGCCTAGAAGGAGAGACGATAAACCTAAATTGATTATTTCTGTCAGAAGCTTCTCCTCCCTGCCTGCCGATTGTCGCAATCAGTGCAAACCCGCAATCTTCTCTAATTTCCGGAACAAATTTGTCCGCGACAGGAGAAAGGTTATACGTGATCTTCCGTTAATTTTACACAGTAGGGATGCCAAGATTGCGTAGTAATAAAATTAATATGTCTTTTCTTTATCGATTTTACAAAACTCTTTTGGATAAAAAAATAGCTTAGAAATGTAAAGTTTAAAAAGAGAAATTTTTTTTTAAATGTTACAATTATCAATTCTAAATTTTTAGCCATAAACAAAAATATTTATTAAGACCCTTCCTTCTTTATTATTAAAGAATTGTTAAAGCTGACAAATGAAGTTATTCACATGTATACGTATAGTCCAGTCAATAGGTAGAAAAAAATACCCTATCTAGAGATTTCTGGGGTGAGTGGAATTTTTTAATTCCATTGCTTAGAGGCTCATTATAAAAGCTTAAAACTGAATTTGTGTATCCCTACCCCTTGCCGTTCGGCCGCCATATTGAAAAAAGGGGTGATTTTTTATTTTCCGTTTATCTCGTTAATAACGGTCAATTTTTACAAAAAAGCACACGATATCATTTTTCTAGAAAAAAATATGGTCTACATTTTTTTTTTCGTATTGTTATTATTTTCGAGCCTATTGAGGATGATAGCCAAAAATTTAGGGGATGATTTGCTTAAAGCGGGGACAGCGCGAGAAGGGTTGCCTTTTCGAGAAAATTCGTCTAATACGTCTAATATGAACTGTTTGACAGATCAATGTAGTTCATATTATAATAAAACGATTATATTATTATAAACACTATTATAAAAAACTATTTAGAAAAACATTATTAAAAACTATTATAAAACTATTATTCGATTTTAATGTCAAAGTTGGACATTTGGACGGACTTTTTGACTACACTGAAAAAAAATGCTATTGAATCAAAAGCATTTATTTGCAAAAGCATGTATATCATGGATTCAAATCAATATGCTATAGAATTAGTAACATATTTATTGATTCTTGTAGTATATTTTTATGAATTAATAGTATACATGCTTTTGGAAAGAAATGCTTTGGATTCAATAGCATTTTTTTCTCAGTGTAGAATTGAATAAAATATTGTATTGCACACGCGGAGAACTGCTTCTGAAAAATATAATGGGAAAATTTTACTTATCCCAAAAACTGCTTACATTGCTTATTTAGAGGATGTACAGTATGTGACTTGAGTGCGTTTGTGGCATTGTACAGCGATAAATATTCATGTTACGATACATGTTATGTTACGTTTTTTGTAGCTTATGTAGACCTCTACAAAAAGTATTTGTATTTTTTTCTACAAAAAGTTTTTGTCGAAGAAGCAACCCTTTTCGCGCTGTCCCCGCTTTAAGTAAATCATCCCCTATATGTTTGACTATCATCGTCAATAAACTCGAAAAAAATATCAATGCGATAAAAAGATTATAATAAAAAATGTAGACCGTATTCTTCTTTACAAAAATGATATCGTGTGCTTTTTTGTAAAAATTGACCGTTATAACGAGATAAACGGAAAATATAAAATAACCCCTTTTTTCAAGATGGCGGCCGATTGGTAGGGGGTAGAGATAAGGAAATTCAGTTTTAAGCTTTTCTAATGACTCCCTAAACAATGGAATTAAAAAATTCCACATACCCCAAAAATCTCCCTATTGACTGAACTAGTATGAAAATATAAATTTACGAATTTCATATAGTCAAACATGTTGAAGTTTTCGTTGAATTTCAGAAACTATCTCAATAGATAAAACCTCATTAAAAATTATTGAAAAGTATTGAATTCTTAATTCGAAACAACATCATCTCCTAAATACTTTTAAATGAGACATTTTCTACATTGCATTGTATATCATTCAAATAAATTCGAATAATTGCTTTACAATTTGCTTCGAATTGGATCAGATTTAAATGAATATGAATTCATATATTGAAAATAATTTGAGATACATTTTAACTTTCTCGTATTAAATCGAATTAACATTCATTGAAAAGAATTAATGCCGCGCGTGCCGCAACAATTCGTATTTGCTGTAAAGCAAATTAGCATCAGAGAAACTTCCACGAATAGAATCAGATATTTTTTACCAACATTCTGTTTACTGGGATAAACTATTTAAAAAAAAAGAATAATAATTAATTTATATAATTATTTAGTTAAGTTCGAAATTTCTTTCATTGCCTACATTATCGGAGGATCATTAGTCGCGTATTAGATAGGATACTTTAACAACAGGTGTCCTCGTAGACAATTCCAAACTCTTATATCACAATAAATACAAATATAATTCAAATTTTAAAGAGTTTTAAAATCTTTCTGTGGAAAAGCAGTCGAAAGCATCTTTTTTTCCACAGAAAGATTTTAAAATTTATATAATATTATAGTATGAAACGTTACACTAATTATCCCTGTTGGAAGTAAACAGATAGAAATCTTATCCTTTTGAATCATTTTGAATCTTTGTTATAAAAAAATAAAGAGATAATTTATCCAATTCTATCTCTTTTTCATTCTAAATACACGTCTATTTTTTCTAATAACTCCTTTTCTATTCATTCCAATCATTGATCTATCATCCTTAATCTTTTTCTATCTGTTTTTCAATATAAATTCACGTCTATCTTTTCCAATACTTACTTTTCTATCCCTTACAATCCTTCATAAATCCTCCTTAATCGTTTTCTATCTCTTAGTCAATCACAATACAGGACTATCTTTTCTAATCTTTCATTCTCTATCTCATCCTATGCTTTATCTATCCACGTGAATCTTTTTCTATGTCTTTGTCAATCTAAATTCACGTCTATCTTTTTCAATCTCCTCTTTTCTATCTCATTCTATTCTACATCTATCAACGTCAATCTTTTTCTATCTCTTTTTTAATCTTAATTCACGTCTATCTTTTTCAATCTCCCCTTTTCTATCTCATTCTATTCTACATCTATCAACGTCAATCTTTTTCTATCTCTTTTTTAATCTTAATTCACGTCTATCTTTTTTAATCTCTCATTCTCTATCTCATCCTAAGCTTTATCTATCCACGTGAATCTTTTTCTATGCCTTTCTCAATCTAAATTCACGTCTATCTTTTTCAATCTCCCCTTTTCTATCTCATTCTATCCTTCATCTATCAACGTCATTTGTTTTTATCTTCTTGCCAATCTAGTCGATGCCTATCTCTCATTATTTCTCTTTACAACAAAAGAAGATCAGTCCACTACTAAGATATTTTATATTCTTTTTCTATAAGGGTGATTATATTTTATGGCCAATGAAGTAATAGTCTACCCCTATGTAAAATGGACACAATACTTTTTAGAACTGCACTCTTTACTTCGTGGTAAGAATAGATACTGAAAGATATAGAGAGAGATTAAAATTTGCACTATGGGGAGATAAATGAGGAATAGAAAAAGATACAAGTGATCGATCACGAAAGATAGAGAAAAAGATAGTAAAAGATAGATATTACTTCTGTCGGCAGATAGACTAAGAGATAGAAAAATATAGATATTACCAGACATAGGGATAGAAAAAAATAGATATTCCCGGTCGCTCCGGATAAGTGCGGAAATAGAAAAATAAGATAGAGTTTTGGGGATGCAAAGTGATGGGTTGGGATCACGGAGAAAAATGGATATTGACCCATAATATCTAGATATTGAAGCACAATGTCAGTAGCATTCAACTATGTGACAAACATTTAGATATTCTACTTCAATGCCTGCAGATATTGAAAAAAAGATATTAACCACCAGTATCTCAGATATTGAGCTTGATTATCTTAGATATTAAAAATGAATATTCAAGATACTAAACTTCTGAATATCCTCGTTAGTAAACTTGAATGTCTGAGGTACTAAAGTTGAATATCTCAGATATTTAACTTCAATATCAGGTATACTGAAAAGGTAAGTTATAGATATTACAGCTCAATGTCTAAGATACTCAAAAAATTATTTTAAAGGTTATAAAATAACTAAATATTCAGTTTTTAGAAAAAAATCAAATAATATTTTATTATGTACATAAGTATATAGTAGATTTATATACATTGCTCTCATTTTCATTATTTGGCATGTCTAAAATAATTAAATGTTCTTGTTAGAAACAATGTTAGTAACAATGTTAGTAACAATGTTCTTGTTAACACTAAGGTTAGATTTCATTCTCGGCTATAAAAACTACATATAGAGAAAGTATATAGCTTATATGTTTTACTTACTGCATCTCAAGTTAAAGTCCCGATCACTTTTATTCCATTAGAAACACTTATTAGAATCTAAGAAAACTTTAATAAACCTTCAAAATTTATCATTCCGGCACGCTGCAAGTATGTCAATCTTTGATTCACTTAGATTTCGATGAGCGCGAAAAAGTGATCACATGACCTTTATATATATACGCGCGCACTTCATGCTTCAATATCTAAACTATTGAATCTGAATATCAAATGTTACTTCTCTGGAAAATCTTATATATTGAAAAAAAAAATTTTAATATTGCGTGTCAATATCTAGATATTATGGATGAATATCTCCTATTTGAATATCTACTTTTCAATATCCATTTTTCTCCGTGGAGAGATAGAAATTTTCTATATTTTCCAATCCCCCAGTTCCTATCTTTTTCAATCTTTTTATTTCCAGCAGGGATATAGAATGATCATTTGTGAATTATAAACACAGACGCGAATTAAAAGTGAACTTTGTTCCAGAAACGATGAATCTCTTTGTTGGAATTGCTGGTCGAGCGTTCTGATGATAACGAGGGGTTGGAGAAGGTCTTTGTTTTATATTCCAGTGTCCTGCGTTTTGGCTTGGAAACCATACAGGCTTTGGCTTTCTTTTGTTGCTGGTAAGCACGCTCATCCCTACTATCTTCTATAATAGTATAGTAGAATACAGTAACAAAACATAGAAAAAAGATCGCTGTTTTGTCTTTTTAAATTTGAAGTTAATTTTCAATAAGCTAATATGGACTACTTTTCTATAAAACTTAAAGAATATCTTTGAGTTATGCATCAAATGAAAACTAAATAAATTCTGCTAAGTTCAACCCAATTGTGATATAAGAAAAACACAAATATTCTTAATGATACATGGTTCAAACTTTTGAGATAATAAATACTTTTGATCTACGGTATATAATTACAATTATCGCAAAAAATCAAGAAATTTTAAGGCTATGGATCAACTGGATCACTTGACCAAATTCCCGTAAAAATTTATGTAGGATAAGTTCTTCATTTTACAGATTTTACAGAATGTCTTCCTGAAAATTTGGAAAATACAACAGAAGATGGTAAAGAATGTCTGTCAACTCGTTTGAGTGAAAAAATTTTACAGTTAAGGCTATGGACCAATCTGGTCACGTGACTAGATTCCTATACCTTATATACCACATTTCTGTAAAAAATGAGGTAACAAGTTGAAAATTTGTGTGAGTAAATAAAATGCACTAAGGCAAGTCTGTCTGATCATAAATGTTTGCAATTATAAAAAAAAAATTTCAAAGAAATTTTTTTTCATAATATCTCTTTTTTTACAGAAATGTGTTAACGCAAATGGAAAATGGTGATAAGGTAGGAATCTAGTCACGTGATTCGGTTGGTCCATGGCCTTAAGGCCATGTTTGACTTATCCGATCTCTACCTCGCCGATACTATTTTTTCGACTTTCACATTTCCACATTAATGGAGGTATCGAGTTGAAACTTTGAGTAATTAAATAAAAAGCAGTTATAAATATTTATCTGGCCCTAAATTTATATAATTAAAAAAAAAATTCTAAAATAAATTTGAAAAATTGATTTGTAATTTCAATTTATTTATTTTATTCAAAATTGGTACTAAAAAAGTAAATAGACGTTCTTTATTGTTTTTGTTACGTTTCCCAAATTTTCAGAAGGATATTTTGTAAATTAAAAAGTTATTTTACATGAACGAGTTAATGTATAATTTAGTCACGTGGTCCGATTGCCATGCCTTGATTATCCGATCCCTACTTTACCGACACTTTTTTCCGCCCTTCGCATTTTCACACTAAATGAGATACCAAGTTAGAACTTTGAGTTATTACGTAAAAAGTAGTAAAGAACGTTTTTTTTTATAATTATAAATATTTAGAAGCAGATAAACGTTCCTTAATGTTTTTTACTTGATTACTCAAGGTCTTAACTCGATATCTCAATTAATTTCGAAATGCAAAGGGCGAAAAAAAGTGTCGGTAAGGTACGGAACGGATATAAGTATTAAAAATTAGATAAAATAATTCTTTTTGTTGTTTTCACAGCTGGACTTTTAGCTATTTTATCTTTAGCTCACATTGCATCCAGCGCTCTAGATCGTGAAAATTCTTGTGAAATGAACGGTGGAATTGATCAAATAGGAGAAAGTCTTCTACACACAAGACCTGAATGCTACGATCATTTTGAAGAAGTTTTAGTAAAAACTTTTTTCTTATTATTATTTTGTTAAGATAGTTAGAACTCTACAATATAACTGTAACAGAATTTACATATTATTCACTACGAAAGTTTTGCAATATGCGATATCTATTAAAAGGATAAGAACGAGACTTATTGCATTAGAAATAGCGTCTATGAAATTAAAAATGTTATAATTTTGATTAGGTGACAGAGGTCTTGGATGATGTGATTTCGGGTCCTCAAGGACGTTATATGGATAGCGATGGAGATATATGACAAGAAAGACAGCCCTCATGGGCTAGTGAAACTGACGAAGACAGTGAACCAGAACAAAGGATTTGTCAAATTGCTACACTGTCCTGAATCCTGTTTCAAGAATCAGCTACAGTTAAGCCCTTTTAATTTTGAAATTTAAGTTAAATTAAGAAATTATGTTTGCAAAATGTTCGATAAATTTGAGCCGTTAGTTTGAGTAAATTTTAAGTTTTACAGTGGAATTAAAATCTTTAAAAAAATATTTTATTGTATGATAATTTAATTTCATTATTAAACTTTGAATAACCAATAAATACATAACTGTAAATTATGAATTATGTATTCAATGTATAATAAAAAGTAAATATTCAAGTATTAGAAGAAAAAAACATACATATATACATTTATGTATTTAACTTTGTTGTCCTTCGGTGCTAAATATTTGAATATTATAATATATACCGATGTAAATAATTCTAGAGAGTATTAAGAATGTGTGAGTTTTCTATATACAAAACAATGTAACAGTACGAGAAATAATTATCAAAATTCTGTTGACTTCTGTTTATTATATTTAATAATTATTAAATAATAAATACCATGTTGCACACCTATAGCAATTTAATAATAAAATCACGTTAAAAAGAACCCAGGCTCATTTCTTCATTAACTTAATTAATATTTCGTATCTCTATTTATATCAAAAAACTGATTATAAACCAAGCCATGATTTTTCAGTAACCACTGTTCCGTAGATTTGTCAGAGTACGGAAAGCATTTTTTCAAAATAATACTAGGTACTGAATCACAAACTTAAATGTAATAAATATATTCATTAAAAATACAAATTAAACGAAAATTAGCCTGAGAAATAATTCAGTTGTTTGACATGATTGTCACGAACTAAAATAAGTACGGAATAAGACTGACTTGCAGTTATATCCTATATAGAAAAAATTGCATAAAAGACTATTATTTTTTGTATAACAAAACAAAAATGCTTCTTTTAAGATCTATGAAATAATAGATTCCCCATCAAGATATTAAAACAATTCAGACGAACAATATAAAGTAATTCGAATAAAAATTTCCAATTTTTGAAAATTAATTAAATTAAGTCGGAACAGCGTCTCTTTAATACTTCTGACGAAGTTCTATCGTTGTAACTTGTACTAATTAGGACTATATGTAATCAATTTCAAGCAAAATGAACTATCACTATCAGCTAGGTTTCACCTATCAAATGAATAGCATTTGATTATAATATTTCTGCATTCGTTGAACGGTTGAACGCATCATTTTATAAGAATCACAGCCTTTTTTTAAACGAGATTTTTTGAACCCTGAGCTACCTCCATATCCTCATCTCGATTCCAAGTGAGAAGCTCATCTAAAACGGATAATAGAAACGGGTTTCCGCCTAATCTTTCCACTTCATTTCTCGCTTTCTGGTTTAGTTCCGAAAGAACGTTTCTTGTGTGCTCGAAAGAACCAAATTTTTCAAGAAGATTAACACAGTACCTCTTCACTTCAACATTTTTTGTCCGCTGACGGAGGATATCTTTAATTTGGGGTTAAGGATTAATCGGATTCATTAAAAAATTTTAAGTCTACTTTCAAATTGATTATGTTAAAGGATACTCAGTACTTGACCGTCCTCAGGTTGACTTCGGATCGCGTGAATTATAGGAAAGCTAAATTTTCCTTCTGAAAGATCCTCGCAGTAACTCTTATTCTCGGTGTACTGTACAAATATTGTATTTTATTAGAAAAAGTGCGTTCTTCAGTTCAATAAGCGAAAAGGATTTTACCTCCTGTAGACATAAATTGCAGTAATCGTCTCGAATTTGGAAATATAGGCCTAGAATTCCAGCTAGTGGTGTGAAGTCTTCTTTGCAGTCTGAGAACAGCTGCATTAGTCGAACTGCTAAATTAAAAAGGCCTCCAGTCTCTGAATAAAAAAATATATTTTACTCATTTTATTTCACTTAGATTAGTATAATATTCAAAAGAGCTTTTTCAATATTTCATGCAACGGAAGCGCGTTTTTCGCGTCATTCCGTGAGTGTTTGGTAACATTAGCAAATCGGAGAATATTTGGGGTGGGGATTTTTACCGGACTTGGACGGTAAAACTCATGAACTGCGCATGCATAAGCGCTGGAAAAGTCAGTTTTACCACCAAAGGACGGTAAAAATCCCTATCCCAAATATTCCCCGATTTGCTAATGTTATAACAAACACTCCCGGAATGACACGAAAAACGTCCTTCCCTTGCATAAGCATCTTGTGCAACTTAGAGGTAAACGCGTACTCGACAGAGGACGATTTTTTTCTAACGAGCCTTCTGCGTTACATAATGTACTATTACATACTTCTAATGGTCATGGTTCTATATTCTGACTCAGAGGGGCAAATGTAATTGTCCCTCCAGTAAATTTCCATACCCTGGCCTCGATGTAGCTCCAGCAACTGTTCTGTATACACATGTGTGGCCTGAATAAATAGAAAATAATTAAAATTATATGTTTCAGATTTTAAAATCAATTTTAAACAAACCTCGGGATGATTTAGAGATAAAATTTTTTCTAAAGAAATAAAAAGGACGTAATTGGCAGCATTGATTGTACTCGCCACTCCATAAATTGAATGAGCGACGGGAATCCCTCTTCTCAGAATAGAGTTATCCTGTATGTCGTCTATTCTGAAACAATATGAAATGATTTAAATCAATTTAAAGCAGACGAATTCTCACACAAAGAATCAGAAAAAAACATATTTAAAAATAGTATCAAATTACTCACAAGAGACTTGAGTTGTGAAGCATTTGAGTAATATCACCCACAACCTGAAGCTTTTCATTCGGAATTTTTAACCAGAAATTAAAAGCATGTGCCAATTTTGCTCTAATTTGCTTCCCTGGTACTTGAAGGATGTAAGTGAATGGCTGAAGCAATTTCTAAAAACAAAGTTGCAAGTTTCAAGGTAATATTGAAATACATTATCATTCTGGTCTGAAGAAGTCGTTTTTTGTCTTACTCAACTTTATAAGCTTATCAAATCTTGGATACTCAGACGATTTAACGTCACTAGTACAGCCTTTAAAAATATTTTTATTTTTAAGTAAAAATAAAAGTTTTTTCGCGAAATTATGTTTTTGTAGGATTTTTTATTGAAAATGGGACCAAATACAAACAAAAAAAGACTGAAGAACAAGTTGTAAGAAGTCCAAATGTTTTTAAAAATTTTAAAGAACTTGAAATCTTTCTGTGGAAAAATGATTAGAATTGATTGTGGAACAGAATAACGATTGAATTTAATAAAATTCTATGAAATTTTAATCAAATATTATTTTTAATCATAATTTAGATGATTTGATTAAGTTTTAATTAAAATTAAAAAATTAAATTTTTTAAATTTATTAAATTAATTAAAAAGCGTTTTCAAAATTTTGACGTTTGGGTGGTTTTGCACCTGCATACTTCTTAAAGATATATGTAAACAATTCCGCGTGTCAAGTGACAAATAACTATCCAATGAAATAATTCACAAAGAATCTCTAACATACTGCCTAATAATATTTCCATGCGAATTATGATGATTAGGGCTTTTTAAAATATACATTATAAGTAAATATATATATACGATCAATAAAATAAAAGGATTATTGTTATTGCTATGCGGCTAACCTCATCTTCCTCTTTGTCACCGCTTTGCGAATATGGCACGTTGTTTTTCTCTGAATCCATGCTATCGAATAGTAAAAATTATAATCGATAAAGCTTGTCTATACTTTCTAAGAAGAGGTATTTTTACACCTTTGCACAACGTAACCAATTTCTTCGTTGTAAAAATCAAAAAGCTGTAATCTCAGCTGATAAAGATGAAAAGCTACAGCGCCATCACTGATCAATGAAAAGAGCAGACTCAGCCAGACTCAGCAGACTAGCAGACAAGAAGCCATCAAGAAGCGTTAATATTTTCCATGATGGAAGTGGAAGCCAAGAGTGGGAGCGCCGCGGCAAAACTTAAGGTCGTACGGTAGAGTCTAATGTCATCAATTACATTTCAAGGATTTATAATTAAAATAATAATTTCAACAAATTTTCTTTTAGAAGACAGTAATGCATAAAGTGACAATGCATTGTTGTCTTCTAAGAAAAATTTGTTAAAATAATTACTTTTAATTATAAATCTTTGAAGTGTAATTGATAATAGACTAGCTACACCCTACCATGACCTGGTCTGTGGTCATAATAAATAAAAATAACGCTCGATAAAATTGTGTGAAGTATTGATGAACGTGGTTTAATCTGATCAGCAACTTGAAGACTATCCATTTTTTTACAGTTCTTCTAATTTGAACTTAAAAATTTGTATTATAATAAAAATGGATAAATCAATATTTTTCTTCATTCAAAAACGTAATATAGTTTTTATTTTATCAATTTATTTCAGGTGAGACTTGCGTGAAATAAAAAGTCTAAAAAAGTTAATATTTTTCATAGTTCCATTTATTGCAATTTATTATAACTAGGTATTGTATAATTTATCGACATAAAAGACTTAGTACCTAAATATTTACATTTTATTTTCGTACACAAATTTGCGTAAAATGTCGAACAACTACAACTTTTATTTCTATAATCATTTGCATATTTTCGGACACTAACCATAACTTCATTTAGTCACTGATTGAAATCATCAGTAATAATTTATCAAAGTACCTACAATTAAAAGTATAAAAATGTATAAAATAAACTGTACTACAAGCCGTGTAAAATACAGGACTTGTTGATTTTCCGAAATGCTTCTTAAAAAAATTACCTTTTTTTTCAATAAAAACAATAAATAACAAAAGGCTGCCCTAAACATATTGAGTATTCTAACATTACGTCACATCCCGTTGGTAAAATCAATTTCTTTGCTCTCATTATCATCTGATGGGCACCCTACTATTTTTGATATATGGAATTTTCAACATAAAGTGATATAAATAAATAATAAACGTAAAATTCCGTCCACTTGTCTTGCCATGGGCTGCAGTAACCAATTTTGATTTCTTCGAATAATTTTATTTCAGGTGAGTATTAACTTTATATTAACATAAGAAAATATTATATAGAAATTTCAGTATGTATATAATTTTGTAGATGAGAGTGAAAAAGCCGTCAAAGCTACGGTAACGTCAAATTAAACTTGACTTGATTGATAGTTCACGTTTTAAAACTTCGTTTCCACGACCTTAGTCGTGCAAGGCACACCTTTTGCAACCCACGACAAGATAAATTAACGAAAAGATTACGTTTTTTATTTATTAATATCACTTTATATTAAAGAATTCTATATATCAACAATACTAGCAGATGGTAACGAGCGCGAAGAAATCGATTTTACAGACAGGATGTAACGTAATGTTAAAATACTCAATTGTATACAAATTAATTGCAAAATACTCGAGTCAGTGCAGAAAACTTGTTCGTTACTTCGATCATTAACACAATTGTTCTCTTTCAAAAAGATTTAAAAAAAAAATTAGGTTTGAAATTACTTTTAAATATATACTAAACTATTTACAGAAAACGAGTATTATAACAAAACGATCGATAATTTAATACGTTAATGGGATCGATGAAATCAACACTATTCACAGCTTTTCACCACTCAGATTGAGTACGTTATAGTACGAATGATCGGGAAACCTATCGAGTTCGATGTAATCGGTTTCATCGAGTAAAAGTCCCTCAGTTAAGTTCACCAATTCTCCAAATGAAGGTCTACACGCCGGGTCTTTGTCCCAACAATAGTACATTATATTATACAATTCTCTCTTACAATGCTCGGGCCTGTCCAGCCTGTATCCTTCTTTTATTCGCCTCATTACCTAGACATACAAATTTTTATTATTTCTTGAGAATTTTCCGATTCAAATTATTTTTAACTCCATAATTTTTATTTTTTACCTCCGCTGCTCCTAATCCAGGATAAGGAGTAGATCCAAGTGTCACGATTTCCCAGATAAGAACTCCGAAACTCCAAATGTCAGATTTTACTGAAAAGATGTTGTCATATAAACTTTCTGGAGCCATCCACCTAATTGGCAAACGTCCCTCCGATTTTCTCTCGTAAATTTGATTTGCAGCAACGTCTCGCGCGAAGCCGAAATCGGCCACTTTACACGCTCTATCTTCATCTATCAAAATGTTTCTGGCCGCAAGATCCCTGTGGATGATTCCTTTTGAAGCCAAGTATTCCATTCCTTTTGCAATCTACCAAAAGAAATGATGAATTTAGTTCAATTTGTATGGACTTTACTGAATTAAATTCGAAGGACCTGGGCTCGAATCTCAGCGCAATCGAAAGCGTCTTTTTATCCACAGAAAGATTTCAAATTCTTTAAATTTGAATTTAATTTGCATTTATTGCGATATAAGAGTTTGAAATTGCCTACGAGGACACCTGTCGGCAACGTATCCTATCTGATACGCGACTAATGATCCTCCAATAATGTAGGCAGTGGCAAAAATTTCGAACTCAACTAAATAATTATAAATATTATGATTAAGGGATTAAAGCAATTACATAAAATAATGACTCACCTGATAAACGAAACCTGTAAGATCTCGAGAGGTGAGGCCAGGCTTTCCATGATTTCTCTCCTCTCTAGAGGCTCTCAAGAAACTTTGAAGTTTTCCACCACTAATGTACTCCAATATGATAAACATCGGCTCACGTTCGGTACAACAACCGAGTAGCCTCACCACATTTGGATGTGGCTCTAAGTTTTTCATTACTTTGAGTTCCTGGGCAAAGTCTAATCTTTCTCTTTCTGTAACATTCTCTTTCAAAGTTTTTACGGCGACGATTGTTGGTCCCGGAATACCGTCAATATCTATGGCTTCGTACTTCCACACTTGCCCGAAGCAACCTTCTCCAAGAATGCTAAACACCTAAAATTTGAAAACAATTTATAAAGCAGTTCTCTTTTTCAATTTTTAAAACACTTTAAATATGTTATTCCCTTGAAACTTTAGAACTTAAATAAATATTTTGTAAATTAACATCAGTTAAAAGCAAAATCCTATTAAAGTAATATTGTTTTTCATAAGTATAAAGTTTTTTTCATTGGATTTTTCTATTAATTTAATTTATATTGAAAAAGGGTGGAATAAGAATAGAATCAAAAAGCAACTGACCTTTAACCTGTGTCTAGGAAACTCCCATTTATCTTTATGAGATTTATTTTGAATGCCCATCCGATTCTCCTTTTCCCAAGCTTCGTAACGATTGTTCGTAGCTTTTGGTCCTCCCCATCTTTTCAAAACTAGAGATGGATCGTCCGAGATATTTGAAACACTAACACTAGCTTGTTCTTTCTGAAATTTCAAAAAAAGTAAATTTTAATATTGATCGAGCTCAGACACATATATTTAACGTAAAAGAAAATATCAGATACTAAATTTCAAAACAATATACCATCAAAACTATAACAAGCACATAAAAAAACACTATAACAAAATTTTATTCCAGACTCAAAAAACAAGAACAGAAAATTCTAAATTGTACAAAGAATGTTATTTTAATATAACTTTTAATTTCTGATTGAGCATGATGAAAAAAAAGTAAGAAAGAAAATGAAAGGAGAAAGGATGATGAGAGATGTGGGTTGAATATCTCTATTGAAAAGTTATAATCCGACTCAGAGACACAAACGTACCGTGTCTTTCTTGGACTTTCGACTTCCACAGAACTTGTTTCGAAGGAACCATGCACCCATGCCGAATCCAACAAGTAATATACAGATAGCGGCGACGGGTATGAAGGTCATCGCGATGAATTGCGATTGTGGTGCTTCACTGGGTGCAACTTTCGTGCTGAGCGTATGACCTTCAACCTCGTTGACCTCCGGGGCTTCCGAGGCTTCCACAGGAAGAATGGTGCTACCTCGATCCTCATTTTCTTCGAGTTTGGTACCTTGAGGCTGGAGTTTTGTTGTCCTTGGTTTGGTAACCACTTGAGGAGCTTCTCCGAATGATGGCTTCAGCGTCGGAGATTGGGAAATTGAAGGTCGAGTATAAGATGATAAGTTAGGTAACTTTAGAATTGGTGGCCTTATCCGCCCTCCAGATCCAGGTGGATATGACGGTCTAAGAAAAAAGATAGTTTGTTATTGTAAAGTTGAAGAATCTGTAGTTTCATCTTCAGCACTCTCAATATTATATACAGTGAATTATGTGAGAAGAAGAAGAGATTCTTTAAATTAGAAACTGCTGACATCGATAAATAGGACGGTGAAAGAGAAAGTGGTCTAAGTCACATTTCACTTTTTAAAATGGAACCATTAACAATCTGAATTAATTTCGAGGAGGGAAAGTTTTTTCATAAAGCATTAATTTATTAATGAATAAAATATATATGTATTTCGTACATAACTTTGTAAGCATTTTTGTAGTTTTTTTTTTATTGTTATAAGGAGTAACTTTGAAGATTTTAAATAATCTTTTATATCATTTATTTTACTTATTTCAAATTTATTTTGACTATGAAATTCTTACCTAGTATGGCCTGTGTGGGATTCTGTTTCGTTCTTTGATATCAAGGCATAAACTTCAGACTTTACAGCTACTTTTCCATCAGAGACGGTCACGTAAAAGAAAAATCTTTGTCCTCCCTGTAAAAAGTAGTAACACTTTGTCTTAAAGATACATTAAGATATAAATATACCTTAAAGATTTTATTTCAAACTCAGAAAGGAATTACTTTTTTCATAGATAAAATCATTTTTTCTTTTACACACTACATTTTTTAAATTATTATTGAGGTAATTCTTTATTTCAGTTTAGGACATTTTTTAATTCAAAATTTTTGTAAAATAGGTACCTAGATAAATGTTATTGCAGCACTTCAATATTGAGCGAAAAAATATCTTGCACCAAAAAAAACTACTTCAAACAACCAGAATTCTATCTAGGACATATTGAACATTCTTTTTCTGGTTAAAATAACTAGAATTCTGGTACTTTTTACTAGGATTTAAAAAAATAACTCAAAAGTGTAGTTGGAATAAAGAGAATTCTGGTTGAAACAACCAGAAAGGAATATTAAATATACCTTAACCAGGATTCTGATTGTTTTAACTAAACTTTTTAAGTGTAATTTGCTATAAACCTCTGGGTATAAATTGCCTGCTGGATAAATAATTCATAAAATCTTTGGTTTTTTTTTTAATTAAGATAATTCTTTTCTATTCTTGAAGAATAGAAAATTGTTTAGAATAAATTAGTTTAAACAAAAATTCAAATGACTCTTCATAAGAAAAGAAAGAACATTTATCAAAAGGTTGATGACCTCAAAATCTTATTTTATAGAAGATTCAAAGAACATTACGTGTCGCTGAAAAACAAGAAGAATTTGAGGTCGATCTGAAGCCTCTTTTTACTTTTGAGGCGGCGGCGTAGGTTTGCTTTACTAACTAAAGCCTCTAGCCAGTGACTCATCCAACTTACTCTTCCTTGAAGTGTTTCATTTACAATAACGATTCCACTCCTGTTGTCAATTGAAAAAGGCAGAGACTCTGGAGAGTCGGCGTCCTTTTTTTCCAAACCAAAAGTTAAATCATCATCTTCATTGTCTTCAGCAGATACTTTGGTGACAAAATGTCCAACGGGGTCTGTATCCCAAAGTCGAAAATTTCGGTCGAACCATACTGTCGGTGGTGTGTTGTCGGCACTATTGCTAAATTGTCCATCTGCAATTTAAATCGAAAAACATTTTATGAGTTCTAAATATTTGAAAAATTAAAACCTATAAAAGTAAAAAATGGATTATAAAAAATTTATTTATCATCATATTGAATAAGAATTTTGAGATTTCCACATCTCACTTTTTAAATCATATAATTTATCAATGTTCTGTTTTCTTAATTTCAACACTTTCTAAGTTTCCTAAATTTAGAAAAAATTCAGATTGAAGTTTTTTTATGGGAAATTAAAAAATTTGAATTGAAAAATCTCAAAACGTTCTGCGACAGTAAATGTTTTAACTTTTATTGAAGGTAGGAGTCTAATTTTTAAATCTTCTGATTCTCCATGTTTTTATGGTTCGATGCAAAATTTTTCAAAATATCTTATTTTTCTCCTTCCACATTTAATAAATTAGAATGTTCTATTGCTTTTGTACTTTTAACTTTTCAATATTCAATTTTCTGAGAAAAGTTTTTATATTTCTTAGTTTAATAATGTTTAAATTTTTTATATTTTTCAAATGTGCATTCAATAAAGAAGTTCTTATATTTTTTAAAGTATATATCTAATACATATTTTCGTATCTCTAATTTCTCCAAAGTTCCTCTAACTTTATTTCTAAAAAGAGACTTGCCCTCTCCCAATCCTTGATAGTCGCTTATCAAGCTTTAACTAATTGCAGGTAATTAGAGAGTCGAGTAAGAGTCCGTTGGAAGAAATGTAGATGGATTAGAGATCGACCTTGATATGCACGTTCCTGAATTTCGAGTTCAAGTCGTCAAGTAGAGTGTAAACTTCAAGATGATTCGGCAATCAACCTTTTGCGCAAGTCAAAAGGCAGAACGTAATGAATCTGCAGATTTATTAATTGATTTTCGAATTTATCCAATTATATCTTCTTTATACTCAAAGAGAAAAAAAATTGAAAAAATTATTTCAATTAAATATAGAATTTTTTGTCAAATGATTTGTTATTTGAAGTCCAGAATTTGATAATATAGATTGTACATAAAATTGTTGGCCTAATTCAAATATTTTTTTATCAATTGAATCGAAAATTGTCAAGATTTTACAAAAATAATTGTGAAATAATTGTAGAGGTAATGGTTTTTTGAAGAAAAATTTCATGGTATAACGTTTGCAGATCTGCAGGAAATTTATCAATTGATTCGTAAATCAGAGTGTGAGAGTTACAATACCATATAAAATCTGAAATTGAGACATAATTGAAGAACGGGTTTTTTCAGTATGAACTTGCTTATGAGCATACTTGACCCTTTCTTTCATCCACGTAATTATAACTTGCAAACTCGTGAAAATGGTTTAGGATTTATAATCAAATGTTATATACCGACAGAATTGAGACATTGGAGGAAGAGGTAAAAACAAGTTACTGGAAAGAAGAAGTTTACGACCGTGAATTCTGTTTTTACAGCAATGGATGAACGATTGTAACGGGGAATACGCTCATCTTTATTAATTTGATTTAAAGTATAAGATGTTGCTAATGATAATTAAACAGCGACTAAAATATTTACAAAATAAGGTAGTTTCATTGAATTTTCTTTGTTTTTATAAGACTCTTATGAATGTTATCCAGAAAAAAAACATAAATAAAAAAAATTATAAAAAGAATATTCTTCAACAAAAATTATTAATGGTAATTATTTCTTTAAAAATAACTTTTTTTATAGTTCTAATTCTGATATATTTTATTATTTTTGTTTTCGGGACATCTACCTATGATAAATTAATACAGTGTTACTTTAAAAACAATTTTTTATCCAAGTGTAAAAAATTTCATTCTATAGTTTCTTAAAAATATGCAATTAATTATTATATAAAAAGGTTAGGGTTGCGATCTAGGAAAAAAAAACATTGGTATAGAAAAGGCCATTTCACTGTAAAGAAAAAGTTTTAATTAAAGTCTGAAAATCGGCTAACTTTAAGAAGTAACAAAAACTAGGTCATTAGAAAAGGATAGACTTATGCGGTAATATACTGGTCGGGTAAATTAAAAGCAAAATCGCCTGTTAGATGTAACAAATTTAAGGCTTTTTTTATGTCTTATTTATAATAATAATTTAATACATCTACCAGTACCAAAAAATCAACAAAAAAATCTTGGAGGCAGAAAAAAAATTGTTTACAATAATTTTTGTTTTGTAAATATCATTGTTCTTATACAGAAATATATATCAGTAACTTACCAGTATTAGTGTGTGATACTGTGTTAACTTAAGGGGATCCGCCATCTTTAATATTTTTATTTCTTGAGTTTAGACTTTTCATATAATTTTTTTTATGTCTAGTACATTTATTTAGAAAGTTTTTGGGATGTTTTAAAAGTTCTAGCACCTTTATGTATTTTTAAACTAGAATTTTTTGGACATCTTGTGGACATTTTTTGACATTGAATAACTTTTTTGTATTTAAACCAATTGTCATGATTATTTTTTTATGTTGTTCCTTACAATGTGTACAAATAAAATAAAAAGATAAATAAAAATATCCCAAAATATGAAAAAAAAATGTTGTAGTTATTTTTTTAGTTAGAGTGCTTTCCATACCGGAAAATTTGTTGCACATTGTAAGGAACAAAATAAAAAAAGAATCACGACACTTGTTTAAAAAACAAAAAAGTTATTCAAAGTCAAAAAATTCCCAAAAATCTCAAAATTTTTAGTTTAAAAATACATAAAGGTGCTGGAATTTTTAAAAAACCCCAAAACCTTTCTAAATAAAGGTACTAAACATAAAAGAAATTATATGGAAAGTCTAAACTCAAAAAATAAAAATATTAAAGGTGGCGGATCCCCTTAACCGACTAATAAACAGAACTCTAACGTCACAAAATACAGGTTGGTAGTTTTTCTAAAAGGATTGAATATGCCAAGGCCTCGTTACTTTCGCAGAGACGTAAGAATACGAACGTAATACTAAGTACGCAATCGAATGTGAATGAATTTAATGTGAGTGTGTACATAGCTCTACAACATATTTTTGCACATACATACTTTAGCAGGTTTTAAGGGTGTAGCCTTTGTATATGAATGAGTTTTCATTTCAGGGAGAGAAAGTCTACTAAAATTGTGATGATAATTAGTATGATGCTAAATCTAATTTTATATTAAAATTAATTTATTGATTTACAATTATTAATGTTTTGTCACACATGCACTTTGAATCCTACGAACATTAAGCTTTTCAAATTAGTCTTTTTTCGAATTTCAAAACTATTTTTTAGTCATCAATTTCAATAACAGTTTCATATTAGACTCAGAAAAAAGATTTGATTTAATGAAAGAAAATAATTTGTTTGAAAGGATTTTTTGGATTCAAATAAAAGATTTATTTGAATTAAACAATATTTGTTTAATTCAAACAAAATATATCTGGGCTAAATAAATATTTGTTTGAATCAAATAAATTTGTCTTCAAAACAAACAAATTATTGCATTAGTATATGGTCAAAGATAGAATTTGTTTGATTTAAAGGGATCCGCACCTTAAATAGTTTTATTTTTTGAGTTTAGAACTTCCATACAATTTTTTTAATGTTTAGTACCTTTATTTAGAAAGGTTTTGGGGTTTTTTTAAAATTCCAGCACCTTTATGTATTTTTAAAATAAAAATTTTGAGATTTTTGGGAATTTTTTGACTTTGAATAACTTTTTTGTTTTTTAACCAATTGTCATGATTTTTTTTTATTTTGTTCCTTACAATTTATACACATACTCAGATAAGTACAGAGAATAAAAAAATAACATTTTTGGAAAATGTCAAAAAAATCAAAAATATACCAATTAAAGGTGGCGGATCCCCTTAAGACAGAAATTCATTTGATTTTAACAGATTTTTATTTGGTTTAAAGATACTTTCTTGAATCAAACAAATTTTATTTAATTCTAATAAATCATTATTTTAAATCAAAGAAAGTCTTTCAAACAAATAATTTTCTCTCATTCAGTCAAATCTTTTTTCTAAGTGTATTATATCAAAAACTAGACACTTTGTTCTTCTTGAATAAAATGTCGATGAATTTTCGATTGAATAAAACACTATCATTTAATTATCCTCTAATTTAAAAATTTTAAATATGTTTTTTAAAGGATATTTCTCCTTGTCACTGTAACATTGAATGTCAAGATTATTGAGTATATAATTTTTATACAAAGTAATTGAGGTCTGCAATATAATTTTATTCATTCGCTTTAACATTCTTATTTAGTGATTACGTATTTATTTCCTCCCGATTCACCCGCCTACTTAGGTACTCACTTTTCTAAAGCTTTTATGTTTTTAATGCAAGTATGCGAGTGGTGGGCGGCATATTGCGAAGAGGTAGGCGACCTTCTAAAGTTGCGCATTTTCTTTTTCTTATTTTTCTATATACATTGCTGAAACACAATGAGTAAAGAAAAAAATTAAAAATTTTACACACTCTTCGTCCTCGTGTCTAATCACTTCAATTATTATTTATCAAGTAAAATTATTTCTGAGTTGAGTATAATTGTGAAAATAAATAGGTAACTCTGCTGCACTGTAATGTATAATAATTTCGTAACTCAGCTTTTATTATCATCAATAAATTAGAAAGCAGAATTCTGAACTCTGCCCTTTTTAAGATTCCTGCATTTTGACATTAATTATTTTATTTTCCAAAAGAAAGAATTTACACTGAAGAAAAAATGCTATTAAATCTATATAGCATTTCTGTCATATATCGTGCATATATTATTAATTTAAAAAATATACTATAAGAACCAATAAATGTGGTAGGAATTCTGTAGCATATTGATTTAAATTAATTATATACATGCTTTCAATAGAAATGCTATAGATTCAATAGCATGTTTTCTTATTGTACCTTTCAATGTTTTGCATTTTTATTATCTGATGGGAAACACCCGGCGTGCCTTTTCAATAAGATCTTTTCTATTAATGTGTATAGATCTGCTGTTTATCTTTGGGTTTATATTTTACAAATGCATTAGGCCATTACGACGAAAGAGTGATAGGAATAGGTAGATGTATAAACTTGAGAACGCATATGCAGTCTTCCGTTTGGTCGCACTTTCATCGTCCCACTTTCTCCGCGAACCTCGAACATCAATGGTGAGTTTATTGCAATCACTACTCGAAAACAAGTGCTCACTATAAACTTTAAAAACTGCAAAAGAGCAACAAACGAATATTTTTATTAATTAATTAGTTGAGTTTTAAATTTTTGTCACTGCCTACATTATCGAAGGATCACTAGTCGTATATCAGATAGGATACGTTGTCGACAGGTGTCCTCATAGACAATTTAAAACTCTTATATCGCAAATAATGCAAATGAATTCAATATTTAAGGAATTTGAAAATCTTTCTGTGGAAAAAAAGACGCTTTCGACTGCGCTGGGATTCGAGCCCAGGTCTTTCGATTGCCGGTTGACTGCAAATGTTTATTGTTGAAAAGAATCTTGACAATTGTAAATGTAATGTTATTATTATTAAATAATTCTTTGCTTTGGGAAATAAGTAATAAATTTTTGGAATTAACTTTGTCCCCAGTTCAATGAACAATTCGTTAATATTTCACAAATAAATTTCCTCCTTGTAGAATATGAAATTTTCAGAATCCAAGACAATTGCAATTACACTGAGAAAAAAACTACTCGAAACTACTCGAAAACAAGTGCTCACTATAAAATTTAAAAATTGCAAAAGAGCAACAAACGAATATTTTTATTAATGTTTATTGTTGAAAAAAATCTTGAAAATTGTAAATATAATTTTATTATTATTAAATAATTCTTTGCTTTGGGAAATAAGTAATAAATTTTTGGAATTAACTTTGTCCCCAGTTCAATGAACAATTCGTTAATATTTCACAAATAAATTTCCTCCTTGTAGAATATGAAATTTTCAGAATCCAAGACAATTGCATTTACACTGAGAAAAAAATGCTATTGAATCTATAGCATTTCTGCCAAAAGCATGTTTATCATTGATTCAGGGTGACCGTTTTCATCGACGAAAATAATTCCCGGTCATTTCCCGGTTATCGAAAATTTTTTCCCGGTCATTAAAAAAATAGTTTCCAATGAATACTAGTTAATTCAATGAGTTTTCAAAGTTTTAAAATATTTTTTATTTAATATCCTGAAATGAAATTTCTCCTGGTATACCGAAATCACGAAATAAGGCGGGAATTTCGAAATGCATAATATAATATATAAGTAAATTACTTTATGCAACACATTTAAAACAAATTAAAATAGTTTTTTATTAAAAATTTAAAATGTTGATTTAAATCAAAATGCTGTAGAATTGGTAGCATATGTATCATTTCTTATAGAATATTTTTTTGAATCAATAATATACATGCTTTTGGCAGAAATGCTATAGATTCAATAGCATTTTTTTCTCAATGTACTCTCTGAATTTTATTATTATTTAATATTTTTAATATACAGTGAGTATTAATTAATTTTCTCTATGTCTGTGTGAAATACGTACATTGATATGATAGATTATTGACACGATTCATACACTGAAAAAAACAATTAGTTGAAACAGCTGCTTTGGCTTACAATTCTTACACTTTTAATTATTTTTATGATTCACATAATTAAAATAACGGTGACAGAGGTGGTGAATAATTTTTAGTTATCATGACTGATGAGGAAAAAATACTTTTTAATCCACAGCACCGCAATGCTATACTGGCAACCGCTGAAGACATATGCACTCTTAAAAATACATTACGAAATTTTAAATAGAAAGGCAAATTGATTTTAATACAGATGTGTTTTAATTTTAATAAATCTGTATACCAGCTGAAATTAATATGCTAAAATATTAAAATCTCAACACATGCATATTAAAATAAATACACTTATATTAAATTTAATATACTTTTTATGCAAATGACTTTATATATAATTTATATGAAGTTTTTTCTAACAGAGTGCTATAGATATATATTCATATTAAATTTGATAACTTTTCAATAAAAATATATTAAAATTAACAAACATTAAAATATAAACACATGTGTATTAAAATCCACATAAAAGTTTGTATTTTTTAAGATTGAAGTATTTCAAATTTAATATGCGTTACTGAAAAAAACTTCCATTAGATGTAATGGAAGTTTAATACATAAATTTCTAACAGTGTAACTCAGATAAGTTATATCTTCGATGCATTGGTAATGAGTGTTTTTAGCTTAAAATGCGTTACCTCGAGATTTTAATGGAAAAAGTTCGCTGTCAGTGTGTTAAATTATGCATATTTATGTATATATATGTAAGTATTGAGTAGAATTTAGTTTGATGGTAACTCTTGAAATGTACACAAAATGCTAGGTCCTAGGAGTTTTCAGAATTTAAATATTCTTTCTTTCATTTTTAATAGTTTGACTATTTTAATTAAAGAGTCTCCCAACTTTCATCTCGCTCATACATCTTAGTAGACTCGCTATTAATTTATATAATATATATGTATATCTGCTTTTTCCCTAAAGTGGTAGCCCAGTTTACTGTAATATGATAATAATTTAAACAAGCACTGATATATAAAGTCTTTCCGTGTGAATTGCTGTTTTATCTTTATATATATGACGGACAACTTTATCTTTGCGAAAAAGTTTCCCGTTTTCATTTGTTTTTTCTGCACGTCTACAGATGTCGTGTGTACAATACACCGTACATTATAGCGGTATTGAAGTCATCGCACTTTAAAAATACAGTTATCTAGTATTCTCATGAATGCATTTATAAAACCTCGATTTTAAAAGAATATTCGACAAATCCTATTTTCCTGCTTCTAAATCCATTTATCGAATAATTAAATGAAAATTGAAGCTTAATTGAAAGCGAATATATTAAACATGTGAATATGAGTTGAATACATTCAATACTTTAATATAAATTGGGTAAATGCAATACAGCACTTCAGATTACAATTGAACTGTTTAATTTTTAAGGTAGTATGAGTGCACATGCTTTCTGCGCCCCAATCGCCTAGAGGAGTTTAAAATCTTTACATTTTGAAAATGTTATTATTATTATTATTTAAAACATGAATTATATCGACCCTCAATAATAATATTTGTAATGTTGGATAATTGGTTTTAAGGTACATAAATGAAAAAAACAGTAGTTTTAATCAAACGTTTCGACTCTGATTGGAGTCCTCATCAGTGATCTTTATTTCTAGAATATGAAAAAAATAACTAGTGAATATTGCGTATGTGAGACTCACTTTTGAGTACAACTTGGGTATTATGTGAAGAATAAAAATATGGGAAACACACAGTCAAAAGCGTCTCTTTTTCCACAGAAAGATTTCAAATTTTTTAAATTTCAATTTATTTGCATTATAGCGATATAAGAGATTGAAATTGTCTACGAGGACACCTGTCAGCAATGTATCCTACACTGTTATAGAAATTTCTGTATTAAACTTTCATTATATGTAATGAAAGTTTTTTTCAGTAACGTATATATTTTAATAATGTTTGTTAATTTTAATATATTTTGATTGAAAAGTTATTAAATTCAATATGAATGTATATTAATTTTTCATAATATACAAATCTATTAATTTTAATTTACCACTTGCATATTAAAGTCTATTAAACCATGACAGATCTTGTTAGATTGTGCGCATACAGAGTTCCATAAGTAGGGTCGGTGTTCGCATAACTATGTTTATTTATTGAAATTTTTTTTCACATTTATAAATGTTTAGGACCAGATAAATCTTCTTTATTGTCCTATATTTAATTTTCCCAAGTTTCAAATCGATATCTCATTTTGTGTCGAAATGCGACAGGCGGCAAAAATTATTCATATTTAATTTCTTCGGAAAAATTTACTTTCGGAATTTTTACCCAAGTGAAGCAGATAAACGTAGTTTATTATTCTCATTACCATTTTTCCAAATTTATTGTATTTTCATTACAAAAAAAGTTATATGGGCGAAAAAAAATTAATTACTTGGTCACGTGGCCCACCTAGGACATGGCCTTAAGTTAGATTTTTAGACACAAATCAAGGAAGTTTCATTTTCAGTTACGAAATTCCGGAAAGAATCATTTTTTTTTCTTTTTTTTTCAGTCAACTTTTTATCGGTTCGTTGAACTAAAATAATTTGCAGAGTTGCCACTTTTTCTAGAAACTTAGAAAGCAGGGAGAAGTCAGGGATTAATTTCAATTTATGGAGAAACATAAAGTTAGTAAAATTATATTGGGTACATTTTTTACTTATTAAAAATACCGCTAAAAAATTCACAAAATATTTAAAGGATATCATAAGGAATCAAATATGTTGACCTCATATTATGAAAACATAATTTACTATTATATGCATTGACCAAAAAAACATGATTGTTGTAACTTTTTCACTTATTTTGAATAAAGAGATCAAAAGTATTTATTGCTCTACATTATAAAGTTGTATTACTCAATAAAAATAAATGTTGAAAATTTTATATGAATACTACTTTATATAGAATATCCTTAAAAAATGTGGCAAAATGAAATTCTGTTGGCATTTTTTTGGTATGCTTTTTCCAAGTGATAATTACGTTGGAATTATCGCTTTTCATTGATTTTTAAAAATAATAACTTAAAAATTGATTATTTCGATGTTATCGTGTAAGTATAATTTTGCATTATAATGTTTAAATTTACAAATAATGCGATTATACGAGCAATTGTAAAAATAACTATTTCCTGAAGTCTGCTGCAATAGTTATTTTTACAATTGCTCGTGTAATCGCATTATTTGTAAATTTAAACATTATAATGCAAAATTATACTTACACGACAATACCGAAATAATCAATTTTTAAGTTATTATTTTAAAAAATCAATGAAAAGCGATAATTCCAACGTAATTATCACTTGGAAAAAGCATACCAAAAAAATGCCAACAAAATGCCAATATCATGCCAAAGTTGGCATATTCCAAAAAGTAAGGGATCACTTCAATTAGATACAATAATTTTATTTAAAATTGCTTAACATTGAAGTATTCCAAATTTGTTAGGCGAGACGTCTAAAAAAGATGTCACAACCACCAATAAATACTGGAATCACTTGCAAATATAATTGTAGACTCTACTACAAAGTATGTCAGCGTCCACTAATAGAAAGTTAGCTGATATGCTTTTAGATTTTCAATACACAGTGCTTATATTTCCCTGATTTTTTTTCTACTCCACAAAAAAAACAGATAATTTATCGCGAAAATTAGCGAAAATTGAGTTTTTATATTAATTTTAAATATTAATTCAAAGAACAAAAAATTGTTTCAAATCTATTAAAATAAAAGTTACCAAGCGTAAAAATTATTGCAGAATTGTGTGAAAAATTATAAGCTGGGGATATATTTTAAAAAAATATTATTTTACACCGTCAATGGGTTTGCAATTAAAACTAAAATTTTCTACTCAAAATATTGAAATCTTGTAAATTGTCAAATTGACATGTTTGGTAACATGTCTATTATTATATTGACCCAAATTCATATAATGTTTGTTCATTTCTTTGGCATAGGGTCAGTTTCTTCTTATTTTCTTTGATTAAAGTTATTATTACATTTAAAAATGCGCAAAAAGAAAGAAAGGCAAACGTTTCGGCCACATATGGGGGCCCTCTTCAGTGCCATAAATTCAAAGATTAATTCAAAATTTATGTAAAGAATTACAATATAGAAGATAATCAAAAAAGAATTATAATAAAAATTAAAAACTTATCACATAGCTTGCAATTCAAAATGAAGTAGTCCAGTATGCAGCATCACGAATTGAAAAATTACGTGAAGTTCACTATGAATAAAAAACCGGATAAATTAAAAAAACATAACAAATTTTGCACACGAACCGACCGGAATTTTTTTCAAAAAATATTTATTATTAATGAATGATGCCAAATTGGTTCACAATGGCAAAACGCGAACAAGTTTTACATTAATGAAAACTTCTCGTGAAGACTTTAAAACCGGCGTCTCTCACAGAATGATCTGAACTGTTTTAAAAACCGACTCGGGACATGTGGCTTTGCTGACCGAAAATTTTTCTCCTATAAGCAATCCTGAGAGGTTCTTTTCCTCCTTGAAGAAGACTATTGTCCTGTACTTAGTTAAGAAATTCGAGACGTTTATGATGATTTTCACGAGTGGACGAAGGCGTTTATTTTTCAAGAAAACGATTTTGTATATAGGCTTCACGGACAATCCATTTTACACTGAATTGCAAGCTATGTGATAAGTTTTTAATTTTTATTATAATTCTTTTTTGATTATCTTCTATATTGTAATTCTTTACATAAATTTTGAATTAATCTTTGAATTTATGGCACTGAAGAGGGCCCCCATATGTGGCCGAAACGTTTGCCTTTCTTTCTTTTTGCGCATTTTTAAATGTAATAATAACTTTAATCAAAGAAAATAAGAAGAAACTGACCCTATGCCAAAGAAATGAACAAACATTATTCTTGTAAATTGTATTTCATCCTACACTACTTATAACATTTCATAGGGCTTTTGAGGCATTGAAATCACTCGATCGAAAGAAAGTACTGTCGCACAGAAAAAAGTAAACAGATGAATTTGCAGTTTAAAATTGTATCGCATTTCTTCAGAAGGCATTTCTGGCATTTAATCCTTATTCATTTTATATTCTGCAGTTTCAAATACAATTTTAAAACTGTCAATTGAACAATTTACTTTATATATATATATATTTAAAAAATGGATGAGTTCAGTATTTCTCAATGAATTAACAGTTTCTAATGGTCCTAAGCAAAGCAAATAAATTTGTTACTTTCTATGAACAATGGAAAAAGAGTTTATTTTCTTATTAATGACTAAAAATATGTTTTATTAGATGAAAAGAATACTTTTTGTAGAATGACTCAACCATGTTCTACGAGAACAGGATTTTATTCAGTGGTATTGAAAAGTACAAGGTGTGTAAACTACAGGGCATTTCGTTCCCAACAGGATCTGAAAGTGAACGAGTAGATTTCAGTTGGTGGTCGAGAAATTTGATAGGCGAAGGGGATTAAGATTAAAGATCGTTCTTCTCACAGTGAAATCCTACTCTTTTCATAATCAGAGACCTCTTTAGCACCTTATTTGCCTATTTTAAAGTCGTTTTAAAACAATTCCTGCTCGGTAGAAAAAAATTATTTTTTTGTATTATTGGACTACAGAGTTCAATTCATATTCTATATATTTAATCCTGTAGAAAATAAATCTGAAAAGCAGAATAGACTATAAAAAAACTTAAGGTATAGAAGTAATGTTACAATCTTCTTTATGATTACTTTTATCTTAATTTTTTTTAACTTTACTAGTTCGAAAAAATACTCCAAAATGCAAAATTTATTTCAAATTAATTAGTTGAGTTTGAAATTTTTGTCACTGCCTACATATTAGAGAAAATAATAGATGTGTCTAAAGTTTTAGATTGAAATCGATTTGTATTTTTGATTGATTCGGATGCTTTTGAAAAATAAAGCGGATCTTGAAGGAGACCCTTGTGGAAGGTGTAGTTCTCAATTTATTCTGACGTCAAAAAATGTATAATGTCTGGAACATATTTCCGGGAATCAGCATGTGTGTCTCTTGGCTAAGGAAAACCAGAAGAAGACTGTGGAATGGGGAACCGAAGGCCCAAGTACCGAAGGGGAGAAGACTTTCACTTTGGTAAGGCCGCCAGCCGACTGTTTTTAAATATTCACTGAAACCATAACGCTTCACTTTCATGCACACCAGTACACCACTCCTTGCATTACAGCAATCGGACTAAAAGATCTAGAAGTCGACGTTTGGTCGTCACGGATATCCTGATTGAAGATGGCAATATTTCATTCTGAGAAAAAATTGAAATTTTAAAACTGAACCTGACATTATCTAGATTCTTTGAAGACTTTATATAATTTTCATTTACACTTTCCAAATTTCAAATACTATAACGCTCTCATCACTTTCCTGACCTCTAGACAGGACTGTAATTTTGAATGCACTGTAATCTCGAGTAATTAGCATTTTGCATCTTAAATTATCTGAAATCTAATACTGCCAATGTTGCACAACTTCGAATTCATCTTAAACGTAATTTCAGCAGGACTAATGCAATAGTAATGTATGTTTGAAAAAATATATGATCATAACAGGTAATTTACTTTGTTTTTCACTATCAATTTCAAATTATATTTATTACGAGCTTTTATTAATACTAATTTACAAGTTTATTAGAGATAATGAAATTCGAATAACTCGAGGGTTGGAAGTTAATCAAAAACTACAAATTTAAAAGTATTTAATTTTGGAAGTAATTATCAGAATATTGACTTTTAGCGGTAAGATAAAAGATAAGAGTACGCAATAAGGTGAAGTTAATGATCATTTTACGATTGCTACCTTAACGTCAAAGCAGCCAGGTAGGCAATGTGGGGATATCGCATCCGTTACTGTTTTTGCATCAGCATTTATTACTAATCGTTAAATATAGAAATTAAAGGTTCAAAATCATTTTAAAAACCGAACTCCTTTAACCCTAAAATTGAGACAAGAAAATAAATTCTATAAAACAAAAATTAAAAAATATGTACCTCTAAAAACCCCTTTCTACCGGCAATGGTTTTATAATCCATGCTATGTTATATTTTATATTTAAGATTTTTGTACAACTCGCAGTATAAATTGTAGTAAAGAAATATAAAGAGCAAGTTATATAAAGAACGCCAACACTGTATTCATTCTAGGAATGCATTCTCACGCTTTGAGCCTGAAGCTATTCTTCGGATGCTCTTGTAGATTTTTATTCAAGAGGACAAAAACGATTTAATCGATCCTTTATACACAGTCAGAGTAAATATAATTTAACGGTACTCATATTTTATTCTATAGATTAATGAGACAGTACACATACACAAGTCGAGATCATCTTTGACGAAAAGAATTTATTCCGTTTTAATTAATTATGATCATCGATCAGTTAACTATTCCGAGTTTCTTTCTGTGTTTAATATAGCAAGAAACTAAACCTGGAGTTAGTAAATCAAATTTTAAAAAAGTAATTAAATATTTCCAACTGTTGCTATTTATAAAAAAACTGCTTTCAACCTGAGTCTTATGATATAATTAAAAACATACTGAATAAATATAATGTGACATGTTTGTGAACTTGTCTGCTATTATATTGATCGAAAATTCACAGAATTTTTATTAATTTTGATATTTTGGCATAGGGTCAGATTCTTTTTATTTTGACAACAAAAATTCTTACCGATCCCGATGAGCAGCCACGTCAAGATAACCCATCTGAAGAACATCGCTCCGCATTTGTTGAAAAAGGGATAGTAATCTTCACTCGTTCTAATCACAATTTTTGGAAACTATAAACGATTCATAGGTTTTTGGAGAATATATAAGCAGCATCATTTATCTCCAAGAATATGGTATCGCTTCAAAAATAATTCAATTTTTTATCCAATTTCGACAACCATGATCTGATCTACTCATCACTCGTACACTTTGATGCAAATCAAGCTGGACAGTAGGGGAACTTATTTCGAAAACATCTCACTAACCAACATCCGTTCAGCTTCTTTTATAATTCGAATTTATGCTACACCGGAAAAACTTGAAGAATTTAGTACCGGAAACACTTGTTTTAACGTGATAAAATCACGCAGAGCTACTAGTCCAAAGATTCATCGTCATTCGCCTCGCGATTTCGTGCCACTTCGCCGAGAGTCGAGATCGACACTGATCGACACGATTTTCCACTTTTACGGCTCTTCGCGACACGACGTTGAGAAATTCTTAAAAGCAGTGCTTCTTCATTAAACACTATACCTGGTAAGATTCGGATAGAAAAAAATATTTTAGGGCATTTTCAAAATTTGATGCACAACTCACGGAAAATGACACTCGATATCAAAAAGCTATTTCATTAATTTTCATTATTTAGTAGTGCAATTTTGGAAAATACTTCGAGCAAACTGGTTTTTAGATATAACTATTGGAGGTAAATTTTTCAAAACACATTTATGGAATCAAATCACTTGTTATTCAGTACATCACAGCTTGTCGGAATATCCAATTGATCATGAAAATGTAGACGTAGACGTAATAAACCGGCTCTGAGATTTCTCCGAACAGTTAACTTGACAAGCATCGAGCTCTCTCAGCATGTGGTGGATGAATATAGTAATTGTTGCAACAACCTGTTGCACTACTGCTGAAACGGCTGAAACCAGCTGAAACTAAAGGCTCAGAGAAGCTTCTAAAATATCAGAAAGATCCAATTCTTTGACGGTTTTACAAAATTAATTTATTTCACATGAACAACCTGCGAGGATAGAACAGAGTCAAGAAAATCCGCATGCACGTATATAACGATATTCTCACGTCTCAGACAGTCTCAGATATTCTTAAACCTGACTCAACCTGACTCCTGATCAGATCAAACTATCAAAGACAGAAACTGTCAGAAGATAGGTGGGAGGTGAGAGACAGAGACGCTAACAGCAGGGATAGGTAGTGCATTAAAAAGTTTGAATGTAAGGAGAACTTTCTTGTGAGCACGAGCAAATACTGGATTAGATGCGTACGTGTAGAGCTCTGAGCTGAGTCGGTTATATTACTTTGAGAACGGTAAAGAAAATGAGAATATTACCAAGAATATAACCGGCAGATAAATTCTTTTAGAATTTATAAGAATTTTGTTATTTTGCCTTGTTAAACGTGTTAAGCAATGAAAATTAATTAATGCTGCAATTCCGTTACCTGCAGCGACCCCAGAAAATGCAAGAAAAAAAACTGTTTTGTTCTTTAAAAATTTGAATTTTGATTTATTAATATATTATTTAATATTATTATTTTATATATATATATATATATATATATATGAGGGGCAGAGGGGAGTAGGCATAAATGGGGGAGGGGACAAAGTGACTTATAGGCATTTTCACTCCTACTAACCGTGCCAAAAACATTTTGATTATTGGTAGAGACAACAAACCGAAATGATTAGTAATAAATACATTTTATTAATAAAAATTAATGTATATGACAAAGTTGATCACAAATCTCTGAAAAATGTACTTCAAACACGCTTTATTGCACGTATCCACGCATTCTGTCGTCTTTTTGATAGGTACATAACCTCTTTAGTGCGCTCTTTATCTGTAATGTTACTGTATTGCTTGCTTTTTCCATTTATCACTGCAGGAATCATGAGCGATAATGCGTCCTGGTTACAAGAATAATATAAAAACTCATAACAAAGCATGGCCGCGCCATAATTATGATTTAAAAGTTTGTACATTTTGAATTTCGTAAGAAAAGCATTAGTAAAGTGGATTTTTTTCCCCCAGTGATCAATGTTTTCGGTTTTCCCCATGATGTTTCCATAATAATAATTTTTTTTAGCTTAAACTTTAGGACACAATAAGGGACATATTAGCAGATGTCTGTAGACTTTAATTAGTTCTAGACAATAAAAAAAAATAATTCCTGTTTTACTGACACTAAAATTTTGTTAATTCTTAAAAACTAATTAAAGCCTACAGCCATCCGCTAATATGTCCTTTATTATGTCCTAAAGTTGCAGCTGAAAAAATTCATTATTGTGAAAAAATCTTAGAAGAAAAGGATGTAAGATAACTTTGTTAATTTACAAAACGTCTTTTTGAAAAATTTTGAAACCTAAAAAAAGTAGTGATGTAAATTTACCGGTCATAGACCTTTTCATTTAAGACCGGAAGCTTATAGACAACACCATGATACTGCACACGCATTTCAATGTTTCGAGCTCATTTCAGGAAAAATGTACACGATAATAACAAACTTTTCATTAGAAATAACTGAAAAAGATGTTCCTAGTGCAGAATTGTTGTACAAAAAGGTGGAGAAGAATACCATTTGTCAATTAAAAAGATGGTTGAAATATAGAAAACAGTCCATTAAAGGAAAAAAGCAACAACTTGTTGACCGGTATGTAGTATGAAGGTTATATTTACATTAGTGATATTGAGAAATGCATAGAAAAATTGTTTTAAATTTAAACAAATTAATTTTGTTTTTAATTTGAAAGTATAAAAATTTGTGGATTATACTTTATAAGAAGTAAGTATCTGATGTATAAAATAAAAGGTGTATTTAAGATGCTACCAGGAAATCGCAGAATTTATATTACATAATGTTTATAAATGAGTAAATGAGAATATAAAATTATTATTCTCTATCTCTATTACATTTCTATAGTACGCAGATAATTTAATTCTATGACATATAAAATATTAAACGGAAAAAATTATTTTCAGAGCAAATATAAGTATCTTTCTTTACATTCTTTATACTACAAAAGTACTCGTCCTTACGCGCACATAACCTCACCCACATATCACATTTTTGCACCCCGCACAATTTTTAATATGTTTTTTCAACGAATCGTCTAAAATTTTACCTTTTTGAAATTCCAAATAGGGTTTTGGAAATGAAATAAAATAATAAATACATTCTAAGTACGACTTCTATCTGCTGTCACTTCTACAATTTCTAAAACAGCACTTTTTATCTGTACCAACCTTTCTCCTTTTCAAAAGATTTTCTCCAGGTATATCAGACATTTTTTTTGTGCAAAGTCTTTTAACTCAAAATCTATCGAAATATTTTTTTTCCATAAATATTTACCTTGCCCGTGTACTTTCTCGGTAATAATAGCTCGAAATTCCCGGAAGTACTATGGATATTTCGCGCTTGCGCAGTATCGTTTTCTTAAATGATAAGATCTATTAAGATTGTGGCAAACAAACTATAGACGTATGGACAAATCAATACATACGTATCTTTAAGGGTCCATTTAAACCTTCTGTTTATTATGTTTTATTATTTTATTATATTTATTATTATTATGTTTATTATTAACATCTGCCAGCAGATGCAAGAAAAAAGGACATATAATTCTAAATTTCAAGAGTGAGATAGGCGAAAATTTACTAGAATTGGAATTTTTTTATCCTTGTTTTATCCATTTGACTTATATGTAGAGATGGGTTGTGGTGCATCACTCGAGGTTTTTACGTAAAATATATAGTTTTTTACACGAAGTAAAATACGTATTTTAAGTAATTTACCCACCACCACATAAAAAATACATTGTGTATGAAACTGACGTAATTTTCGTAGATACATGTAGTAATCTATGTAATATACGTACCCATCTCTGCTTATATTTCCCTCTTTTTACGTCTGCTCCTGCTGACAGTGACATGACAGACAGTGACAGACGACTGATCCGACCGACTAACAGAAAGTATAAATGCACCAAAAGTTTTCATAGTCCTCAGGTGTTTAATGTTTTTATTTTATATTTTTAGAAATCTATTATAATCATATCCATACTTGTTATCCTAAAATTATTACAATTAGAAAGTATACTATAGTACAGTTCGCTAATTTATTGAAAGTATAACTTCTGCTCGCAATAATGTAAGTTTACTAACCTAAGTTTTTTAAATTGAAAATGTATTGGGAAACTTTCCCTTGAAATTTTTATTCTTATAGAATTTATTTTACTTCTATAATATTAAAGGTAAATTTTTTAAGTTTTGCTGAGTTTCTTTATTACATCAGGGCTATTGAGGACGATTTTGCTAACCTAACCTATAAAAATAAAAAAGACATTTAAATTATTGTGTATATATTTTTATATCACTAGGCTTATTACAGACGATTTATCGCCTTGAAATGAACGAAACATATCCTTTTGCCTCTAACAGTCATTGGAAAGTAATAAATATAGATAACAGAGAGTTTGGAATTTTAGCAAAGAATGAAAGCAATACATGGAAAATTTGTTTAACTAATTTAATTGAAATGTGGTGCGAAGAACTGAATACTGAAACAATTTTAGAAAGATGCAAGGTAATTGTATACTTCATTTTATTGATACATCGCTCTAAACAACAGACTATAATAAATTCTCTTTTGATTTCAGGTTTTAAATCCATTACTAAAATTAAAAGTATTCAATGTTGACAAAATAATGGAAGAAATTTTATCAGATATACCACATTACATTGTACAAAAATCAATAAATTCCATAACTTTAAATAAAAATATACAAGGAGGTATTTTTAAATTTAAAATAGAACTGAGTAAAGGAAGCGAAGAGCAATTTTTCGAAACAGTCACAAAATTCCTTTGTTTATCGTCAAGAGTATTGTTGAATAGATATTACATTTTATTAGAAGTTATAAAAAAAAAAGAAGAGGAGATTGCTGAATATAAAGCAGAAGGAGCACAATTAATCCGAAGTTAGTTGTTTCGACATTCTGGAAGGAACTTATCTTTTACAGGATGATTTGTTTACATTATTCAAAATAATTAAAATGTTTATTCTTTACAGAAAATATTGAGACTATGCCCTTTACTAAGGATTTATTTGATATTGAGGAAGTAAATAATGGAGATAGTTATTTAAATGCATTTCAGTCAGTAGTTGATATATACACTGAATTCAAAAAACCTAATTTAGAAAGTCAAGCGAAGTGCTGCGAAGATTCAAAGAGGTAACTTACCCAAAGAATTCTTAATTGATTAATGATTAAAACTTTGTGTATTTTTTGGAGTATTGACTTATATATTACATGTTCTCAATATTTTTTAATTATTTAGTTATTTTTTTTTAATCTTGTTAGGCTCTCAGAATTGAATTTTGAAGTAAATAAACTAGACAAGGATATTCCAGAATCGAGTGGAATATCTATTGCAAGCTCAAATTCTACTAAAGGTTTGAAAAGTAAAAAAGAAGATAAAAATATTCAGGCGAGGAAAGCAAAAGGTGCAATAAGTGCTTCGTATTCGAAGCCAATTAGAAAACCTAAAAGGCTGGTAACAAATTTTATAACTTAATGAACCTTTTATAATATATTTATTGATTATAGTGTTTTTTGTACCATATCGTGCATAATTTTTGCTTGCACAATGTAATATTTTATTAATAAATAATCAATAATATAATCAGTGAGATAAAGTAATATATTTAAACTTTTTATAATATGTTTTGTGATTATTTATATTGTATTATATCGTCCATAATTTTTTCATGCATATTGTAGTATTTTATTAATATATATAATCAGTGTGATAAAGCAATATATTTTAACAAATTGAGTAAAAATTGTGCATCTTTATTATTGATTCAAGTAATAAATAATTGTACAATGGTTCTATAAACTTAAAAATTAACATTACGCCCCGAATTTGCCGTATCTCAACTATGAGTCACTTGGCTGCAATTAGCATTAAGTCACAGTGCAAAAAATGTTTAAAGAAATTTTTGGAAAGTTTTGGAAAACACAATTTGGTACTTAAAATTAATAATACGCATTGTATGAATTTAAGTGAAGAAAAACTTTGAAATATTGCCAAAGTCCTGCTTTGACTCTAACGAAAATACTTAAAGAAAAAATCCACGAACCTGCGTTGATCATAAATTGCAACAAAAACCTTCTTTTATTGTAAACCCTGTTTGTCAAACATAGATTGCACGTTTCAAATTTATAAATACCAGTAGATATTTAACCATGCGAAAGTTGAAGTCTGTACAGATCTACTACGTTGCAACAATAATTGTCTACAATATCATAATATACAACGCTTGCTACAAAATCAGATCAACAATTAATAAATTGCATCTAAGTGCAGTATGGATAAAAATGGATTTCTAAATAATCAGTCTAAACTCTTTGGTCTATCTAGAAGTGAACACTTACAAATAATTATCTAACTCTATGTTATGTTTTAATAATTAATTTGTTGAAAATTAACACTGGTTCCATTATAAGATACAATTTGCTTCAATATAAATTTAAACATACTCAATTTTTTATAAAACTGAGACAAAAAAAGAGATTTGATAAAAATTGAATAAAAATTATATTACAGACAATACTGTTTTCTTATCAAATTTCTTGAGCTTTTACTTAAAAATAATTTCACTTGAAATTTTTAAATATTTTAATTAATTATATTTCTACTTTTATTCAAAGAATCCTGAGGGATTTTTACATATTGAGACCAATTTCTAAAAAATTTTGAAAGCGTACATTGATTTTAAAAATCGTTCGAACTCTGAGTAAATATACAAAGCAGCTTAATATATTTTCTAACTTTTCTTACATTCGTTCGTAGGCACAATAAAGGCTTTGTATTTCTGCCAGCATAAACGAAGATACGAAATACGACAGTATATTTTTACATAGAGAATAATGATCCTATACGTACATGTAATTTATGTCTGCGTAATTACTTTGTGCAATCGTGCAATGTTTTATTACACGCTCATCTTAATCGGTAAGTTAGTACTGAGGACTTTTAGTCCGAAATTAGTGAATTTTTAAATCTTCTAGAGCTTCCACGCTTTGCAAAAATCCTCGTTTCTTTGTTAAAAACAATTAAAAAACTAGAATCAATGAGAAAATGCATTGAAATTTTATTTAAAATCAGCATCTTTTAAAATTAGTCAATTTTATTTATATTAAACTTCAATTTAAAGTTCTTGAAATTTGTATATCTTCCGAAATAATAATTTTAATATTTCAATCTAATATATATTTTCGTTCATTATAATTACTCTTAACTCTTCAGTTAAAGAATGGTCCTCGGTAAAGAGATGTTTTCTTGATGAAAATATTCAACGGCTCCACTTTCAAATTCTTGATATTTTTTCAATCAATTTAAGACACAAAGCTCAGCAAGAACTGCAAATTTGATTAGGAAAAAATTCTAATTATTAATCTTCAGTGGCTTCTTTGAACATTTTGATCAAGACTCAGGGCTTAATCTCTGGATAGTCTCAGTTCTGACGGTAATCACAATGCGCTTGATGAAGTCTTTTAATCAGATACACTGACTCGCATGACGAAGATAATGTAACTTATAAGGCTTCTTTTGAGAACCTTATGCTATTATTTCTTAGGCCTTCAAAAATTGCCCCATGGTTTATGTTCATTGTAAAAAATTTAGGAAACTGAAAAATGTATCAGAAAATTTAATTGTAAATGGATTTAGATTTAGAAAGACAATTATTAAAAGTATTTAATTGAGAAAATTTAAACGATTAAAGTCAAAGTTTAAAGTCAAAGTAGTACCTAAATTTGTAATTCATTGACTTGTTTTACAAGAAAATGATCTAATGCTATGTTTCTTTTTATCTCCTAACTGTGTCGGATTTAAAATAAAAAAATGCATCGGAACAATCTTCCTTCCAATTGTGACAAGTTTTGACAAAATTAAAAAATTTCCTTTTGACTTAAAGGATAATGTAAAAATCCAATTTCCATGAAATTTCGTAGGCTAACAATTACATTTCCAGGAATCACTTTGTTGCGATGGTGACTGAGCTTTTATGACACTGTTGGCATCTTCTCTTTCCGAAGCCTCAAACAAACTTGCCTAGGTCAAAATTTTTGAATAATTAATTTTTTTGTATTAAAGATTTGATATTAAATATAAAAATTTTAATTGTTCCAGTAAAATTGTAATTTATGAACAGTTACCCTTCGTCCTCGTTGTTCTCTTATTCTTCTAGCTAGGGTAAGAAAAGCTTCTTCAATATTAATATTCTCTTTACACGAAACCTCAAAGAAGGGCATATCGAAATGTTCAGCTAATTTTTGTCCTCTTTCAGCTTCAACTGTTCTGTGCAACGATGCATCGCATTTATTAGCAGCCAGAACTTTTACCACATTCGGCGAAGCATTCTATTTCAAGTAAATATATATTTAAGAAGTACAATTCAATTTTTTAAATTAAAAACAATATTTCTCAGAGCTTGTATAATAATTTTTTTCAACTCATGAAATATCTGCTGCAAAAATGTATTGATATACATAATAAAATAAATTGAATGGTTAAATTATTCTTAACTTTTTGTTTCTGACTAAATACTGACAATTACTGTATGTATATCGTGTAAGTATATATAGAGTTTATTTTATTTTGGTTATAAAACAATTACCTCCTGGATATTGCGAAGCCAATAAGAAAGATGATTGAAACTTTCAAGACTGGTGACATCATACATTAGAAGAATACCCATTGCTCCTCGATAATAGGCTGTTGTCAATGTTCTAAATCGTTCTTGACCAGCTGTGTCCCTTTAAATCAACTTTATTATTTCTACTAATCTGATTTCCACGTTGATAAGATGTGGAAATCAGAATGGCATTTGTAATAGGAGCTCTAATAGAAGACATAAAGTCCCCTTTGAATTGAATGCAGAATAAATTGCAATTCTATATTTTAAGCTTCCCGTTTCATTAAAGTTCAATGCAATTCTTATCATATTCATATTTTCATCAAAAAAGTCATAGTGCTGCCACGGTTTTCGGAGTAAAACTTTTACGTTACCCGATTTTGTCAGTGAATTTGTTACTCTAAGCTGCGAACCATGTTGCTGTTAAAATCAGATTTTCCTAGTGATCAAACCTATTTGCTTTTGTTGATTTACTAATCGCGCTCGAATCAATGAACACGTATGCGGCAGAGCTTACAAATATCCTTATTCAGGAAATTATGCAAGGTGCCTGTCAACAAATAGCGAAAGGGATCCGCACAGGAGAACTTAACCCAACCTACAGAAAACGGATTTAACCATAAGGTGGAACAACAGCTTTCAATCGAGATAATTCAACTGTTTCCCGAGCAGCTTCGGACTCCTGATATAACTTTAATTTGTGAGTATTATATGTTACGTGTGTGAAAATATCACCACTTTCAGGATAGAGCACTGTGATATTTAATGGTTTGCGAAATCTAACGGCTACTACATAAACTCTTTTACCCGCCTGTTTATTCAAATGGCATATATATTATATTGGTAAGATCTCATCAATTGAGATAATGAAAATGACAATGAGGTAAAGCCCATTTTTAGTTGGCCTCTAATTAAGCAGGAAAAAAACGAGACTCAGGTGCTAACTTGAAGTGGACTTTACCTAATTGTCATTCGCATTGTCTCAATTGCAATAAATGACATGATTATTTCTTTCTATTGAAAATTTTAATATCATTGGTTTGTATGTTGAATATCTAGTTAGTATAATTTAGTCAATTGAGTTTTAATTTAATATATGCAATAAATCATCATTCATAAAATTACAGTCAAGCTTCTCACCAGATTTGGAGTTTTATCGGTGTTCCGTCAAGATTGATAATTTTTTGCTTGAAATCAATACCTGTAAAATATATAATTTCTCTGTAATTATTATCCTTGCCCTGTCTAGGAATAATTTAATTCTGATAATTTTGACCTCATGCGGAGTAATGATTTAATCTATTTTAGTCTTGACCTTTCTTCAACTATTGCAAGATTAATATTGCAACAGTTTTTGATAAAGATTTTTTAATTCTTCAATTTTTAAACTGTATTTTCCATACGTTTTCTATTGAATAAACAATTGATGAAAAGGCTTGCATAAAATTATCTAAAATTAATTTTGATAAAAAAAACTTATGACAATTTATATAAATATTTTATTATTCAGAAGCAAAGCTCAATTTCGCAATGTAAATATTTTTCAGGCGTGTCTGGGAAGTCGCACTTAATTCAACATTGACATAATTAAAAGTTGTCAACAATGATTTAATGGACGCAGTTGTATTACATGCTTCTGAAGTGTATGTTGGAATGCAAGTGCCTTGAACCCGCTAAAATCGAAGAGATGGACTCACCTATGGTTGATATGTAGGTATCATAATATCGTTCATCACAATATCGATGCACGATACAGGTTTTCCCGACATTGGAGTCCCCGAGAACGAGTACTTTATATGTAGCTGCAAAATCTAACGCCATTTCGGCTTTGATCTTGTTTTTAAACTGTCGTTGGATTTTCTTGAGTTGACGGCCGGGGATGGTTTCTTGTGGGAATTGGATGGGTAGCGAAAGAATCGATTTGAGACCTGCGCCCTCGATGACAAATTCATGTATATATTCCATCACTTCATGATACAAACAATTAATCATCACTAAAATTTTAGCAAAAATTTGGACGTAACTTATAAATTACTTAACTCGGTAGCTGTAATTAATGTAATACTGTTATATAAATTTGAAATGTACATAATTAATGTTCCTAAAATATTCGTATCTTATTTCATATTTATTAATAGCCTCATTATAATCAGTTCCCTTTCAATTCGAATTTAAACAATAAATAAATAATTAGAAATAAATATTAATGTTCCTTTTATGTAAGAATAATAAGGTAACATGCAACCTTCATACTACATAACTATTACTTGCAATTTATTCTAAGAATTAAACTATTTGCTTCCTTAAGAATTGACAATTACTTCAATTATCGTTAACCTTTTTTCCATTATTCATCAACTAGATTCGTTGAGTCTTGCCCTTCATTTCAGACGATAGTTTTGACTTTGATTATCAGTACAGAGATTCAAAATAAATAGTTTCTTCAGATATTTTTGATTAACGATATTTTTACGACGGTTCATAATTCAACACTCGAAATTATATTGAGCTTGTATTTTAATTGATATTTTTACTTTCTTTGGATTCTTAAAATGCTTGGTTGATTCGTTTGATTTCACATTTGCACTAAAACCTTTTCTACTCGCCTACAACGTAGATAAAATGTCTTTGTGTATATATCACAAATTTTGTGGTGATGCACATACGTACACCGAGCCAGTTTGATATTTTAAAGTTTGGTTATTTAGTCAGATTAAATAAAATAACTTATCATTTGCTATCAGATACAAATTATACGTTTTAAAGACCCTATTAGGGTCGAAGCTGGTGGCAACAGTAAAGCTCATGAAACCACTAATATCAACACAATAATCTTTTTAAAGATAATTAATTCCTTAAATAAATGTTTTTATGTAAATAACTAATTAATATGTAACAATTACTAAAGCTTCCAGTTTTTTAAATAGTGCCTATGTTGTTGCCCAACTGCATTCGTTGTATAATAAAGCTTAATAATAACAACGATGCACACCAACATTTTAGGCACTTTACATTTTATAATCAAGAGTTTATTTTACACATTTTACTCCATCCATATAGTAAATGTAACTATTAATTCGATTCTCAGTTGGTCGATAATAAAACTGATCTTTCAGCAGTAAAAATCATACTAAAAATATGAAAAAGTGAATCTCAGTCTAATGAAAATTTCAAAAATTATTTTCGAGGAATTACAAAAAAAGTCTAGTATACTTATTGGTACTACTAATTTAGGATATTTCTATACGATTTATCTATTATACTTATATCGTATGGTGTATAATAATTAAGCGCAATGAACTACGTTCCTAAGAATACTGTGCGAATTCGTTCTACTACTTTGCAAACATTCTGTCTCTGTCTAATAGTAAATTTAATGCAGCAGTCTCTTAGTCTTTTCTTCTAAATATAGAATAAATCTACTTGGTTTACGAGTCAGAGTCTTTTAAATTAGAGTTGTGACGTCTGCATACGTCAAAATACTTAACATTTTAAAGCTAAATATCTTTTTTTCTCAAAGTATCATTTAAAACCTTTCCAACACCTTTTAAATCAATCTTAAAATAAGTTACAAATCTTTGAAAAAAATACTTGTATAAAAATTAAAAAATTACTTTAGCCTCAAATTCTCTTTTGGTAAGGAATAGAAATAGATTTGACAAACAATCTATGGCACTTTGAAAAGAACAAAGTAATTGAGAAATGACTAAATTTAAAAATGAAGTGGAATTAATGTGATGAGAGTGTAGAAATCATGTTTAGATACTATTTTCTGATTTTTCACAGAAAATTTCTTCAATTCATGTTTAGATATATCTGTCAGAACATTATAAAACGCCACAAACAAACAGTCCGATTATTATCATCCCTAGCATAAAAGTAAGATCTCTTTTGATATCTGGATCACGTAGGCCAGCTCCGGGAAGACTGTAGATGGATCTCCATCGCAGAGACCACAAAGGTATGATTACATGCAGAATGTCAGGGATCATAAAGCCGAGATCGCGGACGACCTATAATCATTTTTCATTACATTTGTAATTGAACAATTAAATTCCCACATTAGATTTATCTTAAAGGCAAATACAGACTTTGTATTCAAATTTCAAAGAATATGAGAGCAAATATGAACATTTGAAATCAAATAGTTTAATAGTGTGACAAGAAAATTACCTGATGGGCGTAACCTTCTCCTCTGACAACATTAGTAACAAACTGGTCCCAGCCTCCAGCAAGAATGTGTAGAAGGGCGATAGCGCTAATCCCAAATGCCTTTCGTTGAGTGATCGGATTCTTATCGTCGGCCAAATGTATAACAAAAATAGTTGATATTAACTCTGTGATGGAGAAAAACAGCTGATGGTACCACTGAGAATAGAAGTCATCGTTCCAGTAATTAATGTACACCCACCATGAGTAATAGTGGGAGAAGACTGCGGAGAGGAAGAGAGTTAACATGCTCATTCGAAGACGGTGTTGAAAAGCCAACCATGTTAAATACTTTACTGTTTCGTAGAACAAAATCACTCCAAAAACTACTGTCATCCACATTTTCAAAGTATTCGAGGTCGCATTAAAGTACATATGCTTGTATGAAGCAATTCCTGATTCGTATGAACCTGAAACCAAATTTAATAAGATTCGAATTTATTTGATGTTATAGGCAAATATAATAAAAATATCAGGAATATAAATGGAGAATGCCACTGAAGAGAAAATGATAAGATCAGTTACTTTTACAAATATTTATAAATTTGGTGGTTTATAATTCTGGAATATACAATTTCATTCACACATGCATAATCTAATAGCAAAATTGTATTGTAATATTGAAATACATTTAAAACATAATACTAGCATACCTTGCACTCGGCTCGATAATCTAGTTTAAATTATACGTATAAAGTATGGTCTTAGAAATATTTAAATGTTTACCTTTGAAAACTGTGTCCCAGCAGGAACATGAACAATAATGCTTGTCGACATCTCGAGCAAAATCGTGCCAAAAATAGTAGAGGAAGGCAATGTGCAATGGTGGAATAAGTAACGGTGCTAAAAATCCAACAACTTTGGAGCCGATGGTAGCAAAGTTTATGTAAAGAAGGCGCTTCAGCATGGTTTTGTTTAATATTTCAAGATAAATATTTACCCTTGTACTAATTTATAATACTATCCTTCGATAGAACATTTCTTATTACGTTACGAGACGATAAAACTTTGTTTTTTTCATACTTATTCTTGAGCTTGAATTCATCAGCCATTGCAAACCGAGAAATGCTTCAAAATAGTATAGTAGAGACCTGTGAATAGTTCAGGATCCAAATATACTCAAGCTTTTACAAATTGCTGGAATTATTTATAGACGAAGCAAGTCAGAATGCATGAAACTAATAAATTGCAAAAGGAAAATTAAACGAATTTCAATGAAAATTCTTAATTAAATTTGACAATATTATTTAAACTAGTGTCCGCAAAATATAAAAAAATCAATTTTGTATAACTATTATTGAACAATCAACAGAAAACAATTTGTTTGTGAAAACAATCTTAATTTAAGTAATGAATCATTTCAAATTTTGAAATCTAAAATACCAAAGCCTAGAATTATGTAATTCAGTATAAGGGCCCTTCTTTAAGGGCATGTACACTCGAACTCATCTTAACCTTATGTTTTATAATTATAGGAACTTTACGAAGTTTCCGCAACTTTTTGTGAACATCATGATTATTTCTTGCTGAAATTTTAGGATATAATAAAGGATATTGTAATAAAAGGTTCCATGACTTCTATTTGTATTGGTCAAACTTAATTAGGCTGGTATTAAAGTGAATAATTTTTTTGATTAAATGATTTAACGAAATATAACAGAACCTGTCTTAGTAGAACCTTTACCACATCCAAAATTTTCAATCAGAAATAATGAACATTTTCAAAGAAAAATTACGGAAACGAAACTCAGTATATTTTTTGTACACAATCACTTTACCGGTATGGCTTTTAACCGTAATAAAAGCAAATAAGAAAACGAGAAAATAATCTTAGGTTAGATTTTATTGCACAAAATCTTAAAATATGGAGTAAACCAGTTTAATAAGATGAAGGTAATTTTTACCTAGCTTTTTTCCTGGCAAAAATACATGTAAAAATGACAAAATGCTGGAGCCGATATGTAAAAAGTGACAAATATGTTTCATGACAGAACCGGCTTTTAAACAAGGCAGGGCAGGTCACATCAGTACTTCACATCGTGTTCGATCTTTAACAGGGATGAACAAGGATGAGATGGGTACGTAAGTTACGTGAGTATTAGGTATTAGCCACGAAGTATAGTATAAGGAGGCCGAACTTATGTACAAACTTGATCCGAAATCGATTGCAGTGACTGTACAATAAGTGACAAGCTCGAAGAAATGCAACCAATTGAGATAACCAAGTTGACGTCACAGGCCATGTGGTAGGGATAGACTGTAAGTTAGGTTGGTCTTGGACGAAAGAAATATATGGGAATCATTGCGAAATTGATGAAACAAAATTTTCTAGCGTAAAAGTAAGTCATAAATTTATTAATAATTATATTTTTCAAGTACAAAATTAATTTCCGCTTATTTTGAGTACCTACTTGTCGCTTGTCATTCTTTTAATTTATTAATATAAAATAAAATGTCATAAATTTGTAGGTTATGATGACCGTTTGTTTTGAAAGATTTGAAGAATGTATCGATAAGCATGTTCTCGTTTTCAACACATTCTTCAAATCCTTCAAAACAAACGGTCATCATAACCTGCAAATTTATGACATTTTATTTTATATTAAAAAATTAAAAGAATGACAAGCGACAAGTAGGTACTCAAAATAGGCGGAAATTAATTTTACACTTAAAAAATATAATTATTAATTAATTTATGACTTACTTTTACGCTAGAAAATTTTGTTTCATCAATTTCCCAATGATTCCCATATATTTCTTTCGTCCAAGACCAACCTAACTTACAGTCTATCCCTACCACATGGCCTGTGACGTCAACTTGGTTATCTCAATTTTAAATCTGAATCGCATGCGCACATCTTTAAATCTATCTTTTCCTCTTGGCAGAGAATCTTAATTAAAGTGAAAAAAGTCTGACTTCACATGTCAACGAATATAAATATGTAAATAGGGTAAATAGTGTTTTGCAAAATCTTCAATTGAAAAATGAATAAATTGTGAACATCGAAGCCAGAAGTAAGTATATTGTTAAATTGAGTAAGTAATTTTTAAATGTACCTTGCTGTAAATCACGAAGTAGTGTAAATAGAAATAAAAGTTAAAAGTTGAGGTTATTTAAAACTAAAAGTGGCTGCTTACATAAAAAACACTGCCTTTTTAGATTTTGCAAAAAGAAAGACATAATTTTAAAATTTTTAGTGAGAATTTGCAGTTACGCTAACCTACAATTTCAACTACTTGTACTGGGAATATCGTATCTGCTACAAAAACTTTTAAACAATAGTAAATCACTCAGTATCATCAAAAAAGGCAAATACAACTTCCAATTTTCTATATATGTAGATAAATCTGTTAAATGATAAATAAGAATATCAAAATTTGCATTTATTGAACTAGAGAAATTATAATATTATGTCACACATTCTAACTAATAGTTTGTACGAATTAAAAAAAAAATTCCTTAATTTCTTAATTAGTAAATTTATTGTTATTTGCATAGTTTATGATTTTGTTACATAAATGATTGACATTTTATAACTTTATTACGTAAATTAATGTTAGTTAATGGGACTTAAAAGGGGAAGACTATTTTCTGATGAAGTTTGTACTTTTTAATTCACATAAGGCAAAACATAAATATTTGAAATTTATAGCGATGTTGTAATCTTACATTTGTTGCTTTCTGACTAATTCACTGAAAACAAATTCAAATTAACTTTCGCAGGCAAATTCGGTGATTTGTTTTCATTATCAGGCAGTGATATTGCAAAAATCCTATTAAAAAAAATATAATTCTAAAACAAATTTTCCCTCCATAACCTTCAAAGCAAACACCCGTTTCTTCAAACAATTATCTAAAGTTAAATTTATCTACACACATCTAAATATGTTTCAAATATAAATTTTCATAAACAGTAATTGACATTACACAATTTTTTACTTACCGTATGTACAAAACGCTATTTCATGTAAAAGCGTAACTGAACGGCGCGCATGCGTAGCATGACGTGGACTCCCATCTTCAACTTACGCTTCTTACCATTTGCATAGTCTATTCTTCTCGCAGATACGTTAAACTATTTTTCAAAAATTCAGTACTTTGCGCTATCAATTTTCATTTTTCTCATACATATTTAAGTAAAGGGAAGTATCATAAACATACTAACAAGGGTTCTCAATTACTCTTCAGCACAATTGCAGAGTAAATAGTCTGGTTCGACGTATTTTTCTGTTAGGTCTATGGCATTTACAATCGCCAAAAGCCATTTTATAGACGTAATGCAAAGCTATTAAAGCTAAACAGATGTGATTCGATCCCTAAAAAGACTTATAATTAATAGTACTGTAAGTTTTATGGCCAATAAAACTTGTGCATCCATCGTATCAGAAGAAAAAAAGTTCCACTAAGTTTATATGGAAATCAATAATCATAGTATTTATCTTGCGTACTTTACATAAACGCATTATTTTATTATTTGTACCTTATTTTGCACATTTAGTTAATAATTTTATAATTATTATTTTAAATAAACTTTTATTATTATTTTCATTAATATAAATATCATTTGAATGTTTATTAAACTTCAAAACATTAGTTAAATTTAAATGCTTTAAGTGCTCGTAAATGCTCCGTATGAGCTTAAATTCTGAGCATATTCTCAAGAGCATTTGCTCAACATAAAGTAGGAATTACACCTCTGCATGCAGGTTACCATGGTAACATATAAGAGCGAAAGAGACCGACAATTTTACTGTTTCTTTCCCATTAATAAGTTACTATAGTAACCTGCATGCATAATGCCTGCATGCAGAGGTGTAATACCTCCTTAAATTCTTGGGCATTTAAGAACACTACAAGCAATTCGTCATGTTAAGTGACAGTAGCGCCGCGGTGCGCATATTTTATAAACTAAATTCCATCCCGATATAAGCATTTCAAACTGTCAACAGATGATGTTTGTTTAACATATGATTATAGGCACCGTGCGTGACTGCAGCGCCATAGCATGAGTGAACTAAAGGAGGCTGTTCGAGAACTTTTACAATGTATTATAATGGGACTTAGTTATAAAAATGTTTATTATCACTAAAAAAAACAAACAAAAAAACAATTTGATTCACTTTAAAATTCGATTGTTTTTCCTTGTGAAGTATTTGTGTGAAATCAGCAGTAAAAAGTAAGTATTTTCCATAATAAAAATGATATAGAAACCAGTAAATATAAGGTTAAGGTAGTTGTCGTGCCAAAAATAGTCTCTGGAAAAAGAAGTTTTTCTATGATTTCAAGACTGGAAATAATATCATCAGCCGTGTCATATGTAAGGAAAGACACTTTTTTTAATGAAAAAATTTAAAAATTACGAAAAGTAATATTTTCATAGTGTTTTTTATAATAGGATTTTTCTTTACTATCGCTTCTTACTAATTTTTAAAAAGTGATTGAAGTTTCTTAAATCATTGCTTATTTTTTCGGGGAAAATATTCTCTACAGCTTGACCGTTTCCAATTTTTGAAAATAAATTCTTTAATGACTGAAATAATTAAAAATCAATTTTCCAAAACAAAATTTTTATAAACAAATTGCTGTATTTGATAATAATTGATTTATTTTCAAAACTTGGAAACGGTTAAGTTGTAGAGAATATTTCCCCCGAAAAAATAAGCTATGATGTAAGAAACTTCAATCATTTTCAAAAAATTGGTAAGAAGCGATAGTAAAGAAATATCCTATTATAAAAAACATTATGAAAATATTACTTTTCGTAATTTTTAAATTTTTTTATTAAAAAAAGTGTCTTTTCTTACATATGACACGGCTGATGATATAATTCTCAGTCTTGAAATCATAGAAAAACTTCTTTTTCCAGAGACTGTTTTTTGGCATGACGACTACCTTAAGTTAATGACAGATCAAAACAGACTAGAAAAATAATAAAGAATTAAATTATAATTTCATGATGACACTTTTAGGTACTTGTTGAGTAAATAAATATTAATTGTTTATTTCCAGATTCAAATTCATCATGGATATAATTATTAAAACAGGTTTTCAATCAATTAAACATACAATAGAATTTCAACCATAAACGAAAATTAAAGGTAAAAATCTCGTTCTGGCAGAACACGTACGAGATGTCCAAGAGTTCCGTAGAAATAATGAAAGTTATTTAATAAATTCTCGTATAATTCGACAAGCATCACTTCATGCAACACCCTAAATTTATAAAATTTACACTCACTTTTCCTGCTTGTATTTTTACAATTCACAACACAACAACTTCGGTGGCTCATTTCAGCTATATTTTTTTAATTAAAACAAAATTTAGATTTGCACATGTATTTTGATTGCTCGGAAATATAAAACAGCCTCCTTTAACGCCTAAATTATCCACTGCGTTCGCTGGAGTCGATTTAACTCTCCCTACCATGACTTCGCACGGTGCCTATAGAGTTCTAAATTTCTCGGACATTTAAAATCCAGCCACGTTCTCGTGACTGTGACCGTCATTTTAAGACAACTTGAGAATTTACAGAGAATTTAAGGGAATTTTACCATACCTTCACCAATATTTTCTTTATCATCCCTAGCGGACCCGTGCGAGAGAACGGTCATAGAATACTCTGACCGTTCTATGACCTCGCATTATTACGGCTAAGAACGGTAAAAAAGACATTAAAAGCTTTGCAATTATGATTCTGTGGCGAAATTTGGATTAGAAGGTGAAGCAATAAATACAATTATCTTATTTTTCAGCGATAAAAACTAGGAATAAATCATGTACCTGTCATTGAAGGCAGTGCAGTGGTTCACCATTTGCGGAATGTCTCCACCAATAGTAAACCTTCACGGTGGAGACGTTCCGCCAATTGTGAACCACTGCACTGCCTTCAATGACAGGTATTATGTTTTTCTAGTTTTTATCGCTGAAAAATAAGAAAATTGTATCTATTGCTTCACCTCCTAATCCAAATTTCGCCACAGAATCATAATTGCAAAGCTTTTAATGTCTTTTTTACCGATCTTAGCCGTAATAATGCGAGGTCATAGAACGGTCATAGAACAGTCAGAGAACGGTCAGAGTATTCTATGACCGTTCTCTCACACGGGTCCGCTAGGGATTAAACCTTATAATATTGTAAATTTATTTCCAAACACTATGAATTGCAATAGTGAAGGTTTCATAAAAATAAAATACGAAAAATGTCAAGTTTTATCGGAATTCAATATCAAAAAAAAATTTTTTATAGCCATTATATTGAATTCAAACATAAACAACAAGTAATTCAAGTTTTCTTCGCACAAATTACTCTTTGATTTAAATAATTGTTTGACAGTTTCGGGACAGTTTATGCACTTTTTTAAGTGCTCTATTTGTCGAGTGGCATGTTTTCTGTACATCTGGTCACAGTATTTGCACTTGAAAGAAGCTTTATTTTGTTTATCAATTTGTTACGTACGGGTGGTAGGGATAAATAAATAATTAAATATTATAAAAAATAAATTAATATTTATTTAAAAGATGAAAAAGTGTACGCGGAGGCTTCACAAACTGTAGGACACTTTTGTGTCCCTTTTTTTATTTTTAAGTAGGATCGTTTTCGGAATCCTTGCTTTCTCTACTGGCTACTAGAACGGAATATAAAATGCTAGAATTTCGATGAAAAGAAAATATCTACTAAATTTCGGAAGGGCTCAATCAGGAGATTTTGCTTCTATATTCAAATAAAATATTATAAATTGAGAACGATACAGCTTACCGATATTTGTAGTTAATTCTACCAGTTGGTAGGACAAGGGTTGGAGAAGAAGGCTGTCTTCGATGTCATTCTTGATTTTCTCACTCAACTGGGCTTTTAAAAATTCTGTGATGTGTGACTAAAACTAGTCACTCTTGTTCGTTTTTGACCGATTGCACGTGGTTGCAATTAACACACACACACAAATTCTCGACACTTTTGCCTTATTAATTTTATAAAAATTAAAAGATGGATGGTTTCGAACCAGAAAGAAAACAGTACTTTTAAATTGTGTTCTTTCTCCACTTTTAATCATTTATAACCTTTATGTGGCTTCTCGAAAAATATCTTCTCGTCGTTTTGAGATTCGACGACAGGATTATTTTTTGGAACTTTGTTTTTCAACGACAGGCTGTACACGCACAGTCAACTCTCGCGGCTAACCGACCACCGACGCACTCAAAATATTATTTCAGAAGCGTTGTGATAAAAATTTTACTTGTATAATTTTTTAGCGCGACAACACCGTGAACGGCTTTCGTCGGAGGAAAGATTTTAGATGTATTTACGTCCGCCCAAGTAAAATCCCCAATTTTTGGCCCTGGTTAGGTCTTTTCACGAATCTAGGTCAACTACCCAGGTGATAGGACTTACTTGTTCCGAACCGCGGACGGGCGAATGCAAAGAACTGTGTCTTGCTCTTTAGAGTTCTTAGCCGGAGTAAGAAGCTCGTCAGACTGCGTTTTTGATTTCAAATTGATTGATTTTTATGGAATTGTATCGATGTCATACAGGTGGGGAATAGTGATGACTTGGAATTATTTCTATGTGGCGTGATTTCTGTGAAGAGGAATTTTTGCTGAGAAAGAATTTGGAAATATTGAAGACCTAAATACTTGGTGGTTTTGAAATTCTTCATGTCTATTGCCAAGTGAGAATTTTTGTTGACTTGGCATTTTATTAGTTAATGATAATTTCTGGATTATTCCAGAATTTTAACAAGTCGTAGGTCGATATCAGGATTTTGGATTGACCTTTGGAATGTTTTGGAATCTGACACCTTTTCGATTTTTCATATTTTCAGAAAAACGTTGGTTCAGATTCTTTTGGTAATGCATTACTCACTGGCCGACAATTTTATCAGCTACTCAAGCTTTAGGTATATAGGAATAGTGATTTAATGGATTAAGGTGGTTCCAGGAATGCTATTGCATGCATAACATCGATACCAGCGGTCAAAAATGTTAGCGCGTAGTTTCTAACATGCGTAGGATCCGTCAAAGTCGGTGCGTATAGGCGAGCGTAAGCTGCTTACGGCAGACGTAAGGTGTCATGACGTCACCGCAAGGGTTATACCTGCGCTTACAGCCACTAGGGTCCAGCTTACGTGTGTGTGAGCATTTTCGTTTTCCTTTTCCTTCTTTCTCCGTTATTTGTCCCACCTACGTGCGTTCGCTGTTTTCTCGCATTATCTTCTCTATCGTTCTTTACAATTTTTAAACCTCCACGTTTTTCTTGATCTTCATTCATTTCATTTACATTATTATAATTCATTCTTCCATTCTTATGTCATGCCTGCTTAATTTAATTTTATTATGTATTTACATGCATACATTTAGGTGCCAATATCTTTTGTCATAATTGGCACGTGAATATATGCACACACATTCAAACATGGACACAAATCTAAACGCTCAAGTTAGCGTTATTATGAATAACCCATGTTATATTATCTATAATAATATAACAAAAGTATACAATACATATATATATATATACATAAACCACATACACAATATATATAATATATATTATATATATATATACATATAGCATAGCATATACAATACATATTACATTATAGATCATACATATACACATATATACCTATAACCTTATTTATTATTATAAACAATCTTTCCCATTGCATGGAGATTGTTGTTTTAATTTTCAGTTTTCTAAATATGTTTAGGTCCTTGAACCGACCCCTTTACCTGCCTCTGCTGAGCGTGCAAAAGCGCTCAGGTTACGAGAACCGTGAATGAACTATTTATTGTTTATTTGAGTCTTGCGTAAATACTTCGCTTCGGTAATAATAAAACATTTTTATGAAATTACAACTTATTATAATTTTTAATATTTTATTCACGGTTTGCTCGTAACACAATTATTTTTTAAAAAAAAATCCAAACTAGGGTAAATGTGCCAATTACTGCGGGTCGAAAATCAAGACGGCTTTTAAAGTTAAAAAAAATGATTTTGCGATGAAAAAGTCGTCGCGAATTAATTTTTAAAGCAGTATTTGGTATTAAGTAAGTAGCATGCAGTCCTTAAACCCTGAAAAGAAACCAGATTTACTTAAAAAATGCGAATATAAAAAAAATGTTCCATGTAGGTATTACTGCGGGTTTGCATGAATTACTGCGCACCAATTACTGCGGAATCCCCAATTACTGCGCTCCAACTGCTGCGGAAACCCAAATTTCTGCGCGCGTAATACTGCGATATTATTTTGAGTGAACTTACGATTAATTTAGGAGTGTTGAACATTTTATTTAATCTCAATTATAAAAAGTAAACACGACGAACCATTTGTAACAAATTAAGATTAATAATTTTATTAATTTTATTTAATTTAACTTAAAATTATATCACTTGAGTTCCTCTTGCATCTTTAGCAACGATTAAGTAGTGTTGAACATTTTATTTAAACTAAATTATAAAAAGTGAACTTGAAGCATTTTTAACAAATTAAGATTAAATAATATTATAACTCTTATTTAATTTACCTTAAAATTATATTACTTGACTTCCTCTTGCCTCATTAGCAACGATTTTGGAGTTTTCAACATTTTGTTTAATCTCAATTATAAAAAGTAAGCATAACGAAGCATTTGTAATAAATTGAAAGGTTATGCAGTGCCGCCTGACAGATCGCAGTAATTCATACACCTATGAAAATCATGTACCAAATACTGTTTTGGTAAAAAAATGATTAAAAAACGTATTTTTTGTTATTTTGCATAAATATTTAGAAAAATAAGATATTTACTTTGCAAAAAATAATATCACAATAAATATTTTATTTTCAGAAACGGAATTATAACAAGTTTTTCAGAACGTGTTCATGGCTTGTCAACAAATCTAAGCATTAAAATTATGGGAATCGGGAACATGAGAGTTTCAAATTGCAACCAATTAGCTACAAATATCGTAACTATTGATAATTCGTTGATACTTATTATGCTTCGATTAGAAATTAATTGTTTTTAATTGTTCTGTAGCGTTATATATCTTTAAAACATTGTATATCATTAGTTTTATTTTAAACCGCAGTAACTGGGACATCCACAGTAATACCCACACTTACCCTATATTCTTTTTTTTTTTCATTTTTATTGCGCACGTTACACGAACTGACACGAACTTCCAGGACAAAGCATTTATCAAAAACAATTGAAAGCTTGAACCGTTACGGAAAAATATTTTTAAATTCTCATAAATTCTCGAAGAGCACATTCATTAGAGAAATTCTCAGTCATATTCCCGTGCTCCCAGACATATTCTCGATCACATAAACTCTTTAGAACTCTACATATGATGTACCTATATAAATGAATAATAAATGCAAATATCGGAATGAGCTTTTTACTCAATGTAAGTGATGTATTAAATTATGTGGGAGAGGGTAGTAGACAATTTATTGAGGGAGAAAATATTATGAATTCCAATCATTTAATGTATTGCAGTATAACATATATGAGTATGATGAAGAAACGACTTTAATTTTTGTATGTTTGAAATCGTGTGACTTATTTGGCTCATCGCATGAAATTGAAGTGGTCACTAAAAATATAGATTGATGTAAAAAAAATAAACTATAAGTTTTAATATTAAAAATTTAACTTGATTTTTTGAACAAATTGAACGAGTTTTATCGGGACTTGATTTAGATTATAAAATGTCTACACCACGGCGCTACTGACACTTAACATGACGAATATAATACATCAGGGTGTCATCCCATGTTTGCGTTTTGCATTGCTTCATAATGGGTGCAAAAGAGAATGCTGTATCCTTCTGTCACTTAATTTTACTCATTATGACTCAACGGGCTCACCTAGTGTTGTAAGTCGGTAACGTTAGTAGTAAATTATAATTATAATTGTATTGAAATCTTATCGTAAAGTATGGGGAATACATTGCCGACAGTCAACGCACAATGAAAATAAGGCACGTAAGAATTCCCGACTTTCAGGCACGGCGGAACATTCCTTGGCTGTCTCTTTTGCGCGTAACAAGTCACAAATGCAAATAAATTGGAGTAAGCAAGACATGATCATGTGTTTACTCCAATTTGTTTCAATTTGCGACTTGTTACACGCAAAAGAGGCAGCCAAGGGATGTTTTGCCGTGCCTGCCAACATTGATTGGGCTTAGACCTATTCACGAGACCCATTCTATTGAAAATAAGAAATGGGTTGTTGCGTTCACAATGCGAAACTAAAAAAGGATTCTACTGAGAATACACGTAAAAATACAAACTCTATTTCATGTACTTCACAAAAGTTTAAAAGCAGTTCTAACTCGCGAAACTGTGAAAGGAGGGGGGATGACTTTTCAACCAGGAACGGTCCAGACCGAATTGTAGAAGATCTATAGCAGAAATCGACTTCAGCCATATCTCAGATTGATCTCGAGATTCCTAGATGTGAAGCTAGCACCATTCTGAATTCCAAGAGCCAACCAAGGTATTCTTACAGCCGATCAAACTCGCGAAACTGTGAGAGGAGGGGGGATGACTTTTCCACCAGGGGCGGTCCAAACCGATCTATGGGAGATCTACAGAAGATATCGACTTCAGCCAAGTCTCAGATTGATCTCGAGATTCCTAGCTGTGAAGCTAGTACCGCACGGAAAGAAATGAAACGTCTGCTACTGCTAACTGCAGTTAGCTGTCGACTAGTTAATTGTGATTGATAAAAAGTTTGCTGAGAGAGTTAACAGTTTGCTGGGACAGTTAAAAAATGTTAGCTGCAATCGAAGTTGAAAATTTGCATTGGACTCCTTAGCGTATTAAGAGTTCTAGCTAATCATTTGGTTGTTGCTGCTAAAACAGTTTACTCTCCTAGAAAATCTCAAAATTCGTACTCGTAGCTTTTAAAATTTTGCGCTGATATGTAAGAAGTTAGCAGCGGTTGCTAACGGCTGCTTAGACATCCCGCGTTTTCTGTGCTGCTCATGCGCACAAAGCGCGACTAGTCAGATTTTCTGCTGTAAATGGTAAGTTGTACACCTGTCGCGTTGTTTTAAATTTAATTTATAAATAATTCGACGATTCGCGTTAATTTATAATGCAAATGACTGATTTGTAACTGATCTCTGAAGATTGTATTGTAGGTTTTGTAATAGGTTCTTTATTGTGCTATTAATTATCTTCTTACTGAGGTTATCTTAATTCTAAGTGTTGTATACTTGTACAATTGAGAGGCTGGACTGGCAAGTAAGTCGCTACTGTTCCCGGTAATGTTTCTACTTGTAGCTATAAGTTTGGTTATCAAAGCAGCTCACGTTTTATTGTTATTCTTGAAAAATTATGCTGTGATTAAGGTTAGTACTGAATCAGTTTTTTTTCGTTTTTAATTTTGCAGGTTACGATATGTCGCAAGAAATTAGTTGTTTTGATATAACTTGCCAGCAGACTTTTGTTAGTATAGAAGGGTTACGAGATCATTTTTCTCTTAAGCACCCAGGTGTAGCTGTATTTAAATGTAGGTTTGGAAGTTCAAAATCAATGATTTTGAGTGCTACCTCTATTTGCAGCAATTGCTAATAAAATTAACTAGTACTTCAAATGCTGTTAAAACAGGAAGATAACACGACTGATAGGCTACTGCTCACAATCGTTGTTACCAGTGCTAACGTAAATTAGCTGGCATAGCTAAAGTACTGTAGCGAATAGACGTTATTATTAGCAGCTAAGACATTCGCTGTCCGTATATCAAGTAACTTTCTTAGCCGTGGTAGCGAATATTTAGCTAATGCAGCTAATTATTTTTTTCCGTGCGTTCTGAATTCCAAGAGCCAACCAAAGTATTCTTACAGCCGATCAAAGTCGCGAAACTGTGAAAGGAGGGGGGATGACTTTTCCACCAGGGGCGGTCCAAACCGATCTATGGGAGATCTACAGAGATATCGACTTCAGCCAAGTCTCAGATTGGTCTTGAGATTCCTAGCTTTGATGCAAGTTTCTTCCTGAACTCCAGAAGGACTACCAATGTGCACTGGGTTTTCTGTCTCTTTTTTATACATGTGTTCACTCGTGCAATCCATCAAGGTGACACCTACGTAAACGATTTTGGACAAACACGTGTATAAATGAATATCACCTTATCCTAAACATTAAAATAAATTCAAAAGCTTCTTTTCTGATTCTTTTTTTTTTTTTAATATTTGACATTTCTATGCCAATTTAATTCACATCTTTTTACTGTTACTATGTTGTGAATTTTTGAATGTTATAAATTTACTAGCGATATTTTTCCAAATTCAGGCAGAGATTTTAAAGCTGACGTAAATTCTTGTTTGATGAATAATTAATTTTCTCTTACAATGATTATAAATCATATTAATATAAGCTTTATGTCTTGCATAGCATTTTGTCTCCAAAAAATGACCATCGTGTATTTTTTTCTATGATTAAATTTTATGCGATTTAAATTTTAAATTAACGATGCTCGTGCAAAGGTTTTTATGTTAATATCTTATTTTTATTTTATATTCAAAGTTTTCAAAGTATAGCTGTTAGAAAAATGTTGGATATAAGAATCGTATGTACAAAGATCAGTGGTGCAGATTACAATTGGAAATCAATTATCTACTTTGATCTGAAATCAAGCGTTTCGATTATAACTGATCTCCAGAGAATTATGGAATAGAAATAATCTTTATCTATCTCGCCGGCGGTCGATCACTCGTGAATGACTGGAGAGGTGTTTAACTATTTTTTGCCTGTCTGGCTTAAGACGCAAGCGCGCTCATGTTCCTACTTATTAACGTTGACCCAAAGACTCCATATTTTTTTTACTAACTACATACTACACATAGCTTTGAGATCCTCATCAGATTTTACGTCTTTTAAAAAAAAAAGAATTCGTATTCAATCGATTATATGATAAGCATTTCTATCATGCACCATGAAGGTGCATAGGTGTTGCTCGTACCGGAGACAAGTGCGTGAAGCACTTAGTGCCTATGCAATGCAAGTTCTAACCTGAAAGTTTATCAAAATAAGTAACATAATTTTAAATTCGCTATACACATATTAGATCACTTCATTATATCACTAAATACCTCGGACAATCACTTTTTTGGACTGTGGAGACTAATCTCTTTCAGAATCAATCGAGTGGATACGATTTAGAACGATTGATCCGATTAAAAAACACCATCGAGACCGATTCATTTAATCAGGTTTAAGGTAGTCTGGTAGCGATCAAATGAGCAACTATAAAATTTTTGGAACATGTTTTATGCGCGTTGCTAAATTCTGGACATTGTGCGGAATTTTTTTTTCCTTACCTTTTACCTATAACGATTGGAAAACAATTTTTTCCATTAATTTACAATCTTTATTTGACTCTCGGAGTATTTATTTCGGTGAACTTCGGCAATCATTGCGCTGCGCCAATCACTCGGGATCCAATCGCGGACTCACACGACGAGATGACAACTATAGTGTTATCGTCAGCTTAGCGGAGATATGGATTCCACTTCCTTTTTATTCTTGTTTTCTGGCGTTTATTTCGAAATAAATTTTCGAAATATACGGTAAGATACGATTTTCAAAGGAAAATTAATGTTCTTATAAAATTTCCCAACGGTTCCATAGTTTTCCGCAACGCCGTCACCAGAAAATTTTTCGCAAATTCATGATATTATGAGGCCGCGTAATGACTTTCCATAAGAGTCCATGTTAAAATTTCATATTTCGAGACGTGATAATTCAAAATTTAATACGGTAAGGCCCAAAATGACAAAGGACTTTTCGATCGGGAGGAGTCTAATCTATGGATATATGAAATAAAAAAAGGGCACTTAACCACTCCGCTTCGCACTACCCGACTACCTTAATTCGTGAGCACTAATTGGATCCGATTAAGGCCATGGATCAACCTGGTCACGTCATTAGATTCCTACTTTACCGGCATTTTAGTTTTTGTAACCCAATTTCTATAAAAATTAAGACAGGTAACTGAAAATTTGTAGAATTAAATTAAATTAAATTAAAATTTTAAAACTTGTTATCTCATTTTTTACAGAAATGAGGTTATACAAATTGGAAATGCTGATAAGGTAGGGATCTAGTCACGTGATCCGGTTGGTCCATGGCCTTAAATAAATCGATTTCAATGGTGTTTCTGAATTGGATCAATCGTTCTAACTCGTGTCCAATGGATTTATTCTGGAAGGAATATGAAATCATATTTTGATTTTAGCTTGACAGAACAATAAGTTGCTAACCTTAACTCGTTGGGCAGAAAATGCAGCTTTGACGTGTTTAAACAATAAATACACTATTCACAAGGATTATTTTCCCTCAAATTATTTTAAGTTCTTTACAGAAACCACGAATGTTTGAGGTATTTAGAGACTTTGGGCAACGAGTTGTTTGGTGTTACCTGGTGTTACTATTCAGGATAGTTACACTAACTCGTCATTGTGTTGACCAATAAATTGAATGGTGCCCCAAAATTCGACGAATTGAATGGACCAACTATCCTTTTTTCTCAGTGTAAAATTTGACATCCTTTTGGATTAATAAATGTTCACGTTTTATGAACCTCTGTATTTAAATTTACATCTACAATACACTCGAGATTCCCTGTAACGTAAAGCTCGAGCATCGGAAACCTCTCTGTAACAAACGCGAGAGGGATCCCCTCCATATCCTACTTGTTGCTAAGCGCTGTTATGCGCATTATAAAATGCGCGCAGTCTGTCTGTCAGTGAGGCTATGTGAATAATATATTTACATAGTTAAAACGGTATAAAAAAGATTTCTGTGAGTATTGAAGATGGAATTAACTTATTTGATGGTATGTACTCGAAATACTAAAAATATAATAATATAATAATAAAAATATTTATGCTTATATCAGGTGTATTTTTTAATATTTTCAGAAAAAAAGAAATTACACTATCAAGTAATTTTTCAATAATTGACAAATAATTTTCTCATTAATTTGTGATAAAAGCCATCAAACTCATTGATTACTTTTTCAAATTCGAGCGCGCTTCATTCCGTAGTAGTGGGGGAAGAGGGGTCGATCGTCTGCACGTTATAGGGAGGCGTGGCGCGCTTGTTACAGAGAGGTTTTGTTACAGGGAATTCCGTTATAGGGAATCTCGAGTGTATTATAAAATGTATTGTAGTCATAGTATTATATAGTAAAAAGTGCTGAGAGATCATGAGATTTTTTTGGTTAAATTAATCGAAAATGTAGTTGATTTTAAAATAACTAATTTTAATATTAACAGTATATATAGGACAAGATATTCGAGAAAAAGTAAAGAAAACAAAATTATTCCTCTATTTCTTTTAGTTTTCGAAAAAAACTCAAATTTTTTTCAAATTTAATAAAGAAACTAATAATCCCTGATACACAATAAACTATTTAGAACATCTGATAATTATCTGTAATAAAAGCTTAATGACCTATTGACTTAATTTGATCTTGAAGTTATTTTTGTAGTCATTGATGGCCATAATATCGCTCATCATAGGAATATCAAGTCAGAATTAAGTTTAATTAGATACGTGACTATACGTGTTTATTAGAGGTAAGCTATAGTAATGAAAAGGGTTTAGAGTGGATTTCCTTGCGGAAGTCGAGGACGTCAATTTTTTCCGTTGAGGAAGCAAGGATCTTAGATCCCCTTCTTTTTCTTAAGTAATGAGATTAATCTCGAAGTTTGTTTGATATGAATATAAAGGGAAAAGAACAAAGGTTCTTTCTATTTTGATCCCCTACTCGCGTATAGTGTAGCAATTTTATTTCGTGCAGTTGCATAACTGGTAGTAATTATGCATAATAAACTATTTGAAAGCATTAGTACGCACGGTTGTGCTCTTCATAAATTTATGTGCAATATTTATTGACATAATTAGTACTTTCTTTTTGACGATTGCAAATAAAGATGCGTATTATTTATTTAATAGTATTATTTTCTCACTGTTCACTCTCCCAATATTGCAATAACGTTGCATGAAAACATACTGCGTCATAATTTCATTGACCCTGACTTCCATATGACTTTGTTATGTCTACTTTCTTGGCTATTAATAGATTTATGTGTTCATATAAAATCCATAATCTTAATATCAAGGGCCTATTTAATAAAACTACAAATATAAGTTACAACCTAATGATTAATATAGTTTTTTAAACTCGTTCAATAAGAATGAGTCGATAAAATTATCAAATTTAAAAGTAATTGTTTTTTTTTTTAAATAACGTGGAATATTATTATAATGTAATTTAATTATCATTATCTTTGCCTTAAAACTGTTTTAATTGCATTTATTGTTTTAACCATGTATATATATAAAACAATTGGAGAATTTAAAATCCAATGCCGGTCTATTTATTGAAATGTTTTTTGTACATTTATAAATATTTAGGACCAGATAAACCTTCTTTATTGTCTTATATTCATTTTCCTCAAGTTTCAAATCGATATCTCATTTCGTGTGGAAATGCAAGAGGCGACAAAAATTATCCATATCTAATTTCTTCGGAAAAAATTTGTTTTCGGAATTTTTACGCAAATGAAGCAAATAAACGTAGTATATTATTCTCTCTATCGTTTTCCAAAATTATAGAATCGTATTTTCATTACAAAAGAAGTTATAAAGGTGAAAAAAATATATTGATTACTTGGTCACGTGGCCCATCTAGGACATGGCCTTAACCTTTAGATGACACACTTCAAAATAATTGCATAAATGACACAAGGGGTCTTTTGAACCCCAGCGTGAAAAAGTGTCGATATTTCATAGAGTTTTCAATACATTGCTCTGAAAATTTAACAGGATATATTTGAATACTTCTAAAACAATGGTATAACATGACCTTGATCAGATTTTGTTGTGAACATATTTTTAAAAATTATTGAAAAATTGTTTTCTTAAATTTTCGACTTTTCACGTAAATAACCACATCTTTGTTAATTTTGAATATTTTTTGCTAAAAATTGAAGGAAGTAAGCTTGAAGTACTACACTTTAAAATAGAACTGGTAGTTATTGTGAGCTCATATTGCTCGAATTAAATAATTAGAAGCGGAGAAAATTTGGAAAAACCGGGAAATTTAGCTTTTGTTGAACAAATTAATATCTCAGTTAATTTCTAACTTTTTAGGTTGAGGTTTGGTGGAATAGTAGCAGACTTCATGCTCTTCAAATGTATAAAAAAATGGACACTTTAAGATAATACGTTTCCGCGCTATTGACACTTTAATTTATTTAATGCGTTAATTGCAAAATGTCTGCTTGCCGCAGAAGTGGTCCAATTATTATTTTGAAAACGGCTTTTAAAAGTATAAATCAAGCACAACAGAACGGCAGTCTTGGTTTTTCGCTAAAATATTGAAAAGTTTATTAAAAAAAGCCCCAAACATGGCTTCAAACGCCTGAACGCAGCAAAGTGACAGTGGTGGGGGAAGAAGGCGAGTAGGCTAACTGAGTCACTTTGCTGCGTTCAGGCGTTTGAAGCCATGTTTGGGGCTTTTTTTAATAAACTTTGCAATATTTTAGCGAAAAACCAAGATTTATGTTCTGCTGTGCTTGATTTATATTTTTAAAAGCCGTTTTCAAAATGAAAATCGGACCACCTCTGCGGCAAGCAGACATTTTGCAATTAACGCATTAAATAAATTAAAGTGTCAATAGCGCGGAAACGTATTATCTTAAAGTGTCCATTTTTTTATACATTTGAAGAGCATAAAGTCTGCTACTATTCCACCAAACCTCAACCTAAAAAGTTAAAAATTAACTTTGATATTAATTTGTTCAACAAAAGCTAAATTTCCTGGTTTTTCCAAATTTTCTCCGCTTCTAATTATCCAATCAGATCAAAGGACAGCTCATTTTATTCGCAATTCAACTGTCTACAACTTTCTGATTGATCTCATCAAGATTGGATAATTACCTTTAATGATATAAACAAAAAACTAAAAAAAGTGCGAATTTTTGGTCTTAAATGTTGATAAAAATTTATAAATCATATTTCGTTGTCCAAAAAATAACACAATTACTCTATGACCAACCTTTCTGAAATAAATAATGTCCCAAATCATTCATAACAAATTCCCTGTTGCTTGGACTAGCTCTGTAGTTTTAATGAAGCTCGATTTTTGTGTATGTTCCCTGTATAATTGAGGGAATGTCTTGCAGGCCATAAAATATAATATATCGACCATAGACTTCATTAAAGCAATAAAAAATTTGATAAGAGTCAATAGGCAGACAATACGTTGATTACCCTTGCGATTATGTTCCAAGCGTTGACGCGTAGTTACATCAACCAGGCTAAAAATTTAATCTTTAATAAATATCACGATAATCAATTGATGATTTCTTCATCGTTCTAGAAAGTTTGCTAGTAAATATTTACCAGCAGCATTTTCAACCCCGGAATAGATTAAGAAGATCTTGAGTTCAGCAGAATGCAGAAGTTACAGTCGCGGTCAAGGTTCGAGAGTGATAAAATTCTTTTTGATTTGTTGTCTCAATGAAATATGTCTTACCACCGAGGATATATTTATACAGCTATTTGTTTCTCTCCTGTTGAAACATGCAAAGAATATATGATCACAGTATTTTGATGAAATATACATTTCTTTTAATCATTTTCTTGAAATAGATGTGACCTCTCGCCTCACCAATAATTTTAACGTTGAGTCGACTTTCTGTGGTATATTTTTTTACAGCATCCCAAGAGATAATTCTATATATTTTAAAATATCTGCTTTTTTGACCTTCTGTTTCCGGCCTGATTACTCTCTAAATGAACTTAGAATCTATCAAAATGATTATAGTTAAGCAAAAAAAAAGCAATATTTAGTCTACAAATTTTTTTAAACAGATCTTTCTCTGTTAAGTCCATAAACATCGCGATAATTAAGTTTTTTTGTATAATTCTTATTTTGTTAAACTTTTTAGTCAATCATTTAGTATTAACACTTACTTTGTGAACGGAGGTTGTTCTTATATCCGAACAAAATAGATCCGTGTCTAGAATTTGAAGATTAGTGGCAATATAATTGTTTATTTCAAAATTTGTTCCATTCAGTTTTTTTATTTATCCGTAAACTTAAAGGTTAAATGATGCCATATAAATTTTTCAGACTTTTTCTATCATTATGTCACGTTGAAAAATGTTTCTGAAGTCAACGACATCCGTTTATAGAGTATAAGGGTACTAAAAAAACATTTATGGAGTAAGTGTTAATTTTAAAAAAATTTTAATATTATCGTAAAGTATTTTGTGTAATATATACTCTTTCAACTTCAGAATTTAAATTAGCAACACTTAAGTATAAAACATGACAGTCATCGTTAGTTGATTTTTATTACTTAATAAGCGACTTGTTAACCGTAAAACAGCTACTTTTAATTTAATGGGATCCGCCACCTTTAATACATTTATTTTTATTTTTTGAGTTTAGACCTTCCATATATATTTTTTTAAGTTTAGTACCTTTATTTAGAAAGGTTTTGGTTTTTTTTTAACAATTCTAGCACCTTTATGTATAATATATTCCAAAATATTTTTAAAACATTTTTGTAGTTATTTTTTTTAGCTAGAGTGCTTTCCATACCCAAAAATATTGATAATATAAAAAAGAATAAGTGGTAAAAATTTCAAAGGCCTGTGTCTAATACTTTAGATTTCATTCAAACATATATGTTGCAACAAAGACGGAAAATCACAACTGGCGGAAAACGGAGTTTAAAGTAAATATATATATATACATATATATACATAAAGGCAATATATGTATATATTTTGTTTTTATAGGGATACTTGTTATATACTATTTACCATAAAATTCAGAAATATTAGTAAATAAATAAACAAACTATTTTGTGTAAAAAGCTAATTACTCAGAATTACTCAGAAAAGTATAGAGAATCAAAAAATACATTTTTTGCAAAATGTCAAAAAAATCAAAAATATACTAATTAATTAGTTGAGTTTGAAATTTTTGTCACTGCCTACATTATCGGAGGATCACTAGTCGCGTATCAGATATTCGAAAGACCTGGGCTCGAATCCCAGCGCAGTCGAAAGCGTCATTTTTTCCACAGAAAGATTTTCAAATTCTTTATATATTGAATATACTAATTAAATATGGCGGATCCCCTTAAAAAAATTTTATCTCTATATATTTTATTTCAATCTGATTTCGAATGGCATAATATTATTACCTATTTAAATAAATTATTATAGAGATTTTACATTATTATAGAAGATAACTAGAAAAAGAGATAACAGACTATCGTTGCAACCAAATTTCGAGATACTGTGATAAATAGAATTAAATTCAGATTCAGAGCTTAAAGTTTGGTGAGTTTGAGTGAGATCTGTTTGACGGAATATATAAAAAAAAGTCAGGGTAAGAAAATTTGAATTGATCATACTTTGAAAATTCATTTTGAACCAATAGCAACAGACTTACTAGGGTCATCGGCTCACTAAGATAAATTATAGTTGTCGCAATATGTATTTGCATAGATAAACTTGTAAATTATCATTGTGGTGTGGTATCATAAAAAAATAATCATAATGAACAAGCGATTTGAGAATAATTGTTTTTGGGTGACTGATAACCATATTTTGAAATTAATTAAATTTCATACGTTTTCAAGAGTGATTTTAAATAAAATTCTTTGTAAAGCTTGAAAGTATAATTAACTTCATTTAAATGAAATTTACTTGGAAGAAGAATGTCCATTTTGGATCAAAAGTAACTTATTGATTGATAGAGCCAACTAATTATATTCTGATGTCAAGTAAATTTTATAATCTCAGGTCTTTTTAATTATGTATAGTTAGGACTGAGTGATTATGCATTATTTTCCAATGCATATTTTATATGCACATTACCCAGAGAACTTCAGTGGAAACAATTAATATTCCATTCAACAGACTATAAATTGGAATTTATTGTAGTCGTTGAAGAAAATTCCATTTGAAATTTGAATTTCATAAATTTGAATTTCCAATAGATAAAAAAAATCAATTTCAACGATAAGAGTGAGGATTTAAGGTTTGAAATCTTAGATTTATTTCATGAAACGAATACTTGTTTGATTTCAAAATTAAGTTAATAAATTTATGTTCATCATGCGGATGATAAAGCTAGTTTCTGTTTTCGGGTCACTGTTCTCATTGTAAATAGAATTTACGACGAATTTTCCGTTTAAGGATCGTTTACCCTGTGGATTTCTTGGATTTTATCTACAAAAAATACTAATTCTGTGAAAGCTTTTGGCTCGAAGAAATTTAGTGAAAGCTATTATTGAATATTAATTTATATACAAAGTATACATACTTTCATAGCATACTAATTAAATATTCATACAATTTTTTAAACGAATCAACAATAGAAAGTTATAAATAAACTCTTTTATTATTCCGGCTGTTTATTAAAAAATATATAATAATGAAGAAAGGGGACAGGATAGTAAATCGAAATCGCAAAATTGATAAAATTAATTTCTTAATAAAGTCTTTAGAGGACAATTTTTTTGAATAAATGGATTTCAAATAAGCACGTGATGACTTTCCTGCACGAGATAGAATACTAAAGTCTCATTTGTGTTTGCAAATTTATCCATACGGTTCCTACTTTTACGTCATAATTCAGATGAATCCTTCTGTCCTCTTAGCCTCTACGATCTCAATCTGTACGTGTCTTGGTTAAGTTAATGCGAATCTAAATACGTATACATATAAATACGTCACACTAAAATATTCTTTATTTAGCTCTCGCATTTTTAACCGTACACTTTTAGAAATTTCTGTATTAAACTTCCATTACATGCAATGGAATTTTTTTTCAGTAATGTATATTAAATTTAAAATATACTTTCATCTTAAAAAATACAAACTTTTATTTGAATTTTAATACACATGTGTATATATTTTAATAATGTTTTTTAATTTTAATATATTTTGATTAAAAAGTTATTAAATTTAATCCAAATGTATATTATTTTTTAATAATATACAAATCTATTAATTTTATATTACCTCTTGTATATTAAAGTCTATTAAAATTAATAATATTTTTAACAGTGTATTCAATGAATGGCACCTATATAATTACACCTATAATTACTATTTGAAGAAGAATACTAAAAGAAAAAATTAATAATTATTGTTAGAATATACAGGTAACTTTTTTCAATCAATTAATAATATTTAGTTTATTAATCTTTTGTAAATTTCTCGTGAATTCAAACATGAACGTGATTTTATAAAAAGTGTGTAATTAAAATACTAAAATATGGTATAGAAAAGTGAAACATAAAAGCGGTTGGAGCAAAAGGAAGAGAAATATTTTTTAGCGGTAAAGTGAAACAAAATAAAGTTGGAGGAAAAGAGTGACTCGGTTGTCTCACTTTTGCTCCAACATTAAAGGAGGACAACCGAGTCGCTCTTTTCCTCCAACTTTATTTTGTTTCGCTTTACCGCTGAAGAAGATTTGTCTTCCTTTTGCTCCAACCGTTTTATATTTCACTTTTCTATGAGGACAATATTTACTTTCCTTTTGCTCTAAGCGCCTCAAATGTATCGAAGGAACTTCAGAGAATCGTGTTCATTCGACGTCATTAAAAAAATAAATATTAAGTCTCATATAAGGTCTACAAGCATACTTTAAAAATGTGCAAAATCATGCAAGAAGGTATCGGAAAAGATATATTGTTGATTAAGTAAAATTTTCATTTTCAATTGATTTGAAATTTAAATTATTTTTAAATAAATTCGTATTTTCAAATCTGCTCGAATTCATTTGATACATTTTTCACCAAAGTCATTAAATTATATCAATTGAAACCGCCCATAAAGCATTTAAAAATGTTACCAAATACATTGTTTTAATAGAGTTTCTCGAAAAAAGCTGATCTTAATATTTCCTCATGGATCCATTGACCACAAATGCCTGAAGTTCAAGATCGCGGTAAATCCAATTTGTCATTTCCCGTTATTTAAAGGGATTCAGGTCATTTGAAAAATAAAGTTAAATATTTGAATGTTCTCATTTGCGGAGAACAAAATAATTGAAATAATTAAGCATCTCGGAAACGTAAAATATATTATTTACATTCTCATTTAGTATAGGAGAATTAGTCTAAAACCGGGATTCCCATTTTGTGAAAAAAAGTCCTGTAATACGTAGATGTTGTAAATTAATTGACGTATTAGTATAAAGCTGGTCACTGAAGGTGAAATAAAACCGGTTTCGAAATACCGATTCATGATGGTGGCAATGACGAGAATTTCCTGATAATCGTATAGCTCGTTGATGGGATTCCCAATCCTCTTAAAGGAAATGGGGAACATACCAAATTGTTTTTTTGCTTCACACATTTCAGAAAAATCGAAAGATCAGTTTGACTTTAACAAATAAACTTTTCCGCTTGTTTCTCAGATTTCAGTTTCCATAACAAAACTGATGAAACTAACTTTTCAAAAATTAAATTATACGATTATATATTTTCTTATTAACAAATTAGAGACATTAAGTTTGAAAAAGTTTTAAATTATAACATAATTACATTTAGGTAAACATCTAGGATTTCTTTTAAACTAAATTCTATATTTAATTTAACAGCTTTATCAGGTTTTCTAGAAAATTAATATCTACAATGTTACGTAAGTTCTAAAAAAGCAATACGCAAAATATAATTTCGAGGGATTTTATAAAATAAAAATTATTTTTTTCTACTAGCGGGCCATAAAGTGGACTTTATTGCCCCGTGCGGGGCAAACAAATCCACTTTCTGACCCTATAGTAGAAAAAAAATCGTGTGCAACACGGGAAAAACATTTATTTTACTCGTGTGGTTGTTACCCTCGCTTTGCTCGGGCATCAAACTTCACACTCGCAAAATAAATTTTTTTTTCCCTAGTTGCACAATGTACTATATCCTTTCAGAATATCCATTACTTTTCTGACGTATATAAAAGGTTTGTTTTCGTTCTAGAATACGTGAATCACTATTTTATTTTTAAAAAATCGTAATTTGATGGAATTATACATATTTCAAAGAATAGATTTTTTTATCATTAATTTCGTCTTTATTCAAAATCAAGAAATTAATAATTTTGATGATTTCGAAGGAATGATATATATGACAACCGTGAGCAAAGAAATGACGCTGTGGTGACGACAAGAATCTTACAAAAAATTTTGTTTGCAAGCCAGCTAGACTGCTATTACGTTTGCAATGAACGTCAGCTTTAGGATATTATGTGTATATAGTTTTATGTTTATCTAATACAAATCTATACGTATACGCGCTCTTCTTTTGTATTAATGTTGTTTCTATCAAATGAACTCGCCGTCTGGCGTTCACGCGACTCAGGTTATGTAGTTTTTTTACCGGGTTTTAAACGGGTTTTTGTAACAACAAATCATAAACTTTGTCTCAAATGAACTCTTTTGTTATTCACTACTCAAAGTGGCTACATGAAAGAAAGAAATATTAAGAAATTATAATTTTCTATGAAAAAATAGGTTATAAAAGTGTCAATTTACATCATTTACTATACTTTTTACAATTTGTTACAAGTTTTCTACGCATTATTATGAGAAGTATGATTATTCAGCAAACAATGTGAACACGTAGTGCATATGCAATGAGTGCAATGAAAATTATTTATTCCCATTACACCCAGAAAACAGTTTCTTTGATATACGGTCAAAGAAAAAATTTCTTTGAATTGAAGAAAGTTTTGTTGATTCAAAAAAATGTTCTTTAATGTACTCTCTGAGTCTGAATCAATCAAATTTTCACTGATTGAATCAGTGATTTACCTTTTCACTGAATCATCAGTGGAAACAATATTTTTCACTGTTTAATTAGTGAAAACAATATTTTCCACTGTTAAATCAGTTACTTTTCATTGAAGTAATCAGTCAAATTTTCATTGATTCGCAGTAACCTCTTTTTATCTATTTGAATCAGTCAAATTTCACTGATAATCAGAAGATTTTTACTGATTCAAATTTAGAGAGTAAACGAATCTATTTCTTTGGATCAAAGAAAATTTTTTTGAATTAACAAATCTTTCTTTGACCGTATATCAAAGAAATGCTTCATTCATTCAAAGAAACTGTTTCCTCAGTGTAGTAAAGTGTGAAATAAAAAGAAAAAATATATTCTGTATCAGTTTTTTTGTCAACTCACATTAAATATATTATTATATATTGTCAATCACAGTACCTACCTAATTAAAATATACTCTAGGACGAGGGTACATAGCCAATTTTCAACCAGTATTAACACTTTTCACTTTGGCGTGTACACTTTATTGTCATCTTTTTAAGTTTTCTAGACTTTTTATTACCGCAACGTGGCATTATAAAGCGCGGAGGCGAGCCAATTCTGCCACTCCTGCTAGCTTTTAAAAAATATTTCATGTATTTATAATTATAATGTTTTATATATATGATACTTTTTTCAATTCAATAAACAAAAATTATAACTTTGACATTTATTCTGAACATTTTATTTCAGTTTCAAATTTATGTTAAAAATCCTGGCGAAAGTTTCGAATTAGAATTTAATTAATTCCGAATCAATCCGAATGAATTCGAACTCAGGTTGATCTTAACCAAATTTCGAGAGATCTTAATGTAAATTTATTATAATTACATTGTGCCCATTCAAGAGTGCATTGCACAGCATCTCTACACAATATAATTGCTTGCGCGATGATCTAGTATAAGTTTTTGAGTTTGCATTTAACTTTCTATTACAAACTACTAAATTTAAAAAAATTTCTAGTGAATCGTCAATCATGAAAAATAGATGGTTAAGTGGCTAATGGTACTACTTATTCCTTAGCCATTAAGATGAATCATTACTAAGTTAGCAGTTAAAGTAATCAAAAAATGTGGTAAACATGAAAATTGTTATTGTAACTATTCTTCAACTATGTGCTTAATTTAGTTAAGAGCATGTGATACTTAGAAAATTAGATAATTTTATTAATTTTAAATTCCTACATGTTTCTGTACGAAATACATAGAATTTTGTTTTTTAAATTTGAGAAATGGTAGAAAATATAAAAACGGACGTATATGTAGATAATTTTTTGTTTGAAAAATGAAAAGAAAGTTCAATCTAAAATTGTTTTTATTACCAAAACCAAAAATAGTCTAAGTCTGTTATTATCTTTCCCACCTTTTCGTAAATTTTGAAAACAGCATTTTTTGAATTTTTAACATAATCAGGTAAAAACTGGACCAAGTTGTCAATATAAAGTTTTTACTCTTCTCAAGTATCTAGGGTTACCAGATTCCTGGTTTTCCAGAACATGTCCTGTTTCCGTCTTACCTGTCCTGGTGTCCTATTTTATTCGTTAAAACACGCAAAATGTCCTGGTTTTAACGAAACTAATGTTTTTGACGGTAAATCTTTTTTTTTCTATAATCGCAGTTATATGGTTGTGTGTCTTAGCATAATACTGAACGCTACTTTATAGAAACGCGCGCGCTATTCAAATTCTTGATTTAGTTTATAAATAATTGTGTGTAACGATTAGAGGAAGAGAGTGAAGTTAGTGACCTTTTTTTTAGAGTTTATATGAAAGATATTCGAGTGTCCTCGTTTTTCGCCCGATCCATCTGGTAACCCAACAAGTATCACACATGCCCTTAACTTAACATACGGTCTAATCATATCAAGTAGTTATCATAAAACTATAAGAAAGTGATTAATACATCTTTTCTCAGTTGCCATTTTACCAGAAATTGTTTTCCGTGTGGCTAATATACAGTATAAATATTGCATTCTCGCACGCAGATCAAATAACACACGTAGTGCGGATTTTGTGCGGCGCACATTTCTTATCTAAATAATTGATAACAAATGTAGAGATTTTCAGGAGCACAAAGAATTTCTTTCTATCTTGATACAAATAGAAATAATTAATACAAAACAACTAGAATTTCATAATTGAAATTGTTCTTCAGCTTGACTATTACAAATTAAAAAATAATATTTATTAAACTTAAGGCCATGGATCTACCAGTACAGCTAGCTGAATAAAAAAATAAAATCAGTTTCCCCCAAGATTTTTCCACAATAATGAATTTTTTTAGCTGAAACTTTAGAACATAATAAAGGGCATGTTAGGGAATGGCTTTAGACTTCAATTAGTCTAAACAATAAAAAAAAATTCCTGTCTTACCAGCACTAAAAGTTTTTATTTGTTAAAAAGTAATTAAGACCCACAGCTATCCGCTAACATGTCCTTTATTATTTCCTAAAGTTTAAACTAAAAAAATTCATTATTAAGGAAAAATCGTGGGGAAAACTGATTTTATTGATTATAGGCAGCTCTACTGGTTGATCCTTGACCTTAAGGGCATGTGATACTTAAGAGATTAGCAAATATTATTGATATTAGGTTTCTACATGTTTGTGTCTAAAGTACATGAAATTTTACTTTCAAAAATTCAGAAATTGTAGAGAAAATAAAAAAGGACGTAGATAGACTATTTTTGGTTTTGACAATGAAAAAAAAATTCCTATTTTGCTAAAAATGAACTCTTTTCTATTTTTAAAATCAAAAGTTCTGTCTAAATATGAATCAGTAAAAATCTACTGATTGTCAGTGAAATTTGACTGATTCTAATAGCTAAAAAGAGGTTACTATAAATCGGTCAAATTCCACTGTTTGATTCAGTAAAAATTAACTGATTTAACAGTGGAAAATATTGTTTTCACTAATTAAACAGTGAAAATTAACTGATTTAACAGTGAAAAATATTGTTTCCACTGATGATTCAGTGAAAAGGTAAATCACTGATTCAATCTGTGAAAATTTGACTGATTCAGATTTAGAGAGTAGTCTGTTATGTACGTCCGTTTTTATCTTCTATACCATTTCCTAAATTTTCGAAAGAAACACGGAAAAAAATATAGAACTGACAATCTTTTTTTTGCCTTCTCAACAAAATTTTCGTTCTCCTTAAAAAAAATTTTGCTGAGCAAAAAACAATAGCAAACTCTTTTGTTGGTTCAACAAATTGGTTTGTTGGGAAAACTGAAAATCTGTTGGGAAAGCAAAAAAGTTTTGTCATTTCTATATCAACAATCTGGTTGGTTAATACAACAATTTTTTTTTCTCCGTGAAATTTTTATGTACCTTAGACATAAACATGTATAGATACTTAAGATCAATAAAATTTGCTTATCCCTTAAGTATCACATGTGATACTTGAAAAAAGTAACAAGTTTATGTGAAAAACTTGGTCCAGTTTCTACATGTTTGTTTCCAAAATACATTAAATTTTCTTTTCAAAATTTGGGAAATGGTAGAGAAGATGAAAACGGACGTAGATAAACTACTTTTGGTTTTGATAATAAAAAAATGTTCTCCATAGATTTTGCTAAAATTGAACTTGTTTTTTATTTTTTAAACCACACGGAGAAACTTTTTATATCAATTTTTACTATAGTATTTTTCAATTTAGGGAAAAACGTATCACTTTGAGAATTTTCGTCAGTAAAAATACTAAACTTTATAATAATAATATGAAACTTCAGCATAGTTCATAGTAAATTTTTCTATAGCTTATACTAAAGTTTCATATCATTCTTCTAAAGTTTAGTATTTTTACTAACAAAAATTCTCAAAGTAAAACGTTTTTCCCTAAATTGAAAAATACTATAGTAAAAATTGATATAAAAAGTTTCTCCGTGCAAAAGTGGTCTATCTACGTCCGTTTTTACCTTCTCTACCATTGTCCAAATTTTGGAAACAAAATTTAATGTATTTTGAACACAAACATGTGGAAACTTACAATCAATAGAATTTGCTAATTTCCCAAGTATCACATGCCCTTAACTCTTGTCTGTTTACCAAATGAAATAAGAACGCATTTTTGATTTAATGAAAAAACAGATTCTCTATAATCGCAAGAAGGAGAAACATAAATGTAAAACATTTCGCATCTTCCTTCCTTTTCTTTTGGTCGATATATTTTTCCGTATATACACGTTACACGCGATGGACGCATTTCGCGTTCGCGCGTAAAGCATTAAGCATCACAGACGCGCGATGCACACAGATAATCGAGCGAAGGTCGAGGGGTTCGCCTCTTTATAAAGACGGCCGCAACCATGTGCCGGTCATTCGTCGCTACCAGCTCACAACGTGAACCTCAAGTGACACCGTATATACTCTCACAGTGTACAAAAGTTAATCTACCTCTACTAAATAAACAGATCAGTTCAGTTCAGTTCTGTGACAGTGTCAAAACAACAACTACAACAACAATTCTTAAGTGTCCTACAAATTAAGGATAAGAGAAATCAGCCTAAACGGATTCAGGATCCATTAGTGCTTTTTGTGTGATTCGAGACTGGTGCTCTGAAATTGGTATCTTTCCTGAAAATTTTCATATAAAAAGGAAAGAAAATGTACACCAACCCTTTCAACCGAAAACACAGCACGATCCGCCAGGTGCTGGATCGCCTTCTGGATCCAACTAAAAAACCAATCAGGAGGTCGGAGAGTGTTTCCAGTTCTGGAAGCAACAGTTCCAAGGGCAGCAACAGTTCTTTTGGAGGGTCTTCTGCTAACAGAGGGATTCTGCAGTGGGGAAGAAAGTGAACGACCTTAACTATTCTTTCGAAAGGAAACCGAAAGAATGAGAATTTTACTTCATACCAAAGGAAGCCTCTTATATTTGGGAGCAATATTAGGATTTGACCTTAGTCTTGTGGCTTTAGTCTCTTAGCTGATAGAGAGATAGAGGACCAACTGCCATTCAACATGCTGGACACATCCTGCCGATAGATCCATCGAGGAGACCATCTCATGGGGCTGAATCTGGCAACAGATTTATTTTTCGCTCATGATACTGGAATATCAATCAACGAATTTCAACTACGCGCTTTCATCTATTTATGTAAATCGAATTCAAACAATGACACTTATTGTTATTCATCATCTTCATTACATACACTTGAATTATTTTTTTGCTAATCGGGAATTTTTTGTGTTAGTCTCAAGAAGTTCATCCAAGTACTGTTTTCATCATCATTATTTCATTTGTAATTACTCATTTTATAGAAATATCTAGAGTCAGAAGAATTTTGCTAACTGAGATTTTTTAGGAAACTACGTTTGTTGTTATGTCAGCTGTAGACGAGTTTCCATTTTCAATAGTTTTTAAGCTGCTAGTCAAAACACAGTATTATAAGATTTAACAATTTGCACTTACTTCTTCATCGCTTTTTTACAAACTACAACTTCATTATGGCTTTTACTCATTTTCATTTATTTAATTATTCTTTTGTACGACAATTGCGTTTTTCAAAATAAATATATTTATTTGAGATTGTTAATTGGTGTGCGTCTAAACTTTATCCCTGCCTCAAAACCTTTCCTTTACGAATCTTCCAATTTATAATTTTATAACCGGCAATTTCTGAACTAGTTTAAACCGATCAAAAACAGAAATAGTGTTATTATATTATTAATGTCATTCAGCAAATCATTAGCAATGGTATTTTCTAATCAACATTATTTCATAATACAGATGGTTGTGTAAAAGTTAATTTCAAAATAGAAATTAATCTGAATGATTATAAATAGTCAAGTATTAATCTAGACATGTGTCATAAAAAACATAAGAATTTGAAACGTTTTAAATTAGTGCAATTTATTTTAATTGCCATTCTGTTCGCTATATACGTCGCATTTCTTCAGGAATTACATCGGATTCACAACGATTGAAGTTCAAGGCTACAAATTAAGTAATAAGTGGTAGACTCAATATTAATCGAATATCTCCTTTCGGGGATTCAATTTCACAATCGTAGAATATTAAAAAAGAGGTTATCTCAATATTCTCGCTCGCTATATTTCTCAATCATGTTTCCAAGAATTTCTGCTAGATTGGGATTATTGTTTAATACAGAAAAATCGTAATAGAGTTCAATTAATTATGGGCTTTTATTACAATAATTAGTATAAATGAGTGTAAATTCTTTTCTGAAAATCAACTTCAAGAATATTTTTATCATGAAAATAATTTTACCTTTTGATAATAAAAATTGCAAAAGTGTATGAATTTGAACATTTGAAATACGATTTTTGTGAATTACGGAAGAATTTCGTTTTAGAATTTAAAAATAAGTTTTTCCTTGAGATGAAACAAGAAGCACGTGGCCGAAAACGTGAAAAAATACAATGGACTGGTTTTTTCTTCCCATGCATAGGATTACGCATGATTTATATGATTATAGATTGTAGACGATGCATCAATGTACAATAAATTTATCTGATTTATATAGCCGGTGTCTGCAAATATTTTTTTTTTTTCAATTCAAAGTATACATAAAACTGCATAATGTAAATACATATAAATTAAAAATAAGAAGCACATACCTAATAATTTGTCTATATATTTAATCCTAAAGTGTTCATATACCATTCTGAAACAAGTTTAAATATTTGTTTAATGGTCACTTGGTAACATAATAGTATACGCGGTGCATTTTATTTAATTCCTGGGGAGTCCCAGGGTGAAAGAATCTCATCAAGGATACTTTCAAGAAGGTTTTTAACATTCAAAAAGAGGCTCAACCAGCGGTAAAACAACTCACGGGGGGCAAGGTTGTGAACGGATCAAGGTTGAGAAACGATTATAAGAGTCTGGTCATTCAACTCTTCGATATTCGAGACCCTTTTTAATTTACATTAGATATTTCAAATAGCTGTCAGGAACTTAGGAAGTCTCATTAATTCCTGTTAAAAACAGAATTACTTAAATTAAATTTTATTTTCCATAAAATGACAAGATTTTATAAATTCCAAACTTTTATTAGTTATTTTAATTTTTACATGCATGGATTAAGGGCATGCAAATTTGATTGATTTTGGGTTTCTACATATTTGAGTCTAAAATACATAAAATTTTCTTTTCAAATTTTGTGAAATGGTAAAGAAATTGAAAACGGACGTAGATAGACTACATTTTTAGTTTCGAAATTTAAAAGTAGTTCAATTTTATAAAAATATAAAGAATTTTTTATTCATTTTCCAAAATTTCAAGACGATATTTCATTCTCCATGTAAATGTAGTTACAGATCTATAATTGTCGATAAGAGTTCAGTTTTATGTTTTAGAATTTAAAAATTTGCAGAACTTTTACTAAATCGAAGTCAACAGACCTTCCATATTATATCTTCTGATTAATTTGCTTAATTTTGAGAAAAATATGTTATAAACAAAAAAAGTTATCTTACATGGTTGGATTAACATATAATTTTTGATACGTGACCTGCTTGGCCTACGGCCTTAAGAGCATCTGATACTTAGAAAATTAGCAAATTTTATTGATTTTAGGTTTCTACATGTTTGTGTCTAAAGCACATGAAATTTTCGTTTCAAAATTTGGTAAACGGTAGAGAAAATAAAAACGAACACAGATAGACTATTTTTGGTTCCGAAATTTAAAAAAAACTTCAATTTTAGAAAAATATATCGAAAACATTTTTGATTGTCAAAACCAAAAGTATCTATACGTAGTATAAAGTATCTAAAAGTAAAGTATCTATCTGTCTATACGTTCGTTTTTATCTTTTATAGTATTTACCAAATTTTTTATGTTTTTCGGATACAAATATGTAGAAACTGGACCAAATTGTTCACATGAACTTTCTACTTTTCTCAAGTATCACATGCCCTTAAGTGGAACTCGTGATCGAAAAAAGAATTTGTTTCTCCATAAATTTTCCTACAATAATGAATTTTTTCCGTCACAAAATTTGGGGCATGATAAAGGACATATTAAGGGATTGTTGTAGAGTTTAATTAGTTTAGAAAAATAGAAAAATTTTAATGTCAGTAAAAGAGGAATGAACTTTTTCAATTGTTCAAAAGCAATTAAAGTCTACAACTATTCGGTAATATGTCCTTTACTATGTTTCAGAACATTCTCAAGTTTCAGATGAAAGAATTCATCATTGTAGAAAAATATTGGGGGAAACTGCAATTATTTTTTAACCGAATGACCCACTTAATGCCATGGATCAACCAGATCACGTGACCCACTTCCTGTAAAAGTTCGTGTAAGATAAGTTTTTTATTTTAAAAAATATCTTCCTGAAAATTTGAAAAATACAACAGAAGACAATAAAGAACGTCTGTCAACTTCGTTTTTTATCTCGGAAAATACAAATTTTTTTTTGATTTTTAATACAATGTGTATATATTTTAATAATTTTTGTTAATTTTGATATATTTCAATAGAAAAGTTATTAAATTTAATAATAATGCATATTAATTTTTCATAATACACAAATCTATATTTATACCACTTGTATATTAAAGTCTATTAAAATTAATATGATTTTTAACAGTGTATTGTCTTTTATTAAGTTTCCCAAATTTTCAGAAAGATACTTTGTAAATTAAAAAAGTTATCTTACATGAACGAATAAATAAATAAATGTAAAATTTAGTCACGTGGTTCGATTGATCGATGGCCTTAATCCATGAACTGAAATTACATTTACTATCAATCTAACCAAATTTAATTAAATTGTAGAGAATATGTGAGCAATATATTTTTCCATTTCATCAAAATTAAAATTTAATTCCTTTCCAAATCGCTTGACTTTTGAATTATTGCCCTTATAGTATCACTGAGAAAAAAGATTTGATTGAATCAAAGAAAATAATTTGTTTGAACGACTTTCTTTGATTTAAAGAAATGATTTGTTTAAATGAAACAAAATTTGTTTGATTCAAACAAAATATGTTTGGACCAAATAAATATTTGTTTGAATCAAATTAATTTTTCTTCAAAACAAAGAAATTAATGCATTGATATATGGTCAATGATATAATTCGTTTGATTTAAGGCAGAAATTTATTTGATTCGAACAAATATTTATTTGGTCCAAAGATATTTTGTTTGAATCAAACAAATTTTATTTCATTTAAACAAATCATTTCTTTAAATCTAAGAAAGTCGTTCAAACAAATTATTTTCTTTGATTCAATCAAATCTTTTTTCTCAGTGTAGGGTAGTCGAGGGCAAAGTTGTCCGCCGGGGTAATTTTGTTTTTATAGAAATGAAATTACTATTTCTTAAATATTTTTATTTTTTTTTTTTTTGCATAGAATAAATCAATTTAATAAGAAGAATCATATTGTAAGCAAAGATTTTAAAAATTTACGCTACAAAAAAGATTGATGACGAAAGAATGAAAGATTAGGTGACTGGGATATTATGGTTGTCATATGAGTCGATGCATTCATAGTATGAAAACTTGATATTTTGATGAAAAACACATTTTTCTACCACGTAATTATGGAAATCAGGCTTGATTCGAGTCCAAACTATCTTAAATTTAGAGAGTAAGTATGAGGTTTCACGGTTGAGGCAAAGTTGTCAAAAATAAATATTTGACAAATTCATGAATGTTGACTGGAATGAATAAATATAATTTATGTTTTTTATGAAAAAAACAGCGAATCAATAACACCTATTATCTTTTTGGAGAGCAATCAATGAATGTTTATTCTCAAAATATACAAGTAATTTAAATATTTTCTAATTACACTCTTCAATATATAATATTTTTATCTTTATAATTTTCTAAATTTAAAATATTAAAATTTTTGAATTTTTGAAAGTATAATTTTCTTATTTTGTAATTGGGAAGTTTTAAATCCCTTTAAGTAATAAAAAGTATATACCATTAATTAGTTGATCAGTTAAAATAAAAAATTGTACAGAGGAAAAAGAAAAGTTATAGAAATATTATTATTAAATTGTGTCAAGTGCTTAGACGAACGTGATCATGAATATTGATATCATTAATTACTATCATCTTTTCTCAGATTATAATTTCATACATATTATGTCAAGCTATGTATAATTTAATTGTGAAAAATGATTTATAATTGTATTTCAATAATTAATATTCAGTGGATGGAAGCAAAAAACTTGAGATGATTTCAAAAACTTTTGGAAAATAGGGTTATCTTTTATATATATGCACTGATTTGTCCTTTGCGATAAAATTAGCAACTAATCTTAAGTATGTTATGGTGAGCTTTGCTCAGCCTCCACTCAGAAATAATAGAAAAAGAGATATCATGTTTCTAGGCTTATAATTTTTTTAACGAGAACTATTTCCTACAATTATGCAAATTCCCTCATCTTCTTTTTGGTGATGCGCATAATTAAAAAAAAATGTTAGGTCATAAATCATGATTTTGCAATTTATGCAAAACTTAATTGAATTAATATTTTATTTCTGAATAAAATTTTCGATTACTTTCAACTCAATTAATTATCTAGTAAAAGTAAAGCACACGCAAGAAAATGCAGGTAGGTTTAAATCTCAATGAATGTGTAAAACATACTTGTTATTCACGTAACATTTTTAAATTACAAGTTTAATTCAAGCTTGGGGCGTGCAAAAGTTTTATTACTTATATAAACAATATTAACAAAATGCTACTACCATTTTCAAATAATACGCAAGCATCACCTTGAAAGTCTCAGATCAAATGCGTATAGAATTTTGCAACTTATCATGACATGTCGTAATTATTTTCCTTCCTCTTATAAAATAATTATAATAGATGTATCATAATTTTGAAAAGAAAAGTGGATGCTTTCCATCTCAATTCAACCGGTCCATTCGGGACATGAATTAATTTTTTAATGAAACTCAAATATGTTGCTCTTTGATGGAAATAATGAGACACGTATTTTTTTTTGGGCCAAAAAAAAAATTTTCTGAGATTTACTTTTTCCATTATTTATATTAGAGTGAATTTCGAAAGAAATATATCAGAATGATCTCGTACAATAATAAGCGTAGATATACTCACAAAAAATGTGTACATTGAATACCAAGCTGTTGCTGAAGACTTTTATGTACAAAATCGAAAAAAGCGTTCAATCAAATTCGTCGTTAAGTTGAAAACATTCGATAGATCATATTTAAGCACAGTCAATTTGTCATAAAGACTGTGTAAAAATTTTTTGTCATATTTAGAGTTTCACAATATAATAGTAAAGGACAACTATACATCGTTATATCATACACGATGAACATATAAAGTTGATATTCATTGTGCAGTCCACGTTTTTACGAAGAAAACGATTTTTTTCTTCAAAAAATCATAACTCGGAAACAAAAAATTTTAGCTACTAGAGATTCAGCAGAATTGAAATTCAAGGTGTCTTTTTGATGCGAAAAAAGTTTGAGAGAAGGAAAAAATACACTTTTCGAGATATTGAATTTCAAAAAGAAATTGCAATTTTTGTTTATTGCTAAATAAAAAATTAATAATAATCAACAAGCGATTGTTTATAACTGTATTCGGTATTGCAAATTATTACAAACATTTAAAAGTGAAAATTGTTAAAATCGGTCAATTTTTGACGAAGTTATAGACAATTGAAAAAAAAGTTCTCGCGAATAATTGAAAAAATAGATTTTGACCCCAAAAATAAATTTGCCGATAAATCTCAGAAATTTTTTTTTTTCGGCCATAAAAAAAATACGTGTCTCATTATTTCGATCAAAGAGCAACATATTTGAGTTTCGTTAAAAAATAAATTCATGTCCCGAATGGACCGGTTGAATTGAGATGGAAAGCATCAGTAAAAAGGGAATTAGAAGCAACATGCAATTATATTAAGGCCATGGGCCAATCAGGTCACGTGACAAAAATTATATGTGAATCCAATCATGTAAGATATCTTTTTTGTTTACAAAACATCTTACTCAAATTTTGATAAATGTATCAGAAGATAATATGGAACGTCTGTTAACTTCGATTTAGTAAAAATTCTGCAATTTTTTTATTCCAAAACATAAAACTGAACTGTTATTGACAATTATAGATCTGTAACTACATTTACACGGAGAATGAAATATCGTCTTGAAATTTTGGGAAATGAATCAAAAATTACTTAGACACTTTTATTATGTCTTAAATATTCATAATTATTCAAACTCAACCACCTAATTTGAAATTATTAATAAAATTTTTTTTTAAATTTAATTCAATTTATCATTTCCTAAATTTTGACACATTTATTTTTATTTAAAATTTTACGTATGGAGGAAAAAATTAATAGCCAGGGACTGAATTGGTCAGGTGACTTGCATGGACCATGGCCTTAAGTGATGTTTCAAAATTTTATTACTGACAGTAGGAGAAAGTTTTAATTTATTTTTCCTTATGTACTAGTTTCGTTATGCTGCACTCATTTAATATTCAATATCAAAGTGATCATGCGATGTTCACTTTAGCGAATATGTATTAATTGGTTTTCATGACTAGCTGCTGAATTAAGTCGCAGATTTCTAATAATAGAATGATGACTTTATTGACTAGGTATGTTCATTTACGAGCAACCTGATCGCAATTAAGAAAAATAAAGCAAACGCCAGTGAAAACATCATTTCTCATTTAAATAAGTTGTGAATTGTCCAGCGTCTGCAGAAATGGATTTCTATTACCTCAAACAAGTGTCTATACTTAGGGCTAGTTTTACATTAAGAACATGTGATACTTGAGAAAAGTAGCAAGTTCATGTGAACAATTTGTTTCAGTTTCTACATGTTTGTGTCCAAAATGCATAAAAATTGGTTTTTAAAATTTGGAAAATGGTAGAGAAGATAAAAATGGACGTAAATAGAGCACTTTTAGTTTTGACAATTAAAAACCATTTTCCGATATATTTTACTAAAATCGAAGTTTTTTTGAATTTCGCAAACAAAAGTCCAGTAAAAACTGGACCAAATTGTTCATATAAACTTGCTACTTTTCTCAAGTATCAGATGCCCTTAAGGTCGTACGCCAATCAGGTCACGTATCAAAAATTATATGTTAATCCAACTATGTAAGATAAATTTTTTTGTTTATAACATATCTTTCTCAAAATTAAATAAATTAATTAGAAGATATAATATGGAACGTCTGTTAACTTCGATTTAGTAAAAGTTCTGCAAATTTTTAAATTCTAAAACATAAAACTGAACTCTTATCGACAATTATAGATCTGTAACTACATTTACACGGAGAATGAAATATCGTCTTCAGATTTTGGGAAATGAATCAAAAATTACTTAGACAGTTCTGTTATGTCTTGAATATTCATAATGATATAAACAAGATTTTGATAAAAATAAGTAATTTTAGCAAATTCACAGAGTATATTACTGATAATGTAAGACCAGTGCAGCAGAATAATTCAAGACACTCAGTTAGTATCATTAATAAAATTTTGTTTTAAATTTATTTAAGGGCATGTGATACTTGAGAAAGGTGATAAGTTCATGTGAACAATTTGGTCCAGTTTCTACATGTTTGTGTCCAAAATACATAAACTTTTGTTTTCAAAATTTTTAAAATGGTAGAGAAGATAAAAGCGGATGTAAATAGACTACTTTTGGTTTTAATAATAATAAAAAAATTTCGTCATATTTTGCTAAAATTGAACTTTTTTTCATTTTTGAAACCAAAAATAGTTAATCTACGTCCGTTTTTATGTTCTCTACCATTTCCCAAATTTTTAAACGAAAATGTTATGTTTAACTCTGACATTTACATCTTGTATACATTACCATTTTTAAAAGTATCTTTAAATATAGGTACATAGTTCCGCATTGGATGTACCATATTTGCATACTTTCTGTATTTTTGTGTTGCTATAAATGAAAATGTAAAGAGGAAAAAACATCTCGAAATTATCAATGCCATTGTCAAATAATATTAAAAATTAATTAGTTGAGTTTGAAATTTTTGTCACTGCCTACATTATCGGAGGATCACTAGTCACGTGTCAGATAGGATACGTTGTCGACAGGTGTCCTCGTAGACAATTTCAAACTCTTATATCGCAAATAATGCAAATAAATTTAATATTTTAAAGAATTTGAAAATCTTTCTGTGGAAAAAATGACGCTTTCGACTGCGCTGGGATACGAGCCCAGGTCTTTCGATTGCCGGTCGACTGCTCTAACCACTGAGCTACACAGGCGTCCGACATCTCTTTCTCCACAGGAAGATCTCCTTATATCGCCTAGTGGCTCAGCCTTGCGGCTGTAAATGATTTCAAATTAATTAGTTGAGTTTGAAATTTTTGTCACTGCCTACATTATCGGAGGATCACTAGTCACGTGTCAGATAGGATACGTTGTAAATTTCAAACTCAACTAATTAATTTGAAATCATTTACAGCCGCAAGGCTGAGCCACTAGGCGATATAAGGAGATCTTCCTGTGGAGAAAGAGATGTCGGACGCCTGTGTAGCTCAGTGGTTAGAGCAGTCGACCGGCAATCGAAAGACCTGGGCTCGTATCCCAGCGCAGTCGAAAGCGTCATTTTTTCCACAGAAAGATTTTCAAATTCTTTAAAATATTAAATTTATTTGCATTATTTGCGATATAAGAGTTTGAAATTGTCTACGAGGACACCTGTCGACAACGTATCCTATCTGACACGTGACTAGTGATCCTCCGATAATGTAGGCAGTGACAAAAATTTCAAACTCAACTAATTAATTTGAAATCATTTACAGCCGCAAGGCTGAGCCACTAGGCGATATAAGGAGATCTTCCTGTGGAGAAAGAGATGTCGGACGCCTGTGTAGCTCAGTGGTTAGAGCAGTCGACCGGCAATCGAAAGACCTGGGCTCGTATCCCAGCGCAGTCGAAAGCGTCATTTTTTCCACAGAAAGATTTTCAAATTCTTTAAAATATTAAATTTATTTGCATTATTTGCGATATAAGAGTTTGAAATTGTCTACGAGGACACCTGTCGACAACGTATCCTATCTGACACGTGACTAGTGATCCTCCGATAATGTAGGCAGTGACAAAAATTTCAAACTCAACTAATTAATTTGAAATCATTTACAGCCGCAAGGCTGAGCCACTAGGCGATATAAGGAGATCTTCCTGTGGAGAAAGAGATGTCGGACGCCTGTGTAGCTCAGTGGTTAGAGCAGTCGACCGGCAATCGAAAGACCTGGGCTCGTATCCCAGCGCAGTCGAAAGCGTCATTTTTTCCACAGAAAGATTTTCAAATTCTTTAAAATATTAATATTAAAAATTATTCTTAATCTGTTATTCAAAAAACAATGTGATTACCGAAAACTGAATATTAATAAGTCTGAATCTAAAAAAATATAATGATCTATTTATTCAGCCTGTTTTAATATTTTTCTATATCAATAAAATATTATTACATAATATTAAATTATCTATAAATATACATTTGAAAGCAGTAAACTTTTATTATCCTAGATCAATGCCTTCTTGATTTCCAAATTGGAAATAAAGCTTGGAATTAGCATTGGTGAAAATGTATGGATTTCTTTCACTAGGGCACAATACTGTTTCTAGGATTTCCGGTAGACCAGTATCAGTTTTATTTCCTACTGGTTCCATCATATTATTCCAGAGAAGATTTGCACCTGTAAAGCAATTTGTACTTCTATTAATTTCCATCAGAAGCCTTCTTGTAGTAAATGGCTATTGATATTAATTACACTAAAAAATTTTTGAGCTATACTGATACTTTTATTATACGCCTGGTGATACGCAACCAAGTTTGCAGCGCTGTAGACTGACTTTTGACCTGTTTTCATTGATTATAAAATAATTTCAATTCTTCGGAACTAAACTGAATCGACTATGGTTATATTATTGAAATTCAAATATTTTTGTTTAGATCTTAAATAAAAGACCTTTTTAGAATTGATTTAAGGCCATGGATTAACCAGTACAACTGACTATATCAATAAAATCAGTTTCCCCCAAGATTTTACCACATTAATGAATTATTTTTACTGCAGCTTAAGGAAATAATACATATAAGTAAATTATCTAATTAACTGATCATTTCTCAAGACTCTAATTAGCTTTTAACAATTTAAAAATTTTTTGATGTCGGTAAAACAGGAATTTTTTTTTTATTCTTTAGAACTAATTGAAGTCTACATCCATTCGCTAATATGTCCTCTGTTATGTCCTAAGTTTTCAGCTAAAAAAATGTAATATTGTGGAAAAATCTGGGAGGAAAACGGGGAAATTGATTTTATTGATTTAGTCACCTGTACTGGTTGATCCATGGCCTTAATGTTATCTACATGAGTACAGAATGGAATGCTCATCAACAGGCGCCCATGAAATATTAAATGTAAAATTTTTAAAGAAATCTTTGTTTTTTATACATATTAAAATTATGCTATACCCAGTGCATGTCCTTTTTGGCTGAAGTGGAAACAGTCGTGCGTGACCAGAGTTGAATCTAATCGAGGTGCAATACTGGGATCTGAGTTTGGTGCATTAAATAACTTGGTGAAGGGTTGTAAAACTACTGTGAAATCTGGAGTCACATCGTATCTACAAATGTTAGTTGGAAAAAAATAAGTTGCTGATATTTGGTTTAAGAGGATCCACCACCTTTAATATTTTTAGTTTAAACCTTCCATATAATTTTTTATGTTTAGTACTTATATTTAAAAAGTTTTTAGGTTTTTTTTAAATTCCAGTACCTTTATGTATTTTTAAACTAAAAATTTAGAGCTTTTTTGGGAATTTTTTTGACTTTTTTTACTTTGAATAACTTTTTTGTTTTTCAACCAATTGTCATGATTCTTTTTCTCATTTTGTTTCGTACAATGTGTAGCAAGTTTTTAGGTATGGAAAATAAGGTAAGATTACTGAAAAAAAATTACAAATAAAATAAAAATATCCCAAAATATAAAAAAAAAATTTGTAGTTATTTTTTTAGCTAGAGTACTTTCCATATTCAAAAAGTTGCTACACATTGTAAGGAACGTAATAAAAAAAGAATCATGACAATTGGTTAAAAAATAAAAAAGTTATTTAAAGTCAAAATATGTCCAAAAAATGCCGAAAAAACTCAATTTTGAGCTTCGAAATAGATAAAGGTGCTGGAATTTTTGAAAAAACCCAAAAATTTTCTAAATTAAAGTACTAATCATAAAAAAATTATATAACAGGTCTAAACTCAAATAATAAAAATAAAAATATTAAAGGTGGCGGATCTCCTTAAATGATTAAACTATTCTTATGAATATTAATTTCTAACATTAGAAACTAAGAACATTTTTCTATTAGTTTTAATCTAGTTTAAAAAATATGATATACTGATTAGAGAAATTTCTAAAAAAGCCAATCTCAATTTACAAAAATTAGTTTTTCTTACCGCCCTGAGGAAACTAAAGCTTCAGCTGCTTGTTGATAGAGACGTGACATTTTTGAAGCTTCAATGTCTGGACGTTTGCCTCGATGCATACAAGCACAATAAAGAGGGTGCAAAATGTTACACATTGCACTTCTGGTTGACCTCAGAGATACGGTCACGTCTAGCACGATAAAAATAATTTCGAATTAATATAATCAATTCCATATTCAAAATTATAGAACACATTTTTAATAAATTTTCTCACCAATGGATGGCACTAAATTCACCAAAGTGCGAGGTAAAGCATTTCTAAGAAAATCTAATGTTCTTCGTAAATGTAGAGCATGTCGTAGTGGTGAAAAATCCTTAGGATTGAAACACTGAGCTGAGCATATGTCATTAGCTCCAAAAAATATTGTTATCAACTGTTAATTAAAAGAAAAAACACTTTTAATTCTTATTCGAAATTGATATATCAAAGATTTTTTTACATACCTTCCAATGTTTACGGACATCTATTTTAGGATCACTTCTAATTCTATTAACTAAAATCCGAGCTTGGTGTAAAGCATCTTCTGTAGCAGCCACTGGAAATGCAATATTCAGTCTTGCTTTTTTTGAAATAAATTCACCAGTTCCCGTCGAGTAACCAGTTAATTTAGGATTAAAAACCTATATCAATTTGAAATTTTTAATTACATGTATTAATGGAGTCCTACCCTAGTTGGTTCAGTCAGGTACGGTTAGCGAATTGGCTGACCATTCACTAACCCTTCGCTGACCATAAATAAATACTTAAATTATTGCTATTAGGATTCTGCGTTGCGTTTTGTGTTTAAAGGTATCAAAGTTAATACAATAATTTTGTTATTGGCATTAAAAAACATAATACCGGTCAGTGAAGGCTGCGCAATGGTACACTATTTGCGGTACGTCTCGACCGTCAGGGTTGACCATTGGTTGGAGAGAGACACAACTACTTTCATCTCACTCTAACAAATAGTCAATGTCAGAATCTTAATAGCAACAATTTAAATGTTTTTTATACTTCTCTTTTTCATATTATCACGAGGTCAGCGAATGGTCAGCGAACGGTTAGTGAATGGTCAGCCAATTCGCTGACCGTTCACTTGACCTTATTTCGCTAGGGTATGTATCAAGTACTTTAATACTGTTATTTTTACCTTCATTAAATTTGGTACAGTCAGGTAACTTCTCCAATCTCCCTGACCACCAACACACCAACTTATTCCTCGAGCTTCGATGAAAGCCCCAATTGCAAATTCCTCCATAGCTCCACTTCCAGCCATTAATGAATCTCCCAATCCAGCCACCACGTCAATGTCACCAGGTCTTAACCGGTGAACACTGGTTGGTGGTACAGAGGACCTTAAATACATACGAGAATGTTGGTATCTATTATACCACTTATTTCCCAATCAAGATGTTTGGAGAACATGATTAATTTTTTAAAGCTTAAATTAAGGCCATGGATCAACAAGGCCATGTGACCAAATTCCTGTAAAAGTTCATGTAAGATGACTTTTTCATTTTACAAAATATTTGTATTTGTCAACAGAAGACGATACATAACGTCTGTCAACTGTTCGATTGAAAATTTTGCATACAATTTTTACAGTTATCTGTAATTATCGATAAGTTTTCGATTTTTTTTCAAAATTTTTACTAAAATGAAGTTAACAGACGTGCTTTATTGTCTTTTGTTACGTTTACCAAATTTTTAGAAAAATACTTTGTAAATTAAAAAAGTAAACTTACATGAACGAATAAATGTATAATTTAGTCACGTCGTTTAATTGATCCATGGCCTTAAGCTGTAATTTCAGTTTATAAAATTTTTTCTTTTTCAAATCAATCATTTTCTTAGAAGATTTAAGAAGTCGAGAAACTAGACAAAAATGGTATATCGTGCAACTAGGGAAAAAGACATTTATTTTCCGAGTTTGATGTTTGATGCCCGAGCACAGCAAGAGTAACAGTCACACGAGTAAAATAAATGTTTTTCCCGTGTTGCATACGATTTTTTTTCTACTAGGAGGTCAAAAAATGCCCCGCATGGGGCAATAAAATCCACTTTATGGCCCGCTAGTTGAAAAAATATATATTATAATTGTCGAGATTCTAAAACATCAAAAAATTAATTTAACAACTTCAAATATTGATATTCTGGAAAAAGTTTTGACAACGAGGATATTTAAAGTGGAAATATAAACTAAAACAAGTAAATTTAAAAATTTTTTTTATATGAATTCACTTTTCTCAAAGTTACTTCGACTTTGAGGAATACATTTTCATAGCGACACTCGCGCTCAATTTTTTCTTTGCATTTCTATAATTCTGAATTGTATAGTTAGGTACAGCGATTCATTTTTTTCCAAATATCTCAAAAAAGACAAAAAAAATGTAAATCTTATTACGGCCAACCACTTTGGTTTGAAATTTTTTTTCATATTTTGTACAGTTTGGAAAATAGTATTTTTTGTGATTAAACCAAAAAATACTTATCCTATTTCAGTGGTTAAAACCAGAACCATTGGTTGAAAAAGTAATCGGTAACGAATTCGACATTACTTTTTCGACCTTAAATCTCAACACATCGAGATTTGATGAAAATTCTGAAAGTAATTTTTTACATAAAACCAATAACTTCTCATTGATGATGAGAATGTAAAAAATGAAAGTAGGATGTGGGAGATTAAAGCGTTCTGAGAGATCAAACAGTTAATTAGTACATTAATTTTAAAATTTATATCATGACAAATCACTTGTTTGGGAAATTTGATAACCATAAAATATGTAATATATCAATCTATTATACTTTTAAATTTAATTATATTTATATCGAATACTCTCTCATTATGCAATTTTTTTAAGTTTGTAATAAAAGTTTTTTACTATACCTTCCTCGTCGCACATCACAAGGAAAAGGGATATCTTTCGAAATTTTTGGCTGCCTTCGAACATAATCTACAGCCCTAGGATATTCTAAGCCATTCTCGCTGATATCTGCCTGCAAAAATTACACATATTTTTCATATTTTAGTATAAAAAATGTAGGGAAAAATATACTAATATTTATACGAATTTTTTTAATTGGCACACGGAGAAAACAAGTCTGTTGCATTTACTAAGTCCATGAGTTAAAATAATGACAGCATAAAATTTCTGTAAATTTACCCGATATTTCAATACAGTTCACCGCTTTTTTATAAACATGAGAGATTTATCAATACTTATTACCGAAATTCATGTTGCATTGTCATTTTAGAGAAAATTACTTACTTTGACCATTTAACAGGCATTTCTGTAACATTTATCGACAAATCTGTTATATTTAAAAAAGCGGTAAATTGTACTGAAATATCTGTTGCATATACAAAAATTTATGCTGTCACTATTTTAACGCATCGACTCAGTAATAACAAATTTTTTTCTGCGTAAATTATGTCGTTCATCAGAAGATAAATAAAGTGATCAAGAAACTCTATTATATCGATTGTATCAACCTGTCATTATAATTAACTTCAAATATGGAATTTTAATACAATTTAAATCTTGGAAATATATATTCTATAAAGAAATATTATTGATCAATACAAATTTGTTCACAGTATTAGTGTTTCACCAAAAATTAGAGAATGTTCACTAATTACTCGCCAAATTTGGTCAAAAATTCCTATATTTTTACTGATAAAAAAAAAAATTTTCCGTTAGGATGACTGACAATTAGTGCACTGAGCAACAAGATTTGATTGAATGAAAGAAAATAATTTATTTGATAGGATTGTTTTGATTCAAACAAGATTTATTTTAATTAAATAACATTTGTTTTAATTAAAAATAAATATCTTTAACAAAAATAGAAATTTCTTCAAATCAAATAAATTTCTCCCTTAAATCAAACAAATTATATCTCTGACCATATACAATTGCATTGTTTTTTTATTTTAAAGAAAAATTCATTTGATTTAAACAAATATTTATTTGGTCCAAAGATATTTTCTTTGAATTCAACAAATTTTATTTCATTCAAATAACTCATTTCTTTAAATCAAAGAAAGTCTTTCAAAGAAATAATTTTCTTTGATTCAATCAAATCTTTTTTCTGATTGTGGAGCTTCATTATTTCTTGAAAAGAGAATTATAGAATAATTATTTATTTTAGAACTTACTCTGCCAGATTGAAATAAATCTCTTATAACGTCCGAAAAAGTCGCTGCGTCGCTTTGGAGATTGACAAAAATTATCAACAAATAAAATTTCAGGATAATAGACCTCATATCCAGAATAATGAAGCTTCTTTCTACGTTTTTTTTTCTTGCAACAAGACTCCATTTATCGACTCGTTGTTTTCATGAAATTTGTCACTTCGTGGATGACGTTTCAAACCTATAAACAGTCATTTTCATGAAATATTACGAACATTTAAAATTGTATGTTATAAACAAATTTAAAATGTTAATTTTTATTTAAAACCAATACCTTCTCATATAATGAGAATGTAAAAATCATTAACAAGGGCATGTTCATCTAATTATAATAATTTACACGAACATAAATGATTCCAATAACATTTGTGAACTTTAGCGAAGGCTTTCCCCATCACTCGTTGGAAATTCTTCCCACAATCTCTTGTCTTTCACTTTTTCATTCATGAATAAGGCCCTTGAAGGTCACACCTTACGATTTCTTTTAAAACAGAAGCTCCAGGCTAATCTCACTAACGCTTCATGAATTCCCGGATATGTTCCAGAAGAACTTTCAGTTAAACTAACAAAACATGTCAAGTTTAACTCTCCGTTAGTATAGATTATACACGTGCCAATTAGGCTTAGTGTATTTAAGAACACTGATGGGATTTTATGACAATTTTATGACTCAAAGTCACTTTACTATTCAATAAATTTGTACCGAAATTGTAAAATCATTGAAACTTTCTTATATCAAATATGAAGAGTTAAAGAAGTTATTTATGACATTATAATACCCTTTTCTCTATAAAATATAATACCTTTTTTATAACATATCAAATTTGAGGTTGTCAATTTTAATATTCACATTCACTCATTACTTTCATTGTATAAAAGACGAAAATTTCGTTTGATTTTAAAGGCAATCAATTGAAATTAATATCTTGTGAAATTTAAATAGAAAGTTCAACAATTAAGTTAGCAATTAACAACAAGATGTTAAAGGTCATACAAATTCTTTAGTACATTAGTATTACATAAAATCTTCAAACGATTTCACCCTATCTTGTTTAATTATTATAGGTTTCAAGTTATTGTGCAGTGTCTTTCCCTTGCTATACGTAATCTCTTAATTATCTCTACTATAAACGTTACTAACTGTATTCTTAACTCTGGATAAATGACTATTTTCGTCATTCAAATTCAACCTGCCTAATTTTAACGATAATTATGCAATGCTATATTTAAAAATCGATTATTATACCCTTGTTGGATACTAACTTTAACCTTTTCTCTTTCAAGCGTTTGAATCTCCCTTCAAATTCCCACCTGCCAGCATTCTTGGCATCACTTCTTGCATTTGCTTTCTAAATCGCAATTTGGCGATCTGAGACTTGCGCCAGTAACCACAATCATTAAACATGCGACTCACGTGTACAATATTGACGGTTCCTGCTTTTACCAATGTGACTGTATCGAAACATCGGAGCCGTCAAAAGTTTAAAATTATATACATTTCACGTAACACCAGATTTACATTGCTCACAATGTTTGCAGTGAATATAACAGTACTCGATTTCACAATACACTATCATTTGAGAATGACATTTCGTCAAAAAAGAAGTGTTGAAAGTAAAAAATTAATATTTCATGTCTTATAGTCAATGCCATTTGTACTAGAATTAGAATTTCAACTTTCGTTGTAGTTTCGAAAAAGTTTTAGAGAGAAGCAACTTTTACACTGAGAAAAAAAATGCTATTGAATCAAAAGCATTTATTTCCAAAAGCATGTATATCATGGATTCAAATGAATATGCTATAGAATTAGTAACATATTTATTGGTTCTTGTAGTATATTTTTATGAATTAATAGTATACATGCTTTTGAAAAGAAATGCTTTTGATTCAATGGCATTTTTTTCTCAATGTATTTGGGACTTAAAGATGAGAAGATTCAATCAATTTTATTCGTCAGCAGTTTTTAGAAATTGCAAACTTATAATTTTTGAAAGCAACTGTATATTGAACAAGAGGCTATAATTATAGTAAAAGTTAAGGATTCACTTAATTGAAATATTTAAAGAATTATTATGCTCCATAATATGTAATAATAAAAAAACACAAATGGTGCAAAATCCAAGCATTTTATTTCAGGAGACATCCTTTGAATTTGTTTAAAAAATTGAATCTACTAAAATTAATAATAAGAGAATTATAATTTTTTATCTAAAAGTTTAAATTAATTAACTGTATCTTTAAGGCCATGGATCAACCAGATCACGTATTCAAAGTCTTTTTGAGTACTTTTTGAGTTCAACTTTGCTTATTAGGCTCGGAAACAAGCGCCGCACTATTTTCTACTTTACATTTGGAATGGTTAAAAGTAGTCTTTAAATCTGAATCAGTCAGAATTTTAATAATTTTAATCAGTGACTGACTTCTTCAAAAATGATTGATTTTCAGTTAACAATAATTATCACGTAGAAATAACTGATTCTGATATAAGAAGTCAGTCACTAATTGGAATTTTTAAGAATTATAATTGATTTAGATTTAGAGGACAGTTGGTCAAAATCATATATCAATAATATTCATTAATATTTATTTATTATTATTTATTTAGAATATACTAATAATCATAAAAAATAATAATTGAGTAAATCATAGATAGAAAAAGTCGATCCAGTTGAGGGTTAAAAAAAATTTAAACACTTATTTTTAATTAGTCATAAGCGATGTTTCATTGGCTTGTTTCGCCAACCTTATCAGGCTATATTCATTTTAAAAATTTGATATGTCAATTAAACTAAACTTAAACAAAAATTTTTTTTTATAAATAAATTATACTTTTGAAGGTCCATATTATAATTACCTAAATTTCGAAGTTTTACACTTAAAACACTTAGAAAGTCAAAAATTCAAATATAAATTAGACAATCACATGGTAAGTCCGAAAGTAAAATTCTACCCAACAAATTTCACAATTTTATCTCTTATTTATAAACCGAAGTCACTAATATTAATATAACTACTACTAATTTAAACTTGTATACTATACAAAAATGAATTTTCATACTTTAATTTTCTATTTAAGGAGATATTCATTATTTCAAATTTTTAGATTCTTTAATAATGGATAATAATAATTATTTATTGTATAAATATGTTTTTTTTGTTAATATGTTCTTTTATACGTATTTTAACGATCTTTTCGTTTCACCAATATAACATGCTTCGCAGTCTTTACAAGAATATTTATTAACTACATTAGTTCGATCCATTGTATTGGTGATGTCCTTACCTATTTTTGTTAACAGAGCTTAAATTTTTATTAACAATTCAAATCGTAGAAATATTATAAGTTTTGAAAGTTAAAGAAAATTTTTTAATCGACATATAAAATTTTTAAAATAAATATAGCCTGATGAGTTTAGCGAACCAAGCCAATGAAACGTCGCTCATGGCTAATTAAAAATGAGTGTTTCAATTATTTTTTAACTCCCAACTGAATCAACTTTTTCTATCTTAGATTTACTTAATTATTATTTTTAATAATTATTAGTGTATGGTTATTTAATAATAAAAAATAATATTAATATATGATTTTGACCAACTGTTCTCTAAATCTAAATTAGTTATACAGGGTGGGCCATAAAAAATTTGGAATTTGAATCGGCTATAAAAAAAAAACTTATGAATATTTTTTTAAAAGTATGGTTTTATTAGAAAGATTGAACCTTTCCATTAAAGAGTAAAACACAACATCATTCAAATGACTGGCACAGCTGGCCTTACAGTACCCCATTCGATCAACCCAATTTTTCAGTACATTTTGGATTGTTTGGGCTTCAATTCCATGAATGACAACTTCGATTTCGTGTTTCAAGACCTCAATCTTTTCTGGATCGTTAGCGTAACACTTATCCTTAACGGCTCCCCACAAAAAATAGTCCAACGGGGTCAAATCACAGTTCCGAGGTGCTCGCTATTGACTGTAACGGCGGCTCCTTGCTAATTTTCGAAGAAAAATGGCCCAATAATGCCACTGTACCAAAATCCGCACCAAACAGTCACTCGTTGTGGGTGCATCGGCTTCCCAATGATGACGTTTGGATTGCCCAAACAATCGAAAATGTACTGAAAAATTGGGTTTATCAAATGGGGTACTGTAAGGCCAGCCGCCGCAGTCATTTAAGTGATGTTGTGTTTCATTCATAAATGGAAAGGTTCAATCTTTCTAATAAAACCATACTTTTGAAAAAATATCTATAATTTTTTTTTTATAGCCGATTCAAATTCCAAATGTTAGATGGCCCAACCTTTTACACAGCCCCACAAGAAAAGTGCCTTGAGCTAGAAATGTTTTATCGTGTTGTCCCTAGTTTCATATAACATTCAAAATTTTCGAATTTGAGAAAAAATTCATTTTTTTTAATCACATGATTTTTTTGAATTAAAAATAAGCAAGAAATATAGTTTGACGTGTTTTCTATTGAGTTTTTTCAGAATAACAATCTATTTAGTTCAATAACTTTGGGCAAATTACTGAAAATGCCAATGTTAATTTTTTTTTAAACGTTACTATAACATTAAACAAATTAATTTCAGCAGTAACTTTTGAACATCTTTTCATATTGTAGGAAATGTTTAAAAAAAGAGTGTGTCATAATTACTATAAAACTTCGAATGGAAGTGTATTTCATTAATATAAAAAGCTAGTTGGAGTAGCGAGCTTTTTTACTTTCAAAACTTTATTTTATCGGCGCTCTTGTTCTTTTTTGTTTATTTGATGGCATGTCTTTTTTTCAATAATTTGATTACAGTTATTGAACTTGATAAATGGTTGTCCTAAAAAATTCAGCACAAAACACGTCAAACACGTTAACTAAAAATCAATGAATTTTGAAGAAGTCAGTCACTGATTGAAATTATTAAAAATTCTGACTAATTCAGATTTGAAGACTACTTTTAACCATTCTAAATGTGAAGTAGAAAATGATGCAGCGCGTGTTTCCGAGCCTAATATGCAAATCTGAACTCAAAAAACACGAAGTCATAAAGACGTGATCAAGTTTTTCGTTCTCCCTTACTGATAAAACAAATTCTTTCGTTAAAGATACAATTGATAAATTTAAAATCTAAGAATGGTTACATGGTAATTTAAATTTTTGCGACAGAATTTTTCAAAATAGCAGCCAGTCGTAACTAGCCAGCATTGAGCATTCTCAAGAATAGCAATATTATTATTGAAGGGCTATTTTGAAAGAGAAAAGATTATTTTACATGAAAAAAATTTGAAAGACAGAAAAATAATTTTTTTAATAAATTTTATTTTTGACCCAACTTTTTTTCTTATCGCTTCTTACCAAATTTTAAAAAATTATGCGATTCTAATAAATTATGAATCATTTTTTCAGAGAAAAGATTTCCCACAACTTCACCGTTTCTGATTTTTTAAAATAAATTCTTTAATGGCTGAAACCATTAAAAAAACATTTTCCAAAACGAAATTTTTATAAACAAATTTCTGAATTTGATAATAATTTATTCATTTTCGAAAACTGGAAATGGTTAAGTTGCAGGGAATCTTTTTCTTGAAAAAGTGATTTGCAATTTATTAAAATTCCATAATTTTGTAAAATTTGGTAAGAAGCGATAAGAAAAAAATTGGGGCAAGAATAAAATTTATTAATAAAATTATTTTTCTGTATTTCAAATTTTTTTCATGGAAATTAATCTTTTCTCTTCCAAAATAGCCCTTCAATAATAATACTGCTATTCTTGAAAGCAAAATTATCTGTTTTTGCCTGAGGTTTAATTTTCGTGGATCATCTACCTTAAACAATAGCAAAAAGCAAACTTGGCTACAAAATAGTAACGAAAGGAGGGCCTTTTGTTTTCTTCATAACAAACTTGTCCGTTTCTATTGTTTTACGGGCTCGAATCCCTAGAATACTCGTCTATGACATTATAATTTCAAAGGCAATTTTGGCACGCGATTCAAACTGTCAAATCTTCTCTAGTTTATTTATAAAAGCTAGGATTTCATTTATCAGCATTCTCATTTGTCCAAAAAAGCAATAGAGATTTCTTAGATTGATTAGGGATTAGTTAGAAAATTATGAGAATATTTTACACCATTCACCATTAAAAATAATAAACATTCTCTTTTGATTTAAAGGTAATTTTTATTAGTAGTTCGATTAATATTATTTGAAAATTAAAATATTTAATAAATATTCAATGATTTTGATGCTGCCAGAAATGAGCAAATTGGAATTTAAAAATGTAAAATATCTCTAATAAATAATACAAAAACAATATGATAATATATTCTAAAAAAATTTTGAAAAAATGAACATTCATTCATAGGACAGACACAAAGTGATTCACTGTCGCAGGTTGCAAAGTGTCTAGAGTTTCTGTTTTCCGTTCATGGAATGGACAATAGTTGTGTCTTTCATATACATATGGTCGTAGACTTTCCCTTAGGTCTAAGTTCGGATGTCAGGCTCCAATCGGAAATATATTTTCAGAATGCAAAATGTGATGCTAGCGTCGGTATTTCATAAACACGACGACAACGAAGAACCGCACAACCATTTATTCGCAATTTGCATCTTCGACTTGAACACTTGCAGACTTGCATAATCAATGTATACAATGGATCCCGGCTTTCGAGTTTCCATCGTGTCAATGAATGCAGCGATTTACGATTAGCCATTAGTATCAACGGAGAAAACAGAAATTAGTCAAATACTCAGCTGTTTTGAGCCTTCATCAATACTCTTAATCATTTAAACAAATAAGTTGATTTTACACCTTCAGGTTTCTAGCAGTTGAGAAAGTCATGGGGAAGGTCATGGAAATCTTTTTTAGGGGTCAGGTATTCTTTCAGAAAAAATATAAAAAACTTTTTTAAGGGCATGTGATACTTAAGAAATTAACAAATTTTATTGATTTTAGGTTTCTACATGTTTGTGTACAAAATACATAAAATTTTGTTTCTAAAATTTGGGAAATAGTAGAGAAAATGAAAACGGACCTAGATAGACTACTTTTTGTTTTAAAATTTAAAAAAAGTTCAATTTAAGCAATTTATATCGGAAAATTGTATTCATTGTTAAAACCAAAAGTAGTTTATCTACGTCCGTTTCTATTTTCTCTACCATGTCTCAAATTTTGAAAACAAAATTTTATGTATTTTGGACCCAAACATGTATAAACCGGACCAAATTGTTCACATGAACTTGCTGCTTTTCTCAAGTATCACATGCCCTTAAGGCCATGAATTAATCGGACCACGTGACTAAATTTCGAGAAAAAAATCGAAAATGTATCGACAATTACAGTTCACTGTAAAATTTTATGCAAAATTCTCACTCAAGCGAAGTTGACAGACGTTCTTCATCGTCTTCTGTTGTATTTCCCAAATTTTCAGGAAGATATTTTGTAAAATGAAAAAGTTATTTTACACGATTTTTACAGCAATTTGGTCACATGATCTGGTCGATCCATGGCCTTAATATCTTATAAAAAAATAAGGAGTCACTTTCTAATACAAAATTGAATTTTATTAGTCTGTAATAAAGGGAATTTGAAAAAAAAATCTAAAAAGTTAAAGATATGCTGCTTTCAAAAAATATTTATTTGCAAAACCCAAGCATTTTATTTCAGAAGACTATCCTTTGAATTTGTTAAAAAATTGGATCTACTAGAATTAATAATAAGAGAATTATAATTTTTGTTATTCTTTTCTAATTAACTTTATGATATATGGGGAGCCGTCAAAATTTGATTTAAATTTAAATTTGAAAAATTTCAAAGGTAAACAAACTCAAAAGTTACAATAATTTTTGAATCTTTCTATTGATTCATAGTTTTATCGAATTAGTAAAGAAAAACGTATAAAAGTTTAAAAATTGAAAATGTATCCAGATTAAATAAAGGTGTTATTCAAAATATCTCACATAAAAACAAAATTAAAATAATTCAGCTTTTTCAAAATTCATTAATTCCTTTTTTGACTTTTTTCTTAAGGTTTCAATTATTTTTCTGTTCATACAAACCAAAGAATAAAAACTACAAATTTGTATAAGGGCTAAAAAGGAAATTCTTTTTTGAGAAAAGGTTTGAAACATCTTAATAAAAAAAATTTCAATCGTATTTTTATCATCAGCACTTACACTTTTTTAACCATTATCGTAAACTCTATTTCACTTCATTGCACTTCACCAAATAATTGATAAAATGATTTAAAAATTACAAGTCTTTGTAAAGAGTTTCTTTTATAAAAATTTTGTATTTCCGTCACGCACTTTATGGAATAAATCTGTTCATAACTTAAAAATGATTATGATATTGACTTTAAATTTCACTGAGCGTATAGTCGCTTTTAATATTGTCGAGTACTTTCAGAAGAGGATACAGAACTTAAATGAAGCACCAGCGACAAGAAGAGACACCGATTCTCTTAGCTTCGCTGTTCCCCACTTATAAAGTTGGATATGGCGTAATCAGATAGCATACACGTAAATTCAGAATAGTTCTCTTAATGGTCCCGGTTCTGCATTTCCATTTTGACACAATTTTCAGTATGGCATAATAATTGCGAAATGGTATTCAGTTCAAACTTAGAATATTTATAAATATAAAATTTACATGATCGTTCTGGTTCAGTCTCGAAAAGATAAAAGATGATTCACGATTGAAAATTTTATTTTAAAATAAAATTATATGACTAATGAGAAAAAAAGGATTACTAAAATTTCTTCTTTAAATTTAATTAGTCTTTTTCTAAGTAATTGAAAATTATTTTTTTAATAGACGACTTATCCTTTTATTAATGACTCATATTCATTTTTATTAGGCTGAAAAACTTTTTAATAACTATTATGATTTTTCCTTCTAATTAAAAAAATACATTAAACAGATGTTAAAAAATGCCAAATTTTCGTACAATGGGCAACTAAATTTAAGACAATATCGTATTCTCTAACATTTGACCAATTTAAGACTTTCTTTTTACTGTGTAAAGCCATGACCTAATACATTGTAGTCGTTTGCTTATAAGCTCGATAGACTTCACGTGAGGAAGAGTTATGTCAAAATATGTTCATTTCTGTGCCTTATAAGCGACATTTAAGAGCATCCATTAGATGAAATTAACATAATTATCAAGAGAATAATCTTAATCCGACTTTGCATGTATATCATTTATTTTCAACTTCGCAAACAAATGTATTACGTGTCATGCACTTAGAAAACATAAAAACAAATTTCTATAAATTTTATTTAATAATTATTTAATAATTATTTAAATAGCATCGGAACAATTTTCCATAAATTATAAGGAAATTTTTTTTTTTTCCTTTCAAAGTAGGGAATTTCACAATGAGAAAAATATTCTGAACGATCAATAACATAATATTGAATCAATCGTGGGATCAATCGCTTTCGTTCAAAAGAGGATTTTTATGATTCAAATGAATATTTAATGTAACAATAATGATAATTTTGGTTCAACAGCCATACTAGGAATTCTATAGTATCTGCATATACATTTGATTCAATAAAATATCTGCATTAATCGAGAGCCATTGATTCAATAGTATATTTTTTTATTCTTGAGAATTTTTCCCTCAATGTTTACAAAATGTTTGGCAGAATTCCGAATTGTGCATGATCAATAAAAAATGCTTCAGTTGTTTTTTCCACAACAAGGAAACCACTAAATTATGGAATTACATACTTAAATTTGATTTAATCTTTGGAGTTTCGAAATCGTAACAGATGTTGATGACTGTTTTTCTGCACGAGGAAACCGAAGTTTATAATTTTTACTAAACTAGGTTTCAATTTGGTGAAAAACGTGTCATAGTGAGAATTTATCACAATGAAATACTAAAAATTCGAAATTTTAATATTATCTACACTAAAGTTTCATATCATTTTTTGAATTTTTAGTATTTCACAGCGAAAAATTCTCACCGACACGTGTTTCACCAAATTGAAACCCAGTTTAGCAAAAATTATAAACTTCGGTTTCCTCGTTTATGAATTTTGGTCTGTCTTAATCAAAATTGTTTGAATCTAAATGGCATTGATGGTATTTATTAAAATCAGAAAATTATTTATTTGCATTCATCATGAATATGATGTATATTAAATATAATATTAAAAATTAAAAGTTTTTTAGCAGTGGTTCTCTTCCAATTTTTTAAATTTACTTAAAATAATATACTTTTTCATTTAACTTCAGAAGTACTCTTAAATCGTACACAACAAATGTTCAATCTTAGAGATTCTAAAAATCAGTATTGCCAGTTCACAAATAAAAATACGAACAATATCTGTTTTAAAAATTTTTTAATTATGATGTAGTATTTACATTATTCATTTTTACCAATTCCAGGTTGGTTTCCAATAATTTTGTAGTGTCGCTATATATGGACTTTTTAAGGTAGGACAAGCGAATTCTTGAAACAGTTCTCCCCAGTTACGTAATTTTCGATTTGGCGGTCGCAACATGTTGTTCCAGATCGCATTGGCAGCTATAAACAATAGTTTCAGTCGAACATTCTGATAATTGTATTGATATACGTAACATAAGCTATAGGGCATGATGGAAACTTTAGAGTTTGTAAGAGATGCAATGAGGAAAAACTGCATCTTATATCTTACGCATTATCTGTTAATGGCTGTTACTTTTGCTCCACGAATAATGTCATAATCTGTACTTTAAATCTACTTTTGCACGTTCTCTTTCGTTTTTTATAGCGAAACAAATAATCTACAAAATATTATAATGTGGTTTTCTTCAAAGTTACTAGGGTATTTGTAATTCACACTTTTAAAAATCTTATTAATTTTAACAGACTTTAATATACAAGTAGTAAATTAAAATTAATAGATTTGTATATAATGAAACATTAATATATATTCATATGAAATTTAATAACTTTTCAATCAAAATATATCAAAATAAACAAACATTATTAAAATATAGACACATGTGTATTAAAATTCAAATAGAATTTTGTATTTTTTAAGAAGAAATTTCTAACAGTGCAATTAAATTCAAATTTCGAAAATTTAATTAACAGATATTTTGATTTAAAATATATTAGGTAATGACGATACGGTAATAAAATATAGCCCATAAAAAACACGAATGAAAAGAATACTATAAAATTTTCTTCAAGCTTTGGTTGTTTCACAATTTTAGATAAAATAATTTTCAATTAGATAATCTCAAACTAAAAATAAAAATAAGATTATTCAAAACATTAAAGTTACTAGTTTTGGAATATTAAAATATTTATGAATTAATAACTTGAAGCGTTATGAAACGGGTAATAATTCAGTTTTTCTACTTCTCAATTAAAAATTTTTCAACCTTAAATATTCAAATTTAAAAAATTTCTCAAACCCAATATTTCTAATGTTCCATTTCGAAATATTTTAAATCGTCTAATTTCTACCATTCCAAGTGCAGACAATTGCATGGAAAATGTAAGATAATTAGTGCGATTATTGTGCAAAGTTTCGTGAGATTTAATGTAGAAGCCGTATAAATAGTGATAAAAATTTAAAAACTTCTCCCTAAATCTGAATCAGCAAAATACCTTGGGAAACAGTGCATATACACACTGTTAGAAATATTAGGAGATTTACAAAATTTTTATGTTTCAAAGGTAACGTAAAATTTGACTATATTTATGATGTTTTTGAGTAAAGGTATCTTAGAATTGCAAAACATGTACTAAAATTTTTCTGAATATTATGAAACTTAATTGAATTTTCATAAAATGTATCTTGAAACTACCAAACTGTTACAAAATTTGTATACATAAATTTATCATAAGTTGATTCTACGAAACTGTAACTGAATAAAACTCCAGTCACGTGTTTCGAGAAATCACGACAGAAATTTCTAACTGTGTACCATTAAAGAGATGTTTTAATTCAATTATAAATAATGATTTAGATTGTTTTAAAAAATTGCAGATTTGTTCGTCTTTTATTGAGGCTTTAGTACACTCGACCTGCTCCTTAGAAATCGATACCCTAAATTAGATATCATTTAGCAGTGGATTCTAGCGGAATTCTGGTGGAAGCTTTATCACTGGTAATCAGTATATATACACTGTTTCCTAGTAAATATTACTGATTCAGATTTAAGGAGTTGGAAATAACGAAAAATAAATTCAGGAAAAATTGAACAATATGTTCTACTACTTACTCCTAGCATTTGCTTTTTGACTAATATGAAAGCAATCTGCTGACAGATAACTGAGATCAAAGTCACCAGTTTTTGTTAGAGGGAATGTCAAATTAGTAGTGAAAGGTTGAACTACAACTGCAAAACCATTTCTTTGGAACTCCGGATATTGTGCAATTTCTTCCTCCAGATACTGAAATCTAAAAATAAATTCACAATCATACCACAAAAAATAATAAAATAGTTCAAAATTTGGTAAATACTTGATGAAATTACAAAAAATTCAAACCTTGCCATTATTTCATAAAATTCGGAATGTCGATGTCGCCATCTTAAGCCAAATATGCAAGAACATTCAAAGTCTACAGTAATTCCACAAATCGGTGGCATTGCATTCCTAATATCAAAAAGTAATTTTAAGTTAGGAGGCGGGATAATATTTACTAGAGTCCTAGGCAAATTATCTCGAATAATCCTCAAAGTTTCTATAAGATCCGCTCTGTGATTTTCCGCAGTTGTCCAGGGTGAGGAACGGTAGCACATGTCACTACAAAAATCATTTGCACCTATCATCAAGGATATCATCTGAAAATTTGCATTTAAAATGTAATTTATAAATTATAAACTTTGAAAAATACACTGTTAGAAATATTCTAAAATTCACGAAATTCTTACACTGCTGTGCAAAAGTCGCCGAGCACTTGTTTTTAACGATTCACATAAAAGCTTCTAATTTATAAAATACCCGACAATATACATTTTTTCTTTAGAATAACATGGAAGGTAACAATATTCAGCGTTTAATAACCCCGAAACTAAATGTTTTAGTCTGTTATTAGCAAAGATATTGACAAAAAGAGCAAAATTTCAAAGTTTTTTAAAATTTTGAATAACTCTTGGAATAATGAATATTTTTACATTCTCATCATATGAGAAGGTATTGGTTTAATGTCGAAAATCACTTTCGAAATTTTCATCATATCTTTTCATGACTCATTTCAAAATAAGATTCACGTAGGATGTTAGTAATGTAACAAATAAATTGTAGTCATTTTTTCTTGAATACAGCCAAAATCTGAGCTCAGAACAAAAAACTTGTAAAACTTCAAATTTGTGAAATTATTTAATAAAGAAATTTTGAAAATAATTTTATTGTATTTTTTAATGATGTTATTGTATTTTTTCCACATTATCAATTTTTCAAAAATGTCCATTGTTTCAAGAGTTGTAAAAATTCAAGAAAACTTTGAAATATTTTAAAGAATTTGAAAATCTTTCTGTGGAAAAAATGACGCTTTCGACTGCGCTGGGATTCGAGCCCAGGTCTTTCGATTGCCGGTCGACTGCTCTGACCACTGAGATACACAGGCGTCCGACATCTCTTTCTCCACAGGAAGATCTCCTTACATCGCCTAGTGGCTCAGCCTTGCGGCTGTAAAATGATTTCAAATTAATTAGTTGAGTTTGAAATTTTTGTCACTGCCTACATTATCAGAGGATCACTAGTCGCGTGTCAGATAGGATACGTGTCTAAAGCGTCATTTTTTCCACAGAAAGATTTTCAAATTCTTTAAAATACTAAATTTATTTGCATTATTTGCGATATAAGAGTTTGAAATTGTCTACGAGGACACCTGTCGACAACGTATCCTATCTGACACGCGACTAGTGATCCTCCGATAATGTAGGCAGTGACAAAAATTTCAAACTCAACTAATTAATTTGAAAACTTTGAAATCTTGACAGCAGTGTATGTTACAAAAATAACAGAAAATCATATAAAATTTATCATACTTTTAAGTAAACGTATTTTAAACTTCAGAAAATGTCTGAAATTTCTGAATTCTCACAAAATCTTGTGTAACGTGTAACTGTATATACACGGAGAACAATTGATAGTACCGTTCAATATTATGAAAGTGTGACTATGGGATGGTGATCAGAAGATAATAAACCGCACTAAATACCAAAAACCCGGAACATATAACATTTTTTTTCCTTGATAGTTTCAGAATTTCCAGATACAAAATTTAAATATAATTTTTTCTTTCAAATTTGAAATTTTTTTATCTCCTTAGAAAATAAATATCTGTGAGAATATAAAATTTTGTTTCCAGTCGATCAGAAATCTTATATGTAATTTATGAAGGTTCTCCATTAAGCCTGTCAATTTTCGTTAACATTATCAAAAACATAAAAAGCTTGTTTTGATAAAAAATTACGAGCTTGACTACACTATTAAAAATCTTATTAATTTTAATAAACTCTAATATACAAGTGGTAAATTAAAATTAATAGATTTGTATATTATGAAAAATTAATATACATTCATATTAAATTTAATGACTTTTCAATCAAAATATATTAAAATTAACAAACATTATTTAAATATATACACATATGTATTAGAATTCAAATAAAAGTTTGTATTTTTCAAGATGAAAATAATTTAAATTTAATATGCGTTACTGAAAAAAACTTCCATTATATGTAATGGAAGTTTAATACAGAAATTTCTAGCAGTGTAATTTGTAATTGAAGATTTAAAAATGTTCTCTTAAATTTATCTTAGTATGAAATTTTTGTAACTGTATAAAACTTACGAGTTACGAGTTTTTGAAAAAAAAATAATCTGTTTTATTCTGTTCATTGGTTTATTAAAAAATTTCTAATAAAATGCAATAATTTATATATCTGAATTTCAATTAAGAAATATGTAATTACTTCAGTAGAAAAGGTCATTGAAAATGCTTAGTTTATTATAATTAATCGACTTATGTCATGAATATATGTAACGATTATTCTCTATGCTTCCGTGCATTAGAAAAATCAAAAACACACATAAGTGACTTTGCGGTTCTTCGTTATTTTCTTAAATCTTGCAATGAAAAAGTCAATATCACTCACATAATTCATACGGACGTTTTTTGTTTATGTTTTTGTTATTTTTGTTGTTAGACAGCAAAATCAAAAGTATTTATAAATCCGCAACTATTAAAATAAAATTATTTTTATAGCAATAATTTCATTAATTTTAGGTCTGATTTGATGATGATTTGAATTATATTGTACTTTGACAAAAATATTTCTCTTACTTTCCAATCTCTTTCTATGTTTACTCTCGAATCATTTTTCATCCTTTCTATTAAACGTTCAGTCATAAAGGGAATATCTCCAGATACCGCACCTGACACTGCTATGTTAAATTGAGAAGCCTTCTGGAACGATAAAGAATCTGAGACAGCAAAACCTATTAAGTTTGGATTGAATTCCTGAAATTTAAAAATATAATATAATTTAGAATTATCAAACATAAATGATTAATAAGATGATAAGTGATAGAATTTTCCAAGAGGGTATAAACAAAATCTTATACGTCGCCTCTAGACATTATTGATTGGCCTTTAAACCTTGAGAATATTGGGAATCGTTAAATATTCTCGCCAAGTTCCTTGTCCTCCACCAGTAGCCGTCACACCTCTATTTTCCATCAACAACTCCATTAATTGAGTTGCAAAAATTCCAAAACCGGCTGACAAAGAATCACCCAAAGCTGCGACTACGTCAATATCACCAGGTCTCAGTTTATGAACGCTGTTTGGTACAATTCGAGACCTACCGCCTTCGAAAAGTTTATTCTTATTATAAATCCCCTAATTTATTAAATAATATTCTTCCAATCAACAAATTAAGTCATTTTAAATTAAATAAACAGAGTGATTTAAAAGCATATGATACTTGAAAAAAATGGTAAGTTCATGTGAACAATTTGGTCCAGTTTCTATATGTTTGTGTCCAAAATACATAAAATTTTCTTTTCAAAAATTAGGAAATGGTAAAAAATATGAAAACAGACGCAAATAGACTACTTTTGCTTTGAAGAATAAAAAAATGTTCTCGATAGATTTTGCTAAAATTGAACTTTTTTTCATTTTCGAAACCAAATGTAGTCTAGTAATGATACATCCGTTTTTAGTTTCTCTACAATTTCCCAAATTTTGAAAACAAAATTCTATGTACTTTGGACATAAATACGTAGAAACTTTAGTATGTTAGAAATACATATATTCTTGAAAAATGTTTTTTGACATAAAAAAGTTATTTATTGAATAAAACCAAACATTTTGAAAGGACAGAGAAGATAAATGCTTACGAGGATACATAAATTTCATTGAAAATATTCCCGATATTCATATTTACCTGTTGTATCACAAGGAAATGGCACGTTATCAGGAATCCGATCTTGTAACCGTCGAGCATTTCGTGCATTTTGAAGAAGCTTTTCCTTCCTTCCTGGTTGATCTATTCAGTAATTTCCATATAAATTAAAAATATTAATCAAAATTAATTACAAGCCGTCACTCCTACCATTAAATTAACTCAATTGGAAAGTTCTACCAAACACGAAGAAGAGCATTATGCTAACCACTTTCCTATTTATATCGAGTCTGTATCAAGAAAATGCGTGCCTTCTTAATTGCATGATAACCGGTATTAAATATATTAGATTAAATATAGAAAACAAAGAAATTTCTTGAAGACAGCCACAAATATCCAAAAGAATTTGCTCTCCTTTCAACGGAAACAACTTTTATTTATCGATCATGGTATCATTAAAAAGTCGTTAATTTCAAATAAATTCCATTTCATAACTTAAATAATGTACTCCATAAAAAAATTAGTGAAAGTTAGAAACATTGTGCGAAAAGTATTTTTGAAGAAAGTAGTTAATATTTCCTTCAAATAATCTTACATCCTTAATGTAATTAAACAATTTTGATTTGTCACTAATGCTCACCATTAATTCTTGCTAACCAAAGTCTAAAATTTTGCCACACACGAATGTTTTCTGGAGTATCTAAAACACCTTTTTGATTACGAGTGGCCACATACAAAGTTGGCACTAGGAGATAATAAAACACGAATTTTATGATGTCCATGAATCTAGAATGTGATGAAAAATTTAAAAATAATGTGCGAAATATTCCTGGACCCTTGGAATGCACCGATTCGTTGAGAGGTGGAGCTCACTCTGATACTTTGAATGAACTCAGGCATTGTAGATTATTTGAAGTACTAACATGGAGAAATAAACTACAGAGGCATTGAATTATCCTGGATCTTGATTCCACCTCTGCTGCCACCACCATATTCGCCAAGGTCAAGAACATCTTGTAACTAGAAACGAATTCAATCGGAACAAGTTTCTGTACCAGTTTTCAAAAATGTCCTTTTATTTTATAATGTATAAATACATTTTATTGATTGATTTTATTATATTATTTTGATAATCTGCTATCTCTTTTTATTAATCATTTTAATTTATAAAAATTTATAAAAAACTTTTTTAAAAAATTTCTAAATTTAAATATAATTTTTTCTTTTAAATTTGAAATTTTTAAAAACAACTTACAATTTTTTTTATCTCTTTAGAAAATAAATATCTGTGAGAATATAAATTTTTGTTTCCAGTCGATCAGAAATCTTATAATTTATGAAGGTTCTCCATTAAGCCTGTCAATTTTCGTTAACATTATCAAAAACATAAAAAGCTTGTTTTGATAAAAAATTACGAGCTTGACTACACTATTAAGAATCTTATTTATTTTAATAGACTTTAATATGCAAGTGGTAAATTAAAATTCATAGATTTGTATATTATGAAACGTTAATATACATTCATATTAATTTTAATAACTTTTCAATCAAAATATATTAAAATTAACAAACATTATTCAAATATATACACATGTGTATTAAAATTCAAATAAAGTTATATTTTAAATTTAAGGGGGATCACCTGTGTGATACCCGATTTTTGACACATTTTCAAGAATTTTTTTCTCTGCGACAAAAAAAGATTTTTCAAACAATTTTTTTTTTTTTTTTAAGTATGATTTATTTGTGCTGTTTTTATACAATTTTTTATTTTGCAGTTAATAATTTTGAACATGGCGTAATTGTCCGTTGCTTCAACCTCCGAGAAAAGTGATAGTCATCCGGTGTGCACGATTTCTTCCTTCGTGTTGATCTAAAATAATGAAATGTACCCAATTTTTATTTGTCTTTGTGTCCTCCAGGTAATTGACCCATGCGATTTTTGATACATTGTTTATTTAAAAAATGGCTTTCTTTTTTTCGAAAATTACGAATTTTTGCCCTGTTTTCCGCAATATTTTACAACAAGAAAAAAAACGAAACAATATTTTGCAAAACCGTTGGGTCAATACCTTTCAAAATGTTCAAGGAACATAAAAAAAAATTTCATGCAAATTCGTGAAGTAGACTCTGAGCAATCCTGCACACCGTAAAAAAAAAACATGGTTCCGAGAAAAATGGATTTAAAGGTTGAGAACATAAAAAATGATCATTTTCAGTGACTTACATTTATTCTGCTATTCCAGGACCGTAAAGTTCTCCTTCTTGTTCTTGTAAGTGTTCACGATGTTCTTGTTATAAAAAAAAATTCGATTTTTCGAAAATTTCACGCAGTTGATCCCCCTTAATATAAGTTACTGAAAAAAATTTCCATTACATATAATGGAAGTTTAATACAGAAATTTCTAACAGCGTAATAATTGAAACAATAAGGATATCATAATATCAGATTTTGAAGGTGAAAATAAAAAATTGTTAACCACACTTCAAAAAAAAAATATGATTGAATGAAAGAAAATAATTTGTTTGGAAGCTTTTTTTTTATTTAAAAAAATTATTTATTTGAATTAAATAAAATTTGTTTAATTCAAACAAGGTATCTTTGAACCAAATAAAAATTTGTTGAAATCAAATAAATTTCTGCCTTAAATCAAACAAATTATATCTTTGACCAATAATAATAATTTGTTTGTTTGAAGAAAATTTTTTTTTTTTCTTTTTCTGAGTTTTTTTCAGGGTGAATCCCAGGATAAAGTAAAGTAAGAAAATAAAGTAATTCAAAATTGTTTCATTGTTTCTACTTTACGTTGAGAATAAAGTTTGGCTATAACTTTTATTTCTCACAGAAGACGAATTCAAAGACATTAAAATGCAGAAGATGAGGTATCATTTCTTTAGAGAATAAACAAACACGTGCTATGCATTTGCATTCACTTCTTTATTTCCTTTGAATATATCCAGAAAAAAATAAAATATAAAAAAAAAGAATTTATCAGAAATTCTCATTAATCAGAGGATAAATTTAGATTTTATAGAGTCTTTTTAAATATATTCTCAAGGCTTCTAACGACCACAAAAATTCATGAAAATCATAAAAGAATTTAAGCTTCATTAAAGTAATTTTGGAAACAAAAGGTCAAAATGTTTTCGAATTGGGATTTATGAGATCCACTCTCAGAAAATTATATTTTTAGAAATTTATAAAAGACAAAAACGATAGAATGTTCCAAACTTGGAAATACTTGTATATCAATAGAAAAATGTCAAAATATACATATTTAGAAAATGAATATTTTTTATGGTAAAAAGACAAAATTGCGATAAATTTCAGTACTTTTGGAACGATCTTTAACTATTTGATACAAAGACGTAAACTTGACATTACAATGACTCTACGGAATCGTTCTATTTTCCTTTTTTATTTCAAGATTCGAATTATACGATTGATTCAACCTTGCAGATGCAGAATTGAGAAATAATTTATGTTCCTTGTAATTATTGAATTTGAAATTATACATTTTATTTAATCGTTTATTTTTGATTTATTTATTGAAATGAGGTATAAAATATTCAGAATTTTTATAAGTTAAGGTACGTAGTTCATCCACAAAAATTAGACTTCAGGCAAAAATAGATAATTTTACTTTCAAGAATAGCAAAATGATTCGTGATTTATTAGAATCGCATAATATATTTTGTAAAATTTGGTATGAAGCGGTAAGGAAAAAAGATCGGCAAAAATAAAAATTTGTTAAATACATTATTTTTCTGCATTTGAAATTTTTTTCATGGAAAATAATCGTTTCTCTTTCAAGTTATCCTTTCAAAAATAATATTGCTATTCTTGAAAAAAAATGATCTATTTTTGCCTGAGGTCTAATTTTTGTGGATCAAATACCTTAACACTCAGAAAAAAGATTTGATTGAATCAAAGAAAATGATTTATTTCAACGTCTTTCTTTGATTTAAAGAAATGAGTTGTTTGAATTAAACAAAATTTATTGAATTCAAATAAAATATCTTTGAACCAAATAAATATTTGTTTGAATCAAATTAATTTTTCTTCAAAACAAAGAAATTAATGCATTGATATATGGTCAAAGATATAATTTGTTTAATTTAAGGCAGAAATTTATTTGATTCGAACAAATATTTATTTGGTCCAAAAATATTTTGTTTGAATCAAACAAATTTTGTTTCATTTAAACAAAACATTTCTTTACATCAAAGAAAGTGTTTCAAACAAATAATTGTTTTGATTCAATCAAATATTTTTTCTGAGCGAAGGAATTATAAAATTGCACAAAATAATTATAAAGAATTTTCAGTCTTTCAAAATGAGCTAAGGAATAACTTTTTTCAATTTTGTAAATTAATCTTTGATCAATGAATTCCAAATCATCTACAAGAACATAGACTGTACTTCATGCATTATTGTTAAGAGGTTTGTCATTCATCAGGAGCTCATTGCATAAAAGCCTTTGTGAAACTCCACATTAACTAATAAATATTATAAACTTACTTCATTCACATGTAAAATGTGCTTTTTTAATTAACTTTTTTCAAACAATTTAATAAACAATTAATAACATTTTTAAAAATTCAGAATTTACTTTCTAAAAATTGAATTTTTTTAATTCTGAAATACTCAGATAATAATTAATTTAAAAAGTAGATTTTAAAAACTTCCTTATTATTTTTTCTTTATTAATAAAACATTTTACTGATTGCTGATTAAAAAGATGACTTATCTATTATATGAAGATAAAATAGGTATTCGATCTTGTTTTCCTGCTTTTTTTTCATCAGAGTATAAAATAGCTATTATGCTGTTTGCTAACTTTGCAGAAGATGTCAGAAGTAGTCGAGGTTAACATTATATCAGACAATATGGCTGATTATTTCAAGTCCTTACCTACTTCTTTTTTAGATGCATAATTATGTTTTTTTCAAAAGATTGGTAAGATAAAAAATCTTATGCTTGTGATAAAGCTTATTTAGTTTCAGGTTTTCAATATTATTTTTTATTTTTATTTATCATTACACAATTATTTATTCTGATATATATTTATATATATTCTAAAGTTGTTCATAACAACCAGAAAAAGCTATATACATTATCATTGATAGCAATTTTTCAAAGATGTGACACACTAACTAATTATTGGTTACGTTATTTATCTATAGATAAGTCACTATCAATATCATTTTTTATCAGAAAAGCAAATTTATATTAATTTTAATTTCAAACATCTGTTTGGAAACTTTGTTTTTTGAAAGAAAATTTTGTTTATATTCACCTGTTGCTAATTATCTACATTAAAGATATTTACTCGTGTTTTGATTTCTGTATTAGAAGTCAAGTTACTTTAGAAAAAAAGTGTATATTTATGCCCATATATGGATGGATGTAACAATGTATCTTGATTTTTTTTCTTTTAGAAGAAGGAAAGCTTCGCGTGTTATAAACATGCTACTTGTCTATTTTGAGCAAGTGATACTCTATTCTACATCGATCGAGTGTTCAACTTTTCACGAGTGAAAAGACTGCAAAGTAAACAGTGAAATGAATCAAAAAGAGCAGAATTTGTGTTAGTGAAAAAGATGGAAATAAGGATGAAAGTGTAGTGGTAGAGGGTTGCAAAAACATGAGGAAGTGTCAAATGTGACGAGGTCAAGGTTGAAACGAACCACTTTGAAATCAGATTCTTGCTCTATTTGAAGACGTGTCAACGGTCACCGAACTTTTCTTTCTCATAACAATGCAATACCAAAATCAGAATGATTTGAAAAAAATAACTATATGCAATATACTAACTGAAATCTCTTGACCCTTAGACAAAAACAATGTCATCTTCTGTAATCAATTAATTTTATAGGATGCTAATTAGCTCTTCAAACCTTACTGAGATAATATCAGATCATTGGGTACTTCATTAATTAAATCTTTGAACTATGATGCAATACAAAACAACTATTTTTAGCCGGGAGAATTAATAACTTGTTTTAATTTATATATTTTGAATTTAACTTTAAAAAGCTATTTATTATTAAAGAAAAATGAAAATTAGATGGCAAGTCTCATGAAAATTTCAAATTCTCTACCAATAAGCGCAATTCACTTCACCGGATGTTCATTCTTATCCTTTTACTAGAAATCCAAATAAAGAAAATGTAACACAATGAATGAGTCCTAAATTTGTCCTCAATTCTTTAAAAAAATTATAGACTTCAAGAGAATAAAGAACAGAAAAATTTACTAAAGCGCAAAATTCTACATCAATTGTAGGAAACATATTTTTATACTTTCACAGAAAATATATATTTTTTTTTATTTTAGATGATTTAAATAAATAAGCTTAAATAGTTCTGATATTTGAATGAAATTAATTGCTTATTATTAATAAACGCATCAGTGATTATAATAATACATTCAGTATAACTAAATTGAAGTAAAGTACAAATAAAGAAACTGTGAAAAAGTTTTATCTATACATTTTCAAGAAACGTAATATTATTAATATTTAAAATTCAGTGGTTGAGTTCAAATTAATTATTATAAATATTTTTTATTTATCATCATTTATCACTATTTATTTTTTCATAAAATAAATATCTTTAATATAAAATCATTAACAGAAACCCTAAAATCGAACAATCATACGAGTATTTTGAACAATAATGGGGCAAAAAACATTGATAGATAGTTTGCTGTTAAAAAAATTTATCAAATCTATATTTGTAAACATGGAAAGATTAATAATCTTATTCACATCTAGTCTAATGTTATTAGACTAGTCCGCGTACTACAAGTCACAACAAAATTTGAAGATCTGAAAAGCAAGCAATATTTACATGGCGTTATCTGTGTAATTAATGATGTGAAACCTTAGAAAAATAAAACGCAATAGAAAAGAGTCTAGCAGGATGTATATTAACAACCTTGAAAATCTCTATCTCGAACAGAATTATTTGACCTAGAAACCTTGAAAATTACGAAAAATGACTCGTTGAGCCATGAATTATATTTTTTTTTTACAGGATGATTACATTTGATTTCAAAAAGTCTCAAGATTGACGACCAGGTTAGTATATGATCTGATGTTTCACTGGACGATTTTTAAAGAAGGCTTCTTGGATCATCATTTAATTTATTTAAAAAATCAGAAATTTACATTACAAATATTTTTTTGCATATGGGATAAGTGCTCCTAATAAATTTAAAAAATTTTTAATCGGTTATTCATCTTATTCATTAAGAAAAAGTCATGGAAATTGGCAATTTTCCGAATCGTCAGAGTAGAATGGTCCCATAACTATAAAATAGCATGACGTTCTGTTTCGAAACTCTTTAAAAGATTTCAAAAAATTATGAGAAATCCTAAAGCTTTTCAAAAGGTTCAAGTGTTATTAAGTTTTGTAAAGTTTAAAAACTCTAATTTGTCCAGTTAAAACAACCGGAATTCTGGTTAGGCCATATATTTAACATTATTTTCTGGTTAAAATAACTAGAAATTCAGGTTATTTTTACTAGATTTCTTAGGAATTGCTGGGAAATCTGTTTGAAATAATCAGAATTCTGGTTGAAATAACCAGAAAATAATGTTAAATATATGGCCTAACCGGAATTCCGGTTGTTTTAACTGGACTGTTTTTTGTGTGCATATTTTAGAAACAGCAAATTTTCGTAATTTCTTGATATTAAAAATTGAGAGTGTGTGAAACGTAAAAACTTAAGGGATGTAAGAATGTTCTATGACGTAATTATTTCTATAATAAATCACTCAATCTGTTTTGTTCAAGTTTATCAAGTAAGTCAAAGATTGACAGTAATTGATTCGAAATTATGAAGAGGCAATAAAAGGCCTGGATTTTCAGCTTAAGACTTTATCATCATAAGACAATGGGATGTATCACACTATCAGCTCTAAAAACCGCAACCGGTCAAGAAACTTCAGTAGGTCAACATATTTTCCTTCTTATCATATTATGTTTTGCATTTTCTATTTTCTGATTGAGCTACAAATTACATTATTTAAGGGGCTATATTAGTGTAGCCGCTCAAATTTAGATAACTTTTGAAAATTTTGTTGGTAAAAAGTATTCCATCTAATGGTTTTAAACTTTAGGGATGTATTTGCCTGTAAATAAACTGTATAAAGTACTTTTTTCGTACAAAAATAATGAAATGCGAGTGACTTATGCGCTATCTTCTGAAATGCTAAAAAAAAATTTCCTCCACTGCTGCAGTGATACCGGTCGCTGGAGTGCATGATATTTGAAAAATATTAAAATCTGAAAAAATGGCTGAGTTTTGAAAAAAAATTTGATTTTTTGAAAGTGTCACACTGGTATAACCCCTTAAGGGACACAATTAGTTTGACCGCCTGAAAAACAAGTGATTTAAAAAAAAAAAAGTATTGCATCGAGTAATAATAGACATGTTACCAAACATGTCAATTTGAAATTGCATCGAATGTTTTGAAATTTTTCAGATATATTTGTGCATAAATAATGAATACACAGTAATGTTTTCAAATAAAAATATTCGATTTTCAGCAAGTTATCCACCATCTCCTGAGTCTTCAAAAAAAAAAATCTGCCCGGTTCGCGGGCACATTCTTATCGCGCGCTTTGCGCGCAGCTCGCTCCGTTCTTTCTGGACCTCGCGCTTCGCGCTCGGTTTGTGCTTTCCGGATACATTTAAGTTTATTTCTTATAATTTGATACTGAAGCTCAAACTAATTTTATAATTATATTACAGATGATGTGAATTACACATTTTCTCAAAGTCACTCTATTTCATTTTGAATTTAAGTTAAACAGGAAATTCAATTTACTTAAGGCTCTATATCAGCTTTAAGGAATACATTCTCATCATGACGCTCGCGCTTTGCGCTCGATTTTCTGTATACATTTCAGTCACTTTTTAATAAATTACATGATTAAAATAATTTATTTTCTTCCAAATCTCTCAAAAAGAAAAAACAATCGTAGAACTTATTTAAGGAAACGATTTTACAGAACAACGCTTATTTCGTATCTCACATATTTTGGTGAAAAAAATCGAATTTTTTAATATTAAAAATCAAAACATAAATTATACATCCTGTCCCGAAATGTCTTAATGAGAATTTGTTAACCTCATTTAGGCAAACAATTTTCCAGATAAACGTTTTTTTTGTATCTCACATATTTTGTCTAAAAAATGGAATTTTTGAATTTTAAACGTATTTTTTGGAATTAAAACGAAAAATATATGTTTTACCAGAAACTGCGTCAGACAAAATTTGTAGATCTTTTTGAAACGAACAACTTTGTATTCTTAAGTTTTTTTCGAATTTTACATATTATTGTTAAAAAATTGAATTTTAGATTTTCAATAGTTTTTTTTTGTAATTAAAAAGAAAAATATGCATCTTATGAAAAAATATTACAATTCAAATTTGTAGGTCTTTATTTATTCAATAATATTGTATCATAACGTTTTTTCGTATCTCGTATAATTTAACTGGAAAATGGAATTTTGATATTGACTTTTTACATTCTCATCATGGATAAGAAGGTATTGGTTTTATGTGAAAAATGACTTTCGAAAATTTCATCAAATCTTTACGTTTTGAGACCCCCTGAGTCAGAAAAAACGGTTTTTACGAAAGTGTCTGTCTGTCTGTCTGTAGGTCTTGTGCGGCATAACTCGATAGAATCATCAGATTGAATTGAGCTTTGGTACACTTTATCGGAGCCGAAAAAGTAAGGACAAGTTCGTTAACCAGCCACATCCAATCAAAATTGAGGGATTGAGCAATACTTTTGTGTTTTTGAAAATAACTTTTTGGAAAAGTCAAAAATTTCAATACTGATTTTTGATAGTGCTTATAAATCTCTACAAATTATCCTGATAACATTTTTTGATTAAATCAAAATTAGAAATGTTACAGCATATTCAAATTCGAAAAAAGTCAATATCAAAATTCCATTTTCCAGTTAAATTATACGAGATACGAAAAAACGTTATGATACAATATTATTTTCTACATAAAGACCTACAAATTCGAATTGTAACATTTTTTCCTTAAATAAAGTTTACGATTGTTTTTTCTTTTTGAGAGATTTGGAAGAAAATAAATTATTTTAATCATGTAATTTATTAAAAAGTGACTGAAATGTTTACAGAAAATGGAGCGCGAGTGTCATGATGAGAATGTGTTCCTTAAGGCCGATAGAGCCTTAAGTAGATTGAATTTCCTGTTTCACTTAAACTGAAAAAGAAATTTAGTGAATTTGAGAAAATGAGTAATTCACATCATCTTTAATATTATAAAATTGGTTTGAGCTTCAGTATTAAATTATTATTTTTTCGAATTTGAATATGCTGTAACATTTCTAATTTTGATTTAATCAAAAAATGTTATCAGGATAATTCGTAGAGATTTATAAGCACTATCAAAAATCAGTATTGAAATTTTTGATTTTTCCAAAAAGTTATTTTCAAAAACACAAAAGTAGTGCTCAATCCCTCAATTTTGATTGGATGTGGCTGGTTAACGAACTTGTCCTTACTTTTTCGGCTCCGATAAAGTGTACCAAAGCTCAATTCAATCTGATAATTCTATCGAGAGTTATGCCGCACACGACCTACAGACAGACACTTTCGTAAAAACCCTTTTTTCTGACTCAGGGGGTCTCAAAACGTAAAGATTTGATAAAAATTTCAAAAGTCATTTTTCACATAAAACCAATACCTTCTCATCCATGATGAGAATGTAAAAAAGTTTCGCCACTGCTGCAGTGATTGTCGCCTTCACAGCGCCTGAAATAAAAAAAACCAAAAAATTTAATTAAACTGGAATATATTTCCTATACAATGACCCTCGATTGTAAAAAAAATTAAAATGCAACAAAATGGCGGAGTTTTGAAAAAAAATTAAAATTTTGCGTGGCAAAATTATATTTTTCATTCAATCATAAAACTGGAGGGTCATTGTATGGAAAAACAAATACATAATAAGCAAAAAAAAGACGCAAGCCGATCGGATGATTTATTATCGAGTTATAGCTGCAGCAAATTTGAAAAATGTAGTTGTTAAAAAAACGCGTTTAAAGATAAAAGTACTGATTTCATTGTTATGGATTTTTAAGTATCATACCTAGAGCTAATCTGCTATTCCAGGCCCATACAATTCACTTTCCTCTTCTTCGAAAAGCGCCTGCTGGGCTGTTAAAAAATGTAAAAAAAAAAATCGAAATTTTCAAAATTTCAAACTAATTGTGCCCCTTAATACTAAAGAGTGAGAAAACTTCCTATGACAACTAATTCGGAGCCACATTTTTAAAATTTATTTCTTCGAATTACTTTTTAAATACAAATAAAGAAAAATAGTGATTTATTGCTTGAACTTTATATTTCTTCATCATAGAGGTTATCGACTGGGGCAATTTGGTTTCTAAATCTGCAATAGTCAAAGTAACTGATGAAAAAGTGTCGACTATTATCAAGCAACTTGATTTTAATTCATTATTGATGAGAATTTACTAATTATCTATAATTATTGATTCTTCATTATTTCACGTTTCACCTGAAGCATTATTAATATCACCGAAAAAAAAGATAGTAAGATTAATTAATTGACTGGTCGATTTGACTAGTTTTTAGTTGTTTTTATTAGTTTTTGGAGTCAATTTTATTACAATGTTATCAGTAATCAAATTTATATTTCAGTGATAGTAATTGTTATATCTTTTTCTACTAGCGGGCCATAAAGTGGACTTTATTGCTCCGTGCGGGGCAAACAAATCCATTTTCTAACCCCATAGTAGAAAAAAAATCGTGTGCAACACGGGAAAAACATTTATTTTACTCGTGTGGTTGTTACCCTCGCTTTGCTCGGGCATCAAACTTCGCACACTCGCAAAATAAATTTTTTTTTCCCTAATAGTTGCACAATATACTATTCTTAATATGATTTTTTCTACAAGCGGGTCATAAAGTGGATTTTATTACTCCCTGCGGGGCAAACAAATTCATTTGTTGACCCCTCAGTAGAAAAAAAGAAAAAATATTCGTGTGATTGTTGACCTCGCTTTGCTCGGGCATCAAACTTCACATTCGCAAAATAAACTTTTTTTCCCTAGTTGTACAATATACTTTTTAAAATATGATCGTAAAACGGTATGAGATCATTATTCTACAAAATGCAGCTGTGCTTGAAATCGATAGCTTACTAATCTTAATTGCATTAAGATGAGATGAACTTATATCATCTTATCGAGAAAAATTGATAATTTCTTAAAATGGTAGATGAGCAAAAAGTTTTTAATGGAGTTGCAGCTATTAATGTGAAGGGATTGAAAGTGAATCTATAATTTACGAGAATCATTTATTAATTATCTTTGTTTCCTGTGCTGGCCTCGAAGTACATTGTTTTGTTTTTAAAGAAGTTCCTCCGTATTAAATTCATTCTAGATACCACACACTTCGTGTTCACAACTCATCAGCCGTATGCGAAGAAATCATTTATTAGTACGTAAATATAGAGTATCAACTTTCGACACACAATAACTGTAATTAATATTTTTCTCGGGACTTTGATGAAGTTTGAAAAAATGTTTTGTCAGTTGTAAAACTGAGAGTAATTATTATCACATTCTTGATATTCAGAACTGGAGATATAATTCAACCTTAACCTCATTTCAGATCTTACAGTCGATCCCCTATTTCTCTATACTTCCCTCTTTTGCTTTATTACATTCTCATCATGGATGAGAAGGTATTGGTTTTATGTGAAAAATGACTTTTGAAATTTTTATCAAATCTTTACGTTTTGAGACCCCTTGAGTCAGAACGAAAGTGTCTGTCTGTCTGTCTGTCTGTAGGTCGTGTGCGGCATAACTCTCGACAGAATTATCAGATTGAATTGAGCTTTGGTACACTTTATCGGAGCCGAAAAAGTAAGGACAAGTTCGTTAACTAGCCACATCCAATCAAAATTGAGGGATTGAGCACTACTTTTGTGTTTTTGAAAATAACTTTTTTTTAAATTAAAAAATTTCAATAATGGTTTTTGATAGTGCTCATAAATCTCTACAAATTATCCTAAACACATTTTTTGATTAAATCAAAATTAGAAATGTTACAGCATATTCAAATTCGAAAAAAGTCAATATAAAAATTCCATTTTCAAGTTAAATTATACGAGATACGAAAAAACGTTATGATACAATATTATTTTTTACATAAAGACCTACAAATTTGAATTGTAACATTTTTTCATAAGATGCATATTTTTCTTTGTAATTTAAAAAAAACATATTGAAAATCCAAAATTCAATTTTTTAACAATAATATGTGAAATACGAAAGAAACGTAAGAATACAAAGTTGTTCGTTTCAAAAAAATCTACAAATTTTGTCTCACACAGTTTCTGATAAAAGATATATTTTTCGTTTCAATTCCAAAAAGTACGATCAAAATTTTAAAATTCCATTTTTTAGACAAAATATGTGAGATACAAAAAAAACTTTTAGATGAAAAATTGTTTGGCTAAATGAGGTTAACAAATTCTCATTAAGACATTTCGGGACAGGATGTATATTTTAATTTTTTGATTTTTAATATTTAAAAAATTCGATTTTTTTCACCAAAATATGGGAGATACGAAATAAGCGTTGTTCTGCAAAATCGTTTCCTTAAATAAAGTCTACAATTGTTTTTCCTTTTTGAGATATTTGGAAGAAAATAAATTTATCAATATAATTTATTAAAAAGTTACAAAAATGCATACTGAAAATCGAGCGCGAAGCGCGAGTGTCATGATGAGAATGTGTTCCTTAAGGCCGATAGAGCCTTAAGTAAATTGAATATCCTGTTTCACTTAAACTGAAAAAGAAACTTAGTGAATTTGAGAAAATGACTAATTTACATCATCTTTAATATCATTAAATTGGTTTGAGCTTCAGTATTAAATTATAAGAAATAAACTTAAACGTATGCGAAGAGCACAAGACCGAGCGCGAAGCGCGAGGTCCAGGAAGAACGGAGCGCGCAGCGCGACGATCAAATCGCGCGCCCTAGGCGCGCTCAAACTTGCGCGCGAAACGCGCGACGAGAATGTGCCCACGAAGCGGGTAGATTTTTTTATTTGTAATTCTCTAAGGTGCACTACTTTCCAAATTTTCTACTATAGTTTTCAAATTTTTATTGTATAGTCCATTTTAAATTAATGAATTTTTGGAGTAAGTGGCTTGAAATTGTGTATAAGTTTCGAACTTCGGTGTTTTCTTTTGGCTATATGAACTAAGTATGAGTTAGTTCAATGAAAACTTCATTTCTTGATTAATTTACAGTAATTTAATATCTCAACATATTGAACATTTATATTTGAATTGAAAATTTTAATTATGATTCAAATTATGAGGTTTTCATATTTAACAATAAAATTTAGGTGTACATCAAATTTCTTAATACCTAACCAATAACACAAATTATTAATTTTAAAACTTAACAAGAGTTTTAAAATTGTTTTTGAATTATATAAAGAAATGTATACTGAAAGCTTTGTAGAATTTTAATTCATAAAATATATAACTTCATAAAAAATTTAAGGGTGTAATTTAAATTAAGACACTTGTATTTGCTTCTTATATCAGAAATATATGCATGACTGTATTTTGCTTCGCCAATAAAAAATGTAATGGCATATTTTTCTTACTCATAACAAACTATTATTTGGTTTTTTCATAGTGCAAAAAATAGTCTACCTAAAAAAAAAAGTTAATTTCTGTTTTTGAATTTATCTGTCTTGCGTTCATCCGGAAAAAATTATGATGTTATCAATATTGTATCTTGACATGTTCCTGCACATGTCCTTTGTTATATTGACCCACAGTGATATATCTGTGATATTTAATTTGGCATGGGGTCAGTTTAGTTCCAATTTGTTTATGTCGTAAAAAACATAAACATCAGAAAGGCAAACGTTTCGGCCACAAATGGGGGCCCTCTTCAGTGCCAACAATTTTAATTTGCATTAAAAATAATAATTATAAACTAAACAAGCAAAACTCATGCAACTTAATATTTATTTTGTTTTTGTTTTTTTTTTGTTTTGTTTTATTCTTATAATAAATTTATTAATAAAATTAGAACATGCGAATAGACCCTCCAGCATCGTCCTCACACAGAAGTCCTCTCGTGTCCGATTCGTGGAAGATGTGAATCGCTGAACGCGCCACCTCAAAGGCACACAACCACAATTAATTCCATAAAAACACAGGTCAAAAATCCAATCGTGAGCCCTCGATGGAGAACGCACAGCACAACACACACACACACACACGAACCCGAGAAGTTAAGGGTGAGTCGAAAACCGATAAATTTGAATTTGGGAAGAAAAAATTAAAAATTTTTTTTCCTCTTTGCGATCACGGAGTCGACAGTCAGTATGGTAGACTGCCACTCCGCTGCAAGACAGAGAGAAAACTGATTTAGAAAATATTGAGAATTTTCTGTATACGAGAAAACTTGTTATGAGGAGTCAAGTTGCAACCTCAAAGAGTATGCACACTCAAAATCTTTTCAACGTCCCGAGCACTTGAGATTTCTATGTGCCAAAGCGTTCGAGGAAAGCAAACCCCATACCACATGTTCGAAGGAATCCGTCAGAAAACTCGCTCAATACGGTACCGAAACACTCCCTCGAACATATTTTAATACAGTCGTTAAAAATAATCGCGAGTGAGAACATTTTTTTAATAAAAGAGAATGGTATAGAATTTTTAAGTTATTTTGAATTGAAATACATGTAGAAAACTTTTTTGCCAATACTTTTACTGAAGTATTGTATTTATATTAAAACAAACACATAATGCAATCAGTAATCCTGAGAACACGAAGAATAGAATTTTTTTAAATGCTTTAATTAGAAATGTATGATATGCGCGTGAACCCTTGTTGCCAAACCTGTTTTTAGCATTGTATTTAGATTGAGACAGTACCGTAATACGATTACTAATTCTAGATCCACGAAAAAAAGCATTTATGAATTGATATGAGACTGAACTCACTGTTATAAACAGGAGCGTTTCTTACTATAAATGCAATACCTTTGGAAAATTATTGTAAACAAGGTTTTATACACATATATCCTATCTGTCAATTCAAAATAACTAAAGAAATCTCTTATTCTTCGCGTTTTCGTGTTTTCGCGTTTTCGCGTTCTCGCGTTTCTATGTGAAGTAATTACATTATGGGAATCCTTTACTTTGAATACAATACTTTCGAAAAAGTATTGGCAACAAAGTTTTTCATGCGCATATCATGCATGTCAATTTAAAATGACTAAAAAATTCTTTTTCTTCGCGTTTTCGGGTTTTTAGGATTAATAATCGCATTATGGGATCGCTTTATTATAAATACAATACTTTCGTAAAATTATTGTCAACCAAGTTTTTTACGCATATATAATACGTGTCAATTTAAAATAACAAAAAAATTTCTATTCTTCGTGTATCGGTTTTCGACTCACCCTTAACTTCTCGGGTTCGTGTGTGTGTGTGTGTTGTGCTGTGCGTTCTCCATCGAGGGCTCACGATTGGATTTTTGACCTGTGTTTTTATGGAATTAATTGTGGTTGTGTGCCTTTGAGGTGGCGCGTTCAGCGATTCACATCTTCCACGAATCGGACACGAGAGGACTTCTGTGTGAGGACGATGCTGGAGGGTCTATTCGCATGTTCTAATTTTATTAATAAATTTATTATAAGAATAAAACAAAACAAAAAAAAAACAAAAACAAAATAAATATTAAGTTGCATGAGTTTTGCTTGTTTAGTTTATAATTATTATTTTTAATGCAAATTAAAATTGTTGGCACTGAAGAGGGCCCCCATTTGTGGCCGAAACGTTTGCCTTTCTGATGTTTATGTTTTTTACGACATAAACAAATTGGAACTAAACTGACCCCATGACAAATTAAATATCACAGAGTTATCAATATTGTTGTTTTTTTCTATTTCAAATAATTTCCCTTTTCAAATGTGATTATTTTTATTAATAATTACTTGCGAATAAAATTTTCCAAATAAAATTATATTAACATGGTATCATGACTTTCAGAAATTATATCCGTTTTGATAGTGAGCATCAATTTAATTCAAATTTTATTTCGTTTATATATAAATAAGGAATTTCGCTGACTGTAATCATTTATCTGTTCATGCATATTTGTTTCCAAAAAATACGCTTTTAATCATTAACCCTGCGAACTGCGTTTTTCTGAACATTTCATTATCTTTTCTCATGATTAAAAACGTGTTGCAATGCTTTGTAAATTGACTATCTTACTCTATAAAACTTAATAGGATTTAATGCTAACTATATTGGCGAAATGTGGAATCTGCTTGGCAGCAATTTGGCTTTGAACCTTAAGACCAATTCTTTTTAATGAGAAATAAAAAAACAGCATTAAAGCGCCGGGTGCAATAAGAAGATTGAGGCAGACTTTTTTCTCGTTCTTCAATTATTGTCATTGTATATCTTTCAAAATATATAAAAAAATCTCTATATCTTTAGCTTTTGATGGCAAAACTAGAAAAAACTAAATTTTATAACAATACATTTTACAGTTGAAACTTTATTACTAATTAATTTCATGCCTTTTCACTGATTCACCAGTGAAAAAATAATTTTCACTGTTAAATCAGTTAATTTTCACTTAAATAATCAGTGAAATTTGACTGATTTACAGTAACCTCTTTTTAGCTATTTGAATCAGTCAAATTTCACTGACAATCAGTAGATTTTGACTGATTAAAATTTAGAGAGTATCATTAAAGATCAAACTGAATTGTTAACAATAGAGTGATCTGATAGAAAAAACTATCTTCAGAGCTCATTTCAATTTGTAAATTTCGGTTCTGATATATAATAGTGATGTGCTGAAAGTATACACCGAAAAAAAACAATGTGTTTAGCCACTACGGTATATTGACATTTAATATGCTTCTTCAAAATGTACCCATTAAAGGCATGTAATATTTAGGAAATTAACAAATTTGATTGATTTTGGGTTTCTACGTGTTTGTGTCTAAAGTACAAAAATTTTTCTTTTCAAAATTTGGGAAATGGTAGAGAAAATAAAAATGGACGGAGATAAATGAAAAACTACTTTTGGTTTCGAAATTTGAAAAAAGTTGAATTTTAGAAAAATATATCAAACAAAATTTTTTTATTGTCAAAACCAAAAATAGTTTATCTACGTCTGTTTGATCTTCTCTAGTATTTACCAAAATAAAAATAAAAAATTTTATGTATTTTGGACACAAACATGTAGAAACTGGATCAAATTGTTCACATGAGCTTGCTACTTTTTCAAGTATCACACATGCCCTAAAAATCTATTTATCAATTAAACCATAGAATTGCGGTACACTGAATTCCAATGGAGTGAGTTTTTGGTAAGTCTTCAGGTTTCATATCAGGAAATTTTTAAATTATTATGCCAGAGGGAATCATACAAACCAAAGGCATATGCAAATAATAAAATTAAATAATGAAAAGTAACTAAATGTGTCAAAATTAATAAACCATAAAAACTCGTATTTCTATTAATTTTTATATTTCTTTATACTCCCTCTCCTCCTCCACGCATTTTTGATTTATAATTTATGACCTCTTGTATTATTAATAACTATTAATAAAATAAAAAAAATCAGGATAATTTTTAGAGATTTATGAGCACTATCTAAAACCAGTATCAAAATTTTTGATTTTTTCAAAAAATTATTTTCAAAAACACAAAAGTAGTGCTCAATCCCTCAATTTTGATTGGATGTGGCTGGTTAACGAACTTGTCCTTACTTTTTCGGCTCCGATAAAGTGTGCCAAAGCACAATTCAATCTGATAATTCTATCGAGAGTTATGCCGCACACGACCTACAGACAGACAGACAGACAGACAGACAGACACTTTCGTAAAAACCCCTTTTTTCGGACTGAGGGGGTCTCAAAACGTAAAGATTTGATGAAATTTTCGAAAGTCATTTTTCACATAAAACCAATACCTTCTCATCCATGATGAAAATGTAAAAATATACCAGAAACATCATAAAGGAGCCCATGTGGAAATTTACAACCGGCTTGGTACCGCGCCAGTACTGAAGAAGAATTTACAGTACTGGCTCGGTACTGGCATAGTGCTGGCATAAGCACGGCCTACCACAGGCGCGGCTCCGAATGGTAACTTGGCTGGAAGTTGCACATTGGTACTGGCGCGGTAAAGGACATCGGTACCATGCCAGCACTGAAATCTGTACTGGTTCAGTACTGGCATTACTCCAAAGTCGGTTGTTAGCCGACACTTGGTCTCAGGACTGGTGCTGTACTATGCCAGTACCGCGAAAACCCTCGGCCCGGTACCAACCATCCCGTACAGGCATTGCTCCTTGTTTACAACTGGCGCGGTACTGTGCCGTTTGTAAATACTGGCATTAATCTGACTTTTCCAACTTTGAGGTCGTAAACCACATCGTAAACCACGTCGTAAACGATGTCGTATTCGCTCCGAAATTATACGATATAGTCTACAATGTCGTTCACGATGTAGTTTGCGAAGTAGTTTACGATTAGAAATGATCTTTAAATGTTTATTTTACTATATCAATTTTGCAATATTTTAATCTTTTTTTGCGTCTGCTTGCGATATTATTTGCATATATAAATAAATTATTTTACTATAAATGTAAAGAACATTAGAATTAAAAGTTCCAGAAATTATTTACTTTGATTTCTATTGTATAATAAAACATATTTTCACCAATAATATTTTCAAGATAAATGCTTCTTTATTCCAGAAATTGAGAAATAAGATTCACACTGATGTTTAATCTTAGTGTCTTAGTGACGCGTGACGTGGTGAGGGGAAGGGGCTGGCGGGATTTCCCGCATCAAAATCATCTGCAGTATGCTGCTGTCTGTTTTCGACAATTTTTGGGATAGTCAAATAAATATCATCTCCTTTCTTAGAATGAAGTAGCTAACAAATCAACACATTTTCCAACACGGAAAAAATAAGTACTGGGAAATTTACATGACAGAGTGCTCGACTTTCAGATACGTTCAAATGTTACTTAAGGTAGTTTTCATCCACGAAAATTAGACCTCGGGCAAAAATAGATAATTTTGCTTTCAAGAATAGCAATATTATTATTGAAGGGCTATTTTGGAAGAGAAAAGTTTAATTTCCATGAAATAATTTGAAATACAGAAAAATAATTTTATCAATAAATTTTATTTTTGCCCCCACTTTCTTTCTTATCGCATCTTACCAAATTTTAAAAAATTATGTGATTTTAATAAATTACAAATCACTTTTTCAAGAAAAAGATTCCTGCAACTTAACCATTTCCAATTTGCGAAAATGAATAAATTATTACCAAATTCAGCAATTTCTTTATAAAAATTTCGTTTTGGAAAATGTTTTTCAATGGTTTCAGCCATTAAAGAATTTATTTTTAAAAATCAGAAACGGTGAAGTTGTGGGAAATCTTTTCTCTGAAAAAATGATTCATGATTTATTAGAATCGCATAATTTTTTAAAATTTTTTAAGAAGCGATAAGAAAAAAAGTTGGGTCAAAAATGAAATTTATTAATAAAATTATTTTTCTGTTTCAAATTTTTTTCATGTAAAATAATCTTTTCGCTTGCAAAATAGCCCTTCAATAATAATATTGCTATTCTTGAAAGCAAAACTATCTATTTTTGCCTCAGGTCTAATTTTCGTGGATGAAAACTACCTTAAAACTAGAAGTACCGTTCTTGTACAATTAGATCAACAATAAGTATTCAGTAGAAAGTCCGTGGAATTTCTGAGTACGCAAAATGTATAATTTATATGAATCAATTGAGAAAATAAAGTTCAAAGATTGGATATTTCTAAGATTTAATATGAAATTGTGAATATAGGCAGATAGAGCTCGCACAGCACTCATGCATGAAAACTTCAAAGTCAGTCAATGACATTTTTATGGACTACCAAAGGCAACAACGAAAAAAATTATTTTCGCAAGCTGTCTTTTTTTTATATACTTTTTTATTTACTTTTATATATTTTTATTACAAATTATACTATTATACACTATCACCACACATCGCTGAACATAGTATAAACCGCTGTTGAAATTAATCTTACGCTGACAGGATTCGAACCTTAACTTTTACCTAACCTACATTTATAACGCAGTCTGACCTTATAAATTAAACCGCACAGCTATACCGAAGCACTTGCGATATTTCCCAAAAAATGTTGGGTACATTTTATCCTTAGAAAATGCAGGCCCGTTTAAGAAATTGCTGCGCCTTGTTTATTACTAAAATAATAATTTTAACCAATTTGCCGGAGAAAAATGCAGAAAAATGTAACGCATTACTCACTTTTCCGGAAAATTTTTTAAAGTTACTATCTTATTGATAAAGCAGTCGTATGTAATTGGTGACGTTAGACCATATACCATGCGGCCTTAAGGCCACTGGACCATATTATTGGTTGCTATAGCAATATTTATTGTTCCCCTTCCCATATTATATTTCTGATTCGACCAGTTTCACTTACCATATTTCGATTGCTGTGTTCAATTATAAATACAATTATATATTCCTAACCTACAACCGAATGGCCAAAACTCCCGAACCATTCCTAATATAAGTGTACTAATCAGTGCACTGATTTTTACCCGAAACGGCGATTTTTTGCATTTTCTTCCTTTTACATATACAGGGTGGGCCATCTAACATTTGGAATTTGAATCGGCTATAAAAAAAACTTGTGGATATTTTTTCACAGCTCCGAGGCGGCCAATTGACATCAGAATTTCGAGTGATTACTCGATTTGAGAAAACTGTGCGCAAAAGATCGATTGTTACGTTGGCTGTGTGGCAAGTGGCGCCGTAACGGCGGCTTCTTGCTCATTTTCGAAGAAAAATGGCCCAATGATGCCACTGTACCAAAATCCCCCACCAAACAGTCACTCGTTGTGGGTACATGGGCTTCTCAATGATGACGTTTGGATTTTCTGAGCCCCAAATGCGACAATTTTGCTTATTGGCCAGCCGTGGCAGTCATTTGAATGATGTTGTGTTTCATTCTTAAATGGAAAGGTTCAATCTTTCTAATAAAACCATACTTTTGAAAAAATATCCATAATTTTTTTTTCTTCTATTTTTCTGTTTGACATGATCAATGTTTATTTGCCTGATTCGTCAAATCGGATTAGTTTTGTTTTTGTTTTTAAATGACGTTTGGCACTGATAACTAAATAATCCTTTCTCTCTTACTTTATATGTCATGCAAATTGATTTCAAAGTACCGCTGATAAGTTATTAATTTTCAAGAGGGATGAGAGAGAAGGGGCCTCTCAGTAAATACCATCCCGGGCCTCAAAAGCTCATAGTCCGCCACTGTTAAGAGGATAAAGAAGATGCACAATTTAATATCTTATTAGAATGTATTTTTGAAAAAATTGAAATTCACAACTTTGTATCCAAGTTGTGAAGAGGGATCTCAATTGAGCATAAAAAATTCTATATTCTGTTATTAATTTTATTATTTTAAAATATTTTACCGAGTAGATATTTTTGCTATATTTCCAATTCTTATTTTTGAACAAATGCACTTAAAATTTTAAAACTTTACAGAAAAATACTTCGATATAAGTACTTCATTCTATAATATTGTTCAGGTGCGAATGCCCAAAAATAAAAAATCCTGAAAAATTGTGTCAAATCGGTTAATATTTGACCCCTGACCAAGACACTTGAAGTTTCCCATAAGATTAACATGAGAGAAAGATGGCTTAAAAAATCTTACTTTGAAAAAAATTAAAATGTCAATAATTTCAAAATCAATTAGAAATTTCAATCGGTTATCGAAATGATCTATCAACCCCAATATGGAGCAATGAAAACTGCTTGAATAAAATAATGAATATTATTTGTTGTCAACTTCCAAAAATTCATAAACTCTCATGCTTTGAATAATAGTTATTAAATAATAATGAACAAGACTTATATCGGCCCTTAGTATTAATATTCAATTTTTCTGGACCCTAAAGCCAACTAAGAACATCAACAATATTCTAATATTTGAATATAGTTATTAAAATTAGTTTTAAATGGTGGGTTTCTTTTTGTAGAATTTCTTCCTAAAGTTGATGATGAAATGGTGAATAATGATTAAAATTTCTTATTCTTGCATATTACGATTGGATCTTTTATCTTCAGGCGTTTCCAGAAATCCCAAAAATGATGATGGAGCAGAGTCGGATTTCGCGCTGCCATTAGTTTCCCTGACGACTGGTGGTCACGTGATACGAAGGCACCCGAGAGTAGAGCAGTGCTGACCGAGGTTATAAATAGCGGATGTCTGCAAGTGGGGAGTCTCTTTTACATCTTACACGACCCGCGGTATATTCCCTCGTCCGACCATTAAATAGTGTATCGCGATTGTGTAGCGCTAAGCTAGTAGCGTGTACAAAATCATCGCCTCTCGACTTTTCTCTACTAGAGGGGTATACGGCCCTGGCGTATACTCGCTCTGGAGATCCTGTTCCAAGATACTTGTGGAGCGTTCGGAGCAGATCACACGATTTAGGACTGAAAGACAACAGTCGTTGAGGACGATTAGCAAAATGCCGGAGACCGCACACCACATGAACGGATACGCGAACGGCCACACGCCGCCGGAGCTGCAGCAGAACACCAATTTCCTTTTCACCTCGGAGTCGGTTGGTGAGGGACATCCAGGTGAGTTAATTCAATTTTACAACGGATCGACAAAAGTGGGGCAGGCATCGACGCGCTCGAACTTGAACTCAGGAAAAAGTACTCTAGTCAGTTCTTTTAGATGATTTTTAAAACTCCTTTTAAATTCTCTAGCCTCTCCTTTTGAACTCTTTCTTCAAAACAGCTTAAATCACACTAACTTCGACTCAGAAAGCTTCAGTTTTTGACTAATTTTCATATGTTTTAAAGCTCCCCTCTTTTTACCACTCCACACGGTGTGCCATTGTAGAACATGAAAATGAGGTGCACGTTTTTGATTTTCATTTTTCTCAGTGTTCGATTTTTAAATTTAAAAAATATGTTTTTATTTATTAGTGAGTGAATTGCACTTGTTTACCAGAAAAAAAGTCTATTAAATTTATGACTAATTAAAAAACGTGCACATGGCGCGTGCTCCTTTCTAGCTGAACTCTAATATCGTCGCCATGTGCTCGCTACTTCCGACTATTTTGGCTCGCCTGATTCCTTTTTTATTGGCTGTACTGATGAAAAATCTAGATTTTTGGAATAGTAATTTTGAAATGGATATGGGATTTTGTTATGTTTTTGGAGCAGACGAATTTTTGGAGTTATAGAAACCAGGGTTGCATTATTACGCGCAACTCAAGGTTTTGTACGTAAAAAACGTAATAAACATTAAAGATGGCGAAATTAAAAGAACCAAAGCCAGGATTTGAAACATATTACTATGTAATTATCAGAATCTTACATTATTGTGTGGGAAAGAGGTTTTTGATGTATATTATATGTAACTAACGAATGTAAATTGTGTAAAATATACGTATGAAACTTTCGAACTCTGACCAGTTGAAATAAATAATCAGACAATATTAGTCAAATTTATTGTTTTGGTAATAAAACATTTTTATGAAAATCCTTTTTTACTGTTGAAATAAAAAAAAATCTCTTCTCACACATTTCTAACGGAAGCAATACTATCAGTTTTTCACGAAGTAGCTATTCATGGATGTGAAACTACCAAGTACATATACGTGTAAATTACAGTAATTCAACTTTAAAAAACCAATACTTTCTCATATGTATAACAATATAGAGTGAAGGGACCAATTGTTGAGGAGGGGCAAATTTTCTAGTGAATAGTTTATTTTTTCCAACCAGTCGTATATATATGCTTCCTTTAGTGAAGGTCATTATTTAACAAGTTTTCATTAAGCCTCTTAAACATTAAAAATACGTATACATGCAATAATAGTGAAAATACGAAAAAGTTTATCTTTGAAATCGACAATAGGTTCCTCCTCCGTAATTTACTTCACCTTCACACAAGTAGCCTTTTTTAACAAAAATTTTTGTTCAAAACAGCAAAGTAGAAATGCCATAAAGAAGACCTTAGCACAAATAAGAAACGTGAACACAAAGTCAGCCCGTCCTTTTCTATCTCATAGCGCTATCTTTCTCCGAGTCACGTGACAAGAAAGATGGTCTTTGCTGTAAAAAAGGACAAACCGACTTTTACACCATCACCCGACCCGTTTTTAACCTCATTATTCTCAAGCCTAATTAAAATTTTAAATGTCATTTTAAAAAAAAGTATATTAACAATAAAAATGTTTTGCATAATAAATAAGCGTAGTTGCCATCTTAGGAACATATATTTTATTTTTTGTTAACATTTGGGCTGAAAGTTACCCATGAAAAAAACCATATAATTCACTTATTGGAATTGTGATAAAAAATTAGGCACTTTATGTAAGCAAACCTATTCGTTTTTTACATATTTACGTCAAAAAGTAATTTAAATGATCTAATACAAATTTAGGAATAAGATATATTTTATTTTAACTGTCGTAGAGTCTATTTCTAGATTTTATAATGAATCGAAGTTTTCAAGGCAAAGTCAATAACTAGCCAATTTAAACTTTTTAAAATTATTTAAACCAAAAATAGGTTTTCTATGTTCATTTTCATGTTCTTTACCATTGTTCAAATTTTGAAGACAATATAAACATGTAGAAACTAAAAATCGATCAAATTTGCTAACTTTTTATGGATCTCATGTACCACAGAATTACAGAAAGTATACTATATGTATACGCAACTATGGTAGGAAACGAGCAGAAACGTAATTTGATTTCGTCAGCTTGGAAGATGTTGCACGATGATTCTAGTGTGGTGGTAATTCAGGAATTAGCAGACGACAAAAGATAGTCATTGACCTTTTCCTCTTTGACTCTTCTACAATTTTATTGTTAGAACAATTTAACTAATTACATTTTTTTAATTAAGATTCGGGTTATCTTAGAAGAGTATCACAGGTTGCCCTATTAAGTTTAATAAATGTAGAAATTCCAGGCAAGAAGAAAAATTTAGTTAAAATTTCAAAGTTAATATACTACGTGTATAGAATACAGCAATTAACTGTGAAATTATATTATAGCATATTTATATCGTCATTTACGTAAGCCCACAACTTATATCTTAAATATGAAAGTATTTTTGGCATTTACACTTCCATAAACAGAGCTAACTTTGCTCCTTGAAACACTGATGGTATTGCTTCCATTAGAAATGTATACGAAGAAATATTTTTCAATTTCAACAATAAAGAAACATTTTTTGAAAAGATATCATTGGTGAAAATATTATAATATTATGCAAAATAAATCAAACTTAACAATAAATTTAACTAATTTTGACTACTTTTATTATTTTGTTTAAATTATTTTGTATAATAAAACATATTTTCATCGAAAACATTTTTTTCAAAAAGGTCTTTTTAATGTGGAAATAAAAAAATAAGATCTTTTCATGTACATGCAGTTCTGAACGTTCATTGAACGATAAAAAAAATTTATTTTTCAAAACGAAATTATTATGTCTACATATAATTATTATGTTAAATATAATAAATTATAATTACCTGGGTTTTGAATTTTATGTATGAAATTTATAGTATTTAATTTTTATGTCTATCCTAAAAAACGTATTTTTATCTATAGATAAAATGTGCGACCAAATAAGTGACGCTATATTAGACGCACATCTGAAACAAGATCCAGATGCTAAAGTTGCCTGTGGTAAGTTTCATCTTCATCTGTTAATTTCCTTTGTAACTAGAATATATTTGTATCATAGCCTCTATTTATAAATCAAATGGTACACTGACTTTTAAGCAATATTTTTTATAGATACTGTATTGTCCTAGATAATAGTATTTAAAATATCTAATTTCTGAAATAAAAATTGAATTAGTTTATTTAGAACCATTAAAACTTTTATTATCAGAGCAAAGTCGTTTGTTTATATGCATACATAATATGTTAAAGGTAAAATCTCATAAATTCATTAATAACATTAATGTATATTTTACATAGAAACAGTGACGAAGACGGGAATGATTCTTTTGTGTGGAGAAATTACATCAAAGGCAGTTGTTGACTACCAAAAAATAGTGCGTGACACTGTCAACCATATAGGCTACGACGATTCGTCGAAAGGTAAGGAACATTTTTAACATAAAATTTAGAGTTCTTTAATTTTATTTTTATTTGAAACCCCTTTCAATTTTGTAATTTCTAGAAAAAAGTTAAATTATATGTTGGATTAGATCATCCTTAATTCCAATTACGTGTTTTGAAATTTTTATTTTTATCACAATTGAAAAAGTTCATATGGATAATTTTGAGAAACGAATCGATAAAACTGACCATGGCGATTTAAATAGTAAAAATAAATATTTGCTTTGCAAAAGTCCTTCACTTTCATTTGGTCTCTAAGGAGCATTAGAATTCTGCCCATTGTCACTTGGACAAATAGTCATGCGATCAAACAAAAGATCACTAGAATATGTAACGTAAGCGTATCATGGTGGTGGCAGGATTCGATTGGCGAACGTTGAACCTTTTGGTGGCGATCGAACAACAAAGTCCAGATATTGCTGACGGTGTCCATGTCGGCAGGGAAGAAATGGATGTGGGTGCAGGTGATCAGGTACATAACCAATTCTCAGCCAATGGCGCAGAGCAGAAAAATTAAATTCAATATCGACCACCACTTCTAAATCTATTCACATTTTCTTCTCGTGTTAATCCATTTTTCCAGGTGTAAGCATGTGCTTGATGGAAAAGAGCTAAATCATTAATTATTAATAAATTTTCAAATCATGGAGGCATAAACCGGTTATTAAAGGATAAATAAAATGATAAATCATCAGTCACTTATCAATTATTACAGAAAAGAAAACTGAAAAAATAGGTTATAAAAATTAACAGTGATTTTTGAGGCAGAATCTTTTTTTCTTACAAAAGGATGTTGAATATTTTACGGTGATAAGCCTTTTTTTAAACATATTTTTTTATTTGCAGATCTATTGTTTCTTACAGTATAGAAATCGCGAAGAGTTTCTCAAAAAACATTGTTGAATAAAAAAATAACCGATAAGAGGGCATAGGTCAAAGAAATAAGATCACATCTACTTCCAGAACTAATTTATATGTTTTATAATTTTAATCAGTGTTGGGTATATTATTGGTTAAAAAGTAACTCGCTATAAATACTGAAATTTGTATCTTTAATTTACCTTTAAAATTATTTTGAATATCTCCCCCTCCCCCTCTTCTGATTTGTAAACTAGACATTTAAAATCAAAAGTATTGAATATATTTTGTGAAATTAGTAATGTGTAATATGTTTAAAATGTTGAGAAAAATCAAATTATCATCATCGTAACCTTTTTATTTCTTAAAATATCAATAATATATCATTTAAAAAAATACTAAGTAACTATATAAAGGAATTCGAAAGTTACAAGTTATTTCGAAAGAAGTAACTGAATTAAGTTACAAGTAATGTAACTCAATTTTAACTTACTTAATTACTTAGAGTTACTTGTTACCCAAGACTGGCTTTATTCTCTTAAAAATCTAAACAGTTAATTTTCTCATAAGAATAAATTATAAAGATTCAATTCATTGACTTTTTATATAAAGATACTATTGTATGTCAAAATTATTATTCACCCACGTGGATAATGTCTTTCAGAGTCCATACTCTGTATTTGTGGAGTAAGTGATCGCTATTGGCAGTTTAAAATAATCTCACGAAGAATTCTAGGAAACAAAAGTTGAAGATCCTTATTAGTTAAACAACAGTCAAATATCGCTGAATATAAAATTTAAATAAAACTCAACAATCAGATGTCATTTCCACAGGTTTTGACTACAAGCTGTGCAGCATTTTGTTGGCACTCGATGCCCAGTCCACAAATATTGCAGCAGGCGTGCACGAGAATCGCAGTGACGAAGAAGTTGGTGCTGGCGATCAGGTTATTTGCCAAATCAAGAAATAATTTTCCTCTTTCGTTTCTATCTTCTTCATTGTGTCTAATTTCTGCTTTGATAATATAGCAGTGCTTTTTGCTTACCAAGCATAGCAGTTCTTTTTTCCCCTTTTATTCGTTTTATGTTTCTTATCTTCCTCTACTATTTCTTTGTATATTCACCTGCTCGTAGTTAGCAGCTTCTAATCTCGTTGATAATCCCGTAGTTTAGCTTATAGTTTCTTCACGATTTATTTCATGCACAATCTCAATTACTGTTGTAAAAACCAAATTATTTTTTATAGTACGATCGTTTTGAATAATGCGTTATAAAATTATTCAAAACATAATCATTTTCTTAAAAAACCCTTGTAAATATGCTTATAGGTTCAAATGGTGGTTGGTATATTTCAGTTAATTATGTTGTGAAAAATAACACTTGTGGGTTCAGATAAATTGCTTGAAGTCATACATAGTTTAGAAATCAGGAAATTTCTGTAAAGTTTCGAAAATAATAATTATAATTTAAACAAACTCTATTGTATTCTGAATATCTTATCCTGAATTAATAGAATGATAACATCTAATATTTTTATGTGTCAAATTAAAAGCTAATTTTTTACACTCCAAGAATCATAGTATTGAATTTAATCATTATAAAAAATATCTAAATTATGAACATTTTTGATCTTATATCTTTACCCTTTTTGTATTTTCTAACAAGTATTCAAACGCTGTTACACATTATCACTATTTTTTTTCTTGAATTTCCACAGATACGTACATAAAGTTTTGAAAACGTGCTATACGTTTTCCGTATTGTCTTTTAAAGGAACGTGCATTTTATAAACATTTTATAATGTTTTATAACATTTTATAAACATATTTTCAATTAGACAAAATATCCTGAGTATTCACAAAAATTAATTAGCTTCAATAAATATTTATTCTTTTGCTGACTTCAAAAAGAAGTATGCCAATTTCGACGTCGTGCGGCTGCATATTCTTTTATATAATCATATTTTCATTTATATAACTCCTTCATTATCATTCAAAAATGTAGTATATAAATCTGGAACGGCCGTGTAGCTGCAATTGCATATTTGTTTATACAATAATAGTTTTACTTATATAAATCCTTAGCTAGCATTTCAAGGAGGCCATATGCAAATTTTGAACGACCGTGTAGCTATATATTCCTTATTTCTTCTCTCACTCTTTAATGTCTGTATTTAAACAAAATGTTGAGTTCTAAATATACCAGTTTAATATAATATTTGGGAATTTTTGTTTATTTGTGCTCGTAAACCGAGAGATGAATGTGATAGTACATATCAAACACATGGGATTACATTTTTTGATAGGTATGGTGTATGGCTAAGATCTGTAGACGGACGGACATTCTCAAATATTATAAAAGTGAAGAAAATTGAAAAATGATTTTCCGCAGTACAAATTTTCTTAGAAGATTTGAAGGATGAAAGTTGACAGACATTAATTTAACTTGAATTTCAAAAAATTAGAAAATTAGAAAATTTATGAGTTCCAATGAAAATTGATAGGCATTATCAATATTCAAAATTTGGATTTCAAATCTAGGATTTTGTTGTTGTGACTTGTAACCAAATTTTTAAACATTCATTCAGTACATACAATTTGAGAACTTCAGAACTTAATTTTGTAAATTGAAAGAATTCAAGACTGAAGAGAATGAAATATATAAACCTTCCTAATTTGAAAATAATCCAAGTTTCGAAAATTTGCTATTAAAAAATAAATTTTAGAGCTTTCGAATTGACTAATAATAATAATACATATTCGAAGCTTTTTTTTTAATAAGTATACAAACCTGAATTTCTTTCAAATGATTTCTAGACATCCTTCCTCAAATCATACTAACACTAATAAACTATGGTGGCTGTAATTATCAATTGAAAAAATTCTCTGTGTTTTTCTCTTGGTTTTTCAGTGAATTTTGTTGTCAATAACTGGTGCACTTAAAATATTTTCTGATCATGTTCTTCTTTATCTACAAGAACTTTTAAATATTTTTATTCTCACCGTCATACACAGTAATATGTATTATATTTTTAACTGTAATTGATGCTCTGTTCTATTAGGCTGTGCATGCTTATTTAGTGTCATTTAAGTTTATTTTGCTTATTTTATTTAACTTTTTTTCTGCCTATATTAAATTTTTTTTACCTACTAACATATTTGTATTTGTTAATAAATGATTCAATCTTTAACATTTCATTATACGGAAATGTACTTTTTCCACGTTCTCGTTTAATTTGTAACTTGATTCCATCGTTAAAATCATGTGATCACCGTGATCAGCCCTGTCCGACTCCTCTGGACTCCTCGGTTTAACCCGTAATCCTTTTATCCTTAGGCAAATACAAATATATACTTCCACTTGTGACGTCACCAAAATTAATCCGCTAGAGAGCGCAGCTGCGGTTCGGCCCGGTTGTGACATTACATTACCTCTTATGAGATAATGATGAAAATAAGATAAAAAAATTATTTCATAGTGAAAAATCGTAGAAAATGTCAATTTATTCACTGAAACATGATTATTATTTTCTGTAAAAAAACAGCATAAAAACATAAAAATACAAGAGAAAAATTAAAAACAAGACACTGCTTTCTCCTAAAAGCCTTCATAGATATTTGAATGATGTTAATAATTGTAAATAAAGTAATTAAGAAAAATGCTTACCTTAAATAACAGTTTTTAAAATAATTTATTTATACAATAAATTATAGACGAATATAATCATTTATTATACTATAACAATTTGAGAAGATTGCAAATTAAAACCATCTAATTTTTAAAATATTATAAACATCTTTTGCATGAACTGCTAAATTCAATTATTGTTTATAATAAATGAAATTCAAGTACAATATTATATGTCCCTGAAATATAAATATAATAAATTATCCGCACTTTAATTCTGAGGTAAAAGTACTTTATTAAGAAATATGCATACTATCACAATTAAGAATCACAGTGATTGTGCAATTAAGATTTCAATGAAGTTACTAATTGAAGCTTTTAAGAAATTTGGAACGTACTATAGAACAAAATAAATAATTAATTACCTAAAAAATTATTTAATTATAAATCACAGTGATTATGCAAATCTCACTGAAGTAAAAATTTGTTAAATAAATAAATTTAGATTTCTGTCATATCTGTAAGTAGATAATTTAAATAGAACTTATGAACAAAGTATTCAATTGCTTAAGTTAAGCAAATAAGCTTTGCAGTTTGACACTATACACCTGTATCCTTCGTAACGAGGCATTTTCTTGTGATAAACTTAATATCGCTATTTACTTTACTTCACAAATTATTCATCAATTTTAATTTTTTAGGCACTTTTATATTTTTACTTCATTTAACACAATGAAAAAACCGGGCCCAACCGCAGCTGCGCTCTCTGTCGGATTAGTACCTGTGAAGTCACAAGTGGAAGTATATATTAACAGCCATTTTTCATGTAGTCGGATAGGGCTGACTGTGATTATGAGGTCATAATGTTGGTCACGTGAATATTTATATTTTCTTTTTTTTTTTTTAAATAACTTAAATAATTTAAATTTATTAAAGTTATTATTATTTTTTTTTATTTTTTTTTTTTGAAAAAACGGTGAAATATAACTAATCATGATTTATACACTACATGCCCTTGATTATAGTGATATGTTTTGCTTTGAAATAATATGATCTTTTCAAATAGGGTTTGATGTTTGGTTACGCAACTGATGAAACTGATGAATGTATGCCATTGACTGTGGTACTGGCGCACAAACTGAACCAGAAAATTGCAGAATTGAGGCGAAGCGGGGAATTATGGTGGGCACGTCCCGACTCAAAAACGCAGGTGAATACAAATTTTGAAAGTAAAAAAAATTTCAATTCAATAGAAATTTAAAATACTTGAAATTGATCCTACTATCGTTCAATGATGTCCTTTATGTATTTGCTACTCTTGAGTGCCATGATGTGAACAACATTTCTGAGAACGATACGTGATTTCAAAATCATTCATATAATATAAGTTATTAATTAATTTAATAGAATAAAAATATCGTTTCTAGGTGACCTGTGAATATATTATGGATAGTGGAGCCTGCGTGCCTCGTCGAGTTCACACAGTAGTCGTGTCAGTGCAACACAACGAGAAAGTCACGTTAGAGGAATTACGCAAAAGTGTCTTGGAAAAAGTTATCAAAGAAGTTATTCCTGCAAAATACCTTGACGATAAAACCATCTTTCATGTGAATCCTTGCGGTGCTTTCATTATTGGTGGTCCGCAGGTAACTTTCAAAAGTATAAAATTATTTCATTAATGAATTAATCTGGTTCTCAAGTAAGAAAAATCGAGAAAAATTAGAGATTTGACGTTTTCACCAAAGCTCAAAAATTTCATTTGAAATTTGATACTCAATTAACATTTTTGTTACACAAATTTCAGTTGAAATAGAATTTATTGTCTAAAGGAAGTTATTTATCTGTTAGAGTGATGCTGGTCTTACGGGTCGTAAAATAATCGTCGATACTTATGGAGGATGGGGAGCTCACGGAGGTGGAGCTTTTTCTGGAAAAGATTTTACCAAAGTTGACAGATCCGCAGCTTACGCAGCGAGATGGGTAGCTAAGTCGTTAGTGAAGGCCGGTCTTTGCAGGCGTTGCCTCGTTCAAGTATGGTTTTTTTTCTAGCGCATTGATATCTAATTCTTAATTCACTTTCAGCTTTATTTAAAATTTGTAAATTCTTATGTGCAGGTCTCATATGCGATTGGAGTGGCTGAACCTCTCTCTATCACCGTTTTTGATTATGGAACCTCAAAACAGTCGCAGAAAGAGCTTTTAGAAATAGTTCACAAAAACTTTGACCTGCGTCCTGGAAAGATTGTAAAGGAGTTAAATCTACGTAATCCAATTTATCAGCAGACCAGCACATACGGACACTTTGGTCGCGAAGGGTTCACTTGGGAGCAGCCAAAGCCCCTAATCCTTGATTGATGAGAGAGTTTGCCCTAAACCGCTTGAAATTTTATTATTTAAAAACTTCCCAATACTCTCCGCAAACCTGTACCGTTCAAAACTTAAACACATCTCCTGTGACCTTTGTCGAATTTAACAGGGAAGTTTATCAGACTATCGCATCATTTTCTCAGCCGATTAGCGACAAAATGAAACTTTAAATCGATGTCTGCTTCGAAGGGAGAGAGTGGAGTATTTTATTTGTCTACGTGGTCACGCAAAAAATACCAAACGTTTCACAAATATGATTATTTGCAATACGATTTGCGAGCGTGAATAAACTTCTTTACTCTTTGACGATTTCCCAGTGACAAGCGGCGAAGATAAGAAGAGATCGATGAGTCTAAACAAAATAGTTAATGCAGTAGGAGAGAATCTCGGAAGTAAGGGTAGAAAATGAGAAGGCTAAATCCTTTTGTGATGCCTCTTTCTTGAAAGAGAATATTCAATTGAGTAAATCTGTGTATATATTGGCAAGAAATCGTGTTATTATTGTAGTTTTCAGACAATTGTACTAGTACATTTTGAAAGAATGTGGGGAAAAAATAGAATGTTATAATTCGTTTCTTGGGACGTGCATTTGCGTATGGCATTTGTGTTTCGCATCCCTGACAGCAAGAAATTTGTATCTCACGGATCGATCTCATAACAAAAATGCTTTTGAATAGCAAGTGAAGACGCAAACTCAACTAGTATATTATCTCTAACAAAAACCATGCACGCCTGAAAAGCGTCTATCAAATATTACTAACGATTTAAGAATAGAGGTGATTTCCATAAATATAAAGTTAGTGAATATTCATTTACTTGCTCAGACTGATTTCGATCTGCCTTTTTTTAAAGCAAATAAAAATGACAAAACCAAAGAAACGGAATAGTTTACAAAGAAGAAAATTGAATTTCTCAATGTATGAAAATAAATTTCATGCATAAGTATAGAGTGTTTCTGTGAAATGCTCTCTATTTTCATTAAATCTGTACATAAACACGACAGTTGATACACTGATTATAAATTTCTTCTGTCAGATTGAAGTGCAGGTGACCATGCTTAAAAAACGACGAATATGTAAAAATATTAAATCATCGTACGCATGAGACATAATAAAAAAAAAGATTTTTTTAATAAATGGTTGATTATTTTATTTCACTCGTAAACCATACTATTCTTACGAAAAAAATCCTTTTATTCCTTGTATCCTCATTTTATTGAGAAAAAAACTGGCACGGTAAAGTTTATTTTAATGTGAAGTCAGATAATCACTGTTTTTAAAAAGAGAGGATACAATTTTAATACGAGAAAAAATCTTTTATGTATGAATGCTATTGTGAATATTGTATATTGTGTATGTATACATTAAAAAGTATTTCCTGCGAATTTTACTCTAGTTTATTCATTCCATATTTCGAAAATATTAGGTTTTTTTATAAACTTTACTCACAAATATTAATTAGCTTCAAAATCAAATGACAATATTTTTATTATCATATATTTATACATGCATCATGGATATTTTTCTAACAAAGAAATTAACTTCATATACTTCACATGTTTGTACAAATTTTCCTTTTCTCCACTAAAATATTGCATTTTACGCTTGTAATGTATGTACAAAGTAGTGCTGATTGAATATTTCAAATGCTAAAAAAGTTTTGTAAATTGTAGAACATTGGAAATTGTTTTTATTTCACTATTACAAAAAATCCTCAAATTTTAGAGTTTTCTTTTATAATATAAACCAAATATGTTTTTATATTTGGTAGATGAAAATATCTCGAGACTATTTTTGATGAAAAAAATGAATATATGTACATACAGTGTTTTCAAAAGAACGTGCAGTTAATAATGTATAGGTTTAATTTTAGTGCATGTTTCGAAATATTATATTTTGTAAGAGGTGATAACAAATATTCTAAGAGCCCAAAGAATATATGAACCGCAAATTTAATATTTTCACCACAATTTGATCAGTGGGTTATTTATAATGCACCACTTCTAACAAAATTTATGTTACACACTGAACATTATGCTTTAAAACCCAATAAGACTTTCATAAAACAATTTGTTGATAAATATATCCTGTAATATTCTCTGGACATTCATCATAAACATTCAATATTTACAGGTCTGGAAGTTTCTGATTAGGCTTCCGGTGTTTCAATTGCAGGATTACAATTATAAAAGATGATTAATAAAAGGAACACCCGAAGCAAGGGGAATGCGATAATTATGGGGATATTTCTAATTGCATAATTTCGCTTCAGTTATGAATGCCTTTTTTAGGTGCATGGATTCGACTATGTCTGAGAAGCGAGCTCTTGTCGGTAAAGGACTTTTCACACTCAACACACTTGTAAGTTCTACCCGTATGTGTAACTAAATGCCTACTTAGCCCTGATGCGTGACAGAAAGCTTTGGGACAAAGCTGGCAATGATGCAATTGAATGTCATTCGGATTCAATTTTTGATGCCTTCGCATGTGAACTTTTAATGCTTCACGCTGTGTAAAACTCTTCTCGCAGTGCTGACATTGGAATGGTTTTTGTCCAGAATGAGTCATAAGGTGACGAAGCAATATTTCCTTTTGTGCGAAAGCTCGGTGGCAAATATTACATCCGAATGGTTTTTCTCCTGGAATTTCAAGAATATGAACGAAAAAGTTATAAAAATAAGTTTAAATTTTTTTTAAAATGTTTTAAAACTTACCAGTATGTGTTCGCTCGTGTCTAACCAAAGCAGACCTGGTTGGAAACCATTTTTCGCAGGCTTGACACGTGAAACCTCTTTGGGTAGAATGAACTGATTGATGGCTTTTTAACATGATTCTTCGCGTGAAGGCTTTTGGGCATTTATCACATTGGAATACTTTTAGTTCCTCGGTAGCTTCACCTACTGAAACGTAAACAAATTTCAAGTATTATATCTAGTAATTAGCCAGGTCATAAACTAACATTTTTCTTCTACCAAAAATTTCGCTTCTTGTATTATTTTCAAATTTGTAGGACTATTTTTTTCAATTTTGAATTTTCTTCCCATTCAAAAGTTTTTAAATAAAAAGGTTTTACAAATTGAAATTCTCGAGTTCTCAGATTTTAAATTCAAAGCTTCTAAATACAACACATCTTAAAATTTATAAGTTAGATGAATACCAAATAAGTAGCAGAAAAAGATTATTAAATGATAGGTTTTTTAATTTTTCAGTATCTATAGACACTTCTGAAGTCTTTCATCGAGCAACTTTTATCATTTAAGTAACTCATCCTTAAATTTTTTACCGATTGTTTGTTGAACTGTTTGTCCTCCATCAGTGTTATTGCTAAGTTCCATCATGTAAACGTTTTTGTGATCAGCGTTCGCGATGGCTCTTTGGATTTCTTCGGCTTCGTCTTCAGATTCCTGTTCTTGCTTGATGCGTGTCGTACGAATTGTACAACGAGCTTTGGCTGTTTTTTCCTCTGCAGGCATTAAAGTTATATTTTCTGGTCCCTCTGACAAATTTTCTTCAATATCCGGATTCTCTGAAGCCATTCCTGAAAGATCTGTTTTTAGTAATATTTGCAAATCTGAAACTGTAATTAGTAATTAAATTTGTGTTGTGTTTTACCCAATATGTATCCACCCACAAGTTCTTCTTCGGTCACTTCTATGGGTTCAGTGTCTAGCTCAATACCTTCTTTACTAGATACTAAATCTGCGAGTAATTGTTTGACTTGTTTAGACTTTCCGCTACTTGAAGGTTGTTCAATAGAGGTATTTGCACTGTCTTGACTTTCTTCACCTTCTTCCTCATCACCAGCTATTTGTTGGATCAATCTCACATGTTTCCGCAATTTTAAGTCAGCAGCTTCACACTTCTTTTTAAATTGATAGGCCTTATCTAGTTGATATTTGCATGGGTGGCAAATCATGTTCGGTAAACCATCTTCCTCATATACCTATATTAAAAAAAAAAAGTTTGATTAATTCAATGAAAAGACTAAATATTGCATAGTACTGCATTGGAGAAAATGTTGCTGCCCCAAAAAACATTCTTCAACAAAGGAATACATAAAGTGGGTACGAATTTCAGGAATGTGATACTTCTTTAGAAATTCTATTTATAGCATCGCACAGATTTTCTTCTTTTTCAAGAGCTAAAATAAAATTGTATAATATATTGAAAGCTCGCATATTAACATGCACTCATCGAAGAACCTGAGAATATCAAATTGCAGGTTTCTATAAATCCGTGGAGTCCTTGATTCCTGCTAGACCTCATTCTAATATAGATTCCTGTAATGAAGCAGGTAGATAGCAGACTACCCATCGCACAAAGTCGATAACTCGGTAAAGACATTCTCTGTGCAGAATTGGATCGTGTTTATATGTGTGTAAGGAATTGAGCTCTGCATGCGCATTCACAGGTCAACACAGATTTAAAGAGGAGTAAGGGCACAATTAGGGATAAACTAGATTCCTATTTTTCAATCGGAGTCGCAAAGCGGGAAAATGTGGTTAAGTCAAGTTTTGATCAAATTTAAAAGCGTTACCCTATAATTCTTTAATTACCTCAAGATTAACGCAAGCCATAATCCGGAGTGGCAAGGGAATAGCGTCATCATCGTATATCGGCACCATTTCTTCTTCTTTCGCCAAGCACAGTCGGCACAACTCATTTACATGAATAATCACATTACTTGGGCTATCACCCTTTTTCCTGCTGTATGTTTTCATCTCGCAGAAATAGTTTCTGTCAGTCCTCGCCGGCGGAGAGAAAAATCTCGATTGAAAAACACTTTTACTGTAGAAATTCGCAGACTGTAGGATGACTCGGTCACTCACAACGGAATCTATAATGGCGGCCGCGACCACAGACCAGAGCAGCTTGAGCTTTGGCGGTGGGAGGCGCTGTAGTGTATGTACACATAGAGTGGTGTAAAATGGATAGAGGAAGGGAGATAAAGATATAGATGAAAAGAGAGATACATTATCTGACTAACACGCCACTAGGCAAGGAGTCGGTAAAGACGGGAACTATTATTGATTCAAAATTTTTGTGGATTAATCTCAACGTTCATAAACATTCTCAACTTCAACCAACCTCGCTACTCGACCTCAACAGCACAACATTTGGCGCACTTACCATCTTTTTTACTGCGCAGAAAGGTACCGCTCATTCTTAAATTACGTTAAACATATAAGTATATAATAATTCAAAGAATGAATGTATTTAAATTTGTAAAAATTGAGAAAATTATTTACACAAAGTGTTATACTGGTAATATATCTCATACTACCCTTATGAAAATAAAGTATTGGTAAGTATTGGATCTAATACTTTTTTCGCGAATAAGTATTAAAAATTCAATACTTTTTCGCGAAAATAGTATTGGATCCAATACTTACCAATACTTCTTTTTCATAAGGGTATATACGGCATACAGTAACATAATATTAACTATAACGCTCTGAAAAGTTTCGCCCGCCCGGTACTCTTTGCTCTGATGTTTGTGAAGTTAGCACTGCAAATATTGAATATGGTACTTTTGATTTTTGGAATCGTTTGGCGGTGGGTTGAAAATTAAGAAAATATAAAGTTTTGAAAATTGTAGTGCTACTTACCTTGGGGAACCGGCTGAACGCTAGGTTTACGTTGCGGAAACCTAGCGTAAAGTAGCGATATAACTCATGAAAGCGACAAAATAAATATTTAACATATTTGTATTCTTATTCTACGTTGAAATTAACGTTGAAAGGTAATGAAGATATGCAATAATTTTATTTATTAACCATAAACATTTTTTAAATATGTCTGTCCTTGAAATCTACTAAAGGCAACTTCAAGCGCAACGCCCAAGCATTTGATGCGCGAAATTTGAAAATATAATTAAAGATTTTGGGAAATAAAAATTTGTCAGATAAATGTATTGGATAATAAAATTAATAAAATAAAATATGCTTATGTATCAAAGATGCATGAATATTGTAATGTTTGACGGGAAGTCATTAATAAAAATATTTCACTTTATCCACTGCGGTAACATCATAAAAATATTTTAAAATAATAGGGAATACTTTAATTGAAGTTGAGAAAATTTATATCATTTTCATCAATATACATATATATAAAATTTCTTAATATTTAATATATATAATTATCATAATTATACTTGAAGCATTGTTAATTAATTTCAGTTAAAAAAATTACTTTTTCTACTAGAAAAATACGCCTCTAACGACCACTGAACGATTCGACAACAAATTTTTGATGAACATTAAAGTGTAGTACAAGCGTGAAGTTAGCACTACCATTTTCAAAACTTTATATTTTTTATATTCAACCACCAAACCTTGAAAACCACCACCTAACGACCACCAAACGATTCCAAAAACCAAAAGATCATATTCAATAGTTGCAGTGCTAACTTCACAGACACGGTACTCTGGTTATTTATTTCATTTACCTGCATGTTTTTCTTGTTTTGCCTGTGTGTGTTGATGTTTTAGTTTCATGGTCAAGTGTGAATGGAGGAGGAGGAAATTTGAACTTTAAAATCAAGAAAGAAAATAGTCTATTTCAATATTTAGTTTTTTTATGGAAAATAAAATACATTTTAAAAAAAACACATTCTCTATTATTCCAAAAGTGATTAAAGACATGGATCAACTAGATCACGTGACCAAATTCCTGTAAAAATTCGTGTAAGATAACTTTTTTATTTTACAAAATGTCTTCCTGAAAATTTGGAAAATACAAAAGAAGATGATAAAGAACGTCTGTCAATTTCGTTTAAGAAAATTTTACAGTTAACTGTAATTGTCGATAAGTTTTGGAATTGTTTTCAAATTTTTTACTAAAAAGAAGTTAATAGACGTGCTTTATTATCTTTTGTTACGTTTCCCAAATTTTCAAAGAGATACTTTTTTAAATAAAAAAAGTTATCTTACATGAAAGAATAAATGTATAATTTAGTCACGTGGTTCGATTGATCCATGAACTTAAACAACATTTCTATTGCATGATTGAATATGTTATTTATGAAAACTGTTTACAAGTATTGAAATTCCCGGTGCTTTTGAGACAACGGCGAGTGTTTAAACTATCCAACGTAATATTACTAGATTCTGATGTGTGTTGGCATCATGGATCATGGGTTAGCAATCATTTAAACTTTGCTTCGTGAAATTGCAACGTGGACTTGTAAATACGATATTCCATTTGGCTCATTGCCGGTGATTGCCTGATATTCATTCTCTACAGTCGTCTAGAGTCCTCTTGAGATAATCGTAGATTTCACGAAGCTTCTTTCGCCATTGTACGTCATAGAACATGACTTCTCTTTTTCTCGGAGCAAGTAAATGATTTTTGAAGAAAAATCTCTAACTTAACTAAAATGTTCTTGAATTAAAATATACTCTTTTTATTTTAATTTCATATTCTTTATTTGTTGCATGCGTCTTTTGTTAGCTTCGTATCTTGTACAATTTATCACTAACGTAAAGTTGACTTATATATACTAAATTATGTGATCCTAATTTGTGAGCTTGTTTTAATCGCTAATATTGTGCCGGTCACTAGTCATTACATACAAATCACTATCGTGACATTTACGTTCCGGCTAAAATTTTGTTTAGTATCATATTTAACATTACGATTGCGTAATTTGTTTATTAGATTTTTGCTGTATTTTGTAAAGAAAACTAATATTGACCTTAACATTTTTTTTGTTTCCTACAGCTACAATTGCTAAGAGACCTTTAGTTGAAATTGGATCACGTTTATTGTCATCAATGGCACAAGCACTCAAAACCCACGAGGTTATCCCAGATGTCATCGACAAAATTCCTGTCGATGTTGTTGAAGTTACATATCCTAACAATTTGAAGGTTGAGATTGGCAAGGTTCTAACCCCAACCCAGGTTAAGGATCAACCTTCTGTTAAATGGAATGCTGAGTCTGGCTCTTACTACACTCTTTGTATGACTGGTATGTGTGGAGAAAATTGAATATCTGCTCCAAAAAATTATTACGTATTTAGTTTATAATTACTATAAAAACATCAGAGATCAAATCTACATTGCAATAAAATTATTACATCTATCAATTTCTACTGTAAACGTACATGGAGAAAAAAATCGTGTAAATTCAACACGGTCACCGTTTCGAGGTTTGCGCGAAACGGTCTCCGTGTTACAACAACACGGAGCTCCGTTTTGTGTGGCGACCGTTTTGAATTAGTAGTTTAGCACGGGGCCGTGTTGCTATAACATGGAGCTGTAGATTTCGACTGTTTTAAATGATTTTAATTTTTCTGTTTCCGAAGGTCCCAAATTTTTGGTTAACATCCGTTTGAAATCTACATGGAGCCGCGTAGAATCAATGTAGCTCCGTGTTATGACAACACGGCAGGCTGGCTAGAATCAAAATTTTCCGCCGTGTTTATTCAAGGAACTAGATTATTGAATGGAAACGATATCGTGTTGATTCAATGCAAATTCTATTCAAAGAATTCGCCGTGTTGAATTTACACGATTTTTTTCTCCGTGTATTATATTAGTACAAAAGGATAGAGAAAAAAATAAATTATGCCTAAAATACTGTTATAAAATACTGTATATATTTCTGTAGATCCCGATGCTCCAAGTCGTAAGGAGCCCAAATTTCGTGAATGGCATCACTGGTTGGTAGGAAACATTCCTGGAAATGATGTTTCTAAAGGAGAAACTCTCTCTGAGTATGTCGGCTCTGGTCCTCCAGAAGGAACCGGTCTCCACCGATATGTCTTTCTTGTTTACAAGCAACCCGGAAAGCTAACGTTTGAAGAAAAACGTTTGACGAACAAAAGTGGAGACAACCGTGGGAATTTCTCCATAAAAAAATTCGCAGCTAAGTACAAAATGGGTGATCCAATTGCCGGAAATATGTATCAGGCTGAGTGGGATGATTACGTGCCAATCCTCTATAAGCAACTTGGAGCTTAAGATATCTTCCTAAAAATTTATGTCAGCCATAAACATCTTTATTTACCATTTGCATTTAATGTGATTGATTAAAAGATTGTGGATGTAGATAATACGCGTTTATGATGATTTATCTTAGCAGTAACGATTAAATGTACAATTAAACACTTTTTTAAATTTGGTAATAAATTGTCTATTCTTATTAGTTATTGAGCTTGTTCACAAGATTTTTAAAAAACTATTATATAAGGAGGTTTTTTTTATTTTAAATCTAAAACTACTTATCAATTTCATAAGTTTTTGACAAGGGATATATCGTGCGTGTAATTACGAATGATTATCATGTAATTGCAACTATACTTCTTTTTTCATGATTTCAAGGAACTGACCTCACTTTTATATAATTTACTCCCACTATAATTATTTGTAATTATAAATGTATCGTTCCAATCCAATTAAAATCAAATATATTTTTTAAGAAATTTTAAAAGAAAATAAAAGCAATTTCGAAAGTTCTGAATCATGTACATTGGGAACAAGAACAGCAATTCGCACGAAGAGAGCCTCAAATATATTTAAAATTTTATTTTATAAACTCAAGGATTAATTGTGTATTTATATATGTAAGCTTTTCAATAATTGCAATGCTGCTGGATTTTTTAAAGAAGTGATCGCTGTTATTTAATGATAAGTTTGATCAAAAATGCAATTGAGTAGGGAGAATTGGAAGTATTTACTATCTGAGATTTTCTGAGTCAAGCTAGGAGAAATCATGGCAGCATTCGAAATGTACCATCTTATATCAGGTATATTTGAAATTATCAGGTTTTATTAATTTAAATTTAATTATGTTACTTAAATCTTATAACTTCGATTTTTAAATTGTTTATGTAACCATTTCAAAGAAGAAAAAAAATGTAACCAAACGTTTAAATACCTTCTGCCAAGAGTTTTGTCATAAGTAGTTTGTAAAGTGATATGTTTTAAAAACCTAAATTTTACTTGCTTTGAAAAATATTTAACAGTATGAAAACCTGGAATTGATTTGAAATTTTTATAAACTAGTTGATATCCTGAACTTTTTTCACCGAACGATTAAATGATATTTTTGAGCTCTGTCAATGAAAGTAAAATTATTAAGACACGTGATCTTTTCAGGAATTTTATTGATCTCAATTGGTTCTTCAGTCGCAGATGTTGCATCGAAGTTTAAACATTCTGAAGTTACTCCAGACATCATAGACACAACCCCTAATAGAGAAATCAGGGTAAAATGCTTTATTTATACGTAAAAGATCTCGAATTGAGTTCAGGTGTTTTTAGAAAAAATGTAATATACAGAAAAAAAAGAGAATAAAAGTTAACTGTTGCTTAAGTCTCTTGCAACTGCTATTGTAAATATTTAATTAAATAATGGAATGTTTTACTGTATTAATATTAAAAAAATTAATTTCACTTCTACAGATTGAATATGGAGACATGGTAGTCAATTTTTGAGATAAATTGACACCGACTATGGTCAAAGATATGCCTAACATTAAATATAGAAATGAAAATAATGCATTTTACACTTTGATTATGACGGGTGAATATCAATAAATTTAGTTATAAAAATTATTTATTTTTAGTGATTGTAAAAGTTTACATAGTTTAATAACTTTTTGATTTTAATATCTTAAATATCTAATAGTTTAATTTTTTTTAGATCCAGATGCGCCAAGCAGAAAGGCTCCCTTAATGCGAGAGTGGCAAAACTGGCTGGTGGTAAAATTCCTGGTGATGATGTTTCCCGAGGAGAAATTCTTACTGATTACATTGGAGCTGGTCCTATAATAGGAACTGGAGTTCATCGATACGTTTTCTTAGTCTACAAACAGTCTGAAAAAATAAAATTTGATGAAACACATCTTGGAATTACAGACATTGTAGGTCGTGGAAAATTCTCAAACAGAAAGTTTGCAACCAAATACAATCTGGGTAATCCAATTGCGGGAAACATGTTCAGGGCTGAACATTAAATTTATGTGTATTTTATTACTGGTGATTATCTCAAACCTTTTTTAACTATATGTATTTACTTTGATCGACTTTGCTTATTTATTCCATTAAACTTTTTTCATGTCTTTCCCGTAAACTTCTAAAACCTTAGAAATCATTAAATTTTGTACAGTTAATCCGAAATCCTGAAGAAGGATAAATTGTAAGGGAAATGTACCAGGTACGGGACGGGTTTTGTTTTTCGGCCATATCTTTTGACTGAGTCAACATTTTGAGTTCATATAAGGATCAAATTAAAGCTAATGTATTTGCAATATAGTACAAGTTACGCCATCTCTTAGAAATCCCTCAAAATTAATGGAATTCTTTTAATTAATGTTTAACCCATTCCAAAAATATAATTTTCAAAAACATATAAAAAATCGGGTTGAAGCATACCCCCCATAGCACAATACCTTCCCTGAACGTTCTATGAACGTTCCTATGGAATGTTCGGAAGGTTCCATCGGAACGTTCCTAGAACTAAGAAAATGTCCGGGTTTCTTGAAAGTTCCAAAGCAATGTTCTCTGAATGTTCCTGTGGAAAGTTCCAGTAACGTTAAAAAGGAATATTGAGAGAATGTTCCTGGAACCTTCCATAGGAACGTTCAGAGAGCATTTGTATCGAATGTTCGTAGAACTTTTCGTGGGAATATTCAGGGAACATTCGTAGAGAACGTTTTGGAACATTCCGCCCTATTGAAAAACTTGACGTAAAAAACGACGTCAAAAATGACATAAAAAACGACGTCAAAAATTACGTCAAAAATGACGTAAAAAACGACGTCAAAAATCACGTAAAAAACGAGGTTAAAAATTGGGACAGTTTTTTACGCCGTTTTTTATGTCGTTTTTGACGTACTTTTTTGTCTTTAAGAAGCCTTACATTTCCTATTACATTTTTGTGACTCCTTTACGAAATGCCCATTCCACTTTGAAATAAATTATTTTATTATACAATAGTTCTTTTACTGATAAGCATTTCTCAATTACGATATCCAATGAACGACCGAATATAAATTGTTAAGGCTTCTTAAAGACAAAAAAGTGCGTCAAAAACGACGTCAAAAATGACATAAAAAACGACGTAAAAAACTGTCCCAATTTTTAACCTCGTTTTTTACGTGATTTTTGACGTCGTTTTTTACGTCATTTTTTACGTTATTTTTTACGTCAAGTTTTTTAATAGGGCGCGGAAACATTTAGGGAACATTTTTTGAGAATGTTCCTGGAATTATTTTCTACGGCATTCAGGAAACTTTCTTTATAGATAATCCTGCATCTTCAAACACTCTAATGCAGGGAATGTTTTTTATAAATAATTTTGGGCATTAATTTATAGGTAAAATGAAAAGAATTAATTACAGATATTAATATTTGGTTTATATATTTTAAAATACTTTAAGTACAAAGAGGAAGATGCTATAACGTTTACTGAAACATGTTTTTAATAAAATATTTAAATAAATTACATTTTTTCATAAAGATAACATTTGATTATCTATAAAGAAAGTTTCCTGAATGCCGTAGAAAATAATTCCAGGAACATTCTCAAAAAATGTTCCCTAAATGTTCCCGCGGAATGTTCCAAAACGTTCTCTGCGAATGTTCCCTGAATGTTCCCACGAAAATTTCTACGAACGTTCGATACAAATGCTCTCTGAACATTCCTATGAAAGGTTCCAGGAACGCTCTCTTTGAATATTCTCTGAATATTGCTGCAGAACGTTCTCTCAATATTCCTTTCGAACGTTACTGGAACGTTCCACAGGAACATTCAGAGAACATTGCTTTGGAACGTTCAAAAAACCCGGATATTTTCTTAGTTCTAGGAACATTCCTTGAACGTTCCGATGGAACTTTCCGAACATTCCACGGGAACGTTCAGGGAAGGTATTGTGCTATGGGGGTATATATTATGTTATTTTAATATTTTATTTATTATACATATTCATATTTTTTTAATGGAAATTTCATTATTATATTGTATTTATGAACAAATTAAAATTATAATTATAATTCTATAACTCTTCAAAACCAAAAAATTCAAACCAAGTACAACCTTCCCAATGGGAAGTATAATACGCAGATACAATATCTAACAAAAGAAAGGCATAAGTTAAAATTATTGAACGATGTTCGATTATAAAGGAACTGTGCGATTACCATTCGGGAACGAGAAAAAAATCAGTCCTTAAAACATATCTTACTTTACTGATCTCTACCTTAAGGTCACTATTTTTTCTCGTCCTTCGCATTACCACATGAATGTTCCCACGAAAAGTTCTACGAACGTTCGCTAGAAACTCTCTCTGAACGTTCCTATGGAAGATTCCAGGAAAGTTCTCTGCGAATGTTCCTAAATGTTCCTGCGGAATGTTCTCTCAATATTCGTTTTGAACGTTCCTGGAATGTTCCACAGGAACATTCAGAGAACATTGCTTTCGAACGTTCTAAAAACCCGGACATTTTCTTAGCTCTACTCTCTAAATCTGAATTAGTCAAAATCTACTGATTATCAGTGAAATTTGACTGATTCAAATAGCTAAAAAGAGGTTACTGCGAATCAGTCAAATTTCACTGATTACTTTAGTGAAAAGTAACTGATTTAACAGTGGAGATACGATTATAGCTTACTTGTGATCTAATTTCATTTTAAGTATAAATTAAAAATTTCTAATTTCAAATAAAACTATTCAAAATGTTGTAGAATTTATTACGCTGTTTAAAATGTATGCGAAAAGATGGGGGAGAAACTGTGAAGAACAGGATGGTAAAGAAGAGGTGGAACAGGAAATATATATATTTGGAGATTTTAGTATTAATAAATTAGTATATACGACATACATCAATCACAAGGAACATACATGATTTCTGAAAGAATGCATCTTCTACTAAATGGTATAGTCAACATCTCTCTGTGAAGTAGTTTGCGTTTAATATAATCTTTGTTTATACATGTTTTTAGTGCTTATTGCATTAAAATAATGAATTGCTATAGAAATTTTATTTGTGTCAATGAACTAATAGCATCATTCTTTCTAGTTATGCATTACAAATTTAATAAAAAACATGAAGGCAATGTAAAGCATAATTTTTTATATTCAGTAAAATGGTAAAAGATAACGGTGACATGTTATACTTTTATTTTTAAAAATAATGTCATCGATAAGGTGTTAAAAATTATTAGAAATTAACAGTAGGGTTAAAGCATTTCTTTTCACTTAAAGCGTGTCAAACACTGAAGTAACCTAGATTTATATTGTTTACAGGAATTTTGCTTTGCACAGTGGGCCCTTCAGTTGCAGACACACGAGTTGCTTCTGAATTTAGAAGATCCCAAATTGTGCCTAAATTTTTAGATGTAGCTCCTGATAAAGAACTCGGGGTGATTTTCTAAATAAAATATTGTCATTTTTACAAGCAAGTTTCCAGTTTAACTTAAATAATAAAACTTTCCTTTTTGCCAGGTGGAGTATGACAACCATAAACTTCATGTTGGTCAAGAAATGACACCAATGCAAGTTATACATGAACCCAAAATTTACTATGATGCTGATGATAATTCATTTTACACTTTGATAATGATAGGTAATGTCAATTTATAAATTCTTTAAAAAAAGTGCAATTGACTCCGTAAATTATACAGACTAACCTGCCAATTTTTTTTACAGATTTAGATGCTCCCACTCGAAAGAATCCATATTTTAGTGAATTTTTGCATTGGTTAGTGGTAAATATCCCTGGAAATGATATTCCTAAAGGCAATACTTTGTCATCTTATTTGAGCTCTAGTCCTCCAATACCTGAAGATATTCATCGATATACCTTCCTGCTGTATAAGCAGCCCGAAAACATAATTTTTTATAGACCCCAATTTGAAGACTTTGTAGGACGACAGAATTTCTCTTCTAGAAACTTTGCACAGAAATACAACTTTGGTAATCCAATTGCTGGTAATATGTATTACGCTCGGTACGATGAGAATGTGCCAATCTTACTAGAGAAATTTCGTCTAAGATTTTTACTTTAATATTTATTCTACAATTTACGTAAACTAAAAGTTATAAAATAAAAAGGTCTACATTTTGACCTTTTTATCAACAGGCTCGGATAGAATATTTCTATATGAGAAACTAAAGTTTATTTCCTCTACTTAATAATTATCAAAGATTAGCCATTTTGTCGGACTGACCGTTTTGGACACAATATACATCTAATAAATTTTGTCATATTAAGACAAATACTTTATAATTTTTCTATGCATATGTACATATATTATATGGTATTTTCCATAAATAAGATGTTTACTGGTAGAGCAAATGTAATCAAATAAAATGAAGGAAAAATAAATGGACCTTTGTTTTTTATAACAGCTTGAGTCTTTTTTACTCTATCAATTTTCCAACTAAAAAATTAATCATTATTGGCATTATTATTGAAAAGAAATTTTAAAATCTTTTTTATTTATTTTTTACGGACTGAAAAACACTGAGTTTTATAAATTCCTATATTATGTTTGAAAATTGAAATATTATTTCTGATTATCTAATTATAAACTATTGTTTTCGCGTCGTTTAAAAAATATTCGAAATCAATCGTTGATTGATTTTATTCTTAGGACGTTCGTACAGAAGTTGCTGGAGGAGTGAATGTACTTTTATACATTTTGAATAGGCGGGGAGAGTATAAAACTCATTCCATGAGACTTGTCGGCTATACCGTTGAAAGTCAGGCACAAGAATGAAGCACTTAATTACAGGTACGTTATTAACTTCTAGTTTGATTTTCATTCAAAGGCTTATTTATTCTGTATAATAAAAAGTAATTACAATTTCAAATAGCCTAATTAAAATAACTAATTAATGGACATAAATTTTTGCTAAAGTTGCGGTATTTTTTAATTCAAATGAGTAACGATAACAAAAAGTTACTTTGCATAAATTACATATATTTACATTATTATTTTTTTTTCAATAAGTAATTAATATATTTTTTGATAAAATTAAATATAATTTTGTAGGAATTTTCCTTTGTACAATCGGTTTTGTGGTCGCAGATGTTACATCTGAATTTGAAGAAGCTAAAATAGTTTCTGATATCTTAGATACCGCTCCAGCTAAAAAAATCGAGGTATTTCAAAAAAGTTGAATCATTCTAAAGAATTAGCGTCAAAATTCATTTTTTTATAGGTAAAGTATGGAGAAAATGTAGTAAAGCTTGGAAATGAATTGACACCAACAGAAACGAAAGACATCCCTGAAATTGATTATGAACATGATGGTGGAGTACTTTACACATTGGCTATGGTTGGTAAGTTAATCTTGTTTAGAAATATTTTTAAATTGTTCTAATTCATTATTGAAAAAGTAAACTAACATTGTTTTTTTATTAGTTATCGTTTCAAAATTCAAATTTACCACTTTAAAAAGATAAAAACAAGAAAGAATTTGGATGGCTGGGTCGTAAATACAATTCTATTAATTTTTTTATTTGGTTATTCATCGAAAAGAAGAAAAACTGTAAGATGGACCGAAATTCTAGTTGCGGTATTTAACGACCTTAGATGAAGATTCAACTTTCACTTGTAAACCTGTTTTATGCTGACGCTCAGTTTTCAATGTTAATAAGACTTTTACATACTCTAACTTTATTTTAAAAATCATAAACAATTCATTATGGATTTTTTTACAGAATATTAGTTTTTAAAAAAATGTTCTTTTACCTTGGCTTTCCCTACTTAATTTTTTTTCTGTTTATTAAATACTTTTTATTCTGAAAAATAATAATAGACTTTTGCCAAAAATATTTGACACAATTTTTTGTTCTCGAAACAAGGTTTTTAATTTTATTAAGTATTTATGCTTCAATAATAATTTGTTTTTCTTCAAGGATTCTTTTACTCCAAAATATTTCTATGCTCCAAAAATATTTTTTCTATCAGTAGATCAGAAAGTGCATTTTATTGCTTAACGCGGGGCAAAAAAATCCATTTCTGACCCCCTAGTAGAAAAAAAATCGTGTGCGACAGAGGAAAAATATTAATTTTACTCGTGTTTACTTTTGTTAGACGTAATTTTCAAAAGCTTTTTTGACATCTTGTAAAGAACGTCTTCTAAGCGTATATCAGAATTCTGTTTTTTGCATAAGTTATCTTTAAACAGTCATAGTGATAGTGATATAAATTATGAATTTCTATATTTAAAAAATATAATTCATGTTTTATAATGAATTTATGAAATAAATTATTTCTGATGAATATTAAATCGAAATTTTTTATCTGTTTTGAAATTATAAATTTTAACATTAATTCTGAAAAATTTGAATGTATTATGGAGATCTTGATGCACCAACAAGAGGCTATAATCGCGAATGGCAACATTGGCTCGTGGGAAACATTCCGGAAAATAAAGTAGCTAAAGGAGAAGTTTTGACTGAATATTTTGGACCAGCACCTCCTAAAGATTCTGGCTCGCATCGTTACGTTTTTTTGCTTTACAAGCAAAACCAAGGAGCCATCACTTTTGATGAAAGACGTCTTAGCAACAGGTAAAATTTATAAATTTTTTAGTTAATCAATGAATATTTTTATTATTTTCTTATATTTGTTTTGACTTTCAATAATTTCTAGAGACAAACAGAGAAGCAGATTTTCCATCAAGAAATTTGCAAAAAAGTACAACTTAGAAGGTCCAATTGCTGGAAATTTTATGAGAGTTAAATACGACGATTACGTGCCAACTGCTCATAAACAATTAGGATTGTAAATTCTTATAGTTTATGTAAATTTTGTTTCTGTAATTGAAATAAACAATTAATCAATCATTATAAATGATCATAGATATTCTGTTATTAGTCACTTAATTATGAATTTATTATTTTTTTAAAAATAAATACTTATTAATTATTATCTTAAATGGTTTCAAATTATTTAATATGAATTATGATTAAGAGAGTGACCACAAGTGGACTACAGAAAGTGCCCCTAAGACTGGCTTTTCTTTTAACTCCTGTGAATCGAGTGTTGCAGGCATTTTAAATCTGTTCATTTCTGTATTTTAGCCCTGAAGTTAACATCCAGTATCCAGTTCATTTAATTATAATGACTTCTATAAAGATTAATACTGTTTTATACGTTTTATAAACTTCATTAAGTATTTCAATTTTTTGAATACTTGTTTCACTAGCTATTTCATAAATTTGAATTTTGCCGCCTTAAACTCGCCATACGTTAGTAATGAAGATATGGGATCCTATTCTCGAGTTCACTCAAGTAATTTCGTATGCAAATGTATACTATGCTTATTCGCATATGAAAATTAGTCAAGCGACCTTGAGCTACCGCGAGAATAGCACTCCTGATATAATAATATCAAGTATGAAGTGTCTTAAAATGTAAGTTACGCCAGTTTCAAATTCGTAAAGGAAAATTGAGGTTATGTATTCTGTAAAAGCGCCCCCTCACGACCTAGACATCCTTCTAATAGATCTTTAAAACCCGCAGCTCATCAACAGAAATCCTCGTGGAGTAAAAGTGTAACCAGAGTGTCATTCATCCACTAGTACTGTGTTTTCATGGACGTACCACAGCCAAGAATAGCCAAGAGTACGCGAATCTAGCCGTCATATAACCGAACAGGCGACCGCTCCCTCCATAGCAGTCCTCCAGTGCGATTTTCCCGAAGAAATTTTCACGCAGGAAAAGGTGTCCACCCCGGCACTCGTATATGGGGCCAGAGGGCGGCAGACCGTCGTTTCAGCGAGGGAAATCGCGCCCAGTGAATTGAAGTGGTTTCTCGTGGTTCGGAAACCTCGCTAGTGTGGAGCGAGGAGACGATCGCGAAGTGGTTATAAGTGACCGAGTGATTTCGTCGCGATTTCGGGGCAATGTCTCTTGAAACCAGGTCGAGTTCCGCCCTTTTCAAGCGGGCTGAGCAGCTCAAGCGATGGGAGCAGTCGGAAACAAACCGCGAGCCGGCTCAACCACGTCAGGTCGCTCGGAAAATCAAATTTTCCGCGGATTGCGTATTCCTTGCGGCATGTGCTGCGGGCGACAAGGAGGAAGTCATACGTCTTCTCCAGAAAGGAGCAGACATCAACACTGGAAATGTCGATGGTCTCACAGCCTTGCACCAGGTTAGTGTAGCACCCTTCTTACTATTGTCCCGATTCCATCATTCTCTTAACTCCATCGGTACCCAGTTCTCTATACTCCCAAAATGGCTGCTCTTTCCTCCAGCTGTCTAATTTCGGCTCCGGTATGTTCGCTTTTCCGGGTTCATGCGACACCGTGCTCGAGAATTTAATATATTGGCATGTTAGTCATGGAGTTTTCATGCTAGATTGGCTTATCAAGAACCAGCGGATGCACTTTTTTCTCTCACCCGCACGAGTCACCGCCTGATCATCGTCCCCTCCCTTAAGTAAAAAGTGTTTACATCAATGTAAAAATGTAAAATAGATTCGAATTTGAATGACTATCAATTGTTATGGTATAAGAATTTCCTAGGAGGGTTGTTTTTCTTTTGCAAAATTGTTTATTGAATGGATTAGATGATTCCTGATTTTGAAAAAGCTAACTCGCGGGCATTAACATTGGCCAAGACATCTCGTCACGCCTAGAAAACTATTGTAATCTTGCCAACTGGCACAGAGCATGCCCTTTCCTACACACAGAAACTGTTTTCGAGCCAGTTTAAACATCATCTTTGAGTATTATGTAAAAAAGGAGTTAGTTAAATTTTTTGAATTTTACCCTTTCGTTTAGTTCATCAAAGTTTCAATGAAATTTCGGGTTCAATTTCCAGTTTTGACCCCTTCATTGTGATTTATAGAGGACCTATTTCTACTTATAATAAAAATTCTTTGTATTGGTTATAATTATATTATCATGATATTCATAATGACAAAGAATCAATAATATATTTTTTAATAATCTTTAAACAGATTATGATTATATGTCATTAAATAGTATATGGATAGTTTCTTGGGACAAATAATCATATGCATGCATTTGAATATGATTATTGTTTTAATTAATTTTTATTTCTAATTTCTTTTCCGATAATCATTTGTTTTAAATTTCATGTTTTATTAGTCTAAAGTTGAGAGGGTGCCACGTGCAACTTTGAATCTTTTCCAATTGAAGCACACAGTTTGATTAAACTCATTTCCAAAGATATCTGATTTCATTGAGACTTTTCCTGGGTTTCGACGTCGATGCCACTATTTATTGCATTGTTACTGTTAGACTACTAATTCTGGAATTCACAAATTTGCAAAAATAGGTAGCATACATATATCAACTATGAGTGCTATTTATAGTTTTCTATTAGAAGTCACAAATCATGGTGTATGTGTTTCCCGCTTAAATCCTTGGTGTATCTTCTTCCTCAGCCTTGTAACATGTGGTTTATTTTTTTTGGCTACAGACACATGCCAACCTATATCCCAAGTTACTCTAACAAAAAAACAAATAATTTAAGCGTAATTCTTAAAGTTTAAAGTAATGGAGCTGAATCTGTCTTAATACTTGAACGACTTTAGAATTTTATTTAACAATATATTTAATCAAATAGTTATTTTTTGTTTCTATTTTTTAGGATTAAAAATTTTTTAAACTAATTTTGTATAACTCAAATTTATCTTTACAGGTTTTTAAAAAGACGTTCAATTTACAAAATTAGTTATGATTATATATTGAAGAAAAAACCACGTTTTATAAAAGTATTACGCACAAAAATTGTCAATTTTAGATTTTCGAGTCAAATTTCCTGGCTCAAACCAATTTTGTCTTCGTGATTCATAAAAATTGCGAGCCTAAAAATTTTTTACAGCTTAATACACTTCAGAATCAAAATATGAATGATCGTTGGCAAGTGTCTGATGTCATTTCTGACAACATTTTTTTAGAATGCTAGAATAGATATCTATTTCTTTACTTTTGAGTATACTTGGCAACGAAAATAAAATTGATTAAATTTGAAATTCGTGTTTTTATTTAGGAATCGAAATTTTTAACTTTTGATTAAGGATCAAAGAGGATCTTTTTCCCATCACGTATTCACAAATAATACATGTAATGTGTTTGGCAAAAGGTGATTGCTCATCTTTTTCTATTTATACCGAAGATTGATTTACAGATAAACAGAATTTGCTTCCGTTATATTTTTAAAAATGCCAACATTAAGCAACGTATTCATCTATTTTTAGCATAACCTTTTTATAAATATCCCTATCACACATGGAATTTTATTTTTGGTATCCAATCTTTGTACTTTATTTCCTAGAAACAGTTCTTTATTCGCAAATAAAACTAATAGCCATAAATTCAGAGCTTGAAAAGCAAAAGTTTAAGAAACTTTACTGGGTCCGAGATTTTTTTTAGATTTCTGGGTAATAACTGAAAATTTTATTTAATTTCCTTCAGGGTAAAATCCAAATAACATTATACAATTTCAATTGAATTAGTTAATTTAAATTTCAACATGACACAAATTATATTATAATTTTTTTAATTCATATTCACTCAAAACAACTTTTATGAAATGTAATTCACGCATTTGAGCATTAAATTAATACTACTTTAGTAAAGAAAGATTAAATGCACTTAACAAATCTTCCCACTCAGTTGTTTTGCTCGTTAAGAATTGTCCAGGCGAAGGGAAAGTTTCATGTTCCAAAATTAAATTATAGGTACTCAAATTTTAAACCCTTAATTCTCATTGAGGAAAGATTCTTAGTTTTCTAAATAGCTCATTTTAATTTTATTAAACTCTATTCAATTCTTTCAGTGTAAAAAATTGTTAATAATTGATTTTAATTTTTGCAGGCATGCATCGACGACGATTTGGATATGGTAGAGTTTTTAGTCGAACAAGGTGCAGATATCAATCGTGGCGATAATGAAGGCTGGACACCTTTACATGCTACTGCATCTTGTGGCTTTATATCCATTGCCAAGTTAGTATCTCTTTGCAAAAAATATTGAAAAATTTCCTCAATCAGAAATGATTAACGTTCAAAGCCACCAAAATTGAATAAATTTGACTCTCATTTGAACATGCTATGATATTTATTAAAATTAATTTTTTTTAAACATCTGACATTTAGGTGTCAACGTTGTTACCCTTATCAAGGAAAACAGACTATAAAAGGTTAAAAAGTGTAAATCAATAAAGATTCTGCTGTGGATAATTAAATAAAATTAAAGGTAATTTTTTTTCACTAAGGGAAAAAAATTCTTAGCAAATGATTGCTACACTTGACGATATCAACAATGTAACTTCTTTCAATTACCTTATTAACTCTATTTAATTATCTTTAATGAAGGCTTTGTTAATCTGAAGTTTTTAACCTTTCTTAATGGTTTCCTTGATGTGGGCGCCAGCGTTGGCACCGAAACATCGCGTGTTTTTAAAAAATGAATTTCAATGTAGATTATAATTATGTCTAGAAAAGACATTTCTGCTTATTTATCTCTCTCAACGTGACTAATAGAATCTTCTCTGAACACAATTAGATTAATACCATTTTACTATTTAAAAACTTCTGAATCACATTTATGAATTTAAGAGCTTTGATAAAGTTGAAAGCTTCAAAATTTAAAAGGTTTGAAAATAGAAAAGCATTTAGTGTATAAGGCTTAGAAATTAAAAACGATGCAACTTTTGAAGTATAATTTAAAAAAATTATGAGTCCGAATTTTGTAAAGATGTTGAGGGGCCTCACTTATGAATGTTAGGATCTATCTTACAATTGTTTTTTAATTTATCTCGTAAATATATCAATGTTATTTATATACATTTCTTAATTTGCCTGAAAATTTTATTAATTGGTAATTAGTAATTATTTGTGTTTATTATAGGTATTTGATTGAGCAAGGTTGTAATCTCGCTGCAGTCAACAATGATGGCGAATTGGCTTTGGATATCGCAGAAAGCGACGAAATGGAGGATATGCTCCAAAAACACATAAACAAAGCTGGTTAGACACAAAAAATTTTCAGTCTTCAATTAGTTTTTCTGAAATTTTCTGTTATCTTTTCTTATCTTTGACTTTCTGGACCTTTTGTACTTAAAACAGTTTTCTTTTGTAAATATAATTCAGCTTTTCATTTATGATGGAATAAATAAAATAAAAAATCCAATTCAAATTTAGGTATAGACTGTGATCAAGCCAGAAGTGAAGAGGAAAGATCGATGCTAAATGATGCGAGAGCTTGGAGATCTGGAGCTCCTGGCAAAGACGCAATGCATCCAAGATCAGGGGCTACTGCATTACACGTGGCTGCTGCCAAGGGCTACATAAACGTCATGAAGTAAGAAATAAAATACTAATGAAATTCCTTGAAATAATTTTATTTCCAGAGTGTAGGAAATGAATAAAATTTTAATAAAATCTAAAAACGTTAAAATTGAAGTAAAGTAATTTATTAATCATTTAATTGAAAACCCCTTTCAGCATTTTGCTGCAAGCTCGGTGTGATGTGAATGCTCAAGATTACGATGGATGGACACCATTGCATGGAGCAGCACATTGGGGCCAATTAGAAGCCTGTAAACTCCTTGTCGAAAATTTCTGTGATATGGATATTAAGAATTATGCCGTGCGTTTTAAATTTAATATATATATAAAACCTTAAGCTTGTTTTGCTTTATTAAAAAAATAGAGAAATTACTATTCCTTATAATGATTTAATTAGGGTCAGACTGCTTTCGACGTAGCTGATGCTGATATCCTGAAAGGGTTAGAAGAGCTAAAGAAGAAACAGCAAGTTCTCTTGAAAGACCACCCACAAATCATCAACAAGAAGCCGACGGCAATACCAAAGAAACGGTAAAGATAATCAAAATTTATTTAATTTTGAAACATACTTTCAAATCAGAATTAATGTTCTTTGTTGATTGTTTCAGCGTATCTACAAATAATGAAAATATAGTGATTGCTCATGAGGGTGTAGAATTATATGAGGAAGAAACGCCAAATAAAGTTAAAAAAGTGGAGGTGGAAATTCAGTCCGATAAGGAAGATTCTAGCACTGGAACGAATAGTGATGTTGGTAAGTTACATCCCATTTTATTTTAATAAGTTACGGTTTCATGTGTAATCTTAATCGATCTAAAAAAATTTGAAACTGTAGTTTAACACTGAAAACGTATAGCTTAATAGCAATAATAAAATAAAAATAGTAAGAACTAAATTTAACAATTCTTTATGAAAATGCTGCATGGATAGAAGAAGGGGGTGAAATGGATACTGAAGCAAGCGAAGGTGAAAGTGATTCTGAGATTAGCTTAGAATCACAGGCTTCCACATGCTCAGATCAGTCTAATAATTCCAATCAGTCGAACCATTGTTCTTATATTATTGGTGATGGTGAGTGTCCTCTAGAAAATAACATCTTGTGGAAGATTAAACTTGTTTTCAGAAGACTTCACAATGATTTCACAATGATTTTTAAAATTTCGCTTTGGTTGCACCTTTTGCCTGTATTTTAGAAGCACGTTATGTACAGAAAGGGAATAAACATCAGCGCTTAGTGAATAATAATAAATCCTGTAGAAAAAATTATTTAAAATATCATATTTAAGTTCATAAGATTAAGTTTCCAAAGAATTTCGTGAGATGACACTGATGTTTTCAACCTGTTTTTATTTTTGCTACAAGTGCACTTTCCATTTTAATTCTATCTTAACTGATGATTCACATATTCATCCTTGTAAACAGGTTTCACTGACTTTGAATTTGGGTTGATACAGTCTCCTTTTTCTGAGTATTGGAATAAGTACTATTTTTTTTGTTTTTTGTGTAAAATAATTTTATTTGGACTTTACAGAGAAAAAGAATAGAGTGAATAGAGATGAGACAGCGTCACATAGTCCAACACCTTCAATAGAAAGTAACAAAGTTCCTAATCAGGTGAGTTGAACCACTTCCTTTTTGGTTTACCTGGAATCTATTTCACTAAACCTTTTACGTTTTCAAGGCCCCAATCGTGCCACTCAAACAAGAGACTGAGGATAGTGAAGAAGGATCCATTCCTTCATGGAGACGTTCTGGTTCTTTTAGAAATAGAACTCAAGATTCAGACACAGTGAACTCATTATCTCCCAGTAAGTGTCGAATAAAACCATAAAATATTATAACTATAGTAATATATGTAATTAAAATTATCATAAACGTCTATTATTGTCACTAATAATTATCTTTTTGATAATAATATTAATATTTTATAGGAATAGAGGATAAGGAACAAACTGTAAAATCGCCAACATTGTCAGTCAATATAAAGGAAGAACCTGAGGTAGTCTTAAGAAGGACCCACAGCTTTGAAACTGATGAAAAGTGAGTTTTTCATTTCTTATTCTCGTAAATTTCAGCATTAATTCAGCTTTCTTGGCACTTTGTGCGTGGTTTTTAGAGTATTTTAAGAGCTTCAAAGCTATTAAACTTATATTAATAAACAAGCTATGTTCGTAATTTCAAGTGCAAAAATTAATTCACTACTAGCATTAACCTTCCGAAGATTGACACTTAAGAAAGTAATATTTCTTGTTTATTCCCTGCTTTTCCTAAATTTAAATTTTCCAGACATCGAAGGAAATTTAAGAATTTATAGAATAAATAAAGTATTATTGTTAAAATTATTTTAATTCATGTTCGGAATTTGTTGCTTTTAAAAAAATTAGTTATGGAGAAAAGTTATTTTTTACTTGAATAATTGTTTTTGCAAAAAAGAGACTAGGTTTAGTTAAAAGTGATTACAAATCTAGAACGTAGATATAGGCATGGCATGACGCATGTTACGCAGGTTCTATGAGCAGTACTTGGCATTGCGAGCTCGAATCAAGGCATCTTCCTGTCCTACTCTACATCGCTGCAACCCAACTACTCCTACTCATAACAACGCTGTGACCGCTCGCTCTGCATCCTTACGCGAGACTTACAGGTATTTGCTTGAATCTTGAATTTAAAATTTACATTAGTCCAGCAAATTGTCTTAAATTTCACTAATAGTATACTTAAGAGCTTTTGAATCATGCTTAAGATTCACGCTTAGAAGCAACCGATCAACTGCTTGATATTTTACCCATTTGAAGAAGCATATCTTATTCACAATTTAATTAGTAAATACAAGTTATTAATTATGAAATGAAAATTTTTGTCCATAGTTATTATTAATGATTTAAAGAACTTATCGAATGAGAGTAAATTATTTTATTAAAGATAATGATGATTAATATTGCATTAATTTCAGGAAAAAGGATATTAAGTTGAGTTTAGATTTACCGAAAGTGCCTCAAGGAAACAATTCTCTGTCTCCGACTTCGGTTTCTAACAAGTCTTCGCCAGTGACTTCACTGCCAGCCTCTACGAATTTCACTGCTATTACGACAACCGTTACTAGTCCGCTTCCTGGAAACCAGATACGCAGGTAATTCAATTCAGTCCTTTTGAAATTTGCAGAGTGTCTATTCACCTGGAAATGATAGATGAATTTCAACATTTATTTCCATTTATATAGCTTTCCAGCATTAATAGCCCAGTCAAGTGATAATAGTCTGTCCACTTTTTCGCCTTTTTGTCTCTTGTTTTTTATTTTTTCCTTTTTTTATGAAGATTCTGTTAATTACACTAAATACACCATTCCGGACCCCTTTTTCTTTTTTACATTCTCACCACAAATGAGAAAGTATTAATTTTATTGTATGTAGCTTTGCCGCAGAATTAAAGTCTCCTATAGTTGATAAATTCTAAAATAGATTTAAAAATACTATAACTCGTAAATCTGAAGGTATTTCTATGATTTATGAATTTCTCAAAACTATGAAATTACATTGTACCAATTTACCTAAGTATACATTCTATTTTTTAATGCGCAATGTAATATCATTTTAAATTACTGAATAGCCCTCAACCAGCAGAAGACACTACAGTTGTGTATACATTAAATAATTCGGTGACTACTCCTGGGACCCCGACTACTCCAGGAGGTAGCAAACTGAGTCCAGGAAACATCTTCAAGAATTTCTTCAAGTGCGTACCATCTCGTCCTGGAAGAGCCCTTTGAATTTTGTGACCTTTTAATATCCGCCACATTTTAATTAATTGTATTATTTATTTGCAGCAGCATGGGAATTTGCTTATTTCATCTAATTTTTTTTATTTGCAATCTTATAAAACCAGTTTGGCAAGTGTAACAATATTTTTCGCTTTCTATGTATATGTAAAGTATGCGCTCGACGATTTTTTCAAAATAAAATTCTGTTTGTGTTTATATTGATTAATGTTAGAGTTGCCAGATCAGAAATTTCTGATAAGTATTTATGGTTTTCGGGTTGCAAATTTCCTGACTCAACCCCATACGTGTATTAACTTGTTTTTTCTAGCACAATTACATTGTTTAGGTTAAAGCAAAGTACGCTTTTTCTGCTGGTTTTTTCTATACTAGATTTCTTAAGAATAAAGCTTAAATTATTTAATTTTTCTTACTTATTATATATCAATAATACCTTCTATCTTTTCATTATGCACAGGTCATTTGTGCCTCCTGTACGAGATGAGGAAAGCGAGACGCAAAGAAAAGCTCACGCGAAAAGGGTGAGAGAAACGCGTCGATCTACACAAGGAGTCACGTTAGATGAAATTAAAAGTGCTGAGCAGTTGGTAAAGAAGAAACAGCAACAAAACAACGATCCACCCACTACGACAGCTCCTTCCACGCAGGTAGAATACTATCTTAATTCTATTGACAGACTTTATAAGAACTCGAGGGAAATTAATCCCAAAAATTTGAAAATTATGTAGCAGGGAACGCATTCATTTTAGGAAGAACCTTTATTTTTACATTCTCAAAACAAACACAGTTTTTCAGACTAACAATGTTGAATTAATCGTTAATATTCCACTAAAATCTCACAACCCTTATGAAAAGCTCCGAGCAAATATTAATTCTGTTTTTCTAAATAGAGCAAGAAACTCAAATGTGTTGGAATTTCTGCAGCACATGGAAAATGAGCCTCTGGATAGTATAAGGGCATATTTGACTATTCTTGGACGGCCCATAACCTTGCCAATTTTTAGAATTTTAATCTCCAAAACATACATTCTTATAGAAAATTTGAGAGCGCAACTTTTTTCTCATATGAAAAGGAGTTGTAACTGATGCTATTTTTGAAAAAAATGCTATACAAAATTGTATAAATTGTTTAACAAAATTGTTTAAATTATTTTATATGTCCTTATACTATTTAGAGGCTCAAATGTGCTCGTTGATTGCGTTAAAAATGTTAAGATATTCACTTTTAGATCACGAGATAAGAGCGATCTAAAAAGGGTAACTAATGTTAGCCTCAAAGAAATATTTCAGATTGATTCTAAAAATGAAGTAAAAAGTGAAGAGAAACCTGAAAAATCAAACGGTTCGTGGAAAAATTTCATGGTTGACAAAGTATTTAAATATTTGGTCTCACACGATTCAAAAAGATTGCAAAGAAAAAATACAAAAAGCAAAGTTCAAAATAGTTTTTTATTTGAATACAAAATCAGACGCGACCTTGAAAGTAGATTGTTTTTTTCAGTGTTGTTTATTGTAGAAAACTTCATTGTAAAGTCGTGATAATTCGTCGATAGATTTTTATCACGTGCTAGTTACCTATGTTGTGACTAAAGAATTCGGTGGTGGGATTCCTCATCAAAAAATTAGTCTGTGTTGATTCTGAAACTAGACAATTAATATTAAACTGCAAAATTAAGGATTTATTTTTAATTAATCTGTTTTTTAAGGGCATGTCATTGATGTGACTTCATCAAATACTTTTCGTCCTTCCCATTGTTAAATTAATAACTCAAATGGATTTTTCATAGCAGATAAACATACCTTGATCTTTCTTTTACGTTTATCTGCTACGAAAAATCCATTTGAGATATTAATTTAAGACTGGGAAGGACGAAAAGTATTGGATGAAGTTACGTCAATGACATGCGCTTAATATAATTTTTTATACTTTGAAATTAATTCAATATTGTAACAAGCATTTGTTGGAATAATTGGCATGATGTTTAATTCGACATAAGTGTTTATTTGCTTGTCACGAATTGAAGTTATGGATTTAGAAAATCATTTTGAGAATTTTCTTGCGCTTGACGTCAGTGAATTTCCCCCCGCTCTTCCTCGTTTCCTTCTCGTTTTCTAGATCCCTAATGTTAGAACTGGAGTGATTTGTGGTCCATCAATCCTACTATAGCTTTGAAAAGTTGTCTAATCTTGCGTCTAGAAACAATCTTTCTTGGATATAATACAATTTCCAATAGGAAAAGATAAACTACAGCTTTAGAGATTTATGTAAGATTTTTAATTTATTTAAATTCAATATATTCCTAGAAGATTGTTTAGGACTGAAAGCTTTAATTCAAGAGAAAAGTATTGTGAAATTACAGGCCATAACAAATTGAATTAAAAAAATATAATTGAGTAGAAAGGGAAATGCAAAAGAGAAAAAAAACCTTGAATAAATCGAATCACAAGAAGATTGAAAGATTTGTTTAGATCATTACAAGAAATGATTTTACAAACGAATTTCACTATACAGTTTCCTTGAAGTTGTAACTTAAGCTAATCTGCTTTAATCAAAACTCTTGTGACTATTTAATTTGTTTAACAACCCAGCCTGCAGCTTCTGTCAGCAATACAGCCTCGATCACAGCTACGATAACTACAGCTACGCCAACAACAGTGACAGCAAGCAAAACCTCTGAGGAGACTAATTTGCCTGAGAGACGGCCGTCCTGGAGGCTCAGGGTAGATAACGGAAGCAAGGTCTGTGGATCCCATAATCTTCAAGTAGATACGGCTAGAGATCATCACAGTAGCAGTTGGTGTGCATGGATATTAAATGTTATGGGGTGGAATTACGACTAGATGTTAGGTACTTACATGTGTCATTACTACCCCCCTCTTGGTACAATTACTACCTCTTCTTCATTCGATTATCCCCCCCCCCCCTCAGAAAATCTCAATATTTCGAATAGTTTTTTCAGAATAGAATGCCACTTGAGTTAATCAGTTCGCGATACTCCAGCATGCCTAGGGTACCTACACTAAATAAGAATGCATATGAATGCAACATCCAGAACTACTTCTTGTACACTCAAAATTCCTGTAGAATAAAATACCTTCGACTTTTTCGGGCTGTTTATTTCACAGCCTGAAATTTTCATCTTCCAGAAGACTACTCTAGGAAATTTAGTAATTATTTCACAGAATGCTTAGCTATATAAATTAAGAGCGCATGAACCACGAATGAGCATGTATTGTATTTCTTTGTTGAGTTTTAGATTTTTTGGACTCATTATTTTGGCACTTGCCCTACACTGTAGTATCGTTTTATCACTGATGTGATTTCCACGAGTGTATTTAGTTTGCACCAATTATCATGGTTTTAGATGTTAGATTTTTAAGTTTCTTAGTTTATTTATTTATTTATTATTTTATTGAATATCACTTGCCTGTTCACGAAAAACATCGAGTGCTAGAAAAACCGGGAATTCTATCGAAATTTTATTATTTACATGCAGTTCCAGTTAGAAGATGCAAATAACAAATCCAGCGATACCACAGCGTACATCAGAAGACCTTCTGGTGGATCCAACGTTCCGAGACCGAGTTCGGCACCAGTGGACACCATTACGGCTAGCAATGCCGAAACAACAGTCACTTTACCTCTCAGAAGACCCTTAAAACTTCCAGAAGACAAAGGTGATTAAGACAATTTGCTCGATAAGTTGAAAGATTAAATGTTCAATATGTCGAATTGGGTGAATTTCATTTAAAAGAATAATTTTCTTTTTTTGTTTTCACAGAACAAGACAAAGAAAATGATAGTAGAAACGCACAAGCAACCCAAGCTGTTATTCAGAGGAGACGAAGGCCGAAAAGAAGATCTACTGGTGTGGTTCACGTGGACATGGATGTAAGAATGAATTTTATATGCTTAAAATGTCATTTTGTTAATAACAGTAATAAACTTAAATTATAAAGTCAGCGTTTAATACTAGGATTATTCTTTGGTAAAAATCATAAATTCGAAATTTGTATGTAAAGCTGCACTTTATTAAAAATTTTAAAGACCTGTCAATGTTTGAAGAAAAATAGAATTGAATATCACATATAAATTGCATATTTAAATTATAAAGAAATTTTCGAAATTCGTATACTGAGAAAAAAACTATTGAATCAATACCACTAATGCTATTGTCAGCCGATGAACGAATGAACATATTTTGTAGATTCAATAATATTAGGTATGAAGCAATGACATTGGATTGGGTTTATACCTAAGGCTATGAGAGCTATGGTATATATGTTACCCGGCTGCTAATAGCATTGGTACTATAGATACAAAATCTTACACTCGTGCTTCTTGAAAATGTGGATAAAGTGTTATGTGAAAAGTATGGCTGGAATCCGTGACATTTTCAGCACAACCACCTTGTTAGAAATTTACGGTATTTCATAATCCCTCATAACACTGATTCGTTTTGAGGTTCATGATATTTTCGCTCGAAATCCGACTGTGGTGCTTCTGTACTTTACTTTCCAAGCAAAACGTCCAATCTCACGTGGGTGTAACAAATTACTGTTTACATTTGACGTCAAAGTAAACACTTACCAATAATAGCGTACGAATCTGCAATTACTTGACAGATAATACTAATGATAAAAATATGAGACTCACAAATCCAATACAAAAAGCCTTGCCCCTAATTCGCGAATTTAATTTTGAAAGCATTGCCTCGATAAATTAATTTTTTTTTAAATTGTATTTATGATTCTTACCTTTAGTATCATTTCAATTTATTTTTTTTCTGGTGAATCAGGGAAATATTTTTTCCAGTACGCGTGAAATTTATTTCACAATTTTTATATTTGATTTAAAGTTTCATTTTTTTCAGGAAATAGATCCAGAAAAGCAAGATACGTCAGCCGGAGGTGATTGCGACGATTCTAAAATTAATCACAGCGAGGTGAGTCCATCGACTGAATTTCAATTCATACTAATCTTTTTCTCATCCTTAGTCTATTTAAGGCTCTCTTGTTTATTTTGCTTGTTTCGATATTAAGTTCTTTAATTCCAGGTTCAACATATAAAATCTTTTGAATTCGTACCATCATCTTAGATTCAATTATTAAATTACTCTGACAAGATGTTTCTTTATACAATACCTAAAATAAGTTAAAGTTGTCAAGTTGTAAGCAGGCAATATAGATGTACTTTTTAAAATTTGTTTTCAAGTTGGCAAATTTTCCAGAAAATGAGTCAGTGCCTTTAATAACCACACTAGTTTACCAGAGTGCAGATTACCTGTTTGAATGTCAGTTTTCGTATTGGCAGACACTGCGTCTCGCGTTTGAGTTATATATCACTACATGCGATATATGGTTAATGCTGTGTAACATGCGAGTAGTTTTACATTATGCGAAGGCTTTGTGATATTTTTGGACGAGTTTCTGAGAAGATTAATCTCTAGTCTTACAAGCTTTGATAAGAATAGCACTCTACTATAGCATAATTCTTTTTGTATCAGTCGGTTCACCAATTCGGAATAAAGTCGGGTTTGTAAGTTTAATTTCAATTGGTTCAGTGATGAGAATGATTTTTAAAATATGTAAAGCCGAGCATATTGGTTTTGTGTATGCATTACGTGTGGCGAATATACAGCAAAGGTCTATTTTTAACACTACCTTCCAATCGCGTTATTTGAAGACTAAACTTCTGGTCAGTGCATGAATTTAATTAAGATCTGCTAAACACGTGTGTAAGCAGTTGAAATTGTTTTTTAGAACTGGAATTTTTTCTGGAAATTTGTATTTTTGAAGTACTTGAAATTTATTTATTTATTTTTATAAATACTTTCATTTCTGAATTTTTCCTATTTTATTATTTACTATTTGTATATTGATTTCCTGTGCAAAGAGATTTTCAAAATCCTTTAAAAAATTCGAAAATAAAAAAAGAAACTTGACTTTACGAATAAAAATTGGAATGCAATATTATTCCTTCCGCATGACTTGCTTTCTTTCTATTTTTTGTCTAAAGAGACAAAAGGCGTTTGAGATAATGTCACGCGCCAGAAATAATTTCCAATGCAAAATTTATTTCGGACTTCAAATATACGAAGTATATTTTGCAAATTGAAACTGTAATTTTAATATGAAAAAATAGAATTAGAGACAAGAGATATATTTATTGTTAGTCTTCTTCGAATCTTTTCATTTTCTGAATTCGAATAAATCACGTTTTCAAGAGAATTTATTTAAAATGAGCAATAAAACTTAGAGACTCAATTCTTTTTATGTATATTCAAAATTCTGGGGTGATTATTACTTGCTTCATATTCTTTCAATTTATGACTTAAAAGCAGAATATAAAAATTGACCAAATGCACTTCATTTCAAAATTGGCTAATGTGTATCATTAAGCAACTGGCACGTGCCAAGTACATATTACGTAGAAGTAAGTTTGAAATGTAAATGTATTTCAGTATTGTTTTTAAGTAATTTTGTTCGACATTTAGAACCTCATGTTCGTTTGACATTTAGTATCAACCTCGTGATTTTCGCTTTATTATTTCTTCATCAACTAGGGTCAAATCAACTGAATCAACTATACATAGAGATAAACAACTTTACCTATCTCAAAGAGACTAAGGAATAGACGATTCGGTTAGAAAAAATAAAATGACTTTAATATTATTAATTTAGAAAAAAATAAGACAATTTAGAAATTGTTTGAAAAATTGCAAAATTTTTAAATGCAATAATTAAGTAATGTATTATTTAATAACAAAACTTGAGAACATCCCTTCAAGTCAGGGGGTTTTCAAGTCTTTCTAAACTTATCTAAACGCAAGTCGTATTAATTAAACAGACTTGATCTTTAAGATCAAGGAATCTCGTTATTTTCTCTCACTTGAGGATTCCCAAGGGCTCTCAGAGACACGCGCTTCGAGTCTCGGGGTTCACTTGGTGTGAGATTTTGCGTGCGTTCCATAAATAACTTGTAGAAGGAATACGATGGAGGAAACTCGCTGATGAGAGCTAGTTCTGCTAGTTGGTCTACGTCAGTCAAACACTTGCTGTCAGAAGTTGGTGACTCCTCAAGTCAGTCGAATCCTCAAGACTCGCTAATCATCAAGTGTCTCAAATTTTCCGTTAAATAGTCAATTTAATTAACCGATTATATTATTATGTGTGTTTCTGAGTGTTTTCATGAATCCAAGTTAATACGAATTTCAAAATAAATTCATACAGAAGAATCCACTCGCCAAAAACATGTCATCATATAGAAAACGAACTCAAACGAAGCCGACGACCGCGGCTGGTTTAAGAGCTCAAGCATCTGCAAATGGAAGTTCAATATTCAGAAATCGACCAAGAAGTATATCGGGATTATTCGGACCTAATCAAAATAGTTATTCATCTCTTTTGGGAGTTCAATCTTCGAATCCACCCTACTCTGCACAGTCATTTATAAACAAAAGTACTTCGAAGTCCCCTAATTCGTATTTAAAAAAGGCTTATTCAAAATCTACGAATAATTTAAATTACTCGAATCCATATAGTGTTTATGGAGGAACTGCATCGGGTTATGGTGGGTTGTCATTACCCTCGCATTCGAGTATTAGCTCTTTAAATCTCGCGACGCCCACAACAAGTTATAATTATTTCAGTCATAATAATAATTTTATTTCAAACAATCGCTCTAATGTGAAAAGAGGAGGAAGCTTTAATCGATCGAAAACGAAGCCTCAACTTAGCTTTGGATCGAGAAGTTCGAGTTTGCAAAGCTTAACGGGATCTGAAGGTTACATTGTAAGAGTTTATAGAAACCTATTCAGAAATTATTAAGAAACAATGCATCATTAAAACCATATGTTAATTTTGAACATTAATTGAAGCATGTTTTTTTCTTTTTGACAGAGTGGACAAGAACGTTCAGGACGTTCTAGTAGGCTTGGGTCTGTTTCGTCCTTATCCTCGGAAGCGCCTTCGTCACCTGCGAGAACAAAGCCTGTCACCTCTGAAAATGGAGAGCTTGACTATAAAAAACTGTACGAAGAATCACAAGAAGAAAACGAGAGGCTTAGAGAAAAGCTCCAAAGATCGGATGATCAATTGAAAGAAGTTCGTAATCTTTTAGAAAAAGCGCAAAGCACTCAAAATAAAAACAACCTTTCAGAAACAGAAAAAAGAGAAAGGAGAGCAATGGAAAGAAAACTTTCCGAAATGGAGGAGGAACTCAAGGTAAGAATCGGCTTATCAATTATCAAGTCCATTTCTTATAACATTTTCATTCCGATCTTCTGCTTCATTTATAATATTTCATCAAGGGTAGCGGTTTCTATAATATAAATTGTTCAATGTGAACTAAATCACATTCCTCTTCTACTGCCCTGTCAGTGTATCGCCTAACAATTTTCCTTTATTAAGAAATGCACGTCCAAGTTTTGAATTCTGTTTTGATTGGTGCAATTGAATGCAGCAAAGGTGTTACCTCCACTCGTGGCTGTGTCTCCAAGTATTTTTTTGCGAGTAAATCAAATTGGGTTTTGTTTTCGTTTAAAATGTATGAAAATTATTTTTATATATGGATACAGCCATTGATTACCTTTTCGAAAAATTGGGCTTCAACGCATTGCTTTTTCTTTATTTTCATTTGTTACTTTATCGCGCCCATTTTTAAGTCGCTTGATTTTTTCCATTTGGCAAGTGGTTTTCAGACAGATTTTTTACCACTTTTTTCGAATTACATCCAGACTTACCTTTCATTTTGTCCTTATTCAATCAAAATTATTTCCCAAGAAATATTCTAATCCTTGGAAGTTTCTTTATTGTTCAAAGGTTTGCAGAAGGAATCGAATTAAAATCAAGAATTTTAATTTAAATAACTAATTTTAGAATAATTAAAAGTTTTGAAATTTGGCACCTTCTAAATTTGGTTTTAAATTAAAATTTTGTTGCTTCGAAAATTTCTAAATAACAAAAAAATTCTGATTGCAAGATTCGATTCCACTTCAGGCCCGTAATAATTTTAACTTCTAGAAAGAAAAAATATTTTTGAAGCATTATTCTCCAACAATGGTTCAGTTAGATTTAATCGAAGCAAATAGCGATGACTTGGTTTTGGGGCTCAACGGATCTGGGTTCTTTGGGCTAACCATTTCACTGTTTACAGCAATTGCAAAAGCTCAAAGCTGAAAATGAGAGATTGAAATCCGAAAATCGGGCACTTACCCGTGTGGTAGCCAAACTCACCAATACTACTAAATAGGTAAAGGATATAATGACAGCATCTGTGTTAACAATGTAAATTGTACACTACGTACAACATTAATTAAATTTTTTATGTTCTGAACTGCAATATTAAAACTTAAACTGTCATCGCTACACTCACTGTCTTACACCACTACGCTTTGCAGACAGTTCATTATTGAGTTTTGGTTACTCTCGCTGATCATTCATTATCGATATGTTGGGTATAAGAATAACACTCTGTCATTGATTTATCCATTAAGTGATTTTCTTGAAACAGAGACTTAAAATGTTCAATGTGGGTGATTTGATTATTATTACATTTCATTATTAAAAATGCGGTGGTGTGCATTATTCAACAAAGAAATTGAAAAGAGAAATATTTTGTTATACCACATTGAATTATTTCCACTGAATATATCATATTCGAAAAAGAAATCAGGAGAATGACGATAGATGCATGGAATTGTAGTTTTAAATTGTTACATAGACATTCATTAAATTCCATTTTCATGACTAGGTCAAAAAGCATGACCTTAAGCACATTTTTTTAAAAATTAGAACATTTCTTCCTCCATCATATAATGTACATAAATTCGTGGATTCTCCTGTTTGAAGTTTTTCACAATTAGCAGTGCTATCATTAACTACTGGGTGCTCTAAATTAACTCCTAGGAATTTATACTTTCGCTCTTGCACTATCTGATTCTTTTGATAGAAATAATCCAGCTTTAACACTATCTCTATTAACGTCAATTTAACTTCTGCCCAGACTCGAGTTGTACATTTTTGAATTGGCATGAGTTTTAATACAACTAGACTGAATGCCTTTTGTAGTATTCCAAAAGTAAACCTGCGTTAAACAAGATTTTTATGTGTTGTTGTTACAAGGAGAAAATTTTGTACTGGAGAATAGAACAATTCATTATTCATGAAAAATTAATGTTCTTAAATTATTTTATTGAATTCCATAAAGTATAAGTTAAATTTTTATTAATAATATTGAATAAAATGTTTTCGAATTGTAAGTTAACAAAATTTAATTTCTTTAATATTGATAATGTATAAACCTTTTTTCATTCAACTCGTACTTCTATTGATTACGCAAAAACATTTTATAATTCTACTGATATAAAAATCCGTTTTTCACGTTTACTTCCCTTCTAGTTGGATACTTTATTGACATCGCTGTGTTTTAGAAATATAATTGTACTATTCTTAAGCAATTTAGAAAATTGTCCTGTTTTATTCTAGGTAATGGAACAATTAAAGTGCGAAAACCAGAAGCTAAAGGATGAAAATGGTGCCTTGATCAGAGTGATCAGCAAGTTGTCCAAATAACTCCAGTGATCCGAGCTGAAAGGCTACCTTTTCTCTTTATCCGACTTGTATTAAAACACCATTATGAATTATTTTATCTTTACAACAATATTATCATTGCCGTATCATCGTATTTCAAATGGATTGATCTTTGTGTTAATTATTTAATTTATTATAACAGAATCAGTTACTCTTGTGGCTGTGCCAAAAGCGAAAAGAAGTGACACTTGTATTCCTCTGACTGTGAATGCTTAAAGAGGAAATAAGCCTAGAATTAATTTGTCGCTCTTTGATGAAATTATCTTAAAACTGTTGACAATATTACAATCCTTCTCAAAGTCGTATCGACTTGTAAAAATTCGCTGTACGGTTGCAGCTGCAATTCAGGCAATTTTTGTACATCTGCAGGATCAAAATATCGGACAAACTTTGATTATTTCATCGACTCTATTTTTTGGTGTCGATTATGAATTATTACCATTTTTTATTTTTAATCTATTTAAAATTATTGTATAGTAGAATAAATCGTCTGATTTTTATCCTGCCATTCAAAAGATAGACTCTAAAACTCAACCAATTAAATATAAAATAATCGATGATTTGATTCTTTACCTTTGACTTAATTTGAAATTTCGTGTTATCTCATGTTCAAGTGGCCTTTTGGGAAGACTGCAGTTTACAAATTTTTCATCTCGCAATCTTTGCGACGTACTGAAAATCTAATGTACTGTAAATTACACAAGCATCAAAGAGACTCGTTTAATCGTGTCTTTAAAATTGTTTTAGAATAACTTTCTAAATCTATACACCAATTGCATTATGGGTAGAAGCACTTTTTCGAGAATTGGTACTTTTCTTCGAGTTTCACGGTTTGCTCCAAAGTAACGTGGAAGTTTCCTTAGCCCTGTTATTATAGAAATGTTTCTGCGCACATTCATAATCACTTTAATACAACGATAAAGATTTGTAATTGTGTAATTGTGACAAATTATAATTGACACGTTTTTAATGATGCTGTTGTAAAACTTAAGTCATTATATAGTTGTTTCATAATGAAGTTTGTTACAAAATAACATAGAGTAACCATCTTTTAGTTAGACACTTCTATTGTACTGTATGATAGTGATATCTATGTGCTTACTGTATTATATAGTTTTAAAGTGTTCAGGCAAGACTATCACTCGTATGGAATATCCGTTATTGTATGTTATCAGAATTTATTAATATAGGCGAATTCATCTTTATCAAACAGACACATTTCACCAGGGTGATAAACGATTTTAATCCAATTTCAAAAGCGTTGTTTACATTTCTCTCAATTAAATTAAATAATTTAATTAAAAAGATATATTTTAAAATAAGAATTATTTTTAGAATATTAAAAAATATATATATGTATATTTACAAAAAGGCGAGTTCTTTTACAAGCACGGTAATTCATTTTCAATGTTATGTCATTGTTAATGTAGTTATTTATTGTATCGCACTCTAGCAAAAATCATTCTTGTTTCCTTACACTTTTTGTTAAGTGTTAAAAGATCATGAAAGACAATCTAGGGTATTTACAAATTTTATTGCGAGGAAACTTCTTGTTTAGTTTGTTTATTATTTTGTTTGTTTGTTAGAGTGCGATTAAAACTAGGTATAGGAGAAAAATTGTCGTGCTTTATTTGAAACCAGCCCTTAGTCACATGGTACTGATTTGATAAAGATATTGGTCTGTTTCAATTTCCATCGAAATCAATTTTCTAACGCATATCATGTGGCTGGGCGTTCATATTGGACGCCGATTGAGATTGTCATGTTACACTCTACTCTTTTTTCATGATCATGGTCAATAAAAAGTAAAATAGAAGAAGGAAATATTTCACGGATATTATACATTATACTGGGGACTGAGGACTCTAGTCTCCGATTCATTATTATACTGCAAAATATTATACTTGATTTTGTACTTGTAATTATAAACGATAATGCAATTAAAACTTGCAATGTGTTTTATATTTTTGATGTTTTAACTATGACGATATTTAAAATATATTTTAAAAAAATAAGTTACAAACGCTTGTTAACTTTCATTGAATTCCCTGTTCATACAGGAGGTCCTTGAAAAAAAGCAAGTACTAAAAATGTGATCGTATGTCTTTATAAATTTCTTTACATACCTGAATAAACATGTGTCGACAATCAAACATCGAAAAATAATTTCGGACTTCATTTTAATATAAAAGGGAGAGTACCTGTATATAGTATAAATTAAATTAGGTAATACTATTTCAGTAGTTCTTCTAGTATTTCTGTAGCTCTTCTCACGTTTGCTCGCTGATCTGTGGATTTTTCGATACTTGATATGAAAAACTTAAAAATCTTTTTCTTACCGGATTTATACTGTTTTAAGGCCTTTGGATTATCATCAAGTATTTTCTGGCAAATTTTTTTCAATTCCTCTTCATCATTTATTTGGTACCAATTGTTGTCGGTTACGATCTGAAATTTAGAGTTTATTAATTTTCATTTTAGGTAAATAACTTTGACTTAATTTTAATATGGAATTTTACTTGTTTTGGAGAACTTCCAGGATTTAATACCAATTTCTCGAAGGTTCTTGTTAGTATAGGCAAGTTGATTGTATTACTTTCTAAGAGATCGATTGCTTCTCCAAACTGTTCTTGTGTTATCGGACTGGAAATTAATTTTGTGTTTTTAAGTGCCATTTTCGACAGATAATATTGCATTCGCTTAAAAAAATTATTTTAAAAGGGCTTACCAGCTTTCTAAATTTATTTTGGCCCTATTCACAATTTCAAGAAAATTATAGACTAGAATTTTTGCCACTGTCAGCGCAGATCGGTTTGGATTATCATTTAAAACATCACTAAATATTTCTAACAATGACGGATCATTCTGAAAAAAAAATTAAATATTAAATTGGATAAATTTTGAATTATAAAGTAGTATACATTTTACTTGCCACTATAACTAGGACTAAATTACGAGGAAGAACGTAGTATTCTTGGATTTTTTGTCTGGTTTTCTCTGGCAATTCAGGCAACTGATCTTTCAAAAAAGGAACATCCACTAAATTATATTTATTCTCCACACTTTTGTCAAGATGTAAACGTAACGGAGGTAAATTAGGTTCGGGCATGAAGCGATAATCCTAAACAGTAAAATTTACTTTATCTAAAGTAGAATTAATAATCATATAAAAAATTGAGTATAACAACAATTATACCTGTTTGTCTTCTTTGTCCCTCATGGAAACAGTTTTGTTAATCTTAGCATTCCAGGCTCGAGTTTCATTCACAACTTGGAGACCTTCCTCAAGCATTAAAATTTGCCTTTCTATTTCAAAATTTACAGCTGCCGCGACTGCACGCACGCTTCCGATATTTTTTATCTCAGTCCGTACTCCCAGAGGCTCACTAGGTCTACTTACAGAAACATTTGCGTCCACGCGAAATGCACCTTCTGCGGATTGTAATAAAATTATAATATTTACTTCCTCACGTAGAGCTAAATTTGTATTTATGAAAAAGACTGACCTTCCATTTTGCAAGAGCAGGTATTAAGTTTTTTAAGAATGGCGCAGAGCTCCTTAACGAGGGCTGCAGCCTCTTCTCCATCATCAAGGTCAGGTTCAAATACAAGTTCCATTAATGGTAACCCAGCTCGATTTAAGTCTATTAAACTCCTATCGAATTAAAGTCAGAAAAACTCATAAACTGAACTATAAATTAATTGGAAAGATAATTTTCTTCTAGGCTTTTTACCTGTTTGTTTCCTCGTCGTAGAGACTTCTACCGCTGTCTTGCTCTAATTGTAATTGCTTGATTTTAGAATATTTAGGATAAGGATTTTTGTGAATTCCTGGAGTAAACACGTTGAATTTGAGAATTCCATCTACTGCTAAAGGTTTTTTCTGTTGGGTGATTTGATATCCAGCCTATAAAATTTAATTAGCTTAGGGTTTATAATATGTAAATAGTTAAACTTGAAAATTAAGGAACCTACTGGCATATCAGAGTAAAAATAATGTTTTCTATCAAAAAGGGAAACTTTGTTGACTTTACAAGAAAGTGCTAAAGCTGTTGTTACTCCAGCCTCAACGCATCTTCTGTTTAAGACCTGTAGGATAATAAAAATAAATCAAGAACTTAAAAATAAATGCAAATAAAGTTTATAGTAAGAAAAAAGTAATGATGTTTTGAATTACCGGCAAGGTTCCTGGAATTGCTGAATCAAAAAAAGAGACTGAAGAATTTATTGGACTTCCAAAAGACGTTCCTGCTCCAGAAAATAATTTTGATTTTGATGATATTTGTGCATGAATTTCTAATCCAACGACGGGTTTCCATTTCTGTCTATAAATCACATGGCTGATAAACTTAATTTTTATAAGAAATATACAAACTGTCGAGAATGATTAACAATTGTTACCCAATATTTATCAATTCTTGAATTTTCGTCGCATAAAATTGTTGACGTATGGTATTTTTAGGACTCACTTTAATAAATAGCGAAATAAACTTTGCAAACTCCATTATCATTAAAATTTTAAAAAATGTTTACTAAAACGACTAAGAAAAGTTTGAACAATGAGAACTGGTGAAAATGAATTATAAATAAACGAAACTTTTAAGGTTATCGCATTTATAGGTTAGTTCGCGCCAAAGAGAATTTCGGATGATCATCACTTTCATCTTTTGATGCACCTCTTCTAATGCACATTAGTACATACTTCAATTCTTTAACCAGATAATTTTCAAGTTGTCATTTTTCTTTGTTTAAAATTCTTGAAGAACTATGTGGTCTAAAATAGAAAGAAATGTTGTTGAAGATGTGAAACAATCAAATTTAATAATTTCACAAGGACATATGGTATTATGCTTGTAAAAAATATCCACCAAATTTTATAACGGTGGTCGTTGGTAATTGCACAGACTGGTGCGTATTTAAGTTGTAGTGTAATTGAATGTAATATTACTGCGATGATACGCCTGTCGTCGTCAGGCAATGAAAATTGAATAGACATTTTTTACAGTAGTTTGTGCTTTGTGGTACATGACTACATGTCAGTATATATGTACAGGAATTTGAATTTCGCGGATAGTTTAATTCTCTTCGTTTCCGTGTCTACGATCAGCTGTAAATTATAACCTATAAAATAACTAATCGCCGCGCCAAGCAGGCAACAGTGGCTGGTGCACCGGGTGCACCATCAGGCCAAGGGCGCCAAGTGTTGACGTGCGTTGACGTGTGCTAACATAGTTTGAATTTCCACGTATGCAGTTAGAATTTAACAAAAGTTTGATATTCCTGATATCCGCAGTTTATTCAAAATTTCCAGCATTATTTCAGCGAGACATCGAGAAGTTTAGAAAATCATTGACGACCATTTGTCACAGGACGGACGAGGATGATAAGGTTATCTCCGTGTACGATATCTTTTTCGTGCTTTTTCTTTAACTGGCACGTTGAAATTATGTTTCCTTAACCTAATAGAAAATATCTGCACGTCTGAGTTCTAAATCTCGATCAAAATGAAGCCGACAATTACGACGAATCAGCGAAATCCAGTATTCGCTCGGGTCGGTTCCGCGTTATTTTATGGGGTTTCGTCGTTTATGATCACCGTAGTGAATAAAACGGTATTGACGAGCTTTAATTTTCCATCCTTTCAATTTCTTGGCATCGGACAAATGATAGCGACGATCATCGTCCTTTTTATATCGAAGAAGCTCCGCTATGTGGATTTTCCAAACCTTGAAACTTCCACCCTGACCAAGATTTGGCCGCTGCCGGTCATATACATCGGGAACATGATTTTTGGACTTGGAGGCACCAAGCAGATCAGTCTTCCTATGTTTACTGCGCTCAGGCGATTCAGCATCCTCATGACGATGATCGCCGAGTACTACATCCTAGGCATCAAGGCTAAAACCTCTATCCAGGTAGAGACCTTCAATTTTCAAGAAGTTTAACCAAGTATTATATATAAAAAATGTTACTGTTTCTAAGACTTGTGGAAAATTTCATTTAAATTCAATTTTTATTCCCAATTTAGAATTCCCATTAATTATTCTCCAAAGTAAGAAAATAATGATTACATGACCACAGAAAATTTTCTTTGAACATGCCATCGTGGCCTTGGACTAGGTTTGAAAATTCTTTCCAAGGTTTATTCGTCCACGGATACATGGACGTTTAACGACTCCGAAATTTAAAATAGAGCACATTTTTCCTTTTATTTACAAGTGGAAAATTCAAGATTATCACTTATTTTTAGATAACCAGGTAGCGTAAGACTCTGTCAATGCAAACAAATTTTAATAATTTTTTAAATAAAATGTTAAACAGTAATATTTTTTGTAGCATGCTCATACATGTTCTTCATAAAGTTACCGGGTAATATTAGTTCTTTGAAACGCCACATCCAGGTTAGTGTTTATACCATGGTTCTGGGCGCTCTCCTCGCTGCCTCCAACGATCTCGCCTTCAACCTGGAGGGCTACGTCTTTATCTTCTTCAATGACATCTTCACTGCTGCCAATGGAGTTTTTATGAAGCAGAAATTGGACTCTAAAGAGCTGGGAAAGTACGGCTTGATGTACTACAATTCATTATTCATGATCTCACCAGCGATCCTGATCGCATGGTGGACAGGAGATATTGAAAAAATATGTGGGTTCGTTTCATGGACCAATCCTTTGTTCCTTGTGCAATTTTTGCTTTCCTGCATTATGGGCTTCGTACTTTCGTACAGTGTGATCCTTTGTACACTCCATAATTCAGCATTAACTACCACGATTATTGGGTGCTTAAAGAACATTTGTGTTACCTACCTCGGAATGGTTATTGGGGGAGATTATATTTTTTCGTGGTTGAATTTTATAGGACTCAATTTAAGTGTTGTAGGTAGTTTAGTTTATACCTGGGTTACGTTTCGAAAAAAGGTCGTGTCTGCGGAAGCGAAATACTCGCCATTGAAAGAAGAACCTGATTCAAAGATTGAGATTGTATGATCTTTGGGTATCCTTCTCGTTTGAGAAGGATAATTTTTATTTTTAAAAGAACAAGGAATTTTTGAGTGAACGTAAGTTGAATTTTCCGATTCAACTCTTATGATTATAAAAAGTATAATCCAATTAAATGGATTTGAAATAAATGTTTCTTATTTCAGAGACACGTCCACAAAATATATATTAAAAAGTATATAAAAATTGTACGCAAATTTTATAGTTTATTTTTATGGTGTTTAAGTAATTTCACTGACTATAATTCAATGCACAGTATTTCAAACTGCCAAATTACATTTCGATAGTCATTTTCAAAAGCTTGCAATGAAATTTTTGGAAAAGCTCAAATTAATTAATGATTTATTAAGAAAAAGTTTTCATCCCAACTAATTGTATACATTTAGCAGATGGTGTGATGAGAATGATCTAAGTGTCCTTCAGAAGTAGGAAATAAGTCTTTAGAAGCAATTTCCCAACCATTGCATATCATAGATAGAAATCAGTTAATAATTTACATATTTATTGACTAGGTCAACGAGGAAAATAAAATAAAATCTAATCGCAATTAAGAAATCATGATACAATTTTTTCAGAGAAAATATTGCTAATAAAGCTTCCTATTTTCAGTATTATTAAGGAAACAAGACTTCCAAAAATGAATAATTCATGTTTTCATTTTTTTTAAAGTTGTCTCAAATTATTTAGTCACTTAAGTAATTAATGATTAGGCGATTACGTATTTGAAAGTATTTTATAATGTTAATTAATCACCTACTTTTAAATACTTCTGAGTACAATAAAAAATAACTTTTCACGGATAGAAAATATTACAGGAAAGTACATTTCGCTCGAAAATGAAATTAGAGCAGCACTTATAGTAAATTAAAAGCTATTTTTTAAATAATGGTGATTTTATTGATTTATACATAAATACAAATTATAATTGACTAAATAAATAATTTGTTCAGTAAGCTGGACAAAATAGTCCAAGCCTCTTGACATTTTATTTATATTATTCTAGATTTTGGAGTAAATCATATATATCCTAGTGCTACATACCGACATTTATGAAATTCTAAAAATATTTTCTAACAAACTTTAAATACGGGCTTAAGTGCTTTTGGAAAATTCCTTAGGGGTACAAAATATGTCATATTTAATGTTTATTTCAATTAACTGATCTTTTAATTTGAAAATTAAAAGCCCAATTTTGATTCTGTAGACATTTTAAGCCCCATTTTAAGTTCTAGTAGATATTACATAATAAGAATTTGAAATAATTGTACACATTAATTATAAGTGTGGTGTAATATATCAATCGAAATGCTTTACTCCTTTGAAGTAAATAGAAAGAATAAAAATTACGGGAATGCAAGCAACTTTTATATGATTGGATTCTCAATGTTAAATAAAATTACATAAAATTAAAAAAAATATTGATTGATTGTAAATAATAAATGTACATACAACTGTTTAAAAAAAATTTCACCGTGCTAGTGTACTAATAATTTTGACCACATTAATTTAGTAATTAAAGTGTTCTTAAAGAAATTTTCAATGCAAATTCTAAAATAATTTTTCATTGTAAGAAATAATTTTTATTCTATTGAGAATATAGTTCCTTAATTGACTTGTCTCTGAAAATATGTTCAATCTTAATTCATATTCAGGAAACTGTGAAAAACAACAAATCAATTTGCGATCACTTTGTCATTCCTCAACTGTACGGTGTCTCAGATTTAGATAAATGTACATAACAACGATACTATAATTATTAATAATATCAATAGAAAGATTTCAAAGATATAAAAGCAACAGATCCAAAACTTCCTATTTGACAAATTTTTTAAGTTGATTCAAATTCTATTATCTAAAAAAAATGAGAATTGCATAAATATTATTTATAAATAATGAAGAATAGTTTATTTCTGAAATCTTTCAATTGAATTAAAGTGAGTGTGAATGCAAACTGGATCTGAATGTCTGCTGCAATGCTACGTGTACCAAAGCAAAATTACTGCTGCTAGAATGATGTGCCATAGAAAAATGGCTTATTAGACCAAATAACTTTGTAGTTTTCTTATAGTTGTTAAATTGTACCATAAACTTTGTTAGTGAGAAACATTATTTCTTCGTATGTATACAATTGAGCACAAATAAATGTTGTTTTTAGGTAACTCCCTGAATATCATTTTTTCCTTGCTCGGTTTCAGATAGCTTCGTTATTCGAAGGTTTTATAGTCAAGACACCTATAAAGGGGATTTTGCAAAGAACCATGTACATTTATCTTCTCTTCAGAGGACTATACTTACTGCAGGTTCTGCTATGATTTCCTTGACAAATCCATATCGAGGTGATATGATTGCTTGTTTCGGAGAAACTACGGGTGAGAAAGCTCTGAATTATTGTTGGAGGCAAATGAAAGCTACTTCTGAAGGTCAACGCATCCTTGACCAGAGGCCTCGAATTCATTCTTCCACTGTCGATTTATTAGCCCTTAATGATTTGCCAGATGGAACAGTTGGGAAGACTTATTATGATTTTTTGAAAGTCAATGTAAGAATTTATTAGATCTTATTAGAAATATATTTTTAAAGTAAATTTATCTTTCCCGTTTAATTTTCTGTCTCTAATTAGAAATTGTTAATTGAAAATATTCCCTTGGCTGAATCATAGTTTGAAAATAGATATAATATTTTTCGCAGGACGTCTCGCCTGATTCTAGAACACCTGTTCGTTTTGTTGATGACCTTGAATTATCCTACGTAATGCAAAGATATCGAGAGGTTCATGATGTCTTTCATGCCATACTTCTGATGCCAACAACCATGCTCGGAGAAGTTACTGTAAAATGGATAGAAGCTTTACAGTTACAACTTCCCATGTGCATAACGGGTGCAATTTTTGGAGCAGTTAGACTTCGACCAAGGTGACTAACATTAAATTTTGAATATGAATAACAAATTTTATAAAGTTTAAATTAGGTTTGGTAAATTGGAACTTAATTTTGATTTAATTCTAGACAAAGAAAATTATACACCAATTATTATCTCCCATGGGCTATAAGTACAGGAAAGAACTCAAAGTTCCTCCTAGGCGTCTATTTTGAAGAACGATGGGAACAAAAATTAGAAGATTTTCACAAGGAAATGAATATAAAACTTCTCACGTGAAAGAAAAATTTCTTTCCTGTAGAAATGTTGAAAAAGGTTTGTTTTTGGTTATTTTAAGTTTAATTGGTTTATTTCGTTATTATGCAACTTGTATTTATTGAAAAAGTCAAATGGATCACACGGTATAACAATTTTTATTGATTATAACACTGGAAATATGAAGAATATAATTTTCGATGGAATTTGATAATTCTTGTTACAAATTTGGATTATGATAGCTATAGTCCTACGAATCATTTGATAAAAATTGATAGACTAGTATTCAAAATTGCACGCTTTTCTAGAGTGTTGCTGATGCAATTAAACAATGATAAGAGTTTACAGTACATGTTATAACTTTGCTAACAAATGCGCGTTTTTACAGCAACTAATTAACAAAATAGAGTTTAACGCATTATAAAGTATATTTGCTTAAATATCTGATATTTTAGATTTCCTTTTTGACGATTTAATGATATCCACGAAATTGATTGTCTCCTTTGCCTTTTCTCGAAAAAAAAACGCTTTTCATAATCAAATTTCTCGAAGCGCGAACCAAAGTATGGCTTAGCTTATGGAAAAATTATATTAACATCTCTTATTTCGATATGATAATTGATCGATTTTGTATCGATCCACCCGATTGCACTTTTGATCTCTATGACTCGTATTTTAGAATCAAGACAAGTAAAACTGTTTCAGGCTAAAGTAATAGTTCTGAAACATCCTGGTAACAATTTTCAGTAAATTATAACATTGTCAAAATTATTATGAAGTTAGTAAAACCATCATATTTTGAAAATATTATGCATTAATGATCTATTACATTTTTGCCTGCCTTCATTCTAATATTTTTATTCTTCAAAATTTACAACGTACTTCAAATACATGCAGTTTCGTAAACTCGTTTTGCCCATTAACAACTTAACGAGCAGTTGAAAATTTTACGATGTTACAAGGTACTGCACGATTTGTTACATCTCGATGTCGAATAACAATTTACAGGGGTCCACTTGAACATGTACTTTAGGTTACACACTCGTTATCGTTACAAAGTTACCTTAATTTTAAGTTTTATCAATAATGCGATTGGGGACTCGTAAAAATTTAATATACTTTACTATAATTTTGAACGTGTAATTATAGTATACATCTTGAGGAATAAAAACGAAGATATGTGAATTAAGGATTCAAAAGGATTCCTTCCAAAAGCGAGCGACGCTCTCAAAATCAATTGTAAACAACTTCCAGGGATTTAGAGTCAGGTTCTAACAACACGAATTCCTACAGCATATGGTTGTTTAATTTCCATTGTCGCAGCTCGCTTCCGTTAATCGACCGATGTAAAGAACATTGAATTTTCACTTAGAAAATAGATCTGTTCAATCAAGAAAATTTATCGAATGCATAATGTTTTTGCTTTAAGTCGTATAAGATGTCAAAATTTTTTAAAATTGGCTAAACTCTACCGGTTTTTAGTGAAACGAGTCATTAAAAAAAAAAAAAAAAAAACCGCAATGATGAGAATGTAAAAACCGAAGACATAAGGGATGGAAGATATATATTTTTTTTTTTTCAATTATATAATGCGTCACTGCAGAGAATTTTGTTAACTATGAGCGTAAACATTACTTTTTGATTTCAGATTACCTTCAATTCTGGAATTGTGTATACTGTTTTTGAAAAGGACCTCACGGATAACAACCTCGGTCGCTTAATTTTAAATATTTCTTATTAAAAATATACCCAAATGTACTTAAAAGTATTTAAAATATGTAAATAAAATATGAAAACTCGCTATCCAATACTCATGAAGAAATATTATTTAAAAAAGGCAATTGGAGAATGAAATTTCCTTTTGTTTGTATTAAACAGATCTTTTTTTGAGTGTTGATAAATTCTTACGCGTATCTTAATTGTATTCTTAGTCTTAAAAGAAGGAGGTTTAACCTAGTTGAGCATAATTTGGTGGCTAGAGCATCCTGCCGGGCTCGTTGGGAAGAAGGATGCTTCCTAGCTGATTGTAATCGATTTGGTCCACGCTGCTCGAGCGAACGATATTTCAATCGAAGCCCAATCTTTTTAGGAAGAGACAGATTTCCTCGAATGTGGGCCTCTCCTCGGCGTGCTTGCTCCAGCACTTGGTCATCATGTGATACAGGTCTCTAGAGCAGCAAGGAGGCTGTGAGAGTATCCGAGGTTGACTCTTCTCCACGGTTCCATTGTGATACCATTTGCTGCAATTTTCCAGAACCTGCTCCGATGTTAGATCAGAGTAGGGCATCTCCTTGCAGTAAGTCAGGATCTCCCAGACCGTGATAGCGTAGGACCAAACATCAGCTTGGCAACTTTGCTTTCCCTGAACGAAATTAATTATATTTCTCAAATACTTATGTAAATGCTAATAAACTTGAGGATGTTGTTGAGAAACTACAAGTTTTTTTATATTAAGCTAATTCTCTAGAATACTCACCAACAAAATCGCCTCCCATGCCATCCAACGAAGAGGTACTTTCGCGTAATAACCATTCACGTAATACTCTTGATCATACTTGCTGCAGTACATAGCATGGTCGGAAACTTTTATAATTAAGTTTTTACTCACGACGCAGTTTCTGGAACAAACCAAATTTTTTTCTTTATAATTGACACATTGTTCCATTCAGGAAACTTGACTTTCACAAGAGCAATATTGAATATTTTGACAATTTTATGATAATCATAAAATATAATAAAATAAGATTATCTGCCATAAAAGGTATATTCAGTATGTAATAATATCAAAATTTTGTTTTAAAGAAGAGGATAAAAGTTTGTCTTCGATTAAGTAAGATAATAATTAATTTAGACCGAAAAATATTTGAAGTGGTTAAAACAATTATTTATTCTTAAAAATATCTCCTTGAAAAAATTAAATACAAAAATCAAACTTTGTTCATAAAAATCATGTTTTGTAGATAGAATTCTGTATATTTTAAATTTATTATGCTGCCAGGCTATGCATAAAGTTTAATAGAAGACTGACCGAACTCGCAAAGTGTTCAATATAGAAGACGGAATTTCCATCCATATTTTATACAGCTTCCCTACAATAAAGTACTAAGATCAAGGATGCTTAAATATGCTAGACTGCAGACAAAGGGATTTTACATATGCGGCTAAACTATTCTTGTAGTCAGCTACATACTTGGAGAGAATTTCAAGTAATATAGTTTAAAATATCTACAATGATCTTTGAGTTTATGAAATTCAGAACTTCTTAGATAAGGCAAATTTAATCATCCTTAATAGCCAGCTCCTATTGTGCATAATTCTCTAGCTCGATTTGGAGAATACAATTTTAAAAAAATCTGCCTGCTTCTTATCATGATACTCGCGCTTGATTTTCTGTATATATTTCTGTAACATTCTAATAAATTATATAAATTAAATCATTTATTTTCTTCTAAACATCTCAAAAAGGAAAAAAAATCGTAGACTTTATTTAATTGAACGATTTTGCATTTTAACGTTTTTTTCGTATCTCACATATTTTGCTTAAAGAATCGAATTTTTGATTTTCAATAGTGTTTTTAAAATTAAAACATAAAATACACATCTTGTCAAAAAATATCCGAATGAGAATTCGTCGATCTCATTTAGGTAAATAATTTTCCATCATAACGTTTTTTCTTGTATCTCACATATTTTGTTTAAAAATGGAATTTTTGAACTTTAATGATATTTTTTGAAATTGTAACGAAAAATATACATTTCATCAGGAACTGTGTCAGAAAAAATGTATAGGTCTTATTGAAGTGAACAATTTTGCATTCTTACGTTTCTTTTCATATTTCATATATTTTTGTTACAAAATTCAATTTTCGACTTTCAATAGTATTTTTTTAAATTAAAAAGAAAAATATACATCTCCTATAGTTTAACTGGAGAATGAAATTTTGATATTAACTTGTTTCAAGCATTAACATACTGCAACTTTTCTAATTTTGGTTTAATCGAAAAATGTTATAAAGACAATTGGCAGAGATTTATAAGCACTATCAGAAACCAATATTGCAATTTTTATTTTTTTCAAAAACACAAAAATTGCTCTTATTTTCACAATTTTGATTGGATGTGACTGTTTAACGAACTCGTCTTTATTTTTTGGGCTCCGATACAGTTTGCCAAAGCACAGACAGACAAACAGACAGGCAGACACTTTCGTAAAAACGGTTTTTTCTGACTCAGGGGGTCTCAAAACGTAAAGATTTAATGAAAATATCGACAGTCATTTTTCATATAAAACCAATATCTTCTCATTAATGATAAGAATATAAAAAAAAATTTAGCTTATTAGAAGAACTATGAATAAAGGGAAAAGATTTTTACAATTACCTCGCTGCTAAATCGCAGTGTGGAATATTCAAATTTTCCAAGTACTTCATTCCGGAGGCTATTTGAGTCACGAAGTTTAACAGGCATCCATAACTACAGTAAAAACGAAATTATTATTACGAATAATTTATTATTTAATATTGAAATTGTATTAAAAGTAGCTTACTTTAAGGGCGCGTCGTCACTTGAGCTTTCACGATTTTTCATGAAATTTGGAAGATCACCAAGTTCTCCATATTCAAAAACAGCTCCGAAAGGTTCCTCTTCTACCAAAGCTACAATTCTAGCTACATTAATATCCCGAATGGCAGCCAAGACACGCATGTCTTTCATGAAGTCTTTCCTTGAATAGAAATGCATTTAATATATTATCTACTGTATGAATCATAACAGGAAAGAAATAATAAAAATTTTGATATTTACTTCAAAGAATCAGTTACTCCACGCCACAAAGATCGCACTATCACGACTTGACGATTCCGAATCGTATTCAAATCCGGACTTTGAATGCCTTTTGCCTCGCATAAGTGCACCTAAAAATATAAATTTCGATTAAAAATAAGAAAATTAATTTTTACTGAAATTTTTCAAATATTACACTTACCAATCCAAAACTCCCTTCGCCCAACTTATCCATGATTCTTAGCCTGTGTCTCGAAACATGCTGAATATTATAGGAATGAGTCGTATTTGAAAGATGAATGCTATCTTGAATCTGAAGTGGAGTAAATAAACTGGAGGTAGATCGTTGCTGTCTTCTTTTAATCTAGAAATAATTGTCCATAAATCTCAAGTCAATTTCATTCAAAAAGTTCAAAATTATAAAATATTATTTACTGTTAAAATATCAGTGGCAGCATAATATCCTTCATGAACTTTGTGATTTGTTTTCAAATAACTTTGGCTTCTATTCGAAAATGGAGTTGACGTCATCTTCTCCTCATAATTTCTCTCACTCGTAAAATCTGTAACATCTTGATAGAAATTAAATATTACAGAACTTAATAAAATTTACGACCACAAATTATATTGATTTAAAATTGAAAATAATCTCTCACCACTGTATTCACTTTTACAAGTGGAATAAAGCTCGCCTTTGTGAGAAGGTGGTTCGTAAGCTAGATTTTCTTCAGAGAAAAGTTTGTAGGTTCTTTCGTACGCACTACAATGTTCATACTCGCTGGTATGATCACTACTTCTAATTGTGTTGTCATCACTGAAAAAGCCTTTACTCTTGATAGAAAGCCTCGACTGAGATAAACCATTAACAACAATCGGATTGGCAATTTTTATATCTTTCATGTTAATCGTGATTCCAGGTTTTGGAGATCCACAAAGCAAAGCTGTGTGTTTTTGAAGAAGAGCAACCTTATTACGACCTCTTTGTTTCATCCAAAAGACTGTACAAGTCAGTAATAAAGCGCAAACTGTCAAAGCTCCACTTATGAATCCAATATACGTCTGAGAATTGTTGATTGGGAAGGCATCGGGTGTCAAATTAGCGTTTATATCAGAAAAAGTTTCATTCACAGAGACATTCGATTTGTCGATTGTCTCGTTCGATTCTGATTCGTTTTCGCAGGCATGGAAGAATTGATCTGACGTCTCTGAAGAGATATTTCGTGCAGCTGAAATTAAAATCACTTGATTGAAAATAATTTAGCTAACATAAATTTTCCCAAGTGAGCTGAGAAATTTCAATAACTCTTACTTGTGGGTATCGCACAGAGTTGGATCTTGCGAGTCTCAAAGTCTACTTCACTTATCATCAGCCACTTTGATTTTGTCTTTAGTTCCAGTTTCACAAATTTGGCAACTCTTGATGATAGAGGAATTGATATACTAATTAAACTAGTTTTAAATTCTTCTGTATTTTCCATTTTTTCTGGATAGGACTGGTACTGGACTCCATCAAAGGAGAACCAAATGAGGGCAGAAGAAAATACCTGTGAATTAAAAGGAATAATCAAAATAATTGAAATAAGATATATGTAATTATTTGAGTTATTGCAATTTTATTTGGTTATCTTCTTTAGACAAATATAATATTATTTTCCTACGTTCTTATAAGACGAAATTTATCAATAGTTACATTTCATTTAAGGAAGAGTGATCTAGTTTTATTGAACAAACTTTATTCCCAGAACAAATACATTTTGAGTTCATCAATCATATTCGCGATATTTGTGGTTAATGGGAAAGATAACTTTTTATTGAAGGCGAGGAAATTGATCTTAAGTAAATTTAGTTCTTTGCCGTTAGATCTTCAAATAAAACAATTACCTCTCAATACTCATCAACCAAGTTAGTTTACCGGTACTTCCGTCGCAGACATCAATAGAAAGAATCACGATGAAATCATCCCTTTTTGGGGTTGATCTAATCGAGACTCACTTGATCCGATTGCGAAACATCCAATTCTATTACAGAATTTTATTTCAATCTGATATCAACGTTGAACTTGCTAAGGATTTTCGCTTTATTGAAAACAACGTTGGGATTGAAACATTAAGTTGATTCTGGGCTTCTCTAAGAATTATTCACATTCGACGTTAGGGATTCTTTTTTCTTTACTTAATCTCTGTCCATCAATTATTTAAGGAAGGATTTTAATAAAATTCTGGGATAAAAGCACGGGCTATAACTTTTTCGTGGATGGCGTGAATGTATTCCTACCTGAAAGCTGTTTAGTGTGAATTGTTTACACCTAGAACATTTTAATTATAAGAAGAAATCAGTTTGAAAATTCTAAAGATGGAATCTTTGAAATTAATTTTTGAATTTCAACTTTAGTTTCTCAGTTATGAAAGTACTTTTAAACTCCTTAAAATCATAGAAATGTTATAAATTTAAATTCGAAAATTCAAGTGTCGTATAATTCTTTAAGCGAATAAACATTTTTGAATCTGAAAACGATCTCAATTTAGATGCAGTTTATAATTTTAGAATCTAAAGGTTTTGTTTTGCATCAATTTGGAATTTAGAGTGAAACAATTATACCATTGTAGCCGTTATGCTGCTGGGTTAGGGTTATCAAATTTCGTACCAACCTCGACCCCCTTATTCGGTATATGAGCTGCGTGTATGGTGCAGTTTTCGAACTCCCGAAAGTCGCTGAATTCAAAGATAAGTTCGACCAACTCTCGGTTAGTCCACCCGACCCAGTTTGTGGGAGATGAGGAGACAAGAACTTTAGGGTCTTCACCGATGATCCCATCCGTAAGTTCTCCAAGTCCATCTATCATTAAATCATCCATCTCAGTTCCGTCATACGAAGAGTCTTGGAGATTCCATCCATCAGGACCGAATGTCTCTCCCTTAGGAATAGTATATCTTACTATTTGCTCTGTAATAAAAAATTGGATGAGTCTTATATCTTCTAAAAATTGAACTTTACCACTTTATATATTATTTTAACACCAGTTTTGTTTTTGAATTATTAGCAGGAAAAAATACTTTTCAAATAAAAACTTATTTCTGGAATAAAAAGTTTATTTTGAAATTCTGCTTTTCATAAAACTTTTCATATTTAACAAAATGAAACTTAGTTTTTAATTTCTTTTTGGTTCTTGGTCTCAATTGATTTATGAAAAGGGAAAAGAGCGTGAAGCTTGATTTATCAATAACTTGGAAATATTAATGGCGTTAATCTAAATTTCTTATGATATATTTCCGAATTTCGTTTTCACAGATTAAATACCAAGGTTTACCTTTCCAGACACATCCATAAATCTCCACCCTCATACAGACAGTGCGTGGGTGCTGACTATAAGGGACGAATCGGACCCTGCTAGCCACAAAGGGGAGATCCAACCTCTGTTTCTCTACCAGATATGTATTGCTATTCCCTCGTAAGACCTAAACATATTTTTCGAGATTAATGCTCCCTAATGGTCTTAATTAAATACACCCAGAACCCATACAAATTGATAAATTCTTGTAGCTAAGCACAATTGCTACATCCCTATAACTAATTGTTCTCTAAGGGTTGAACATAGACCCTTGAACAAAAAGTTTGCAAAATGAAGGACCAATTTTTTTTTATTGTTAAAATTATGTAGCTCATTATTTTTTTTTGAGAAATAATTAATACGTACCCTGTCCCCCTTTAGATTTTTGTACTGATGCCACTTTGAACCCCTCCAGTATTCTAGAAAAAAAGCTTCTGCATACTCTTGGCCCTGACCATTTCCAAAACGGCCTTGAGTTTCGGTCCAGGTAATCAAGTGGTCTTGAGTTAGATCAACTTCTAAATATTCACGGATATCACTACTGATTTGAGCCTTGGGACACCACGCACCTCCATTCTTTTCTTGGCGGATCCTGAAAAACATTGTTTTATTTCAAATAAATATATTTTTACTTCACAATTTGAATTCAAGTAATTACTTTGTATTAAAAACAAGATTTTATTGCAGATATAGAAATAGAAATGGGAATAAAATATTTAAAAACTAAAATCGACGTTTATGTAAAAAAAATGTTAATCTTTTATTTCAAATGAAAATGAGTCGGATTCTAAATTAAAGACAACATTTTTTCTACACAAATAGGAAAATATCTTACAAATTGTGGTCCCTGATTAAAGGAAATTTTTGTATTTTTCTACAAAAATACTTTTTGTAGAGAAAATTCTGTATCTTGATAAAACCGACTCATCAAAATGGACCAATTCAAACGAATTTCATCCGTAAATTTGTTTGAGAAAACAAAGCTAATGCCAGAACATGAGAATAAAAATTGACTAGCTCTTTGAAAAAAAAAGTTTTATTAAATAATGGTTTAGGGTTCACTCAGTGGACCTGGAAATTCTTTCCAGACACTTTATACAAAGATCAGTCTTCCATGTCGGTAAATCCCTTTTTTAGATCCTCTCTCTGCTCTGTGAAACAAAATCGGTTTTACTTTATCAAAAAGAGCGTCAGCTCAATCATCCCTCTGAACGTATAAAATACTTTTTACAAGTCACTTCTGATAGCATGAAATTTATGAATTTTATTTGATAAATAATATAAAATCTTAGCGGACAGTAATGAAGTATTAATTGAACCGAATGAACGAGGAACTACTTTTAATTACTGAAGGTATTATTTAAATGGTACATTGTTGCTCATAAAAAAGACGTCTATAATGCTGAATTAATAAAACTCTTATTTTATTTTTTCCATGCATAGTTTAATTCTTTTTCGGCGTCAAATAAGGAAATAATGAAAAAATGGTCATGCTGTGAGTTCGTTGAAGTCTCTAATAATCGCTTTGTAACGCGAGAGGCTAAATTAGTCAGATTTTTTTCTGAAAAGAGTTTCCTTTGAGGGAGAACGTATAAAAGTGCACAACGTTAAAAATGAAAATAAAACTCGTAATGTAAAATTTTTCGTGTAATTTAATTTAAATGTGATTTATAAAAGCATTTTATTTATTAAAATGTTTAAATAATGATTTTTACTTGTTTCCTGTTTCAGAATATAATGTGACTACTTCAACTATTTTCAACCTTTTTTAGTGAAAAATGACCTTTACAGAACTCACAATCTAACGAATTTTAAAATTAAAATTTAATTAATATTTTTATACTTTTGTAGGTACACCGCTGTGCAAAAGTCGCCGCGCACTTGTTTTTAATTGTTCACATAAAAGTTTTTAATTTATAAAATATCTAATAAATAATTTTTTCCTCAGAACAACAAGGAAGGTAACAAAATTGTGCATTTACTTAATGATCCCAAAACGAAATGTTTTAGTCCATTATTAAGGGGTTAGGCCATTCTAGAGGCAGACGAAAGTCAGAATATTTTGTGATTTTTTTTCAGCGAAACTATGAAATAAATCGAGATTACAAAATTTGGTTTTTATTATAAATGTAATTCACTGTACAAAATAATTCTGATAATCATGATTTTCTACGACTTAAAACTTTAAACGCGTTTATCTCAAAACTGCAATTTTCAAGTCGGCCAGACACATTACTTAAACAAACAATCGATTGATTTCAAACTTTAACTCTATGTATTTAGAATTATATTGTCCAAGAAATTAAGTAGGATTTTTTAAGTAAATTGCATAGTTCCTTTTTTATTAACAATTTTCTGACGATTTTTTATGGAATTTTATACTTTTGTACTTTAGAAGTGCGCCATTTGGACAAAAATCAATATATGAATTATATATGATTTATTTCATGGTTTTGCTGAAAAAAAAACACAAATTATGCCTATTTTTGTCTGCCTCTAGAGTGGCCTAAACCCTTAACAAAGCTATTGCCAAAAAAAGTAAAAATTCAAAGCTTTTTTAAATTTTGAATAACTCTTGAAGTAATGGACATTTTTGAACTTTTCTCAGATTTTCACAAAGGTAAATTTACATAGACTATGAGGAACGTATCAAACATACTTTGATAGATTTTTTCTTGATACTATTAAAGTTAAAGTTTAGAAAAACATAGTTGTGAAAATGCACATGATTCTCATACTTGAAAAATGGATTTTAAAAATTGATAATATGAAAAAAATACAAAACATCATTAAAAAATACAATAAACTTATTTTCAAGATTTCTTTCATAAATAATTTCACAAATTTAAAGTTTTACAACTTTTTCGTTCTAAGCTTAGATTTTGGCTGCATTCAAAAAAAAATTATTACAATTTACTTGTTACATTACCGACATTCTACGTAAATTTTATTTTGAAATGAATTAAGAAAAGTTATAAAATATTCATTTTTTAAGAGTTATTCAAAATTTTAAAAAGCTTCGAAATTTTGCTTTTTTGGCTATATCTTTGTTAATAATGGACTAAAACATTTCGTTTTGGGGTCATTAAATAATGCAGAATTTTGTTATCTTCTATGTTAATCTAAGGAAAAAAATTCATTGTTAGGTATTTTATAAATTAGAAGCTTTTATGTGAATGGTTTAGAAATAAGTGCCCGGCGGCTTTTGAACAGCAGTGTAAATTTTATAAAAATAATGAAAATATGCTCGATATTTTTTTTATTCTTTAAAGGAGTGGATAATTCAATTATTTTCATATTCCATTCAGAACTGGAAAATTGGATTAATGAGATGATATCTCGAAAGAATTTTGTTTATCAGCAATGGGAGTAAAACTAATAACGTTTATCAGAATTTTGCTTAATAAAAGGATTAAGTAAAAGCATTTCTGTCTGGTAGCATCCTGGTTTACAGAGCTCTTTAGGTTCTGCTTTTAACAGTGTGTAAACGGGTGTCTGGTATAATATTCATTAAGAGGATGAGAAAATATACCTCGCATTTTGCGGGCCGACGGACTTCATCTCGTAGCTAGAAGAAGCCGTTATAGCATCGTCCGGAATTTTTCCTTCCTCCATGCCAAGGGGATGTATACACTGGCCTGAAATTACATTAATTTTATCCAATTACTGTCAGATTGAGACGTCGAAATGCGACAGAAGACCTTCTGCAGGAAATTTAATTTTCCAAACTGGTCACTTTGTACTGTTATAGATTTAGTTGTTTCATTACTTTGTAAGACTTTCAAATGCTTTTAATTCTTCAAAAGTTTTAAAGATTATTTTCAAATGAAGCTAATTATCATTAATTTCAGTTGAATAACGTTATTTTCTGTTTCAGCATTTATTGGGCTTTTGGCGTCTTTTGGACACGGGCAAAAGGGGGTATTTTCCAATTATGTGCGTCAATTAAAAAGAGATTACTTCCCTGGCTATGGTGGTTCATTCTTTAATTATGGTAAAAGTTATTGTATTACGATTGAAGAAAGTGAAGAAATCTCATTGATGACATACCTCATTCTACCGTGAGAAGAGAGGGTAAAATGAATATTTTAATTATGAACGACTTTCTTACTTATTCCAACAAATTATTATACTTACCTCCAAATTTTCAAATAATGAAATACATAATAAAATTGATTGAACATTAGAAAATTGTTATTTTAACCATTTTTTTAGTTTTCCGGGATACCAATGACTTTTTTTCTTTAAGGGATCATACCACTCTAGCCGTTTTCAAAAAATCGATTTTTTTTGGATTTTTCTGAAGTATATGTATTCAAAAATATTGTGTCAAAATTTCATGAATTTCCGTACACTTTTTAACGATTTTTCAGAAAAAAAAACTTAAAACTTTAACGTTTCTCCTCCTTGCGCAGATGAATTTTTTAAAACTACTGAACCTATCCTCTTGACATTTTTACCACATATTCCTCCCATCCTTAGCTATGCCCTGGACCTGAAGCAAGTAAAAATTTTATTTTTTACAATTTTTTTATTGCAAAAACCATGAAAAAGAACGTATTTTTCTCGAAGAATTTCCGCCATTTTTAAATTTTTGCATGAATTTTATTGGTTGAGGTTCAGGATATAGCTACTGTCGTACTAAATCTAAAACTGTTTGCTTTATCTATTTCAGATGGTCCATCATAGAGAAATCATTTGCGCAAAAGACCTACCTACTTTTCGAAAAATTGTGTTTGCCTGACATTTTTGTATATAAAAACTGTAAAATCAATAAAAAAAATTTGTTCATGTATTTTAGGAGTTTATTTATTAAGCCCAACAAGTTATATATCAATATTTATTTTAGAAACCTCTAAAAAAATTCTTCAAAATAGCCTTTTTTTGGGGGGGACCGAGAGTGGTATAATCCCTTAATTTAATTGTACCTGAACTCGAACCCGTATCACTACCAACCCGGATTCCTCTCAACGTCCAAACAAAATCACAATTAAAAATTCCAAGAATTCGAAAGTAATCGAATCCCCAAAATACAAAAACACACCCCAATTTGGACGAAAATCACAAGTAGAAAAACCTTGAGAAAACAAGCAAAAAAGGAGGAAATTTTTGCTTGTTTTCTCAAGGTTTTTTCTACTTGTGATTTTCGTCCAAATTTGGTTGTGTTTTTGTATTTTGGGGATTCGATTACTTTCGAATTCTTGAAATTTTTAATTGTAGTTTAATTGTATAATAATTTTCACTAAAGTCCAGAGAATTCTTTCTGGCGGGCTTTTATCTATTATACAAAAATTACAGATATTTGAAATGGGATTTATAGATATGTGCTCACCGAAAGCATTTTTAATCGGCTCCTCCGCAGATAGGGCCGATACAATTAGAACTTCTATGAGGAAGACTACCCTTTCCATGATATGCGATACGATATCCTACAGCGTCGCTGCACGAACTTTAGAACGTTCATGATAGGTCAGATGATCTCATTGCACTTTTACCCTGAAATAGAAAAGAAGTCAGATTAGCCTATGAAAACAAATTTCTGAGAGTTTCTTAAACTTAACCTGAACGATTAGAAATGGATGTATTTGATTTAAAAGATCTTGTTTCATTCACATCAATTTTTGTCTTTTTGGTAATTCATCAACAAAATCTTACTGTTTAAATTTCAAAAATAAAGAAAATTATAAGAGTTAAACCTCCGGTAAAAATTTGATTTTTTATCACAAAAACAGTTAGCTTTTAATTAACAATTTAAATATTTAGATAACAAACAAAAAATTAGCTTCTTCAAATATTATTTTTTTAAATTTAAACATTTGCTCTTTTGAATGAAAAATTCATTGAAACATGTAAATCTCTGCCTGTCCCCCTTAAGGTACTACACTCGCAATAATTAGGCCTTAGGTGAAAATAGATAATTTTGCGTTTAAGAATAGTAATATTATCATTAAAGGGATCATTTAAAAAGGAAAGATTATGTTTCAAGAAAAAAATTTGAAACACAGAAAAATAATTTTATTAATAAACTTTAACTTTGCCCGAACTTTTTTTCTTATCGCTTCGAGTCGAATTTTAAAAATGATGCGATTCTAATAAATCACACATCATTTTTTTAGAGAAAAGATTCTCTACAGCTTGACCATTTACAATTTTTGAAAATGAATCAATGATTATCAAATTCAGTAATTTTTAAATAAAAATTTTGTTTCAGAAAATTGTTTTACAGTGGTTTTAGCCATTGACTGATTTATTTTTAAAAATCAGAAACGGTGAAGTTGTGGGAAATCTTTTCTCTGAAAAAATGATCCATGACTTATTAGAATCGCATTATTTTTAAAAATTTGTCTCAAAGCGATAAGAAAAAAAGTTCAGGAAAAAAAAAAATTATTTTTCTGTGTTTCAAATTTGTTTCTTGGAAAATAATCTTTTTTCTTTCAAATGATCCCTTCAATAATAATATTGATATTCTTGAAAGCAAAATTATCTATTTTTTTCCAGGGCTTGATTTTTGCGAGCGTAATATCTTAAATAAATAAAAATTTCCCTACGCAAAAACCTATATTCTCTGAAATAAATCTTGTAATCCTACAAAAGCTAGAAAAATATCACTAAATTTGCTGTCAGCAAGGATACTTTATATTCAGAAAAAAATGCCAATTGATGAGAATAGTTTTCTCTCGAGCAAATTAATCTCCTCCCTTTGTTAGAAAAGCTCATTTCGAACGATTACGAATCTTTTAGGAGGTACATCACTGATTTGCAAGTTGACTATGAGAAATAGTGATTTGAGATAAGTAGAGTGACAGATCGAGAATGAGAAAACTCGGTGAAACATATCTGAGGAGGGTATAAAATATTGGGGTCAAAAATCGGTTTGCCGTACTAAGCACGAAGGTATTTCCGCTCTATTGTGCTCGTCAAGTGCCAGGCCGCGAAGGTTTAATGAGATTTTATATGAAAACCAACTCAACCCAGCTTTCAGTTCCATTCGGTTCTGTCATTAAGGTTTCACCCCACTGGCAGCTGCTATCGTTTCTCAGTCGAGTGTATATAAGCAAGGAGAGGGTAAACTTATAATGGTGCCTCTGTAACAGAAAATTACTCTTGCGTCAATATTTCTGACGATAGAACAGAAAGAGCTTTACTGGGGTAACAGTTGGATTAAATAAGTGATACCCAATCCTATTGCGCTTCACCTGATACTTATATCTCATTGTGTAGTACATAATAAAACGATTTATTCTTTATAATCTCCAAGACAATTTTGATTCAGGTCTTTGTAAATTTCTCTATTTAGTCTACAGTGAATTCATTAGACAAATTACCTCAATTGAATTTTCATTTCATGAGATACCTCTTTAACCTAGTACCAAGTTTATTATTACATATTAAATTATTAGATTTAATTAAATTTAACTCATTAAAAAGAAGCCTAAGACATTTTATGTTTCTAATTAATAGTAATTTGTAAATAAGAATTTTTCAGAAGTAAAAATTAAAATGTTCATAATTAGTTGTAATTTAAAACTGACACTCGTTTTCATGTGTTTTTAAACTTTTATGATTTTTAGCCTCCGACGTTTCGCTACTATAATATTCCAGATTCAGAAAATTTGTGTAATTTCCAATAAGAAAATTTTAAAAGTTGAATATAAAATTTATTTAAGGTAGTTGGGTCAATAAAATTAGGCCTCAGGCAAAACTAGATAATTTTACTTTCAAGAATAGTAATATTATTATTAAAGGGATCATTTAAAAGAAAAAAGATTATTTTTTATGAACAAAATTTGAAACTGAAAAATAATTTTATTAATAAGCTTTAACTTTGCCCGAACTTTTTTTCTTATCGCTTCTTACCAAATTTTTAAATATAATGCGATTTTAATGAATCACGGATCAATTTTACTGAGATAGGTTCTCTACCACTTGACCGTTTACCAACTTCATAAAATCGATTTTTTTGAAAATGAACTTCTCGAACAGACAGAAGATGCTTTATATAGTGCAGGCATCGCTGATTAAGCGTAGGTAAGATTTTTTTATAATTTTTCAATTAAAAAAAACTTTAAACGCGTTTTTCTCGAAAAAACGTTTTTACACCGCTTGTTGATAAAATATCCGAAATTACTGAAACGACCCTCATGAAATTTTTACCACATGTTCCTTACACCTATGCCTAGGGCGCGAACTGACGAAACGTTAAAATTTAAAATGTTCTTTTTTTTCACCAAACGGTGAAAAAAACTTGTTTTTTTTTTCTTTCGAAAAACGTCTGCGATTTTGTTATTTATTTAAACTATTTGAATTTTTTGTTTTAGATGGACAATCTCCAAAATTTTATCAACAGCGGAGACATAGCTACTTTTTGAGGAGTCACGTTTACCTGCTGTTTTTATACAGAAAAAGTGTATAAAAAATATTAAAAAATGTTTTTATGTAATTTGAAAGTGTATTCATTAAGTTAAACAAGTTTTATATCAATAATTATAATAGCAACCCCTAAAAAAATTCATGAAATAGCCTTTTTTTCGAGCGCCTAAACTAGAATGGCCCCTTAATAAAATTATTTTTTTGTGCTGTAAATTTTTTTATGGAAAATAATCTTCTCTTTTTGAAATGATTTCTTCAATAATAATATTGCTATTCTTGAAAGCAAAATTATCTATTTTTTCATGAGGCCTAATTTTTGTGGACCAACTACTATACCTTAAAGGTATTTTAGAGAAATTTCTGTTTTTAAAAGTAAAAGTTGGAAAATTCAGGAATTCCTCAAATAATTGAAAAATTATATGATCTTATTAAGAATCTACACATTTGAAAAGCTTAAGAAAGCACTAAAATTTTAGTCCTTTTGCAAACAATTTGTTATTTCTGTTATTAATGGAATACATTTAAAACAAGAATTTTAATTTTTAATTAGAAATATTAGCATTTCTGTGAAAAGATTTTTCATTTTTAAGTATATGACTTTTAATGAATGCACATTCGTTATCATTTACAGTTTAAAATATACATGTGTGTTTTTTCTTGAGGGATAGAAATTATCATAATGTAAATCATCTCAAACAAAGCAAAAACTCTCCCTCGAATAATATCCAACGAAATCATGAGTACATTTGCATCAAAATAAAGCAGATTATTTCCCTCCAATGATGAACTGAATAAAATTAAATTACTGTCATGTAACCTGTTCACAAAGGCAATAAAGAGCTTCACATAATAATACGATTTATGAATACTTTAGAAATTTGATTTCACCTAACGTACGTTTGATTTTTTATTTAAATAACGTTTCATTCTATTTATAATTTCATATTCAATTTTATTTACAACAGAATATTCAAACTCCCTGAACTGATTATTATGTTGCATAAAATTTTACATTCTATAAAAAGAAATAAAATTGATGGAAATTTTACAGATTCTGCGCCATTGGATGGGCTTTTATGAAGAGCTGGTTCAAGTTGAAAGTAAATAGCAGAGAATGATAGAGAAAGGAACAATACTTAGAAAAAAAGCGTAAAAAGAACTGAAAAAGGGAAAAATGCTAATGGGAATTCACGAAATCCATGCTAGGCTATAGAACTGCAATTCTCGCAATTTTTCTTTTTATATTGCTGACTTGCCGATAAATTCTTTATTGAAACTTTGTCTCTACAACATGAACACTTTATCTCTATATTTTAGTTTTCATTCGCATTTTCGGCTTCACGACTCGCATCTCTGCTCCCAATTCCGAGGAAAATTTCTATTATCTGTCGTACTAGTCATACTCAATACTCTAGGTACTCGATACGTCGTTCAAGAAACGTGAATAACGTGGAGTTCTGTGAACCTAAATTTCTTCTTGGCAGATAAAAATTTTATGTGAAAAATCAGATATGTCAGGGGTTCAGACATACCTTTGATTGCAGTTTTTAGACCGAAATAACGACAAGGGACGTGAACCTTGATCAGACGCTGTAAAAGGAAAAATATATGCTCGTAAAATAGGATAGATGTCAATCATAGAATAAAGCTAATGAAATTCTTGTCCTGGAATTTAAGAAATTTGGTAGAAATTGATACAATTATTTTTTAAATATTTGAAATCAAACTTTACATTTATTTTTTAATATTTTCTTTCTTTTGATTTTCAACTATTACAACTCTTGTTACAAGTACAGAATTATTGAATTTGAAATTATAATTTGAGAATAGTTGATTCAACTTGTTATTTTCCTTCAGAGTCAAAATGTTTTTTTAATTCACAATTATTTATAATCAAGAATCTGAACTAAGAATATTTTATTAAATAAAATGCTGAAACTTAAAAAATTGATATCTTTCAGAATAAATAATTTTGTTTTCAATCTTATTTTCTAATCCAAAGTTCAATTATTATTTATTAATTTATAATTATTACATTTTAATCAAGATTTAAGGCCATGGACCAATCGGACCATGTAACTAAATTATACATTAATTGGATCGTGTAACATAACTTTTGTAATTTACAAAATATCTTTCTGGAAACTTGGGAAACATAAGAAAAAACCATAAAGCACGTCTGTTAACTTCTTTTTAGTAAAAATTTTTTTTTTCATTCGAAAACTTATCGACAATTACAGTTAACTGTAAACATTTTTGCAACAATTCCACTCAAACGAAGTTGACAGACGTTCTTTATCGTCTTTTGTTGTATTTTTCAAATTTTCATCAGCAAGATATTTTGTAAAATGAAAAAATTATCTTACATGAACTTTTACAGGATAAACTCACATGATCTAGTTGATCCATGGCCTTAATTAATTTTCAGAGTTCGTTACTAAATTCTAGATAATTTGTAGCTTTTCGAAATGATTAAAATTTCATATTTTTAAGCTTCTGAAATTCGCTATCGTAAAGGTACATAAAATCAGAATTTTCTGCTAAAAATTTTGAAACGCCAGCTATCAAAATATAATAATAAATAATAATAAAACAATGCAGGAGCTGAATACATCGAACTTTATTATTATTAATTAATAATTTAATCACCGTGCACGGTTGTAAATAATTGCAAATTTCGTCTTATAATTATAAATTGAAAATGTGATCATAATTGTTAAACTTAATAACAGGGGGTTGTTAATCTCCTGAAGGTAAATATAATCAATTGGTTTCTGTTTGTAATTAACGTACATATTTTATTTAATAGAAGAGAATTGATAACAAATTCATAATGGAGTATTGGGTTACTTGAAGAATTTGCGAGTTTTGTTATATGTTTCAATTTAAGGTAGTTGATCCACGAAAATCAGACTTCAGGCAAAAATAGATAATTTTGCTTTCAAGAATAGCAATATTATTATTGAAGGGATATTTTGGAAGAGAAAAGATTAATTTCCATGAAAGAAATTTGAAATACAGAAAAATAATTTTATTAATAAATTTTATTTTTGCCCCAATTTTGTTTCTTATCGCTTCTTACCAAATTTTAAAAAATGATGCGATTTTAATAAATTACAAATCACTTTTTCAAGAAAAAGATTGCCTACAACTTAACCATTTCCAATCTTCGAAAATGAATAAATTATTGTCAAATTCAGCAGTTTGTTTATAAAAACTTCGTTTTGGAAAATGTTTTTCAATGGTTTCAGCCATTAAAGAATTTATTTTAAAAAATCAGAAACGGTGAAGTTGTGGGAAATCTTTTTTCCAAAAAAATGATTTATGATTTATTAGAATCGCATAATTTTTTAAAATTTGGTAAGAAGCGATAAGAAAAAAAATTGGGGCAAAAATAAAATTTATTAATAAAATTATTTTTCTGTATTTCAAATTTTTGTCTTGTAAATTAATTTTTTTTCTTTCAAAATAGCCCTTCAATAATAATATTGCTATTCTTGAAGCAAAATTATCTATTTTTGCCTGAGGTCTAATTTTCGTGTATGAAAACTATCTTAAGTTGGATTAGATTTTCATGGATGAGGGGAAATATTGTATGTGTAGGTGCTAGAGAGTATGGAAAATGATTAGGGAAGTAGAATACGAACATTGTGACTGGACAAATTAATAACGAGCAGCCAACTAGGATCGATCTGTACTGGTCAACCGTGTAATCCCAACGTAATTGCCTGGATGACTGGTGAGAGGTGTTCTACGATACGCATTAGTCGGAGAGGAGTTGTCAGAAATAATGGAACATAATAATAGTAGTGGTAGTGACTTGTTTTGGTCAGGCAGGAGAAACCCATCGACGATATCCGTCGACAGTGGTCACGCCATTTCCAGCCAGCCATCACTAATTCTAACCACTTCATCATATTTTCTCTATGATAATATTTTATTATTTTACATTTCATTCTATTCTCACTGATTTTTATCAAATAAAAGATATATTCAAAAGGCCCAATTCAGGTAATTGGGTGTAGAAATGTAATGTATTCAATAAATTTTATTTTTGAATGAAATTTTTTTCATATCGCTTTTTACCAAATTTTTAAATATAATGCGATTTTAATGAACTACGGATCACGGAAAATTTGAAATGTAGAAATGTAATGTATTTAATACATTTTATTTTTGCATTAAATTTTTTTCTTGTCGCTTCTTACCAAATGTTTAAATATAGTGCGATTTTAATGAATCATCGATCAATTTTACTAAGATAGGTTCTCTACCACATGACTGTTTCAAATTTTTGAAAATAAATACTTTAATGGCTGAATCTAATAAAAAATAATTTTCAAAAATTGGGAACAGTAAAATTGTAAAGGATTTTTTTCCTCAAAAAATAAGCCGTAATTAATTAGAATCGCATCATTTTTAAAAATTTTGTAAGAAACAATAAGAAAAAAAGTTCAGGTACAATGAAAAATTTGTTAAATACATTATTTTTCTGATTTTTCCAAATCATTTCAGTCGATTATGTCGATCATTAGAAGAGTGTATCACTCATCGTGATAACGGAACTCTACTATATCGACTTTATCAATCCGTGATTTAGAATTATATTTAACGTTATTTGAAACTACATGGAATTTTTCAATATAAATTGAAGTAATTTTCTGTGAAAAAAGGAACGCTTCCACTCCGCTTTGCCTTTCGAATGCATTCGATGCATTCGACTGGCATTCGAAAGGTCCTGGGCTCGATACCCAGTGGAGTGGAAGCGTTCCTTTTTCACAGAAAATTTTTTCAACATTATTTTTCTGTTTCAAATTTTTTTCATGGAAAATAATATTTTCTCTTTTAAATCATCCCTTCAATAATAACATTGCTGTTCTTGAAAGCGAAATTATGTATTTTTGCCTGAGGTCTAATTTTATTGACCCAACTACCTTGATATTTTAATTACCATCAACAAAATAAACAATTATACTACAAGCAGCTTTTTCATTTTCTAGACGTAATGAACTTCTTAAAAATGTATTCTACTGAGGTCCATTTTATAAAACTACAAAACAAAAGTTTGAAGTCAAAGACGATAATGTCAAAATTATTTAGAATTTTTTTTACAATTATGAAAATTTAGGAGCATAAAAACCTTTCTTAAGGGCATATGATACTTGAAGAAAGTAGCAAGTTCATGTGAACAATTTGGTCCAGTTTCTACATGTTTGTGTCCAAAATACATAAAATTTTCTTTTCAAAATTTGAGAAATGGCAGAGAAGATGAAAACAGACGTAGATAGATTACTTTTGGTTTTGATAATGTAAATATGGACATGAGTTTAGAAGCAAAAATATATCAGTCAAGTCGAAATGTTGTTTTTCCTGCAATTTTCGTGGTTCAAATTTTGTTTCGAATACTTAATCTAGAAATATTTCAAAGATCAAAATAATTTCGGCATAATGCCTGATTTTTGGCTGAATACGAAACGTAAACTCTGTTCATTTTGTAGTACAATTAAGTTTCCCGTAATTCAGCTCCATCATGAAGATAATATGCTTCCTGAGAGGTTGGGAATTTTATCTCTCCTTGAATTTGAAATTCTAAAACATTAATGCTTTGATAATTGCGAAACTGGTACTCAGACCAAAAACGAGATAAGACTTGCGTGCATTTCTCATAAGAATGCTAGTATGAAGAGAAGTATGAAAATGAGCAATATAGGGGTGCATTACTTTAATTGTCGTAAATATTCTGAACAGGTCTTTACTGGTACACTGGCATGCAAAAGTATCCGGACACCGATTTTTCAGCAATCACTTTATAAAGCTCATAATTTTAGTAATAGATCAAATAAATTACTTTTCTTTGAATCACGTCAAAGGTAATGAAATTTTGCATTCAGTGACCTAAAAAAATAGTGTTTTATGCAGTAAACAAAAATTAGTAGATTTACGGAAAATATCCGATGTATAAGAAATAAACTAGTAAGTTTTACCTATAGATGCTGTGAAAGTTGAAATTTAGGGAAACAAAGTTGTAAAAATTCTAAGTATTTTCATACCTAAAAAGCGGATTTTACAAATTGTGAAAATTAATTATTAGAAAAAAATAGAAAATATTTAACTCAGAAATACATTGAAAATATTTTTATATTTTTTTATGATTTCACGAATTTGAATTTTTACAACTTTGTTTTCCTAAATTTCAACATTCACAGCATCTAGGTTAAATTATTACAGTTTCATTCTCATAAATCGGATATTTTCCTTAAATCTACCTTTGTGATAGACGAAGAAAAATTTTGAAAAGTTCAAAAATGGTGAAAACTATGAAATTTGGACTTTTTTGCAATATTTTTGTTAACAGTGGACAAAAACACTTCGTTTTCAGGTCACTGAATGCAAAATTTCATTACCTTTGACGTGATTCCTATAAACGTAATTTATTTGATCTATTATTTATTAAAATTATGAGCTTTAATGTGATTGCTGAAGAATCGGTGCCTGGAAACTTTTGCACGGCAGAGTATATAATATCTATGTTTGTATAATCGTTCTTCCTCCGTCTGCTCTATGGTCTGCTCGCTTCATGATAATTGAAAGTTCAGCAGCATCAGTCGATTTACAGTCGTTTGTTTTAAGACTGTAGGGTTTTTCAACTTTTCAACTTTACCGACATTTTTCTCAAAAACTATCACTCAGACGAGAAAACGCATAGAACATAAAATATGTATTTTGTTGAAATCTACAATTTTTGCTTGGAATATTTTTTGAAATTCCTAATGGTTCTCAAAATAAAAGTAAGATACCATGCCTAAAAATACATGAGTATACAAAGTTTCAACAAAATGAGAGGTAAGCTCTTTCGCAAGTTCACCCAAAAATAACTTTATCACTCATAAAAAATTATAATCAAAGAGAGCTTCACAAATCCAGATGTGATTATTTTATTTTGAAATCTCTACATCGGGATAAATGAAGAAACGAACGAATATGAAATAAAATAAAATAAAACGCAGATCACTATAGAGAAAATTATAACCGGAACCTTTTGTCTGTTAAAAATTCAAGAAATGAGAAATTTGTATGGTATTCAGAAATAAATTGAAATAAGTCCATTTATTTAATTGAAGTATACTTTAATTTAGATTATCGACTCTGTAATTAAGGATTTTCAGAACTCGAAAATTTAATTATATATATAAATAAATATAATTATCTTGTGAATAATTTTTTAGAGAATAGCCAGGGGCATATGATATGTATTAAATTAACGAATATTATTGATTTTAGATTTCTACATGTCTGTGTCCAAAATTCATGGAATTTTGTTTTCAAAATTTGGGAAATAGTGAAGAAGATAAAAGCGGTCGTACATAGACTACTTTTGATTTAAAAAATGAAAAAAATTCAATTTTAGCAAAATCTACCGAAAAAAACTTTTACATAATAAAAACCAAAAGTAGTCTATCTACGTCCGATTTTACCTTTTCTATCATTTCCCAAATTTTGGAAACAAAATTTTATGTATTTTGAAAGTAAGCATGTAGAAAATGAACCAAGTCGTTTATATTAGCTTACTACTTTTCTCTATTATCACATGCCTTTAAGGTTGTTGATACACGACAATTAGACTTCAGGCAAAAATAGATAATTTTGCTTTCAAGAATAGCAATATTATTATTGAAGGGATATTTTGCAAGACAAAAGATTAATTTCCATGAAAAAAATTTGAAATACAGAAAAATAATTTTATTAATAAATTTTTTTTTGCCCCAACTTTTTTTCTTATCGCTTCTTACCAAATTTTAAAAAATTATGCGATTTTAATAAATTACAAATCACTTTTTCAAGAAAAAGATTGCCTACAACTTAACCATTTCTAATTTTCGAAAATGAATGAATTATTATCAAATTCAGCAATTTGTTTATAAAAATTTCGTTTTGGAAAATGTTTTTTTAATGGTTTCAGCCATTAAAGAATTTATTTTTAAAAATCAGAAACGGTGAAGATGCGGGAAATCTTTTCTCTGAAGAAATGATTCATGATTTATTAAAATCGCATAATTTTGTAAAATTTGGTAAGAAGCGATAACAAAAAAAGTTGGGTCAAAAATAAAGTTTATTAATAAAATTACTTTTCTGTGTTTTAAATTTTTTCATGTAAAATAATGCTTTCTATTTCAAAATAGCCCTTCAATAATAATATTGCTATTCTTGAAAGCAAAATTATCTATTTTTGCCTGAGGATTAATTTTCGTAGATGAAAACTACCTTGAAGGCATTCTTTTCAAAATTTGGGAAATGGTAGAGAAGATAATAACGGACGTAGATAGATTACTTTTGATTTCGAAATTGAAAAAAGTTCAATTTTAGCCAGATTTTTTTTTCATTGTCAAAAAAAAAGTAGTCTATTTACGTCCGTTTTTATCTTCTCTACATTGAGAAAAAAATGTTATTGAATCTATAGCATTTCTGCCAAAAGCATTTATATTATTGATTAAAAAAAAGGTGCTAGAGAAACTGATACGTATACTACCAATTTTCTTGCATATTGATTTAAATCAATGATATACATGCTTTTGGCCGAAATTCTATAGATTCAATAGACATTTTTTCGCAGTGTACCTTTTACCAAATTTTGAACAGAAAATTTTATCTATTTCAGACATAAATACATGTATGTAAAAACCTAAAATGAATAAAATTTGCTAATTTCATAAGTATCACATGCCTTTAAGCTTTAATTTGAGCTTTGACAAATTCTTCCTTATTCAATGAAAATCGACTCTTTTCAGACAGATAAAATGAACCATTTTAAAGTTTCAATGACACAAAAATCAACTTCGAAGAAGAGGAAAACAAAAGGACGAGTTCCTTGGAAATCGCGACGCGTTTCAATTTTTTCACTTGTCCAAATAAACCCTGCGTTCTGAACAATAAATGGTTCATTCTAGTTTAGAAAAAAGTCGGTTCATCGAAGCGGAAACAATTTGCCGGATTACGTTTTTTTGCGAATTCCATGGTCAGCGGTCTCTCTGCAACGTACGAAAACTCTTCTTTACTTGTTTGAATTTGGACGTTAATTACATCTGTCCATAGAGAATGGAGTCCTGCGCAAGCATAGGACAGTGCTCGGGCCGGAGTTTGATCTGCGCAACAAGTAAAGAACGATCAATACGTAACGTACTTGGTGTCCAGGAAGCAACACTCTCATCCCAGCATCCTAATCTGGTCCACGCATTGTGCGAGCCACGAGCTGCCAATCATAATTCTTATCTATTTTCTTATTCATTCTTCTTTTATTTTTAGACAATTGTTATTTTATTTATTAGTTACATGTATAAATTGATTACTGCAGAAAACGATATCTCATTTTTTATAAATTATTATCATTTGATTAATTTAATAAAATATTTAATGAATCAATGTAACTTTTCTCCCTGTAATTTTGAATTTTATTTTACATTTCTCACTTCAATTTCAATTTCAATCTTAGATTTTGTTCCTCACAATTTTTAATTTAATATTTTCTTGATTCAAGAATCGACCGTTTGAGAGATCATTCACGCCAGAATAAATTGCATTCACGTCTTTCCACATCGAGTGCTAAGGAAGTCTCTGAATGTTATTCAGTGTTATTCGCCCCAAGCAACAAAAGGCGACAGAAAAGCTGCATCTAAGAATAGTTGGCCGCCGGCTTTCCAAGCCACCAGACTGTGATGAAATCCTTCCCTCGGATTTAGTAAATAGAGAAAAAAATAATAAAGGCGATGAAAAAATAAATAATCCGAAGGTAGTACAACCGAGTTTGGTAAACAAAAATTGTCCCGGTAGAAAGTTCGAACAATAATAGTCAAAATATTTGAACTAGTAGAAAATTAACCATAAAGATTTTTGCTTTATTAATCTGTGAAAATTTATTACGATTGGCGGAATGTTTTCAGAATTTCTCTTCTTTACATTACATTTTTTGGAACTTTTGTCTCCATAACTGTGAAATCAATGATAATACGTAAAAGATTAGCACGTGACAGAAAGAGGCCTTTTTACTTTTAAAACGAATAGGTTTTATTTATTTCAATTAATTTGGATGTTGCGTTAAAATTTTCAAAAAATTACAACCTTAAAAGTTTTGCATTTTAATTCCATTTTAAAAATATGTGATGGTATCTGAATTAGTATTACTATGTCACTACCGGAAATTATTGATACGATCACTTTCTAGCAGTTGCTCAAGTTTAAAAAATTTCCAATAACATCTTATAACTCTTATAACGTCTTCGTCAGCGATCTGTCAGCATTTTGAGCCTAATGAGTTGAAGATTAAAGTTATGTATCAACTTTGTAAAGTGTCATTGCAAAAGATACCAATTTTTAATTTATCAATGACATGAATCAACTTCAAAAATAATTAATAGTTCTTCATCTCGTTTTAAAGGTAAATTTTTGATGTATTTTTCCATATACATATTATAATAGTTTTTAAATTTTTTGTATACATTCAAGCAACGGCTAAACTTAGTAGACAAAAGTCTTAATAATTTCAACAAAATGTTTACTCTACAGATAAAAAGGAAAATAAGATGCTGATATTCATGTCGACTTGATTGAATATCGTTATGGTGTAATATATATTGATTTAAAAAACTTTTAAAGTGTATTATAGCTTTGGGGTTATTATACAGGCAAAAAGCATAAAATTTAATAATATGAAAGTAAAATGAACATGAACAGATGCTGAAAAGTAAACAACGGATAATTTTAGGTAACAATGTTAATGCAAAGAATAACTTAATTATTTACTTCTATTTTTTAAATTAATGTATACTTCTTTCATTTTTATCTAATATGTTTATTCTTATTTTAACAATTTTGGTCGAATTTGGCTGGTTAACGAACTTGTCCTTACTTTTTCGGCTGCGATAAATTACGCCAAAGCTCAATTCAATCCGATAATTCTATCGAGAGTTATCAAGTATACGACCTACATACAGACGATTCCGTGAAAACTGTTTTTTCTGACTCAGGGGGTCTCAAAACCTAAAGATTTGATGAAAATTTCGAAAATCATTTTTCACATAAAACTAATACCTTCACTGCAAATCCAAGTGTGTTATTAAGCGTGTTATTTAAATGCACCAAAATGTGTAAGCACACTTCATTAACACGTCTAAACGTGTAAATGCAATTATGTGCATTAAAATAATACACTTGAAAAAAGTAACGTCTAGTTTTAACACATCTAATGCATTATTTTACACATTTTATCCGTGTAAAAAAATAATGCATTTCTTTGTGTGTGTTAAATTTAAACACACTTCACTTTTATGCACAAAAGTGTATTAAAATTAAACGCTTAGATAGAATTATACGTTTCTACGTGTTAACCGTTTATATTTGATGTATTTCAATGTATTAGATTTACTGATCAGATATTTATCAGTTATCACTACCACTTAAAAGAATAAAAAAACAATAACTGTGAAGCTTTCATAAAAAATGATTATTCATTTTGAGTCTTCCAATATATTATAAAATTTCAAGCTGTGTTCGGTCATGATGTGTCTGGTACTTCAAATGTTAATGTAAGTTTAGTTGAACCTGCATTAGAAATGTCAACGACTGAGCATTCAGTGATGGCTATAACAATTATTTCTTATTATACGTTTCAAATAAAAATGTTATAACAGAATTTTACACAACTCTGTTATTTAATAGTTATATAATAATATATATATATATAATATGTTTTAAAAATATTGAACAATCATAATAATAATATTTAATATAATTTTATTCAGTTCTGTGAATACATGCTTCAAAATAACACACATGTACTGTGTTAAATAATAACACACCAGGAAACGTTTAAAAAGTGACTACAAGGAAATAATATGTTTATGTGTTTCAAAATAACACACTTAATTTTGCAATGATCTTATTTATGATAAGAATGTAAAAAGAAAACAAATTTACGGATCATTATAGATTCCTGATTGAGAAAATTTTCAGATAAAGCTAATCCATCTTCAGTATTTTCATCCCACTCTGATAAAAAATCAGAAAAAATGGAAGAGAAAACGATGAAGGATGTAAAAAGCGGTCGGAATTTCCCTGGTAAATAGGGAAGGCTTTTTGCCTTTTTTTGGACGAGCTACGAGACCCTGACGATCTGTCAATAATGACGGAAATAGCCCACGTCCGGTTGGCGATAACGGCTGTGAAAGCCACCCCTAGATAAGGATTCCAAAAGTACAAGAGGATGGTAATCGATCTTAAGGCTTCCTTCCCGCAGACATCCTCCTTCAGTCGCTCTGAGAGTCCCCTTCGGGGATTTTCAGGGAAGAAGTTTCAAAAGAGAGATGTAAGAATATGGATGGGCAGGTATAAGTCGTCGAGGTCGTCGTCGTCGTCTCGCTCTTTATAGATGTACTCTGCTGTATACACACAAGGGCTTTCTATTTACGATCCACCTCACACCGAGGAACATGGAGGTGGAGGTTGCCAGTAGGGCAGCTGCTGAGGAACGTAGTGCATATCGAATTACCAGGAATATGGCAAATATAACTTTTCTAAAAAGCATCAAGGCTGTAAAGGGTCGCCATTCTCCACGGCAAGTACACTTGCCCTGTGCTCTCCTTACTCTTGGAATAGAGATGTACCCTCGCGAATTTTACTTATGATGTACCTACCTACATTTTGAATACAGTTTCTTCAAAAGGATCTAGTTTTTTCTGTATCTCCCGCGCGTTTCGTAAAACGACTTCGCAAAAGGAAGAATATATTTTCAACCAAATGATGGGTTGGAAAGAGGAATCATGGCTGGAATTTAGGAACTCAGGTATATACTATTATATTATATATTATACAGGGTGAGCACATAAAGTATTGCAGAGCGATAGCACTCAAACTATTGATCATATCCAAAAATAGTTCAGACAAAAATTTCAGTGTTTGAGAAGGTCGTCATACTGGACCATCCTATTTTTTTATCGGTAGAGGCTCTGAAGCTACGTTGTTGCGTCGCAGCCTTCAAACTGGTAGAAAATTTATATGATTATTAGTATTCTGATCCGCTTTCTCTTAATCTAGGCACGTTCTCACAATTTCATTTTGTAGTGATTTACAATTCGCAGCTGTAGGTTTACTCAAATGTAGCAATACCAGATGAAAACTCCGTAAAGAGGCCCATCATAAACCCGAGAAAAGTTTGTCGTCGAATCTCCAGTTAAGCCCTTTATGATAGCATTGTGTTAATCGAAACGTCGAGAAAACGGTCAGAAACAAGACAATCCCTCTCTTCCATCCAAAACCTGGACAGCACGCCCTTACCTCCCTTCCCTTTTGCATTTTATTTCCACTAGCTTACCTGCTTTTCCAAAAACTTCCAATTAGAAATGACTTGACTATCGTCGCAAGCAAGTCTCTATTTATTCATCCCTCATACTTCGAAATTGTATACATTTAAAATTGTTCTTATTCACTCGCGGCATATTGTGATCACCTTTACCTATTTAAGTAAAATATATTGACTTATGAGAAAAACTGTCGTCTACTCATTGCATAATTTATCGTTTTTTATCGTTTTCTGGGTGATAATTCTCCAATATTTTATCAACCCAGAGCCTCAGGTTAAAATAAATCTGAGGTCAAAACATACGTCAAGGTCAACTCCACTTTTTAAAATGGAACCATGTATTTTTTTTCAATGACATTATTACCAATTTTAAGACGAATTCATTGACCTACAACTCAAAGTCATTCTAGTCACGGAAAGTATGAAAATAGTCGAAAAATCATTTTTATTTCTTTTCATTTCTTACGATACATCGGCAGAAAGTAATGAACGATTTTAAAGAATTTTTTTAAGATTTTGATGGTCAAGAAAATTCGGGTTATTAATTTTGGTGATAAATCTATTCTAGCAGTGAGGAATAATAATAAAGTTTTAAAACCATAAAATTAAAGTTTTGAGTGTATGCAATTGTTACTTAAAAACTTACCTTTACTCAATGAATAACACAAAATTACTGTACATTCTGTCAAAAAAGTACCGGGAATTGCACTGATAGAAAGGAATGGCTGTTACAACGATATTTATGATTAATTTAACCTTACCTTATTGCTGGCATAGATACAGCAATATGAGATTTGTATTTTAACCATCCGATTATAATTGAATAAATATGAACGAATCAACCATATTATTGGTTGCTATGGAAAAATTTATTGTTCGCCTTCCCATATTATATTTCTGATTCGACCAGTTTCACTTACAATATTTTGATTTCTGTATTTAACATGCTGCGTTGTTCAGAGAGACATATTATTTTATAAATACAATTATAAATTCCCAACATACAACCGAATGGCTATAACTCCCGAACCATTTCTATCAGTGTGATCATTCAAAAAGCCCGCTTAAAGAGATTGTCAAAAACCTTTTTGATGCTAAGTTCGCACCACTGTCCTCTACATTGACGTGTAGTTCGAGCGCGATCTATCATTTAGTTCACAGTGGGTCCACTCATACAGGAGAAAAGGGGAACGAATTATAGTGTTTGCTATCAACAAGTGGTGGCACTATTGTCGCTACCGATGTTCTTTTTAACCTGTTGTAACCATAGAAACCATAGTTTGATATCCTTTTGATAAAATTAGATGGTATAAATCATTGATTCGTGTTTAAAAAATGTCCGCTCTTTAGAATATACCTAGTAACAAGGTGGGCATTGAATGGCATTGAAATGTCAAAATCTGGAAAGAAATGGAATCGAGAAAGGAACTTTTGAATGCATTTTAATTCCTAGGCATTAAAAGGCATTCAAAAGTTTAATTCTCGATTCCGTTTTTTTTAGATTTTGACATTTCAATGTCATTCAATGCCCACCTTCTTAATAGGTTTCGGGTTGCCGGGGTTTCGTTTGGATTGATATTAGTTCTTGCTATCAAAACTTGGCGACACTGATGCTCATTTCCCCTTTTTTAAATACCCTCCTAAAATACATGTGGATTGCTTGGGCATGAAACGCGTTGCTGCTCGACTAGTTCCGAAGGACAATCTCACAAGGCTATCATTTTGAACGAATTTCTGGCCAAAAACTCAACGAATATCATCGAACAACCACCGTATTCACCTGATATGGCTCCGGCGAACTTTTTACTCTTTCTAAAACTCAAATTACCACTTCGAAATACCCGTTTTCAGTCGACAAAAGACATAAAAGAGAATTCGCAGCGAAAACTAAATTCAATACCGGAAAATGCGTTTAAAAAATGTTTTGATGATTAGATTATTCTTTGGCATAAATGTATTATTTCGGGAGGGGAGAACTTTAAAGGCGATAAAATAAATTTGAATGATTAATGAATATAATAAAAAATGCTGGTTTACGATCAATGAGGGTCAAATATAAAGAAGAAAACTCTTTATAGTGTCAAAATTGTGTCAAAATACTATATGATGAATTAAAAGACAGTATCAAAGTCCCAAAATCACATTTAAATGATAGTTTAGATCTTAAAAGAAAATTGGAAAATCTCGTTGTAGGTGATAATCATGTTCTGCTTTCATTAGATGTCAGTTCATTATTCACAAATGTACCCTGTGATTTGGTCCTAAAGAGTTTAGACCGAAGATGTCAACTTATTCATAATAACTGTAGAATTCCATTTGATGAAATTATAAATTGTACTAAATTTCTTTTCGAAAGTACATATTTTACCTTTAATAATAATATCTATTTGCAAATTTTTGGCACTCCAATGGGTTCACCAATTTCACCTCTATTCGCAGACATTGTCATGGATGATTTGGAAAATGATTGCCTACGAATTTTATAAGACAAACATAATTGCTCTCCTTTATTTTATTACAGATTTGTAGATGACACTATTCTGTGTGTACAAAAGAAATTTATTGACTTGGTTTTAAACATTTTTAATTCACAAGATAAGAACTTAAAATTCACCTTTGAAGGTCAACAAAATAATCAAATTAACTTTCTGGACGTGTCATTAATTATAAAAGATAATAAAATTATTTCTAATTGGTTTCAAAAACCTACCTCATCAAATAGAACAATTAATTACTTTTCCAATCATCCAATTTGTCAGAAAAAAATATTGTTTATAACTTAGTTGATCGAGCGATATCTTTATCTCACAAAACGTTTCATAACGCCAATTTGAAGATTGTTAAACAAATATTATTAAACAACGATTATCCAAATAGCTTCATCGATAAAAATATAAAAATCCGTATGAATAAAATTAAATACAGCTCTCCAAATTCTCCAAATAAAAAAAACCGTTCAAACTTATACAGACATCAACCAAAGGTATGTTTGCCATACAACGTAACAAACTTCACTAAATTGTCTAATATTTTTAAAGAATACAATATTTCAACTATTCCAGTCGTCAACAAAACTTTGAATTCAATAATAAAATTAGGTAAAGACTCCACAAACAAATGGGAACAAACTAATATTGTATACAAATTTAATTGTAAAAATTGCACTGCGACTTATATTGGTGAATCTAAGAGAGCATTAAGAATTCGTATTAATGAACACAAAAATAAAAAAAACAGTGAATCCATAGTCTGTGAACATCAATTGGAATTCAACCATGAATTTGATTGGGAAAATACCAAGATTGTTGATTATGTCTCTGACTATCGAAAAAGATTAACATCAGAGATGATCCATATAAAATTTAATAAATTTAGTATAAATAAAAAAGTAGACATATTTACTTTGAATAGAATTTATTTTTCATTACTTAATAGATTAAATTCATGATAGCTTTCCAGCTGATGTCTGTTTACATTTCAAATTCTGTGTTTACAATAACTGTTGTCAATATTTTAAGTTAACTGTTTGAATGTAATAATTTAGTAGACAAAGTGTCGTCGACTCCATGACATCACGTAATTTTATTAAGTAAATCATGACTTTTATTATAATTTTATTTTCTCGACATTACTCATCATGAGTTAAACTTCTTTTATAAAGGTAAAATTTTAACAATTTTGTGTATGTTCTGGATGTTAAGTTAATTTAATGTTTATTTTTCTTGTGTGTGACAATTTTAATATTTGGTGTTTTTTTTAATTTAATAAAGCCTGATGAGGTTGGCAAACCCATAGCCAACGAAACGTTGCAACAATTTTGACACTATAAAGAGTTTTCTTCTTTATATTTGACCCTCATTGATCGTAAACCAGCATTTTTTATTATAATAATATGGAGGGTGACACTACCATTTCTACGATTAATGAATAGTTTGTGTTTTATTGATCAATTCCCGGTACTTTTTTGACAGAAGGTATGTTTTTTGGCTCCCTTGAACAACTTCTTGGACAGAGTTTGTAATATTTTACAAGAATAGAATTTCTGTATATGTCGAAAATAATTTAATATCTTGTATTTATTTTTATATCATGACTCATTAGTCTCATTACTTATTATTGCAGTAATTAAATCACACTAGCTAATCAAACGTGTATTCAAAAAAAGGCAAACTACTTGGAAGATTCTTAGGTCAACCAATCAACTGGAATAATACATACAATTTGCAAGAGCTTGATGGGATTTCTCAGACTTTTTAAAGGTTGTAGTGCAATGATTTTAAATGAAATTCCAGACTAGCTCTTTAAAATTAAATATCACAGTCAAAGATAGAAATTAATTTAAATTAAGTCCTAACTTTTAAAACTGAATCTAAGAGTTTTTTCGAAAATTATCGCCATTAAATTTGTAAGATTTTTCAAATTATTTAAAATTATTCGGACGCCTGTGTGGCTCAGTTGGTTAGAGCAGTCGGCTGGCAATCGAAAGACCCAGGCTCAAATCACGGAATCCTGGTAACATCTGTCGAGTTTTCGTCTAGTTCAATTTAGAAACTGGCAAGTTTCTGATGGGTCAAACTAGATTAGATTAATTTACAAGTAATTTGAGAGCTACTTCCAAGTTTTACTTGTTCAAGTTTTTAGCAAGTAAAACTTGTAAGTAACTAGTAAGTATTAGTGAAGTAGCGAGTTTCTTACAATAAATAGCGTTAAATTACTGTCGAGTTACTTGTCTATCGTCTAGTAAAACTTGTTAGTTTCTTGGAAAAAGCTAGAAGAAAATTTTACCAGGGAAAATTTCGAACTCAAGCATCTTATTTGAAATAATTAGAGCCGTAATGCAATTCCGTTAGGCGATATAAAAGGTTCTTCTTGTGGAGAAGAAGAAATCGGACGCCTGTGTAGCTCAGTTGGTTAGAGCAGTCGATCGGCAATCGAGAGACCCGGGCTCGAATCCCAGCACAATCGAAAACGTCTCTTTTTCTACAGAAGGATTTCAAATCTTTAAATTTTCAAATTATATTGTATTTATTAATAAATTAAAAAACTTTAAACTAGAATTTTTGAAGGCATAGATGTTATGATGAAACTTAAAAAATTTAACATTCTGAAAAAAACAGTAAATGAAGAATGAGAAATTGTTTAAGTAATAAATGAACTATAAGTAATTGTTTACACCTGAGAGAAGAGAATTTGCAGCCCTTGATCAAATTAGTTATGATCCTCGCGAGTTAGAATTTGATTGTAATTGCTCAGTTGGATCTGAGATCTGAAGCCTTGCAGTGATGTTCTGTTAGCTTGACTTGTCTACTGTATTTAGCTGCCGGAGATTTCTGGTCTAACAAAGTTTCAATTGCTTGATAGGCAACTTCCTTGGCCCTATTCCAAAGTCATAGATCTCTGTTTAACAGGATCTTTCTAGTTAAGTGATGAGGTTGGTGCTGTGTCTTGTCTAAACTTTGGCTAATAATTACACTACATTATAGTTCACTGGCTTCTGAATGAACTTTTATCCTCAACTTATCTCATCTTCAAAATTCATTTCAAGTGTAAAAAAGTTTTTAAGGACATGTTCTAGGTGAGCCACGTGATCAAGTCAGCCCCCGGATCGATACTTTTTTTGTCCACATTTAAAATTAAAAGTTAAAAAAAAAGCGGAAAAAAGTTATGAAAACGTTAATAAAGTAGAATTAAAAGTGCCAGTGAAAGCGCACATTTAGGGAAACAGGAAAAGTTTGTTATCAAATAATCAATCAAGCAATCTGCATTACCATGACAGATGAAATTTTTGTTCACATTTATAAATATTTAGAACCAGATAAACCTTCTTTGTTATCTTTTATTCAATTTTCCCAAGTTTCAAATTGATATTTCATTTCGTGTGGAAATGCGCCAGGCGACAAAAATTTCCATACTTAATTTCTTCTGAACATTTTTTTTTTTTGAATTTTTACAAATTCGTTTTCTGACCTCCTAGTATAAAAAAAAATACATTTTTTTCCCCTGGTTGCACAATATACTATTATTATCCTCTCAACCATTTCCCGAAGTTTTAGAATTTTGGATTTTCAATAGTTTTTTTTTTAATTAAAAAGAAAAATATGCATCTTATGAAAAAATATTACAATTAAAATTTGTAGGTCTTTATGTAGAAAATAATATTGTATCATAACGCTTTTTCGTATCTCGTATAATTTAACTGGAAAATGGAATTTTGATATTGACTTTTTTCGAATTTGAATATGCTGTAACATTTCTAATTTTGATTTAATCAAAAAATGTTATCAGGATAATTTTTAGAGATTTATGAGTACTATCTAAAACCAGTATTGAAATTTTTGATTTTTTCAAAAAATTATTTTTAAAAACACAAAAGTAGTGCTCAATCCCTCAATTTTGATTGGATGTGGCTGGTTAACGAACTTGGCCTTACTTTTTCGGCTCCGATAAGGTGTACCAAAGCTCAATTGAATCTGATAATTCTATCGAGAGTTATGCCGCACACGACCTACTACAGACAGACAGACACTTTCGTAAAAACCCTTTTTTCTGACTCAGGGGGTCTCAAAACGTAAAGATTTGATGAAAATTTCGTAAGTCATTTTTCACATAAAACCAATACCTTCTCATCCATGATGAGAATGTAAAAAAGTTATATGGGCGAAAAGAAAAAATTGATTACTTTGTTACGTAGCCCACCTAGGACATGGCCTTAACGCCATGGGTCAACCTGGTCACGTGACTAGATTCCTACTTTACCGGCATTTCAGTTTGTGTCACCACTGTCACCCGATCCATATCTATAAAATATAAAATAGGTAACTGAAAATTGGTAGAATCAAATAAAATACATTAATGTAGGTCTGTCTGGTTATAATTTGTTATAATTATAAAAAAAGAAAAAATTGAAAAAAAATAGTTTTACAATTTTAAAAATGTATGACCAGACAGTCATGGCTTAGTGAATTTCATTTACTCTCACAAATTTTCAACTTGTTATCTCATTTTTTACAGAAACGGGGTTACACGAATTGAAAATGCTGGTAAGGTAGGAACCTAGTCACGTGATCCGGTTGGTTTATAGCCTTAATGTTTTTTTTCTTCAAGAGCTCATCTTCAAATAGATCGTTAACAGATCACGGTTGAGTTGAGTTGAAAGAGTGACGTTTCATAGGATTAGAAGGATTATAGTGAAACAGGGAAGTTGGATATGGTTGTGCTGAATCGAGCTTCTTATCTGGCCCCATCTTCACAAGGAAGCAGGATAAGTTAGTCCGGAAGCAGGATTTCAATACAAGGTAGGAAGTGGTTTATTCTACTCCCCTCGAGAAGATGATGACAAGATACGTTTCCCTTTCATACTATTCCTTAATTTAGCAGCGGTTCTTCTCAAGAGGAATCTTCTTATTATAAAATGTTCCGTTCCTGGAGGGTTCAAGTCTAATTTTTCTTTTAGATTTTCAGTTCAAAAATTGGTAGAGCATGGTGCTCAAAAGATTCGCATACGTTAAAGGTTAAAGCATAAGCTCTTTGAAAAGGAAATTGAATGGATCGAGGCTAGATCGAAAGCAGAATTGAGGACAAATGATAAGACAGCAAAATGGGATGCGAGCCAAGTAGGCTGGAGACAAAGTGAACCAGAACTGGAGCTAATCTGGATAAAGGTAAAGGAGGTTGAAAACAGAATAGCATGTCGTATTTAAAGCGGGATTGGCCAAAACGATGGGGATAATCGAAATGGCAGAGAATAACGTTCAAGACTCAATTAAGTACCGAAAAGCACATCATGGGAATGAAATAAAATAATCTGTATCTCGAGTTTCTCAACTCTCAGGCAAACATTTAAAATTTTTAAATCATTTAAAATTTCGCAAGTGACTTAAATAAAAAATAAAACCGATACCTTCACCCAGAAAACAATTTCTTTGTTTCAAAGAAACATTCCTTTTATATACGGTCAAGGAAAAAATTTCTTTGAATTCAAGAAAGTTTTGTTGATTAAAAAAAATTTTCTTTAATATAAACGAATCTATTCCTTTGAACCATAAAATTTTTTTTTTAATTAAAAAAGCTTTCTTTAATTCAAAGAGATTTTTTCTTGTACCGTATATCAAAGAAATCTTTCTTTGATTCAAAGAAACTGTTTTCTCAGTGTTCGCATATCATGAGAATGTAATAACTTGGATCAATAAATTCTAAATCCTTATACAGCCCCACAAAAAAAAGTGTCTTGAGCTAGAAACGAGACCCATAATTTTCTATGGATTTTGACCCGCTGATCACAAATCTAAAGGCCGTTTTATCGTGTTGTTTCTAGTTTTCACAAAATCTAAAAATTTTCGAATTTTGAGAAAAAATTATTTTTTCTACTAGTGGGTATAAAATGCATTTTATTGTTCCCGTGGGGGAACCAAATCCATTTTTTGACCCCCCCCCAGTAGAACAAAAATTGTGTGCAACACGGGAAAAACATTTATTTTACTCGTGTGATTGTTGACTTCACTTTGCTCGGGCATCAAACTTTACACTCACAAAAGAAAATTTTTTTTCCTAGTTGCATAATGTACTATTTTTTTCGAATGACGTGATTTTTTTGAATTAAAAATAGGCAAGAAGTATAGTTTGACGTGTTTTGGGCTGAATTTTTTAGGACAACCATTTATTAAGTTTAATAACTGCCAGGCAAATTACTGAAAAAGAGACATGCCATCAAATAAACAAAGAACAAGAGCACCGATAAAAAGAAGTTTTGGACAGTGGCGTAGTTACCGGGGGTGTTGCAGGTGGCAATCACCGGGGCCCCAAAATTCCTAGGCCATCTATAGATTAGTTATAGATATATTGAGATTTTTTTTTGTTAAGGGGGACCCAAAGAAATTTTCCACCTGGGCCCTGCAAGGTGAAGCTACGCCACTGGTTTTGGAAATAAAAAAAATCGATACTCCAAGCAGCTTTTTATGTTACACGTTGAACTATACTTTTCGCCTATTTTTAATTTAAACAAATCACGTCATTCGAAAAAGAAAGAATTTTTTCTCAAAATTCGAAAATTGTGAGGTTATGTAAAAACTAGGGACAATATGATAAAACGGCCTTCAGATTCGTGATCAGCGGGTCAAAATCCATAGGAAATGATGGCTCGAGAAGACGTTCCGATTTTCCGCCGAAAGTGCTATTAGGCATCTAGTAGAGCTCAAATTGGCCGCTAATTCAACTATTTTTGGGTCTAGAAGACGATCGAAAAAAGGTATCTACAAGACGTCCTTATGTCGTCTTTTAGAGGAGTGTCATTCGATGAGTTTTAGATTGTTTGAAGAGCTCTATTAGAGCTTCTTAAAAACGTATTTTTTAATATCTAAAATACAATTTTTCATACCTCTTCTAGAGCTCTTAACCTAGAGCTCTACGAAATATTTACTCACCTGTCCTAGCAGAGTTTTAAATTTTTGTCTAAAAAACGATTTTCGTAACGTCTTGTAGGATAGTTTATTGCGAACTTCAACAAGTTTTTAACAACCTCTTACAGAGACCTCATTTAAAGAAGACTGGAATACGTTTTTAAGGTGCTCTAATAGAGCTCTTCAAACAATCTAAAACTCATCGAATGACACTCCTGTAGAAGACGACATAAGGACATCTTGTAGATACTTTTTTTCGATCGTCTTCTAGACGCCAAAAATAGTTGAATTAGCGGCCAATTCGAGCTCTACTAGACGTCAAATAGCACTTTTGGCAGAAAATTCGAACGTCTTCTAGAGCTTTCCCGTTTTCCCAAAAGTTGTTTTAGACGTCTAATAGATGATCTTGTGTTACTTGGGTAGCTCAAGACACTTTTTTTGTGGTTTATGTTTAAATAAAAATCTTAAAACTTCAGATAACTTTTTCAATGAAACCCTTTGTCTCGTATACATTTTTCATGCAATACCCTTGATAAAATCGATACAATATACCAATCCTCTTGTACGGTAGAAATAAAAATTGAAGTCTCTTTAATTGAATAATCTAATTTATAGAATATTGCATTATTATAAACAGCAAGAGGATTTCTGAATATTTTGCTTTTGCCTTTACAACAAATAATTTAATTATGGATAAGCTATAATAATTTGCAAAGGAGTCACAGAGTCGAGGTTGGAAACTTATGGCACAGAAAATATCACATTAAAGCTAAATTGCGAATATAGCCGAAAATAATCCAAAAAGCACGATCGGGGCTGAAGGAAAGGTTTTAGGTGCATTAAATTTTCAAGCCAAGGATTTTCCTTTCGGAGCCTCTGTAACGTACGTAACAGGTCGTAATCAATGTTGTATCCGGCCATAGAATTGCGAGACTCTTAAATTATCCAGAGATGGGCACCACTGGTACCAACGCAGGTCTGGTATTATATACTATACTCCTAAATGCACAATATAGTATACTGTATAGGAGTATATAGTACGGTATATATCACACAAAACCAGACTTGGTACACACACCATGACCAACCTGTCGCCTGTTCATCCACCCCCAGTTCGTTCCGAAAACTCTACCCTCGGATGCAATAAATTTTTCACGGCACAGAGAACTTTCTACATCTTTAATATCGTCGGGGATGCTCTCTCTACTTTACTTCACTCTGCTCTGCTCTGCTCTGCTCTGCTCTGCTCTGCTCTGCTCTGCTCTGCTCTTTTCGCCTCTCTTTATGCCATATACTTGATGGTGTATCAACATATCGAATCATAAACGCGCCAAAACGTCCCAGAAAAAGAAATACACTAAATAAAAAATCATGATGAAGCGAACTGAATTAGACATTTTTACTTCCATAAACAACTAACTTCATTACGTCGAACACTGAGGGTATTTTTTTCCTTGGGAATATATAGAAAAGAATCTTATTTTATAATTTTTGCAATAAAGAAGCATTTTTTGGAAAAATGTTACTAGTGAAAATATGTTTTATTATGCAAAAGAAATTAAACTGAAGAATAAATTTGTCAATTGTTTTTTTATAATTTCATTATTTAGTTTAATTCTTTTTGCATTACTTATAAAACATATTTTCGCTGGTAATATTTTTTGAAAAATGTTTTTTACTGCAGAAACTCAAAAATAAGATCTCATCATAGATTTCCAATAAAAACTAATCTCGCAGTGTTCGACGAAGTGAAGTTAACTGTTAATATAGTGAAAATACTTGATTATTTTTTTCTACAAGCAGGTCAAAAAGTGCATTTTTATTGCTCCCTGTAGGGCAAACAAATCTATTTTTTTACCACCGAATGGTCAAAAAATCGTATGCAATACGGGAAATAAATAATCACTCGTGTGACTGTTGCCCAAGCTTTGCTTAGGCATCAAACTTTACACTCGCAAAATAGTATATTTCATATCAAGTGCGTAAAATCGTATTTTAACGCTAGAGCGAGTTAAAATACGTTCCGCACGTGATACGAAATAATATTTTTTGTTCGCTGTATACCGACAAGGCTAACTTTCGGTGTACGACGAACAAAAAAAAACTTTTTCCTCCCTAGGTGCATAATATACTGTTTCAACCTAATAGGTACAGTACTTCAATTAATTTGAATAAAAGTTGAATCAACTATATTTTGCAACTACATCGCATGGATTAATTAATTTTTCCATCTAGTTCTTTGCATTTAACTCAGTTTCTTCTTTTCAAAATATTATTATTCCTTATTGTTATTATTATATTTAAAATAATGCTTTTGAAGTGAAGTTCATCACAAATTTAAATTATAAATTTTATAAAACGTTCGTACATATAAGACGTGTAACTGTTTGGTGCGGTTTTTGGGCAGGAGGGATCATTGGGCCTTATTTGTTTGAAAATGAAGCTGGAGCTGCTGTTTCGGTGAATGGATTGCGCTATCGAACCATGATTAATGAATTTTTATGGCCAGAATTGGAAGATATGGATGCGGACGATGTTTATTTCCAACAAGACGGCGCTACGTGCCACACAAGTGGCAAAACTATGCATCGGTCTTTTGCGTGAAAAGTTTCTAGGCCGAGTGATTTCTCGAAATAACGATTACAATTGCCCGCCGAGATCATTCGATTTGACACCTCTAGACTCTTTTCTTTAGGATTACGTGAAAGATAAGGTTTATGCTGATGCTCCTCAGTCAATTCAAGAACCCAAAGAGAAGATTCGTGCCGTTATCAACGAAACAGAGCCCCAAATATGCAAAAATTTAATAGAAAATTTCATGAAAAGAGCATGGTCCTGCAAATGTAGCCGTGGAGGCCATATCAATGGTATTGTTTTTCATTATTAATGGTAAACCTTCCACTATTGAATAAAAAAAAAGTGAAATGATTTTTCACAAAAAACACGCGTTTTTCTTATAAATCAAAATGAAATCTCTAATTGGAAAACCCTGTATAATGGTGTAAGTCAAAAAATATTTTTTTGATAATGGGGCTTTTAAGTTTTTTTCTTAATTCTGAAACAACGTGATGAGAAAAAAAATTTGAAAATTCAAAAACTATTAATTTCCAAATCCTGATAGAAAAAAGATATTAAAAAAAAAATAAAGCAAGCCTCAAATGGTAAAAATGATTGAAATACTGTGAGCTGGAAAAACAGCAGGTGAATTTAGTTCGCTGAAGGTTATAATTGAAAAGGAAAAAATTATGTTGTACTATAAAATTGTTTAAAGAGACTAAAGTGTCAAAGTTTGTATTAAAAAAATTAATAAAAAGCATAGTTATTTCAGATATCGAAAGGAAAATATGAACTAATTTACGAGGATAGATAACGGATTGCATTGCACATGCATAAAAGAATAAGTTTAAAAGAATAGCTTAATTTAAGGTGTAAGAAAGAAAAAAAATGCATATACCGGAATTTGAGTAATGAGAATTTAAAACATCTCAAATAGATTTTAAAAGCATAATAGATTGGAAAGCTTTAAATTTACTTTTCTAGAGTACAACAAGTTTTTGCATCTTTAAGACTTAAGATTCTCTCTTTTCTTCTCACTTATTTCTTTCGGTATATAGTGTATCAAAATATTCGATTGTATACGAGAAGAAAAATCTTATTCATATCAAATAAAATTCTTATTTGTAAACTGACTTTGGGTGTAAACGCGTCAAAATGTACCGGAAATAGGGAACCTGGCTGGTTCAGTGAAAAATGTGATATTTAAATGCACACCTCGGCCAAACATCAACATCGGGAAATCGAAACTGCATGTGCAGTCGATGTGTCGAAAATTTAAATACAGGGGTTGAGATGTAACGAAAAAAAAAAATTAATACTACATTTTCAGTGCCAAGCGAGCAGCAGGAAAATAAATCTTGTGAGAACGAAGGCAAAATTTCCGAGTTAAAACATCCGGACTAAAATCCAAAAAGAAAAAGAGGATGATAGCTCTCTTTACTTCTAATTCTTTGCCTTTAGTTTAACGGTTGAGAGGACAAACTCAGAGAATTGAGGTCTTTTAAAATTATAGCTAAAGAGCATTTTTTTTCTGGCAATCATATAAGTATGTGTTATTTTCCGCTTCTTTGGATTTTAATTAAGAAGTATTCAATAAAATCAGTCAACTAAATAATCATCTTATTTCATAGATCAAAATGGAAAATTGAACCGAACAAGGAAAAGCTGCATAAAAAAATATGTAGTTCTCTTCAAATCTGAATAAGAGATTAGGATAAGAATTCGTGAAATGGATCACTTTTTTCCCGACTTTATGGAATACAGAAAACAATGTTTTTTTTAGAGTACGCATTAATACTAAAGTATTCCTAAAGTATTTTAAAAAGATATTGACAATTACAAAAAATATTAAGAAAAGAGCGTTTTTGACAAATTTTTTTCAAAAATTTCTACAATGGAAATAAAGCCTTTCGATGGAATTTCACCCTCAATAAAAATTGTTCAAAACTTATTAAATTTTCATTGTAAAAATATTGTGATAAAAAAAATTGTTTATTATAAACAATTTGAATTTTAATAACTTTCTCGATGTTTTTATTGAAATCGCGACATGTCCTATCGCGATTCTCTTGACAAAAATACTCTTTTCTTAATATCTTTTGTAATTGTCAATATTTTTTCAAAATATTTTAGGAAAACTTTAGTATTGATGCGTACCCTAAAAAATCATTGTTTTCTGTATTCCGTAAAGTCGGGAAAAAAGTGATCTGTTTCTCGAATTCTTACCCATTTAATGTTTGGTGTGTCTGATTAATTAGATTTTCTAAAAGTCTCACAAGATTTTCCCATGTATGTCTCTTTCTCTGTTTTCCGTCTCTAGAATTCATATTTCTCCTCCTGGAGAATGGACCTATTGTTATTATGACAGAGCCACTCTTGCAACAGTAATAAGACACACGTGAATGTTTCAAGCCGTGAGCTAAGGCGAAACCCAAAGTGCAGAAACTGGCTAAGTGTAATTAACGAGGTACTGAATAAGCGTCGCCTTCAACGTCATCCAAGAGGACGAACCTACGTTGATGGAGAGATAAGATGTTTCTAAGTGTACCAGCGAATGCTGAATTCATACGTTCTCAAGTAAACTAGAATTCTTTGAAAGGCCTTTCAAAAGATCTCTCTTATTTATTCCTATTCGACATTATAAAATAAAAGATTTCTTTTCTTGATAAAAGTTTAATTTTCATAATTCATTAGGTTTTTATTTCATTTAATTTTTATATTCAACTTAAAAAAATAGGTCTCTAAATAAAAATGTTCATTTACTTATTGTCAATGAAACTAAAACTCAGCATATCTTTTAATACACTTAATTTTCCAAATTAAAATTTTACTCTCGAAACATTTTCTAGATGGTTAATTTAATTTTATCAAAAGAAAATATGAGTTTCATTCAGAGTCTTGAGCTCGAAGGAAATTTATTTGAAAATCGACTACCCGAGTCGAAAAATCGAAGGCCTCATTTGAGCCTCTGCGACATAATTTTGAGGCTGAAGAGGGATAAAAGAGGTTCTTGTTCGTATTTTTGAACCTCTTTTAAGCCTCCAGACTTGACTTACGTCCGTTTTAGGCTCAAGAGGTTCAAATGAGGCCATACATTACGACAGGAAAAGTTCCTGTGAGGCTCTTCTCGATCGAAGAGGTTCCTGAGCGTTAAAGGAGGTTGAAAAATAAAATACAGAGGCTAAAGAGGGTTAAATGATAACTTAACGATTATCAATAGGCTTTAAAGAGGCTGTGGAGGCTTAAAATGTTTCAAATGAGCTTCAAAATCACCAAGAGGCTCATATGAGGCCCTCGAAATTTCGACTCGGGATAGTTTTGCTTTAATAAGGGGATCTGCGACCTTTAATTGGTATATTTTTGATTTATTTGACATTTTCCAAAAATGTTATTTTTTTTATTCTCTATACTTTTCTGAGTATGTGTAAATTTTCAGAGCAATCTGATTTTTTTTTCTTGAAAAAATAAATAAAATTATAAATTACTACGATTTACGAATAACGCGTTTTTAGCGAAAATTAGCTTTTTACACAAAATAGTTTGTTTATTTATTTACTAATATTTCTTAATTTTATGGAAAAGAGTAAAGTCTACCCAGCTTGTAGAGGAAAAGAATAAAATTGCTGAAAAAGAAACCATGTATGGAGCAGGAGAGTTTTGATAGTGAGTATTAAGGCTTCATTAAAAGACTTTGTTCTACTAGCGGGTCATAAAGTAGATTTTATTGCACCGTGCGGGGCAAAGAAATCCATTTTCTGACCCCCTAGTAGAAAAAAATCGTGTGCAACACAGGAAAAACGTTAATTTTACTCCTGTGGTTATTAACCTCGCTTTGCCCGAGCAACAAACTTCAGACTCGCAAAATAATTTTTTTTTTTCCCCTAGTTGCACAATATACTATACTTTAAACTCCGTTTTCCGAAAGTTGTTATTATCCGTGTTTGTTGCAACATATGTTTAAATAAAATCTAAAGTATTAGACACAGGCCTTTGAAATTTTTACCACTTATTCTTTGTTACATTATAAATATTTTTAGACATGAAAAGCACTTTAGCTAAATAAATAACTAAAATACATTTTTTTTTTAATATTTTGGGATATTTTTATTTATTTTTTTATTTTATTTGTAACATTTTATTCAGTCATGTTACCTTATTTTCCATATCCAAAAAGTTTCTACACATTGTGAGAAGCAAAATAAAAAAAGAATCATAAAAAAGTTATTTTAAGTCAAAAAATGTCAAAAAAATGCCCAAAAAACTCAACATTTTTAGTATAAAAATACATTAAGGTGTTGGAATTTTTGAAAAACCCCAAAAAATTTCTAAATAAAGGTACTAAGCATAACAAAAATTATATGGAAGGTCTAAACTCAAAAAATAAAAGTAAAAATATTAAAGGTGGCGGATCTCCTTAAGTTTTTTTCTCTGAGATTTATATTTTTCATTAATTATAAATCAAATGACGATGGTTAAATTAATATATAATGTGAAAGTCATGCAATAGTCTAAGGATAAATTAAGAAATAAATAAGCAAATTATAGAACTTGGAAAAGTGAAAAATGTAAATTTGCTTGAACGGAATTTTAGAAAACCAGAATATTGGGAAATTAAACTTTTTAAATAAAAAATAGAAACATTGAAATTGAATAATCCTCCAATTAGAATAATAAATTAATCCTGAAAATATATTTTAAAATATTTATCCACATGGTGGAAAATAAAATTCACATCCCTTCGGGTAAGGATGAAAAACAAACGAGCCGATAGGACTGTTTATCTTGTTAGAGAATTTGGTTTACGAGGTCCATTATAGGAAAATCACGTTACTCTAACCTAGATATAGTCGTAGTAAATGATGCATAAGCAGATAGGTACTAGCATCATAAAATCACGTGCTCTCTCGTCGCCAAGTGGAACGTGCTTTTCCGAAGATTTTCCGTTGGAGGTACTCCGAAAGTGCCCCTGGGTACATAGAAGTTGCTCAAATGGTACTTACCTCGTTTCTGCACTTGTCCTGATTTTACCCGTGAAAAGACCTTCTGTCAGTTTCCGGTTTACCTCAACCAGGGCAGATATTTCACCTGCTTTTATAACGTTTTCATTTGAAACTGAATCTCCCATTTATATGCTCGGTGATAATTAGTGCATATCGATGCACTTTAGTAGAAACACATGAGCCATAATGAAAGCGAATAATAATTTGAAAGATCCTTTTGAGTGATTCTCGTTATAAAATTCCGAGAAATAGAAGTTTAACAAAAAATTATTAAATAATTAGTATCCAGGTGTAGTGCTCTGTACTTGAAGTAGAGTACGTACCTGCAACAGAAAAGCAACGAAACACTATTAAACCTCAATAAATAAACTGAGCTTTTCAAATTGCATTTATTTTTCAGTCTAAAACTTTTTAAACTTTAAATTAAAAAGTGTACTGTTTGAGTTCATGAAATATTCTATTATTAGAAGTTTTCTTCTGTTCCCATTTCAATTTTTATCATATTCTGCCATTATTCTTTTATTTCAGTCTATTCCTTTCTCTACCCGTGATATATGTCAGCCTTTTTTATCTGTTTAATTCTATATTTAATTATATATGATTTTACGCATCTTTAGTATTTTGACTGCGAAAAATTTCCAGTTCGCTAGGAATAATTGCCCTTGCATCTCGATTTTTCCTAGATTCCTAATATTTTTACAATCTTATCATATGCGAAGGTATTGGTTTCATGTGAAAAATCACTTTCGGAATTTTCATCAAATCTTTACGTTTTGAGACCCCTTGAGTCAGAAAAAATGGTTTTTATAAAAGTGTCTGTCTATCTGTACTGTGTCTGTGGACACGATAACTTTCAATAGAATCATGGGATTGAATTGAGCTTTGATATACTTCATCAGAGCCGAAAAAGTAAAAGACATGTTCGTTAACCAGCCACATCTGACCAAAATTGTAAAAATAGGAGCATTTTTTGTGTTTTTGAAAAAAACTTTATGAAAAAGTTCAAAATTCCAATAGTGGTTTCTCATAGTTCTGATAAATCTCTACTAATTATCCTCATAACATTTTTCGATCAAACTAAAACTAGGAAAGTTACAGTATGTTAAAACTTGAAAAAAGTCAATATCTAAATTCCATTTTCCAGTTAAATTATACGAGATAGGAGAAAAAGTAATAATACAAAATTGTTTACTATGTGAAATACGGAAGAAACGCATTAGGAATGCAAAATTGTTCGTTTCAATAAGATCTACAAATTTTGTCTACCATAGCTTCTGATAAAACGTATATTTTTCATTTCAATTTCAAAAAATACGATTAAAATTTAAAAATTCCATTTAATTACAAAAATATGTGAGATACAAAATACGCGTTGAAATGCAAAATCGTTTGGTTAATTAATCATGTAAATTATTAGAAAATTACAGAAATGTATACAGAAAATCAATCGCGAAGCGCGAGTGTCATGATGAGAATGTGTTCCTTACATTAATGCTGATAGAGCCTTAAGTAAATTGAATTTCCTTTTTCACTTGAAATCAAAAAATTTAGTAAGTTCGTGAAAATGTACACTACCGGTCAGAATTGTGGGACCACCTGTTTATCGATGATTGCTTAAATTATTTTAATTTCAATTCTATGAGTGATGAAATTTGTACTCTTAATAATGTGAAAGCCATCAAAATTATGTATAAAATTAGTCTGGAGTGAAGTCGTTTCGTTAAATTTTGAAGAAGTATATAAATATTAAATAACTTTCGAAACAATCAACATTTTTAAATTTTCTTAGGCTCATTTTAAGAAAGCATTGAAATCTTGATTATTTCTGCAATAACTTCTTCAAAATTTAACAAAAGGAATTCATGCTGGCCTCATTTTATGAAGAATTTTGAAAGCTTTGAATTTAATTACAGGAACAAATTTTTTCACTTAAATAATTCAAATTAGGATAATTTAAGCAATTATCGAAAAACAGGTGGTCCCACAATTCTGACCGGTACTGTAATTCACATTTACAATATTATTAAATTGACTTGAGCTTCAGTATCAAATTATAAGAAATGAACAGTGCGCGATGAGAATGTGCCTACGAAGCGGGCAGATTTCTTATAATTATCATTATAAAATAAAACATATACTGCAATAAAAAGTTTCTCCGTGTAGAATATTGCCGCGGAAACAAAATAGAGCTTCAAAGAGATGCCTACTTAAAAATCTCCTTTCAGTATTTCTCTCGCGTCACGCACAAAAAGGGATGCTAATCCATCATCTCTCAGATATTCATAAAATAACTGTCCCTTCTCTTAGGTTAAAGTCAGCCCCCCTCCCCCTGGCCCTCTTACTCTCTTTCTCACTTTTGCCAGCCCCTTTTTTGTCCCAGCAACCGCTCTAAATTATCACGAATTCCGGTAATCCGCGACCCCTCTAGCAAAAAGCTGGCAAAAGCTGGCAAAAGCTTCAAGGCTACGAAGGGTTAATGCCATTCAGCGCGTCGCGCTTGATCAAACAAATGGAGGATTAAGGGGACTTCGTGGACACCATGTACAATGGCCCCAGCTCGAAAACCCCCTCGTCTTGAATGGCGGGGAGGGACAATGAGCATATGCCAACAAAGTTATCATGCTGCTGAATAGGCGATGAAATTATTCACGGGCAATCTGTCGTAACCGAGTTAATTTCGCCCCGCCTGAAAATCTACATATTCAGGAAGATAGCGGCAACGCACCCAGCATTACACCCCGAGGTGATGATATTCGACCATTACGCTTTCCTATTCACTTGAGAGCGTTATGCGCCCAAGTCTATTTGTACACGAATTGCATCAATTTTGAGAATTGTTCACGCTTAATAAAATTGATTGCAAATTGCGAGACAGCTTCGCGGTTTGTAGCAGGTACAAGAGAATACCTGCTGACATTAGTCTTCTCTTACTCATCTTCTTCCCTTGATAAACTATTCTCCTTATTACGCTCTCGGAATCCATAAACCGAGCAAGCGAGATTGAAGGTGTGAAATTCTCCAGAGTTTTCATCTGGAATATGTGTATAATGTATACGCGAGCTTGAAATTTAAAGTAAGACGAAGAGGGAATTGGAGAAAAATTGCTTGGGATAATCAAGCGAGAGAAGACACGCGAGAAGTATAAATTTTGATTTTAAAACATAACATGAGGTCGAGCAAGAAAATGTTGTTATTCTCAAGGGTAATATATTTCTCAAATAAATATTAAGTCTTGGTTAATTATTTTTTAATTAACCTTTATTATTTTATTCATTTTACAAAATAACATAGTAAAATTGTTAATTTTTATACAAAAATAACAAAATGGCAGATGTTTCCAAATTAGCAATCGAAAAATAGTCGCTTTTTGGGTGATTTTTTAGGTTAAAAATATAGTAAAAATGAACATTTTGACTGGAATTTACTACAGGAAATAGACACTCTTTTACTAAATATAAATTTCTTCGGTTTTTGTATTTCAGATAACCCTTCATATAAGAGTCATCAACATCAGGCGTGCACCTACTTTTCGAGGCACTATGTCCTATATACCTACCCTTTTAGTATGAAAAAATTTTTAAAGGTGAATAAAAAAAAACAAATTTCATACATTTTAAGAGTATATTTATTTAGCCTAGAATGATATAAATATCTACAATAGAAATTGCATTAAAAATTTGCAAAAATAGAATCGTTTTTAGGCGTTTAAAGTGGATTGATCCCTTAAGAGGTTTTAAAAAGGAAGTAAAAAGTCATCAGCTGATGATATTGAATTTTGCAATAGAAGAAGAAAGAAAATAAAGTTTTTAAAATTTTCTCACAAAATAGTGCTTTTTTTAATTTTAAAAATAATATATACACCCAGAAAAAAGTTTCTTTGAATCAAAAAAATATGTGTATTGCTATATGGTCAAAGAAAAGTTTCTTTGATTAAAAGAAATTTCTTAATTGTTTTTTTTTTCTTTGAATTAAAGAAATAAATGTCTGCGCGGTCGCAGATTCACAGAAATATTTGCTTTAATTTAAAGAAAAAATTTTCGTTTTTCAAAGATAATAAAATTAAATAAATTTTTCTTAAAAGTTTTTTTAAAAGTTTTCTTGAAATCAAATAAATTGATATTTGTTCTAAAGGTGTTGTTATACTTGTAATGGAAGAAATGAAGTTGAAAAAACGATTTCTAAAATTGAAATAAACTTTTTTTCTGCGTGTATCCATTCAAACTCGGGTCCAGCTATAAATCTTTAATGACTAATCGTTATTAACAAAATACGCCATTTCTAAAATATGTATATTTGATGCATAACAGAGATGAACATAATTATTCATTAAATTCTGAGTGCTATTATATTTGAACCATTAATTATTTCTCATATACAGCTTTCTAGTTCTGTTTCACGAATGCTCTATTCAAAGAGCATTTATCTAATGAATTATAAAAACTAGTCTCAAAGCTTTCAAAAAAGGTGATAAAAACACTTTCACGAGACAGGAGGAACCAAGTTTATTTAACGAAAAAAGCATCTCTATTTTACACATTCTGTGAAAAATTTTAAAAGCTACAGAGCTACTTACCTCCTCACGTGTAACACGTAAAAAAGTAAAGTTCTTGCCCATGTAAGTCTCTTTAGAAATTTATTTTTCTTTATGAAGAAAACTTTAAAATTTACTTTCCAACACCAAGTTAAAAATCACGAGTTAAAGCAAATCTAATATTCACTATTCCTGTAAATTTAGGTGGATGGAATATTAAAACCTCTATAAATGTCTTTAATTAAATTTTGAACTCTCAAGACCGTTTGACGATATTTAATAAAGTTGACATCTTGTGCTTGTCCCAGAAAAGTTGGATTATTAAAAAGCCATACATGTCCTTTTGCCCCAGATTCTCTTACATCATATGATATAAAAGCTTTGTTGCGTTATAAGATTGGCGTTGAAATAAGGTCATAATAAAAAGTTCTGTGAACGTCTCGAATATTTGAGAAACTTTATGGAAACCAATAAATTTGATGTTGGAATTATCAAGCTCAAAATCGAGAACAATATGGCATACGATGAGTTCGATTTAGAACAAGAACATTCTTTCACTGGAAATAACAGACCACAGATGTCTTTTTCCTCTTATAAAAGAAGTCCAATATAATTTGAAAAAGACAACCAACAGATGTGACCAAACTGTGAAATTTTAAAGCACTTGGTTCTGCAATTTTTCTTAAAAATATAGCTAACTATCGACCGTGGCTCTGAATGTTTTAGCAGTAGGCTTGTATGTATATGTGTATCTATTTAATATGATATCGCATCTCGTTTTTCAAACTCTAACGATACCTCTACATTATTCAGCCTGACAGTTTTATGTCCCGAATGCAACTAATGCAGCTTCGCTATACCAAAACGTGTTAAAAAAATGTTTGCTCATTCTGCAGGTAGTAACAGATTTTTTACGGAAATGATTGATTTCTGTTGTTTCTGCGCATCTGCAACATGCATGTTTCATGTGACAGGCATCAGAGTCGCATCTTTCGTTTCATGAGCTTCCGGAATATTTATTTTTAATATCCAACATTCCCTGCATATATTTTTCAAATTTAACACAATTAATTTCCTGATACTTTTTCATACATTATTTTATGCGCATTATAAATTTATAATATTTGTCTTTAATATTCATTTTTCAGGATTAAATATTGACTGAAACAATATTTTTGATTGGTTCAATTTTCTCTCCCAGTGTGGAAAATATTTTAGAATTTATTGTATTATTTATTTACTTTTTCTCGAAAATTCTCACAAGAATTTTACACAATTTATTTCAGGGTATCTAGTATTGCCTGAAATACATTTTTTTAGTATTACAGGTTATTTAGAACAAAAAAAATAATAATCAAAATATCAGCAAATAAGATAGGAAGCACAACATTTTTATACTCACTAGTATTTAATAAAGTAGTTTATTTTCTAAAAAGTTGTTTTTTACACGGAGAAACTTTCTATAGCAATATATGTTCTTTTTTAATAATGATAATTCTAAAAAATATTAGGAATCTAGGGAAAATCGAGGTGCAATGGTAATTATTCCTAATATAGCGGACTAGAAATTTTTCGCAGTCAAAATACTACATATTGGAAAAAAAATTTCTGTATTAAACTTTCATTACATGCAATGGAAGTTTTTTTCAGCAAAGTATATTGAATTTATTTATTTAAATTTTAATACACATTTATATATTTTAATAATGTTTGTTAATTTTAATATATTTTGATTGAAAAGTTATTGAATTTAATATGAATATATATTAATTTTACATAATATACAAATCTATTCATTTTATTTTACCACTTGTATATTAAAGTTTATTAAAATAAAAAAGATTTTTAACAGTGTACAATCTATAGTAAATTATAATATAGTTAATTTGAAATTCAGTATTTCACTGCGAAAAATTCTCACAATGATATATTTTTCCCTAAATTAAAACGTAGTTTAGCAAAAATTGCAAACTTGAGTTTCTCAGTGTAAAATCCGTTTCTAAATTAAAGATGACAATAAAATAAAGTTATAAACTACTATTTTGCATTAGATTTAAATTAGTAAAAAAATTGTGCAAGTAAGTAATAGCCATCATCATAAAGCTGATTTAGGTAATATTCACATAATTGCTAGACCATGTTGTTATTATAAATGTACCTACAAATATTTGCACCCGTAATGAAATTCTAAAACAAGGTATTTCAGTTTCAGGTATATGTTTGTCAGTTACTATTCACTATATATTATATGCAGCTTCGTGGATTCAGCAAACGATGATATTTAATTATTAATAACCTCAAGAGTGGAGTATCATGAACACAAATTCGCCAAATTCGCTGATACCACGAGATAATAATAATAATTTTTATTTCTTGGATTAGCAAGCAGTTATTCTGTAATTAATTAAAATGCACAAGAGTAGAAAAATCTATTTAAATAAATTTCCAGTCATTGCCTTAAATAGCAATTGTAAGAGTAATATTTCAAAATTCTCAAATTAATAAAACGTAGCCAAGTACGCTAACTCAATTACTTAATTATGCTAACGAGTTGACGATCTTTTCTACGGCCGTTGCGTTCGGATATTAAATTTCTCAAACTTGATTCACAGGGAATAAGGAGAAACTGAGAATGTGCCGGTAGCGGCAATCTGCTAAGTGCTGCAGCAGTGGAGTTTTTCCCGGCCCCTTTTCCTACCAAAAAGAGGGAAGACCTACTCGAATCGAATAGCAATGTGGCAAATCAAATAACGATTTCTGAGTTTAAGCAGATCCGAATAGCCAAAATCTTCCTATAATTATAAAACTCCCAACAGTTTTCCCATCTCTGATTTTTATATCTTTTTCTGTTGTAAAATTAAAATTAATGCAATTTATAATTTTACAAAATTATAATAATTTTCGAGGGGAAATAATGTCTAAGCTTGAAATTGAATTTTATGAAAATTTGAAAATTATTCAAACTGTTCAAAGTATACATTTTTTATATGATTTTGTGTTTATGCTTGTGTTTTTTACATTCATACGTAAGAGCAATTAAATAAATTAGAATCCAGCTTATAATAATTTATATCTGCTTATTTTCTCTAGAATGTTTCATTTAGTTCTGACACTTTAATAACTTTATCTTCTAACTTGAAAATTGCCTTGGATGAGATAAAATTATCCTTAAAGACTTTAATTAGTCTTTTCAAACTCCAAAACTTTAAAACCAACATCCAGATTTCTTTGCAACTAGACTGGGAGGTGAAACTGAAAAGTTTTCGTTATTTTCTTGTTTTTCTTTCTCGACTGTAAATCATCTCCAATATTTCCTGCAAAAAGGGTTAATATTGTGTACTCCTTTAAACCAAATATTGAATTTGATTTACAAAAATGTTTGAACTTTATTTCTACTTTTTAATTTTACCAATGAAAAAGTAAATAGTATATTTTTTTTTTACTTTTAGAGGTCTCGAAAATCTAGGTTACAGTATTTAACCTTTTCATGTGGGAACTAGGTATGAGGGCGTACAATTTCAAACTGGTTGGTTCCGTACAAAAGAAAAATTCTATTTCCAACATTGTATAGTTTCATTATAAAAGGAATGCAAAACTAATTTTAAAAAACTATACCAATTTTCTTGAAAATTGTAAAACAAATCAAAATTTTTTTAGATCTTTGAAATTAAATCGTCTACTTTGAAATAAATTGTATCTGAAACATACCAATGTGAAAGGCGTTTGAAACTAAAAATGGTAAAATTTGGAATGATTGATCTTTTGAAAGAAAAAAAAAATTAATACAATTGAATTCTCGTTTTCTATCTGCAAATTATTTAGAAAGTTTTTAAGGTAGTTCATCCACAAAAATTAGACCTCAGGCAAAAATAGATAATTTTGCTTTCAAGAATAGCAATAATATTATTAAAGGGCTAATTTGAAAGAGGAAAGATTATTTTCATGAGAAAAATTTGAAATGCAAAAAAATAATGTTTTTAACAAATTTTGTGTTTGCCGAATTTTTTTCTTTATCGCTTCATACCAAATTTTACAAAATGATGCGATTCTAATAAATCACGAATAATTTTTTCAGGAAAAAGAATCTTCATAACTTTGCCGTTCCCAATTTTTGGAAATAAATTCTTTAATGGCTGAAATCATTAAAAATCAATTTTCCAAAACAAAATTATTATAATGAAATTGCTGAATTTGGTAACAATTTATTCATTTTAGAAAATTGGAACCGGTTAAATTGTGGGGAATCTTTTTCTTGAAAAAATGATCTTTGATTCATTAACATCACATCATTTTTTCAAATTTAGTATGAAGCGATAAGAAAAAAAAGTACGGGTAAAAATAAAATTTGTTAAATGCATTATTTTTTTATGTTTCAAATTTCCTCCTTTGGAAAATAATCTCTTCTCTTTCAAATGATCCCTTAAATAATAATATTGCTATTCTTGATAGCAAAATTATGTATGTTTACCTGAGGTCTAATTTTCGTGGATGAACTAACTTAAGTAAAAATTTGCATAGGATTTTTCTACATTCTCATCATGGATGAGAAGGTATTGGTTTTATGTGAAAAATGACTTTCGAAATTTTCATCAAATCTTTACGTTTTGAGACCCCCTGAGTCAGAAAAAATGTTTTTTACGAAAGTGTCTGTCTGTCTGTCTGTCTGTAGGTCGTGTGCGGCATAACTCTCGATAGAATTATCAGATTGAATTGAGTTTTGGTACACTTTATCGGAGCCGAAAAAGTAAGGACAAGTTCGTTAACCAGCCACATCCAATCAAAATTGAGGGATGGAGCACTACTTTTGTGTTTTTGAAAATAATTTTTTGAAAAAATAAAAAATTCCAATCCTGGTTTTTGATAGTGCTCATAAATCTCTACAAATTATCCTAATAACATTTTTTGATTAAATCAAAATTAGAAATGTTACAGCATATTCAAATTCGAAAAAAGTCAATATCAAAATTCCATTTTCCAGTTAAATTATACGAGATACGAAAAAACGTTATCATACAATATTATTGAATACATAAAGACCTACAAATTTGATTTATGACATTTTTTCATAAGATGCATATTTTTCTTTTTAATTAAAAAAAAAACTATTGAAAATCCAAAATTCAATTTTTTAACAATAATATTGGAAATACCAAAAAAACGTAAGAATACAAAGTTGTTCGTTTTAAAAATATCTACAAATTTTGTCTGACACAGTTTCTGATAAAAGATATATTTTTCGTTTCAATTCCAAAAAATACGATAAAAATGAAAAAATTCCATTTTTTAGACAAAATATGTGAGATGCAAAAAAACATTTAGATGGAAAATTGTTTGCCTAAATGAGGTCTACAAATTCTGATAAAGAAATTTCGGGACAGGATGTATATTTTATGTTTTGATTTTTAATATTGAAAAAATTCGATTTTTTTCACCAAAATATGTGAGATACGAAATAAGCGTTGTTCTGCAAAATCGTTTCCTTAAATAAAGTCTACGATTGTTTTTCCTTTTTAGATATGTGGAAGAAAGTAAATTCTTTCAATCATGTAATTTATTAAAAAGTTATACTGAAATGTATACAGAAAATCGAGCGCGAAGCGCGAGTGTCATGATGAGAATGTGTTCCTTAAGGCCGATAGAGCCTTAAGTAAATTGAATTTCCTGTTTCACTTAAATTCAAAAAGAAATTCAGTGACTTTGAGAAAATGTGTAATTCACATCATCTGTAATATTATTATAAAATTGGTTTGAGCTTCAGTATCAAAATATAAGAAATAAACTTAAATGTATGCGAAGAGCACAAGACCGAGCGCGAAGCGCAAGGTCCAGAAAGAACGGAGCGCGAAGCGCGACGTTCAAAAATTCCGGAGCGCGCAGCGCGACGATCGAATCGCGCGCCCTAGGCGCGCTCAAACTTGCGAGCTGCGCGCGAAGCGCGCGATGAGAATGTGCCCGCGAAGCGGGCAGATTTTTTCTGTTAGAAAAAGAAAATTTGATGCAAAAAAACTGTTATCATTTTTTAAAAATTTCAAAAACATTATAAACTTTATTATCTTTTATAGAAAGTTTGTTAGGGACCCTTTAGGGTAAATAAACAAAAAATATCTAAAAATACGTTATTGTAGATTTGGATAATAATTGACAGTGAACGGCAATTAGTTTCAACATTCCAGTTTGAAGAGCACTTGGCCTAGGGCTATCTAGGGCTCATAACCTGGTCCGGATATTTCGAAAATTTCGAATTATGCACCAATACGAATCCCATACGTGTGCCACTGTTATCTGGATGGTGACGTATAACCACTGATACATGGCCATTCATAGGCATGAAGTTCCACTATTCGGTTCCTGTGCCAAAATTCCAATATGGTTAAACCATTCCCTGCAGAGTTTCTGTATGGATTGCGACATCTCATATAGAAACCTACAAGAATCCTTCCCAAAGTGGAATCAAAGATTAACGATCCCATTTTGCAATTTCCCATTTACAAGATTAGAAACTGGTATTCCCAAACACGCAAGATGATTTTGAATAGAAAACCCGAATCATGCAAATCAAAATCATTCACTAGCAAGTAAAGCAGCATTTATAAACAAAAATTAAATAAACTTCTTTCTCTATTCTAATTAAAATATAATGATAATAAATATGTCACATTCAAGGTTTTTATACACTGTTAGAAATTTCTGTATTAAACTATCATCACATGTAATGGAAGTTTTTTTCAATGAAGTATATTAAATTTAAAATACTATCATCTTAAATAAAAAATACAAACTTTTATTTGAATGTTAATACACATATGTATATATTTTAATGATGTTTGTTAATTTTAATATATTATATTTTGATTGAAAAGTTAATAAATTTAATATAAATGTATATTAATTTTTCATAATATACAAATCTATTATTTTTAATTTACCACGTGTATATTAAAGTCTAATAAAATTAATAAGATTTTTAACAGTGCAATTCCAAATATCAATAAATACAAATTTTGTAAAATAGAGAATCATAAATTTTATGTTAATTCGTATTGATTATGTAGATTGAAATATATTAATAACGGGTTTCTTATTAGGACTTTGCAATTCCATAAAAGATGCTACCCGCAGCTGATTAATAAATTTGCATGAGTTATATTAACCATCTGTGACCATTCTTGAGAATAACTGGAAGTTTCATCGAAAATTCAATTATTTTTTTATTAAAACATTAATTTGAAACTGTTTTTTCACCCTGAAATAAAACAAATAAATTTCAAATGTATGCGGATTTACTAGGAAAATATGTTCAGAGTAGACAGAATAAACACAATGTGAAATTTGACAAAAAAAGTACAAACTGAAGCTTATAAATGAATATTGTTCATTTTTGAGACCTTTTGATAAGCTCTTCCAGTAGCCTGTATATTCAAAATAATTGGGATTTCATTAAATAAATTTAAAAAATGATTCAATCAATAAAATTTCAATGTTTTCACAGATTATTAATTTTATAATTTTATTTCATTCCATGTAATGTACTAGATATTTATTAATAGCATTCCCAAACTGATAACACCAATGGGGAAAATAACAACGGGAACAAAACAGGCAGTCGCAAAACAGCCATTCCCTATATAACACCCCCTTGTGCTCATGTAAATTTATGCAAAAATGTTACCGATATTGTCTGATTAATATTCATCGCTCGGGCCGTTTTTGCTGATGCGAAAGGGACAGAAACAGAGAGTGAAAGAGAGTGAAAAGGAAAAGAGAAAGAGGGTTGAAGAGCTCTCCCCCTAAGCTTTGTTTTTGAGGAAATTGATTTCTGTTATAATTTCTCTTTCACCGCCCACTTTGTTTGGTTATTTGCCCATGGCGATTTTATAGATATTTCAATTCCCACCCGAGGAGAACCAATGCAGGAAATGAAGAAAAAGCAGTACGAAAGGAAATATGGAAATTATAATGAATATGCAATTATAATAAAAATGCACAATTAGTCATCGATAATTCTCAAAATAAAACATTTACATTTCTAAGAATCTAATTCCGAATTTTGACTATTTGCAATCATAATAAGAGTATGAGTATTGAAACTTTGAATACACGCTGTTTAAGTTTTAAATCTTCTCTAATAATGTTTGTGAAAAAAATTGACATTTATAGTTTGTATATGAAAATGGTATAGTTCAATGATAGCGTCGATAATATTTTAACATTATTGAGAAGATGATTATTTGATTTGATATATTTGATACAATTAATGTTCAAGTATTAATTCCATAATACGTATATTGAGAGAAATTAAATAACAATAATAATGATAATTATTCTTTGACATAGAGGGGGGGGGGGGGGGTCATGATGATCTACTTTCAATTATATATAATCTGCACTGAATCCGATCAGACATTAAAGCTTCCCATTTAACAGAATTTATACTTTAGTCTCAAAAATTTCGGATTTTATTGCTTGCAGATTCGTGGACTTCAAATTGGAAGATTTTTAATAATTCTTTAAGCGTCGTGAATTCTGAGGTTTTTAATTTTCAAGTATTTAACTTTTAGGACATTCATTAAAAAATTACTCAGTTTTGATAAAATTTTTATTTAACTTGAATGTTTTTACCCGTGCAGAAATTATGGTGGGGCGCCGATCGGGCGCCGATCGGGAAAAGTGTGGCCCCGATAAGGTAATCTGTCTAGCGCCAGACCAGTAATGAAACGCCCTACCCGATCGGGCCCAGATCTGGGCCTGTAAAATGGGGACCCGATCTGGTCCAGATATGGCCCCTTCTAATTTTGTATTTCTACAAATAGTAAAATTTAAAAGCTTTTCGTTTAATAACAATAAATAGTTGGTTCAAAAGAATGTATTTCATAAATTCAGATTAGTGATGCAACAGTTTAATTAAAAGTAGAAAAACAGTATAATCTTCAAACTCATCTTCGTAGTCTGTAGAACTATTCGATTCTTCTGAATCTAAAAATAAATTGCATTATTAATAATTTTCTTTTCTTTTCAAATTATCGTTAATAAAAAAATATTTCTAATAATAATGCAGTTCATTACACTGTTAGGATTTATGTAATGAATCTAGTGAATTAACTTAGCTTGATCTATAATGCGGATATAAGAAATCTCTCCAACGATTCTGTGCTTCCGAACTCGCCATGTACTTTTTGCTTCTGGCATTTTAATTTCAATATAGTCACTACAATATCACGACCACAACAAAAAATTTGAAAATAATCTTGTCTATCATAATCCGATGTGGTTCCAACCCGGGCCACACCATGTGCCCCCCTGCGGCCACATGTGGAAAATCCGATCGGGCCCGGATCGGAACTCGGGAACAAGTTGGGCAATTTCCGCACGGGTACGTTTGAATATTTAAAATAAAAATGATTTATTAATTTTAGTTTGAGATTGTTTTTAGTATAAAGAAAAGGAAGAAGGAGCAGTATGCAAGGGGAATAGAAAAAATGATAATAACTTGTGTACATATTAGCTTGTCTTAATTGAACAGTAGAGTAAAGCGGTACGAGTCAGCCAATTTTGGTGGTGCGTGATGCCCGCAGTAGAAGAGGGGAATGCATGGTCAGACGTCATGACTCTACCCCTAAAGTACACAGGGGCATATTGTTATTATTGCGCCCCGTCGACCAAACGAAATTCTAAAGCTTCGTTATTCCATTTACCCTGCACACACAACGCTTGTTCGTTTATGCAAAGTAATGGTTTCAACATAGAACGCGCTGTATATCAAGCGTAACACACTGTTCCTCGAAGGAAATTAGACCTTTGACGACGTGACCAGAAAATAGACTTTATGACAGTTGTATATTTCATCAGTTGCAACGAAAACAGAAAATTAATGTTTCATATTTCTATTTCTCCCAAAAAACCATTGTTCCGTGTATATTATTAAAGCACGGAGAAAAATGGATATTCAACTATGTGACAAGTATTTTATACATTCAGTTATAATATATAGATATTGAACAGTAATATCTGAACATTCAGCTCAAGGCCATGAAGTAATCGGACCACGTGACTAAATTATATATTTATACACATGTGTATTAAAATTCAAATAAAAGTTTGTATTTTTTAAGATGAAAGTATTTTAAATTTAATATACATTATTTCTAATAGTGCTTTTTTGCAAAATTTTCACTCAAAAGATGTTGAAAGACGTTCTTTATCATTTTCTGTTGTATTTTCCAAATTTCCAGGAAGAAATTTTGTAAAATAAAAAATTTATCTTACACGAACTTTTACAGAAATTTGGTCACGTGATCTGGTTGATTCATGATCTTACGTATCTAAAATATTAAAATAGATAATATGAATACCTTAGATATCACAATTGAATATTTAGATAATGAAATCAAATATATGAGATCCTTGTCACATAGTTGAATATCTAGATATTGGTCCTGAATATCCATTTTTCTCTGTGAATGTTCAATCATCTCAAAAAATTATTCTTGATAATAATGTATTAATTTTTTTTTCAATTTACGCATGATTTAATGAGTGACATTAGAATTTAATAAAATCTTCCTTCCAAATGATTCATACTATCGAATAAAAGTCTCATTTTTTGGCAGACCTGAACTACAACCCCCAAAAAATAAGTAATCTCAGTAACATAAAATCATTGATATATGTAAAATTGTAGCCCATAAGTTGCTTTCCCCAGGCTCGAATTTTTTCTCCATGGCACTGTCTACATGTATTTCCAAAAATAGTTGAAATCAATGATAATTGCCTAAAAAGTAAGATTATTAGAGTGCCGTTCGCTTAAGGGGTTAGTTGCAGTCAGAATTTTCAAAAAATCGATTTTTGGGGTTTTAAATATTCTTATAGTGTAACATTTTGGAAATATGCTCTCCAAATTTGAAGTCGATCCTTGCAAAATTGACTGAGGTATGTTAGTAAACAAACAAAAATTTCATTCACATGTAAGCTATACTTAAAATTTTAAATGCGTTTTTCTCGAAACTAAGCTTTTAAAATCGGTGACTACGATTGTTCGAAAATCGCTTGAACGATTTTCTTTAAACTTATCAGGCTTCTTTGACATAAAAAAGTACGGTGCTCAATCGTAGATTTTTTTCCATTCAAAAATTTTTCTTTATTTAGCAAAAAGCGGGTGATTTTTTGGCGAAAATTGGACGTCCAAGTTTGACCTGTTACCATTTTGTCAAAAAAAATTTTTTTTTAGTAAGCTACAATGAAGCACCATAGAAACTAATAAAGAAATAATTTAGGATTTTTAATTTCGATAATCCATTGAGGGACTGGAATGGTCACCGCAGAACGTCTTTCGCAAAACATTCTTCGGCAAACTACGTGTTTTACTTCTATTTTTAATTATTTATAAAAAAATTTTGACGAAGCATCAATAAAATGATATACTTCTGTATGCTATAATGATTAAAAAAATATATGCAAATAGCAAAGAGAAAAAATTCTCAAAAAATACGCTTTTCTTCCTCCTCTGACTGCGACTAACCCCTTAAACTAAACTGATGATTACTGAAACATTTAGCTCATGTGTATTCATGAAACCTTCATTATTACACAAAATATTTCGAGAAAAATATATTCGCTAATAGTACAGTATTTAGGAAAGCGAGGCAGAGGACAATAATTATTGATGGGAATCAACGACGAAAGAGTTAATTTTTCTTTCAAATGGGCAAAGCGTATCGGAGTGCAAGTGATATCGAATTAGCGGCCGAGTCACGCTCGCTGATATTCTATTGCCCGAAAGTTCGTCAATGTAACAGGCAATGGGAGCTCGTAAATAAAACCTACGGCCTCGACTCTGGACCCTATTAACGCAGTTGGAGTTGGCGATACGTTGAGCATATTAATTACATTAAGCTAATGAAGGCCTCACTATTATTGAATTTAATGAATACACCAAAATAATTTATTCACTCCCCTCTCCTTTCCTTCCTGATCGATGAAATGTATACGTCCAACCGACTCTATTTTGCTTTCATATCGGACAGAAATGTATTTTGTCCCGTCGGCATTATTCTTTCGCGAAGAAAAATTAAAAGCAACAATCGTTTCAGTCGGAGTTTACGCAGCGAGTTTTGATTAATTAAGTTGTGGGGGATCCGCCCCATGGCTACTTTCATTTACATGTAACTCACGTTTCTGTGACAAATGAGAAAAAACCACCAATTTCATGAGGAATGTGGTATCAGAAAAAGAGGTACTAAGCTTGAGAGGTCGGGTAAATTAAGAGAGTTTGATAAAAATATTAATGAATATAAATTATGTCTTGTATTTTCTCTAGGGAGTGGAAATAATCCCAGATCGTTCCTAGTATCTGGACCATCGAAAATCGAAATTAATTGTTAAAGTTTGGTTTGATAATAGAAAATAACATGGCTGTGAAGATTATTATAATTTTCACTTTTGAAAATGATAAGATACCAACTTTGAAATTATTTAAAATACCATAGTTTTGAAAACAATTTTAATACCAAAGTTAAAGCCTGCTTTTCCAAATAGAAAGTCAGTTCAGCTTTTGATTGTTACTTCCAAGAGAAGTGCATATTTCATGCACTTTACGTTGTGAAAGTTTTGATTTACTAAACCCGCTTTCCTGCGTTTCACTTTTGTAGTGCTGAATTCGTTGAGGCATGTTGGTTATTACTACTGTCGCGTTTACATGCAAAGTTTGAACCTCACAAGGGAAACGCTAAATGAAATTGGAACCAATTCATCAAGAGACATTATTAATTCAAGTTAATTAAACCGTACCTCAAGGGCAACAAAGAATACTCTCTAGACTTAAAATGCAAGAAAAGAATGCTCAGAATATTGGTAATTTAAATTGAAAAATCTGCCCGCTTCGTGGGCATATTCTCATCGCGCGCTTCGCGCTCCGTTCTTTCTGGACCTCGCGCTTCGCGTTCGGTCTTGTGCTCTTCGCATACATTTAAGTTTATTTCTTATAATTTGATACTGAAGCTCAAACCAATTTTATAATAATATTACAGATGATGTGAATTACACATTTTATCAAAGTCACTCAATTTCTTTTTGAATTTAAGTGAAAGAAAAAAAACAGTCGTAGTCTTTATTTAAAGAAACGATTTTGCAGAACAACGCTTATTTCGTATCTCATATATTTTGATGAAAAAAATCGAATTTTTTTAATATTAAAAATCAAAACATAAAATATACATCCTGTCCCGAAATGTCTTAATGAGAATTTGTAGACCTCATTTAGGCAAACAATTTTCCATCTAAATGATTTTTTTGTATCTAACATATTTTGTCTAAAAAATGGAATTTTTTCATTTTTATCGTATTTTTTGGAATTGAAACGAAAAATATATGTTTTATCAGAAACTGTGTGGGACAAAACTTGTAGATCTTTTTGAAACTAACAACTTTGTATTCTTACGTTTTTTTCTTATTTTACATATTATTGTTAAAAAATTGAATTTTGGATTTTCAATAGTTTTTTTTTTAATTAAAAAGAAAAATATGCATCTTATGAAAAAATGTTACAATTCAAATTTGTAGGACTTTATTTATTCAATAATATTGTATCATAACGTTTTTTCGTATCTCGTATAATTTAACTAGAAAATGGAATTTTGATATTGACTTTTTTCGAATTTGAATATGCTGTAACATTTCGAATTTTGATTTAATCACAAAATGTTATCAGGATAATTTATAAAGATTTATGAGCACTATCAAAAACCCGTATTGGAATTTTTGATTTTTTCAAAAAGTTATTTTCAAAAACAGAAAAGTAGTGCTCAATCCCTCAATTTTGATTGGATGTGGCTGGTTAACGAACTTGTCCTTACTTTTTCGGCTCCGATAAAGTGTGCCAAAGCTCAATTCAATCTGATAATTCTATCGAGAGTTATGCCACACACAACCTACTACAGACAGACAGACAGACAGACAGACAGACAGACAGACACTTTCGTAAAAACCCTTTTTTCTGACTCAGGGGGTCTTAAAACGTAAAGATTTGATGAAAATTTCGAAAGTCATTTTTCACATAAAACCAATACCTTCTCATCCATGATGAGAATGTAAAAAACTTCTTCTAACGTGTAATATAAAAATATTATTCTTGACTCCATCAGTAATTTAAGTAACCCCTATATATTCTTCCAACAAAGTAATAAAATAAACAAATTTATCATAAACTTTTTCATAAATGAAATTAATCGATAAATAAGAAGGGCTTAATAAGGGATAATCAATGCAAACAAATTTCTTCTACCAATTAAATTTATTTAAAAGGGGTAATAAAAACTGTAAATATTTCATGCTATAGGAAAAAGTGGCCAGTAAATTCATTTCAGTGGTTTCTGAAATTAGGCACAGATCGTTGCACACTGCTATTTACATTACACTGTTGAAAATTTCTGTATTAAACTTCCATTACATGTAATCGAAGTTTTTTTCAGTAACGTATCTTAAATTTAAAATACTTTGATCTTAAAACATACAAACTTTTATTGGAATTTTAATATACATGTGTATATATTTTAATAATGTTTGTTAAAATTTATAAATATATATATATTGGAAAGTTATTAAATTTAATATTAATGTATATTTATTTTACATAGTATACAAAATTAATCATTTTAATTTACCACTTGTATAATAAAGTCTTTTAAAATTAGTAAAATTTTTAGCAATGCACAGGTTCAGCTAAGTAAAAAAATTCGCGATCTTTATATGAACGAAATTTAGCTAACACATTATAAAGTTGATATTAACTCTATACTGAGATAACAAATAGGTATTAAATTGTTAATTTACTGAGATATATTTTTATCAACCATGTTTTATTGTTTATGATAAATTTGCTCCAATAAGAAATTATAGTTTATCCACACAGGTAAATTTATTTGATATTGCGACTCATGAAGCAAAAAATCCACCCTGAAGGTGACTTTTCTGTCTTTTTCCATTACATACGAGAATGAGAAATAGAATAATCCGCTTTTCGAACTCAGTTTCCATTTCAATCAACTGCAATTGGCAGACAGTGAAATACATTAAAACTGATCTTACACGTTACTATTTTTTTGTAAAGAGATTTTCAGGTTTTAATTGGCCGTAAATTTAATTCCTATCACTATCACCATTTCAAAATATTTACATTATATTTTCTTCAAACTGTGTAAAACATAGCAAGACAAAAGACTCATTCTGAGGGCCCATGTAACCTGGAATATAATCTTGCACCACAATTAAGAGGATTAAATTTCATTTGTTGCTGGTACGGACGAAACATAAACCCCATGTTTCCACTACCGTTGAACAAATTATTCTCATAATTTTATGCTTTTCTTTTCAAAAATTACATTTTCACTGGTTTTCTATGTTACAAAATTATCTTAGAGATCTAAGGTTACTTATTCATAAAATACATTTAATTTCATTCACGTTGCATATTTAATACAAGGAGGTTAAAATGTTGAAACTTTTTGGTGTTAATTTTGTAAAATTAAAATGTTTTTAAATTCAATTCTTTTATTTATTTAATGTAATACTCTTAAATCTTTATATAGAAGTTCCAGATTTGTTACTTTCCAAATAAAATTCGAAATAGAGGCTTTAAAGTGAAATACACTTCAAGTGGAAATATCTTGCTTTCACTTTACTATTTGAATTTAACTCTCGAGCACTCGAACTATGAGCATTTCTCTCACGACGTAGGAATTTAAATCTGTATATTTTGAAAAGCAAGAAAATTATAGATTAAAAAGAGAAGTTTTTAAAAGCCTAGAGATGGAGTGAAGATGTAATTGAGGCACAATATTGTAATTTAAAAAATGCTCTCAAGCAAAAGTCCTCAAGGGTTAAGGGTTTTGAAATGTTGACATTTTTTCTTTTAGATATTTTAGAATTGCAAAAGGTTTTTGAATTACAAGTTTTTGGATTCGAATTAATTGAATTTTAATGGCCTTTAAGTTTAAGAACTCAAGAATTTAAAGTTTTGCGACTTGGATTTCTATGAAATGCGAATACGCATTCCTGAATTTTAAGTTCGAAATTCCTTAATGGTAGGTGGCATCCCGAAATCGTAAAAGGGATGTTGATCTTTTTTTTTGCGGGGAGAAAACGTTCCCTCCATTATACCCATATAAGCTCCTTTCACGAGGCAGAAAGGCGCCTTACAGGAATGTAAATTCCCTCGCGTCACACATAATGACCTTAGGCCGCACCATTTTTTCTAAAAAGCAATCTCTCCACGGGTATCCTCCATAAATAATGAAAAAAAAAAAAAAGAAATAATAACCAGAACCCCGGCTGTTCGTCGCTGTGTAAATAATCGTGTCTCGAGGTACTCCAGTGGGTGGTCCGGGAGAAATTCGTTGAGCGTTTCACCTCGAAGGGTGATCAAGCCAGGGGTGTTTGTACTTTCTTTGACGGAAATGACAAATAAAATAAAAAATAACAAAATTCACGTTCGTTTTAGAGAACATCTATGATCATCTATAACTCCAAAGTCCAAATCGAAGCGACTTTTAGGGAGTTATTTTCACCTTTAAGTTTCTCCTCTGTGCAGAATCATTATTGCAGTTTTTTATGATATCGCAATGCGGCACGGCCGGCGAGTCCCCTTTCGTGGGGGCTGTTAAATAAATGTATCTCGAGGAGCGGCGACGTCATAAATCTGTGAAAGTACACATTAAAATTCTTCTCTTGAAAGTCTTTACTCCTCTCGTCGAAATCCTTCGCCTAGGGGCAAAAGTCTTGCGATTTTACGCCGGCAAATCGACTTCCGTCTCCCGAAAAAGGGAAATCGTGAGAAAAGAGAATGTGAAAGAAATGAGCGACATTCCCAAATAACACGAGGGAGGTTCTTAAGACCGAGAATTCCAAAATAAATGGTTCACGCACGACCTAACATCGACCCCCATGAGACATACGTTATACACGACATTTCGCCACCCTTACAATCACTTACGCCGACCCCGGTGGGCGGACCACTACCCTTTGCGAGTCAATTATTCCATTAGGCTCTAATTCTTCCTCAAGAGTCTTAAGAGTAAAATAAAAGAGACCTTCTATCAAATATCCAATTTAACACTGATAGTTCTAATTTTCCTCGAATTTAACTCTCGTTAATCAAATTTCATTTTGTAGATCGATTTCATTTCAAGCAATACAAAGCTTGATAAATTAGACGATTCCATAAAATATACTTGGGGCAAAAATTAAATTACAAATAATACCTTTTAGAAAGGATTTTTATCCAAGTGAGTGAAAATAAAAAGGCACGAGTTTTCAATAATGCCTCTTGAATAAAGGGATTTTAAAAATCAAAATAAAAATGTCATTTCTAATCAGAATCAAGAAGCGAAATAAGAAGAAGTTATGAACTTTGCACTGACACTTGATGATGCTTGACTTGAAGCACCAACTTGAATACTGAATTAGAAGAAGAAATCTGAATGACGGTGAAGAAGGACTTGAATGATGATTGAACTCACCGTTCAAGTGTGATTCAAATCGCTCCCCGGATGATCCAGTCGCGAGGAATATGTAGAAACGCGATGCAGTCGTCATGGCGAAATCAGGATGAGTAGCTCGCTGAATAGCAGCAGATTCCGAAAGAGAAATAGTTTAAGATTCGGGAAATGTAATTCCGGTGAACTGAAAGTCTTCCCGTAGGTGAATTATTCCGAGGACTTAGCGGAGTTGCGTTAAGGTTGTATCGCACGGGATATGTTATTTAGAGGGGTTGTTTCCGATGCACACTGATACCAGGAGATTCGTGTATCCGTAGAGCCAGCATCCAGGAACCCCCACCCTGGCTGAGAGTGAAGGCTCTCGTTTCTCCTTTCCGCGAGGGTACCTCTCTCTCGCTCCCATTCTCTGGCTTTAGTTCGTATCTCGGGGATGGTGAATCCAACTCAGTGCGCAAAATCAAAAGGTACCCCTACCAGGTTGACGCGAGCCGTAGCAGAAGGGCTCATTCACACACGCATTCAACTAAGTGTAGAGAAACACATCCATGCAGTCATAGTCATGCTAGTAGCACCCATGGACCGCGCGTACTCATATTATTCCGGTGCTTCGGCTCAGGTTAGGTGCAGGGTATCCTTGTTTTATGCGCTCCGCGGGCCCCACACCCGTTTATCAATAACTACAGAGAACGTTGCGAGTATAGGGGTTTGGCAGGCTACTCCTCACCTATATGGATATGTCCACCTCCTATGCTCTCCTGGCATTACTGCTAAACTCCATATGTATATCTACCTCTACATATCTACTAACGAGAATGCGTATCGCTGCTGAAAGCCCTGTCGCATTTATGGTTGCACGCTCATCGACGTCCAGACCGCCAATTTTAATCCGTTACACTCAATACAAGTGTTCGTACCCAAGTATTAAAGCAACAGAGAAGATCAGGTCTCGTTCTCTATGTAGCTTCCCTCTACTCTAACTAAAAAGATAGAGAGAGATAGAAAGAAATAAAACGTTTTCTATCTCTTCCAAGAAGTCGATTTGCATCCCTAAATGCTATGTTTTTCTATCTACAAAATTATATCCACCATGCTAAGGAATATCTATCTCTTCCTATTTTCAGTCTATCCCTTCATCCGGTAATATATGTATCTTCCTATCCACTCGTCTATTCCTGCATCTGGTAATATTTATCTCTTTCTATTATTGTAAAAAAAATTTCGATCATATTGTATTCCCTTCTTGATCTTCCCTTCTTGATCTTCCGTTTCAAACTAGAGACTCGAACCCTAACCACGCACACATCAATTTATTGCCAAACGCTTAATCTACTGAGCTAATTAATATAGAACATGAGATACATTACCCTGCAAATGTTTAAGTTCACCTGTTGTTTTAAAGGTAAGTCTTCATTAGTACATTGTGCAACTAGGAAAAAAAAAATTTATTTTGCGAGTGTGAAGTTTGATGCCCGAGCAAAGCGAGGGTAACAACCACACGAGTAAAATAAATGTTTTTCCCGTGTTGCACACGATTTTTTTTCTACTAGCGGGTCAGAAAGTGGATTTGTTTTTTCGAAATGTTAGGACGTTTTGGTACTTTGTTTGATCCCAGTGAACTTTATGGCCCGCTAGTAGAAAAAGTAATTTGCTAACTGATCAAGATATTTTTAGAGTTGTTTCTTAGATTCCCACACTGGGATCAAACAAAGTACCAAAACGTCCTAACATTTCGAAAAAAGACTATACTCTATACATTATATAAATAAATACAAAATATAAATATTCTTAAATGTCATTAAAACATGACATAAATGAATTTTTTGAAAATTCTTGTAAGAAGCTACAAATTTTTTTAATTTTACGACTATTTTATATCATGTTTGACCCCAGGATAGAATACAGGAAAAAATAAAAAAATATCTTGAACAGTTAACAAATCACTATGACTACTGACCTTTAAAACGAGACCAAAATCTTTTAAAATTGTTAGTTATTTTTAGAGTTATTAACATTTTTCAAAAAGATCGAAATTTAATCTTTTTTGTAATATATTTTTATAAAATTAACATTTTGCCTGCAACTTGAGATCATTAGTTGCAAAATTCTATTAAAATTCATGCTATTATCGTAAAAAATGTGTAACTTGTTTTTATAAAAATTAAGACACTTTGAGAATGGCTTAAACAACAGGTGAACTTAAAATCTTGACCGGTAGTGTAAATGTAAAAAGTCTTGATCTTACTCAAGAGATAAATTTTGCTATCCATGTCTATTCCTCGACTATCTTCATCCAACTTGTTCGATCCCTTCGTCAATCCAAAATCAATCCAATCTTCGAATACCCTTTTCTCTATTGCAGTCTATACCTTGTATATTTGCGGTATCATTTTCTTTCTCCTTTCTGTTCGATAAGTAAAAATAATCATTTGTAATTAATGATACGGTATGTACAAGATTAGAAGATCTAACTACAAGGAGGGACAAAGATTGAAAAGTATAGGCGTGAACCAAGATTGACAAAGAAATATACAAAAGATAGAAAGTGTTAGAGGTAAATAGATGAGGGATATATTGAAATAAAGAGAAGAACATTGAAAGATATAGCCGCGAATGTGGGGGTTGGCGAAGAGATAGAAAAAGATATAGGTCAATGTACGAGAGATAGGCTGAGATTAGCAGAAGGAGATTGAAAGAGATATTTGTAAATTTGGATAAAAAGGGATAGAAAGTGAAAGTGATAGTGGGGGATATAAAAGAGATAAAAATAGATACAGGTGGATAGATGAGGATTAGGCTGAGATAAAGAAAATGGAGTTGAAAGAGATAGGTATTAATTTGGATTGACAAAGAGGTTTGGAAAAATAATGGTGGATAGACAAGAGATAAAAACAAATATAGGTAGATATACAAAGAATAGACTGAGATAAAGAATGTAGGTTCGAAAGATATAGCCGTGAATTTGGATTGACAAAGAGATAGAAAGAGATAGGCATCAATCTGGATTGATATAGAGGTATAAAGAAAAAAATCTGCCCGCTTCGCGGGCACATTCTCATCGCGCGTAGCTCGCTTCGCTCGCAAGTTTGAGCACGCCTAGGGCGCGCGATTTGATCGTCGCGCTTCGCGCTCCGGAATTTTTGAACGTCGCGCTTTGCGCTCCGTTCTTTCTGGACCTCGCGCTTCGCGCTGGGTCTTGTGCTCTTCACATACATTCAAGTTTATTTATTATAATTTGATAATGAAGCTCAAACCAATTTTATAATAACATCACAGATAATGTGAATTACACATTTTCTCAAAGTCACTCAATTTCTTTTTGAAATTAAGTGAAACAGGAAATTCAATTTACTTAAGGCTCTATCAGCCTTAAGGAACACATTCTCATCATGGCGCTCGCGCTTCGCGCTCGATTTTCTGTATACATTTCAGTAACTTTTTAATAAATTACATGATTAAAATAATTTATTTTCTTCCAAATCTCTCAAAAAGGAAAAACAATCGTAGACTTTATTTAAAGAAACGATTTTGCAGAACAACGCTTATTTCGTATCTCACATATTTTGATGAAAAAAATCGAATTTTTTTAATATTAAAAATCAAAACATAAAATATACATCCTGTCCCGAAATGTCTTAATGAGAATTTGTAGACCTCATTTAGGCAAACAATTTTCCATCTAAATGTTTTTTTTGTATCTAACATATTTTGTCTAAAAAATGGAATTTTTTCATTTTTATCGTATTTTTTGGAATTGAAACGAAAAATATATGTTTTATCAGAAACTGTGTGGGACAAAACTTGTAGATCTTTTTGAAACTAACAACTTTGTATTCTTACGTTTTTTTCGTGTTTCGAATATTATTGCTAAAAAATTGAATTTTGGATTTTCAATAGTTTTTTTTTTAATTAAAAAGATAAATATGCATCTTATGAAAAAATGTTAAAATTCAAATTTGTAGGTCTTTATTTATTCAATAATATTGTATCATAACGTTTTTTTGTATCTCCTATAATTTAACTGGAAAATGGAATTTTGATATTGACTTTTTCCGAATTTGAATATGCTGTGACATTTCTAATTTTGATTTAATCAAAAAATGTTTTCAGGATAATTTGTAGAGATTTATGAGCACTATCAAAAACCAGTATTGAAATTTTTGATTTTTTAAAAAAATTATTTTCAAAAACACAAAAGTAGTGCTCAATCCCTCAATTTTGATTGGATGTGTAATAGACAAGAGATAGAAACAAATATAGTTGGATATACGAAGAATAGACAGAGATAAAGAAAACGAGATTGGAAGAGATAGGGGTGAATTTGGATTGACAAAGGGATAGAAAGAGATAGAGGTGAATAGACAAGGGATAAAAAAAACAGGTGAATAGATGAGGGATACATTTTCCTTATATCCTTCTATCTAAGAGATAGAATACACAGGGAAAAAAATAAAGCTTCTATTCTGTGGCGACTCAAATTAAAAGTAATTCCCTCAAAACTTTTCATATATACCAAAAATGCTTCTTTTACAGGAATTGTTGGAAAACTACTGCTAGAAACTAACTTGGCTGAGTTTTCAAATTACCTGGCCTAGGTCAACAAGGGTCCTTTCTTGATTGACCAATTGAAAGTGTTAACAATTTTTAAATAATTCTTTTTCAAGTTTTGAAATTTCCTAATTGAAAGCAAGAATTTGGATACCTTCTCTTCAAAGCATTTCTAAAAAATATCAATGAAGGCAATTATTATATTTATAAAAGATATACAACTTTATTATTATTTTACGCCCATAAAGACAGAGTTAAGATTTTAAGCATTTTTAATTTTCATGTTCCTTTTGTAAAAATTTTCTCTCTATGTAAATTTGAAGTAGTCAAATTTACTGATAAATCAGATAACTCAATGGCTATAGAAAGTTGACTCATATATAATCGTGTCTTCTTTCTTATACTGTTACAAATTTCTGTATTAAAATTCCATTATATGTAATGGATCAGCAATGTATATTACATTTAAAATACTTTCATCTCAAAAAGAAAAAACTTTTCTTAAATTTTTATACACATTTTAATCATGTTTACTAATTTTAATATAATGTTATTAAAAATAAAGGAAATTTCGGATGTATGTTTTCTAATTTTAGTTTGGGTTTTATTTTCTATTTCTGATTTCCACTTTCAACTTTGCTGGAAACTCCAATGTTTGAATGCTTTCCAATTATTGATACTTCTTTGTTTGCATCTTTTTGGTGAAGGAGGCTTTTAAATTATAAAATATTTACAATTTGGAGCCATTCCAAAGTTTATATTGAAATTTCAATGATACTTTGTTTTATTAATTTATGTACGAAACTCCAAAATTAGTTCTTATCAAAAACCCTTTCGGGTAACCCTTCAGAACCCAAAACCTAACAAAACCTAATACAACGAGAAATTTATGGAAAATTAAGTCAGGTAATTATAGATCGGATGTCTGTGATTATTTGAAATATGTAGCTGATTTCATCCCCTATACAGACAATAAACAAAAATGTAATATTCTGCTCGCCAAATATTAAATTACTTATTATTTGAAAATTTTCAACTATATTAATATAAATCCTCAATAGGAACGGAGCTGGTCAAGCGAAATAGCAAGAAACAGAAACCCCTGAGCAAAAAGTGTTTGCGTCATTAGCATTCTATTTCAAATCAAAAGATAATTTGCAACATCGGTTGGAATGCCATTTCATTTTCCTTCCCAACTATCGCTACAACCAGGGATTGGTTCCGTGAAAATAAAACATTCAATCTGCGTGCCGAGGTTCGACTTTTTTAAGTTTCAAACGAGGGTCGTGGATTCAATTTAACTTCTAGACAATAAAATATTAATGGTTTGGACTTTGAATTATTTACCGAGGAAAATCAATCTATCTTGGAAATAATTACTTCAGCCGCAAGAACACGGTCCATGTTACAATATTTGACGTAATATTAGAAGAAAAACTAGTTTATGAAACTTTACATGACTTATTACGATAATTCTAGGACATAAAACCAGTTTGGGAAAACATCACAAATCGGTAATATTAAATGAATTAGAGAAAAATATAATAGTTAATTATGCCGGGTAAGAACATTTTTAGGTCTCAAAAGTAAAAAAAAATGATTATTTTTTAAACAAATATCTTTTGTAGCTGAAAAACAATCAAAGAAACTTTTCTTTGACCGTATAGTATTGCAAATATTTGTTTGATTCAAAGAACATTTGTTGGAATCAAAGAAACTTTTTTCTGAGTGCATTAGCGGGTCAAAAAGTGCACTTTTTTGCCCCCTGCGGGACAAAAAACTGTACTTTGTGACTCCCCCAGTGGAAATAAAAATCGTATGCAACACGGGAGAAACACTTATTTTACTCGTGTGATTGTAGCCCTCGCTTTGCTCGGGCATCAAACATCACACTCGCGAAATAAACTTTTTTCACCCCAGTTGCATAATATACTATTTTTTATAATCTGATTCATAGAAGTATATTTTGCAACTACGGAAAAAAATGTATTTTGCGAGTGTGAAGTTTGATGCCCGATCAAAGCGAGAGTAACAACCACACGAGTAAAAATAATGTTTTTCCCGTGTCGCACACGATTTTTTTTAAACTAGGGAATCAGAAAATCGATTTTTTTGCACCGCACAGGGCAGTAAAATCCACTTTATGACCCGCTTGTTGGATAAATAAATTCTAAAAGATCTATGAAAACTGAATACTTTGAAGTGTTGAAGCCTGAAACCTTTTAAAAGCAAGCTTTCAAATTTGGATAGCTTCCAATTATTCGAAAATTACCCTACATTCCAAAAATAAGAGTCAAAGACTATTTCATTTTAAACTTTGCAACTCCCATGTGAAAATTGTATTTTACTCTCCAATTTACTCTAACTTGATAGCCATAAAAAATCCTGACCTCTTGAAAGAAAAATCTGGAATCGTGAGCGGATTTTTGTTCATATTCAGATATATTCGTTTCTCTTGTGGGAATTGAGGTAACGTGGTGGAAAAAATAATGTGGCGGTGTGCATGCTGACTCTCTCCATGTTTGCCGCTTCGTTACTACTTATTTCTGCTTGTGAGTTCTGGAGGGTGAAAGTGGTATAACTTCCTTTTAAGTCCGACCAGCGACGTGAAATTTCAGCCAAGGTTGTCACATTTTCACACATTCAAGGGGGAATATATTAGGGTCCTACTGAAAATTGAACTTTCCCTTTATCAAGTTAATTCTACTACATTATTCTTATACAAGCGCTTTCCAATTGGAATACATTTGAATTTAAAATCTTTTAAAATTCGTACTTTAGTAAATTTCATAAATCTGGCAAACAGACAAAAATTTTCCCTTCATGTTTAAAAAAATTTTGAATTGTAATTTTTGCGTAATATGGTGATATAAATATCATTAAATATTTCCATAATCAAAATCATCCAAGTGTTCAAGAAACTTTTACTTTTTATGTTTTTAAGATTTCATAATCTGCAAACTATTTTGGTTTATTCAAACAAATATTGATTCAATCAAAGATCTGAGTTTATTTAACAAAATTTATTTTTATTCTAGATATAGAAATTTTAGGAATTATGAAATTTGTATAATACTTCATTAGAGAATGGTGAATGAGCAACCTCAGGTCAAATGGATTTTCATCAAATTTATTTTCTTTTAAAATAATAACGTTTCGATGGCATGTCATTCTCTTCAGGTTAAAAAACATTTATTCCAGTAATAATATAAAATATATATGTATTCAGTAATAATTTTACATAAAGAGTCTAATTATTTCAAAAGAATGATTTCAGAAATGTTTTACATAAAAAAAGAAAAAGAAAACAGTATTAATGTTATTACTGACTTAAAAGATTATAATTCTTCTTATGATATTATTTAAGATCAACTTATATAAATTTAAAGAATTTAAAAAATATATATATATAATTGATTCTATATTCTATAGCAGAAAAATTAAAATCTATTAATTATAACATATATTCTTATTACTACGGCACTGTTAAATTTGTCCACATACGTGGACATTTGTGCAAATTTTAAAGGATATTATAACTACAGGTATTTATATAAATTATTGATAATTTTGTGTTTATTATCTTAATAATTTTACCATCATCTTTAAAATTATTAAAGAGTTATTACTGAAACAGATGTTTTTTGATCTGAAGAAGATGACATAATGTCATCGAAACGTCATTTAAAAAAAAAAATTTGATGAACATTTGGTCGGAGATTGGTCATTCTCCATTTTCTGATAAAGAAAATTAGTCGGACGTAGAATCATCTTTTTAATATAATTGTAAAATACTTATTGTTAAGTGTAAAATTATAATATGTAAAAAGTAAAAATTATAATGTTTGATCTTACAAAAATATTTTGATTTAAATGAACCAAGACTTTTGGTTGAATGAAACAAATTTTCAATAAAGTAACGATTTGGTTAGATCAAACAAAAATTCTAATTTATTTGATTTAACTAAATTGTAGCTAGACAAACCATCTTTGATTGAATTAACCAAAAACTCAGTCGTATAGAAGACAATTATTTGGTTAATCTATACCAATTTTAGTTGAATTAACTAAAAATTTCATAAACCTTATAAAAATTTCGAATTTATTATGTATTAGATAAATCCTTTGTATCCAGTGATGCTATAATCCTCAGCAACAATAAATCAAGTCTCTGTCTGTCGTCCAAAAAGCTGTTCCAGCCGAGATAATACATGTAAATTAGTCAGCGTGTTTTAATGACACTACATTATTTTGGAGGAATTGTAGGGATCTGAAAGCATACAAAATGCTAACAGAGCTTCAAAGAGCAAGTCCATTATTAGTGAAACATTATAAGTACATAGTGGGTCTGCTTCTTACACAGCCAAGAGCATAGTAAACTGACAGTATATACGTTAATAGCATTCTGCATAATTTTGCCTGTCCACCGTTCCAGTATGTACTTCGAGAGTATCCTTATTCAATTACATTTGCGTAAAACTTTTTTTTTATACCTACCGACATTACACTCTTGCTTGCAAAACTTTTTACGTACCATTTTATTGATTTTTTTATATACTTTTTTTAATGGTCGACCTCAAATTTACGTAATAATGTCATCGTTTGTAGACTAATTTAATAAATTGTTTATTCATAACCTATAATTGAAAATTAATGTAACTGAACCTTATCTGCAAATCAAATTTGTTCAAGAAACCCTGATTAAATATAGGCACACTGCAGTATAATTAAATAGTGTTTGCATTACACGAGGGCTGCAGATGGTTTTAGCTAAACAATCAATTAAAAGCCTTGCTTTCAATAGTGAAAGGGATATAAAACCGTTGGGGCGTTCAATGTAAGAGTAGTCACTTTGGAAAAAAAAATCAGAATATTTAAAGAAAAAATATTGAAAAAAAAAAACATAAGATTTTTTATTTTATTTTATTTTATCGAAAATTAGATATATTTTAAGCAGTGAACCATTAGAGATATATTTATCATTATAAAATAATATTGATGCTGGAATGCTAATGATACGTTGCTTAAGTTAATTAGAATAGTTTATTTGAGTATCTATTTGGAGAATTTTGCAGAAGGTAATCCTGTCAATAAAGTTTCATACAATTTGCAATATATGATTAAATTATTAGACCTATGAATAAAAATTCGCATTTTCACTTGTTTCACGTTTTGTAATATTATTTATTCATTTTCAGGAGTTGTTTCTGCATACTGGCTGGGTTAGAGTTTCACGCAAGTCAAGAATACGTAATCTAATCAATAATTCAACGAATGCAAGCATTAATTTTAAAAATATTTAATCAATCAAGATCTCCACATTTTACCTTTTCAACTAAATCCTATTTACGAACTGCATGTCGAGAATTCAAAAGCCAGGATAAAAATAAATTTGAGAATTTAAAGCAGAAGAATTCTGTTTCTTTTTTTTCAATTTAATAAAACTATCAATCTGATCCAATTTAGAAATTCTAGAGTAAACATTCTCTAATATATATATATATATATAAGAACCATATTACGAATTAACTGAAATTTAATCTCATTTTTTTGAATATCAATTGAAATTAATATAATATCATTTATTCCAATAATATTATTCTTTAATAAATTTCAGAATGATTCATCAATAAAATATTTTTTAATTCAAAGATTGAATTCATCATTATCATTTCATTCTAGATAAAAAATAAGACCCATTTAATAATATTTAAATAAAATTATATTTTTATTGGAATATTTTATTTAATTATAATATATTTTTATTTAAAATAAATAAATTGGAGAATATAGAAGAAAACAAATCTCAAAATGGGAAAGGCGAAGCTAAATATATAATACTTTGTCCATGTAGAGACACTCGAGTGTCCTCTCTGGAGGGAATTTTGAGAATGAAACCACAAATGTGGACATCAGAGAGGAAAGACAAGCTTTGGATCAAACGAACCTCCGCTATAAGATATCGGTTCGATGACTTGACTGAGGTCGAGGACTTGAAGAAGCAAAGGGATCTCGTCCTGAGACTCAGGGTACAGACACCCAGAAAAAAGTTTTATTTCAATATAAGAAATCGTTTTTTTAATTTCATTTCTTCAATTCGAAGTAAAAACTCCTTTAGAACAAATATAAATTTATTTGATTTCAAAAAATCATCTTTTTAGCCTTTTTTAAATGAAAGAAATTATTTTTTTAACATTATTTATTTGATTTAAAAAAATATTTTTTTTGATTCAAATAAAATACCGGCAAAAACTTAAGAAATAATTTATTTAATTTTATCACGTGGAACGAAGACAATTTTTTCTTTAAATTAAAAAAAATATTTCTGTTGAGGTGATGTTATACTTAGGAAATCAGCAAATTTTATTGATTCTAGGTTTCTACATGTTTGCGTCCAAAGTACATAAAATTTTGTTTTCAAAATTTCAGAAGTGTTAAAAATGATAATAATGGACGCAGATTGACTACTTTTGGTTTAGAAATTGAAAAAAAGGTAATTTTTAGCAAAATATGTCGGAATTTTTTTTCCATAATCAAAACCAAAAGTAGTCTATCTACGCCCGTTTTCATCTTCTCTACTATTTCGCAAATTTCGTAAACAAAATTTTATGTATTTTGGATACAAACTTGTAAAAACCAGATCAAATTGTCCATATAAACTTGCTACTTTTCTCAAGTATCACATGCCCTTAATCACATTGCACATTTACTTATGCGGCTGCGCAGACATTAATTTCTTAAATTCAAAGAAAAAAAACAATCAAGAAATTTCATTAAATCAGAGAAACTTTTCTTTGACTGTCAGCAATGTACAAATTTTTTTGATTCAAAGAAATTTTTTTTGAATCAAAGAAACTTTTTTCTAAGTGCAGGCTTTACTGTTAGGAATTAAGCAAGGCCCAAGCTCTGTAAAACGTAATTCAAGTTACATCAAGCTAAATTGTAGAACCTTCAAGATACTTTAAAAATTCTTTGCTACACGCTAAAAAGATAGTTCTAAACTATAGGAAATATTTTCTTCCATTCAGAACTTTGCGTTCTGAAAAGTGGCTTCAGGCCAAATATTCTATTGTACAGAAATCCGTGTAATGCTCGCCGTGTGTGAGCTTTTAGAGTTTCAAGTTCTAAAACACAGTATTTTATGTTTCCGTATAAGATATTTATTCATACAACAGACATATTCGATTTAAAATTCGCTCCGCTGATATCCTTTGACAGGAATCGAACTTGGGACCGCTCTAAGCTAACGCATTAGATGTTTATGGCTCAAATAAAATATCGTTTAGAGAAGAAACGCGACTGTACCGCTAGAACATCGTGTACTAATTTCTAGAACGTGGAGTTATAAACTGTACCAATTCACACGGAACAAACAACTTCCCAAATCTTTTTGATATGATTGACATTTAGGACTGGTTTTTCTAAATATTAGTAAGCATCTTATTACACTGAGGAAAAAAGAGTTGGTTGGATCAAAGAAAATCATTTGTATAAAAAACTTTCTTTGATTTAAAAAAAATGACTTATTTGAATTAAATAAAAGTTGTTTGAATCAAACAAAGTATCTATAAACCAAATAAAATTTTGTTTAAATCAAATAAATTTCTGCCTTAAATCAAACAAATTATATCTTTGACCATATACGAATGCAATAATTTGTTTGTTTTAAAGAAAAATTTATTCGATTCAAACAAATATTTATTTGGTCTCAAGATATTTTGTTTGAATTAAAGAAATATTATTTAATTTAAATAAATATTTTCTTTGAATCAAAAAAAGCCTATCAAACAAATTATTTTCTTTCACTCAATCAAATCTTTTTTCTGAGTGTAAATTACAGAATCCCTTTCTCCACCGACTCGCTAAAATTTAGAACTTCACCTTCTAAAAATTCAATTATGACTTCTAGTCGTTAGAAAATCATAAACTTACGTTACCTTTAATTGGTATATTTTTGTTTTTTTTTTTGACATTTTCCAAAAATGTTATTTTTTTTATTGTCTATACTTTTCTGAGTATTTATGTAAATTTTCAGGGCAATCTGATAATTTTTCTTGGAAAAATAAATAAAATTAAAAGTTGCTATGATTGACAAATAACGGGTTTTTAGCGAAAATTAGCTTTTTACACAAGATAGTTTGTTTATTTATTTACTAATACTTCTGAATTATTTTAAATTTAAAGAATTTGAAATCCTGTATCCTATCTAATACGATAATTTAGGCAGTGGCAAAAATTTGCAACTCAACCGTCTAATTTCTGAATTACATGGAAAATAGTATATAACAGATATTTCTATAAAGAGAACAAAATTGTTTTTTTTTCGCGTTTGTTGCAACATATGTTTAAATGAAATCTAAAGTATTAGACACAGGCCTTTGAAATTTTCACCACTTATTCTTTGTTATACTATCAATATTTTTTGGCACGGAAAGCACTCTAGCTAAAAAAATAACTACAAAACATTTTTTTTTATATTTTGAGATATTTTTATTTTATTTGTAACTTTTTTTCAGTCATGTTACCTTATTTTCCACCTCCAAAAAGTAGCTACACATTGCAAGGAACAAAATAAAAAAAAAGAATCATGACAATTGGTTAGAAAACAGAAAGTTATTCAAAGTAAAAAAAAACTCAAAATTTTTAGCTTAAAAATATATAAAGGTGCTGGAATTTTTAAAAATCTTAAAAAACTTTCTAGATAAAGGTACTAAACATAATACAAATTATATGGAAGGTCTAAACTTAAAAAATAAAAATATTAAAGGTGGCGGATCCCCTTAAGAACGTCAAGTTATTATATAAATTTCAGAAATTCAAAAGTAGATCAAGAAATACTGAAAAATAGTTATTCGGTTCTAAAAATGAGTATCGAGTTTCCAATGTTGAGAACATCCGGTACTAATATTCATAAACCTTTATTTAGAATTTGGTATGCTAAAACGCAGCTCGAAATTTTCTAGTCTTCAGTGCATATTTTCTAAACTATGGTATTTTTCCTCGAAGGACTAGAAATTCCTATATAAAGTATAAAAAAAGTTTTGAACATTAGAACTCTCTTTTTAGTGTGTAGAGTTACAGCAACCGTCTTCTGCACCCGAGGCTTGGAAATGGATTTTCTAAAGAAGCAAGGAAAGTTAGTGCACAGTCGTGGTTAGCTTGGTACAGGCTTTTCCAAAAGGGGACACCTGTCAGAGCTGCCGGATTAGGGACGAAGAAACAAGATGGGAGAAACGCGTAAAGGAATCCTCAACTTGAAATTTTTCTCTCGTCGAGAATAAAGGCACTTGACAACCTACGTGTCACATAATGTCTCGCGAAATTCCACTCTCAACAGGACATGACGTTCTTCAGACATTTATACAAAGTATCTGTTCTATGATTCAGCGCCACAAAAAAACCCCATTAGACTATCGGGTTAAGTTACTTCTCTCTAGGAAATTAAAACTCCCTGAGAAAAAGGAGAACAGAAAATGATTAGGTTATTTTTTATAAACCAATATATTTTAAAGGGGTGCATACATTGATGAATACATCTTAAAGAAAATAATTATATGCAAATTCAAACAGTCGCCTACATTTTCGATGGCGCAGACTATCTATACAATAGCCGGTGAACCGAAAGAATTTCCGTACTCGATTAATCAACTGACCGGTTATTATGTTTAATGAAAAAATTGCTTAATAACCGCAAATAAATGTTAATTCAAGAGAAAATATTTATATGAATTAACAGATAGAACCTGAGTAATAACTCAATATCCAATTCGTTTTATTTAATACTTTTACATATTTGTACATGAAAAAAAAAATTTGGTGGCTAAATGTATTACGTTTCGTGAGAAGAAGTACCATTTTAGAGAGTAAACCAGAATTATTGGAAAAAGTATGTAAAAAGTAAAGTAATATCTTGAACATGATATATCAAGGTTTTTGTAAAAAATAATCTTTTTTCACGATTTGTACATAATATATTTATAAAATATAAATATAATATTAAAATATAATATATAAAATATATAAAATTTAAGATTCACAATTAATTTAAAACTACAAGTACTTTTTAATAATTAATTATAATAATGATTTCGAATAATTCCTACACACGTGATATATGCGTCAATAGGCTCGACTCAAGTTATTGGATTAAATCTTCTGGATATCAATCTAAGAATTTCAAAACAAAGATTCTATTAAAGATTTAATTTTTTATAGTAATTATAATAATCTATTAATGAACTTTTTGTTGAAATAATAATTATTATTTCGTTACGTTATGAAAGGGTAAAGATAAAAGATCTATTGTTATTGCAAACACATGCACTGAGATTTGACCCAAAGATATTTTTATTGAATTAAACAAATGTTGTATAATTCAAATAAATTTTTTGTTTGAATCAAAAATCCTTTCAAACAAATTATTTTCTTTCATTCAATCAAATTTTTGTTCACAGTGTACGTGTTTGAAATAACAATAGATTTTTTATCTTTACCCTTTCAAAACGTAACGAAATAATAATTATTTTTCAAACAAAAAGTGCATCAATAGATTATTATCATTACTATAAAAAATTAAATCTTTAACAGAATCTTTGTTTTGAAATTCTTAGATTGATATCCAGAAGATTTAATCCAATAACTGGAGTCGAGCCATATTGACTCATATATCACGTTTGTAGGAAGAGGTGCCCGAAACATAATGAACAAAGCCCTTTATCTAAATTTAGCCACCCCTGATCAGTAGTTGACTGTAATCAGTTACCAAATGTGCATTGTTACATGACGAGTCACAAGAAGTACCCAAAATTAGCAATCCATAGGTTTGATGCGCGTTTCGATTTGGGTGGATACGTATGTTGTGGTTGAGCTATAATAGTAAACACAAGGGGTAGCGAACATGTATGATGACACGGTACATGGGTGTGTAAACGTCGAGGGGTAGAAGAACGTAGGAGGATGAAAGGGAGGGTGGTCAGAGCGAAATCATCATTTCCTCGCACGACCATAAATTAAATGGGTGTACCTAGCTTCACCCCCTTGCCTTCGAACCCCTCCCACCCTCGTCCCACTGGGTGTCGTGTGATGGATTAACGCTCGAACAAATTAATCGGCGCGATTTTTTTCCTCCCGCTGACTCTCGCTTCGTCCAGAATTGCCAATTTCCCCAAACAGATGTAGGTACGGCTTTTATATTCCAAGGGAGACTCTTCTACAAATTTCTTCTAATTTTTCAAACAAGTGTTAACTACAAATCTTCAAATTTGTATTTACATTTAAACAGAACTTCTATTAAGCTTTACACCTCAGAGTTATTTCTAATATTTTAAAATACACTGTATCTTGTTTTAGAATAAAACTTTTGATAATCTCAATATTAATGACCCTAGCTTTCCTTTCAACTTATTTCATAGGTTGAATAGTGATGTTAGATCGTCTCAGTATCCACGATTTGATAAACTAATAAAGTTGAGTAAGACAAAAAAAGAATTCTTCAGACTAAAAGGATTTCATCAGGACAATTGGCTATTTGTCAATCACATGTATAAATTTAATTAAAATATAGTCATAATTGTTCTTCTTCTCTCTGTGTAATAGGATACACAAAATTATTAAAATTAGATTAAAAATTAGTAAATTGTTTTAGTTTGAAAAACAACGTCATTATAAAGAGACAAAAATAAATATCAATATAAAGTTAAAGTATTTACCTATAGATCCACATGAGATATTTTAAAAAATTTCTTAGATAATATAATGTAGTTTTATTATATTGGATCTATAACTTAATTCATGCGGTTTGCTAAGCGATGGCGTAACTTGATTATTATTCCATCGTTCCAATATACCGAACATGCGTTGGAAAGCTACTGTCATTGTGCGTCTATTTCAGTATATGTTATTCATATGAAGCGTAAGCAACAATCATTTTTTTTCACTCAAATATGTCGAACTTTGTGCCTGAAAAAGTGTTTTTGCGGGGAGTTCTTCTTTATTACTTTAATATGAAGAAAACTGCTACCAAAAGTCATCGTATTTTGGTGGAAGTTTATGGTGAACATGCTCTAGCTGAACGAACGTGCCAAAAGTGGTTTGCACGATTTAAAAGTGGTGATTTTGGCTTGGAAGACGAAGAACGTCCTGGGCAGCCAAAAAAGTTTGAAGATGAAGAACTGGAAGCATTACTCGAGGAAGATTGTTGCCAAACACAAGAAGAGCTCGCAGAATCTTCGGGAGTCACTCAAGCAGCCTTTTAAAAACGTTTAAAAGCAGCTGGATACATTCAAAAGCAAGGAAATTGGGTTCCACATGAACTCAAGCCGAGAGACGTTGAAAGACGGTTTTGCATGTCCGAAATGCTGCTGGAACGCCACAAAAAGAAGTCATTTTTTCATCGGATTGTTACTGGTGGTGAAAAATGGATCCGTTACGACAACCCCAAGCGCAAAAAATGATATGTGAAACCCGGCCAACCAGCCAAATCAACGGCAAAGCCGAATATCCATGGCGCGACGAAAGTAATGCTCTGTATTTGGTGGGATCAGAAGGGTCTACTGTATTATGAGCTGCTAAAACCGGGTGAAACCATCAATGGAGAACGCTATCGAACACAATGAATCCGTTTGAAGAGAGCAATAGCCGATAAACGCTCGGAATATGCGACCAGACACGAGGCAATAATTTTCCATCATGACAACGCTCGGCCCCATGTTGCTATTCCGGTTAAGAACTATTTGGAAAACCGTGGATGGGAAGTTTTACCCCATCCGCCTTATAGCCCAGACCATGCCCCTTCTGACTACCATTTGTTCCGGTCGATGCAGAACGCCCTCACTGGAATACGGTTTACATCAGAACAGGGTATGAAAAATTGGCTTGATTCATTCTTGGCCACCAAGCGAGCGCAGTTCTTTTGGGATGGAATACACAAATTGCCAGAAAGATGGTAAAAAGTCATAGCTTCAGATGGGCAATACTTTGAATAATACTATTCTACAAGTTTTTCTTTAAAAAAACGTTCGAATTTTGAAAAAAAAACCGCACGAACTAAGTTATAGATCTAATAGATTTATACAATTATTATTCAACTTTATAAAATGATTTCATGTTAAATGTAATTCAAATGCTTTTCGACCCTTTGAAAAACTTGAGACGATAATGTATTCTACGTTTTCGTAGATAAGCATAAAAATAGTATAAATGTCAATTTTACTTTCTGATTTTCAAGTTATTTCAGCTAATCAAGAATTCTCTTTACTCTTATAATTGTTGTCTCTGTAAATATAGAACCTTTAATCTCTTATTGAAAGGGTATAGTACATTAATATAATTATAAGAACATTACCTGCGAAGTTATTTGCTCTTTTTTAGTGTTGGGAAGAGGATGGAAAATTCCAAGAATTAGACAAGGGAGAAATCAAATTTTGTGCTGTGCTTTCTGTTTTTCTTTCACTCGATTTAATATATGTGACCTGTCGCGAAGAAAGGTACGTTAGGGCGCGAAAATCAATTTTGGGGGTTTTTCGCTTTTAGATAGTTTTTGAGTTGCTCTTTCCAATGGATGAAAGCGAAAAATTCTAACTAATTTACTTTTACTGTAATTAAGTTACAAAGTACCCGTTGTTAGCCTCTCTTTCAAACGCTCGCCCTGTAAAATCTTGTTGCTCCCTAACGTCCCTTTCTTCGCGACAGGTCACATATTGTAATCGTAGATTTTAGCAGATATTTCCATTTTTATCAATGTATTCTGTGGCTGAAGGTTTTTTTTTAAATCCTCTAGTTCCACATTTTTCAATAAGAAAAAATGCTCGAAATATTAGGTATACTTTTCTTCCGCCGCATATCCCCAAAATTTGATGCTTTATTCTTAAAAAGTGATTATCTATTTATGATTCAAAGTACTGTCCGTCGTTAGCCACTACTTTTTTCTATCTTTCTGGCAATGGTCGGATACCATCTCGAAAAAACGAAGAGTCTTTTGAGGCGATCCACGAATCAATCCATTTTTTGACTTCTTCACAAGAGCGGAAATGCTGATAAGCTAGACCGTGTCCCATCGATCGAAACAAATAATAGTTGGAAGGAGCAACGTCTGGAGAGTACGGTGGGTGGTGTAAGACTTCCCATTTCAGCGTTTCCAAGTATATCTTTCTTGTATTGTGGCCATTTCTCCTTCAATGCTCGGTTTAAACGCATCAATTGCGTTCGATACCGATCCCTTGTGATGGTTTCACTCGGTTTCAATAGCTCATAATACACCACACCGAGCTGGTTCCACCAAATGCAGAGCATAACCTTGGCACCGTGAATATTCGGTCCGGCCGTCGACGTGGAGGCATATCCGGGCATTCCCCATGATTTTCTGCGCTTGGGATTATCAACTCGTACGGAACCCAATTCCCTTACTTCTGAATCATTCCCATGCCTTTGAGGCGTTTTGCAATGGCTTGTTAAGTCACTCCCAATAATTCTGCAGTTTTTTCTTGCGTTTGGAACGAGTCTTCAGCAAGTGAAGTCTCCAATTCGGAATCTTCAAATATTTTCTCTTTTCCACCGCCATGCCGATCCTCGACATCAAAATAACGGCTCTTGAAGCGTTGAAACCACTCACGACACGTTCTTGCACTAAGAGCAGCCTCACTGTAAGTACTTGAGAGCATTCGATGAGCCTCAACCGCAGTTTTCTTCAAATGAAAGCAGAAAATCAAAACTTTCCGCAAATGACGAGAATCTGGCTCGAAAACTGACATCTTCGATCGAGAATAAATATATGATGCAAACACAAATTCACTAATGTGGTGCTGTCGTTATGTTGACAGATGTCCAAGCTTACTGTGTGACATTTTTGATCTGCCTATTTCGAACAGCACTTACCGCTGCAGCCATCTATCGAAAAACGGCGGAAGAAAAGTTGTACACATAATACAAGTAGATAAATTGTTCATTAAGGAAAATAAAAACTTTTAAAAGTTACATACATTTGGTTTTCTTCTTCTGTATTTTTTCGATAAATTTTGCATAATATCCTTAGTACAAGAACTTATTTTTTTAGTCATTTCTGAAAAATCTTGATACTCAGTTCTCAACTGCTTCATCACAAAATGTTCTACTGGCGATAATCTTGAATTGTCTCAATTCGATTTGAATTCTAATAAATTATATGATATTCCAAAATCTTTTATCAAAACATTATCCTGGAAAGGACTATTGATTCTGTAACTTCTATCATTTTATGATAATAGTAGAATACAATTTTTTTAGTACTTGTTATTAAAATTGTTGATTTAATTTTAGATAATAGATCATTTATCGCTACTGCATAAGTTTAAGATGGAACCTGTAATAGGGGAACCCATAGCTATCTTTTCGACAGTTAGTAACATCGTTTTCCATGCAAATAACATTGTTTTGAATCAAGGCTACCTAATTGCAAAGTCTTTTGTCAATTACACTGGAAGAAGCTTTATTCGAAAGGCGAATCAATATTTTATCCAAGTTTCTATGACTGCTGTCTCTTTTATTACTTCCTTTTAGAATTTTAGCAGCTTTTCCACCTTTTAGAATAAAACTCGTCGATGCATCACCTGCTTCAGGCTTGATATTCATGTCATTCATTTTACAAAAACATTAGACTTTTCATACTTTAAATGTAGAACATGTAGAAGAACTTGATGTGAAAACCGTGAATACGCAGAATATCAAAAAGTTGCTAGGATAAAGTAGATTAAATTATTACAACAAAACAATATTATTTTGTTTTTTCGTAACAGCTTAAGCTATTCAATTTGGTAAGTTAAAATGCGTAAAAATTGCATTTTTAAAAATATTAATGGGTAATTGAGCAATAACTCTAATTTTTCGTCAATTAATGACATAAATGTAATAAATTTATGATATCTATATATTAATTTGAAAAGTATAAATTTAATTATGTACAAATACATATATCAACGTATTTATTAATCAATAATAAAACAATAAATCCTCCGATAGAAAAGCTAATTTAAATTCATGTTCAAAATATGTTAAATTTAATTTCATTATTTTGCAAGCTTTTATGAATGCTTGATTATTATTATATCATTTTTTTCAAATACATTTCTTATGTAGAGCAGAATTAGAAAGTTTTACGTATGTCATCCAATCAACACAATTAGGGGGGAGTGGCTATCAGTGGATCGGGTAAATTTAAAACTCGTAATTATGCCTAAAATTTATATAATTTGAAAATTTTTGTGTTTTAACATGAAAATTATGCTACTATTTTGTAACTGCAAAAGTGTGAAAATATTTAACGGACGTGCTACTGCATATATTTTTATATACCTCTATTATCTTTTATTCAACAATCTTATCATTTCGAAGTTCAAGTTTTGGACGGAGGTGCAAATAAGTATTTTTTATGTATTTCTATTTTAACTTATTGTTAGAAAAATTCTAAAATGAGCAATGTTATTTTAAAGGGTTTCAGATAAGTGTTCCATACACTGAGAAAAAGGTTTAATTGAATCAAAAAAAATTATTTGTTTGAGAGAGAGCCTTAAATCAAACAAATTATATCTTTCACCATATACGAATGCAATAATTTGTTTGTTTTGAAAAAAAATTATTTCATTTAAACAAATATTTATTTGGCCCAAATATATTTTGTTTAAATTATACAAATGTTATTTGATTTAAATTAATCTTTTGTTTGAACAAAACAAGCCTTTCAAACAAATTATTTTCTTTCATTTAATCAAATATTTTTTCTGAATATACAAGTAAAATAAAGCCACATTTTTTAAAGGAAACTGATCTCGTAATCTAAATGAAATACTAATTCGTAACTTAAAACCATTAAAACGTCTAAATTTTAATGAATTCTTAAATATATAGATTCTACACCAGAAATAAATTAAGTTCAGTGTTTACAATTTTTAGAATTATAACACATGAAAATTGTAGAATATTTTGGGCCTAATATTCCGTCTCTTAAATATAAAAATTGTTTACAAAAATGAATAGGCATTCTCCTACTATAAAGATAATTTTGTTAAAAGAAGAATTTACATTTTTCAGAAAAAAAAATAAGTCGCCAAAGAAGTTTTTACAACAGAATATTGATTTGCTATTATCTCCTTAATAAATGAACGCGCGTGTACCAAATATCTCCTCTTGCGTTTTTAAATAAGCTCATTAAAATTTGCATGCACAAAAATATTTTTTAACTTCTTTCAAGATATGAACATTTAAAAGATGGCTGTTTAAAAATTATATAAACAATTCCATGAAGGAAAAGAAGTATTACAAAACCATGTTACGTTATTTTTTCCATCCTTATAAAATACAGGAAGCTTTGTATTTATGAAATTTCCCAAAATTTATTTCATCAGATCTAAAGTTATGTATGTGCTAACTTTCATAATATATTATTACATTCTCATCATATGAGAAGGTATTGATTTTATGTGAAAAATCACTCTCGGAATTTTCATCAAATCTTTACGTTTTTTACTGGTTTTATCCATAAAAAATGTTTTTGTAAAAATCCGAAATTTCATTCTCCCACCAATATATATATATAAAATTAAAAATTAAATTAAAAATAAAATATATTTATAAAATTTTAATATAAAAAAAATATATATATTTTTATATTTAAATATATTTATTTTTATATTTTTTGTTTAATAATGAAAAATGTTATTAAAAATAAAAACCTATGGATTCCAAAAAACTATACGTGATACGAAAAAAAATTTCCGGACAAAATTGTCCATCTCAAGAAGATGTACAAATTTACTTCAGAGCACTTTTTGATCGGACACGCCGTTTCCGTTTTAATTGTGAAAAACTTTATCAAAAATGAAAAATTCTATATTTCCGCTAAAATATACGAGATACGGAAAAAATGTTAAGAATAAAAATAGTTTGTTTCAAAAAGATCTGCGTGTCTGAATGCCATAATGAGAATGTGTTCCTTAAGGCTGATAGAACTTTAAGTAAATTGATTTTCCTTTTTCATTTGAAATCATGAAAAAATGTAGTAACTTTGAGAAAATTTAATTCACATTTACAATACTATAAAATCAACTTGAGTTTTAATATCAAATTACAAGAAATTACAAGAAGCGGGCAGATTTTTTTATTCATTTTTTTTTATTTCTTAGTGTAGTGTTCAAATAAATTTCAAATATCCTGCCTCTTCGTAAAATGATTAACGTACGTACACTTTAATTATTAAATTTATTGTTTAACAATTGTAAAGCCTAACTTTAGGGTGAACGACATTAATAAACAGCAGCGTATAATAAAATTTGCAAAGATTGCAAAAATTCTTTTTACAGAGAAAAAGAACTAAAAATATTATTGGCAATTACTGTTAAGTGTAAAATTCTTTGCAAAATTTTAACTACAGAAAACCAGACAGACGTTCCTTTTTGTATTCTATTGTCTCTAAAATTTTCAGAAAGATATTTCATGTATGATTAAGGTTTCTTACATAAATATAAACAATAACTTATTCTCGTGGTCAGGTTGCCCCGTGGCAGCAAGAGGCAAGTACGTGTTTTATCAACCAAAAGAAGGAATTAATTAAATTAAAACACGCGCTATATAAGCAACAGGTGTAGTTTTTTGAAACATAAACGTCAAAATGACACGTAGATCTGTTCGGAATTTTTTCAAACACACTGAAATGTCTATCAAATGCGTTTTGCTAATAATCATATTTGTTGCTGTAGCAGTTAAAAGTGAGTATTTTGAAATTTTAGAAAACCATTTTCTTTAAAAAAAAATCAAGCTTTTGCTATAAAAGTACAATTCTCAATTCTTACAAGTAAATTAAATCAAGGTACCAAAAACACATCTTCTAAGAGAATTTTGCCAAAATTTATTTGTTCCCTTGAAACCCCATCATTATAAACTTAAACAAGGATGACACTTTCCTTGGAAAATTTTGTTTTCCACAAAAATTTTCTGACTAATACTTATACGTTACCTAGAAAATTCGCGGTTCTAACATTGAAAACACCTCGAGGCAATACGTCTTTATTTGCTAATTAATCAATGTTCTTTACTCCATTAAAAAACAAAGTGAACGGCTTAGACTTTTGTTAGGACTCGGATGACTAATGAGTTAATTTTTTTCTGTTTGTACGGGAAAAATATTTGGTAAAATTTGTTTAACTGCATAGTAAAAGTATTTATTTTATTGCAAATATTTTCTATTTTTAGGGGATTCAAAAGCCGCAAAAATGAAACCTCTGCGCTACAGTGAACGTGCTACCACTGAACTTCGAAGAAATCCATCACTATCTGCCCCACATGAGTGCGCCCGTGTCTGTAAAAAAGGTGAAATACCTAAGATATGCTACTACCACTTCACGCTTGAGATGTACACTGCACATGGCCCGTAAGTACACAGTTTAGTTTTTATTCCCCTAAAATTTAATATAAATTATTTATACTTATACTTACCTACTTTATGCACTGCCGTGCAAAAGTATTCGGGCACCGATTTTTTAGCAATCACATTAAAGCTCATAATTTTAATAATAGATCAAATAAATTACCTTTCTTGGAATTACATCAAAAGTAATGAAATTTTACATTTATTGACCTAAAAATGAAGTGTTTTTGTGCAGTATTAACAAAAATATTGAATAAAAAGTCCAAATTTCATATTTTTCACCATTTATGAACAACACCGAAAGTAATGAACTTTTCAAAGTTTTCTTTCATCTATCATAAATGTAGATTTACGGAAAATATCCGATGTTTAAAGAAAAAAACTGTAATAATTTTTACCTGAATGCTGTGAAAGTTGAAATTCAGGGAAACAAAGTTGTAAAAATTCAGATTCGTAAAATAATTTATTAAAAAAATATAAAAAATACTTTCAATGTATTTCTAAGGTGAAAATTTTTTATTTTGTTTCTAATAATTAATTTTCACAATTTGTAAGATCCGCTTTTTAGGTACGAGAATACTTTGAATCTTTACAGCTTTCTTTCCCTAAATTTCAACTTTCACAACATCCAGGTAAAAATTATTACAGTTTTTTTCTTATACATCGGATATTTTCCGTAAATCTACCTTTGTGACAGATGAAGAAAAATTTTGAAAAGTTCATTACTTTAGGCGTTGTTCATAAATGGTGAAAACTATGAAATTTAGACTTTTTGCAATATCTTTGTTAATACTGCACAAAAATACTTTGTTTTCAGATCACTAAATGCAAAATTTCATTACCTTTGACGTAATTCCAAGAAAAGTTATTTATTTGATCTATTATTAAAATTATGAGCTTTAATGTGATCGATAAAAAATCGGTACTCGGATACTTTTACACGGCAGTGTATTTTATTAACCTGTAGGGCTTGTCAACTTTGTACTCCCACTTCCACCAACAATATTTGGAGTAATTGCCAGTGTGTCTTAGCTGACGGATTTGAGCGAGGAATCTTAACAGTGAACAGAATGTTACCCGGACCTAGTATACAAGTTTGTAAAGATGATAAAGTCGTCATCGATGTAGAGAATCACATACCAGGAATGGAAGCCGCCATTCACTGGCACGGAATTTACCAAAATGGATCACAGCACTACGATGGTGTACCATTTATCACTCAATGTCCTATTCCTGAAGGAACCACTTTCAGGTACTATTATTTATACATACTAGTGATGTATCTATATACACTGCTGTACAAAAGTCGCAGGGCGCTTGTTTTTAACGATTCACATAAAAGCTTCTAATTTATGAAATACCTAACAATCAATTTTTTCCTTAGAATAACATGGAAGGTACAAAAATTCTTTATTTAAGGGGCTAGACTAGTTTCTACTACTGAAAATGGGGTCGATTTTCTGGGATCAAAAAAAAAAAAAAAAAACTATACGACCAAATGTTATGAGATGTTTTAGACTGTATTTAGCATTATCCAATGTAGTTCCACAAATGTTTTGACATTGAAATATGGAGTTATAGCCGAGATATAAGCCATTTCTTGGCGGTCCATAAAAAAAACTAGCAAAACGGCTGCAGTTGTAAGTGACGTCAGAGTGCCTGAAATAAAAAAAAAAACAAAAAAGGCGTTAAACTAGATAACATTCTGCATATAATGAACTGGAATTTTTGGAAAATATCGAAAATTGACAAAATCGCGGGGTTTTGGAAAAAAGTTTCGAATTTTGCAAAAATTAATTCGTCAGTTTTCTACATTGCAAATTTGAAATTTTTGACGGATCAGAAAGATACTAGTTCATGGTGAAAAATTCCGAATTGATTTATCAATTTGTTCGCGAGTTAGAACTGCAGCTATTTTCAAAAATGCAGTTTCGAAAAAAACGCATTTAAAGTTTTAACGACTGATTTTTATGTTATAAAATTTTTTTTAAATTAAAAAATGTAAAAAAAAAATCCATTTTTTTAAAGTGAGGAATTAGTCTAGCCCCTTAATGCCCCCAGAACGAAATGTTTCAGTCCATTATTAAAGAAGATATTGCCAATAAAAGCAAAAATTTTGAATAACTCTTTAAATAATTAATATTTTAAAACTTTTCTTAACTCATTTCAAAATGAGATTTACGTAGAATGTCAGTAATGTAACAAGTAAATTGTAATCATTTTTTTCTTGAATGTAGCCAAAATCTGAGCTCAGAACGAAAAAGTTGTACAACTTCAAATTTGTGAAATTATTCATGAAAGAACTTTTGAAAATAATTTGATTGTATTTTTTTCATATTATTAATTTTTATAATTTTTCAAGTATGAGAATCCTTTGCATTCTCCCAACTTTTTTTTCTAAATTTTATCTTTAATAGTATCAAGAAAAAATCTATCAAAATATTTTTGATACGTTGCTAATAGTTAATAGTCTATGTAAATTTACTTTTATAATAAGCTGATAAAAGTTCAGAAATATTCATTGTTTCAAGAATTGTTTAAAATTCAAGGAAAATTTGAAGTCTTAACTTTTTTGGCAATATATTTGTTAATAATTGACTACAACATTTCGTTTTGGGGTCATTAAATGCAGAATTTTGTTACCTTCCATGTTATTCTAAGGACAAAATCCATTGTTATGTATTTTATAAATTAGAAGCTTTTGTGTGAATGGTTAAAAACAAGTGCTCAGCGACTTTTGTACAGCAGTGTACATATATTACAATTAAGAAACTTTTAAAGACATATATATATTATTTAAATCCATAGGTACCAGTGGATGGCAGATGAAGCAGGTACCTTTTTTTGGCACTCGCATAGCGGTTTTCAAGATTTAGATGGTATTCATGGAAGCCTAATTATTCGAGAACCGCTTAGCGAAGATCCAAGCAGCAAGCTCTATGATTCTGATTTGAAAAGCCACGTAATACTTATCAGTAATTGGATGCACGAAAGTTCAACTGAAAAATATCCTGGTAAAATATTTCGTAATGCTGATCAATCATCAGAAACATTCCTCATCAATGGAAAGGGACGACATAGAGTAACTATTAGCATTGATATAGTATTTTTTCCGAGGAAAATGTGAAAAATTATCATGTCATCTTATTAAAAAAAATGTACATGCGTTTTTACTTAAATGACGATGTTCAAGTAAAGCTTTTCTTTTCTACTCAAAAATGGTCTAAGTACAAGTCACAATGAATAAGTAATTTAAATGTAAATATATGTACAATAAGATGATACTTAATTATTATATATGACGTTTTTGGACATATATAATGAGCAGTGTATTTTTTTCAGAACCTTAACTCAGGTTTTATAAGCAATACTCCCTTGGAGGTATTCAATGTAAAACGCAGACGACGGTACCGATTCCGCCTAATCAACGCATTTAGCATAAGTTGTCCATCTCAAATCACTTTCCAAGATCATAGTTTGACTTTAATAGCAATGGATGGTAAACCCATTCAACCAGTTCTGATCAACTCAATTATTTCCTTCAGTGGTAAAATTATTTTATTACAATTATTAAATTTTTATTAAAGTTTAAATTACACGTTGTAAAAAACGATTTCGATTAAGGTAGTTCATCCACAAAAATTATACTTCAGGCAAAAATAGATAATTTTGCTTTCAAGAATAGCATTATTATTATTGAAGGGCTAATTTGAAAGAGAAAAGATTATTTCCCGTGTAAAAAATTTGAAATGCAAAAAAATAATCTATTTTACAAATTTTATTTATGCCGAATTTTTTTCCTTATCTTTTCATACCAAATTTTACAAAATGATGCGATTCTAATAAATCACGAATAATTTTTTCAGAAAAAAGAATCTTCACAACTTTACCGTTCCCAATTTTTGGAAATAAATTTTTTAACGGCTGAAACCATTAAAAAACAATTTTCCAAAAGAAAATTCTTATAAACAAATTGCTGAATTTGGTAATAAATTATTCATTTTAGAAAATTGGAAACGGTTGAGTTATAGAGAATCTTTTTCCTAAAAAAATAATTCGCGATTTATTAATACATGCACTTTTGAATTTACATGTTTTCAACAACTCTATAATTATCAGTATTATTATCATTGTGTAAGATTGCTACCATTGCAAATTATCTTGGACCGTAATTTCTAAGACTGATTTTTAAAGTTACTCACAGCAATTAATTAACTCTTTTTGAATTTGATTTCTCCTTAATAGGTGAAAGATACGACTTCGTGGTTAATACTAATCAGCCTGTTGGAGCTTACTGGATACAACTTCGTGGTCTTGGAGAATGTGCTGATAAAAAAATTCAACAACTGGCAATCTTACATTATAAACGAGGTCCTGTTCATCCCATTACGCCACCTCCAACCAACGATTTAGGTCTTCAACCAGGAATTGTAAATTTTCCGAGTGTATTTCTTATTTTTCTAAATTAATTATTTTTTAGAGGTAAGACAAGACAAGAAATAAGAAAACTCAATTTAAATTTAAAGGTAGTTAATCCTCTGGATGGAATTTGTGATCAACCAAGAAAATATGCGATTTGTATAAATCAACTTAAAACTGCTAGCAAGGTTGACGAAAGAATTCTTCAAGCTCAACCAGATATTAAAATTTTCCTGCCTTTCCGTTTCCTCAACCTCGCACCACAAGAATTTTTCCAGCCTAATACGTACAACCATTTCAAGGGTTTGTTATTTTCATTTATACTTTTAAAAATATTTTTTGGACTTAAAATTCTTATTATTTTTCTTTTAAATCACTATCTAAATTATTTAATCAGAACTTGGAAAACTGCGACATTTTTTAATAACTACCCCATCTCAGTGACTTAAACAAAAGTCATGAATCATGAAAAATTGTACATAAAATTTTTGCGGGTCAAATTATAACTTTTATTCAATATGTTAGAAAAACTGCCAGTAACTATGGGTGACTTATCCAAAATTCAAATACGCCTTTTTCCATTTGAATGGAAACATGTACTTATATGTATATATAAATATACCTCTATCGTAATCTGCCTTTAAATTGACCTTTTATGAATTGCAGTTTCACAAACCGGTATCATCTTTACATCTCTTGTGAATGAGATTTCCTTTACCTTCCCATCAGCACCACTAATCTCGCAGATCGACGACATTCCTCCTGAACAGTTTTGCAATGGTGAGAACAGACCAGCCAACTGTGGAGCCAATTGCATGTGCACGCATAAAGTTGACATCCCATACAATACAATAGTTGAAATCATTCTTATTGACCAAGGTACGTGCTTCATCTAACACTTTCTTCTTTTTTCTCTAAGAAAAACGGTTTCTTACTTGTATGATAATATAAGTAGAACTTATCAATTCAAATTCGGTATTACAAAAATTTAAGTATAATTTTTAAATTAATTTCTAAATCAAGTCATAGTTTTAGCAAAATAAAATTATTCAATTTATCCATGACGTATACGTGAAACCAGAATATTAATTAATTATATATCATCATTGTTTTGATACTTTTTATGTTGCAGACAAAAGAAAAAATTTGTGGCATTCTTTCCACTTGCACGGTTATTCTTTTAACGTTATTGGAATGGGTCTGTTACCTGATAATAATGTCAAGAAAATAAATTTAAAATATATTCGCGACCTTGATAAAAGAGGTTTCTTCAAACGAGAATTCAATCTACCACCATCCAGGGATACGATAGCTGTACCTAACAATGGATATGTCATCCTCCGATTTCGTGCTGATAATCCAGGTATTCTTTTAAATTTATTTCCAAGTACCTTCATTCATAGTTTAGTCTTTTATTTTATTTTAATAACGTTATCTTTTTTCTAGGATATTGGTTCTTTCACTGCCATTTCCCTTTTCATATAGTCACCGGTATGAATCTAATTCTTCAAGTAGGTACACATGCCGATTTACCACCAGTACCACCAAACTTCCCAACTTGTGGTGATTATCTGCCGCCAATTACGCAACCACTTTTCAAGTCGAAAAGTCAGATTTAAGCCGGTTTTTACAAACGGTATAGTACCGTGCTCGTACTATCATTCTTGTGCGGTATTGGCGCGGTACCAAACCAGTTGTAAATTTCCACTCTTCTTCTTAAGCATTCAATTTTTATTTAATACCAAAAAATTGGGTAATGGGAAGAAAATTTCTTCTCTTGGATCGTAACCATACGAACAGCGAAAATCAAGTGTGAATTCATCTATAGAATTATTTTTAAAACAAAATTTTCTTTATTTTTTATGTAAAAATATACAAAACGCTAAATTCATCGTATAATTCGTTTGTTGTTGTTACATCTGTATGTAACCTTATTGTAATAAGATTAGTATTACTGGATGTGTGTTGTTAAAGTTACTGTTGATCAATATTAATATTGTTATCTAAGAATAAATTTTCTCTGGTATTTGTTAATTTAAAATTTTTTTTTGATTTTCAATTTTTTTGTTGCAGTTATTGTATGATTGCATTTTATTTTAAATTTGTTTCTAATGCCCGCCCTGACCAGCAAAAACCTCGGCTTCGCCTCGGTTTTGGGCATACTTTCGGCTGGAGATCAAGAAAAATAGTATACGACACCACGGGCTCGGCATTTATATCACATACGCCAGGAACTCAAACTTTCTGGCCTACGGGTCGTAATATACTATATTTTGCGAGTGTGAAGTTTAATGACCCGCTAGTAGATTAAAATTTATTAAATCACCTAAATGTCAGGTATTACACTGTAAAAAAAGATTTCTATTATTTCAAATAAATGAATAAGATGTTAATTTTTTAATTATTTCAAACTACTACATCAGTTTATTTGACCCAGATAATCTTTGTAAAAAATGTCTATGCATAAAATTAAAACATATTCAGATTTCCCGTTTAAGAAAGATTTGTAGAAAAAAGTAATAATCTTTCTAAATTTGAATGAGTGAAATAGCGTATATCAAAATGGAAAATAGGAAAAAAGTTAAAATTTTCAATATTTAAAATAGTGTATTAAGCCTGGATAGATTCCAGAAGCTGCCTTCTGTAAATTCCTTTAAAAATATACTGATTTCAAAAATGATTATATTAGTTTCTTTGATTTGGAATCCTGAATTTATCAAGATTTCTTTTCCGAGCTCGACAAATCCCTGTTATTAAAACTAAAAGTATTATTTACATCTAGTTCATATATTGTCACATCGAATTTGGCAAATATAATATGTCAATTTTCCTCTTCGGCAATTCCCTATATTCCTGATTTTCAAGTTTTATATGCACTAAAAACTGAATAATAAACATCCATCGCATCTCTTTTTAAATATTCGAGCGGAGCCTTGGAAAAAAATTCTGAAAGTAAAAAGGAAAAAAGGAATAGATTACTAACTACCCATATTCCAAAATTTCCAACTTTGTTACTAAGCAAAGTAAAGTGACTGCAAGTTTTTCAATTTTAAATTACTCTATTATTAATTTTCCTGGCTTACAGTATTTCGTTTTTGGGTTAACGTAAACTACCACTGCTTATTATCTGTCTTTTTAAATTATTTATTCATCGAGAGTTTTATTCTATTCTACGTATTTTTATTCTATCCGTTCTATGTTTACATTGTTATGTAATGTTTTATTGTTCTTGTCTGACAGATACGATACTCAGGACATTTTACAATAAAAATGCAAACTACGATCCTGAAATTGATGTAGGAACCACCGATGAAAAGTTTGCAGACTCGTAGAACGCAACAGCAATCGTTTGCTTTTGGCCCTGCCCCACCTGAACGCTTTAACAACCGATCCATAACAATCCAGAGGCGCGTAACCTCTGCAAACGACCACCATCCATCCAGCCGAACTGCAATATGTTTCCCGGGCGGCGAGTTATTGATAAACGGGACCCTCTAAGATACGCAAACCGCTACATGTTGGGGAAGTCGAGGAAACATCGAGGGGCAAACCACGTTATTGGCGCTCGTGCGTGACTACACCTTGAAATATCACACTCACTCCTCAAACCTTTTATTTTCTGCCTCTTTTCCTCTTTCGATCTTATTTCTCTTTTCTTTCCTAGTCTTATCATCTTTCTTTTTTCTTCTACCCTTGTCTCTCTTTTGCAATCCTTATCCATTTTTTGCTCCATCCTCTTTGCTCTTCAAAACTTTTCATTACTTACCAAATTTTGGTTTGTACATCTGGGAAATTAGTGATTCGAAAGCTTTGAGGCCTGGCCACGGCTGTACCGAGTGAGGAAAATGAAAAATAAACAGAAGACTTCTTCTCCATGGGGAAGAGTAAGTAATGGTTTGCTTACGGTCCCTGGGGATGTTTATGCTCCTTGAAAATTGGCCGACCTTCGATTCCTGTGCATACAAAGGGCGGACATCCATTGTTGCACTTTGTGAGACGCATATCATATTTCAGGCGAATGTATGGAAATATAACCGATAGCGAGAATACTTCGCTTTGAGCAACGTCTTCCGAGGGTGAAAAGCAAACCAGAAGATTGTTTTGCATAGAAATGATAATACTCTCTGGTTTGATAAGAGTTGTATATATGGCGAGGATTCAGCCCGTAGTAGAAATTGAGGCTATTTATTTTTAGTACGTGTGGAGTGGGATGTATAATTACCCCATGCCAATTCATTTAATGGGAGGTTCAGTATTTACTTTTTGTGGAGAGCTTGTCTGTAGAACTGTCAACACCGACATCCCGTCGATGCACTTTGTATAATCGGCAGTATTTGCTTGCGCGTTGCCCGCACATTTCTCTGCTTGTAGATCACTAAGTTTCGTCCTTTTCCAGCGATTCGGTTTTCCTCGACTAGATCAAGATTTGGTTCCACGGATGAAGTTAGTGCTTGCATAATCTGGAAAGGAAAGAAGCGTAACTTTAATTTCCGGCACTTGGCAGCAGCGTTTTGCTTCCATAAGACCGCCACCCTCTCGCTCATTCTTCGTTACACACCCCTTTATAATCTGAAGGTACTCCAAACTTAACTACTGCGAAGACTCGAGGCAAGAGCTGGGGCGCATAAAGAGTGGAGAGAGGAAGTAGAAATGGTAGATGTAGAAATGGAAAGAGAGAAATGTCGTAGCACTTACTTTATTTTCCAATTCATTAGAGTCCAATGAGAAGACACCGATGTCCCTCGACACGACGTTGTTCTTTAAATCCATTCCTATGAGTACTGTGAGCGAGCAATATCTGCTTTTTGTGAACGACTCGACTGCTTCGAAGGCACCATTTAAAGCGACGAAGTCCTGGAAACGAGTGAACACTCTTAAAGTTTTTCAATTAACATTGCAAATTCTTCTTCAAGATTCATTTTTATTGTTGTTGGTTCCAGTACTGGCTACCAAATTCTTTAAAATTACCATAATTTCTGCCATACCTATTCTTACATGGAAAAACTACTGACTGTACTTTCTATCATTTTTAACGTTTGATAATTTCGAAATTTTAAAAATCTAATTCAACCAATTTTATATTCCGCAAATGCGTTAAATTAAAAATTAAATAAAAATTTATATCATATTTCTTTTTTTTTATGCATATAAAATTATTGTATTAATTTATTAATGTTGTGGTTTTAAACCTATCAAGTGGAAAACGATAAAGTCTAGATATTTTAAAAATCTAAAAGATCGCAAGAGATATTTCAAGACCTTTAAAGATAATTCAAGACAATTCAGCCTCTTGGAATTGTCGTCAATGCCTAGCAGAAAAGCACGCAAACTTTACAAAAGCCATTGTTAAGTCGTGAACCATATTGAAACGAAATTGATATCACCTATTGGAAAAGATAAAACTATTTTTGTAAGTTTCCCTACTGAAAATATGGTAAAAATCTATTATCATCTCCTGCGTTGGAAATGTGACTTGACTTAATACAATGTTATTGTAAATTCAGTTTCATAATTTATAAATGTAAAAATTTTATATAAATTCCAGCTATGGTATAAATTACTCCTACATTGGTTTTTACCCAATTCTTTTTTATGTACGCTTAAGTAACTTCATTTGTTACTGCTGAACACCACATTGGTAATAAACAATTACAAGTGTAATTGCCGAAAAAATTCTTAGAAATCAAGTTTCAACACAAAAGTGATGCGCAATTATACTCGACAAACATTGCAAAAGCTCGGTACACTAGAAGTCACTGGGTCAAATATTTACTTGTAGAGTTTTTATTACAAAATTTAAAACCATTATTTTCTCTATATAAAGTTATTACTATCGAAACTTGAGATCTTTTAAAAAAAATTTATGAAAATCTTGTTCAATACTAACGTTACAATAATCTCGGAAGAGGGATGGGGGAATTCCGTTTTCGAAAACTAAACTTGGAGTTCGTATCCATTAGATGAGGCGCTGGCTAACGATTAACAATCCAGTCACGTTCTAAAGCTTGCAGGTTGAGAAGGGTAACGCGATTATCCAGGATTGTTTTCGTCAAAACGGGGAAAGTGCTTATGTCAAATACCAAGGGTTCATTTCCAATTTGCATTTGAAGGTAAAACAGTACTAGAGTCTAAAGGAATTGGACATACCTGCACCAACATCGGCAATCCAGCAATGGGCACTCCATTGACCACTTTCAGATCCTTAATCATCAAATCGCTTGGAGTCAAACCACTGATGTCGGTTTTAGCAGAGAGAATATCTCTGTACACAACGTCCCTTTCAGTGTCCAACGAACCGACCTCTTCCAAACTTTGAATCACCTCATAATCTATTGGAGTGGCTCGATCTGCTTCTCTGGAAAAGTTACAAGTATCCACCAGAATTGGTCCTGTGAAAATAATTGTCAAAGAAATAAAAAGATTAGCTAAAATATATTTAAAAGTCATCTGAAGTAATTTTATTTAAAGTATCATCTGCATTTTTTTTCATCTCTCATAGTGCAAAACAAAATAATGAAAAAACATAGAAACATTAAAACTGAAATTATTATAAAATAAATCTGTAATCATCTGATAAATTCCAGGCTGAATAACAATCTAGTCATTCAAAATAATTCATTGGATATTTAAACTTTATCACAACCCGCATTATTCAGAAACGGGAGTCGCTGAAATGCACGATTCCGTAAATAAGTTCGCTCGCATCCACGCGGTAAATCAAAATCCTGGCTCCTGCCTTGCTGGTAGGTGCTTGGGAGAGTCTACCAAATCTCGCGTTGATCCGTCCATTCTAGAGAGGGTTTCTCGCTAAAGTTTTCCCGTCCTAAAGCAACTTATGGCCCCGTAGGAATTGCTGCGGCTGACAGGCTACTGTATGTTGGCTCGATTATACAGAAAACAATACGGCGAGCTCGCACAAGAAGACGTCAGAACTGAAGGGGTAAAAGTGCCAGGTTTGCTGCAAAGAGGACTGATATACCATTCGTGATGGAAAGCAGCAAACCTAATTTTCAAGCTTGCAAGGTACTTAATACTTAAGGTTGGCGAATACATTTCACGAGCATTTCTCCAAAGCATACAAAATCTCTGGGAACTTTAGCAATCCACAGAGTATTTCCAAACTAATATGATCCGAGATATTTCAAAATACGATAATTTTTTTTTTTAGACAATTTGAATTAAGATAAAATCTTCTAATTGTAAAAAGAGAAATTTTTAGCAGAGCATAAACTAACATGTTTCTTGAATTTTTCCACCCCTCCTCTCAATCAATAGTAACATATTCTCAAAGGGAATTTCGTGTCTCCTTCGTGTGGGCCAGGAAAACAAATAACAAGAATTGATGATATGAACTGAAGCTTCTCTCTCTCCTAGAACACCGCGTTAATCCAGACAAATGGCCAAAAACAAAGAAACCCTCATTAATCATTCTTCTTAATTCAGTTGCTCGACTTAAATAAATATCAATAAAGTAATACTTTTGTTCCATAGGTATACGTATAATACAATTTTTTTTCGAGCAAAGTAGGTTTAGAATAAAATTATAATCGAATTCATTTGACTCTAAATAATGAAACTATTTTGAAGCGCAGTATTTTCAGAGAGTTTTGATATGCCTTTAACTCACGTGGCACGCTGCTTTGAAATATTTTATTCGTTGCAAAAATAACGATTTATTGGAAAACCGGCGAGCTAGCAGACTGCGAGCTGGGCAAATATTTAACGACTCATTCACCGCATGGGCCAGCGCAAGTTTGGATTCGCAGCCACTCAAAGCGGGTTTTTGTAGTCGAGCACGCTCGATAAATTGAATTAAATCATCAGTGATGGACACTCGCCTCTCAGCAGGTTCGAGACCTGAGAATCTACCATGTCAGGATGTTTCTCCAAAATGTTTTTGGCGACGAGAGTGGCGCAGCTGCCGACTGTTTGCAGATTAATCCTTTTGCCAGACCAGGTCCAAGCCGCGTCTTGGGGTCGGTGATCAATAATCTCTACGACCGAATCAGCTAGCGACGAATCCTCGTCTGTGAGCGTGTGATGGTCGACCAAAACTAGTTCCAATTTGTTCTCTGCGTTCAAAGTGTGAAGATCGATCTGGTCCCTGCAATAGTTAATTAACTTCTCTGTTAAATTAGAGTCAAGACTAGGAATATCTACACACTTAGGCAACTATATTTACAGATCGTTAATGTATCTCAGAACAAAAGTAGAAGTTTATTGTCATTTTAAATCAAATATCAAATTTATAGAAATATTAGTCATTTTTATAATATTAAGATCTACTGTGTGCTATTTTATATGATGGCAGAGATGCTAAATTATACCACGTTTTATTTAAGAAACTACTGCTCATAATTTTACAATCAAAAAGAAAGTTTTCGTAATTTTAATACGTGCCATCAAGTTTCTCAAAAATGTGATATCACAAAGCGCTAGGAAGTGACGTTACGACCGGTCAATAATTCTGGCGCGAAATTTCAATTAATACGTTGCTCTTTCAATTAACATATTATTATTGTCATAAAAATGTTTATTATTACTTTTTTTAACTTACGACTAAATGAACAGTTTTCAAAATTCCGGAAATATGTAACTGTTTGTCAATTTCAATGCCTTTAGAACTTAACAGTTTCGAGATTGAATAGATCTGAAACATGTATGGTTTTACAGTATTAAGAGAATTCAAAATTTAGTTTTAATTTATATCCAATTATATATATTTGTAAACTCTCAGATTGGAATTTGTAAACTCTACAGTACTCCTAAATTTAATTTTCTATGTATCAAAAATAAATAATGAAATATCTATTCGCAGACACATTTATGATAGATTAAATTATTTGCTCAAAAAAGGGTAGCATTTGTAAGATACAGAATCCTAACTCCTAATTTTCTCGCTAACTACAAATAGTTTACTCATAAACATAGTTTTTCCAGACTTCTTTTTCATTACCCTCGTGGTACCGACACTGTTCCAAATTCCAGAGGGACCGTAAAGTGATTACATTGTTTGAAAGTGAAGCTGGGCTTTCTGTTGTGTTCATAAAAAGACACTAACTTCTTTAATAAAATAAAACCATTTATATCACTTTATCGATTTCTATTTAAAATCTGTAGTAAGCACAATATTTATGCCATAGTTAAATTACTGTGTAAAATAATTATTTTTATTTTAAATAAAGTACAGATAATAATAATATTTCTTCCCGATTAAAATTAAATATAATTTTTTTATTAGTAAAAAACTTGCAGAAGAACTTAGTGTTTATAAAAGCTTTATCTACAAGTTAGTCGAATCCATAGAGTCAAAACGTATTCTGAATTGTTTTGCAAACGATATTATAGTATGGGGAATAAGTGGAAATGATAAGATGATAATTGAAAAGTTTTCCAGAAAGAGTCCTGTCCCAGGGCAAAGTACTAAAATGCTTTTGACGAAGGATGAATAGGAGGGTCTCGTTAGAAATAAACGAATTAAATTTTAAGTGCAGTGTACAGACTTACCGAAACGTCAATAAACTTAAGGGAACCTTATGATGTTTGAGATAGTAAAGGACCTCAGTTTTCACACGGAATTCCTTTTCTATAATATTCATTACTGGTATTACTGCAACATTAGAGCAATTTTCCTTTTGCACATCGATATATTGAAATAGACCCTGTACTAATGTACAAACTGCCGAGTCTAAATCACAGCTTTGATTTCCCAGCACGACTCTTACATATTCGTAAGCACTCAAATTTGCCTAAAAATTAAAATTAAACTCTTTCATACTTCTTTTGTTCAATTTTTCTGCTATAAGCACTACATTAAAAATGGATTTGACAGATTATTTATTAGATTTAGGTCTGATAATTGGCTTTTTTTGGTAATTTTAGAAAGTCGATTGGGAAATATGTCGGAAATTTGGAAAGGAAATACATTAATAATACTGTGTTATTTGTAGTTAAATAAATAATTTAAAAAGAATATAATATTCATTGATTTCAAATAATAAGAACTATTTGAAAAACCATATGCACAGAAAAAAATAATTAATTGTCAGTAAAGTTTCTGTACGAATTTAACATTTTGGAAATGGGAGAGGAAATGATAATAGGGCGTTCATATCGGCGACTACATTGAAACTCATATCGAATCCTTTATCATTTCCTCTCCCATCTCCGAAATGGTAAATTCGGACAGGAACCTACATAGGATTTTAAATAGGTTTCAATATAGTTTCCCATCTGAGTAACCACATAGGTTCCTATGTAGGGATTTTCAACCGGGTTTAAGAAAAATGCTAAGACGAATATCAGTCGATATTCAAATGTTTTGTGAGAGAAAAGAAGACAGAGATATGTAAAGTCTGAAGTTTTTTTTCTCGCTTACGAAACGTAAGTAAAAACTACTTGAAACATAAAGTAATAGTAAAAGTCTGTACACTCTTAAATGCTTATAATTTTCAAAAAATTTGAGAATATAAACATTCAGGAATAGACGTACTTTTTTAAATGTCTTTTATTGAATTTCACAAATTTTCAAATTGATATCTCATGTTCTATGGAGATAATTTCACAAAGTGTCGGTAAAGTAGGAATTGATAAGCGATACATATGGTCTTAAGGGAATGTCACGGACGTGACTTTATCTAATACTTTTCGCCGTTCTCATACTTAAATTAATAACTCAAATAAATTTTCCATAGCATATAAACGTAACACAAAATCCATTTGAGTTATTAATTTAAGAATGGGAAGCACGAAAAGTATTGGATAAAATCACGTCAATGACATGCCCTTAAGGGCATGTGATACTTGGGAAAAGTAACAAGTTCATGTGAACAATTTGATTTAGTTTCGACATGTCTGTGTCCAAAACACATAAAATGTTATTTCCAAAATCAATAAAATTTGTTAATTTCCTTAGTATCACATGCACTTGCGTTATTAATTAAAGAATAGGAAGGACGAAAAGTATTTGATAAAATCACGTAAATGACATGGGTACAATTAACTTTTGTATTTATTCACCACACGCAAAAATATGTGTAGCTGGTATAAAGAAACATATCGTTGTTCCAGCTATGTTATTAACTATCCTAACCATAAATATGGCTGATATAATCTAAAAAATCTTTGTGACAGCTACATATTTTTTTCCGTGCATAAATCGTAACCATGTCAAGTCTCACATTAAATCGAATTAGCTATCATTGAAAGAAATTTTCACTGATGAATTGAAAAGAATTCACGTTGTGCCGCAATTCGTATTACCTGTAAATGTAAAGCAGGCGCAAAACTCTGTGCAAATGTGATCGAATCCACTAGATCGATTTTTTTCAATAAAACATTTCGTTTTCTGCAATGCTTTTACATTTTTTAGATATATTTATATTACAATTAATAAAAAGCAGTTCTAAATTGCAACGAAAGATCATTCGTTTCTTTTTTGCTTAAAATCCTTAAAACAAAAAATCGAAATCTTTCTTAGAGGTAAAACCGGTCAGCAGCAATTACTACCCTTATTCTTACTATGTCCGTGAAGTTAGCACTCCGACCATGAAAAATCCAAACTTTTTTTGGTGAAATCGTTTGGTGGTCGTTTGGTGGTTGTTAGGTGGTAGTTTTCGACGTTTGGTGGTCAAAATTACAAAAACTACAGAATTTTCAAAGTTGGAGTGCTAACTTCACGCTGCACTCCACATGTTAATATTTTTCAAAATTTCTTTTTGTAATCGTTTGGTGGTCGTTTGGTGGTCGTTAGGTGGTAGTTTTCGACGTTTGGTGGTCAAAATTGTGGGAGATATCATTGTTCCAAAAAATCTTTTGTAGTATGCGCAGAAGATCTGCGCATGTGTATACTTGGCGCGCAATTTGAAAACAAAATTATATAAAACTATTCAGATCGTTTAATAATCTATTAAATTACATTTATTTAATGCATCTTCAAATGCTTTAAATTATTTAAAGGTAAATATCATCCTTCAATAGCTATCTTAAATTTGCGTTACATTTATTATATCAATAACTAAGTTTCTTGATATTTTAAAATAATTATTTTTGGAAGCACTTCATGATCGTTTGGTAATTGTCTGGAGGTAGTTTCTGACGTTAGGTTTTCATAATTGTGGCAGATATTAATTTTTCAGACAATTTGTCACAGTGATGCCGATCGAAACTTTGGTTCTATTTTGTTATTGTAAGTATTTTTTAATAACACTAGTCGATCGATCTCTGTCTATTTGAAAATGGAGGTAAATGGACTGGTTTTGTTCAAGAATATTTATTATTATGGACTCAAAGTTGGCGAAACTAAATTACTCTTATGCCCTCAACTTTTCTTCTCAAATTTTTTCGTTGGCAAAATAGACTTGGAAAATAATACAGTTATCGTACAGAAAATGAAGTTGATAGAAGTGTTAATTGTTTTTAAATAATTTTTTGAACAACTAAATATCGCTCCGTAAAAAAGTATTATGTATAACACTTATTGTAAATGTGTAATGTTTCTCTTGATAGCCAGTTTAAAAGAAACGAGGATTGTATCACTAATTTAGTATAAGTAGAAATGTGTATAATATTATATTTAAATGTGCTGTATGAATCTTTTCGTCCAGAAACTCCTAATGCATATTTCAAATATGTTTGCTATGCTTCATACATAGGTGCCTCTGTTGCAACTTTTGGAAGAATTCTTATGTAATACGATTTCGCAAACTATTTTCGTTGGAGCTATTATTTTCCGAACCGTTCAAGCTTTTCAATAATATATACAAAATTTGTAAAATGTAATTCTGAGAAGAAAAACCCGATTTGACAATAATCAGTTGATAATAATTATCAATAGTATCAATAAATTCGGAAATCTCAAATTGTAATTGGAAAAAATATTCATTTACAGTAAAAAAGTAATACATATATTACTTTAAATACATACATAAACATATAAAAATCTTTTATACACTTAAAACTTTTCATAACTAAAATGTTAAATGTTTTCATAGTTAAAACTTCTTACAATATTAAAATATACTCTATCTTTGTCAGTAAATACTATGCAGAGGAATATGTTAAGGACGTAGAATAATACCTAATATTTGCTTTGTTTGAAATGTAGTTATTACACTGAGAAATTTTTTTGGAGAAACTCCCATAGGTTATAGAAATTTTTGAGTCATGAGTCATGAAACAAATCATGATAAGTTTTCACGTAGCCATGGGAAAGATTTATGGAACAATTGCAGAATTAAACGTGGAAATAGGTTAATATCCTTTTATATAGACATGTACAATAAGTGTCATACATAATACTTTTTTACGGAGCAATATTTAGTTGTTAAAAAAATTATTTATAAACAATTAACACTTCTATCAACTTCATTTTCTGTACGAAAACTGTATTATTTTCCAAGTCTATTTTGCCAACGAAAAAATTTGAGAAGAAAAGTTGAGGGCATAAGAGTAATTTAGTTTCGCCAACTTTGAGTCCATAATAATAAATATTCTTGAACAAAACCAGTCCATTTACCTTCATTTTCAAATAGACAGAGATCGATCGACTAGTGTTATTAAAAAATACTTACAATAACAAAATAGAACCAAAGTTTCGATCGGCACCCTTCAGGCAAATATGCTACCCAAGGTATTTAGTTGTACTTTGTGTATTACCGTCTTTTAAATTTCGCGCCGGTTTAGTATGCGCACCAACTTCCGTGCATCAATGTGACAAATTGTCTGAAAAATTAATATCTGCCACAATTATGAAAACCTAACGTCAGAAACTACCTCCAGACAATTACCAAACGATCATGAAGTGCTTCCAAAAATAATTATTTTAAAATATCAAGAAACTTAGTTTTTGATATAATAAATGTGACGCAAATTTAAGATAGCTATTGAAGGATGATATTTACCTTTAAATAATTTAAAGCATTTGAAGATGCATTAAATAAATGTAATTTAATAGATTATTAAACGATCTGAATAGTTTTATATAATTTTGTTTTCAAATTGCGTGCCAAGTATACACATGCGCAGATCTTCTGCGCATACTACAAAAGATTTTTTGGAACAATGATATCTCCCACAATTTTGACCACCAAACGTCGAAAACTACCACCTAACGACCACCAAACGATTACAAAAAGAAATTTTGAAAAATATTAACATGTGGAGTGCAGCGTGAAGTTAGCACTCCAAATTTGAAAATTCTGTAGTTTTTGTAATTTTGACCACCAAACGTCGAAAACTACCACCTAACAACCACCAAACGACCACCAAACGATTTCACCAAAAAAAGTTTGGATTTTTCATGGTCGGAGTGCTAACTTCACGGACATATTCTTACTGCTATTATTTCGTGGTTGAAGGTTGTAAGAAAATGCAATTTTTAAATAATCTTAATGTCAGCGTTTTTGTTATATTACAAAAAGAGAAAATAATAAATGTAATTACTTACTAGTGCTTTTTTTGAACTTATAAGGAACGTTTCCATCTCTTCAATTGAAATAATTTTTTGAGGTTAAGTTACCGTTGATTTCTCAAAGCCACCGAGATAAAATAAGAAACGATCATTTTATCAGACAAACATTTCACCATTATTCAATTTTCACTCCAAAAAATTATCATAATTGATAAAAATAGTCTTCAAATGAATAAAATTAGCAATATGACACATTACGCATGGAAATTAATTTCCTACTTTTTCTATTGAAATATAAGATTTTAGGTATGTTTACAAAGTATTTATAGAAGGGGACAATGTTTTTATGATCCTTCATAAACTTCAAAAATATTTTTTCGAATGAATGCAGTATTCCGTATTGTATAAGACGGTATAAGTATACATATAATGTGACGAGCGACTATATTTCGCTCGTTCTCCACTAGAGAGCAGCAGCTCTCAGAGACAAATTTTGCACTGAATTTAAAATTGTTAAAAAATAAAGTCAATTTTTATATAAATAATTTACTAAGTTAGGAAATGTGGATCGCAATCAATTGAATTTTCTTAAAAAGTTTAAAGTTTGATAAGAATGTTTATAGGATTAAACAAGATCGCAACTAAGTGTATTTGTAAATTCGACTTGCTTTGGTTTTATGTTTTAAATCCATAAATATAAATTTCGACTTGTAAATTCAAATTATGGATTTATTTTTGACATCCTAATTTCAAGTTCCCGGGTGTACTCAGTAGTTAATTGACCGAATGGACCCAACCAATCACCGTTTGACCTAAAGGAGCTCGTAACAATAATGCATAATGCAACAACCCAACAAGTAAAATAAGCCATGCGCACGCACCTGTCGACCCAGTCGTTTCATGCAAACTGGAACTGTCAATGAATCAATCGTGTTGTTGGTGCCCCTTTCCAAAAATATAAATAAACCATGTCCCTCCCACAACTATTGTGATCGCTTTTCATGGTTCCCGGGAAAATTTGCTCCGGTGTTACATTTCTTATTGTTTTTTATCTTTTATTAAACGTAAAAACGAAGTTTCGCCGTCTTCTTGGAATACAGAAATCCCTATCCGTTTGACTTCCATTTGTCTCTCTTTACCACTCAAACTGTAAAATACTGAAGTAAATGTAGAAGTGAACGACAAGTGTTTGAAGATGGACGGTTGTTGGAGAATAAACTGTATCCTGCAACTCCGGCTTTCTACCTTTTAATCATCAACGAACTTCTTTCAGGTTGGAACTCTCTATTTACAATAATTTAATATTTTGATCTTTAAATATCAAACTTGCATAGGGCATGTATAATTTTAAATGCCACGTTTCTATCTCAAAAATATAAGGGTTAGTTCAAGTAATATTTTATCAAGAGTACACTTCTAGTGCTGAGCAGATTTTGATAGGGTATAATGTCCTATATATCATTTTACTGGATGAAGTAATTTACAAATTTAGTTGTTTTACTTTTTCTGATCACATTATCATGGCATTTGATAGCAAATTAAATTTAATCTTAGCAAGAATTTTTTTAAACTTGATAGAATTTCAATGGATAAATTATTTATTACTTTTAATGGTGTTTCTACTGTTTGGAGCTGTATTTGGTTTGTGTTTTTATGATTACTTCATGTTTTATACTTTATTGAATATCAAGCATTTCATTGTAATTTTTCTGTGCTTTTATTTTCATTGTATTAAATCTTTTCACAAAAAATGTTTTTATTTTTGTCTATCGATACTCATTATTTTACATGTTTTTGCTCTTTTAAAGTGATTTGCTTTTCATATTTTATTTTTGAAAATACAAACTTTTAATTAATCTTAATAGTATTATCATACATTAAAAGAATGAAAATTACTATCCCGTCACTTATTTTCATTCTTTAAGTGAATGTCATAAGTTGTCCCACGTGGGAGGTCAATTGATTTCCACATAACACCATCTAAGATTCTAATTGAAGGAAATCTTGATTGAAATGAAATGTTTCAAGTAAAGTTTTAGACTGAGTAACCTGAAATAATTTTTTTATCATAACAAATTTGTATAACTAATTCTACTTTTAAGAATGCTTTCTTATCATTGTACTATTTGAGAAATCACTGTTAGATTTATTTTAGGAATACGAAATCTGTATTTCATTTTAATTTGTAATAAAAAATGTATGACAATCGCATGAACGTAATAATGAACCGCCAAAATGCTTCATCAATTTGTTTTGAGAAAATATTAGTGAAAGAAGTATATGCTTTCTATTTCAGTACGCGATGGAAATTAATTTCTCAGAAGATTTTGCAAACAAGTGCTAATGTAACGTTCTTAAAAATGAGGTTCAATAAGCAAGAATTATTGACTCTTGCTACTCAGCCATCGCAAAAATTTGAAAAAGAAGGAATTTTATACGTCCGTGAACGACAGGAAGGATTTTTTCGCAGGACGGAGAGTGAGTTCATCACTGTAATATAAATATATTTAATGAGAAGATCGATTAGAAATTAATATTTACTGAATAAGCATATAGATGTTTTCTTTAATTATGATTGGAGCATGTCTGCCCTTTTCTTAATGTACATGCCTGAGAGGAAATAAAATACATTTGTATATATTATTTGATTTTTATAACAAAATCAATCTAGTTATTAGTCTTTTTTCGTTTGAAAAATGTTATGTTCAGATATTTGATGATATTTTATTAAACCAAAAAAATTTATCCTTAGGCTAGACTTCCTTTTTACGGAATTTAAATTTGTTGTTTATTAATAAAGAAAACGCGTACATATAATTTGCTATTTTGAATGAGGTATTGTATAAGAATAACTTATTACATAGTATTGCTGGCTATGAGAATTTCTAAAGTGTTTCTGAGGCATGATTTGTTAGATGTAAATATTATCAAATTTAGTTTTCAATTATATTTTTAAATGTGCCAATTAATTATCATATTCTCATACTCCTTCAGTTTTGGAATGCTTTAGATTTAGGAAATAGTAATCTCTTAGTAGTCTCTGTTTTCAAGATAATGTTTTAAATATTTTTTGCTTAAATTTCTCTTTTAGTCTAGTGAATAATTAAATTTATAAAATAAATTTTAAAGTTAAATATTGAAGAACAAATAATAATGGTATGCTGATATAAAATATAATAAGGTCTGTATGTTTCAACAAGTCGAAGAAATATTTTCACTGAGGATGTGATAAAAATCTACATTTTGACTTATCTTGCACAATGCCATGTGAATAACACATGTCGTTGATTGTACATTCTCATGTAGAAACTTTTTTCTACCAAATGATACCTTCTTCTCTTGCACTTATGTTTTAAATCAAAATTTTAATCCAATTTTTCTTTAAAACTAGCTGGAACTTATTTTTAACAGCCCTTGTATGTTTTAACTGAAAATTAATTGAAAATAAAGCCTCAGGAACTAAATTAAGTAGTAAAAATTAACTAAGGCTACTGATTGTTGCTCGTACTACATGTTTGTATTAATTATTAACTCCAACTTCTGTAAGGAGATTAATCATAAACTTAACATGTATACTCCTAGTTGTACACACATATCGGTCATGGCTAATGACTACCACTACGAACCTAAAATTTACAGGTACAGGTAAAAAACTAGAGACCAAAAGACAGAAAGGAAAAACACATAAGACCCTACGAGACTTCAGTTGCGTTTCAGCCAGCACAAGTAAAGGTACCATCGAGTGTAATTTTACCATTTCCATCCGATTATCCTGCTACTAACATCATTTTTCAATTTAATTTACTAACACTCTATGGTTGCAATATGTAGAAGAACATGTCGCAGTCCTTATTTCACCTTTCTCACAAATTATTTCCCCGGATCAGTCGATCTTCTGCACAACGCACTTCACAAACATTTCAAAATTCGCATTCTAAACATATTTATCTGATATTAAAGATAATTCCTGATACAAACAATTTAATTCTGTGAAAAATTAAAGTACACTATGTAAATAATGTTCTCGAAAATCTTTCGACATCTTATAAAAGTCTTGACGCTACACCTTACACTCTTCATTGTGAAAAATACATAAATAGAAACACTAGCTAAGAGTAGATTTAGATCAATAATATGTGAAGACAAAAAAATTAACATCTTAGATAATTCACAATTGATAATTATCAACTGGGTTACAAAAGATTAACGTCTTAGGTAATAGATCAAACAAAATTATATAATAACTAATTTCTTTGAATGTGTGGAATGTGACTGATAAAGTTTAAGCTGATAAAAGCATGCTCTGCCTGGGAATTTTTGCATCTTCATAACTGGCTTGTATTTGATGTTTTAAAAATATTTTACTGCATGTAAATTTACAAAAATCTGAACTAAGATAACATAAGGTAATGGAAAGAAGTATGGTGTCAATTTTGGTGCTAATCTTTGAGGCACTGTAATTGTTAATTTTTATTTAATAAAATTTGGATGACTTAAATGTGATCGTTCGCCATTCTTACTTTTGAGTTGAAACCATTACCTTAAAAAACCTTGCCTATTATCGAGTCCTGAAATTTTCAAATACTTTCATATTGATTTCGTACATTTTATCATAACTATTTTATTTTTCTTGTGCAGTAAGTCTTGAACGCTGGTGCAGACTGAGGGGCAATCTCTTATTTTATTTCAAGTCGAGGGAGCAGTGGTCTGAACCTCTGGGCGTAATTATTCTTGAACAGTGCGCTGTACGAGTAGATCAAGCCACTAATCAGATTCCTTATGGCTTTAGTATAGGTAAGAAAAAGCTAAACAGCACAATTTTTTCATTTTAATTGAATAGTAGATATATTTTTATATGAAATCTGACTTAACCTGTATCAAAAATTAAAAAGCATATATTTCAAATTAATTTCGTGATGTCAGCATGATTAAATACAGTTGAAATTTTTAATTCTAATGCTTCATCATTCATTTCAATTTAAAGTAATGATCAGGAAGTATGTTTAAAGTGACTTATCAAAATCAAAAATTTTTACAATATTAAATAATTGCTGTGAAAAAGAAAATTACCTACGTAATATGTTTTCAGTATTCGATGGAGGTTTGTATCAACAGTTAGGCGCCAATTCGTCAGAAGATAGAGACAGTTGGTTACAAGCTCTTCAATTAGCCAGTTACGATCACATGCGAAGCCAGTTGTTATCTCTAAGAAATAGAATTGAAGCTTGCAGTGGTCACAAATTCGACACGGATATTCAAATGCTGCGTTTGCAGCGTGGAATCGTTACAGGTTCTTCAAGAGTTTTTAAATGTGAAACAGATTTTGTAGTATTAATAGATATTTTCAAGAACAATATTCCTTGGAGCTTTTTTACAAACGCCTTAATTAGTACATTTTGCAGATCCTGCAGAAATTCCAATCTGCGAAGTATCTTTAGCCTGTGATAATCTTCTCTGCGATGGCCATGGTAGACCTCCTAATCCTGTTTTGGAAGTGGACGTTCAGACCGCACGGTCAAGAATGTGGATTAAGTATGCTAGAACCGAAGTAGTAGAGGTAATAACTCTTACAAAATTGGTAGTTTCATTAACTTCAATTAATTTTGATCTATTTTTTATCTGAAAAGATAGAATTTGGCTTTTAGTAACAAAAAAAAAAATCATTGCTTTTCAGAGAAGTAGTAATCCCGGCTTTTTGACAACTGTGAGCTTTAGGACAAGCGATGGTTTAAACATGGACACTAGAGTAAGAATAACTGCATTTGATGTAAGAGAAAGAGTCAGTCAGACAGCGACACCGATTGGAAGTGCAGTTATGATGTTTAATGCTATTCAAGACACACCAAGGTGAGATTTATATCTTGATATTTTAAAAAGTGTGAGTAAAAGGTTTTAATCAATTAACATTCTTTTAGACTGAGAATACCTTTAAAATCAGGAAAATCAACAACTGTTGGATTTTTAACAATTAATGTTTGGAATCTAGAGGCAGAAGATAAAGGAAATAGTACTGAAAGCACTCCCTCGAGAAACATTTTGAGCACGAACAATCAGGTAATTTCAAAACTGAGGTCATGCCCTTACAACCACTCAAATTATTCAATAATATCAAATTAATATTTGAGCTTTAATTTTCAACCTAGGTAATGTGTCATAGAAGATCGCAGTCGTTGCCTCCTAGATTAGGGACAAAAATTAAACTCCCACATCAGGGTCAGTTAAAACTTCTCTTTGCCAATCCACACATCCAAACGTATAGGTAATATCTCTATTTTTATTTATTTATTTCATTCACCACAATATTTAATTACTTGTTTCGATTCTAGGTTTCATTCTGGGTTAGGAGGCGACATTTGTGTGCACGAGATCATGGCAGAGAGTAAACTCTGCTTTCAGTTTCCGCAACAGTTACTGTAAGTATATTATTTGATTTTATTTTAATTCAGAATAATAATCTAAAACTCCATTATAGTGGAATTTGGATTCAAGAGGAAAAGGAACTTTTGCAAGAAGTTGCTGGAATGGGAGAATTAAGAGAACCGTGGCATACAAAACAAGTAGAACTGCTCGATCGACATTTACACCTCTTGCATTTGTATTCCCAGGCTAAAGAAAACTTAGCTGCTTTCAAAGGTACAAATAAAAATTGATTATTTATTTCGAATACAACCACAACTTTTAAAGTTAATTAAATTTTTTTTAATCTCTAATGTTCAATGTAGGGAGTTATTTTAAGCAATCGTCAAGGAAAAACGATAGGTCTTTAGAGTTTGCTCCTCTCAATTTGCACCTTCAAAGAATGTGGGTTCATAATGATACCCTCAATAAATGTGGATTTTATGATACGATAAGCGTTGGTGCGTTTACGGCTCACTCTCACAAAAGCAAGAATGGTGGCCTCCTGAGGTAAATCTGTGTTTTCATTTTAAAACGTCCTTAAGTACTTCAACGTTTAGAGCTATTGGGACCAACTGGTAAATAAATTTGATTTTTTTAGATTAGTACAAGCTCTAAAAGAATCCCCAACCCGTTGTAGTCAATTATATCAAGGAACATCAAAAATAACAATGGCCCACGATGCAATACAAGCGATTAAACAATTACGAAGAGATGTGGTTGAAGCGATGCGCTCTCTAATGAAATTAGCAAAGGAAAAGCAAACCAGTGGAATGCTTCCAATATGCGAAGATATGATTTCAAAAACCCGAATCCTCCTCAGTCTTTGGGATCCAGGCCTCGTCGAAGAAGCTCTAACATTCCTTGACGAACACAAAGTCGCCAAAGTTCAAGAAGATCTCAACAATGATGATCCTCTCTCTTTAGACTTCAAAGCAAACCATAGTCTTTCCCCTTTTAAAAGAATCACACAGCAACTCAATTTCGATCTTCGAAGTCCAGATTTTGATGACTTAGTTACTCCTGACACTCCAGAATGCGTGCAAGATATTTGGGTTAGAGAAACTGCAAAAAATAAATACGTACCGTTTTCAATACAAAATGCAATGAACAGTAAAAAAGAGACAGTAGCAGAAGATAACTTTGTGATATTTCCGGATGTTGAAGACGATGCGAAGGAGACGGAAGCAAAAGAATTAGAATCGACAGACCTGGAAGAGAAAGAGGATAATAACAACGAAGATGACGAGAAGGGAGATATTGATAGAAATGATATTGATCCAAGTAAAAGATTTTTGGATACTCAGAAAATGTGCAATTCACCCTCGGCTAATTATTATAAACCTACTGATGAACCGGAGCCGTGGGATATAACTCAATTAAATATAGAAGCGAGTGTCATGTGTCTTGTTTCCAAAGTTAAATTTCTTTGTGGACGATGTAGCAGTCCGGCTGTGAGACTTAGGAATAAAAATGGAATCGGGAGAGCACCAAGTATTAAGGGATGTTTACCAAATAAGCGAAATAATTCTGGAGTTGTAACTATTCAACCGAAGAATGGAATTAAAAATGAAGAGTCTATTAAATTATTGGAGAATACGAGTAATTCTAACCGACAACAAAATAGTTCTGGGTTGGAAATATCGACTCCAGCATTCGCCAAAGCCAAAGAAGGTGAGACTTTTTTCTTTGGTTTTCAATTAAATTTAAACTTTTGATTATATTTTGTAAATTATTTTTAAAAAACTGCTTATCATTCTCACTATCAAGAGACTTTGCATGTCTTCACAATCATTCGCTAAAATAGAACATTTTCTTTTATTTTTTCGTTTGCAGCAATTGATGTACAAGTTGCGTATTTATTAGGGACAAGTGATATTTATTCTAATACGTCTTCCGATAAAGTGTGCCAAGCTGTGGATTCTATGACGAGAGTTATAAAAAGTAATTCTAGCCCGAGAAATAAATTCACTGAAGGTTTGGATTTTGCGAGTATCGTGGATTGGACGAGCGAATTAAGGCCGAGCATGAAAAAGTTACGACAAGCCATGGACGGGCTTTTGAAAACAGCGAGGCTCACACATTCTGTTTTCAGAGTTCAAGAGGATGCTAAAAGCGCACAACGAGTATGTAATGTTCGATACAGAAGAGACGTATGCTTTAGTCAAGCTGTGAGTATAATTACACTTGAAATTTATAATTGAATTAAAAAAAAAATTAACCATCCAATTAATAAGAATAGAAATAATTTTATCAAACGTACATATGACCTGCTATTTAATAAAAATTATTTGTTTTGGAATAGTTGACGGCGCTAGTCTCCGGTCTTATGGCAAAACTTTGGTGCCAGAGACCAGATCCTATGTTTCTGTTGATTTTAACGACTCTCGGTCCTCTTGTTTCCTTTGAAGGATTATTGAGTTATTATGGAGAGGAAATAGATATGTGGGGCGATATGGCAGTTGCAGTTGAAGACATGCACACTGTTACATTCACTTTTACGAGGTGTGGATTTCATCCTAGGTAAGCTATTAAATATAAATGGATAATTGTAGTTAAGCATTCTTCAATTAATTTGTTTTTGTTCAGAATGGATAGAAATCAGAAAACTTCAACACAGTTGCCAGTACCACGAGTAGTTGGATCTCGCACAGCATTAACAGTACTCCTTCCAGTTCCAGATGCGATTTATTCGTTGCTTCCATTAGTTCCCTCTTCCAGGCAAACCCTGTCTTTTAACGTAATTCCAATATTTTTCAATATTGGAATTAATGAAATGGCTTCCTTAGCAGAAAGTTTAGGTATCATAAAGCCTCAAGAAAAGAGCAACGCTGACAATTTCGATAGACTCAATGAGTATTATCTTCGATTCAAGAAACTGAATTTGCCTACTGAGCCAGCTGCTACCAGATGTACGTTTTCTCTTTTTATTCTTAAACTTCAATCAATTAAAAATTGTTTTTTTCTGATGTTTTTTTTTCCTCTTTAGTTGGGACTCGTTCGCCTTTAAATCAAACATTGGCTGATATGGTTATGAATTTAAAAGCTTGCATTCTGAATAAAGTTAACAAAAACGTCGATGTTTTACAATTGTCTTCTCAAATATGTCGTCGAATGCGAGGCTTAAGATTCACTAGTTGTAAAAGTGCCAAAGACCGTACGGGAATGTCGATCACTTTAGAGCAGGTCAATATACTTGCCGCTGAGTATCATTTGGCGGAGCACGAATTCATTAGAGCCCTCGACTGCATGCGAAGGTAAATACTTAATAGATATTATAACTTTTAGATTTCAGTTATTGTATGTTATTTTTAAATTTAGATAATTTTGTTTATAGCGAAGGCTGTCGAAGAGAAAACACTTGGAAGAACATTGGAGTGAGAAAATTTGCATTCAATAGTCTTCAAATCCTCACTCTTCCAAAACTCTATCGTCCTCCAACCGGAACTTATGGTTCGGCGCAGACTTAAACGAAAACAATATTTTGTTGTCTATTTGTACAAATTAGTAATATATACCTTCGCAGAAAACAAAGTATATCGATTTTACTTTAAAAGTAGCGGATTAATCGTCTTTCAAGGTGCTAATTCTCCGTTAATTGTCTATTTTTCTTAAGCGTTAATTGTAGATTGTTAACAATTTTATTATTAAAAAAATGTACAGTGCCATTAATTCGAATTTTGAAAGCGATAATTGCAGTTTTTTCCCCTGCAATTTAACAAGGCTCTAGGAAGTAAACATTATTTTCTCTTCAGTCGTGTAAATATCTCTATCCTTCAAGATACTTAAGTAAAATTATTTTTGTCTATTAGGCCTAAGTGTGTCTATTTAGTCCATTATTTATTCAGTTTACACGTCTTTTTCATCGTTTTCAATCCAGATAAGTCTTATCTTTTGAACAAACTTTTCTGCAAGATTGTAATTTGTAAAATACAATATTTAGAATTGGAAGGCCTCAATCATCCTTATTTGTGCATAGCAGTTCTGAAATTAAATCAGACTACGTTAATTCTTATTTTAATATATAAATTACTAAGGTAAACTTTTCTAGAGAATTACAAACTCACAATTTCGCGGTACTGGAAATTCAGTCTGACTACTCTATATAGAATTTACTTTACAGTACTTTTACACTTGACAAAAGGATGTTTAAGTTTTATCCAAGCTTTGATGAACAAATTTTAATTTTAATAGCAAAATAAAAAATAAGGAATGAATATAATAATTAATGTAAAATTAATAAGATTTTAGAATGATAGAAATTAAAGTCTAAATGAACTAAGCTACAGCTTGGATAAAAGGGAAAGGTTTTACTTCACAAGCTTAAATAATTAATGGCAATTTGTTTGAAAGTAATCGCGTAACAGGGATTAGTGTCCGAAATTGTAACTTCTGTAATTGAAAAAAAAATAGGGTGAATAATCAGTCTACGCAGATAAGTCATAAAACTGCCGTATTAATTACACTTTATCAATAAATGTTTATAATGGAATTATTTATGGAGTTCATTTTTTTTATTTTGATTAGTCAATTATGATATTTATTGAGCAATTAATAAATTAACTTATGGTCTTTATATTTTTTTTGATCAAAACATATATAGGTCAGAGAAATAAATTTATTCTTAATACAATATAACTTTTTTTTAAAATTAATTTTTAATTATATTCTCTTAATTTTTGAGTTGTAATTTCTTTAATTTTAATTTTTAAATGCATTTTCTTTATGGAGTATTAGGCATTTTTATTTTTTACCCCTGCTAAAAACATCAATCACTGGAAGGATAACAAACTTACGTGATAAATGTGATTGTCTTATGAGATTAAGTGTCAAAAGATTATAAATCTTTTGACACTTGAAACTTGAAACAAAGTCATTTAAATTCACAAGAAAAACATTAGCTGGCACTATAGTTACGTGACTTTGTCGCCCTCCCCCCGTGAGCGATGTTTTTGGCATGGCTGATAATTCCTATTGTCTATTATTGTGATGTGCGTGAAGTTAGCACTCCGACCATGAAAAATCCAAACTTTTTTTGGTAAAATCGTTTGGTGGTCGTTTGGTGGTCGTTAGGTGGTAGTTTTCGACGTTTGGTGGTCAAAATTACAAAAACTATAGAATTTTCAAAGTTGGAGTGCTAACTTCACGCTGCACTCCACATGTTAATATTTTTCAAAATTTCTTTTTGTAATCGTTTGGTGGTCGTTAGGTGGTAGTTTTCGACGTTTGGTGGTCAAAATTGTGGGAGATATCATTGTTCCAAAAAATTTTTTGTAGTATGCGAAGAAGATCTGCGCATGTGTATACTTGGCGCGCAATTTGAAATCAAAATTATAAAAAACTATTCAGATCGTTTAATAATCTATTAAATTACATTTATTTAATGCATCTTCAAATGCTTTACATTATTTAAAGGTAAATATCATCCTTCAATAGCTATCTTAAATTTGCGTCACATTTATTATATCAAAAACTAAGTTTCTTGATATTTTAAAATAATTATTTTTGGAAGCACTTCATGATCGTTTGGTAATTGTCTGGAGGTAGTTTCTGACGTTAGGTTTTCATAATTGTGGCAGATATTAATTTTTCAGACAATTTGTCACAGTGATGCACGGAAGTTGGTGCGCATACTAAACCGGCGCGAAATTTAAAAGACGGTAATACACAAAGTACAACTAAATACCTTGGGTAGCATATTTGCCTGAAGGGTGCCGATCGAAACTTTGGTTCTATTTTGTTATTGTAAGTATTTTTTAATAACACTAGTCGATCGATCTCTGTCTATTTGAAAATGAAGGTAAATGGACTGGTTTTGTTCAAGAATATTTATTATTATGGACTCAAAGTTGGCGAAACTAAATTACTCTTATGCCCTCAACTTTTCTTCTCAAATTTTTTCGTTGGCAAAATAGACTTGGAAAATAATACAGTTATCGTACAGAAAATGAAGTTGATAGAAGTGTTAATTGTTTATAAATAATTTTTTGAACAACTAAATATCGCTCCGTAAAAAAGTATTATGTATAACACTTATTGTAAATGTGTAATGTTTCTCTTGATAGCCAGTTTAAAAGAAACGAGGATTGTATCACTAATTTAGTATAAGTAGAAATATAATACTGATCAAAAGTGTTAATTTTAGATCTGAAGTATATAATGTGTATAATATTATATTTAAATGTGCTGTATGAATCTTTTCGTCCAGAAACTCCTAATGCATATTTCAAATATGTTTGCTATGTTTCATACATAGGTGCCTCTGTTGCAACTTTTGGAAGAATTCTTATGTAATACGATTTCGCACACTATTTTGGTTGGAGCTATTATTTTCCGAACCGTTCAAGCTTTTCAATAATATATACAAAATTTTTAAAATGTAATTCTGAGAAGAAAAACCCGATTTGACAATAATCAGTTGATAATAATTAACAATAATATCAATAAATTCGGAAACCTCAAATTGTAATTGGAAAAAATATTCATTTACAGTAAAAAAGTAATACATATATTACTTTAAATACATACATAAACATATAAAAATCTTTTATACACTTAAAACTTTTCATAACTAAAATGTTAAATGTTTTCATAGTTGAAACTTCTTACAATATTAAAATATACTCTATCTTTGTCAGTAAATACTATGCAGAGGAATATGTTAAGGACTTAGAATAATACCTAATATTTGCTTTGTTTGAAATGTAGTTATTACACTGAGAAATTTTTTTTGGAGAAACTCCCATAGGTTATAGAAATTTTGAGTCATGAAACAAATCATGATAAGTTTTCACGTAGCCATGGGAAAGATTTATGGAACAATTGCAGAATTAAACGTGGGAATAGGTTAATATCCTTTTATATAGACATGTACAATAAGAGTCATACATAATACTTTTTTACGAATCAATATTTAGTTGTTCAAAAAATTATTTATAAACAATTAACACTTCTATCAACTTCATTTTCTGTACGATAACTGTATTATTTTCCAAGTCTATTTTGCCAACGAAAAAATTTGAGAAGAAAAGTTGAGGGCATAAGAGTAATTTAGTTTCGCCAACTTTGAGTCCATAATAATAAATATTCTTGAACAAAACCAGTCCATTTACCTTCATTTTCAAATAGACAGAGATCGATCGACTAGTGTTATTAAAAAATACTTACAATAACAAAATAGAACCAAAGTTTCGATCGGCACCCTTCAGGCAAATATGCTACCCAAGGTATTTAGTTGTACTTTGTGTATTACCGTCTTTTAAATTTCGCGCCGGTTTAGTATGCGCACTGTGATAACCCCCTGTAACGAGCTACTATAGGGTCTCGCATGAAGTCGATTAATTTAATCGAATGTTCGATACTAGCTCGCGGTATTTTCAATTTCAAACAAAAACATAGTTTAATTCAGGAAATTCCCAACTTACTTAAAGAAATTATTCTCCCACGTTGTGCAGCTGAAAATCATAAAAGACCTTGGGAAAAGCGTACAAATTCTTTAGCTAGATTTATTATCTTTAAATAATAAACCTAAGATTATTCTGCGAGTGTTCAACATATGTACTCGTCGAGAAACTCGACATTGTAAATTAGTTTTAAGATTTCTCTGTAAGTTATATATCACTTCTGTGTATACTAGTTTTAAGGATAAAAAAAGGTTAAGTCTGGACGGTAGGATTTAAATAAATTAAGTTAGGATAGAACTAGGGATTTATAAAGGTAATATTCATTTCTATTTTAGATAGGCAAAAACTAAACGGAATGGCCAGCTAAATAGATATAGGAACCAGTTAGTCACGTAGACCTAAAAAGAATTAAAATAGCATGTCTGGTCGCCAGAAGGAAGTAAAAAGTAATCCTTTAAGATTTATTGTTTTACTGCCTTCTCTTGCGCTTTCACTGCAAGGACCATAAAAAACTTGCAGCTGAGAGGAGAGAGGCTGGGACTGGGGTTTTCCGAATCGGGCTTCTCCGGGCTCGGTTTTCCCTGGTCGAGCTTCTCCGGGAAGTTGGGCTGGGCCTAACGAGGGCCTAAATGTGAAGTTGAGAGAGAAGGGATGCGTGCGGGGGATGCGTGCTGGAGATCTGTGAAGGGGATGCTTGAGTTTTTGTAGAGTGCAAGTCAGTTAGATTCGTTCTTAGATTTTCACAAAACCGAACGTTCTACAAGTTCCCTCGTCGAACTCGTAGAATTTTATATTTTTGTAACTTGTGATAGTTCTCAGACGCGTTTGGAATTTATTTGTGCGTTAAACCAGACTTAACCTTTATTGAATTCAATAAATTAACAAACATTCTATTTTATCTGGTGTGATTTTCATTAAATTTCCGGATTCGTACTTTCCCGGTTCTTCTCTAAGATTAACACCGAGAGTGAACCAACCAATCACCGAGTTCGCGTAAGTTGGACGTTCCGCGGCTCGTAACACCCCTTCGGTCACAATGCCGTCTAAGTTTTGCGCGGGCTTTTTCTTAATTATTTAAATATCTATCGGCCGGCTTATGAAAATAAAGACGGAAGATCGTTGTAAAAGCAATTTAATAAAGATTTATTATAAATCTTAAGGTTTAAAACGCGTACATAACTTTGTCTGTGACGGAACTTCGAGAGAACGGACTTCCTTCGTCGAGAGTTAAGACAAAATCTGTCGATCAGCTATAGCCGTTCTTGCGTGTTGCTGGGCCCGGTCAAGTTGAAGGTGATGGATCACCCCCGCTTAGCCAATCGTAATCTCTAAAACCACCCTCTAGAGTTGCGATTCACGCCTTCAAAAGTTCACTAGAGAGGGAAGGTTGAGAGATGACCATTTCTTTCAATCTCAAGAGTTTCCAGAGACCCTTGAAACAAAACACCCTTTCCTATTTTTTTGATAACCGTTGGGTCGAGGCTGTAAAACCCGAGCCCCTTGGCGAGTTAGGTCAGAACATGCGTTTATCGTAAAAGTCCGAGTGAGGTCTTAGAAAAGCTATAAAATCAAAGACTCTAATTCGAAACGAGAAAGGGACTAGTTTAGTTAAAGAAAGTCTTTCCGGTCATTTTATTATTTAGAAGCTTGAAGAGTGTAAGATTTATATTTTCTAAGGGTGGTCTGTTTCGGATCTCTCGAGCTTCTTTTTATTCTTTTTCGCAGATGTTGTTTTCGCTGAATGTAACTTGCCCGCCTACAATAATTATTGACAGTTCGTTTCATCCCTTTTTTTTTATAATGCCTAAAGATTTATTTCAGGAATGTCCTGGACACTCCGTGGGCAAGATACCAAGTCTTATTTCCCAAGAGTAGCCCAGACTAGGCTCGCAGTCTAAAGAAATATAAAATGTTAACTTAATATAAATTCTAACATTAATTTTTATTCTAAAGTCTCCTTAATAGATCTACAACTTTGCCATATGAATATAAATTTGTAAAAGTTCAACTCTACTTCGAATTTAAATTTATCACGTGATATTAAGAAGTGATAGTTGTGAATACGCCTTTAATTCGCTCTCTCTCTCTAAAATAAAGATGAACGCACGAATGCGATCATCACAGCACCAACTTCCGTGCATCACTGTGACAAATTGTCTGAAAAATTAATATCTGAGACAATTATGAAAACCTAACGTCAGAAACTACCTCCAGACAATTACCAAACGATCATGAAGTGCTTCCAAAAATAATTATTTTAAAATATCAAGAAACTTAGTTTTTGATATAATAAATGTGACGCAAATTTAAGATAGCTATTGAAGGATGATATTTACCTTTAAATAATGTAAAGCATTTGAATATGCATTAAATAAATGTAATTTAATAGATTATTAAACGATCTGAATAGTTTTTTATAATTTTGATTTCAAATTGCGCGCCAAGTATACACATGCGCAGATCTTCTGCGCATACTCCAAAAGATTTTTTGGAACAATGATATCTCCCACAATTTTGACCACCAAACGTCGAAAACTACCACCTAACGACCACCAAACGATTACAAAAAGAAATTTTGAAAAATATTAACATGTGGAGTGCAGCGTGAAGTTAGCACTCCAACTTTGAAAATTCTGTAGTTTTTGTAATTTTGACCACCAAACGTCGAAAACTACCACCTAACGACCACCAAACGACCACCAAACGATTTCACCAAAAAAAGTTTGGATTTTTCATGGTCGGAGTGCTAACTTCACGGACATATTATTGTGGCGTGTGTGCTGTGTGGCAGTGTGGCTTATTTGTTACTTTCCTGAATTTGTCTGAATTTGAATTACCTTTGAATAATAATATTTCTAAAGAGACTCAAATACATATAAATCAATTTTTAGGCATTCAAATTTATTCCTTGTAAATTCGATATGAATCGAATTACGCTATTAGCCACTGAAACAAATATTTGTGAAGTAGTTTTGCATCTGCATATACATCATATCGCGCGTACACAATTACATAAAAGTTAACCTATACAAAATTCTTATACAAAGAAGAAACATCTCCTTTTAATCCTCTTTTTGGCTACCTTTTTATTTATATACATGTCATTAGAATAAATTTCAAGTTAAATATGTCGAGTGTATTCAAACTACATGATGCTCAATTTGCTTTACAACTTCACAATCAAATAAATCGTCTGGATGTGACAGGATTAACGGAAAATGCTATCCTCCCAAATGATGTGAGTGTTTTTGTTTATATTTTTTTCTTCGGCTTTGTCATGGGTCATATAAATTGATCTGAATTATGAAAAAATATAAATTTTTAAAGGTAATGAAAATAAATTAAGATTATTGTTTCAGGATTGGAAAGAGAACTATAAACCGAAGACTTTAATTGATAAAACTCTGGAAGTAATTGATCCCACTCCTAATATATACACATTGTTTGTACAATTTAATAAACGCTTTTTCGGTAACAAATTACTTTCCGTAGAAGTGAAATGGAGTACTCGAATGACCTCGTAAGCAACTATAAATTCTTATAATTTATTTACTACGCGCAATAAAAGCTAATTATAATTTCTTTACATAAATGATTATTTAAAAAACAAATCTATGTATTCACAGCTGTGCTGGGACATGTTCTTTCAATACAGGAAGTCGATATTGTGTGATTACTCTTAGTCTGCCCTTACTTCAACTGAGGCCTCGAAAAGATCTGGTTGAAACTTTACTGGTAAATTTTACAATTTTTATTTTTTATACCATTAATTCTCTTTCATTTCCTCTCTTTTTACCTAAACACTATCTTGAATATGTTTTTCACTTTTTGTTCTTTTCAGCATGAAATGATTCACGCATTTTTGTTCATAACTAACAACAACAGGGACAGAGATGGACATGGTCCTGAATTTTGCAAACACATGAATAGAATAAATATAGAAGCTGGGACGAAAATAACTGTTAGTATTTCAATAAAGCAACAGACTAATATAAAAATCACGCTTCAAATTCTACATATTTGTTCTAGATATATCATAATTTTCACGCAGAGGTAAAGCTCTACCAACAGCATTGGTGGAAATGCAATGGACCTTGTCGGAATAAAGCTCCTTATTTTGGAACAGTTCGCCGAGCTATGAATCGCGCTCCAGGCCCAAATGATAATTGGTGGAAGGATCATCAGACAACATGCGGTGGTACTTTCATAAAAATTCGGGAGCCAGAAAAACCGCAAATAAAAAAAGGAAAGAAAGCCAAGAATGATTCGAAAAAGCCAAGCATGGACAAATGGTTGCTTGTATCTTCAAACAACAAACCTGGGTCGAACACTATCAATAGTAAAAATTCTGGATCAAGTAATAACATTTCCAAACCAGGTGGTTCTAGTTTAAAAACGAAAGGAGGATCTTCAGTTATCACCATGAAGAAATGGGACACGAATTTTCAGAACTCAGAAGAACCAGGAATCCAAAAGCTTGGAAATTCAACGAACAATGTTCACGGTTTTGGCACAGGTGGGCCAGGTAGTTCCAATAATAAATCTCCAAAAAGCACTACTTCGTCTGGCAAGCAATTTTCTTTCTCAGGAACTCTGGGAGGTTCCTCAACGGGGCAAAGCAAACTTGCAAGAATATTCAGTCCTAAAGTGAAACCACAATCTGAATCAAATAACAAAACGGATCAAGTCTCTCTCGGCCCGACTGTACATTGCCCCATTTGTAAGAATCTGATTTTAGAGAATAAGGCTAATGAACATATTGACGAATGTTTGATTCAAAAAGAGAAAGAAAATAAAACCCCCTTTGTGAGTTCCACCCCTCGAATCACTAATGAGAGAAATAAAATGATAGAATTTTCTAATAGAAAAAATTCTGTGAAATGCCCTGTCTGTGATAGATTGATTACCACTGCGTTAATAATGGATCACATTGATAAGTGCTTAACACTCCAAGATGAAGCAAGGAGTTCTGCAGTACCTGAAGAATTTGATTCTCAATCCATATCAGTTAAGTCACCAGCAAGCTCATCGCCCTCTTTTATTTTAATTGAAGGAAGTCCACAAAATACTATTTTGATTACTGATTCAGATAGTGAAACTGAATCACCAATCAGGAAGCGGAAAAGTAATAGTATAGTTGATTTCATTTTTAAGAAACCTAAAATAATAACAAATGATGATAAAAAAGCTAATTGTCCTGTTTGTAATAAGTTGATTGAAATAGATGATATAAATCGCCATTTAGATAATGATTGCTTGACTAAAGTTCCCTTTGAGCAAGATAAGAGTGAAGCTGGGCCTTCATCGAACGACATGACAAGAGAAAAAGGAGATAAAAATATAAAAATAAATAAAAAAGGAATTGGTGATCAAGATGAAAAAGATGAACCAGAAACTTGTCTCATCTGCAATACTGTTCTTAATCCATCGATTTCTCTGATACAACATTTGGAAGATTGTTTGGGAAATGTTTTCAACGATGACAGCGATAATTCTTTTAGCTATATCAATCCTAGAGTAGATGTTAGTCTAGATCTTGCAGAATCTGGAAGTACACATTTCAATGACTCTGAGGAAGGTAGTTCCAAAAAAGAATTATTTCCACAAGACGAAAGTAGTGGTAAGAGAAGAGACTTTATCGAATCTAGTGATCGATTTCCTTGTCCGATGTGTATGACTCTTGTTCCGAAACAAAATATGAGCGATCATATAGCTGAATGCCTGGGATGAATCCAAAATATGTTGAGTACAAAAGTAGGATAATTAAAAGCTGTGACTGTTAATTAATTAATAAGTCTTGTTCTAACATTTGATTGAAGGTTGCAACTATTTTTTTTGTTTTTTTAGAAACGGAAATTGAAATAGTTTCTTTATTTCGTTAAAATAAAAATTTAAAATCCGATACAATTAAACTTAATTAGAAATAGAAAATTTGTTGTTTTTTTCTAATTTAAAATGTCTTGGAAAAAACAAACAAAAAAATTCAATCTTTCATCATAAGAAAAATGTTGGAAATTTCAATCAGATACATTGGAGATAATCAATATGTTTTTTAGTCAATATTTAACTGTTTCGTGTGAAATAAAGTTTCATATTTTCTAACAAAAGGAAAGTTCATTTTTCTTTCAAATAATACAAATATTTTCCATAATACAAATTTAAACTTTCGAGAGCTTTAAAGTTGTAATATTCCAGATTAAAATGTATTATCCTTAATATTTAATAATTCTTAAAGTACTGTACATAAATAAACAAAGAATGGATTAAAATAATCTCATCTCATCAAACCTTCTTATAAAGGCCTTCTATGTTTGAATTAAAAGTATTGCAGACACCACAGGTAAATTCTTGAATATAATTAGGATAGAAAAACAAGACGTGTTCTTGAGTCCAGTGTATGAAGATTTGAAAATCAGATAATACTAGATCGACCGACTTCTCATCCAGTCTTACCCTGGAGAAAATCAGTTTTTAATTATTTTGTATATTTCTTAAATTTATCAACTCAAATTCTGAATCCTTACCATTTCGTCCCTAGAGAAGTAAATTCGAAGTTCCTTTCAATAGGCAAAATTGATGTGAAATTGTACAAAGCACCTCCGCTTTTAAAGGATGTAATATTTAAACTATCTAATTCATCATTCAAAATCAAACTGATATCAGAGCCAGTATTAATTGCAGATAATGAAATTCTAGGATGCTCGTCATAACATTGACCAAGAACTAACATTTCTTCATCTTTGTCAAGCGTAATACTAATATTATGAGAAGAAATTACGCCGTTCGAAGATAAGATGCATGTGCCTGATGAAAAATAAGAGAAACTTAATGTCAAAGGAAAGAAAATGATGCAACAAATAAATATATTAAATTCCTACTGAAGAATGATCGAATGATGGGACTATCCGTAAATTTGTGTAACCTCGTCTTCATCAAAAAGTATTCAATAATATCGGGATCGTATTCTATAATAACCTTGTCGTTATTTAACTGCAGTTCGCCTTCATTCGATTCTGCAGGGAATTTTGCTTTTATAACGAACGAATTTCCTTCATGAGAACTACTGCTATTACCTCCAATCAAATCATACAAGGCTCGCATCCTCCACCCTACCTTTACTAAATTTTGAGGTAACTGAAAAAAAAGATTTTTAAAGTAATATCTCGCATTAAACGAGATTTTCATAAAATATTGGAAATTTAATGGAGAATCATGCAAATATTTTTCAAACTTTATTATTAATTTTAAGGTAAAGACTTACGTTTTCAAATTTAATATTAGCCTGATAATTTCTCAGAGTCGACAATTCTCTGGAAGTTTCATAACACGCTTGGGTATAAGGAACGAAAGCTTTTCCTTCCGCCTGCTTTCGACAATCGTTGTATGGCCATTTTTCTTTAGAACTTTCAGATATCTGGTCCTGACTAACTTCCCCTGATAATTTCATTAATAAGGATGATCCAATACATTTGCCTTTGGCTGAATCAGATAAACCCCAGACTATATTTGTTTCAATTACAGATGGTTCACTTGCATTTGTACTTAAGAAATTCCATTCCCATGGAATCTCTCTTTGAGTTTCTATACAAATCTAAAATTTGGGTAGAGTAAGAGCAACAGTCGTTGGCACTGGCACCGATTGTTGGGACTCCACTATAATTTGCTTTAAACAATAGAAAAGTGAAAATATTTATCATATTTTGCTTACATGAGGATAATTCGAATAGAGTATGTTAATTGTTTGCATTTTTCTATTGTTCAAATCAAATTGGAGGGGGTGCGAATGACTGGTGATAGTGCCAACGACTAGTTTTCTTGCCCTATTAGTGGAATACTGGATGATTTAGGAAGCATGAATAAAGCTTTGAAATTAATCATTACCTTTAGAACTTTTTCTCCCGGTACAGTTTTACTGGCTTTTATTTTGAGAGAATCGGAAATCCAACTTGTAACTTCATAGAAAACAGCTAAGTTCCATTGGTGCAGAACACTTAAGGAATCCTTGTGTGTTAGAGATAGCAAGTGATAGTTTCCACCTTTTGAATACTCAAACTTCACCTGAAAATGGTCAATTTTAATTTTAGTACTTTTGAGATTCAAAAGTGAAAAGTCAAAAGATTACCTCAGCAGACTGTGGACTAATAGGCTCAATATGGGCTAAAACGCCACAACTGCCTCTCGGTGGAACATAAGTAAAGTAATCAATAAAATGTATGCCTAGTAATAAAAATTGAATAACTGGCCAGTTCCTAAAAGCAATGAAAACAAAATTAATTCAGACTCACAGAAGTCAAATTAAATCTTTGCCATTGCGTTTTAATACTTACTGATAATTACTGCGGTGTGAAAGCATTACTGTTGAAATTATTTTTTCCCTTGAAATTACTTTTTCACAATCGAAGATTTTAACTTTTAGCTGGCCTCCCAATTCAGGAATATTTGACTCAAATAACGTTTCTGTCTACATGGAATGTCTGTTATATTTAGAGAAAATTACGCCATTATAATAAAATTTTCAAATTACCTTAATCGGTTCAGATGGTCTTGCTTTAACGGTGTATTGAGTAATGCAATTCGGACAAATAGTTTTCAATTTTTCATTTACTTCAGTACCTCTAATGCAAGTAATTGTTCTCACGTGTGCTGTTACTCCCGTTTTTAATCGATCTAAATTTCAGTTAATGCAATGTAAGAATTTACCAAAAAAATCAAAATTGGATAGAGTAAACTAATTTAGAAATATTACAGCTATTTGAAAAAAAGAGAAATTATATCATATAGATAATTTTCTATTATAAAACCATTAATTACCTCCTGGGGTATTGTAAGAGAAAAATAGTTTCTCCTGAAATCCAAAAGTGGCATTAATTGGCATGTATCCGTGAATTGATTGAGCTCGTTCAGCTGCGTGCCACAAATCCGTTAAAGGGTTGTAATTTTCGATAGTTTCTATTCCGTGAATTGAGGTTCTGAAATTCAAAAAGTAGAACTATAAAAATCTTTTGAGTTGAAATTTTCACTGGTTCTTGGAAAATACTTTAATTTAAACAAACTCAAAAAATATAAATCAATAATTTTTTCGTTTGAATTGATAGAAATTTCAACAATAAAAACAAACCTCAAAATAACGTGATTATTTCGAATGTTAGGTACATGCGTGAAATTTCCTCTCATGGAAAATAATGAAGTACCCATTGCTGCAATTCTCACATTGGTCCCCAAATCAGTAACTTGAATAGATTCCATTGTTAAAGGTACGTGAACTCGTTGTTGATTAATATGGAATTCTATATTTTGATAAAGGTGGAAAGTACTCTGCTGCAAAGAATCCAAATCTAACAAAAAATACTATTGTAAATTTTAAATCTAACAATTTCTAATTAGTTCACATTATTAAAAACAGTATTTCTAGTTTTGTATGAATTTTCAAACTTACATTTAAATGCTTTGACTAACGAGGTTCGATTTAAATGTAAACATAGCACAGCTTTTTGTTGAACTCTGGCTATTAGTTCAAAATGGGCTGGATTTAAATTTCTCTCATCTAATTTAAAATGCTTTAAAATATCCTCTACTCGAGACGGACTATCGAAATAGTTTGTCAGTGTGTGCAAAACTCCTTCTGCTTTAATATACAACTAAAAATTTCCATTAGTAACTTTGTTGGGATATCCTTTAAAAAAATATATTTGTTGTATGGATATTGCTACATATTAGAATAAAAAAACTCACAGAGACATGGTTCAGATTAATTCCACTGCCATGATTATTTAGAGTCATGTAGGCTACTTCAGGAATATTAGTAAGAGGATTGGCAATTACAATTCCATGTATCATTGCACCAAAGTGACGATAAGTATCTTGATAATCAAAAAGGTAATTGCCAGTAATGATGAATTTATTTTTCGTTGATTTCTCGAGCATCCGAGTAAACTGTGCAGCCAATCCTCCTCTGGAAATAAACAGGTTTAAATAAGTATACTATTTAATTATCTATTTTAAATTGATTAAAAAATTCAATAAAAAATTAGGTAAATATTTTTAAATTAAAAAAGTATTATTTACATGTGGACGTAACAAGGAAAATTAGTTCGTTCCATGGATTTGAGAGTCGTGTAGAAGTAATTGTAGAGATGCTCATCTGGCTCCCCTTTCATGTACCAAAATAAGGATATCAAACGACTTGGAGATGGATTAGAAACTATCAGTAGTGTTAAAGCTGCGATCCTCAATTCCAAATGCTCTGTTCGATTGACCAAAATAGGCCAATAAACTGGATAAATCTATAATTATTCCAGGTTTGAAAAATGATAATTATTCAAATTAAATGAAATAAATTAAACTAAAGTTGTTTATTCTCAAGTAAATTTTAATTTACCACATCAGGCCTTAATGGAGCAGTTGGCAATGAAGCCCAGGCTGCCAACACTCGAAGATGTCTAGATTCTGCATTATTACCACTTGCAATAGGTTCTAAAAATTCAACCACCCTTCCTAATTGTATATTTGCTAATCCCTCCAGCCAGACCATTTTCTTTTCATAACTTTGACTTTCTACAATTTTAACAAATATTTTAATGGAATATTATACCTCAGTTGATCAGAGTAATTGATTACTTACCAGTAAATTTGTCAAGATAAAGTCTTACATAGTCATCCAACATTTCATAAGGACAATACAAAAGGCATGTTTTGTAAATTAAAGTTCCATAAGTAAGAATTCCAGTATTTTGGACTTCTGTTGCAATTTTGTCAGGAAAATTTAACAAAGGTTGTAAACTGACTAGCAATGGAAGTTCTGGTTTTCTTATATGAAATGGAAAATGACTTAAAAGTTGTATAGCTGTCATATCAGAAACTTTTTTCTGCTGAATCAAATCCAGAACGAATAAGGCAGCCTCTGAGCTTCCGATTTGAGGCAAGGCTTCCAAAAATATATTTCTAAAAAAAATTGTTTATAATATTCAAGTTATATTTTAAATCACGCATAAAAACTCTTTCATACCTTACAGTTTCATCTTTGTAGCTTGTTCCGGAAATATTGTTGTAGACAGTTTGCAAATCATCTCGCTTTAGAGTTCCCAAATGATAAAGAAGGACAGATATAGTTGTGTTGTGCAAATTATTTATTTCTGTATCTAATCCTGGATTTTCTAACCGCTGACTTAATCGGTCCAGAAGAATTACGATCTGTTAGAAATTTATAATTGAATTGTTTTATTATCAAATAATTTGGATTATATAATTAATTATCCGTGAAGATGATAAAGAAATTACAGTTTTGAATACTTCATCTTTTCCTAGAACTCCTCGACCTTGAGTCAAATCATCCCCAGGAAGCTCGTGCTGAAGAGGTTTGATTTGCATCGAATTATTGTTCAGTTCGTTTGAATTAAAGCTTTTTATAGACAAAATTTGGAAACGTTGTCTGTAAAAAAATGGTTAAAGTAAATAATTATGTGCTAAAAAAGTATTTTTTATAGCATTATTTCCGTTTACTCACTGAATGAAAACATATTGAGCTTCTCCAAGACTTTGAAAGGGTTGTACGTAAATTCCACCTGTTGCATTAATAAAGGAAATAGAAGTTTCATTTTCATTAAAAAATACTCTGTACAGTCTTTCACTTGATTTTAGAACTGGATTCTGAAAAAAATGATTATCAATAGGTGTCCATGAATAACATTAATTTAAAAAGTTGATTGATAGATAAATTGTATTTACTTGGTCATTATTTGGACATTGCATATGTGGAACGTTACTCCACGTTCTGAAAGGATGTCCTTGACAAGTTCGAGGATCTACTGTTTTTCTTATTAATTTTTCCGTATCTGATTCACTTGAAACTACGTATTCTATTGTGCATTGACCATAATGGTTCAACTAAATAAAAAATTTTATTGAATTATTTTTTGAAAATTTTTATGTAAAGTAATAAAAATAGTTGGAAAAAATTATACCTCTACTGAATTAAATGCTACTTGTTTTTCTAAATTTCTTAAATCCAACTGAAAAATACCAGCAATGCTTCTTTTAATATTTGTAGCCCACACTTGCTCCACTTCGACGCTAAAATTTTGTATTAAGCCTTCCTTGTAACCAACTTGGAAAGGTTTCAGAAGCTCATTAACACTGCCATCAATATACACATTTTCTCCTTTCTGACCATCCAGTCCATTCCATGAATTGATTTTGAGAGATTGAAGCTAGATGAAAATTCCCAATTGAGTTTACTTTTAAATCTCCAAATTTGCATGAAAATAATTTATTCAAAATCATATATTAAATAATCTGACAATTCGGTGCACATTTTTGTCACCCTCACCAGAAAAAATTAAAATTATTAAAAAATTTTAGAATAAATTATAAATTATGAAAAAAGTTATCTGTCAATATATTTTAATATAGAATAAAATAATTTTGAAAACAGTTTATATATACCTGTAGACTCAAATTTAAATTTACTTCTTTATATATATATATAACTATTATTATTGAATATAATTGATAATCGAGTAAATTTAAATTTGACTCTACAAGTAAATATAAATTGTTTGTAAACGATGACCTTTATCAATGTGTTAATAAATTACTAGTTTCGTCATTTATTTTAATATTATTTTGAGAAATTAATCATTTTTCCTAATAATATAAATTATATATTATAATTATAATTATAATAAATTACAATATTATAAATTGATAATGCGTCTAAACGAGTGCCTAAATTATTTTTAAACATAAATGCAAAAATTGTTATTTTTATAAAATTTTTTCCTCTTTTGGAGAAGTTGTTTTACCTGCATAAGTACTAAATCTTCTTTAGCTTTAATAGTCAAAATTCCCTCAATACCCCATGAAGATGAAGCCTTTGAGGGCAAAAGCACTCCTGTATTCGAAATCACTTCATAAGCATAGGTGTATTCTTTTCCTTCCTTTAACAAACTTTCCGTGCGAGCCATACAAAGAAGGATAAGGATAAATGTAAATTTTTGTCCATAGTTAAGTGTTGTAAGTCTGTTAATCAAATCATCTAAAAAACAGATAAAATATTTACTCAATGACAAAATAAGATTTTATTTGCACTTAGGATTATAAATTAACAAAATGGGATTTTTGTTTTGATTTATTTGTAAAATCAATGAAATTTGTTTTAATTTTAATATCAAATATCTGATTTATAATATTAACAAAATATTCCAATCTTCTTCAGATTCTTTTGATTCAACGAATTTTTAAATCTAGAGACTCAAGAATAAAAAATCAATAAATTTGGATGTTAAATACATGAAAATTTGAATACATAAAAGGATAAAAATAAAACTTCAATCACTTTAAAAAATCATAACACATTTTAATCGAACGGAGATTTTATTTTCTATTATAAAATAGTTAGTAGGGGATCCAGCTTCCGTAAGATAGTTTTTAGTATCTATTATTAAATTGAATTTAATTAAGGAAAGTAACTTTTATTAGCAGATGCGAGAAATAGTGATCTAAATATAGTAAAGATTACAAATGTTAGTAATATACCTGGAGACCTCATGATGTGAGAGAAGATTCTGTACACAACTGAACTGAGTTCACGAAGTCAAGAGATGACCTCACAGTCCCTATCTCATTGACTCATGTACATGTAAAATTGAAATGTGTGAGTCTCATATTCCGCTGTTAATTGCACCATAAATATACACTTCTTTACTCTGCGAGCCTGAATGAAAAATCTCTTTCCTTTAACTTTCTTCTTAAATTTGGGATATTATATATTAAAAATTTAAATGAGAGTTAATGTCTTTATCAAATCGAATGAGACAACATAGAATAACCAGAAGGATTAAGATAAGAAAATCTTTGACCTTTTACCTATCAACATGCGCTCCATTATCGGTTTTTCCAGGCTGATAAACGATTCTCTAATTCTCTATCTGAACACATTTTTGGCGTTTTAAAATGATTTTATATTTTTATATTTGAAAAGTTTAAACACAACAAACTTGATAATAATAAGCAAATTTTATGCAATCGAAATTAAATAAAATTTATTTCTGGAACTTATTTCATGAAAGGATATTTAAGGAAGGAATTTTTCGTGGATCTTAACATGGCCGAGATTTACTTCTCAGTCCTATTTATTATCTAGCTTCATGTTATTTACATATTCAATTTATCAGGACAATCTCCTTAGAGGATTAATATTAAAATCCGCAGCGCAAACTGTACAAAATTCTTTCATTATTTTTGTTTACAAATCAGTGTGATGTAATTTTATTACTGCGCATCATTTACAAGATTTTTATTACAAGTCAATCACGAGTTTTCAGAAGTTTAATGAAAGTCAAGGAAAGTTACGTAATCTTCCTGAAATTCGCGTAGGAAGATTCAAGAAGGTCGGATTATTTTCAGAATGGCTTTGGAATACTCCCACGCTTCACTGAAACAGAAAATGACACTGTGAGCTCCTCAAAATTTCATTTAAGGGGACCTTTTACTTTGTTGAGTTGAAAAAATTCGTATTTCTGGGGAATTCACAGTAGAAGCGATTAAAGTTATATTAATTAAAATCGTTATATATATAAAAGAGACCTTATTAAATTAACGAATTCAATTAAAACAGTGAAAAAAATTAACGTTTCAAGTTAGCGGAAGTGCTACAAGGCGCAAAATTGATCAATTTCAAGGCTCAATATATCAAGGCTGAGTCAAGGCTTGAAATATTCAAAAAAACTTGTCTCCATAAAGCAGACTATAATCATAGTTTTTGATTAACTTATGGACAATAATTTCCGTTTCTTGTTTATACAAAAAAAGTTTTTCAATTTAAAATTATGATTGTAGTCTACTCTTTGGAGGCAAGTTTTTTCAACATTTCAAGTCTTTATTTATTGAAATTATTTAATTTTTGCGCCTTGTAGCAGTTCCGCCAACTTGAAACGTGGTTTCAAGAAAAACGCGTTTGAAGAATTGCGAAAAATTTGTTTCACTGTTTTAAATGTATTTGTTGGTTTAATGAGGTCTCTTATATGTATACAGATTTTCATCAATGTAACTTGGATCGTTTCTCCTGATTAAATTCCACTTAAAAAAGCTATTTTTTCAACACAAAAAAAGAAGGTCTCCTTCAAATTCAATTCAAATTCAAATTTTTCCAAGTTTGATTTAGATTAAATAACGCACTTATGGGTTGGATTTGCTTGATCTAATTGTTCACTCAATTGTTGGATCAAAGTGGCAAACATCTTTAGCTCATGGATTGTTTCACCTTGTAGCCATGCCCGAGGAAGAGTACTCATAATCTGTTAAACGGTTTTAGTTTTTTAAAAGGTAAATAAACATATAAATTAAGAAATTTAAAAATCTGAAAGCTTTGCAATTTAGAAAACTTTATTAAATTTAGCAAACTAAACTTGAATTAAACTTGTACCATATTTGCTTTTGAAAGAGCATCAGTTGTTGGAGAAACTTTCAGTCCAGCTAAAAGATATCGATTTAAAAGTGATCCTAACGCTAGATTCTTTAGTCGCGTGTCTCCCAAAAGTCCTTGCCAGCTTAATAAATTTCTTAAAAGCTTTACTGCCATCGCAAATTGCCTTTGAAAGAATTGATGTCTAGTATCTAAAGCTCTGCAAATAAAACAAATAAGTTAATGTCTTGAATTTTCTAAATCAAACTTTTAAAAAGTACGGTACATACTGCCTATTTAAAATTGGAATGAAAACATCATTGTCTACAGCGGACTGGATTTTGTCCAAAATTGCGTTAAAAAGCACCTCTAACGGTTTACTCGAATCGTTCAAATTTGGATAATCCCTTATAAATCGACTAACCGTTCCCACAAGTCGAAGTGTTTGAGACGTGGACATGGGATCCCAAACTTTTTCAACAATAGCTGTAACATAAATTCAAATAAAAAAAAATTGGTGTTTGAAGAAAAAAAAAAACATTAATATTTTATATTTAAAAGTTATACTAACAAGTTAATCTAGGAATGACAATTTTTTCTATTGTAGATGGTACTAATCGTACATCTGGGTCTTTTCTCAATGATTCTTCAGTTTCCTTGCCATTCAAAGAGTACAAAAGAAGCGAATTGTACCACTTTGTTCTGTCCAACTCAGTACTTTCCTGAAAAAATTTAGATTAATCTTTAGTTACTTTCATTTAATTTTATAGTTTCATGAAAAAAAAAGCAATACAATGTTGAAGTTACCATAATAGGATTCCAAGTAATGAGCTGTAATCTTATTAGAGGGGAAATTATTTTCGGTATACACATAGAAACGTAAGCATCCGTGTAAGCTTCCAAATCTGTTGATTTCCATGATTCCAACTTGGAAAGAATCCCTCTCACAGTACAGAAATCATCCACTACGTCTGAAAAAATTTCTTTGGTCTCCTCATCAATCTCCTCTGCAAAATATTTGTTTTTTCAATCAAGCAATAAGTTTGCATGAAATAAAAGTAAGGATGTGTTCAAGCTTTTTGCAGACCTTGTAATAAAATATAATTTGACTACCTTTAGTTTGTTTAAATGCCAAATTTTGTTGCTCTGTAACTTCATCATCGCTTGACATTCCATCCAAATGTCTGGGTAAAGTAGGAGCCAATTCTCTCGCCCTTCTACGACGAGCTCGTCTGCCTTCTCTTTCCGTGGCCCTTCGAAGTCGAGCATCATCTTCTGGACCTCTTCTTACCATTTGTCCTCCTATACAGTTAAAACATAAAAGTTGAAAAAAATGTTTTGGAAGAAAATGAAATGAAGGCTTTGAAATGTTGTTAAATGTTATCTATAGGCAAAAGATACTGACTTGCAGCAGTAGTAATTTCTTCAGCTTGATCCCTTGTGTCTTGTCGTCGTCTCTCCATGAGCTCAAGAGCCCGATCTCCATAAAGATCTAACCAGCGTTGCTCCAGTCCAACAACCAGAGGCAGCTAAAAAAGGAACTGGAGTTAAAATATTTTTCGCTAAGAGATCTCAATGTCTTTGGAAGTCAAAGAGAAAAACTAATTGAAAGATTTTAATTTCAATAAATACTCACCAACAGCAAAAAAACGTTTTACTATAATTTGCATTATCTGCATTTTCTGTTAGTAAGCAAGTATTTAGATTCATTCAATACAGAGAAGATTAAGACCCCCAGCATTTGTTTTTTTAAAAGGCCAGTAGATATGTTGAATTTTTCTCAATGCTAGAACTATTTATTTTACCAAAAAAATTAGGCTAAGTTTATCTACGTGAAGTATTTCTTTATCCATAGATTTTGAATTCTTGTTGAATATGTGTATATATTCAATTCAATTCAATTTTTGGAATTGAAGACCTCCTCGCTTTTAAGCACTACGTTTGGCAAATTTATTGGAAAAGTTCAATAAAAGACCAAGTGACTTGATCGCGTGGGATGGAAAACCCTGGTGCTCAGAAAAAAAAAACGTGACAGCGTATAAACCCACCTTCTCATCAAGACACTCTACCAAGTCAGTGACATACCCACGCAACTCTTGGTAATATTTGAAGCGTTGTGCTAACATCGGAGCGCGCTCATCCCCCTCGTCCAGTTCCTTTACTGTTTGCACTAATTCCTGTTCTAATTGTTCATGATTTAACTGATGGCGTCGATGAACTTCCCTCAAATTCTCCAATCTAAAATTAAAAGCAGGTAAATTATTTCACAGGAAAACAACAATAAAATTGAGAATTTGAATTTTATCCTTAGTTATTATCAGAAATAAGGTATTTAATAATACAACCTTCCCTGCATTCTATTAAGAATTTCTTCAGGGGCAACAGGAACAACTTTTGTAGGATCCGGAGGATGAATTGATGGAGGCGGTGGAGGTGCCGGCATCATTATCATTTCTATGGGAACTCCTGGTCCTATCATTTGATTTACATTCGTGCCCATTGTAAATTGCTGTTGCATGAGAGATTCCTGTTGAGCTGCTGCGATCTACATATTTAAATTAGAAGATGACTAATAATCATTATGCTTGATAACTTAATTAAAATTAGAATCTAACTTCAGAGAAATCTAATAAGCCAGGAAATAAGTCAATAAAAAATAACAGAATTTCTTTTCCTTCTTCAAAATAAGCACTTAAATATAATAAATGTCATTTGTACATTTAAATTGGCGTGCGTCCACCTTTATTTAATTATTGCAAAATTAATACATACCTGAGCTCCAGTCACGCCTTTCCTAAATTGTTGAGCTTCCCATTCCTCCTCCCCATTTCCGTGTTCACTTTCTTCATCATCTGAAACTGTAAATGAAATATAAATAAAATAATTCGAATAACTATTAGACATATACAGTTAACTTACAATTTTTTACAACTTGCGAAGCGAAGATGGCTTCTCTTCGCTTCTCCTTATCACGTGCTTCGGTGTTGACCAACATATCAATTCTATCATGAGAGTCATCGTCATCACTCCTGTCATGATCCTCTTCTCTGACCAATCTTGATTTTCCTTTATCGTCACTACAATAAAAAATTTCACCATTAATATTCCTGTTATGTTTTATTTTCATTTAATCTCTGAAAGAATAATTTAATAAATTTTTTATTACTTTTGGTCCTCAACAGGAATATAATCTGTTCCAAGTTCCCGTGCCTTTTGCCTCCGTTTTCTTGCAGCGTGAATCATCGCCGCATCAGGTATACATCCACCTAGGAAATTAATAATTGATAAGTAAAGGTTAATTAATAATAATTCATTTTCAACTTCAAAATGAACGAACTTTCTAAAAACATTTTCACGGTGTCTTTGTCTGATTCTCTATTCTTTCGAAATTTATGTCCATATGGTTCTTCTTCTTCTTCATTAGAAGAGTAGTCATCTTTGCCAGCGACCAATGCAGCTCTTCCATTTAAAATAAGAGGTCCCGTATTTTTTATTTTTACCTATTGAATAATAGAAAAGTATTAATATAATGAAATATACACAAAGCATAATTATATTTAGACACAGTACTTAATTTCCATTAAATATATTATTTTAGCCCATCAAGAAAAAATATAACTTTTTAAAGACATTTGAGTGTTTCAATAGATTAAGAATGATCTTTGATAAAAGTGACATTGCATTTCCTATTAATTTTCGTTAACACACAGTGAACATTTTTTTGTCAAAAATTTCTTGAGATGTTTTACAGATGAAATGTATTTGAAACAAAAAGATACTTGATAAATTTATTAAAATATTTTCATATCTGCACTGAATATCAAACAAAAATAATTACAATGAAGTAACTGTTTCTTAAATTTCATAAAAGAATAAATTCTTGTAAAGCTACATAGATATGTAATATCTATGTAGCATATCTATGATAGCTATGTAAACTACATAGATATAGGTTTATTTAAAGGAAGTCAATAAGTAACAATATTAGTCGAAAGCGTCTTTTTTTCCATAGAAAGATTTCAAATTCTTTAAATTTTAAATTATAGAGAAAATTTAAGATAACTTACGTTTAAATAAGAATAAAAAAATATAAATATTTAGGTGATTTTATGAGTCAGTATTTCAGATATTTTTTAAAAATTTTGGCTGACTAAAAAATCTATGTAGCCAAAGTAGTATAGTTAGAAAGTATATCGAGAGTTCGAAGCTGGTATCTAGAACTTAATTGCAGAAAAATTAATACTAATAAAACACCATAGAGATAGCTTACTACTAGATCATCTGTCTTTATTTCTAAATCTTTTTCCTGCTTAATAGACATGTTCGCTGATTCAGAGTCCACTTGCATTTTCTCTTCACCTTTCTTTTTTTTTCTTTCGTGATCTAGCTGTTTCATCAGTTTTTTGCTTCTAGAAGATTTCTTCACTTTAAAAACTTCCCCTTCATCCGCTGCAATCACAAATATTACCATTTAATATTTGATTCTACTAAACCGCTGGATTAATCATAAAAATACAAAAAAACCTGAAAATAATTTAAACAAATATTTTTTTTTTATTGGCATATTTTAATTACATACGAGAAAATTCATAATTGAAGTTTACAATGAAAATTACAGTGGGTTAATAAAGAACACAAGGTCAGCGACCAGGAAAGAGGCATCTAATTTCTTATGAAAACGCTCACAGAAGTAATAACATTTGCAACTGAGGCAATTACCAAGAATTCTTACCTTCTTCGAGCTCCTCTCCAAAGCTGAGGAGTGTTTGTTTAGGTTTATCCTTCTTCTTTGGTTTTACTTTGACAGTCTGAGCGTCTTCAGACTCCATTCTATTCTCATTATCTTCGTCGTCATCGTTGAAGTGTCGACGACGAATATTTCGCTTGGGCTTGTTAAATAGAGACATTTTGGAAACTTTTATATTGCTTTAAGTTTACCGTTTTTTCCACTGAGTATAAAACTAAATTAACTATTTAATTAGAACTGGATGATGCACAATTACCGAATTTTTAAAGTGATACAAAACTCCATGCAGCACTTTGCAGACGCCATTTTAAGTTTTAAGCCTCTCGCCAGGTCTCGCCTCTCTTTTAGCGAAATCTTAACCTGATGGTTCTAACTTCTAACCTCAAATAACCACCGTGGAGTTAGCAGCCCCACTATGAAAATTTCGATTTTTTTTTATGGAATCGTTTGGTGGCGTTTGGTAGTCTACTTTTGTCGTTTGGTGGTCAAAATTGAAAAAGTTATAAGGTTTTCAAAATTGGGGTGCTAACTTCACGCTGCACCCCATATTTTGGAATTTTTTAAAAATTCCTTTTTTAATCGTTTGGTGGTGTTTGGTAGTCTACTTTTGTCGTTTGGTGGTCAAAATTGAAAAAGTTATAAGGTTTTCAAAATCATGGGTAGCACCCCATATTTTGGAATTTTTTAAAAATTCTTTTTGATATCGTTTGGTGGTCGTTTGGTGGCGTTTCGTAGTCCATTTTCAACGTTTGGTGGTCAAAATTAGAAAAATTATTAAGTTTATAACATTGTGATGATATTCTGAAATTACAAGAACATTTTATTAATAGTTTTTTCAAAGTTATTTTGTCGTGTTTGTTATTTTATTTTGTGTGTTTTGGTAATTAATATTAAACGATTCGGATTGATTCCTTAATAAATATTAGAGAAAATATATTGTTGTGAAGTAATTGCTCGACGCGCACAACAGACGTCCCTGCACCACCCTGCACTCTCTTAGACTTAGCGGGAAATTCAAATCCAAAATAAACTGACTCTCACTAGAGAAGCTATTTGTTACTATAATTACTTACAGAAGGTTACTTAAAAGGTACACTTTTTATTAATAATATTTAATAGAATAATGGCATGCCTTGTAAAGCAGACTTTACACCTTTATAAATTGATATAAGTAGTGGATAGTTCGTTTCTACAACCTTCGATTGAAAGTTTTTTGGCACTGATTTTCATTTTCAACTTTTTTGTTAACTTTTTTGAAATCTCTAAATACTACTTGTAAAAACCCTGCCGCTCAGAAAAAAATCTTTCAACCTTGACGAGTCTCCCTGGTGCATATTTTGGATTGGAATAATTTCGAATCGTTCTACAGTAAAACCCCATTTATCGCAACACCCGTTTATCGCAACTCCCGTTTATTGAAACTTGTCTTTCCCGTTTATCGCAATAAACTTTACCATTTTTTTCTCCCTCTTATTAGTAGAAGGAGTGGTCACGTGATTCTTAAGGATAGGCGGGAATACCCCTCACTTTTAAATTTGTGATGCATATATTTATATGAATTTTCATATATTAGGGATATATGAAATATATTGTTTATATGATATGAAACTATCGTTTATGTATATATTGCTACATATTTGTGTTTTATATGTAACAGAAAAATATATAAATTTTTCACATTTCAATGTATATTATTATGACAAATTATAGCATGAATTGTGCCTAGTACAGCAATCGCTTTACCGATTGCGAATCAATTGTTTTACAAAATGCGGGAATATTTCTACTGAAAAAAGTTCAATCATGCATTCGAAAATTATGAGAGAAATATGTAAGCTTTAAAGTAATTAAAATGTATTGTTTGTACTAGTCGTTTACGTACCATCGTTCGATTCCACGTTTTCACTCATTTATAATTGCACATATAATGACAATAAAAAAATGCATTCGAGGTTATTGGAACACGACTGTAAACAATGATAAACAGCGAAAGCGCGTGAAACTATTCATTTAGGCGCATGTGCTGATAATCAGTTGTTCAAGCTGGTGGCGAAGAAGTGGGAACCCCTCCGTTTTTGCGATAAACGGGAGGCATTTGATTGGAAGGTGTTGCGATAAACGGGGTTTTACTGTACTCGTGTTTTGCGCTAAATTTTTAGTTTATCTGTTAGAGCCACAATTACATTTTTGAAAATTTTGAAAAGTCCTTTTTTATATAATACCAATACCTTTTCATATGAGTATATAAAAAACTTAATTTAATTAGAGTAAATGTAGAGGATATGAGATCATATATTAATATATTTTGATAGTTCCTCTAATAACCAGAAATACGATTTCAAAGGGATCAAAACAAAATTACTCTCTATTTCACTCCTGGTCGTACACTTGTAATAGGCCTAGGACAATGTACTATGGATAATTGATAATAATTCCATATATTTTATTTCTGATGCGGCATCAATCTCACCATGAAAATCGTTTTGGAGCATTTCTTGGATTATCTAAGGCTGATTTCCTTTTATTTCAGACACCCTCCTTTTTTTCGTATAAAATACGTCAGATTTGTTATTTAATTTCCACTAGATTTTTAATTTTCAATTAAATTCATAAGTTTTTAATCATTTAACAATCACAATTTAACATCACAAAAACTAGTATGCTATAGTAAAAATATACAAAACGCTTATATTATACTTTTATCACCGTGATGCATATGCATACAACTATTAAAACTTATACTTATTATATTTATTATTATTATACTTATACTCATACTAAACGATAACTTATCACTCTTTAACTCTTATATATATAACAGCTTCAGGTTGTATTACTTTTGTCATGTGGACAAACGTTATATCATTTGCCATATTGTTGAACAGTTTCCAGCGCATCCCTTTTATATTGCAGAATGCCATATCATTATTCTATGCATACAGAGCTACAGTATATCATTTAATGTTATTAATTAGGGATCGTTTACACGCTTTTTGGAAAATGTATCGTCTTTTCATTAAACCACTTGAATATTCAAGTGGTAGAGTGAGAAGAAGATACATTTTCCAAACAGCGTGTAAGCGATCCCTTACAATAGTAATTTGTATTCAGATTCGACTCAATGATTGATAAAAAGATCTAAAATCATCAGGCAATGAAGCTAACTAGGTTTACATATATTCTAATGCAGTAAAATGAACTAATGTTTTGCATACTTATTAATATACGCATTATACTCAAATAGCTGAGTGAAAGTGTTTCTCACGGCATTGAAAATTATTAATAAAAAGTGTACAAAACCTTCTGTAAGTAATTATAGTACCAAATAGCTTCTCTAGTGAGTCAGTTTATTTTGGATTTAAATCTCCCGCTAAGTCTAAGAGAGTGCAGGTTGGTGCAGGGATGTCTGTTATACAAAAATGATATTTCCACATCATTCTCTCTCATTATTCTATGCATACAGAGCTACAGTATATCATTTAAAGTTATTAATAAGGGATCGCTTACACGCTTTTTGGAAAATGTATCGTCTTTTCACTCTACCACTTGAATATTTTAGTAGTAGAGCGAGAAGAAGATATATTTTCCTAAAAGCGTGTAAACGATCCCTTACAATAGTAATTAGTATTCAGATTCGACTCAATGATTGATAAAAAGATGTAAAATCTTCAGCCGATGAAGCTAAGTAGGTTTACATATATTCTAATGCAGTAAAAGGAACTAATGTTAGTAATTATAGTACCAAATAACTTCTCTAGTGAGTCAGTTTATTTTGGATTTAAATCTCCCGCTAAGTCTAAGAGAGTGCAGGGTGGTGCAGGGACGTCTGTTGTGCGCGTCGAGCAATTACTTCACAACAATATATTTTCTCTAATATTTATTAAGGAATCAATCTAAATCGTTTAATATTGATACCAAAAAACACAAAATAAAATAACAAACACGACAAAATAACTTTGAAAAAACTATTAATAAAATGTTCTTGTAATTTCAGAATATCATCACAATGTTATAAACTTAATAATTTTTCTAATTTTGACCACCAAACATTGAAAATGGACTACCAAACGCCACCAAACGACCACCAAACGATATCAAAAAGAATTTTTAAAAAATTCCAAAATATGGGGTGCTACCCATGATTTTGAAAACCTTATAACTTTTTCAATTTTGACCACCAAACGACAAAATTAAACTACCAAACACCACCAAACGATTAAAAAAGGAATTTTTAAAAAATTCCAAAATATGGGGTGCAGCGTGAAGTTAGCACCCCAATTTTGAAAACCTTATAACTTTTTCAATTTTGACCACCAAACGACAAAAGTAGACTACCAAACGACCACCAAACGATTCCATAAAAAAAATCGAAATTTTCATAGTCGGGGTGCTAACTTCACGGTGGTCCTCAAATACAATCATTTCTTACGCATGCGTCTCTTTTCACAGCGCAAGCGTAGAACTTCGCGCGTTTATTTAACATTCATAAAATATATTTTTCTTCCAAGAAACAAAACTACATAGCAATGATGTATATTATCCTGATAAAGTATTAGCAGTAATTATAGTAAAAAAAAAAACAAAATTGCATCTCTTACATTTTACCCTTACACCGCTCTATACCATACACAGTGGGAAAAAAAAGTTTTTTGTTGGCATCTCTGGAGCATGTGCGAAACGTAAAGTCATGTTGATGACCACCCTAACCTTAAAATTCATATTTTTCATAAAATTGGTTTATCCGTTTATTCTGATATCCTCTGTGGTATAATATAATTTGAAATAAAAATATTCTACTGAAAGCTGCAAATGTTCAATTTTTAGATTCATTTCATGTTCAAGAGATAAGCCTCAGGTAATGTTTTTTATTTTTTATTTCATCCAAAGAAAGTACGTAAAATCAAATGTCAAGTCATTTCAAAATTAGATATTATGAATATGTACTTGTTTACAAGTTACAAATCAAAAAAACTTGTACAATTTATTTGAACTGTTATTCATAGGAATAAAATCGCTTTTCTATGTTGGATTTTATTAAGGGTATGTAATTGACGTGACTTTATCCAGTACTTTTCGTGCTTCCCATTCTTAAACTAATAACTCAAATGGATTTTTAATAGCAGGTAAATGTAAAAGAAAGATCAAGGTATGCTTATCTGCTATGGAAAATCCACTTGAGTTACTAATTTAAGAATAATAGGAAGAACAAAAAGTATTGGATGAAGTCACGTCAATGACATGCCCTTAAGTTATAAAAAGTGCTTCAAAAATATTTTAGAATAATTTTATATTAAATAATAATTATCAGAGGTGATTAGTGAAGAAGTTCCAGAAAAGGATGAGAATAAAAGATGCATGACCGTTCGTGTGGAGTTTTAATTGGCGATAATCATACAGACATCTGTTTTAAAGTTTACAGGTAACTATAATTATAAGCCTGTATAAAAGATATTAAGTAATATTGAATCGCTTTCAAAATTCAATTATGATGTGACGCCGCACGAAGAAACCTACCTAATCGTCAAAAAATCGATTTTCCGCTTTCGATTGATTCTTATAGATTTTTAGTCGATCTTCAACGTGTTTTAACTAGAATTACTCTATCTGTTTTTATTGCAAAGATATTAAATTTCAAAGTGGGTCGTTTACGTGTGGAGCCAGTTACTTCGGCTATGACCGATTGACCGGTCGTAAAGCAGTAGTGGTAAATGGAGAGGGAAAAATACAACGCTCGACTAAGCTCGAAATTAAGGCATATCAAGGCATATTTTCTCGACCCGTTCTGTAAAATTTACCTCGGGACGCTTAGGTAGGTTTCTTCGTGTGTCGTCACATATTTATAAAATAAGTATTTAATGAATTATAGTACGCAACTTAAATTTTTACAGCAATCGCATATTTTTAATCATCAGTCAATTTAAGAAATTTGGATCTATAATCACGGTTCAAAAGGAGTCTTCTCTGAAAGATTTCAATGGTGACATTTACAGTACAAAGTTAGTATCTGTATTTTTATTGCACAGCATCGCTATTTGTTTATGATAATAATAATAATCTATTTGTGCTAAAAATGAGGAACTTAGAGCAAGAGTAGAGTAAATATTCAAATTTAAAGAATTTTAAATCTTTCTGTGGAAAAAAAGACGCTTTCGACTTATTGTCATAGAAAAGTTAAATAGAAAAATGGTTGGAGCAAAAGCGGGACAACTGAGTCACTCTTTTCTCCCAACTTTATTTTGATTCGCTCTACCGCTGATTAAGATTTGTCTTCCTTCTGCTTCAACCGTTTTTCTTTTGCACTTTTCTATGACAATAATATTGACTCTACTCTTGTTCTAAGTGCCTCAAATAAGAATGATATAGTTAAAATTTCAAAGGAAGTTAGCATTATTAAATAAATTTCTTTTAGACCTTTGTTTGGAAAGGATGAACCAGAAATACATGCAGCAGCAAGATTTATAGCTGAAAAAACTAACGTTGATCGTTCTCTCCTACTTTCAATTTGCTTAAAAGATTACAATCCAGAAACTTTAAAAACTATAGTTTCAGTTTTAAATCAATTAAAGACTTGGTAGTGTAATGTAAACATAGAAGAAAAAATGAGTCTTTTATATGGTCAGTTGGTGATTGGTCCACCAGGAAGTGGGAAAACGACGTATTGCAATGCCATGGGAAAATTTCTTGAATCCTTGGGTAGAAAAGTAGCCATAGTTAATATTGGTAATTAACCTAATTCAGACTGTATCATGCTGTTTAAAAATTAAATAGAACAAATATTAAAAAATTGTATGTTTTGATTCTTTCAATAGATCCAGCTAATGAAAATATGGAATACACTCCAAAAATAAATATTGCAGAACTAATTAAGCACGACGAAGTCATGTCAGTTTTTAAACTTGGACCAAACGGTGCTTTGGTTTATTGTATGGAATTTCTGGAGTCGAATATTGACTGGCTGATTAAAAAAGTACTCAATTTAAAAGACCATTATTTTCTCTTCGATTGTCCCGGTCAGGTGTGTTAATAATAGCCATTAAATCACGATCTTACAATCATGTCAACTGTAATTATTTCATACTTATAACTTTAATTTTTAATTTAAACTTTCATATTTATTCTGTATAGGTTGAATTGTATACCCACCATGAGTCTATTAACCGGATAGCTGCAAAATTAAGCGAGAATTTACTAAGATTATGTAGCGTTAATTTGATTGATTCTCACCACTGTAGCGATCCTGGTAAATTTATCTAATTCTACCACACTTTTTTTTCACAAAACAATGGTATTAATTAATTATCCTTCCAGGAAAATATTTATCTTCCTTGATGGTTTGCACAAGCACAATGTTGAACTTAGGATTACCTCATGTAAACGTAATGACTAAGTTGGATGAATTGAAACGCTTTAGTGATCAGCTAGATTTTAATATAGATTTTTATACAGAAGTTCTCGACTTGAAGTACCTTCTAGAAAAACTAGATGAGGATCCTCTTACTGCTAAGTACGTAAGCAGGTCGAAAACTTGCAGTGAATTAGATGAACTAAACTGTAAATTTATTGATACTAATTTCTATTCAATTCAATTTATTTTAGATATAAGAAACTGAATGCTGCCTTAGTAGACGTGGTTGAAATGTACAGTTTAGTTCGTTTTCAGCCTCTTGATGTTTCTAATAAAGCGTTGCTTTTAAAAGTGAAAAATGAAGTAGATAAAGCAAGTGGTTATGTGTTTGGAGGTAATGAGCCCCAAGATGTTCAGACACTTCTGGCCTGTGCAGTAGGAGCTGAACCTGAAAGCGAGAGAATAGCAACACTGGACGCCTATGTTTAGTAATAAAATCTACTCATCATTTTCTCTGTATTTGAAATTTTATATTAGCTGAAATATTAACAGTTTTTTTTACCATAAAATAGATATGTACAATGAAGTTTTCACATTTGTAAAAATAATTTTATTTATTTGATCCTGGTTTTAAGCTGTCCTTCATAGATTCTTGATTTACAAATATTTGGGCTATATCATCATAATCATATACCCTCTTCAAGAAAGTATCCGTCAATTTTAATCCCGCGATCGTCTGAAAATTTTCGTGTCAATTTTCTTGTTACAGAGAAATGCTTTTTAGATAATAAGAATTTGTAAATGCTTTTACTTACAATAAGTCCTGAGTCAAGCGGAATTAACGATAAGGGAATGTAAATTGAATTTCCAGGTTTAAGAGGGCCAATCATTGTGTCGCAAATTCCACACCAAGCAATAGAAGTGTTGGATTGGAAACTCATAAGTATATCCATATTTCTTTCTCTAAAATTGAATATATAATAAAAAATGCATCCCTGATTTATAAGATGAATTATATTCAATTCCATGATAAACCTAACTTACGAAGTATTAATCACTTGGCATTTGAAATTAACTGGCTTCTCAAGATAAATATCAGAAGGAATATCCTTAAGTGTTACCCTAAGATCCCCATAATCAGGGACCTATATAGAAAACACAATTACAAATAATAAAAAATTTAGGACAGCACTAATAATGTTCTTTTCATGCATTTTCACTGACCATTCTTTGTAATTGACTTGTTTGAAGACGACCTCTCTCTCCTAAATTGCTTCTCCAAACGATGTCTAATTTGCCAATATTTGTAGCATTATGCATCATTTTTGGATCTTTAAGTAAACTAGGTTCAGGCTTTAAGCAATAGAGATATTGTCGACTGAAACCAGAATCTAATAAATTCACTTTGCCATATATAGATTCACCGTTTGCATTTGTAGTTAGTGTCGATACTAAAATGCATATACAATAGTCATTTTTGTATTCTATTCAATTAATATGTGTATAATTGATGACCCCTTTAAAATTAAATTATTTTTACCCGTAAATAAATGTGACGATTCCACAGAAACTTTTTCTAAACAAATTGGCCCAGCAGTCAAATTCTGTATTTGAGCCTCAAGATATACTTCATCAGACTGGAAAACATACAATTATATATTTTTTTTAAATTAAAAATTCTTGACTTCATTTTGAATTACCTCAGCGTTATAAAATTTCGTTTTTACGTCAAGTGGTTTTACGACTTGAAATTTGAAGAATTTTCTAAATGACTGCGGTTGGCCAATCGCATTTTCTGGTGTATAAGTAACTTCGCATACAAGTCTACAAATGTTATAAACAGCACATACATTTTTTTATGCCCGAAAATTATACTCATCATTTCCCAAACTAAAAAGTTATTATAAAATTGATATTAATTACATATGTGTTCCAATTTCCTTAACTTCATGATGAATGACTTCGTCGATTGTTCTATTAGGCGGCAATTCTTTAATTTCTTCTTTGTGACTTGATAAAGGAATGATTTGAGTACTAGTTTGAAGATCCGCCTTCATGCAGGTAAAAAGATTGTTTAAATATCAAAAGAGGAAAATAAAGAATAATTTATACTAAAAAAATAATATATTGAAACAAAATATTATTTTGATATGAAAAAACTGCCATTAATGCACTCACTTTTACAGTGATATTTGTCACTAATTGACTGCTTCCATTGTGTATACAGAGATAACTTGAAAATATTTCTCCCAAATAGATATTCCTGCAAAATACTGTTTCATTAATTGGCAATTATTTTGATTAAGAACTAAATAGAATAATTTAGTAAGAAAATTTATAATTAATAAGCGTAAATTAAATTAACCAATCATACCCAAAACTTTGGGGCAATACCATAAATTGACCAACACAGAGTGTTTCCATTCCTTGAAGTGCTGTACAGTCATTTTTGAGTTCATTATTTAAAGTATTGCCTGGGAGATCAGTAGCATCGCATGTCACGACAATTGGGCTAGCTAGTGTGGGTCTAGTTAACCTCATTACTATAAAAATATGAATACCATAAGCGAAAATCGAAATAATTAGTTTTACTTATAACATACCAGACCGGAAAAAGATTTAAATACGCATAAATAAAAAATTGAGAAATTCATTAGTATGAAAACTAACCTTTCAATGAAAGCAAATAATCGCTTTTTGGCTTAGTTTCCATGTTTTAAAATGTATTGGAAAAGAAGAATATTTATAAAGCAATCAGTATAAAATATAAACTAAATTATATGTATCCGATAATAACAGATGAAAACTAAACACAACATATCAACCACATATTCAGATGTTAAAACGTCAAATCAAACACTCAAACCATGGGAATGCCATGGGAATGCCATGGGACTACAGCAGACTCAAAGCAGACTACAGACACGAAAATAGCACCCGGTTACTCCAGTGTTCGCAGAACGTGGACGTAACGGCCCCCAACATGGACCCTACCAGCTCATGGCTTCTTCCTCGCTCCACTGCCATAGGTTGGTTGAATGAGGAAGACACAATCAGTGTTGCCGGAGTGAGCGCTCTTAACTTCCCGGCAGCTCGATAGAAAATTCCCAACTTTTCCCGGACATATTTCAAAACTTCCCGGAATTTTCCCGTAAATTAAAATCATCTAAAACTTCTTAAAATTGTTTAAATATTTTAAACTCTGTTAAAAATATGTCTTATCCTAGGTTTTCATAGTTTTAAAAAAATATATATTTGTTAATTTCGAAAAATAATCAAAATTCTGAATCAAATAATTGTCCATCGACCTCAGTCTTTATGTTCTTTACGTTGATGAACAAATATTATTTTGAAAAATTGTGGATAAAGACCTGTAGGAACTAAATTACTCTTATGGTAAAGTACCACATGCCCTACTAGAGACAATATTTTACTAATAAACGTATAAACAATATATGCGTACTGATCACGTTTAGAAAATACAGTACAGAAACATAACTTTACTTTTCTATCTTTTCACTCCTATAATCAAAGAGAATCAAAATAATTATATAATTTATACTTACAGGCATACAAGGTAATTTGGGATTCTCTTTTCTAATCAAAAATATATCCATTTCCGAATTCTATATTTTAAAAATCTATTTCAAATTCCATTCAATGATTCTTTTTTGGGACATAATACTTTTATCCAATCAACATAGATACTGTGAGAAACTTTAGGCTAATTTTACACATAAGCGACTATCAAGAGATGTGACTCATTCATTTGAAAACCTGAAAAATCTGTTCATCTCACTTTAGCATATGACGTCAGAAGGAGTTAGAGTGAAATGAATAGCAATAGGTCTTTTCCACTTGGTGGCATGAGAGCACTATGACATATGAAAGCGCCCTAAGGGCCTGCAACCAATAAAATGCTTCTTTTTTTTAATCAAAACTCATTATGATTGGTTGTGTTTAACGAAAGATCTCTTATTAAATCTTCTATGCAAATTTAATACATAATAAGGCAATTATAAGACAATATCCCGGAATTTCTTGACATCCCGTAAAATTTCCCGGATTCCGGGAAATTTCCATGCAATTGGCAACACTGGACACAATGAGACTCTAAGCACAATAAATGTTGGGAGTTCTTAGGGCGCCATCTCATAGACGTGCTCTGCGTTGCGCCATAATAGGTAAGAAAGAAACAAAAGTATACATCTCTCTTTGTTACATCCATTATGGCGCAACGCAAAGCGCGTCTATGAACATCCTAGAGGAGGAAGACCGAAGAACACCTCTGCATCAGTGCATCTCTATTCTCTGCAAGTCACTATCAGAACAATAGCATTAGCATGTCATGTGAATGAGCTCGAAGCATCTATGGTGGGGGCCGTTTACGTCCACGTTCTGCGAACACTGGGCAGTGATCCCAGAACGTGGGAGCTGGCGGCCCCCACCATAGTCCCCAACAGCTCATGGCTTCTTCCTCGCTCGACTGCAATAGGTTTGTTGAATGAGGAAGACACAATGAGCTCGAGGCATCTATGGCCAGCTCCCACGTTCTGGGATCACTGACACTGGGTTACTCAAGGTGCCATCCCATAACTGCAGAAAACGCAAAGCAGAAAACGAACAGCCAATTACAGAACACCTTTAAGAAGAATGAAATCTTAAGATCTTCTGTAATTGGCTGTCCGTTTTCTGCTTTGCGTTTTCTGCTATTATGGGATTTCACCTTCAGTCTTTATTATACCCAAGGTTGCGAAGGTAAAATACCTAACGTAATTTACATGGTTTTCTACACGTAATTTACGTATATGCTAGACTTCAAGTTTTCGCGGGCGTGCAAGCTAACCTAATTTTTGTGTATCGTTCGCGAATCTTGTCATTTCGTTAATAAACGTCGAAATTATAATTTAATCATGAGTAAGGATGGTAGGCCAATGCACGAAAATTACTTTTTCCCAGGAAAAGGTGTATTGCCCTTGAAAATGATTTGCTTGCAGATGAGCAGATGCAAATTGACAAAAGGCAAGATAGCACTTGCATTTCAAGTATGAGTCTTGTGCTCAATAAAAGCAATATTTCTTCAGAATAAATAGTGCTGTTAAACAATAACAATAAACTAAGTCTTGTGTTTAATTCTTATATGAAATAAAACTTCAATATAATGTTAATTAAAAAGAATTTACCGTTGCTAAAATTATTTCATAATAAAGATGGTTCACAAAAAAAATATAAAATATTCTTAATTTTGCACAAATTATAATATAACTATTGAATTTAGCTTATGTCTTTTTAGTACTTTTTTTAATGAACAATTTTTTTTTTGAGTTAGAAATCGAATGATATAGATTTTATAACTCTATTAAAATTATTGATATTCCAGTGATTAGCAAACCATAATAAACAAATGAAACAGATTTTCATTGTTATTTTATTACCTGTCACCTTAAAGCCAATTCTAAACATTGTTTTTTAAAATTTTGTCGCACTGTAAACATTTTGCCACAATTTAATTCGTTTCTTTTAATCGCTTGAAATTCAATTCCGACCATGGAATTTCATTTGCTTCTTCCTTTTTATTTCCTTCTTTATACTTGCTCATTTTATATTTTGATTTTAATTTCAACAGTTGCCAAATTAAGAAGAATGCAGATTCATATTTCAAATATAATTATAATCGCATAAACGGCATAAACAAACACAACAAGAGAGGTTATATATACTCTTTTAAGGTTCGCTATCTTGAATATGTAATTAACTAGTTTTCTACGCATTTTACGTAATTTACATAGAAAACCTCAAGTTACGCGTAACTTTGCAACCCTGATTACACAGTAGGTCTTCGAAAACTTCAATTTCAAGTTTTCTACCCTCGATAATTTCAACATCTCCTACTTTCCTTGCACCATCACTGTTTTCAGATCAATTATCTTATTGACGTGACCATGGAGATTAGATATAAGTAGACCAATCTCCATATATCCATTCCCGAAATGAAGTTCTGACAAGTACATAGTTACAAAACTTCCCGATGAGGGCATGTGTGTTCCCTGAATGCAAAATGGCGATACCCAATACATGATGTCAAAATATTTAACTTATATTTATTAGATTATAGACCTTTTCATCTTGAATAGGAAGTTGATGTGCGCAAACGCGGCTGCCATGGCACTTCCCGCGAAATTCATAAATTAGGTCATATTTTGGATATCGACATGTGTGCTGCAAGTGTACCTTATTCAAAAATAAATTTAAAGGAGAAAGATGTACCGGGTGCAATATTGCCACATAGAAAAGTGGAAAGCAACAGCAGTGAACAACTGCGAAGGTGGCTGAGTTGTCGAAAACAACTGACTACAGGAAGAAAACACGATTTAATTGCAAGGCGAGAGGTTATGCTTTCATGATGCGTGATGTATGCTTTCTCATGTAAATATTCTATGAAAAATAATGTAATAATATAAAAAGTCTAAAAATCAGATTGGCACTTGTAGTTTTAATGATAAAAAGTAGTATATTTGAACTAATATCTACTTTTTTTATGAAAATGGTGAAGTATTTAATTGTTAATTAGAAGGCGTTAGGTGATGTGGAAATTTATATTTAATGACCCTATTGAAAAATCCTATGTAGGATACCACATAAGAACTTACATAAGATCTTACATAAGATCCTATGTATTTTAAAGTAATAATTTTCAACTTTACATTCTAATTCAAAATTTTCTAAATAATCTGATCTATATTATTTTCTTTTTATAATAAAAAATATTGTTAAAATGTATTTAGTAACTCATTAATGAAATTCTGCTGCTAGCATCCTGATAGATCAGATTATTCAGAAAATTTTGAATTAGAATGCACATATAAGATCTTACACAGGATCTTATGTAAGATCCTATATGAGATCCTATGTGGTATCCTACATAGAAAATTTCAACAGGGGAGTTATAATAAAGAAAAAGTATTTGTTATAAAATTTTCTGAAGAAATATACTCTGTATATATATGTAACACTGCCTTTTCTTGAAGATAAATGTTCAAATAAAAAAATAATTATTTCCAAACAAATAATATTTGTACGTAGTATTTCGTATTACTGCCTGTTTGTTTCGTTTTATTGTGCAAATTAATCGTTTAAAGAGAAAGAAGTTGATATATTTTTAATTTAATACAGATATTTTTACGAATGTGAGAAATAAGATAAAATGACAGTAATATAAAGAAGTTGATGACGAGACTTCGATTTTGGTTCGAGAATATGGCAACCTTAAATTATATTTTCACACAATTTGAAGTTAAGATATCAAGTTTGTAAATAAATTTTTTTTTTTACTCACTTTTCTACTTAAACTTTATCAAATTATTTTTTAAATAATATTATTGCCAATTCGTAATGTACTTTGCACTGAAATGACCTAATCTTCACCGGAACTTGAATTATTCGAGACGCATGCGCACCAAAAAATATTCAAGATGAAAAGGTCTATTATAAACCGTGGATTCCGCCATTATTCACCCAGGGAACATACGCGCCTTCATCGGGAAGTATCCCAACTAAGTACTTGGCAGAACTTCATTTCGTGTTTTATGAAGTACAGCCATAAGAGATTGGTCTCCTTATATCTAGTCTCCATGGACGTGACTTTATCCAATACTTTTCGTACTTGCCATTGTTAAATTAATAAATCAAATGGATTTCCCATTGCACATGAACATAAAAGAGAGATCAAGATATGCTATGGGAAATCCATTTGAGTTATTAATTTAAGGGCATGTCATTGACGTGACTTTATATAATACTTTTTGTCCTTCCCATTCTTAAATCAATAACCCAAATGAATTTTTCATAGTATATAAACATACCTCGATCTTTCTTTTATGTTTATCTGCTATGGAAAATCCATTTGACTTGAATTATTAATTAAGAATGAGGACGAAAAGTATTGGATAAAGTCACGTCATTACATGGCCTTAAATGGCAGGAAATTATTATTGGGGTTAAATTGAAATATAAGAAAAATAATGCATGTCATTTCATGAAATTTCAATGAAAGAGTTCGACATATTTTCTTGCTTACAAAACTTTACAAAACAAAATGAGGTTGACATGTACGTTATTTTCACGTACCTACAGTGTTCTTTATGGTCCTACTGTACATGCTACTACTCTCTTTCAAAACTGCTTTATTTTACTTTTACAACATAGAAACATATATTTAAACATGTTTGAAAACACAATTACATGATGAAAATCGAATAATTAATTAACTTGACTGTTGCTTCAGAAGAAGATCCATATATGCTCCTGAAATTAGACAATCGTTAGCAACTCCCAATTTCTCCATCAAATCTTTACTAATTTTTTCTCCGTGTTCAATGTCTTCATTGTCAGCTAGTACCACCTTTAATAAACATATGTTAAACAAAAAATATTCATAGTTGTTGATAATAGATTCTTTCAGAAAAATCTAATTGTAATTCAGTAAAATATTCTTTTAAAGCTTCAATATTGGCGTATTGGCCGCTTTAATCCATTAAAATAGTTCATAAAGTTTTGTTTCAAAATTAGAAATAAGCGAACCTACCTCAAGTTCCATAAATGAACCTAATCCAGTCACTTCATCCACGTGTATTCGAGTTTGGCCAGCAAGATACAAAAGCCTTACTTTTTTAACAATTCCAAGAATGCCATAGGCATTAGAAAGAATTTGTTCTATGCCTTTGCAAGCATCGGGAGTCAAAAATGTTTTTTCAAAATTAGAGAGTTTCGGTCCTTGGATATCAGGTCGATTGTAGTAGATGAGGTCTCCTGTTCCATCCTAATACAATCCGAATATTATAAAAATTGTATAATAAAAGTTAAGCCCAGAGTATAATTAAATGAACAAAAAAGTATTTTTTTAAATTTGAATTTCCAAAGTTCCTACTCTTCTGGTTTTCTGCTTTTTAAATATTTTTATTTTAAAAAATACAAACTTTCTTTAACAATGCAGATAATAGTTTGACTTGAATTATAAAAATTTTAGTTCCCGGTGTGAATCTTTTTTCATTTTAAGTAGTTTAATCAAGCTTTTGAGAGCATTTCATTGACATGACTTTATTTAATACTTTTCGTCCTTTCCATTCTTAAATTAATAACTCAAATGGATTTTCCATAGCATATATAAACGTTAAAGAATAAGATCAAGGTACGTTTATATGCTATGGAAAATCCATTTGAGTTATTAATTTAAGAATGGGAAGCATGTAAAGTATTGGATAAAGTCACGCCAATGACATGCCCTTAAGATCATTTGTATAAAGTATTTATATTTTATGTATTCAAAAAAAATTTATGAATGTATGAAACTGCCCATTCCTAAGAGTGTCTCTCACTTTTATCATTAACTGCTTTACACGGTGTAAATCAGTAAATTATGAGAAAGAGATTTGCGATCGTCTGAGTGTACCTTGATGCAGATATATATAGTAAGAAAAATTTTAAATATGTAATTTACTTGATATTTTCTAAGTTTCAGTCTGCCGGGTCTGTTATCAGGCAACTTAAAGAATATGTCTTCTTGAGGAATTACAGTTACTTCTGAATCACTTATTCTTTTTACTTTAGTTAAGAATTCCTCAGGATTTTCAATCCTTGCTTTAATTTCGATGTTTCTCATAGTAACACATAGTAATACTTTTGAAACGCGTTACAAGCAGGCCCTCCAAGCTCCAATGTATTTCACTGTGACAAAGTTCTGGCTACGTAGTTCAATTCGTGAAGTTAGATGGCGCCACCTCCGCTACCAACATTGTTAAGTCTTCCCGTCACTGATATATGTCAGTGCATTTGTGTATGCAGACTTTCTGTGGTTTACGGCGTAGTTTTGTGTTGATTGTGGTTTTTATATGAATTTCGAAGCAAGTGATTATTCCAGGAGTATACAGAAGCTGCGTTTTTTAATTTTTCTTGAAGTAAGTGCATTTTACTTGAATTAATGTGCAATGAAAACCAAATTACAAATAGGATTGCAAAATTACCACGTGTCACGTGTTGTTTCATTTGGTTTTCATTGCACATTAATTCAAGTAAAATGCACTTACTTCAAGAAAAATTGAAAAACGCAGCTTCTGTATACTCCTGGAATAATCACTTGCTTCGAAATTCATGTAAAAACTACAATCAATACAAAAATACGCCGTAAACCACGGAACGTCTGCATACACAAATCAACACAAGTGCACTGACATATATCGGTGACATGAAGACTTAACAATGTTGGTGGTGGAGGTGGCGCCATCGAACTTCACGAATTGAACTACGTAGCCAGAACTTTGTCACAGTGAAATACATTGGAGCTTGGAGGGCCTGGTTACAAGCTTTCTAATGACTGTAACCGGCTTAATCATGCGTAAGCCCACTTGTCAGCGTTGCCAGACACACGGAGCGAAATTATGGAATCAGCATCAGTGATCCCAGATCTGAAACCGACGCAGTGTCTCACACTCTCAGCCTGCCTGTCGGTGTGAATCGGGAAGGGAGCGAAGACGGGGCACGTTGCCATTTTTCTTTCCTCGTCACTCTTGCATGCGAGAACGACTCGTCCCATTTACCCTTATTCTCCTCGCTTCTTCGTTACAATGCATGCGTTTTCAACTTTCCAAGTTTTAGATTTCAGGCTGTCGTTTATCGAGTCGAAATTGAGAAATGTGTTTTTCTCGACTCCGTGTAAAAGAGGCGCGAAGCAGACGACAATTTCAAATTTACAGAATATGTAGTTATGGAAATAATACTTCTTTTTTCGATATTTTAATCAATTTTCCCTAGAATAACAATCTATAAGTTTTTAAAAAATTGTGGAATCATTTTGAAAGTCTAAACATTATTTTTAAGTGGAAATTTGAAATTAATAAATATTTACAATTTGAATCTATATATAAATTGAAAATATTTGGAATTTTTAAAGGAAAGCTTAAGTTATAAATATGAAGAAGCAATAAACATTTGACCTAATGAGTGCTAAATCTACATTCTTAATTTTATAATGACAGTATTTTTGTCTTACTTTTTTGTGACCTAAGCACAGATTTTACACTTAAAATATAAAAATGCTTCACAGAGTTGAAGTATTTTCTAAATATGAAGCAGTTTATTCACAAAGCTTTAAAATTTTGCAATTGAAATCTTGGTGTAAAATTTTAACCATTTATCGACTTTGAATTTTTCCTACGATTTCAGAAGAACAGGCAAATTAAGAATTACAAAATATTTCATTTGACAAATTGCAGCTGCCCATAAGATCTTGTAAAATCGTGACAAGATTTAAACACGAACTTGAAAAAAAAAATTGCATGTAAAATTTGAAATCAATAAATACTTATGTGATCATATGCAAATATCACTGAACACATTTTTTAGCTTTTTAATTTATCTCCTATTAGAAAATTTTTCCTTTCCATAAAGCAATTCATTTTTTGAATGAAAAGTCTGTGATTAGGCTGCAAACAGTGAGATGAAAATATGTCTAACATAAAATTGAGAATGTAATATTCAATCTTAAATTTTATGTTTATCTCTTCTTAATGCTAAATAATTCGCTAATTGAAAATTTTTTAAATGTACAAAATTGGTAAAAATTATGGAAATTCGAAATTTATAACTTAAGCTTTCCTTTAAAAATTCCAAATATTTTCAATTTATATATAGATTCAAATTGTAAATATTTATTAATTTCAAATTTCCACTTAAAAATAATGTTTAGACTTTCAAAATGATTCCACAATTTTTTTAAAACTTATAGATTGTTATTCTAGGGAAAAATTGATTAAAATATCGAAAAAAGAAGTATTATTTCCATAACTACATATTCTGTAAATTTGAAATTGTCGTCTGCTTCGCGCCTCTTTTGCACGGAGTCGAGAAAAACACATTTCTCAATTTCGACTCGATAAACGACAGCCTGAAATCTAAAACTTGGAACAGTTGAAAACGCATGCATTGTAACGAAGAAGCGAGGAGAATAAGGGTAAATGGGACAAGTCGTTCTCGCATGCAAGAGTGACGAGGAAAGAAAAATGGCAACGTGCCCCGTCTTCGCTCCCTTCTCGATTCACACCGACAGGCAGGCTGAGAGTGTGAGACACTGCGTCGGTTTCAGATCTGGGATCACTGATCAGCATGTTAAAATTATGGTACACTATGGTACATGTTTACAAGACGCATGCGCGGCGCGAAATTCAAATTCATATATCTTCAAATACTTCAGAGTTTAATACATTTCATAAATAAATTGTTAATAACATTTTGTTGATAAATATAATAAAATTATGTTTTAACAAAACTATTTTAATGATAATTATAACATAGTTTCTACTTTTTCAAGTTTTTGTATTTTGTAACATTTACTTAAAGTAACTCTTATTAAAGAACATTTTTTTTAATGTGTTTACATAAATCACATAAAAATTAACTCTACTCAGCCTTCATTTAAAAAACTGATTGATTGGTCAAACATGTTTCATATAGGGCAGAAACCAATTCTCATTGGATAATGGCTATTATGCTTTTGTCTTCATTTCATTTCGGTTAAATAAAAAATAGAAATATTTTTAAATTATGGTACATTTAAGAGCTATGGTACACGAGGGATGGTACATGGTACGAGAGTCAAAATTATGATACAATTACATAATTATGGTACGGTCTGGCAACGCCGCCACTTGTTCAATCGTTCAATGATGTTCAATTGTTCAGTGGCTTTAGTGCTCAATGGTGCTCTAAGTCTACATGTGTGCTCAACTGTTCGGTTCAGCAAATGCCTTCAATTGTTTTCAGACTGTTTCAGACTGTTCAGTTGTTCACTCGTTCACTGTTCAGTTATGTATATACGTTCATTTTTTTTTTTTTTTTGGTGAGGAGGAAAAATGGCGAAATCTTTTATAGACCTTGTACAGGACTCTCCTAGGACGGGACTAGTCATACCTGTTAAAACCAAAAAACCCCTTCTCTCGAACCAATACACCAACCAACTAGCCGCGCCAGTCGGTGGAGGAATAGAGCGATTCCTCCCCCGAACGTCGCGGACAGCCAAATCCGCCCAAGACGCAGGACCGCGGGTGCAGGCCCCGAAGCGATTTCTACTGGCCCCCGTTGTTGCCGCGCTCTACACGCCCATCGAGCTCCCTCGTCTTCATCACCACGGTGACGAATGACTCGATAGGTATCCACTTCCCGACCGACAGCCTCTCTTGCCACGCACCACCAGGCACAGAAAAATAGTGTGTGCTCTGCATTGTCCACAAGGGATCCGCAGTAGCTACACGACTCGTCTCTTTTCTTGAAGCGCTTCAGGTACGCATTAAAGCAGCCATGGCCTGAAAGCGCTTGCGCCAGGTAAAAGCCGATTTCATGTTCCCCGAGAGCGATCTTCAGATATTGGAAGGATCTCCTGTCTGTGACCAGCAAAGCCCCGGTCTTCTCAGGGGCCATTTTCAGGCCTCTGCTATCTAACCAACGCTTTGCCCGCCACAGAGTATCATTGATCCTCAGCTCCAGAACTCCGACGTTGACAGCAGCGCACACGACAAGTGCGTCATCCACCCACCTGTCGCTCAGATAGTCATCTGTCATTCGCAACAGGTAGTCTGGAACCTTTTTCCGCACCATCGCCTCGATGCAGATGTTCCATCTCGCAGTATTGAACGCATTGCGTAAGTCAATGCTGATCAACGCGCAGAATCCCTTATGCTTACCAGTTCCTTTTCTTGCTTTAGTGGCGATGTCCACCACTGCCTGGATGGCGTCAACTGTGGACCTGCCTTTCCGAAAGCCAAACTGGTTTTCCGAGAGACCATTCTCGCGGACCATGTGACCCTGTAGTCTTTGTAGGATCATTTCCTCCAGAGTTTCCCCATCGTATCCAATAGACATATTGGTCTATACTATGAGACATCCTCTAGAGCAGAGTTGGGTAAGTCAAATACTCTAGGTAATTTACGTAGTTTTTTACAGTAAATTACTAGGTATTTTACCCCAATATTTCTCTACATGATGTAAATTACGTGGTTCTAAAATGGTGAATGATCCTGCATTTTCCTAAAAAATTAGATAATTTTCGATGTTAAGAACAGTGTAAGATGCGAATACAGCAAGTATGGTTTACTTTCTTGAAATTCTCAGCATATTTACAAGACCACAAATAGATAATTAAAAAAAAATATAATGCAGAAACATTTTTTAGCACAAAATAATACAATAAGGAATTTTAAAAACATTTATTTAAAAAGTTTCGATAAATTATACCTACTAATCAAATTTTACCTGCGAATAGTATTGCCTGTTTAAATAATCTATATTTTCAATAAATATTATCAAAATTAAGAAATGTAAAATTTAAAACAAAAATAATGAAATCATTGTTTTTGTTCAGTTTTTTAAAAATAGGTTTAAACTTATATCAATAAAGAATATTTTTTAAAAAAGAAAAGAATAAGAAACCACAAATTGATACCCTATATTCTTAAATAATTTGAAGGACTTACTTGAGAATTTCCATTCTTTAGTTCAGATGTAGAAACATCATTGTCCGCAATTATGATGTCTTCACTAATTGGAGTATTATTTTCTTCACTAGCATCAATGCCGCTTAGTCGACTGCAAACATTCCTTAAAAAAAATGTTTAAAATAATTCACATAAATTTATTTATGTTAAATAAATGTTTTTTATGTGAAATTTATGTTTATTTATGTTAAAATAAAAAAAAAATTAATTCCTCAATAGGGTATACATCATTAAGCACAAAACTTCTCCAAAATATGAATAAAAAAACATATGAACAGCTTTCAGTTTCATACATTAAACAACGTTTTACAATAATAATAAAGTATGATCGTGAAAAATATTTTTAATCACAGATAAAACGGAGATACGAATTTAAGAATTTGAGGTTAGAATATTAACCGGTATACTCAAGAAAATTGTATTAATACATAATCGCACAAATATTTGAATGAACAAAAATAACAATATTCTACAATTGCTTACCTGTACAACTACATACCTGTGTCCCAAAAGGCGATTATATCCAACATTTTTTAACACTTTACTACAAATAAACATTTTGCAACATTTTTATTTTTCTCTTGCAGGCGCAGAAAGTTCAATTTATTCCATGAAATATATGGAAGCCCGAAGTGGGATTTTATTTTCCCCCGTTTATTTTTAGTCGACATTGATGGTATTGTTTAATTATCAATGTTCACGTTTAAAACAAACTTTTCGAGAACGGAACTTTGAAAAAGTGAGGTTATATACAGTTCTATAAGACCACCATCTTGGCACATAATTTATTAGGTATTTTACCGGTTTTCTACGTAAAATACCTCATTTAGGTAATTTACGTAGAAAACCTCGAGTGACGCGTCACTGCACAACCCTGCCCTAGAGGCTTGTTCCAAGTGAAACTTTCTTTTTGAAAGTTTCAAAATATGAAATTTTTCACGAAACCTATGAAGTTTTTCAACAATTTCTGGTTTCGGATTGAAAAATCTACACCAATTACAAGCAGTTCCAGAAAAAGACAATAAAATAATCATTAATATATAAATTATTCTTATAAAAAATAATCATAAAAAGTTAAATGAATTGTGAAGCATAATATAATTTTCAAATTTTGGCGCTTTTAGTAGCTATTACGAATTTTAATTTTCTACCCATGGAGAATTGAGATCAGGCCTACCGACTCTGTGTAGTAGAAATGGCCGATGAGTGAGCTTAGGGAGGGCAGAGAGGGCTGTAGATTAGTTATAAAAGTGGTGGAAGGTGGCGCCAGATGTTTGTTGGTGAGGGACGAAGAGAGGAAAGGGGATTGCGCTGTCACATTAGCACGCATAAGTGAGGCTATGTTTAGTTCAGTTTAGTTGTGCTTACATGTTACTTGTCTCTGATTATTATATTTTCAAATAAGTAACAAAATGTATTTGTGCTAACGTTTGTATACATTGATGGTTTAAATGAGTGGAATGAAATTTTTAATTGAATATAAATTAAATAATTAATGCAAAATCTAGGCAATATTAAATAGAAAATATGTAAAAATTATTACAGATATTTTTTTATATTTTCTGTGTGATTTTTCCAGAATCTCGCATCAATTTTTCAATTTATTGTCGATTACAAATTTTATTCACATTTTCAAAAAGCAACTTATAAAAAAGATATCCATATATGAAATTTAGAAACTATGTATATAGGAGTCTTTTATATAAGTTGCTTTTTGAGAATGTGAATAAAATTTGTAATCGACAATAAATTGGAAAATTGATGCGAGGTCCTGGAAATATCACACAGAAAATATTAGAAATATCTGTAACAATTTTTACGTTTGTTCTATTTTATATTTCCTAGATTTTGCATTAATTCTTTAATTTATATTAAATTGAAAATTTTATTTCACACATTCAAACCATCAATGTATACATGTATGCGAACTAATGCACGTGCACAAAGTCTTAGTTCCAAAAGTGGTGGTAGGTGGCGTGGTATTTCGCCATTTCTATTACACACAGTCGGGCAGGACTGATTGAGATAACCAAGTTGACGTCACAAGCCATGTGGTAGGGATAGACTGTAAGTTAGGTTGGTCTTGGACGAAAGAAATATATGGGAATCATTGGGAAATTGATGAAACATATTTTCTAGCGTAAAAGTAAGTCATAAATTTATTATTAATTATATTTTTCAAGTGCAAAATTAATTTCCGCCTATTTTGAGTACCTACTTGTCGCTTGTCATTCTTTTAATTTTTTAATATAAAATAAAATGTCATAAATTTGTAGGTTATGATGACCGTTTGTTTTGAAGGATTTGAAGAATGTATCGATAAGCATGTTCTCGTTTTCAACACATTCTTCAAATCCTTCAAAACAAATGGTCATCATAACCTACAAATTTATGACATTTTATTTTATATTAAAAAATTAAAAGAATGACAAGCGACAAGTAGGTACTCAAAATAGGCGGAAATTAATTTTGCACTTGAAAAATATAATTATTAATAAATTTATGACTTACTTTTACGCTAGAAAATATGTTTCATCAATTTCCCAATGATTCACATATATTTCTTTCGTCCAAGACCAACCTAACTTACAGTCTATCCCTACCACATGGCCTGTGACGTCAACTTGTTTATCTCAATTGAGAACGCAAGGAACACTCGCGCCCTCATCGAGGAGTTTTAGAACTAACTACTTGGCAAAATTGTAGCTCGTGTTTTGTGAAGTACAGCCATAAAGAGATTGATCTATTTTTCATGGCGTAAGTCTATACGACGGTGGACATTTTCTGCTTTTCTGCTTTATAGACCTTTTTATCCTGAAAGGCGCTGGTGCGCATGTGCCGAAATTTGACGTCATTTCCGGATTTTTCGTCAAGTTTTGTATAGAAAAACGATATTTACTGTTATAAATTAATATACTAAGCAAATAAAAAAGCAAAAATATTAAGAAAACGAAAGAGGCGAAAATCCACAACAAATTGAAAAAAAATCCGGTGAAAAAACAGTAAAAAGTGCGGTTAAATCGTCAAATAGGTGCGAATGTTTACTACACGTTATAGTAGAATTTGATAAATATTGTACCTGCGTTACGTACATTCTATCACTAGTTCTTAAAAATTTACATTAAACTTAAGAAATTACAAAATACATGTTTAAAAAAGTATATTTTAATTTTTTTCTTAAAGCTACAAAATATTTTTTAATTTTCAGATATTTATTACTACATACTACAGTGAAATACTATGCTGTATTTACAAAAATTTTCTTAATATTATTAACTTATTAATTACTGCAGGCTATAGTAAAAGTAAGAAAAAACATGTCAAACATTCAGTTTATTTCATTTTAAAGAGTTACAAAGATGTTATTTTTAATATTATTGAGGTATTTACTTCTACATAGTATCGTAAAAGGTTGTTTTTATAAATGAATGTCAAAATTTAAAAATGAAAAAGTACATTTAAAAATGTACTGCAATGTGATACTGACGGATATAAAAGTATTGTATGGTAGAAGTTCTGTTTCAAATGTTTATGTTATGGTTATAAAATTAATCGCATTCAATAAATTTTTAATATAGTACAAAAATTGAATTGATTATTTTCCAAAATAACTTTAAATATCTTTTCTGCATACAAGACTTGACGAAAAATGCATTTGTCAACAGCAGTCAACGGGGTCAATCGATGACAGATGTAAACATTCGCACCTATTTCACGATTTAACCGCACTTTTTACTGTTTTTTCACCGGATTTTTTTTCAATTTGTTGTAGATCTTCGCCTCTTTCGTTCTCTTAATATTTATGCTTTTTTATTTGTTTAGTATATTAATTTATAACAGTAAATATCGTTTTTCTATACAAAACCTGACGAAAAATCCGGAAATGACGTCAAATTTCGGCACATGCGCACCAGCGCCTTTCAGGATAAAAAGGTCTATTGCTCAGAGCTAAAGAAGAAGATAATGATATTATATCTATATATATTATATATATTATATTATAATGATTATATATATCATATATATATATATGATATATTTGAATGATACGCAGTTTAAAATTTCCCGCTGCCTATTTGAAACTTTAAAATGTTTCGCGAGATCCCCGAAGTTCCATATAATGGTGCTTTTATACCTTGCCGGCTGCGGACCGAGAAATGAATTTAGACTACTTTATTGGCACATTCCGTTGCTCAACAAACAAGATTCAACAGAATGGACTAATCAACTTCTGTAGATGAATTTGCCAGCCCGCAGCCGGAGAGGTATAAAAACCAATAAAAACACCTTAATGCTCTCTTTCTCTCTCATTATTTTTCTGGTTTACGCCGCGTAAAAATATCGAGGTGGGACGGCATCCTTAAGGAGGAATTACACCTCTGATGCAAGCATTATGCATGTAGGCCCCCTCATCACTGATGTAGGTTACCATGGTAACATACAAGAGAGAAAGAGACCGACAATTTTCCTGTTTCTTTCCCACTAATATGTCACCATGGTAACCTGCATGCAGAGGTGTAATGTAATTCCTCCTTTATGGAGTACTTTTTATTTTCACTTTTGTCAACTGCCGTTTTGTAAGTGCGAAAAGGACATCCCACATCTTTGTCTTCTTTCCTCTTGCGGAAACTGTTAAAAAATTTGAATATCGCCTGACTTGTGCTCGCAAGCTCACATTCGCTCCATCGTTTTTCTTGAATGAAAAGGTTTATAAACTATAAACATATCTTCTAATGCGCAATTAATAACTGCATGCGCATTATCTCCCTTTTGACTTGACTAGTAAAGGAGTAAATAATCAGATAATTTAGAGATATAGAGGGAGTAGAATTGCTAAATCAAAAAAATCAACAGCTTCATCAAATTGTTGAACTTTTCTAGGTCCTACTCTAATATAGTGTTTAAAAAATTGAATAAAGAAATACCAAGGATTATATTTATATATACAAATATTTTATTAAATTTTTTATAAATGTATACTTTGTATGAGTTATATTTATAACAATATATATTAAATATGTTGTTTCAAAGCGTTTAAAAAGGCAATGCAGGTACTTGAATGAAGAAACTCTTCTCTTTTCATAATTCCAAAATTTCAGAACTATGTACTCAATATTTAAGTTCATTATGTTAGAGAATTAAATATATATTTCAGCATTTCTTATTTTCAGCTCATCATTTGTTTACAGCAGTAGTGCGGAAATTGGACGCCTTTTAAAAGCGTATTCGATAAATCCTGAAAAAAACACATCGTAAAGATAAGTTTTATCTATACATTAGGGTGTGGCATATTTGACTAACACTGCTTTCTAGAATTAAAAATGATTCTTTGGAGTTGATTTTATTAAAAATTTACCATTCTCATTTGAATTAGAGGTTGATGAAAATTAAAATATTTCAAATACTAACCCTTTCGAAAAAGTATCTCAGGAAAACAATGACAAGAGCGTTTCATTTTTAAACAGAAACGACAGAAAAATGACAGGCTTATCATTCTTCACCTGTCATTTTTGATCCTAGCCTTTTTACCTGTCGTTTTCGGGAAAAAATTACACGTGTCTGTCATTATTTTTCTGACATGGATCCTTATTCGGAAGGGAAAATTCAAATTCAATAAATTATCATCTATGATGAAATGTTTGTTACTTAAGTTCGCTTCAAAACAAGTTTTGATTATCATATAATTACAAATTCATTATTCTATTCTCAGATCAGAGATTCATTATTGCATATAAAGAAGAAATAAAACAAATTAAAATGATAAGTAAAAATTAATAAATTTAGGACACACTTATTAATTACTTTCAAAAACATATATATAATCTACATCAATATAAAAATCGCTATATTTTGCCCCGCTCCTAATAAGTTAAGGTGTATTAAAAGTTTCTACTTACACTTAACGAAGGTATACATGCTGATAAACAATAGATCAAAATGTACCAAGGGGCACAAAATGCTGCCAAGAAAAATCCAATGAAAATAAGAATAAGCAGCCAAAGAATGAACTGAATAGGATTACACGAGGCCATTGTTAATTTTTATTTGAGAAAACAAACGAGAACGGATTACTACTGAAGATCCTCTTACACGTACAGCTTTAAATATAGAATTGTGTAACTTGTAGCAAGGGGACCCCTTGAATTCCTTTCACCTCCCACTATAACGTATTTTCACCTACCAGTATACCAATGTTTTCTCTTCTGAAAAAGTGGGAGAGAAATCTCAAGAAATGTAGACATTTCAATGTTTCTCAATCCTATATTATATCAGCATTATTTTTCTTTTGCAACTCTTTAACTATCGATCAATTTCGATTTCATGTAAGATTTTTTATAAGAAAACATTGTTAATAAGTTAAAATTATGGGTTCAATAATATGCCATATGCTTTAATGTATTCAACAAGTGATAAGGAGCTTTATCAGATTTCTCTGTCAGATTTCAGACTTGATAAAGAGGATTTATAAAATGTATCACTATTTAATCGAAAATACAGGGTGGGCCATCTAATATTTGGAATTTGAATCGTCCATAAAAAAAATTTTTGATATTTTTTCAAAAGTATGGTTTTATTAGAAAGATTGAACCTTTTAATTTAAAAATGAAACACAACATCATTCAAATCACAGCCACGGCTGGCCTTACAGTACCCTATTCGATCAACCCAATTTTTCAGTACATTTTCGATTGTTTGGGCAAAAGGTCAATAAGGTCAATAAGCAAAATTGTCGCATTTAGGGCTCAGAAAATCAAAACGTTATCATTGGGAAGCCGATGCACCCACAACGAGTGACTGTTTGGTGCGGATTTAGGTACGGTGGCATTATTGGGCCATTTTTCTTCGAAAATGAGCAAGGAGCCGCCGTTACAGTCAATGGCGAGCGTTAACGTGCAATGTTCAACGAATTTTTGTTTTCAAATATTGAAGAGGATGACATGGACGACACTTGGTTTCAAGAGGACGGGGCCACTTGCCACACAACTAACGTAACAATCGATCTTTTGCGCACCGTTTTCGAAAATCGAATAATCAGCCGAAATTCTGATGTCAATTGTCCGCCTTGGAGCTGTGATTTGACCCCGCTGGACTATTTTTTGTGGGGAGCCGTTGAGGATAAGTGTTACGCTAACCATACAGAGACGATTGAGGCCTTGAAACTGTAAGGCCAGCCGTGGCAGTCATTTGAATGATGTTGTGTTTCGTTCTTAAATATAAAGGTTCAATCTTTCTAATAAAACCATTCTTTTGCAAAAATATCCATAAGTTTTTGTTTATAGCAAATTCATATTCCAAATTTTAAATGGCCCACCCAGTACATGTTACAAACAAAATTGTTTTTAGAGTTGTCAACATTTTAATCAAATTTTGCAATTGTTCTAAGTTTCTTCTTAGACCAAAATAATTCTCAAAATGTAGAAGTTTTGAACTTAACTTTATTGAATATAATAAATATCCTGAAATTTTTAATTTAATCATAATAAAGCTCAATAATTGTTAAAAAAAATTTTATGGTATGTAAGACTAATTTCAAACTTCGGTTAAAAACGCTGCATAGAAGTCGAAGTTTTTTTTCATTTTTAAGTTATTTGTCTAGACTTTTATTGTTTTTAACTGAAATTTTTAATGAAAGCATGTGTAAATAATAAATCTTATTGTAGTAACTAATAATGTTATTAAATATTTTATACATGTACATATTCTATTTATAATAACCACTTGAAGTTCAATATTAGGTATGTTATTAGTATCTAACAGTCACAAAGATTTTATGTAAGTAGACAAGTCTTTTGCTCGGCTGTTTATAAGACAACAGGTATTTTTATTTGCCGCTTTTAGGACAATTTCCCTCTACGAAATTTTCACCTTACAGAAATACCATACTTTAGTTCCTAATTCCAATGTTAGCTGCATTATTATATAGTGAATACCTCTGGCAATCAATTATACTTATCATTAGAATACTTTCGAACTTTGTGCTCGCTACCAATTCACTTGGAGACGTTAACACTGGACTTTATACTGAGAGACATTCCAAATGCAAAAAGTTCTAAAGCTCAGTTACGTTTTTTTTATTAGCAATTATGAATATTTTTAAGAGTTTCGTCAGTAAAAAATTAATTTTCAAAAAAGTATATTTGGTCTTTTGCTCTCTTTGATCGTATATTTTAAATTCTCTGACCGGAGTTTATTTCTTACCCCTATTTAGTTGGAATTGTACACAAGAATTTTTCAAAGAGGAACTGCACTGCCTAGTAAAGTAAAAAATAGCACCAACTGGAAATTCTATAACAAACTTTCAGGTTCTTTGCATAAATTATTTAAAAAAATTTTTCATCCGTAATTGCTTCGACTTAGAAAGAGAAAATCCATTCATAAAGTCGTTTTACAAACATTACGTACAATAATATAGTTTCAATTGTTTCACAGTACTGGAATACATTTTTATACTTTCGATGATGCGTATATTGTCCAGTAACAATGACTATTCTAAAATATTGCTTTGTGTAAAAAACAGGCACTTGACGTATGTTTCTTTTAAAACTGCTTTAATTGCCACATGCACATTGTATGATAATGTATAACAAGAACAAAAAAGACTATATTTACCAATATATCTCGTTCATGATTAGCGTTTCAATGCCACGGAGCATACTGTGTATGAAATTAGGCTCGGCATTAGTCCGTGAATAAAATTTCGTGCTCCTTGTTACAATATATCCCAACGATATAAAAATGAGACTTAAGACAGACCTTATTGCAGTTTTTCGCGAGTATATCTCGTATCACGAAAAAATTAATATTGCAAAACAATCTATTGTCTTTATTTCTTATCTCGCGGCGCCTTCCAAACAGAAACAAAAAATGCTTCCATCCTAGTTCAAGAAAAAGAAACATTTTTGGTAAAACGGACTTTGATCATTCAAAAGTGGTGTATAAAATAACAATATCAGACCGACTTCGTAAGTATTTTGTTAACAAGTGAGAAAAAGGTGTAAAAATACGTCCTGCGAACAACGTCGTATTGAGTTTTGTAGAAAAATTATCGAATATCGTGTATCAAATTAAATTGACTATAAATACAATTCACGATTTATGAAAATCTAATGTTTCCTTTAATTACAGCGCATAAGCATAGTCGGTACGTATTCGCTGACTTCAAGACACCGAATTGACTGCTATACACCGAAAGAATCCATTTACATAAAATCTTTGGCGAAAAGATTAAGCTTAGACCAACAGATCTGTAATAGATATCTAACACTGTTACATTCGATAAACAGCTACTAGCCATCTGTCATTTTTTTTTTACATAATTTTTGATTTCCTCTAGTATGAGCGTCCACGGTTCGGACTCGCTCTTATGAAATGCACCAGATTATCGCAAATTTCGCCAACGATTTTGTGAGGTATCAACCCACGCTGTCTCCCATCACTTCGTTCACTGCTTTCACAGTCTCTTCATCCTCCTCTATTTCCGCTTCCGGTTCACTCTCAGCGTCCACGAATTCCTGTTGAAATAATTTACAGTTTAAAACCACTAATACTTTATTATTGAAACTTCTTTAGAAATTTTAACCTGTATTTGATATTAATTATAGAAATTTTTCTTACGTCTTTGTTAGTTGCCTCATTGCAGCGTTCCGTATTTGATTGTTCACCTGTAGAAAAGGAAATTTTTATTAAAACAGAATCGATGTTAGGTCTCAGTTAAAATATGAACCAATTAAAAGCGAGAATTTTATTAAGTTTACTTGAACAAGATTTAAAAATAAAACTTACCAAGTTCGGTTTGCGTATGAATACTAGCTGTGAATGTTTCAGTAGATTCTCGTTTCTGTGCGTCGGTGTCCATTGCGTGAAGTTTTTCTCTACTTCGTCGCAACTCCTTTCGTAATCTTTCTCGTTCTTCTTCTCTTTCTTTCACAATTCTCTATGAAATTAAATTAATAGAATGTAATATAACAATAGTAATACTATAGTAACAGCAATAATAAAAAAAACCTACAAGAAGTTCTGAAAGCTGAGTGTTTAGTGTATTACAAATTGGTTGTAAAACTGTGACTGGTACAGTTGGCTGTTGAGATTGAGGATGAACACGAGGTGTAGGACAGCCAATTGCCTCGCAACCAGTAGACGAAGATAAAGCTCCTCTCGAAGCGAGAACAATTTCCGATTCGCTAACAGTCAAAGCGGAATTCAACATTCCCACTAATTGGTTTGCTAAAAATCAATAATCAAGCTAGATGTTTTAACTGTGAATAAGTAAATGTTCTTTTTTTATAGAAATATAAAAAATTTGAATATATCAGGATAAATAAGACGTAAATCACGAAAATGGATCAAATTTCGTATCACACCTTGGTTAATAGCAGCAAGTATCAGTTCAGCAGGTTCTTTCTCGATTTCAGAAGGCTCTGACGCAATGTCAGCGACATGCTCAAAGTCTTCTTGAGACAGATTTAAGATGTCGGCAACCAAAGCTTGCTTTTCGGTTAGAGCTTGTTTGATCGCTTCATCCTTGCGCCTTAAATTTTCTGTGGCAGAAATATTCAGAAAATGTTAATTTCATCTTACATTTCTTTGAAAAATTTCCATGCTTTCCAATTATATAATTGTCAAATCTATGTTTAAATAAAAAGATTACTCAAGAATTTCTGAATTCTATACATTTATTATTTTCTAATCGTAGATTATCTGAAAATTGACTTGACACTAATTATAGTCAAATATTGATAGAAATAATAATTACTCCAAATGTAGCAGAAATAAAAATAAAATCAATTTTATATTCTCAACTAGATTTTTTTTCGTGACAGAAGTTTTTTGACAGATAAAAAAAGTAAATAAATGAGAGTGAAAAAATGATAGAAAATTAAATTCTCATTATCAAATACTAGAAATCAATATTCAATTCTATTAAGGCGATCACTAATTTTTCCTGTCATTCAAATAAAATAAAAAAATTTAGAGAATTTGAAGTTGGAAAAATTTGTGATAAGTTGGATGATTTGAAAATTTTTATACTGTTAGTCTTGAAAAAAGTTAAAGATTTTAGCAATTAAAAAATATCGAAATAAAAGAACAGTACTGCGATCAATATTTTTAAAAATTTGATGGTAAACAAATTAAAAATTTTGCAGTAAGTATTCAAATACGATTTTTAAGTTATAGTTTTATACGGTATGCCTCATGAAGTATGCTTTTAATCTTTCAAACGTTCAAAATTAAAAATTCACGGATTATTAGTTACAAGCCTGAATTATATAAAAACAATATATACACGTACACAGCCAGTTTATAATAATGATTATTTTATTAGAGCCCAGGTTCACGAAGAAAATCTATAACCATTGTTTCAACTCATCAGTCAACAAATTACGTATTCCACTATTAATGATTAATAGTGAAACATAAGCAAATGAATAATTAAACTATTATTCCCAAAAATGAAAACGTTTACTCTTCTCTCCGTGAATTGAAATAAGAAATACAGATAAAAAGATAAACGTAAAAAGTAGAAGGCGTCTTTGAAAGCATTTAAAAACAAGGAAAATTTTTCTCTAAAAAATTAACTCACCAATTGGTGTAAGAACTGGTTCTGCCACGTGAACTGGCCTCTCATCAACGTGAACTTCCGCAGGTTCTATAAGTGAACATTGTGTACAGGTAACCACTCTCAATGGCTCTCCAATACCTGAATATGAACGAAAAGTGATTTATTTCTATATTTCCTAATAAATACCAATCAAACTAAAATTAATAATCAAATTAAAACCTACCTGGTGTTTGAGGCTCAGCTGCCTGTGGTTGTTGAGGTTTCTCACTAGTTACCGGAGGTTCGGGCACGTCCGGAATTTCCTCCTCCTCATCGAGATCCGCGAGTGTAGAGTCATCAGTAGATTCCTTTGTTTCCTTCTCGTGATCTGATTTCTCTGCACTCGCTTCGGCTTCCGCCGGAGAATGTTCTTCCGTCGAAGGTACTGGCTCGTGTGGAATCGAAGCTGGAGGCATTGGCCTTCTTTCTTCTCTGTTCCTAGCTTTGTATGCCTCTACCGTATCAGAAATATGATTGAACCAAAGCTTACGTTCGGCTTGAGATGAAGCTACTAGTTCATAAATCTGAGCTCCATTCTGAGAAGTATTGACTAAGTACAGCGAATTATGATCCACGGCATTGTGTCTAACAAGAACTGTTGAGATTTTAACAATTGGACTTAAAACCGTACTGGGTTGACTGTTGACGAATTTCAAAAGATATTTCTCGTCTTGCCTTTGTAGCAAAAATATCGTATCATCGAGTAGAACAACATGTAAGTCTACGAGCTTCGCTCGATTAACAATTCGCCATTGCAAAGGACCTTCGAAAATAAGCCTCCTCTTTGTGAAATCGAGGTTCTTAAATTCCTGGACTGTCGGGTTGTCGGCGAACTTCTCAAATGCAGATTTGTCAATTGTACGTTGAATCTCCGCGAGGCGTTGGTAATCTTCTGCTTCCTTTACTGCTTGATTTACTCGACTGAGAATTTCTTTGCTACGTTCGAGACTCCGCAGAACGGCACTCTTTTCCTTTTCACAACTCTCTGGAGTATATTTGGCTAGGTTTTCGAAGAGAAGAGGATATTTGGTTAGCCTGAGCATGCCTGTGAGAATGTGGTCTTTGAGTTGAAGTCTTCGACAGAGGGGGTTTGCTTCCACATCGTTGAGGAAAGTGTTAAGTTTTGGGTCTTTTCGACGTCGATCTCTAAGAGCGTCAAGGGCTACTTGTTGTTTGGCGCAGTATGTCGATGCTGCTCGTTCAAAAGCCTCACCATCTTCGCCCTCGAACATCTCTAGGAGTAAGTCTCCCACATCTCCCACGCAAGGGTTTTCTTTCTTCTTTCTTTTCATTGCTTGGTTAAACCTTGAATGAATTGTTACCATTTCATCCAAGTTGGAAAACAAAAGTTGAATCTGATCTAAAGGAAGAACTTGTGACTCCAGCAGTGGTTTATGGAAGACTTGTGAAAGGACTTTTAGCGCTCGCACATGCGATCGCTCAGTATGGAATAATTCTGTAAAAAAGAATAATATCTCAATTAAAGAACTGTTTGTTTACTCTAGCTGAGTGTGCCGATGAATTTGATATTTTAAATCTTACCATTAATGACTTCTTGCCTCTTCTTCTCTGAATTGCTGAGACGTGCGAGCACTTCCTCAGCAACTCCTTGACTCCAATCGGGTGGATCTGGCTCGACGTCGACATCACTGTCCCAGGAGGTGGATGTGTTTGATGCCGAGGCAACGGGATGAACCTGTTCCAGACTCGTGCTTCGACTGTCTAAGCTTCTTGTCGATAGACTACTGTTTGAAGAACTACCCGCTGAGTTTCCAGGAAAAGCTCCAGTTGTGTCACAATCACTGAAATCAAATCTATAATCAATTCTCCATACGACAATTCATTATATTTTACGACTTCTCAGTCTAATGAGAAAATTAGACTCGTCATTTGCGTTGTAGATTAGACCAAGCTAAAAATCTAATCACTGTACCTTTCTGATCTAGAACGGCGTTCTATAAATGCGATATCTTTAGAAGTTTCAATATCTACAGGTTCATCAAATTTTTCACGATTGTTTGTACACTTTTTAACAATATCGTTTGATTGTTCGAACGACTGAGTACGATGTAGAGGAGTATTTATGTTTTCTTCTATTTGAGAATGAGGACGAGAACGACCATATCGTGAACCACTTTGTTGCCTCATCCTTTTCAACATTTCCTTTAGAAGGCTTCGATAGTTAATACACACTTGCCATCAGTATTTTTTTTTCTTAAGAAGTTACTGAACTACTAAAAGTTTCTTTTTCATTAAATACTTCCTTGTGTTTATTTGAAGCACTATATTTGAATAGTGAAGTCCCTTAATTGAATAAAAAAATCGATAATTTTCTTCAAAAGGTAAAAAATATCTTTTTTTTGGGAGATTGTACGAATAAACTGTTTAACTGGATAAGATATTTTTTATGTTCAAGGAATTTTAATTATTACATTTTTATTCATTATCTCTTTCCTAAATTTTATATTATTTGTATTTTAAAAATTTTTGAGCTGCTTTTCGTTTTAAAGTGATGTTTGATGTTAAAGCAATAGGTCATAAAATGTGTAAAGTTATTAATCCTTTAGGGAGAAATTTAAAGGTTATCCGCTGGAATTGTAGGATGCGCGAGCATTGACATTTTCGACATTCTTCATAATGATATTACCACATTTATTCTCAATGAGTTGCTTATAAAAAGTAGAGTACAGGGCCAAAAAATTGAAATCTTTTTCTGCCCTTTAATTAGATTCCTAGAAAGGTTTAATTTAAAAAATCTTTTTAAAAATAATTTGTTATATCTTTGAATTAACTCAATTTAAATTTCTAAGTATTAGATAAAATCCTTTTAATATGTCTTTCATATAGATAAGATATACAATATTAATGTCAAAGCCACAGGTTTCCTGAATTCATGAAAAAATTAATGGAGCAAGAACATGACAATAAAGTCTTTCTAGTGTAAACCTTTTTGTCAATAATTTTCTGAGTCGAAAGCACCCATTGAAGTCTGAATCGATTTCATGTCTGATGTTAAAGTCGAGCAAGTTATTCGAGAAACGAATAAAGTACTTGGTCTCACTGACACGAATCGGGCTAAGCTTTATCCGATGCCGCTCCTTCATCACTTTAATCAACCCTCTGCATTTATACACGTTACCTTCACGTGTGCATGTGACGACATCGATAGCGGTGTGGTTCATTTTCATGGATGCCTGCATTTGTATTTAGACGTGTGCGTATGCATTCGTGCTCGTGTAACAGAGGCCGGAGGTTGAGACGATATACGAGTATTGATTCTATTTTATCGATTGCTGTGGAAATAGAGGTTGAAATATATCTGATATCGTTTTGTTTTAGGCAGGTTTTTCTTCCAACTGACATCAGACAACGTTAAAACCTTACTTTCACTATGTATTTACAGTCCTGAACGTTCATTGAACGATGAAAAATATTTTCATTCAAAACAAAAAGATTGATTTTTGCACAAATTAATTAAAAAGAAGCGCATATTTCATAAAAGATTACATATTTGAATCTCCCGAAACACATATGTAATCAAAAATTTTGTTCATCGCTCAATGAACGTACAAAGCTGTAAGTACATGCTTTCTCTGAACTCAAGCTGAATGTACTTATTCACAATAAAAAAATAATTAAGTTTGACTGAACTTGTTCCAAAATTAAACTCTTGGAAAATCAAGATGAAAAGTTTCTATTACTAATCTTTAATTGTATACGTCGGCTCTATTTTATATTTAAGAATGGAAATTTCCTAACTTTGAGTTGGTGGGTTGGACTTTAACATTTTTTAAATTAAGGATTGCGAGTTTTGACACTCATTTAAAATAAATAAAATAAGTTTCTAACAATATAAATTAGAGAGCTTTCAAACTTGTAATAAAATACCATTATTAACAAAAACTCGAAAATTGAAAATATTAGATTCTATAGCTCTTCGCACATTTCAAAAATATAAATTAACAAAAATCTATAAAATAACAAATTAATATAAAATTATGAAGAAAGGTGAATAAATCTACACTTCATTAACAGTAAATAAATCCAGTTCTCTTAAAAACTTGATAAATCTTTCTATCTGTTTCTAGTTCTTTCAAAACTGTGTTTACATTGAAGATTTTTAAAATTAGATATTAATGGTAGGGCCTGGACACGTTTACGAATACTAGAGTCTTCTAAACTAAATTTATCACCGTTTCTCTGCTTATATTCTGAGTTTATAAGACAAATGATTCAAATCTTACTGCTGATTGTTTATTAATTCCAATTATTATGAGAAGAATAATGAAGAGTATCAATATCCAGCCTCTAGTAATATGGAAAGTTTTGAATTTTACAAAAAGTTAGTAGTCTTTGTAATTGCAGTGTCCTCGTTTCACCTTAGGTTATGACGATGGGAAATTCTACATTTCCGTCTAATCGAAGTTTGCCCCAATTAAAAAAGTTATATCAATCGAGAATATTGGACTTTAATTACGAGCGATAGGCGCGTATATATCTTCCCTTGGGAAACATTGACCCTTTTTTAGAAGAACAGAGCAATTATTTTTTTATTCGAGATAATCCGTTTAATTATTTGCATTTCTACGGAATTAAGCATATGTATATTAAACCATAATTCGAATTTATATCATCACAAATCCAAAATCGCATTAACATACAAGCATAACTATAATTTAAAACTTTAAGAAACTCAAAACAATTTTCAATCAGTTTTCATGAAGAGGTCTGAGTACAAAAGTGATATGAAAGAGTTGCTCAACAATAATGAGAATTTTGAAAGATTAGATCAGGATCCATTACAAAATTTGAAAAGTAGTAGTTTCAGGATGGCAGATAATTGGAGAAAGCGGGGACTTTTGGGAAAAATTGATAAGGAAACTATCTTTCAAGACTAGATATTTCAATAATTAACATGCCTACTAGATTTTTAGAAGAAAATTTTAAAATGATACTGAAAGATTCATTATCAAGATCAAATTATGCTGTTAAAACTAATTGGAAATTTCAAAGGATTATAGTAGAAAAGGCCATTACCATGTTGCAATGTTTCCGAATATTCCATTAAAGTTAGTAAAAAAGCTGATTCAGATAGATGAAAAAGAAACTCTTGAAGGGTTGGAATTCATTATGAATTCTACTTAATTTAAATCTAATGGTAAATTTGATAAGCAGAGGTTTGGTACTCCTATAGGTTCTGTTATTTTTCCGATGTTGGCTGAAATAGTCATGGAAGATTTAGAGAAGTGTATTTTAGAGAGGTTGAAGTTTGTTTTGCCCATTTACTTTCAGTATGTTGATGATACTTTATTGTGTGTGTCTTTGGATAGATTGAAAACAGTTATAGATATTTTTAATGACTAATGCCCAAAAATTTAATTTACTTATGGAATAGGAAGAAATAATAGAATCAGTTTTTTGTACTTAGAAATAATTAAACTTGATAATGGTAAAATCATAACTAATTGGTACAGAAAAAGCACATATTCTGGTAGATTGTTAAATTTTATATCAACTCATCCCTTCCAAAACAAAGTTGCTGTAATCAAAAACACAAAATGAGGTCTTTGATAAATTTAATACTATTTTTCTTTCATATTTTGGTGAAATTAGAAAAAATCAGTTTATGTTTAAAATACTTTAAATTCACACAATTTTTAGAATTTGTAGAATTAAAATGAAAACAATTATAACTTTGGTTGAAGACCTCTTGAATGGATTTGAAAAAAGTGGTGTATAATATAAATTAATGTGTAAAAAATGTAAAGCAACTGATGTGGTTTAAACTGGCAGACTTCTTGATATTAGAACAAAAGAATACAAAAAGAATCTTGAGAGAAAGTGTCATTATCATAATGCATCGTCTGTTCATAAAAAAAAGTATGCTGATCATGATTTTGATTGGAGTAACGTTGAGATTTTGCACTGAAATAAAAAATAGGGAAAAAAGAGAGTTTATGGAATGTCTTTAAGGTCCTTTCAGGTATATAGGGACAGGAGACACGCAAATTTTTTTTCAGTTTCACAAACTTTCTCATGGTGGGGAGTATCGTGTGTCCCCATGGAGTGTGATGGGTCGAGAAAATTGGTGGTTTAATTTAAATTTCTTTTCAGAGCCTTGAAAAGGGTGTCGAACGGTCAACGAAACGTTGACGGCTAAAAAGGACGGTTCTAAGCATTTCTTATTTTTAATTTTTCTTGGGAATAAAAACAAAAAAGGACAAAAGAAGGAAGGTGTTTTGGAAGGTCGCCTTCTTTTTTCTTTCTTCTTTTTTTGTTGGGTTCTTATAATTGTTGAATGAAAGAAAGAACTTGCATGTTTTAATTTTCGTCCAAACTTGTCGTTGTCAAAAATTGAGAATTCGAATGGTTTCGAGTTTTAAAAGTTTCAAATCGAATATATGTCGTTCTTACCCGGCTTCTCCCTACTTTCAAGATGCACACAGTGTTACATGAGAAATAATTATTTCGAAATGTTCCAGTCATCTCCACAGTGTTAACCCACAAATCGGAGAATTTCAATTCTTTTAGGCAATCCAGTTTTTCATTTTTTTAAATTTATTACAAATAAAGAATTAAATAAACAAAAACTTTTATTTTAACCAAATTAAAATTTTCGTCAATTTTCAATAATTGACTACCTATATATTATTATGAATTCATATTACTCTGAATTTTGGTCATTTTATTTAACTATTCAATTTAACAGTCATTGAATTGAATGATCGAGTACTATTGATCCCAGAAAGATAATTACTAAATAAATTTTACATGAGTGATAAATTTGATTAATGTTGGAACCATCTTTTTGACACTTGTCAGTTTAAGGGGAGCGTTAGGATTTGCCAATACTACTATCCTTAACCGCGTTACCAAGAAATGAATGACAAAGCGTGTCGAAACGAGCCCAAACGAGCGATGAGCCTATTAGACAACGCGCAGACGTGACTAATATTCGTTGCTCAAATGCAAGAGAAAATATTCTATCCACTCTATCAATATTGCTAAAATATCGTTCTCTATAGACTTTAGAATTTATTTTCATTAAAATACATTTTGATTGATTTTCAATTCATAATTAATGTTTCTTTTATTTCCAATTGGAAATTGATTAATAGCTTGGAAGATAATTAGATCCAACGTATAAAAATAATCAAATAAATGGGAAGGTAGAAACAATTAGAAGAAATTCGTCATTAAGAAAATTCAAAAAGCTGAAACGCAATTCTGATCGGCAAATATAGACATAGTAGCGCGTTAATTCTTAGATGCTGCGAATACGAATCTCGTGCGATGACGTGAACGCGTACCCTAAGTTTATTTATTCAAAGATAAAGTCAAAGATATGAGAATACATTGGTTTGTACATCAAACTTGTTCAGATACACGCGAACGAATCTTTTAGGCCCACGCGTGAACTTAATGCTTCAAAGAAATCTCAAAATCTTTGAATAAAATTCTCTAATAATCTCACGAGCGTTGCCTCAATCCTCAGATTTCAGAGACCTAGATATGATATAGGTATAGAAAGGCTTTTGTATTCATGAAAAAGCTGAATGATTGAAGCCAACCCCAGTTTATGGCAACTTGTTATTGATGAGAAGACAGAGTGAAGGGAAACACTGTGAAATTTAGGAAAAAAGTTAAACTTTAGCTAAAACATATTGTTTCAAGATTCCTTTTAGTGGTTTTGGAGTATTAGACTTTGAAATTGAGATTATTTTATGAAATAAATTTCAACTAAACAGTTTGTTCTACCTTGTAGGTACAGAGGTGTTAGTAAATCGTCGTGACAATGTCTCAGAATTTTACAAATGCTTCTAAAGTGTCAGAAGCAATTTATCTCCAGTTGCAAAATTGTTGGCAAAACTCTGATTAAACCAGAAATAAACGTTTTTGGCGTCAAAAATATTAATAATTCTCTAACCATTTTTAATTCTTCTTGTCACGCTTGAATGAAATTATAAATAGAAAAAACTTCAATTTTTCATCTGAACTTTTTAACAAGCAATTATAAGATTAAGGAAATATTCAATTGATCATGGAAGTTACTAGAAGTAATGAATTGGAATAGTCCCACAAAATATTGCAAACTGCAAAGTAATTATTGCTGCACCATTAGATATAAATTTGTATTCCCATCAAAGAAGACTTCGAAAGAGAGAGCCGGTAAGTTGAGTGGCGCGTCTTTTTATTGGAAAACAGTGAAGAAAGTTGAAATCTAAAAGTTACAAAGGGCAACACATATTATAGTTTGTCGCTTCACGAGGGATTGGCCGGTAATGTTTTCATGTAAGTGGTAACACCGATAAAGAAATACAATTACGAATCACTCGCTATGTCCGCGGAATTGAACGTTTAACGTCATACTGAGGTCCAGCTACACCTTTATAAAACGTTAGAGTCTCAGACCTGCGCATTTCTTGTAAACACACGTTCTCATCCACAACCAAAAGCTTCTGCCAAAAAATCTATCGCAAACTTTTGAAGGTCTCGGCTACTCAACAAGCTGACAAGAAGGATCTGCTAGTCCTTGCTTTTATTCTATGTTCAATTTGAATCTGATTTTATGATCAAAGGTCTTCCAGATATATATTTAAAATTGTTTCCCCAATATAAGCAAAAATGCCTTTAAAAGTTGGAATAATTTGATTAAAAATGGACTCACTTTGTTTTGGAGAGATTCGGATCACTAGTTTTTCGCTTTTCCCGTACTTGTCTCTGTAAAGAAAAATAATTTTTAATTTTTAATGCAATATTTCAAAAATTTGTTCAATACTATCAATTTAAAGAGGTTAGAAATTTAATATCAGCTATTTACCTTATGATGTATTCGCTCCTTGTAACTTTCAGACCTGTTTATGTTTGACGTCTTTGGCTTACTGGATATATTTTGCTGCACCCTAAGTAATCGCAATTAATAAAAAGTAAATTAATATTTTAAAAAACATAAATAAAACTATTAGAAATTGAGTCTATGGATGATGCAAAAGCTTATCAGATTATTTGACTAATCTTTGACAATTTTTAGAATTTCAAACTCCAAAACATAAATTTTTATAGAAAATTCAAGCACGCAACTTTTTTTCCCTGTGAAAAAAAAGTTGTATCTGATGATATTTAAAAAAAAAAAATACTATACAAGGTTGTCTAAATAATTGTATATGCTCTTACACTATCCAGAGGCTCAATTATAAATAATGAATATTAAAAAATCAGAAAGTGTGAAAAGTGAAAATAAAGTAATAGGTAAAGTTATGTATTCAGAACTAATAAATTAATGAAATAGATACTATAATTATCTTTCTGAGTCGCTCCTACGCGCCTGACAGAACACAATTTATCGTCCTCTAAAGTGATATGCGATTATGCGAGCAATTAATATGCCTAGCGAAAAACTATCGGATTTTGCTTGCATTTTCGGCAATGCTAATAGAAGCGACCGAGAAAATCTACAGTCTGTTATTCAAAATCGCCGCAAGTTTCAACCTTTTATACTTTAGAACTTGTAACTTTCTAAAAGACAATTCATATTGATTTCCTCCGTTATCGAATCCTCCCTCCTATTTTAATATTTTTATGTAAAAATGCGAGCTTTGTTTGATTGAAAAGCAAATATAATATCTGAGAGTAGTCAATACGATATGTTACGTAAAGTAAAAAAATGGCAAAATGAGAAAGGGTGAAGATAAACGAAAGAAATGTTGCGTAAACCTGATACTGATTCTAATATGCAGGTGGAGAGCTATTCATGTAAATTATATCATTAGAAAGTTTAAAAAATATTAACAAAACGAATCATAAATATTCTGTTCTTTGTTTTAGAATCAAATGAATGAGAGCAAATGAGTATCTTTAATAATCTTCATTTTGAGTTTGAAAAACGTCACGTATCTGAAATTCTTTAATAGAGGCCAAATTCATAAATATGCGGTCTTTGAGATATAAGATATCGTATAGAAGATCGCATCTCTGGCTTTAGAATTAGATCTGCTTGTTAAATCGGTATTTCGTGAATCAGAAGTAAGTCGATTGCACAAGGTAGATCAGCAGATTGCTTGTTTGAATTATCCAAGTCAATCATCAACTGACCTTGATTCGTATTAAAAATTAATAAACAGGAAGTAAAATATTTAAAATACTTTTAAATCTGTTAACTCTTCACTTTTGATTTTATAATAAATGCTTTAACTGTTTTCTTCTTTAATTTAAAAGTATTTAGATATATTTCTTTCATTAAGTTTTCGATTAAAGTGTTTTTTTAAAAATCTTTGGTTAACCTGTTGCGGAAAATAGATAAACATACATTTCGGAAATATCCTCCCTCGAGGAAGGGTCGTCCATGCTATCAGCGTGATCACTACCTCCGCCATAAGCGGAAATGCGTCCCCTTTCGCTGCTACTGCGTGTACTTCCGGTTGCGCCGCCTCCGCGATGCTCTCCTAAAAAATAAATAAACTAATTAATTATGGAGCTGAGTTTATTACGCGAACAAGGTCTGCACTTAAGTAGACCGTCAATGTGTTCAAAACCACTTTAGAATTCACAAATTGAAATCAGAAATACATACTTCATTGGTTTTCAGTAATTGAGAGGGTCATTGAAAGGAATGCGTCTGTCGCAAATGCCAATATTATTTTAAATTTGATGAGTTGCTGTGTACTCAATTTTCGAAACTTAGCTTCTAAAATTTACATTGATGTGTTTTAGCCGTGAAAGTGAATTTTGAATACAATAACTCCAATGCCAAAATTTTCAGTTGGAAAAAATTTCTTTTTAAAAATAGGAGGAATTCATGCAGTTAAAAATAAGGAAAATTATAAAAATTAATATTCAGAAAAAATAATAAAGGCCAGAGTTTAACGAAAGATATATTTCTTTAAATAAAGCATAAACAGTTTTCAAATATTATTAAAACAGGATTGACAAAGAAAACAAATTCACTCTTCTGTTTTGAGAATGAATGAAATCATTTTCTGAAAAGAAGAATAAGATACTGTGACCTCAGATTCTTATACTTTTCCAATAATTGCATAATTTATGGCTGAAGCTTTTCAATATTCAGCGTATAAATTCTAAAAAATTTATTTCAGAAACACCTTAACATACTTTTGAGGAAACATTAACTTTTAAAAATACCAATACTTATTTCGCAAAGCTTAAAAACCAGTTTTTTTATAACAGAAACTTAGGATAAAATAAAGAGTTTGTGTATCGTCAACAATAAAGTTGAATGCAATGGTCGATTTGTAAATTGAAGATCGTGAATTTGAATTGAAAATAGACAGCTGCCTTCTGATCATTTGCATCCATGGAGTAATGTACTATCTTATTTACTTTATCTACGAAATTTCTAATAAACTTTTTCTTTATTTTATTTTTCCAAGTTTAGAATTTCCGCTAAACTAAGTTTCAATTTAGGGAAAAACATGTAATAGTAGGAATTTTTTGAATTTTCAATATTCTAAATTTGAAAAATTTTCAATTCACTAGGTGAAATTACTAATGCACCTCGGGTTTCCTTGGATTCTTAATATTATTTAGGATTTTCATCATAAAATAAAACATTTATTGCTATAAAAAGTTTTTCCGTGTAAATATCCTCATGCTTGGGACGACAAAAAACGATTTTAAAACTTTAGAATCAGTGATGAGCCTAACACTTTATGATATATTGTACGTCCCACCTACGCTTTTACATATTGAACTTTGATTAACTCATAGAAAGAGTAAAATTTGAGATTTATCGTGAGATTTTTCGTGGACATGACTCCTGAATTTAAAGAGATTTTATTAAAAAATAAATGACATTTACGTGATATTTTTAAATTCTACCTTCGCTACATTTATAATATTTTATATTTTTATAATTTCAATAATGTAGAAATAAACAAATATTAAATGTACAAATATTTAGAAGAGTAAAACATAGAGTTTTAAAGATTATATAAAATACTTTTAGAAATATTCGGTAAGATTTTGGTCGTTTAAAGAAAATCTAATGTTATTTATAACAGCGCAAGAACTCTAAAAGGAATAAAAATTGCGGAGTGGTAAATCCGGATCTGAATGCAATAAAAAAAGGTTAATCTTGAAACGTAAAGTATGTGAGGGACGGTTTAAAGTGTATCAAGTACATTCGACGTAAACGTAACTTTATCTGACATTCTAGTAAAAGGTTCACACGAATTAATAGTAGTGTATTGTTGAGAAAAATTTAATTATGCTGACCTGCTATTATTTATATACATTCTACAGGAATAAACTACTAACTAAGTTAATTAGGAAAATTTGTTGTGAAAGTTCAGCGAACTTGAGGAATATTTAGGTGATAAAGTAGTTAAGTGGAATTCAGAGAATAAGTAGGTTTAGAAAAGGTAGTAGATTTTTTCAACAGAATTCTATGCTAAAAGACTTTATAATTTATAAAAATATAATTAACATAGAAATTATATATATTTAATATCGCTCTCTAAATCTGAATCTACTGATTATAAGTGAAATTTGACTGATTTAAATAGCTAAGAAGAGGCTACTGTGAATCAGTCAAATTTTACTGATTACTTTAGTAAAAGTTAACTGATTTAACAGAGAAAAATGTTTTTACCACTGATGGATCAGTGAAATTTAACTGATTTGACAGTGAAAAATATCATTTTCATTAATGAATCAGTAAAAGAGCAAATCACTGATTCAATAAGTGAAAATTTGACTGATTCAGCACTGTAAAAAAAAAGTTTTAATTCAAGTCTAAAAATCGGCTAACTTTAAGATGTAACAAAAACTAGACCATTAGAGAAGGACAGTCTTATGCGCTTATACACAAGGTGGCTAAATTTAAGCCAAAATCTTCCGTTAGACGTAACAAATTTAAGACTTTTTTTTTCTGTGAGATTTAGAGAGCGATGAAATATTTTTTAACTTTATTATGTCAAATATTTCATAAATAATGTATTAATGGTTATAAATACTGTAACTACTTACGTTATATACACTGTTCGGAAATTTACAAAATTTTTATGTTACAAAGGTAACGTGAAATTTGACGATATTTATTATGTTTTTTAGTAAAGGTATCTTAAATTTGCGAAAAATGAACTGACTGTTCTGAAATTCCACCTCAATTTTACGAAACTGTAATATTGTAGATTTCACAAGAAGTTCAATTCAATCAACAGATTTTCTGTACATTCTACTTAGCGTCTAATAAAATCTACAAAATACGGAAAAATTCGAGTTAAGTTAATCTGTTGATTGAACCGAACTTCTTGTCAAATCTATTCAAAAGTCAAGTTATAAAAGTACACTCTTAAAAATGTTCGGAAACTTAAAAAATTTTGTTGTTTCAAAGGTAACGTAAAATTTGACTATATTTATAATGTTTTTGAGTTAAGGTATATCAAAAATTGCGAAAAATGTACTAAATTTTCTGAAATTTTTCTCAACACACATATTATGAAACTGAACTGAATTTTCATAAAATATATCTTAAAGCTACCAAACTGTATCACAATTGTTATAAAATTCATCATAAAATTACGAAACTGTAACAAAATTTTCAGTTACATATAATGGCATATAATTTCAGTTACCCAAAACATATAATTATTCCTGTTACAAGTTTCAGAATTTCCAGACACAAGTATCAGAATATTCAATATTTTCTAACTAAATATTAAGGAATTGTTTCTTAAATTTACTGAAAAGAAACTGAATTTTCAGAAATTCTATCTTAATTTTACGAAACTGTAACTGAATAAAACTCCAGTCACGTGTTTCGGGAAATTACGGTAGAAATTTCTATAACAGTGTACTATTAAAGAGACGTTTTAATCCTTTGAACCATGTGTTTTTTTTATAGCTGGATTATCATGAAAATCGGTATATCGGTATTACGAATCCAAGGTCAAAATTTTGAAAATCTTAATCCATGATGGCCGATTCAAAATGGCAGATGTAGAATGGTTAACACTACTAGATCGGACTGAAGGTCTAATTTAGCGTTCAGAAAAGGAACAAATACGTAATCACTCCAGTCACCTCAGATTTTACATCGGATTTGTGATCGGCGACCCTGAATATCCTTATAAACCGATTTTTATATAAAACCGACTTATTCTTGGATCTGACATGAATTTTCCCTGAAAAATGCGCAATTTTTAAGCATTTGTGTATTAAATAAAAAAATTTATAAACAATGCATAAGAAACACATATTTTTTATTCGTAAAAATGCAAAGGGTTTGTTCGTCTTTAATCGAGGCTTTAATTAGAGCATTAGTATACTCGACCTGCTCTTTCGAACTCGATACCGTAAATTAAATATCATTTAGCAGTGGATACAGCGTATTGTGGTAACTGGCCAGCTTCCAAATTTTCTGATCTTGTAGAGGGACTTATCAGCGGAACTCAGAGTGCGATAGACTGTAAAGCTGCCCGATGTAATTTTATGGTAGAACGTCTAAGTTTAGACCACCTAAAGATTAACGTGGAGTGTGCCACGGTATGTATGTCGGCAAAAACTCTAGGGATGGAAAAACAAGAAGAATCGCTGTAACCACGCGGACGATGACGTAGAGACGGGAAGGAGGGTCTCCGGTTTCCGGCCCATGGCGACACGCGTACATCTGGGGTCCTAAAAATACGCGAATGCATGCCAGTTTAGATTTTCCTTTCATGTCCGAGACGTTACCTTACTTCTAATCTTTTCTAAACGACAATTAAGACGCAACCTCATACTACTTGAATACTTAAACGTTTCAGTTAACCAGAGATTTCTTTAATGCTGCTCTATTAGAGCTGAGAATCGAGAATCTGTCCCTTTGTCTATCTTTATACTTAATTCTTAGTTCCTAATGCTTTATGGTTCCTGAATAGATTTTTCGAATAGGTGTTTTGGTATTTAGAGGGTTTTATATTCACTAAATAAAAATCTAGATTCATTCTACTGGTTTATATTTCTTCAGATGCTTTTAGCTCAAAAATTTTTAAATCCAGTGTTTAAAAGATTAAAGGTATGCCAACTTATGAAAATAGATCTATAAGAAAATTTTATTTATTTTATTAAAAGTCTTTGAATGTATATAAACGATTTTAGGAAAAATTATGGCACGTGTTTTGAATTACTAAACTGAGGAAAAAAAAGCTACTGAATCTTTAGCATTTCTGACAAAAACATGTACATTTTGTATATTCTGGATTCAAATCAATATGCTAGAGAATTTGTAGCACGTTGATTAGTTCTTGAAGCATATTTTTTTGAATCAATAATTTACATGCTTTTGGCAGAAATGCTATAGATTCAATAGAATTATTTTCTTAGTGTATATAGTAGTATTTTTTTAAGCGAATCGCATATTAATGTTGAATTAAAACCTTTACTTCAACACAAATTATGGACTTTAGAAAGATTTTTTTGAAAAAACTTTATTTAGTCTGGAATATATTATTGAAACGCTAAGAAAGAAATCAAATGAACAAAAATAAAAGATTGTAATTCCACATCAACGTCGAAAGTTTAAATTATTTAAAGCAGGTGTCTTGTCTTTATTTAACTACTTTAAGTCTCAGTCGATTTATGGTTAAAGAAAATTTCATATAGAACTTTAGTTGCAAAGTGTGAAATCCAGAAAATTCTGATAATGAGTAATCTTGTAAAGAGCTGTGAACCTACACAATCATCCAATGGTTGATAACAAACTCTGTAGAACTCAGTTTCGGACATTTTAATTCAAAACTCATATATTTTTTAGTGCTACATGTTTATTACTTATTTGATGATAATTTTTGGAAGTGGTTAATTTGACATAAAAGTAAATCAAAATTCAAATTCACTGACAAGTCTGGAAGATTCTAAGAGGAAAATTTTCAGGATCAAGTTTGTGCACATGCATATGGAATTTCCCAAACTTTGGAAAGGTTCCATTTGCATCACTAAGTGTAAATATCTATATTGGAAAATTTATGATCAACTCTCTATGGTTGAGTTAGCAGAAGCTGACGAAAACTCATTTCCTTAGAGCAAAAAATAACAAATTTAGTTTGTTTACAGTTCTCTCAATAGAGAAAAATTACTCTTTTAATTTCATGAAGAATTCTTGTTACATATTTCATGTATACAATTTCAAAATCACTTGTGTCCAAATTTATATTAAATAAATATTAAAAATAAATATTAATTATTATTAAAATAATATTAAAAAAATAAAATAAATTAAGTAATTAGAATTAGAATTTTAGCCAGTTACGTCGTGATCAGTTACGATTTTGAGTATTATTACAACTAAATTAATAATATTATTATTAAATATAGGCTAAAGGTGAAGTAATCAATTATCGAGCTCATACCAGTTGTCGAGTCCTTGTAGTTACTTCTGCAGATTAATAGCATATCACATTGCAAATATTAAATACAGTAATGTTATAAAATTTTCTAGTTTGCTTTGTGTTGGCACAAAAAAATTCTATTCCGTAAAATAAGTTTTTTTATCAGGATTAAATAAATTTAATTATGTAATTATGACTCGTCATTTTGATTTCATAAGAGGTACATTTTTCGAGTCCCTTAGTTTCATTAATGTATTATCTTAGTACGTGAAATAAATCAACATTTTTATAAATTGCTTCTCATTGTTTTAAAAAGATATTCCGTATTTTTCAAAATTAAAAAAGGAAAATATTAGCAATAAATTACTAAATTATTTAATAAATTTTTGAATAAAAATTTGTTCCTTCATCCTATTTAGCCTTTCATTCAATTTAAAATAATTTTTCAAGTTCGAAAATAACTTTGTTAAATGTCTAAAATAAATAAAATTCAATTAATTATTATTGTTTGTTAATTGTTTGCAATTATCATTTTTATTACTGAATAATCGGGGTGTAATTAGAAGTTTATTTGATTCTAAATACTATTTTTATCATACGATTTAGAGTTATTTGTTTTTTTAAATTAACTATAGGCATCCGTAACAACTTTCCCCATTGACATTGAAGTTTAGTGACACCATTTGAAATTTCGATTAAATGATACAATCTCCAATATTGGTACGCCTTGAAAATCCAGATATAAAATAAACGTCAGCTTATCGAAAAAGAGTGATAACAATCGTGGACATTATTTTATGGCGCACGCACGGATAAAAATCTCTAAACGACTAGACGTCATTACTGAGGTCATAATGAAAAATGAAAGTGGTATCAGAACCCTCTTTTATTCCAACACTCAATTTTTGCATCACCCAATTTCATAAAGTTATGACCTTGCTTCATATTACAATGCAATTGTCATTTACAGCAGAGGAGTAAATAAATAATTTTTACGAGCCACAAGACTTCTATGCAAGAATAGCTATTTCAACCGGAGAATGGCGTCTTTGAGGAGCTTGCAAAAACAAAAGAAATTAGGATATTTTCTTCGTTAAATTCAAGGAAACTGTGGCAAACGATTTTTCGATATCTGGAGTTTCTAAAGTTTATTAGATCTCACCCCAGTTGTGTATTCCCACAACATTTTACTGGAGAGATAAAAATTTACTCATATATTCTGAAACTTTACAAAGTTGTTTAAAATCATTTAAGTTTTGGATTACTGAATGATATTAATAATTTTATGGATTAAAAAGTTGTACATACAAAAAATGATTTTATATTTGACAAATACATTCAAGAAAATTAATTTAACTTTTGATAAAAAGAAATTTTTTTTATTTTGTTTCTGATTACTAGGTTAACAGCTTTCGAGCAGGGGTAAATTGAAAGATCTGTCTGGGGCGAATTAGCAGAATACAGGGGAACTGAATATCGTGGGGTGAATGGTGAATGCACAAGTTAGGTTTCGAGAATGTTATCAAAGAGAAAACCGTGACTAAAGAATATTCTCACTATGTTACAATACCAATTATTTTTCACCTTTTTCTAACTACTTTAATTCAAATATCTAACTTCAGTTTTTACGAATCTAATTTAAATTGTAAGTTCATTAAAAAAATGTTTTTTCAATAAGTCAGTAGATATTTTCTAAAATTATTTTGAATTATAAACTAAAAAAAATCTTTTGCCTAATAAGAATAAAGGTGTTTAATTGTAAGTGTATTTTATCAAATCAGGAAATTTTTTTCCATAAATTAAAAGGTTTTTTTAATCAAAACAAAAGACCTATTTGATCAATAGTATATTATTCAACTAAGGAACAAAAAATTTATTTTGCGAGTGTGAAGTTTGATGCCCGAGCAAAGCGACGGCAACAATCACACAAGTAAAATACATTTTCTTCCTTAGTTGCACACGATTCTTATATTACTAAGGAGTCAAAAAATATGTTTCTAAAAAAAAAAACGAAAGGAAAATGAGATAAAATAATTGTTTTCAGAGAATATTGGCTCTGATGAAAATTACAACAAACCTGAACAGTAATCGTGATCGTGTGGAGGCTCAACGGGTTGAAAATTGTCGTCTCCGGTTATGAATGCACCATGACACGAATTAATATTATCACTGGAGTTCACGTAACATGTAGGCGTTGTGATACCTTCAAATCGTACAATCAACCCGGCATTGACGATCTCATTCGGTCCGCGAATTTTTCTCACTGCTGCTAAGGTATCCCAGACTTTGCTGGCAATTGAACTTCTGTTCGCATGAGGTGACCTCACTTTGATGCTCTTCGTTTTGATTTTTTTAGCGATCTTGTCTCTGCTCACTTTGTCGGGCACCGAGGTGCTACCTACTGAATTTCAATCGTGTTGTTTTTTCACCCTTCGACTACACCGGCAAGTGAACGCGCGCGCAATAGCGTTTCCCGACCTAGCCGGTGAAAGCCGAAAGCTCGAAAGTTTTAAGAGAAGAGAACTCGACACCGACAGACTCCCCCGACGTGGCGGCACGTTTTCCGGCAACTGCTGCTTCCTCTTTTTAAGTGGAAATACCTCGAATTCTTTTACTCCCCTTACTACAGATGAAACGTTCTTGCAAATTTCAGAATCTTTATGAAATTTCACAAGAATGTTCGCCTTTCAAATTACCAACTTTCTTTTCAAACAATCAAACTTTACAGCTCAAATTTGCTTTCGATGAGATTTTTACAAATTACATTTTAGGAGTAGAACTGTTTCAATACTCTTTAAATCTGAATTAGTGAGAAGTCGATCACTAATTTGCTTTAGTGAAAATTCCTACTAAACATTAGTCATTTTTCACTAAAACTTTAGTGAAAAATTGAAAATCACTAAAAGAAATAGTGAAAAATAACGAATGATTAGTAAAAAATTTTCTTTAAAGCAAATTAGTGACCGACTTCTCACTAATTCAGATTTAAAGAGTATATTTAGGAGCATAATTTTGACAATGGATTACATTCCTTCATTTTATTTATTTTCTGAATCTTAATTCCATAGGAGAGAAACATGAAACTTTAATTCATTAAAAGAATCAATTATCCCATACTTAAAATTTTCTTTCTCACATAAATTTAGAAGAATTTTCAAGTAAATTGAAATTTCCTAAAAAATTTGCGAATTTGAAAGTAAACGACAAAAAATAATAAATTTTTCCATTGTATCTGAAAGTTTAGTATTTCAGTAGCTTCGCATTTCCATGAACAAGATAATGTTTTTACAAAAATAAGGCTACGTCATACAGCACACGAAACCCGACTGTACTTTGCTGAGTCATCAAGACGTAAATATCGCGAAGAAATTATTATTTGCAGAAAAATAAAACTTTATTAAAAGATTTTGCTCATATAAAAGTTATTTCAATTGTAGGAACTAGTCTTTATAGCTTCACCAGTTTTTTCTATAGTAACATTTAAAATTCAATAATCATGTAGGAATATAAATTTTGAATAGCTTTTCAAGTAGGTATTTATATCAAAATTTGAATATCAATACTCTACAATATGAATTTAATAATATAAATGCTGTGGTATTCGATATACATATTCGGAAGTATTCAAGGGTTACAACTCGTAAAAAGAGTCAGAACCTATTTAGTTTCCTTTTTAGGTAAAATCTTCAATTCAAGCCATTTATCTAGATCCAAGCTTAAAATTAGTCTTCCACTTATTTAGCTTACATTTTTAATTATTTTTTTAATTCCTAAACCTATAAATACTGTTTAAATAAAAATATCAAGATTTTTAACATTGTTCGGCAATGATAACAGCTTGAAAAATATTATTTATTCTAAATAATGAAAATAGTAAACAAATTAAAAATAAATGACTTTAGGAGAGTAGAGGAAAGAATAAGGCGTACGTGCCACAAGAAAAAAAAATTATAAAAAATGAGGAGTAGTCAGATGCCGAGTCTCAGTATTTTGCCTAATTATTACCATCGATTTTTATCTTCCGGTGGAACTTATTCCTGTATCTCTCCGAGTTAAATCTCAAGTTCCCAAAGCTAGTAGCCAGGGGTTGACAATTGTCGGAGGGGTGGGGCGCGGAGTGACCCCCATCCAGGGGATCCTGTAATTGTAGCTCCAACATGTGCGACCTTCAGGACTTATCTGGGCTCGTTCTTTCTGACAACTGCTGTCAACTGACCACACTAATTTCTCCTAAAGCGATTTGCTTGTTCGCTTCCTTCCCATCCCCACCGCATTCACTTCCGGTCCCCCACCAGACTTTACTCTTTTACTTCTATTCCTCTTTTTCCTTCTCTGATGAATCGCTATCAAAGAACAGCGAAACGAGGACGAATATAGAGACTCTTTCGCATGTATACTGAATCTACACTCGTAATTCACTGTATAACACGACTTGTTGCTGTGATCGTTATCACTGATTATTCGCTAAAACTAAGATAAGTGCCCACGCTGTTCGTGACTCTGCCAAATTCATGGAAAATTCAGCAAACAAACTCAACGAAAGTATTTTTCATTTAATATTAGAGCAGTTTCATTAATTTTTAAAGTTGTTTTCACATATATTTTTTACACGATTGAATGATAAATTTATGTCAGTCTGATTTTACACATCATTTGACGGTAAACCTGATGGTATGAGTTTCTTGAGGAATAATGTTAGACACTAACTTGAACACTCCATTTGGTAAACACTGTAACGTAATTGCTCTATATAAAAATTATCTAATCGAAAAATCAGAAAAGATCGAACATTTTCAGGCACAAAAAACTGAAGCGAACTCTACGAACGTCAACGGCTCATTAGCTCAATTCCGTTCAGATCAGCGGGACATTGTGTAGCCGATAAAGTTTTGATATTGCTGTAGCGCTGCGTGGTGCGACCAGGGCCGTAAACGTAAAAGTAATATTCGAAATTTTGATAACTGTGTGTTGAAGTAGACAGCAAATATCCGCATGACAATCCAATTGAAAATCTACATGAAAGTCCACAAGAAATTTCACATGGTAATAAGGAAGAGAAAAGTTATGCGGATATTTTAAATGAGGTTTAAAATATAATATATATATATATATATATATATATATATATATATGCGCCATTTAACTAGATGATACAATATATTATTTGTATTTAATCATTTAATTTAATAATTTAAAAAAAGTAAAAATTACTTTCTAAATCTCATTTTCATAAAAGTTGTTTGTCATTCAGTTAACACAAGCGGCTATTTTTTCGGATGAGGTCATACATCAGAATATCTAATGTTGAATCTGATGAATGAATTTTTGAAGTGACTCTGTTGCCTATTTATTTTGCCTATTCATTGATCAATAAACTATTTTTATTAAATATTTCATAAGAAACACTTTTAATTAATAAAATAACATATGAAGTGCTTTCTTCTTTTCTTAAAAGTGGTCCACTTTTTACTAAGGTAAATTAATCTTTTCTGCATTTTTACAACACGACTCTTCTAGGAAATAATTTCCATTCGTTATAAAACATATGTAATATGTATAATTATGCTAATGTATAAGGTTAATGAAATATTTTATACTCTTGCAAACGCGGTCATAAAACTGCCGTGAAAATCTGCCTCAAACAGTCGAGGACGTGACAGTCATTCCAAGTAAAGATAAATATTCCACAGAAAGACATGCCTCAAACATGAAGTTATCAAATACCAATCAGATTAAGCCCATAGCGATGCCTTATTAATTGCAAAAATAATTAAATCCGTGATCCATTCTAAACTCGTAGTAAATCGTTCTGGAATTTTAATGCAGATACGATCTATTTTTGGCTAATCATATTTAGAAAAAAAGATTCTCAATGAACAGATATAGCGTGGTAGTTTTTATACAGCACGAGTTAAGTCTCATTCACGTTTATTTAGATTTGAGTCTATGTTTTTAAATTTATTTTCTTTTTTAATAGTGGATTAGTAGCAGATGTTTAATAACTTTTTTTGTAAACAGCGGGTTTTCTATATAGTCGGGCATGACGTAAAAGATTAAAATGCGGGATATTACAGAACATGTGGCGCTTGAACAAGAGTACCTACACGTCCTTGAGAGGCTGAAATTTATGGAGTATACGGCCAAAGTCAGTGCAACAGCGGTAAATTTTAAACGCGCATTTTCCTCTATCGCAACGCTAATGTACTGGGAGTCATAGTTAATACTGCCTTAATAGTTCTGCGAATAAAATGAATCTTAAGTGGAAATAGATTCAACAACAGATCATAGAAAGCTTTCAAAACAGAAACTATAAACCTTGATTTTTACTCGAAAGAATTTTCAAAAATTGAGACAATTTTCAATTTAGAATCTCTATTTTAAAAATAATCTTTAAATTGCAAGTAGAATACAAATTAAACTCACCGTTTTCTCCGTCCGTCAACGCACCTTCTTCTTCAGACCTTTTGATACGCTCGACTGAAATAAGAATAATTTTATCAGATTATTAAATGATCGTTGGTAAAAATATGTACTGAGTAAAATAAAATAATTGTTTCTTACTAAGATGCATGTGATTTTGATTATGATGAGAATGGTGATGTGAAGGAGGTTTTCTCTCTGGTCGAATTCGTTCCATAAACTTGCTAATTCGGTCGTTTCCTTTTTCCTTTCGAACAAGTGGGCCAGGGCAGTTTTCTTCCACAACACGCACACATTGACGATGTACACTGAGGGTGCAATCTAGAAACAAATTCATAAGAAAATGTAAGTACCTTCCTGATTCAAATTAGTTTTCAGATTTTTAATCGGTCCATATGAACTTTGCACCTAAATTGTTTCTCTTTTTAAACCTAATCAATTTACTTACTGCTGCACTGATATCCCTGGGGTCCAATTCCACCAATAATATTTTGGCAGTGATTGCAATAATCGACAGTAAAATATTGATGAGCTATAAAATGATGACCCCTGACTGTCATTTTTCTTGTCTTTCCTGTCAACAATCGTGCTTTAATATTTGTTTTATCCTTGGCGACAAAAATTGGAACCCGCTCGATAGACACTGGTCGGATTTGGAATATTTTTGTCAATACTGTTGCCAAACCAGCTGCTATCAAGAACTGTCGAAGATCGACATTTTCCTTCTCTATGTCCTCCCTGAAAAGTTTTTTAAAAGTGAATTGAAAAAAAAAATGAAAATTCAAATTTAAATATATATTTAAATACTTACAAATACGCCTCTACTTTTGGCAAGAGGTATTTCTCGATAATTTTGATCTCTCGAGATTTGTCGGACATGCTTTCGTCGAGATCTGCATCGCAGGGTCCGAACAAAGTTCCTAGCCCTGCGGTTCTCTTTACTTGGAAGTCCGCGAGTTGCTCGTTCAGTTCTTCTTTTGCTCGCGCTCTTGCTTTCCAAAAAATCTAAAATCATCAAATTCGTCAAATAAAACATATTTTAAAAGAATGTCTTGGATTTAAGAGTTTAATTAATGATACACACTTTTCTTAAAATCTCTTCTTTGTCAGATTCTTTTAAGAGCACATCATCTATTTCTCGCGCAACATTTTCGTCTACATTATTAAGACGAAGAGGCTGGAAACGAAAGGAAATTAATATTTTTATTAAAGTGCGAAAACTTATTCATAAGTACTTTATTACAGAAAACTAATTTATTGAAATACTTACAGCACCAGGCACTAGAAAACTAGAATGTATCTCGTATGCCCATTTTCGCATCTCTTTCGCATTTCCTTCTTTGTACAGATCCGTTATTAAGTAAAACAACTGAAAAAAAATTGCAATTAGAAATATTTGTGAAGTTATAAGAGTAAGAAACATTTGACTATACCCACCAGACTGGAGAGATCGTTAATGGACAAAACGTAATTAATAAAAACTGCAAGATGTGCGTGATGTCCCCACAATCTCGAAAGGTATTTAAACGGTCCATGATCCTCTAATTGGCTCTATAAATAACATTAATGATAAATTATATATATATATATAACAATCAACGAAGGAGTTTTTAATTTCTTTAAATTGTTAACAGTTTATAAGCTTTTATCTTACCACTTCCTGGTCACTCATATCGTCATCTTCCATGGATATGATTGGTTTTTGAACAGGAGGCAATCCAGGGCTCTCGCTAAAGCTTGCACTGTGTTTCGGAGGCGACATCGCCAAAAAACTGTCACTCTAAAAAATTATAAAAACAATTTCAAGTTTTTTATCGAATCATAATTGTTAAAATTATTATTATTAACATAGAGAAATAGGTACATTATATTTTATATTCTTAGTTTTTTTTTTAAACTTACATCGTTTAAAGTGGAAGACGTAGTGTTGTTAGAGTTAGGAATTAGGTACGGAGGTGGTGGAGTTCCTGGAGGTGTAATGTGTGGTGGATCATCCAGGTCGATTCCACTCTGTCGTCCTTGTCTTGGAGGTGAAAGGTCTTTCATTGACTCTGAGGCTATCAGCCTTCTGCTAGCTTCTGCTGGTGAAATCACCGTCACACCCAATTGTTCGGGACTTGATTTCGTCCGTTGATGTTTATTAAGAGAACTGGGCGATCCCAGGATTGCACCCTGTGATAGCTACAAAAACGTTATTATCATTCTGTCATATGTACTTAAAAAAAAGATACATCTTTGACTGTACATTTGGCCTGATTAGGCAAATTAAATATTTAACGAGGGAAATTAAATAACTGATTTAAAAAATGATACATCTGATTGTTTACATTACAAATGTTCAAGAAGTTTTGGTTATATATAATTTAATATGGAAATGAATGTTTAATTTTGAATTGATTGTCATTGAACACAAAATTAATTTATTAGTCTACATCGTTGTTTGTGCATGTCCACAATTTTATAACAATAACATTCACCAGGGGGGTTATTTTCAGCGTGCAAGTGTAAAGTGTTTTATGATTCTTATATATTCTACTTGTATTTTATGACTATTTTTATAGTAAATATTCCAACAGGAGAATATATAGTTAAATTAATTAGTTAAAGACGTTTATTCAATTTTGTATATAATTTGAAAGATATATATATCTTTCAAAATTTCTTTTGTAGTTTTAAATGTAATAATACGTATAATATTGGATTGGCTTTAAAATCCATAAATATCGAAAATTTGATGTCAATCGAAAGTTTCGGCTTTGATCGGAGCCCTTATCAGTGATTTATTTTTTTTCGATAAAAATCAAAGAAGAAAAATAAAATTTCTTTATTGATTTAAAATAAATTACTGAAGAGGCATCAGATAAAAACATTTATGGACCCTAAAGCTAATTTAATATCCCACGTATTATTATTTTATACTCAATATTTTTAAGTTATGCTTGGATTTTCCTTTAAGAATAATTGGATAAAATTGTTCTTAAAACTTATATTGTAATATTTTTCAATCAAACTTTATATTGTATTTCTGAAAGAAAAATGTACCACCCTTATTATTAATTCTGATACATATTAAAAGATCAAAAATATTCTGCTCTATTCAACAACAAAAAATAACATTCTCACTCATAAAATGATAATTTTTATCTTATTATAAATTAAAAAATTACTCTTGCAATAGAAATATTTTTAAGTATATTTAATTGCAGAATAAGAAAAATTTCACGTGTCACTGATAGTAGATTTAAAAGTAACCCATTGAATAAAAAGAACAAAATAAATGAAATGAATAAAAATTAGTAGAATTAAGCCGTTTTGCATTTATCAGAGAAAAGTGAGTTTTAATATGATTTAATGGCACTAGGGCGATTAGACTACTTACAGAGTTAGGTATGCCATGACTGGTGGTGGGAGGCGTTATATGTGACAGCAGTTGTCGCTCCAGCTGGACTGTGTTGTGCGTGTTTGAAGTGGATGGTGGTCGGGGTGGCAAGGGGGGTGGGGAAAGACTTTGCATGGACAGAGATTTTCGAGAAGGCAAGGGTGGTGGTACATCACCGCTACTGCTACTCGAGGGCAAATGATGGCCTGGGGAAGAGGAGGTGTTTGTTACCGAGCAAAGCTGTAAGACACAACAAAAGCTTGTTAAACATTGTTAGCCAAAAGCTTATACGAACACACATCCTCAAACGGTACGAAAACTAAAACGTGTTTTGTGCGGCTGCGTATTCTTTGTACAGCTTGCCATCATCTCTAAATCTCTAACTCGATCCGAGAATTACTAATAATCTAATTCTAATCTATAATGTTAGATAAGTAAGTCTTCAATTTAAGCGAGTGAACCGCTTCGAATTAATATATTTTTGGTTGTTTTAAGCTTATTTACATCTGCAAACCACCCTTGGAATTACGAGTAGTAACCGCACCGATTATTTTCATTGAGGCATTCAGTAGTTTTGAGAAATGATTTGAACTTCTGTAAAATTCATTTGATAAATTTTACATAAATTGTCAAGATTCTGAATATGAATTTTAACTACTTTTCGAAAATTGGTGGTACAAAATGCCTCAGTGGGTTTTTATCATTTGCTAAAATCTAGATTTTCTAATTGAAATGATAATAAGATAAACGTACATGATCGTTGTTCGATGCGGCAGTGAGTCGTTCCTGGAGAACTCGAACCCTTCTTTCAGCTCCAGTTAATTCCGTTTGTAAGGATGCAATGCTGTTGGAGTTTCCAGCCCCTAGTTTAGCGAGTTCGCTGCGTAACATATCTACATAGCTTTGCTCTTTTTCCAACATGAGTTGGATTGTGTGCACCCTTTCAGTCTCTAGTTGACGCTTCTTTTCATGCTGCAATAAATCAAATTGAATTTAAAAATGTATTAAATTAAAAAGTATATAACATAAAGTAATTAGGTCTGTTGCTGGACTGAAAGTAGATTTTTTAATTGGAAATAACGTGAAAAACTACATTTTATATTCATATTTTTCATTATATAATATTGTAATTATACTTTTAATTTGAAATTTAGAAAATTAAAATTAGTATAAGTTGTATTGGCCCTCAATTTTAACAAAATGGTATGTTGTTGGAAAAAGTTGACTTTAGGGTACAAAAATGATTAAGTCGACTTAATCCGATCTGAGCCAAAACGTCTGATTAAATCAACTTAATCATTTTTGGACCCTAAAGCCAATTTTTTCCAACAACGTACCATTTTATTAAATTTAGAAACTTTTTTGAATATAATATTTTTTATAACCCCAACATTCCATTCATGCTCTAAACATATCAGTTATTTTTCCAAATAAAAGTTGTTTTTAAATAAGGTTTAAAAAAAATAAAGAAAAAAAACATCAAGTTTGATTTGTTAAAACAATTATTTTCAAAAATTACATTTATAAAATTTAAAGAGAGAAATTAAAAGTCCAGGTATTTTGGAAATTTGAGTTTTGTATAATTTAAAAATTAAAATAATCAAAAATCGAAGTTTTTGGGAAACATTCTCGGTCATTAATGTGATAATAGTAAAACGAACTGCCTCGATTTTTTAAATTAAAATTTAAAAAGTTGTTCATAAAAATAAAAAGTAAATTAATAAAAAAGAACACATCTGATACAAACGAGTAAAACAAATAGAAGAGCATTTCCAGGTTTTAAATGTTTTGAAGGTCTCTAGACACCTTGAAAAACATTAGACTGGCCTAATTTCAAAATAGGAAATCACTAATGAGATGAAGAAAAAAAGAAATAAAAAAAAAGTATAGCACCTTACATTCATGATTGGTGTGCTGGCGAAAGGCCTCCGCATTCTCTGTGTTCGAAATAAACGTGAGGGAGATGCTAGCGAGGGTGAAGCAGGAGAAAGATAATCAAAGCATACGATAGACGAGAGAATGCTGTTGGGAGAGTATTCAAGGTTGCTGTAGATGATGTCGTAAGTTTTGTGAGGGTTTGTGCGGGGGCGAGGATAGGGACTTACATCGACGGGTTGAGGCCCGGTGATGCGATCGGTACAGGGTGCGCCTCCGGCAGGCGCTGTGGAAGCCCTGTGGAGGGACGTGGCGGGTTGCGAGGGTGAGACCATAGTGGAGCCGGCCGTTAGGCTCGCTGGACGATGTTGTTGCTGCCCCGTGAGGCCAGCGGGCGAACCTGCTGCTAACGAAGTGACTGGTTTCTGCTGCACTGTCAAAACCACCTGCGTCGAGGCTGCAACAAGTTCAAGGATACATGATTAGTCATTCTGTATTTTCGTGGATCTCAAACTACTTAACTATGCACACCTCATGATTCTTCTCTCATCACTAGCTCTACTTCTTTTTTTTTGAAATATTTTTATTGACATTTTCTGTCTTTAGTTTTATATTTCTACAATTAAAAATCATTCAAAAGTGAACATCGCATGGACTTTATTAAACATTTAGTGAAAAATATTTCTCGGTTTGATTCACTTTTAAAAATTTTTTTAGAATTCTTATGAAAGAATAGCATATAAAAAATAATAAAACAGAATGCACTTTGACATAATAAATTGAAATATTTTATAAATGATTATTTAATCCTTGAAACTAAAAATTTAAGGAATTAGTTTTTGGTAACCACAGAAGTCGTATACGGAAAGCATCTAAAATTGCATTAGATCTCATGCTCCAAATACCTGTTGGGTAAGTTTCACGAGATTTTGACTACGAACTAATGCTTAGCGGAATTTTAACAGGAATCTGAATTTGTCTCGACTAAAACCTTTACACAGTTGTTCAGATTTAAGTCGGCAGTGACACAGCTGCACGTTATTATTATAGGTTATTTTGAGCGAATAACGTGCAATGAATTTCCTGAGGTCAGCAAATTGTATTCACCACTCGTATAAACGTCTCGCCAGTAAGCAAAGTAAAACTGACATAGAGGTCACAGAGCCATGAACATTCATTCCAAAAGAAACCCATACACTTCTTTTATTCAATCTTCTTATCAATTTTCAATTGTTTTCAAAATACATACATTTTTTTTTAAATCCAGTCAAGGAGTAAAGTAGTACTAACATCTAGATATCCAGATAGTTTCTGTTTAAAGATCTAATTTCAGTGCTTTCTTATTTTTCGACAATTGATTATTTTATATTTTTTTTATTGTATTTGGTTGCTAATGTTAACTCATTGGATAACCTATAAAAGAAACTTTGTTTCCGAGAATTCATTGACAAACTTTCACATAGTAGTTATTTACTATTTTCAACACACCTGTGACCTTGTAAACTGTAATACGTCCATGTGCGTTTTATAAATAATGTTTCACAAAGTTGACAGAACACTTCAGTCATTGCGAAATAGGTGGTTGTTCGCATTTAAGGGAAAGTCGAATTTCGCATGACGAAAATTGTTTCTTCGCACTTTCAGTTTGCCTATTCCATATGAGGCGACTTGTTTAATTTTCAAGGAAAATTTTTTTCAATCGTGATTCAATGAGAAATCTAAAATAAGTGAAAATCCAATCACCTAATAAAGGCTAAGAAATTGTTTTCAGAAACTTGCGATATATTTAATTATTTAGTATTCCTTTTAAACTTATCTTTATTGTCCCAAAGCTATTTCGAAATCGAGCTTCCTAATTTTTTAAAAGTTTGATTCACGGTCACTGCTAAAAATTTTTGGTAAGTCATTGGCGTTGTGAGTCTTACTTCCTGTTGAACACCTTGACGACATTGCGAGTAAGAAATCGTCCTTTTAAAATAATTATTGCTCCCGAGACTTCTGTTATTGTGTCCAGACGCTTTGTCGCAATAAATTGCAAGCGAACAAGAATCCGGAAGTCCACAGTATGCATTGTAATAAACAACTTGAATTCAAGAAAATTAATTGAACGTAACTGTGAAGACTAATTTTTTTTATTTCTAGGAAATAAAAAAAGAAGATTTTCCAAGAGTTAATGAATATTAAAATGAAAAATGTAAATGAAATAAATCTTGAATTTCTAGACTGGATAATGAAATTCTCGAAGAACTGAAACCTTATTTCAGTTTCGAAATTGAATCTATTGAAATAAGGATATTGAAGGTTAAGCATTTTGCTTTTAAAAAGTTGAGGTACTAGTTAATTTCAGTTATAAATTACATAACTAGGACAGTTTATTTTAGCCAAAGAAATGTCAACATACTTTCCAGAACTCTTCCTAATAATTACTTGAAAAGTCGAGTGACAACTAATCTTGCAAATGTTTAATGGAATTTGGAATCCTTGCCAAAGAATTTTTCTAAAGATGACTAACTCTTAATTTATTTATTTTCAACAAACTGAAATCTATACTTAAAATATTATCTTTTATAATCAGATGAGGGATACCCCTTGAATATTAAAGAGTGTTTGGAGTCATGTCATGAGGTCGAATAAAAAAAACATAATTCAAATTGAAATTAAAACTCATTAGCAATCAATATTGATTGATTTATGTGATTCTATAAAGAAGTATTTATATCGTGAATTAATACATTTCTAACCTAATTTTTTGTAAAGCAAATTTAATTTTGAGTTAATTTTGAACCAGTCTTTTCTAATTTCCTCCTTCCTTGACCTTATTTTTATTCTCAGCTATGGCAGTGGGAAATATGCAGTTTGCCCTCGTAAAATTGAATTTTGAGATCACCTCGACCAACAAATGAAAGAGTTCAAGTCTCTGCGGAATGTTACAACTGCATCTGACTTCATTTTTGTGAAGAAAAGCTTGAAAAAATTACTGTTCCAAAGCAAAATAAATTGATTTGAAGAATAGGATTTTGTAAAAATTTAAAACCATATAAAATCGCGTTTTTTACTCCCTAATTAAAGAAACGCATTAAGAGGTCAAAAGCACTGGCTACCCAAATAAAGTTCCACGGGTGCCTGATCCCAGGCCCGTTTCAGGTCGTACGTGGTAGGTGTTCTCATGTAGAGGATCGTGTGTCGGCGAACCGAGCAAAAATCGCACATTCAAATGAAAAATAATATCAATTTTTGTGGACACTTTTTGAACATTTGCAGCCCGCCACGTTCGTGTTTCGGATTCAAAGATTAAACTGCGTAAAAGCGAACGCCAAGCAAAGCAAGTTAAGTCTGTGGCGCGGGTGTTTGGTTGGGATATTCGTACCGAGAACCTCGGCCCAGGTGTATATTAATATGAATGACGAGGTCCAGTGTTTACACACTCTTACACATGACCACGATACGTGACCAGGCTGAGTCGACGTGAAGTTGCGGCGTCGAGATGCCGAGCAAGAAGTGTACTCACTGATTTGAACCGGAGATCTTCGTTTCCTACACATACGTAGAGAAGATACGCATATAAGCATGTACCTATATATCATTAGTGTAGAGTCTATTTTCGAACCTAAACTTACACATTTCATAGATGCTTGAAAATGCAAATTGATCGGTCGGACTAAAAATTGAATGGAAATAAATGAACTCGAATAAGCTTTCTATTTGAAAAGTGAATGGGCGAAAAGAATGATGGGCTGTTATTGAATTTTTAAGAGTTAAGGAGTTTAAGGGTCAGTTTTGACAATTTTATATAGACAAGGCCGACAGAACCAAGTTATTAATCAGTCGATTTTGACTTTTATTCGCATAATTTATCGAGTCTAAGACTCTTAATTGAAAAGTGTACTTGAACTTCTATTAGTCATTGATTATATTATACATACGACTAATAGCTAAAGTTAGAAAGATGTAATTGAATAAGAATACAAATTTTCCTTTAGTTAAAAAATATAGAACACGCATGCTTACAATATTGTAATAAAGGATTAATGCCTCAATAATTTTATTGAATAAATTTAAAATCACGTGACAAAGAACAGTTTTTATTCGTGTAAGATAATTGGGCAAATTGGACACAATGCATTTTGTGTTTAGTTACTCACAATCATCAGAATAGAAACCTAATAACCATGATCTTATTATTGATTATATGTAATGTGCTTTTGTTTTGAAGAAGAAAAACTCTCAATATGCATTATGGGAAAAAAATGTCTGAGTTTAATACCGGAAAATAATTTTTAGGTTTAGAAAAAAAATTTCGAAAAATCATTGCTCAATTAGTTAAGCAGTAAAATCTCGTTACCTAATAATGGAAACACCGCTGTTTCTTATAAATAAAACTCTAAAAATAGCTATAGTATGTCATGCTAGAATATTTCAGGCTAAACTAGATTCTCATATGTATATTACTGTAAGCTATAAACTACATAGATACAATGTAAGAGATCAATTTGAATAATAAGAAAAGTTGAAAACCGTGATAATAAGGAAAGTCTTGAAAATCTTACTGAGTCACTCCGACGATTACTTCAATCCTGGATGTCTTCTGCGTAACTTTCAAGCTTTCATGCCAAAAGATCTTTCTTATTCTATTGAAATATGCGTAAATCGCAACCATCTTTCTCAACACTTCAGATTAAAATTCATAAATCTTGACATTAAAAAATAATTTTTTTCTGATTAAAAAACAAAATCAAAATTGATATAAATAGCTCCATATTACACTTAATTTAATATTCTTATTTCATTTTATTAGAAAAATAAAGATTTGAGAACCTAATTATGAAAATTGAAAAAAGACAAAATGCAAATAGGATTAATCGTCGGATGAGTGAAAGATTGATGTCATTGCCATTAATATATGATCCAAGAATGCACAGCAGAGTTTAAAAATCAAGACTGCGGGTTACGTGTGTAATGTAATAATTGTAAATGATAACAACATTACGTGTTCTTCACATTGGGATACAAATATGTATACAGAGACAAATATAAAGAAATAAGACTTGCAAGCATTGCAGACTGCAAGGGTTATTTAGGATGTGTATTATATTTATAAATCAAGGCCTACATTATAATTGCGAACCATACTGAATTTACAAACACCACGACTTTCAATAACTCCGAAGATATTAATTTTCCATCATTAAACCTACACCCGGATATCGACTATCACATAAACTTTAAAAAATTGTAGATACAGAACTAAACAACAATTAAACTATTATAAGATTCTAAAAATTTGGAATGCTTCAATTTCCTTAGTCTTGAACAATAAATTCTTTAAAAATCGAATAACTTTCTAAGAATTAAAGTTTATGAAATTATAATTCCCTATTTTGATCTGCTAAAAGTCAATCACTAAAATTTCTAGGTCTCCAAATTTAAACGACTTTTAATATTTAAGCCTTGAAAAACAGATGGATTCAAGTTTAATTGCCATTAAAATTGAATAGATACAAAAAAGCTTAACATTTTCAAATTATTTACATTTTTAAGACTTTAATTGTTGAATTGCCAATTTTTGGAACATTACACGTTAGAGTGATATAATAATTAATTACACTTTGAATTTTTGGAATTGTAAATTTTTTAACTATGAGATTATTCATATTTTATATATATTGTCGAAGACAATAAAAAGTTTAATTAATTCTTAACAGCTTACTATTACAAAAGCTTTTTTAACTTAAAAACCTTCAAAATTGGATGATTACAGTTTATAAGTTGAAATTTACAGAATTTGGAAGATATGAATAAGATTATAAATCGTATATCTTTTAAGCATTTTCAAATCAAAAGTTAGAATTTTCAAGTTTACAAAATATCTTCCTGGAAATTTGGAAAACACAATACTATGCAATAAAAAAGGTTCATTAATTTCATTTTAGTTAAAATTTGTTTTCGAATGGGATGAATCTTTGTTTTATTTCTCAAGATAAATGTATTATGTATTTAAAATACTTTAGGAGAGTTTCATAAAAAATACCACTCATATGGAAAGGTATTAAGATCTTTAAATTGGATAACTTTTGTTCGTTTGATTTTCTATTATCTGTTTAATAATTTTCTAATCTTTGTTGAGTAATTACTTCTCTTGTCAAGTTCTGGGTCAGAAGATTTGAAAACAGATGAGTCGTATTTGAAAACAGAGTTGAATTACAGAAATTCTTCCTTCGTGATGAGATCAGTGAACGTACTTCCGCTCTAATTATGTGAAATTAATATATAATTGAAGGCACGCAAAACTCTGAATGTTTGAAAATGAGCCAAGTTCCAATTGTCGTACTCATCTAGCAGATTTTTCTCATCTTGGTTACTTGAGATAGACATATAGTTTCAATGTTAATTGAACGTGACGGAAACTTATCATATTTACTCGGCACCCGAAAAATGAAACGCCAAGTGCTAAACGAAACGCTTTACTATGCTGCTCGTTATATAATTTCATAGCGTTTGGTCCATGTATTTTCTGAATGACGCGCATCTTTACCTCTATAGTTGAAGTGCCAAAGAAGATATAAAGTAAAAACAGTCATCTTTATTAACTCAATGCTTAGATCATTTTGATGACTCCACTAATTAATTATTAATAAAAAATAAAAGAATTATAATAAAATCGAGAAGAACCTCAAAATTTGAAATTAAGAAGAAAAATTAATATTTAAATAAAAACTAACTTTTTGAATTAATACTTACATTTTATGAGATCCACGACATCCGTGTGCGTTGAATGCATTACATTAACTCCATTTACCTGAAAAAAAAACAGAAACATTACTCAAATAAAAATATGAACTAACACTTATTATTGCTTGTATTTATAGGTATGATTCAGGTAGAAATACGGCTTAAAGATTAAAAAAATGAATTTGAGAAAGAAAATGTGAAAAGATTTGATTTTAAAAAGTGAAGGATTCCAAAATGGCATTTAAATAAAATATGCATTAAAATAACAATGAGTCATTTATTAGGTCAATCAAATAAAATACATATTAAATAAAACTTACTTTGATTATTTTGTCTCCAGAATGAAGGCCAGCTCTAGCTGCAGCACCGCCTACAATAAAACACGGATGTTTTAAAAGAATAGATATATAAAAATCGAGTTGCTAAGTTTCTAAAAAGGAAGACAGGTTTCTATAATGCTTTTAGCGTATTACAAATTTTCTTGTCAAAAAGACACTTATTATTATCATAAATTTACTTTAGTCGATTTATCTTGTTTTGATAAAACTTTTTAATCAGAGACTCAATTAGAATCACTTCAATAAGGAATTCGATTGATTTTCTTTCAATTACTTAAAATCTAACTTTATCTTTCATGAAAATAAGTAATCTACTCAGGATTGTTTCTCCTTCTCTCTTATTTTATTCAATTTAAATCTAGAATATAAAATTTGATATGTGCACATAATTGGTCCTTGAACGTACCTTCCTTCACGGATTGAACATAAACGGGATTGTCACCAGAAACTTTCATCCCGTATCCAGCATCGTCTTTATAGACCACGAGGGTGGTGACGGGTAGGATATCGCCAGGACTCCCTCCAACTTGACCGGCGACGCCCCCACCGCCACCACCGACACTGCGTCGCAATGCTGCCGTCCCATTCATCCCTTCGGTGTCCCAACCTCTCCTCACCTCCGCAGTTGATACGGACAATCCGGAAGACCTGTTCACATTATTTAACATCAAAATAGTTCATAAACAAAAGCGAATTTTCAATAAGGTTATGTGATCACAATGATTAAAAAGTTCAACTATAGAGCAAATCAAGAGGGTATTTTTATAATTAAAGGTATCAGAGAATTTAAAATATTCGATATATGTGTAAATTGGCTTTAGGGTCCAGAAATGATGAAAACTCAGTTATTACATTCTTTCAAACGTTTCGACTCAGGTTGGAGTCCTCATAGTTCAAAATTATGTGTCTATCTTGTTTGGGACGAAGGAAAAGGAAAAAAAAGGGAATTTTGTGTTCATTTGGATTAATCTTTTTTATCATCGCTGTATGTCTGCTTAATAAAATAACAGAAATAAATTCTCACTGATGAGGACTCCAACCTGAGTCGAAACGTTTGAAAGAATGTAATAACTGAGTTTTCATCATTTCTGGACCCTAAAGCCAATTTACACATATATCGAATATTCATCAAAGGGTCGATACAAGTCCTATCTATAATTTAAAATATGCTGAAAAAAGACGCCGTATTTACAAAGAATGAATTCAGATTGTTAAATGGGTTTTGATAGTTATTTGTAATCTTTATCTACATCTCTTTAATATTAAAGTTATAACATCAAATTTAGATAATTTTCCATGTTTCTATTTATTTAAAATTTAACAATGCATACAATTTTTGATTTAATTGTCGGTTTCCAAAGGCAATTATTATTTAAGATATTCAAAATTATTGCGTGTTTAGTATAAAGGTATTGTATACTAAGAACATATTAATTTTGCTTCGTTTCAGTGAAAATTTTGCAAAAATTGGTAAAATTTATTTTCGATAAGTTTCTGAGTTTCCCAAGTTTTCAGACAGATACTTTGTAAATTAAAAAAGTTATCTTACATATCATGTCTTACTTATCCGATCCCTACCATACCGACACTTTTTTCCGCCGTTCGAATTTACACATTAATTGAGATATTGAGTTAAAACTTTGAGTGATTAAGTAAAAACTACTAAGGAACGTTTATCTACTCCAAATTATTTATAATTATAAAAAAAATAATTATAAATATTTAGGAGCGTATAAACGTTCCTTAGTGCTTTTTACTTAATTACTCAAAGTTTTATCTCGATATCTCAATTGTTTTGGAAATACGAAGGGTGAAAGAAAGTGTCGATAAGGCAGGGATCGGATAAGTAAGACATGGCCTTAAGACCTAGTCCTAGGTGGGTCACGTGATTAAGTCAGTCCTCGAATCGATATTTTTTTGTCCACATTTAAAATTGAAAGTTAAAAGAAAGCGGAAAAAGTTGGGAAAACGTTAATAAAGTAAAATTTGGAGGTGTGAGTGAAAGCACACATTCAGGGGAACATAAAAAGTTTGTTATAAAATAATCAATCAAGCAATCTGTACTACCATGACAGATCTTGCTAGATTGTCTGCATACAGAGTTCTTTGGGGACGGTCTGTGTTTGCACAACTATGATTATTTATTGAACATTTTTTTTTTTACATTAATAAATATTTAGGACCAGATAAAATTTCTTTATTGTCTTTTATTCAAATTCCCCAAGTTTCAAATTTTTTCAAAAATCCAAAAAAAAAATATTTTGGAATTTTCACCTAAGTAAAGCAGATAAACGTAGTTTATTATTCTCTCTATCATTTCCTAAAGTTTTAGAATGATATTTTCATTACAAAAAAAGTTATGTGGGGAAAAAAAATTGATTACTTGGTCACGTGGCCCATCTAGGATATGGCCTTAAGGGCATGTGTTTGTTTCTAAAATGCATAAAATTTTCTGTTCAAAGTTTGGGAAAAGGTAGAAAAGATGACTGTTACTTTTAAATCTTGTATATGAAACAGTTTTTAAATTTCGAAATAACTGTTTTCAATTTTGAAATGGTTTATAGTTTATAGTGTCATATGTAATTTGTTCCACCTGAGGTTCCACTCTCAGAACCCTCAGTGTTCTTTATTTTTATTGGATACTACCTAAAAAATTTGCAACTTTGTTTATGTTATAGACGATTTGAATAAAAAATTCATTAAAAATGTGTTAATGATTCCAATAAATTTAGGATTAATTTTTTCTAGATTACTTAATCTGTGTTAGAAATAGAATATGGAAAATTCCAACCTCATAACATTGAAATTAAATTACTTTTGATTATGACAATTTAGAGTAAAGAAAAAGATAGTTGATTTCAATTCATAGAATAAATATTTCCTAGCCTTGCCAAAATTATTTGAATTCTTATATGGAGATGCAGTAATAAAATTGGTCAAATTTACCAGATCGGAATAGGGATTCCTCCTTATCCAAAGAAATTCAGGTGGAAATTGCAGATTTTTTTCTAGTCAGGGTTTTTTTTACAAATTAATCGCAATTTTCAAGTGATGGGTTAGTTGTGAACATTGATTAGAAATAAAAATTTTCTAATAGACATAAATATTAAAGATTTAAAATTCAATAATCTCGAAGGAGAAAGAAGAAATATTTATTAAAATATGGACTGAGATTTTCAAAACATGGAGGAACAATAACAATGAAGAGTGATTCAGGTGCTTGTGGCCAGCAGGTGTCTAGAGTGATAACTACTTGCGTGAAACTCCCCAACGTTCAACAGAAATGTAAATATCGTCATGGTGCCCCTGGCAAAACCCTTGATCACTAGAGTGAACAGTGCACCATTGTGAAACCGGAAGTCTGGTAAATTTAACGAACTGTTTAAAAGCAAGTATCGTACTCCAAAAGCTAAAATTTCTCGTGTAATATCTAAAAATCATTGAATTGTAAAAACTGTGGTGATTTAGAATGTAGCAGAACATTTACGTGAAATTGAGATTCAGAAACTGAAAATATTTCAAACTGATTGTCAGAGTTAAAAAGAGGAAACATAGTAGATACTAATATTTGGAAATAAAAAAGTTTGAAGAGATTTTCAAGTGATTTATAATTCTTGTAAATTAAAACAAAAGGAAGAAACTAAAAGAAAACTAGGTATAGATAAACTTGAACTTGTAAATCATAAACTTAGAAGATCAAATGTTTCTTTAATTAATTGTTGGAACAATAGATTTTGCATAAAACAATTTGAACTAATCATTTAATATTTAAAAAACTCTGACGCAAGTGACCATGACCGTGTCTCTTTAGTAATGACGATAGAAACCAATACTCACACGGTTCTCATACGATTTATGCAAATAGAATGACGGAATCCAAGCGATAAGTGTTAGTTTAAAAATAATCTTCTTCATTGTATTAGATTTATCTAAGAGAAAGCACTTTATCACATGTAACAATGGATATTAATCGTTTAAACTTTAAATTTATCTTCATATTATGTGTATTCAATTCTGCAAATTGTAAAAAAAGTATGAATAAAATTTCAGGATGAAAAGTCGTTAGAAATGTACATAGTAATGTGGTGAAGTGATTATATTTTTAAACATGATTTAGGGCCATGGATCAATTGGATCACGTGAAGTCGGTAATTGCAATTACAGTTTGTAAGGTTATTCAAAAAATAATAACTAATATGAATAATCAGTACCACACAGAAGTGAACAAAAGGGAAGAGAAGGTCTATTTAGTACCATAAATTTATTTTAGTCATTAATTTTTGAATAACCTTACATACTGTAATTGCAATTACCGATGTCACGTGGCCTGATTGATCCATAACCTTAAGACTGAAATAATAATTATTGAGAATAAACAATAATATCAAGGGTTGATAAAAACTCTTAGTTTAGAACTCTGCAGGTTCAAGAAAGTCTGATTTTGACGTAGGTGGATTCAGACATGTTGTGACAGAGTATAATCAATTGATGAGGTTTGATAATGATTCTGAACATGTTTCACCTATTTATTTTTTATTCAATACAATATCATTCTTGGAAATAAAAATTCTTATCATTGTTTATTTAAAAAATTTTATTTCACAATAAATAATTGCCATTAAGTAAAGCAAGCAGAATTACTTAAAATTTAAAAATAAATATTTCTCATTTAATAAATCCAGAAAATTGTACTTGAAAAAAAAATTAAAATTAGAGATGATAATGATAAGTAATAATCTTTTACCGATTTAATCATGACGAAGATTAACTCACTCATGATATTTGAAGTGCGCAAAGCCTTGCTCCTTCCCCCTTAATAAATGCCCAGAACTCAAAAAGCTAAAAAGCAAGAAACTAATTTCCAATTTCAATTGAGGTTGACGTACACTGTTGTCTTTCTTAACTGTCAACAATAAACAATCTAACCTCCAGAATTTAAAATCTCTTAATTTTAGTAGTTTACATATAAAATAATAAAAAAGAAGCTTTCTCAAAAAAATCAATATTTACTAAGTAAACTAAAATATAAAATTAACCGAAAAAGCGAGAAAGTATTAGAGCGAGTCAGGAAGCATTTGACAGCAGCCAAGGAGAGACGCTTGTCTCGTGACAGCCCGAGACTGCGAGGAGTTTCGCCAGCGCGTTAATTGATATTATGCATTGAGGTCAGTCGATCGATTGGGTGGGTGATCAGAATAAAGAATATCGAGCAGATGACAACAATCGTGACCTTAAAAATGATGTCCTGCGATGTTGCACGAGCTCAACTTTCAGAAGGGAGTAGAGCGCTAAGCAAAGCGACCAAGTCGTCGAATAGGAAGAAACGCCTACCTTTCATTTAACCTATTGTTTTCGGCTCTGTCGACTTCGGCAAGGTTTCCTGACCGAGTTCGGCGAGCTGCTGGAAAAATGCACTGCTCCTTGGCACTTTACGACAATCACACGCAAAAATCACCACAATTGTCATAACAAAAGAACACACATGAATGGCTGTGACGAGTAATTACTGGACCTCTTACACTTTCACGGCACATCGCGGCGGAACATGGTAGAAAAGGGTCCGTAAAAAAAGGCGACTTCCTTCCACGAACGCACTCGCTACGCACGCCGAGGCGAAGGTACTCAGATTCTTTACAAAATGCACATTGACTCGAAATAAAAATATACACTACTAACAAGTGTCAGCCATCTTGTACGAGACAACCCAATATCCCGTCGTGCATCGGGACGGCGACGACCGCGAACCGCGACGACCAGCGACATGAATACATATAGGGTGTCCATGAATAGGTCAAAATGTAGGTACTACGAGTACGAGTGGGACAGCAATATACGTTCGCATAAGTTTGCTCTTCTTGCATACATGGTTTATCCTGGGATTTATTCATTGCCACCCTGTATATTAGTTACAAGAGAGAACCAGAGAACATAACTGAACATAACCTGGAAATATTAGATGCAAATGGATGCGAAGAAAGTTTATACCGATTTAATTTAGAAAACCGTTTGTTTTGAGGATAAAAAATAATTTTCGTACTAGAGATTATGGTGATTTTAAAAATTTGCAAATTCGGTGCTAAAATATTCTTGTTTTGTAAGTATAATTTATGAACTGGTAGTAGCTTCTACTGTCATCTACAAATATTTTCCGAAGCTTATTGTCACAAGTAACGCGCAAAATTTAATAAATAACGTAGGAATTAAAAAAACTAATTTTATGAACGGGCCGGATGGGCTATTTATTTTGCATGTGGAATTTAATTTATTTATCTATCTGGTATTGTGCAGTTTAATACTGTTGAGATTTAATCATTTAAAAAATAGAGGTTAATTTCTTTTTCCAATTTAAATTTAAAAAATAGGACTGGTACATAATCATAAATATATAACTTAATAAAAATTTAAATTTAATTCTTAGGAAGTGATTAATGCATGTTACATTGAGAATATTTTTGTATTTAAAGTTATATTGAAGGAGAAATTGAGAAATAGATATATTATAATGGAAGAGGGATTTTGGTAAGTATATACGAAAAATCTATTACCATAAAAATATCTTTACATCAGTAATTCTCAAATCTATATTTTCTGTGCGTTCTCAAACCCTATATTCTAAAAATCGTAATGCATAAGCAACTGGCAATTAAATTAAAAGAGTGCATACTTTTTTCAGAATTACTGAGGAACGGATAAAAAAAATCATATGGTAAACTAATGTCTAAATCTGGTCCATTGACGAAATAAATTCTAGATGGTTTCGATACATCATGAAACGATACGAAACTTACAATATCAATGTCGAGATTATCAACGCAATTGTTTTTTTTACATTTTGACCAAGATACATCAGTACCGTTAGCAAAAGTAATTCCTGCACCTAAAATTACATGATTATCTACAAATTCTGGTTTAGACAATATAGAATGTACTATGTCTATTCTCATCGAAGTTATCAATCCTGAACACCATATTTTATCCCCTCTCATTTGTCCTGTTACAAATGTCTTTGGGATTCTATTTAAAAATACTTTTATCCAGTTTGAAGTATTGTTACTAAAAATGTCTCCAGACTTAGAAATTTGCATATTGTTCGAATTTACTTCAGAAAAGTTGAGAAAGTACTTTGTCAGTAATAACTCGAAAGTCTTATTTTGTAATTTTTGACAAGTGGAACTTAAAGAATACTTAATCTCCGATTTTAGTTTACATTTCAATTTAACATTTTCGCCAAAGCTCACAGTGTACCTGCCCAGTTCATTGCATTCTCCCCCTTTTTTACTTATCGGTAAAGTCAAGTAGTTATTTGTCTTATTTAAAATGATAGTTTTTGTTTCCATATTGTAAGATTTGTTTCTTACTAATGTACCAACTAAAATTGGTTGTTCTAATGTATAACCAGGATTACCACTTCGCTTAAAATTTTTATCTTTATCTTCGTTGACCCATTCATAGACTATTTCAAACTGCTGATAAAACTTTTCTGATACATTTGCTTCTTTGAAGTCAACTTTGACTTCAGTAATTCCCATTGTTCCATTGTGTTTAATAACGTAACGAACACTCTTTATAACGTTCACACACTTATTGTTAGAACATGATGTGGCATTTGTTTTTGATTCTTTACAGAATGTCCAAGATTCAAGGCAATAATTGGTTTTAATTGATGCACACATGTTCTCTGAGCATTTCTGCAATTTGTAAAAATTTTATTAGTCCAGTAACTTGTATTGAGTTAAATAATGACAATATTAGATTATTTCAGAAATAATTTACCTGGGATCGACTTAACTTGTTTCTGTCGAACAAGAAGGGTGATCTTATGATTGTAAAATTATTATAGCTCTCTGGAAACAAGTATAAGTTGGTATTTGATAAATTAGTTTGAAGGCAGGATCCTTTCCATTCTTCAAGGTATTTAACATGTTTTTTCAAACTACAATGTCCGGAGAAACCAGTTTGCAGTAATTCTAAAATAAAAAGATTTCGGTTTTCTATTGAAGGAAATCTTTAAAATTGACATTCATTTTGGAAATATAATTTTCAATCATTACCTAGAGGTTCAATTGATGTTTTGTCAAATTTCCATACTGTATTGCCATGGTGATAAGGCTCTTGAGTCTCAAATTCTGGGTTCATCCACACAGTTTCAAAATTCCACATAAAGTGATTTGGATTTATTTCATTTATGGCTTGAATCAAATCTTTTTCTTTATTAATGCTCTGTAATAAAAAATTATAATCAAATAAAGAATATCATTGATAACACTAATAAATTAAATAGCGTTCACATAATTATGAATAATAAAAGCTCACCACATTGTTATTTACAGTATACACAGGGGGAAGATTGTCATAGACTATACAAAATAAATTATCTGCCAGCTTTTCAAGAATAAATTTCGAAGTATTGTGATATATAAAGTTTTGATTGTAACAATATCGGCTATCATAAACTTTTTCATGAATATTTGAACAGAATGAAAATGCCTGTAACTGATTATTCTTGCAATCCAAATCACAACAGCAGTTAATGTCACAAGATGCCTTCAAATCACATTCACATAATTCCGACTTTGTCTTTTGTATGGTGAACGCTGGTTTCCTGGTAGCTGAAACCTTGATCTCGGTATTATTTGGTTTTCGAGGCACTACTGGTATCAGTGGTTTTTGAGGGATTAATGTAAACACTTTTAAATCTGTCGTTTCATCTTCATCATTATTTTCTGTGCTAAAAGAAGATTCTGTTATTTCTGTATTTTGAGTATAACTCTCAGATGTTGTAACATGAGTCAAATTTTCACAAGTTTCATTTAAACAAGTGTATTGAACATTGTCATCCAGTGCAGATAAATCAAAACATTTATTGTAGACTAGACACAGTGAGATGAAATAGTAACAACTGAAAAGCCACATCTTAACCTCTTCCGTATACAAATCAATACTCGAGTGAATCTATTGTTAAATAATGTGTTTCCTATTCTTTACATATTTATACCAAACTTTTCAAAATTTCTACTTATAATATGAAATTTAATTTTCACCAAACCCATGCTTTCTGTTAATAATTCGAATCTATCATGGGTGTTGACTAAAACGCTTGGGGATTTTAATTGCAGGGTTAGTCCTAGAAATTTATCCTTTAGTCTATCATGCCAATTTCCTGTATTTAAAAAATGATAAAAGTTAAATCATTAATTAAAAATCTGAAGAACTAAATAACATTTTAAATATGTACCAATTGGTTTCCAAGTGTGACACTCAATCTCATGAAAACCAGGAGCCAAAGGAACAGAACAAACACCATACGCAAGAAACAATATTCTATTGTAGTTATCTCTGCAGAACAATTGAAGCAACAATTTAGGGGATCCTTGAAGAGAAGTTGTTGTATAGAGTAAATCTAAAGGATGATCCCAGACTATCTTATTAGTATAAAAGTCACAGCATTCTTGCGTTTGGCCTTCAGAATTTCCATTCAAAATCTTCCATCCTGTTCCTATAAAGCACAAAATGTTGTAAAATGGAATTTTGTTTGAGGAAAAGAATAAACCTCCTTAAAAATACTTTGATGAAAATACCAGCATGAAAACTCCATTTACACAAGATTCGTACTTGCTCAAAATCTTTTGCTGATGCTACCTGGCCAATTATGTGAAGTTCTGCCATATCCGTATCATCCTTATACTGAAAAAAACATATTCATACAAATTCTCTAAATTATACTATTTGCATTTTTTCAAGTTATTTTTGAATTTTTTACTATTTATATAGGTTTTAAACGATGAAAATATTTAGCAAATGAACTACACAAATTTTGTATTAGTATTACATTTTGCACTTGTATTTTGTTTTGAGAATTCGATGTTTTGAAATTTTGAATGATTAATTTTATTTTAATCAATACATTTTTATGATATGAGTGTTGAAAAATGAAATCTTATAATATAATAAAGCGTTACCTTTTTTCAGTCGGTTGAGAAATTGAATTTGAAAAATACACTTTTATTAATGACAACAAAAATTATTTTTGAAAAGGCTTGAAAAAACAAGACAATTAGCACCTTCTTGTTTGAAATTTCAGTAAACTTTAACTGTTTACATGTATAATATTGGAGTTCATTCGTTTCCATGGTTACCATGGCAGAGGGGTAGACGTAGACTAGGTGCCACAAGTGAGTCATTATGGGAGTGTAAGGGCGGTTTCATACTTCAGCTAGCTAGCAGCTGCATGCGCAGGATGCGCAGTACCTTTTTGTGTATATGGCTGCTAGCTAGCTGAAGTATGAAACCGCCCTTATGCGTTGCGTCATAACAAAAAAGAAAGAGACAAAATAATACTTCTGTCTATTTCACTCTCCTTGTGGCACGACACATTAAGGTGTAGACATACCCAGCGTTGCCATTACTACTGATTCATCAGGAGATCTCCCGACAGGATAGTATATTAACCAGAAGTAGAGTCCTTAAATTCTTGAGAATTGAAGTTCAAGTATTATAATCGAGAATATTACAGAATATAAAGAATATAAGGGAATATAAAGAGAATTAAAAAAATTTATGGTTTAATTAATTATTCATCATTATTTATAGCATCTTTAAAGTTAAATAAGAGGCCCTTACTTTTATGAACATATTTATAAATAATAAAGAATCTAAGAATAAGTTTTACTATCAACACATTAAAATTATATACTGTTGATTAAAATTAGATTCATTTTGAGTGTAACACATTAAAATACTAAAAACCTTAAATTCTTATTGAACTTTTTATATTGTATTATAATATATAATTATAGACTATATAGAAAATCTATTAATATACAATATAATGCATATAATATACATATAATAATTATATTAAATTATATATTTATTTATCAACATTAAAATTTTTAAGGAACAAAACAGTTTTTATCACTTTTTAACCAGGATATGATTAAAATATGAGAAGATAATTTCATATTGCAGTATTAATTCATTATGATTGTTTAACACTTTTAATAAGACAAAATAACAAAAATCCCATAAATTCTGAAAGAATTTGTATGCCGGATATATTCTTGGTAATATTCTCATTTTCGTTACCGTTCTCAAAGTAATATAACCTACTCAAAACTCTAACCACAAGTGCGCATCCGCCGTTTTGGCTCCTAGTCAATGTAGAGTTTATTTAGTGAGTAAGTAAGTGAATTCATATAATTGTGTAATGAAGGCCATTGATCAACCAGATCACGTGACGAAATTCCTGTAAACACGAAATGAAGTTCTGCCAAGTACTTAGTTAGGAAACTTCCCGATGAGGGCACGTGTGTTCCCTGAGTACAAAATGGCGGCATTCACGGTTTATAAGCATCGTGTATTAGACGTCGCCATTTTGCACCCAGGGAACACACATGCCCTCATCGGGAAGTTTTGTAACTATGTACTTGGCAGAACTTCATTTCGGGAATGGATATATGGAGATTGGTCTCTTTATATCTAGTCTCCATGGCCAATTCGGTCACGCCCCCTGTCTCTTTCACTTTTGTGAGTTCATGCATGAAAAAGAAACATGAAAGTTCATGTTAACAATTTAGTACAGCTTTCACATTTTTGTGTCTAAAATTCATAATATTTTCTTTTTAAAATTTGCGAAATGGTAGGAAAGATAAAAACGGACGTAGATGGACTACTTTTGGTTTTAATAATGAAAAAGAAATGTTCGGTATGTTTTACTGAAATTGACTATTTTTTATTTTTGAAACCAAAAGTAGTCTATCTACCTCCGTTTTTATTTTCTCTACTACTTCCCAAATTTTGAAAAGTAAATTTCATGTAGTTTGGACCTAAACATGTATCACATGCCCTTAAACTTAAATATCATATAACCTTTTTTGTCAACCCATGATTGAAAGAGACACGTTTAACCTAAACGTTCGAGTTTTCATTGTGCGTTGAAAAGACTGGAACGTGTTTTTCTCATGCGTTTACAAAAAAGGATGGATAATATTTGAGTTTAGACAGGTCATGTTCAGATCTTCATTGCACTTCAAGCCTATTCCACCCGAAATAAGTTGATAATGTAGACACAAGTTTCAGTTATCAGAGTGTCGTAATGATGGCGCGATCTGTCCATTTTTTGAGAAATTTTGAATATTCTCTTCAATATACTAAGTGAATATCTTTATTTGTACATTGTTATTAGTTTTATTAAAACATATGTATTTTAAATCATAAATACTACATTCTGAATAATTTTAATTATTATATTCCGTTCAAGTTATATGTTCATGGGCCATTAGCAAAAGCTATAAAATTGGGTTACAATGTTTTCCTGTATTATTTGTAATCTAAAATAAGGCCATAGATCAATCGGACCACGTGACTAAATTATACATTTATTCGTTCATGTAAGATAACTTTTTTAATTTACAATGTATCTTTCTGATAATTTGGAAAACGTAACAAAAGATAATAAAGCACGTCTGTTAACTTCTTTTTAGTAAAAATTTTGAAAAAAATTCGAAAATTTATCGACAATTACAGTTAACTGTAAAATTTGTTGCAAAATTTACACTCATACAAAGTTGACAGACGTTCTCTATCGTGTTCTGTAGTATTTTCCAAATTTTCAGGAAGATATTTTGTAAAAGAAAAAAGTTATCTTACACGAACTTTTACAGGAATTTGGTCACGTGATCTGGTTGATCCATGGCCTTAAGACATCAATAATATTACTTATTCGGATGAATACAGTATAAGTGTGCAAATGAGCTAAACCCGGTAAGGTAGAAAAGTGTCTTTTTTGAAAGATCGTCTGTTATCTGTCGCATGCAAATAGCAAATGCAATTTAGAGCCCCCCCGATGCAAGAACGACACATACAATTTTTTGAAACTTTACGCATTGAGCCCTAACTGTATCAAACATTATTTTCAGATTTTCATTTTTAAAACTCATATACTTCAAATTCAAAACCGATTTTTTGATTCCAAATCAACCTATATTAGCTAAAAATATCGCGCGTCTGCATTTTCGCATATCTATATTTCTATTCAGGTATAACCGTATGATACATGGTATGTATATGATTTGCCGGAATCGGTTTTGCGGGTGGGAAGGATTTGTAGCTTTGATCGCTTTGATTCCGGCCGACGATGAAAATGGAGCTTGATGTGAGATGTGAGTTTCAGTTGAATTTTAGGAGGTCGGTGAAAACAAATTGTTGTGCGAGACAGCGAGACTCACATATGCATTTATACATATATATATATTGAATGATTCCAGGTGACCCATAATAACACGGAAAAAAATAAATTGCACAAAGTGCCATTCTAAATAGCCAACTGGATTTTTGGAAAACAAAACCATAAATATTAGATTTTATTTCTACACACTTGACTATTCATTTACTGAAATTAATAACAAAGTAGTAAATAGTGCCATGCGAATAATATAACATTTGCAAACATTTGCAACCACATAATTTTATCTTCTGGAGATCTAGCCGGCCTTTTAGAATAGCACCTTGTGCTATTTTCTTTTCTGTGCGAAAAGTATTCCTTTCTTTAAAACAAATAATAATTTTGAGATCTTAATTTTTCGACGTTCCAAGAAAAATAAAACTAACATGATCCGAAAACAAAACACTATGAAAAAGGGATTATAGAATTAAATATCCTGGTCGAACAATATGCTCTTGGATTTAGTAAATTTTATTTTTCGTATAAATATGGAATTTAATTATTTTCGTGCTAAAGCATAGCGGATAAACAATTGGTTGAGTTTGTATCTAATACTGAAGTATAATCCAACTAATTTGATTAAATTTTTCTTACTTTTTTCACAATTTATTCTAACCTTACTTAATTTAAAGCATATTGAATTTTCTAGTATTTGTTTGAAAAATCCAAGTATCACACACCCAGAAAAGAGTTTCTTTGAATTAAACAAATTTGTGCATTGCTATACAGCCAAAGAAAAGTTTATTTGATTTAAAGAAATTTCTTGATTGCTCTTTTTTCATTGAATTTAAAAAATGAACATCTGGGCAGTCGCATAATACATGCATAATGTGATTCACAGGAATATTTTATTTTATTTGAATAAAAAATTTTCTTCGTGCAGGGTTATAAAACTTATGCAAATATTTTTTAAGTTTTTCTCAGTACTGTATTTGAATAAAAGAATATATTGTTCAAATCAAATAAATGATGTTGAAACAATAATTACTTTCGTTTAAAAAAGGCTAAAAACGTGATTTCTTAAAATCAAATAAGTTTATATTTGTTCTAAAGGTGTTTTTACTTCGAATTGAAGAAATGAAATTTAAAAAAACGATTTCTTAAATTTAAATAAAACTTTTTTCTGGGTACATATTAAAGATTGGGGAACTGGGAATTGAGGTCGCGAGAAAGGTTTATATTATATTATATATCGTGTTATGTGCACTCTTTCTTGAAGAAAAAGTTGTATGAAGCTTTTTGGTCTATCGTAAAAGGTTTTTCTTCACAGAGAAGGAAAAGTTACGTGACAAGAGTGAGGCGTTATCGTCTAGAGGCACACGGCATCTTTTTCTGACTGGGTCCTCGTTTCAGAGGCTCACAGTCTTATTTTTACGCTTTTAAAGCCCTTATTTTTGTGCCTTTGTCACCTAAAACTCACTACCTTTCCGGTAAGAGTGTTAAGGCAAGAGAGTGAAAAAAAGCGGAAAATGGTAGGGGAGCTGACGAGCACGAACGGGGATCATAACTGTGAAGTCTGAGAGTTGATAAAAAAAGCACACTTAAATGCAAAAAATTCGAAACAAGAGATGGAAAATGAACAAATGACGCAAAATTAACACTTAAAATATTGATAGTGTGATTCTTCGTTGAAATTGACCTAATGAACTTAACAATGAAAATCGATAATTTGATTTTCCGACTATAGAAAATAGAAAAAACACGATGTCGAATTCTAATTTAAATTCTGGAACATTATCATGCACTCGTCAACAGAGTTTTGACAATTATTATTTACAGAACTTTATTTCAATAAATATGTTGGACTAACAGTGAACTTGAAGCCGCCTTCACCAGACGTGAAAATTTGACATCGCGTTTTTTCTATTTTCTACAGCCAGGAAATAAAATTATCGATTTTTATTGTTGAGTTTACTAGGTCAATTTCAGCAAAGAATCATACTATGAACATTTTAAGTGTTAATTTTGCGCCATTTATTCAGTTTATAGTGATGTTTCCGAAATGATACCCAATCGCTAATATATGGATCCAGATTACAGATTTTCTTCCAAATATATAAGAATAGTCGAAATTATTAAAATTATTAATAGAATATTTTCCATTTACGAAAGATGAATCCTGATATCAATTAATCATAAGACCGTGAATATTAAGCGTTTATGTTTTCTCCCCTCTCTAATCTAATTTCATAGAAACACTATTTCCTTAAATAACGATTAGCATAATTTATTTACTGATCACCATAGCAATTAAGCTGAGGTAAGGTGGAGTTTATATTGAAATGTATTCTTGGTATATAATGATCACGATTAAATTATATGGATTTACGTTGGAATTTGCTTTAAATTAAAATATTAATTTTAAATCCTGATCTGGTTTTATCTTCTAAAACTAAAAGAATCTTGATAGATTTTTTTCTGAGACCTGACAGTTGTTCAGTAACTTAAGAATTCCTTTTGCTGGTAAAGAAAAAAGTTTAGATTTTCACAAGGATGTAAGCTGATTAAACACAAAGGGTTATTGGGTCACCCATAAAAGTTCTTGGAAATTGATTTTCACCAACACACTGTAAATTGACATTAATCTGATGTTGGATTTTTATGTCACTGGATCTTACCCCGATAATATCTTTACTTAGCAGATGAACTTTTTTTTATGCATTGCCATAATTATCAACAATTTCATAATCATCCCACCAATTGTTAATTTGAAAAATTTCAAAAAGTCATAACAGTTTTTTCACATTTTAAACATCTTTAAACGAATGGTGCAGAAGGAATGCTATATATATATACACTGTTAGAATTTTCTACCGTAAATTCCCGACACTCGCAACTGAAGTTTTATACAGTTAAAATTTCATAAAATAATGACAAAATTTCTTTACTTTTTAGTTACTTATTAACTTAGTAACTTTTAGTTACTTTTTAGTAACTTCAAGAAACAATTTCTTAATTTTCAGATAGAAATTTATGAAAATTCCGATACTTGTATCTGGGAATTCTGAAACTTGTAACAGGAATAATTTAATGTTTTGGGTAACTGAAACTTTATGCAGTTACATGTAACTGAAAATTTTGTTACAGTTTCGTAATTTTATGATAAATTTTATAAAAATTCTGTTACAGTTTGGTAGTTTTAAGGTAGTACGATCACGAAAATTAGACCTCAGGCAAAAATAGATAATTTTGCTTTCAAGAATAGCAAAATTAATAATTGAAGGGCTAATTTGAAAGAGAAAAGATTATTTTTTATGAAAAAAATTTGAAACACAAAAAAATAATGTTATTAATAAATTTTATTTCTGCCCAAACTTATTTTCTTTTCGCTTCGAGCCAAATTTTTAAAAATGATGCGATTCTAATAAATCACGGTTTATTTTTTTAGAAAAAAGATTCTCTACAACTTGACCGTTTCCAATTTTTGAAAATGAATTCTTTTATGGCTGAAATTATAAAAAAAACAATTTTTCAAAACAAAATTTTTATAAAAAAATTGCTGTATTTGATAATAATTAATTCAATTTCAAAAATAGGAAACGGTCAAGTTGTAGGAAATCTTTTTTCTAAAAAAATGAATCGTGATTTATTAGAATCGCATCATTTTTAAAAATTTGTCTCGAAGCGATAAGAAAATAAGTTTGAGCAAAAATTAAATTTATTAATAACATTATTTTTTTGTTTCAAATTTTTTTCATGAAAAATAATCTTTTCTCTTTCAAATTAGCCCTTCAATAATAATATTGCTATTCTTGAAAGCAAAATTATCTATTTTTACCTGAGGTCTAATTTTCGTAATCGTACTACCTTAAGATAAATTTTATGAAAATTCAGTTGATTTTTGCAACATTATTGTAAGAAAATTTTCAAAAAATTCAGTACAATTTTCGCAATTTTAAGATACTTTTACTCAAAAAAATCATAAATATTGTAACATTTTACTTTACTTTTGTAACATGAAAATTTGGTAAATTTCCGAACATTTGTAACAGTATATATATATATATATAATATAAGAGAAATAAAGTAAAGCATAACAATGCTAAACAAACTCAAATGAATGATCGTGTCTTTTATCTGGTTAAAATAATTTAGATTTTTTATATGTAAATATATTTTCTCCCTTATAGCTTTAAAAACATTATGTCTTATAAAAGTTTCCTATTTTTCTATTTTACACCTCATGTTTTTCATTAAGCGATATTTATACAATATTTATGAAGGCTGGTGTTTATATGCTTATACATATATCATTCAAACGGGATGATTTAATATTAATTCGTTACGGAACTGTTATGTTAAATTGACAATTAGTAATTTCGAATAATATTGATTTTACCTCATAACTAATTGAACTAATGAATTGAATTGAATTGATATTTTCATATTTACATTAGTGTAATTCAGTATCTAATCTGTAATTATTAAAATATCACAAATCGTATTTTTTACTAGAAAATTTGAAAAATGTTCTCTTGCCTTAAACGTATTCCTCCTTATTATCTGCACGTAAATGTTCGACTGGCATATTCTTATAATAATCCTAATCGAGACTAAAAATTTTCACTTCTTTCCTGCAAGGTACCATCTTTATTACAATATTCATTTAACAATATTCATAGCCTACGTCTGAGAAAAAAAGTACTTTGAACCTGAGGAACAATCTCATTGAAATACTTTATACACGTCGAGGAAATGGAATTATGAATTTCATTTGCACAAGTTGGAACACAGTACTGCCAAAGAAAGTTGAGCAATGGATAATCAATCTAACAGGCATGAATTGTATTTATTGGAGGGTTCGTTCGAACAAAGCAACTGTAGGTATTTACTTAAGCAGGTGAACGGCACCTTTGTACAGATAGATATACATCTGTCAGAGTAAGCAAACGTGATTTGTGGCTGAATGAAGTAGCACCCAACGAACGAATAGCTTCAAACAAAATTAGAGCAAGCTAGGGTTTTATTAGAGAGTTGAAATAAAAATGAGGTACGTGCAGCGAAAAGAAAGTGAGGGTTCGGGCTTGATGTGAGCAGTAACAAACAGCTTCAAACGTCTCTTCCAGCTTCAGTTCTCTCTCAAGTACCTTGGTCTCTTCATCTATCTAATCAACGCGAAAAGCTCAACTCCTTGCTACTCTGCGCGTCCCATACTCAAATTCTCTATTAATTCCTATTTCTCTAAACAGGTACACTAACTAATCGTTTACATATTGCTTACAAGTTCTCACTTTAATAGGACAATTGCAATCAAGTTACTTTCTCATAACCCAAAATGCAGTATCTCAGTTCAAATTTTCTGAGATTAAACGTTCATTTTAAGGCTTTTTCGAACTTTATAATATGTGAACGTCCACGAAGAAAGGTGCCTAACGTCCAAAAGCTCAATTTTAGAGGACGGCTGATCCTACACTCAGATAAAAAATTATATTGAATTAAAGAAAATCATTTGTTTGAAAGATTTTCTATGATTTAAAAAAATGATTTATTTGAATAAAATAAAATTTGTTTTATCCAAACAAAGTATATTTGAGTAACAAAAAGCCTTTCAAACAAATTATTTTCTTTCATTCAATCAAATATTTTTTCTGAGTGTAACAGAGGTTGTTAGTGGGTTTGAACTTATTATACCCACCTCTGTAGCTTAACAAAAAAGAAAGTAACTGCCATACAAATTTTGCAAACGAAAGAGAGACTCCAAAACTATCAATTGGTATAACTGAAAATTGATTTTTCGGGTGTTAGGTACCTTTCTTCGCGGACAGTCACATATATAGGTAATAGATACATATATATAAACCATATCAAGATGTGTGATGTTCAAATCATAAACGAAGATTTTTCACTATTTTAAAAAAAAAATCCTTATACAATTCCAATCAAACTTCAAAATTAGATTTGTTTGATACTAATCTGGTTTATTTTCTTATTCAATTTTAACTTAATTGAAAATCAATTCCACATGCTTTGCTTGTGATAGAAATTTCAACGGAAATATATATGAAATTCTAGATAAAGTGAATCCAAGCACCAAGGCGTAATTTATTGATTGTACTCGATTAATGATAAGTTTTATGAAGTCTTGAGCTGTTATGAAATTTTGTAAATCTGATTGCATACGTTTTTAATGAATTATGTTTTGAGGTCTGACAGAACTGTATAATAATATAATGTGTAACTAGGGAAAATATTCTGCCCGCTTCGCGGGCACATTCTCATCGGGCGCTTCGCGCTCAGCTCGCGAATTTGAGCGCGCCTAGGGCGCGCGATTTGATCTCCGCACTTCACGCTCCGTTCTTTTTGGACCTCGCGCCTAGCGCTCGGCCTTATGCTTTTCGTATACATTTAAGTTTATTTCTTATATTTTGATACTGAAGCTCAAACCAATTTTATAATAATATTACAGATGATGTGAATTACACATTTTCTGAAAGTCACTAAATTTCTTTTTGAATTCAAGTGAAACAGGAAATTCAATTTACTTAAGGCTCTATCAGCCTTAAGGAACACATTTTGAACATGATGCTTGCGCTTCGCGCTCGATTTTCTGTATACATTTCAGTAACTTTTTAATAACTTACATGGTTAAAATAATTTATTTTCTTCCAAATATCTCAAAAAGGAAAAACAATTGTTTTACCGCGCACGCTGATACTCAATTAACCATAACTTCTACAATAGTTATCCAAATTAATTTTTTTTATGGAGGTTTTAGAAATGTTTTTTTATCAGCTTTACGCTGAAGGCAATGGTTTTAGATGAAAAAAATTATTTGAGCTTCATTTTTTAATTTTAAACATATTTTTGAGTTTTTCTGCAAGTGTGGCCGCTAATTTTTTTTCCAAAATTATGTTTAAAAAAAAAGCTTGACTTATTCCCTTTAAAATGAGCCATGGTCGAAACTGGGGCGAAAGAAATTGGTGGAGATATATACCATATATCTCCACCAATTTGTGGCTCATTTTAAAGGGAAAAAGTCAAGTTTTTTTTTAAACATAATTTTGGAAAAAAAATTTGTAGATCTCATTTAGGCAAATCATTTTCCGTATAAACGTTTTTTTTGTATCTCACATATTTTGTCTAAAAACTGGAATTTTTGAATTTTAATCGTATTTTTGAAATTGAAAGGAAAAATATATGTTTTATCAGAAACTGTGTGAGACTAAAATTGTAGATCTTTTTAAAACGAACAACTTTATATTCTTACGTTTTTTCGTATTTCACATATTTTTGTAAAAAAAAAGTTGAATTTTGGATTTTCAATAGTATTTTTTTAAATTAAAAAGAAAAATATACGTCTTATGAAAAAATGTTGCAATTCAAATTTGTAGATCTTAATGTAGAAAATAATTTTGTATGATAACTTTTTTTCATATCTCATATAATTTAACTGGAGAATGGAATTTTAATATTGACTTTTTTCAAGTTTTAACATGCTGTAACATTTCTAATTTTGGTTTAATCAAAGAATGTTATGAAGATAATTTGTAGAGATTTATGAGCACTATCAAAAACCAGTATTAGAATTTTTTATTTTTTCAAAAACACAAAAAATGGTCTAGTTTCCTCAATTTTGGTTGGACACTTTCGTAAAAACCACTTTTTCTGACTCAGAGCGTCTCAAAACGTAAAGATTTGATGGAAAATTCACAAATCATTTTTCACATAAAACTAATACCTTTTCATCCATGATGAGAATGTAAAAAAATTTATTTTGCGAGTTTGAAGTTTGATACCCAAGCAAAGCGAGGGTAACAACCACACGAGTAAAATTAATCTTTTTTTTGTGTCGCACATGATTTTTTTTTCACTATGGGGTCAAAATATGGATTTGTTTGACCCACACTGGGCAATAAAATCCACTTTATGACCCACTAGCAGAAAAATTCATTTTGAGAATGCAGTATAGGCTTTAAAATCTACTCAGGCGAATAGCACTTCTATTTCCTCACGAACGACACGTTTCCTTTTCGTAAAAGGTGGGCTTACTTTTAAATCGCCGGTTGACTTGGAGATTTGAGGAAAGGATTCAAGGAATCTTGTAATGGTCTTCGTTCGACCGCCCAATCTTGATTTCGAAGAGAAAGAAGTTAAAGAAACGAGCAGACAAGGGTAACGGAGCCGGTAATGGCAACCGGAACTACACTTACCACGAGTTCCGGCGCTTTGAGCTTTTCTAACTTTCTTATACTTGCCATTTACTCTTCGCCATATCCGACGTCTCAGTCCTACCTTGCAATTTCGCAGCACGATCGTGCACTTTCAATTCGAGAATTGAAGAGTATTGCTATAGATCCTTTTTCAACTTTTATTATTCGCAAAACTCAACGCAGATACCAGCTTACATCCCATATATTGTAACTAAAAAATAATTTAAGACGCTAAAAAAACATATTTTTTTTTCCTAGCTAATTTTACAATTTTAACTTATTCTTGTCAAAAATTCCAGGGCTTCGTTCAAAGTTCTAGATTCCTTTCAAATTCCGTAGGGCAGAGGAATTTAATATTTTTGAACATTCTCTGGACGATATCCCAAATGACTTTTTGATAATAGGGGATTATTTTTTACACGGAGAAACCGAAGTTTAAAACTTTTGCTAAACTACATTTCAATTTAGGTAAAAATGTGTCATAATAAGAATTTTTAATTTTTTGACTGCGGAAAATTTTCAGTCCATTAGGAATAGTTACCATTGTACCCTAATTTTCCCTAGATTTCTAATATTTTTTAGAATTATCTTTATGAAACAAAACATATATTGCTATTGAAATTTTTTCCGTGTATACTTTTATAAAATGTAAATATTCTTGCAAAATCTTCTCCTTAGCTTTGTTAAAAGCTTAGCACGAAAATGATGGACTTTTGATGAAATTTCTCCAATACCACAGAGAGTCAGAGGTGGTGAGTTAATGATTTAGAATGTGAGCATTAGGTCTGAATAATGTAGGGGTTTCGATTTAATTTACTACTATAATGGCACTCGATTCTGCTTGCTGAAAAGTAATTACAGAACAGCGTTTGCCACTGATAAATTTGTAACCTGGAAATTCTGGTTGAGAAAAGTATATACGCACAACAGCCAATATTAAATAAAATTTTCATAACCAAATGGCAAGTTTATTTAATTATTTGTCGATGTCTTCATTAAAGGTAAATATGGACCATCATTTATTATCGTTTTTATGAAGCTTAAAACGATAAATTAGTAATGGTAAATGGTAATTTATCTCTTTTAACGGAGTAAGCGCATCTGTCAGGTTTACATACGTTGAGCAAAAATGCGGTTCGATTTATAACCAGCCTGTTTCGTCGATGTATGTATAAAATTCGATTACGAGATCAGAGTACTCGAGCATTTTACTCCCTGGAAAATTGATTTGGCGCGGCGCTTAAGCGAGCAAAGCGTTAATGTGTTAAAGGGTGAACCGACATTGAGAGCAGTATTGTGCAGAAGGCCTGTGAATAATTTCAGTCGCCTATCTCCGAATACCGTATACCCCTTTGTGCTAAAACCCAAATTTCACCTACCGTTTTTCAAAATTACGTTTTCGAATTATTGAATAATTAATTTCTGATTTTGTGCAAGCTGTTTTGAAACTTGAAAGCACAGACAAAACCCCTTCAATTCAATCAAGTATTTCATTCTTCAATACTAATATCTACAATCACGACACTGAACTATAAAGTTTACAACGCTTTGCGTTAACGTTGAAGCGACAAAATTATTTATTAAAATAAACAACTCAGTTGCATACTCGACAGGCGAACGGAAATGATGCAATCCTAAAAATTAAAAAAAATGTCCTACTAGATGACCTTAATTCATCTTTATTCGAATTTATTGTTATTGCCACATTATTATTAGAACCCCGACAATTTGTTTGCGTGGTATATTTTAGCTGTTTTCCTTTTCTAAATTATGATCTACCTATTCTACTTTTTCTTCTCTATTTCAGTCTCTTTTCTTTCTGCTTGTCTGTCCTTATCGTGCATGCAGTGTATACCCTGCGCATTCTCTCGTTTACACAACACGTACTTTCTGTACTGTAGTTGTGGCCTCATATCTATGTATTTTCACCCTCTCTCTTTTTCCATGAACCGTTTCCAGCAACGTGCTTCCCAGTCATCCTGCCTTAAAGTCTTTTCTACAATGCTTAATAATTCCTAGAACTGGAAAAAATGAAAAATCTTTTTATTAAGTGAATTTTTTTTCTCAAATTTGAAAATAAGCTACATTGTACACGAAGAAAAAAATCGAACTATTATAGTAAGCTGAACTCATCCTATTAAAGAGCCGAACGTGATGTGTGAAATTGGTATGAGCTTCTAGCAATATTAGGATCAACTCATGCATTTTTAGCATGGAATGTCTTATACTATAAAAGAATCAAATGCATGTCATTATTGCTAGTGTCATATGCTGTCAGAGCAATGTTCCTTGCGAAAATAGCTCGACTTTCGCCTTGTTATGCGCTTGCAAGAAAACTCATCCTATTTCAGCAAGATTTCTCTTACAACCCAGAGAACACGTTAAGTGCTACGTTCGAAAGTAGGCATGGCCTAACATTTCGGTTGTAAGAGAACTCATGCTGAAATAGGATCAGTTTCTTGCAACCATAGCAAGGCGAATTTAGAGCTACTTACGCAAAGCACAACTGCTCTAGAAGCATGAAACTTAGTTCTTTTTTAGTATGAAGAGATCCCTGCTTAAAATGTATAAATTTTTCACCGGGACAGCAAAAACGAAACCTGCTACAAAAGCATGACCAGTGTTCTTGCTATTATAACCAGATTTTTTTATCCTTGTAAAGTTCTTCATACATAATAAATTCAATTATTTTTAGATAGATGAATTACTGGGAAAAAATTTATTTCTATTCTGCATACATATACTTGAGTCCCAAATAAAAATGTTTATGTGCCTCCGGCGCATTAACGCGTTTTTATGCTACAGTTGAGAGTAGCATAATGTTGTGTATTACGATACAGAGGAACATAATGTAAAAATTGAACTGCTCATGCGCGTATTACGATACAACGGAGCATAATCTTCTTCTTATTCATACGCTACTACTAACTACTACACAAGATCGAGAAAATCAAAATGGCCGGAAGATGACCCATCTTCGAAGGTGTTCTTCGACTTGTCCAATTGTTAAATTCGTTTGGATAACACTCTCCCTTATTTTTAACAATTTGTTTTAGATATATTTATAAAATGTATGTATAAATGTCTATCGATTGTGTAATAACTGTGGAAAGTCCTTAAGAAGAATTTTCGTAGCTTGTAGCTTCGTGGGGTGCTTGCTACTCTGTCCGTTTACGAACGCTACACTCTCCTCTTGTGCACTCTGTATCCATCTCAAACCCCCGTCTTTATCTCTCTCTAACCCCCTCTCTGCCGCTCACTCTCACTCTTACAAACTAGCATTGCTGGTAGGTAGTACGTACGCGCTTGGATATAATACGATTCGAAATTAAACTCCCAAGGCACGCTCGGCATGCGAATAATGCTAGCGGCTGCCTAAAACAGTAAAGATATTATACGTATTATTACAGCGTGCCACTAGAGAGCCAGTGTTGCAAAGAGGCACAAGGAAGACTTCAGTGTCTGGGAGAAGACGTTGCTATCACAAGATAGACTACATTGCGCCTCGAATTTACCTGCAGCTTCTTCTTGTTATGCGACCTTCGTGATAACTTCCCTAATGAAGCCTGCTTTATTTACTGCACCTCACTACCTCGACATTTAATATTGTTTAAAATCACTTTCCTTCATAACTTCATCGCAAACGAGGCATCTTTCGACTTGTCTTCTAATATAACACTGATGCACTGTACAAAAATAATTATGCTCTTTTACTCTTTTTCTCACTAATTTTACAAAACAATACAAATTATTCATGATTACTATATCCCTGCTGGAAGTAAAGAGATAGAAATCCTATAACTTTAAATTGCTTTCTATCTCTTGGATAGAAAGAAATAAGGAACATTTGTCCCTCGTCTATTCACCTATATCTCTTTTTATCCCTTGTCTGTCCACCTCTATTTCTATCTCTTATCTCTTTGTCGATCCAAATTCACGACTATATCTTTCAAACCCGTCTTCTTTACATCACTCTATCCTTTGTATATCCACCTATCATTGTTTCTATCTCTTGTCTATCCACCTCTATTTCTTTATATCTCTTTGTCGATTCAGATTGATGCCTATCTCTTTCAACCCCATTTTCTTCATCTCAGCCTAATCCTCATCTATCCACCTGTATCTATTTTTAACTCTTTTCTATCCACCACTATCACTTTCTATCTCTTTTTTATCCAATTTACACATATCTTTTTCAATCCCCTTCTCCTAATCTCAGCCCATCTCTTGTATATTGACGTATATCTTTTTCTATCTTTTTGTCAATCCACATTCACGGCTATATCTTTCAATGTTTTTCTATTTATTTCAATATATCCCTCATCTATTTACCTCTATCACTTTTTATCTCTTGTATATCTCTTCGTCAATCCAGGTTCACACGGAGAAACTTTTTATATCAATTTTTACTATAGTATTTTTCAATTTAGGGAAAAACGTATCACTTTGAGAATTTTTGTTAGCAAAAATACTAAACTTTATAATAATGATATGAAACTTTAGTATAAACTATAGTAAAATTTGCTATTAACTACCAGGGGTGTTAGTTGAAGTTTGCCGGTTTTTTCAATAAATAAAACACTTAATTCTCAAGGGAATCTCAAAAAAATTTTATTCAAATTATTGACCATTGGATTCTACACATTTTGCCCATCTTTCAGGAAAATCATGGATACCATTCCAAAAAAACTTTTTCTCTTTCAAGGCAAACCATTCGACGAGCCATTTTTCGACTTCTTCAAAATTGGCGAAGCGCTGCTCTGTGAGTGAGTGTCCCATCGATGCGAAAAGGTGATAGTCGGACGGGGCGAGGTTTGGAGAGTAGGGCGGGTGCGATAATATTTCCCAATTCAATGCTTTTAATGTGTTATTCACCACTTTAGCGGTATGAGACGGTGCGTTGTCATGTTGTAGGATAACTTTACCATGTCTTCGGGCCCATTCCGGCCGTTTTTCGATCAACGCATGATTCAAATTGATAATTTGTTGTCGGTAGCGATCCGTATTCACTGTCTCACCAGGTTTTAATAACTCAAAGTACACCACACCACACTGGTTCTCGAAATAAATCCATTTTTCGTCCCCCGTGACAATTCGATGCAGAAAACATTTCCTTTCGAACCGTTGAAGCAGCATTTCACAAATGGTTTTTCGATTTTCCATTTGTCTATCGTTCAGTTGGTGTGTTACCCATTTTCCATACTTTTGGATTTTTCCCATGGCTTTTAAACGTTGGCAAATTGCTCCTCGGGTCACATTTAGTGTTTGTGCCAATTTTTGTTGCGATTGGGTTGGGTCTTCATCCAATAACGCCTGCAATTTCTCGTCTTCGAACTTTTTCGCTGCACCAGGATGTTCATTGTCTGTTAAATCGAAATCTCCACATTTAAATTGACGAAACCATGTTTCACATGTTCTAATCACTGGAGCATGTTCACCATAAGTTTCTACCAGCAATCGATGATCTTCAACTGCTTTTTTCTTTTGATGAAATAAGAAAAGCAACGAATGCCGCAAATGCGATTTACTTGGAATGAAACTCGACATATTCACTGAGGTAAACAACTATGATGCTATTATTTTGTCAGAATGTAATTGTGTATTTTTGAAGGTTATTGTCCATAGAAAAATATGACATAGATGCCAAATCATAGAAATGTATACATATCTCTAGCGACATCTATGAGTAAAACCGGCAAATTTCAACTAACACCCTTGGTATGCTGGAGTTTCATATCATTATTATAAAGTTTAGTATTTTTACTAACAAGAATTCTCAAAGTGATACGTTTTTCCCTACATTGAAAAATACTATATAGTAAAAATTGATATAAAAAGTTTCTCCGTGCACGCTTATCTCTTTCATTCCCTGCCCCTCCTCGTAGTTAGATCTTCTAATCTTGTACATGCCGTATCATTAATTATAAAGGATTATTTTTACTTATCGAATAGAAAGAAGATAAAAAATAACACCGCAAATATTCAAGTTATAGACTGAAATAGAGAAAAGGGTATTGAAAGATTGGATTGATTTTGGTTTGACGAAGAGATAGAAAAAGTTGGAAGGGGGTAGTCGAGGAATAGACATGGATAGCGAAATGTATATATCATGTCTAACATCGAGATTTTTCACAGTTATCTCTTTCCATATTTTTACTTTTATCAGGGTAATACATTCATCAAAAGAATAATAATTATAACTATAAACTCCATGACATCACGTCATTTTATTAAGTAAATCATGACTTTTATTATAATTTTATTTTCTCGACATTACTCATCATGAGTTAAACTTCTTTTATAAAGGTAAAATTTTAACAATTTTGTGTATGTTCTGGATGTTAAGTTAATTTAATTTTTATTTTTCATGTGTGTGACAATCTTAATATTTGGTGTTTTTTTAATTTAATAAAGCCTGATGAGGTTGGCAAACCCATAGCCAACGAAACGTCGCAACAATTTTGACACTATAAAGAGTTTTCTTCTTTATATTTGACCCTCATTGATCGCAAACCAGCATCTTTTATTATATAAACATAATAATTTTACGAAATTATATTAAATAACTGCAATCATCGTTGGTATATGATAAAAAAATCAATGATAATTGTAGTGATTTTATAAAACTTACTGTAACTTTTCTAATTTTAGTTTAATCGAAAAATATTATAAGGATAATAAGTAGAGATTTAAGACCACTATCAGAAACCAACATTGGAATTTTTGATTTTTCCAAAAAAAAAAATTCAACAAAAAAACAAAAAATTCTATTATTTTTACAATTTTGGTTGGATGTAGCTGCTAACCGAACTTCTTACTTTTTTAGCTCCGGTAAAGTATGCCAAAGCTCAATTTAATCCGATAATTCTATTGAGAGTTATCTAGTATACGACCTACAGGCAGACAGACAGACACTTTTCTAAAAACCGTTTTTTCTGACTCAAGGGGTCTCAAAACAAAGATTTGATGAAAATTTCGAAATTGATTTTCCACATAAAAGCATATAATCCACATAATCCTTTCTTCAGAGTGTGGTTAAATACTTTTAAACAAGTGCTTTTGCTTATACTTCAGAGTGAAAAAATCTGGCCGCTTCGCGAGCACATTCTCATCGTGCGCTTCGCTCGCAAGTTTGAGCGCGCTTAGGGCGCGCGATTCGATCGTCGCGCTTTGCGCTCCGTAATACTCGATCGCCGTGCTGCGCACTCCGGAATTTTTGAACGTCGTGCTTCGCGCTCCTTTTTTTCTGGACCTCGCGCTTCGCGCTCGGTCTTGTGCTCTTCGCATACATTTAAGTTTATTTCTTATAATTTGATACTGAAGCTCAAACCAATTTTATAATAATATTACAGATGATGTGAATTACACATTTTCTCAAAGTCACTAAATTTCTTTTTGAATTTAAGTGAAACAGGAAATTCAATTTACTTAAGGCTTTATCAGCCTTAAGGAACACATTCTCATCATGACGCTCGCGCTTCGCGCTCGATTTTCTGTATACATTTCAGTAACTTTTTAATAAATTAAATGATTAAAATAATTTATTTTCTTCCAAATCTCTCAAAAAGAAAAAGCAATCGTAGACTTTATTTAAGGAAACGATTTTGCAGAACAACGCTTATTTCGTATCTCAAATATTTTGGTGAAAAAAATTGAATTTTTTCAATATTAAAAATCAAAACATAAAATATACATCCTGTCGAGAAATTTCTCAATAAGAATGTGTAGACCTCATTTAGGCAAATAATTTTTCATCTAAACGTTTTTTATGTATCTCATATATTTTGTCTAAAAAATGGAATTCTTGAATTTTAATCGTATTTTTTGGAATTGAAACGAAAAATATATGTTTTATCAGAAACTGTGTGAGACAAATTTGTAGATCCTTTTTAAACGAACAACTTTGTATTCTTACGTTTTTTTCGTATTTCACATATTATTGTTAAAAAATTGAATTTTGGATTTTCAATAGTTTTTTTTTAAATTAAAAAGAAAAATATGCATCTTATGAAAAAAAGTTACAATTCAAATTTGTATGTCTTTATGTAGAAAATAATATTGTATTATAACGTTTTTTCTTATCTCGTATAATTTAACTGGAAAATGGAATTTTGATATTGACTTTTTTCGAATTTGAATATGCTGTAACATTTCTAATTTTGATTTAATCAAAACATGTTATCAGGATAATTTGTAGAGATTTATGAGCACTATCAAAAACCAGTATTGAAATTTTTGATTTTTTCAAAAAATTATTTTCAAAAACACAAAAGTAGTGCTCCATCCCTCAATTTTGATTGGATGTGGCTGGTTAACGAACTTGTCCTTACTTTTTCAGCTCCGATAAAGTGTACCAAAGCTTAATTCAATCTGATAATTCTATCGAGAGTTATGCCGCACACGACCTACAGACAGACAGACAGACAGACACTTTCGTAAAAACCATTTTTTCTGACTCAGGGAGTCTCAAAACGTAAAGATTTGATGAAAATTTCGAAAGTCATTTTTCACATAAAACCAATACCTTCTCATCCATGATGAGAATGTAAAAATGGCAAAGCCTTAGTTTATAATGTTTCTATATAACTGATAATATTAATGATGTCAATCCTAAATTGATGTAATGAAATTTTCTATACTTGCATACGTGCAATGAGTCTACCTTTTAAAGGGCCCCAATAGATATTGTTTTCCCACTTCCTTATCTGTCCAAATTATTCAAATAAATTGGAAATACAGTATCGATTATTCCCTCACAATTTGAAATGCAAAAGTCAATCACCTTATTAACAAAACACTATATAGCATGAAAAGTAAAATGTGGATGAATGCCATTGTAAATGATGGTGTCAGCCTCATGAATAACGTCTTGGCCTTTACGTATAATGAGGATAAACATTTTCTCGACGCCAAATCAGAAGGTCTCGTGCAGCTAAGGAACAACAAAAACTCAAGTTTTTTTTCTTTCCTCAAGCTGATGCTTCTTACTATACTGTTGTAAAAGAAAGAAATTTTTTTTGCAATAATTCAATTTCCAGATTATATCTAATGATAATAATAATTATATAATTTATTATAATTTTAGTGTCCTAGTTTGGAGATTTTAGGAATTTTTTCCAGTTTTTTCTCATTTCTTCATAACATGTACAGTGTGCATACAGGCCAAATTGAAATCTTTGTTATGTATATAGAATATCGTGTATGACACTTGCGTGTATACAATTTTATTCTGGTGTGTCTATGAGTAAACAACATGAGAGGCGTTTGTGCTGACGGGATTTCGCAAACCTACCTCGCAAAACGGGCTACATTATTCTGTTTTAACGGAATTACTCCAAATTGTGCAAATGTATCATGGTTATGCTATTGCGGCTGGTTATATTGCGTGCTAAGCGACCTCGGTGGTGAGTCCGAGGATTGTGTGGGATGAGGCTGCAGGAAGAGCAATTTGTACAGGGAAAGTGTATTCCAGCCTTTAGAAAACCAAAAGATGAAGCGGTTTTAGTCATGATACTTTTTAGTTCAATTTTTACAAATTAAGGAGAGTACGGGCTCTCCTTGATATACATTCATTTGATACCGAATTATTATTTATGTAGCACTGCCTATATCAATAAATCTTTATTCCTCTTTTCTAGTCTAGAATACTTTCACTAGGGTTGGGAAATAAAATCCCTTATACTACGAAGCCACAGAAAATAAATAAATTCTACCTTTTTCCAAAAGATTAAGAAATTTAAAGTTCTCAAGAACAAGAATTTTTAGCAAACTTTATCAGTCGTTCAGAGTTGTAAATTTCTTTGAACAACTTTGTACCTGAAAAGTCATCTGGGCTTCTAGTTTCCTCTGTTCGCTATAAATTGAATTTTATTGGTAATAAATGGAAGTTCATGAATCTTCAATGTTAACATAAGGACTGCCATCTTAATGTTGAACCGCGTGACCTTTAGATATGAAGACGTAAAGTTTAAGCTGTTAAATTCAAACAACTAGAGTCTCTATTGGCATCAAAAATACACATATGAGGAATTAATATCTAAATGTTATATACAGTGTAAAATGTATTTTAAAGTATTTTTTTTCACACACATATCTAATTCATAACATAATTAGTGGGTGAACGTATTGAAGTAGTCGATTTGTGATTAATTTTTTCGCAAATGTCTTTATACCCAGAAAAAAGTTTCTTTGATTCAAACAAAATTTCTTTGAATCAAAAAAATTTGTACATTGCTATACGGTCAGAGAAAAGTTTCTTTGATTTAAAGAAATTTCTTGATTGTTTTTTTTTTCATTGAATAAAATTAAAGAAATAAATGTCTGCGCATTCGCATACAATAGTACATACGTAATGTGACCCGCAGAAATATTTTCTTTAATTTAAAGAAAAAATTGTCTTCTTTCAAAGATAATAAAATTAAATGAATTATTACTTGAGTTTTTGCCAGTACTGTATTTGAATCGAAAAAATATTTTTTTTAATCAAATAAATAATGTTAAAAAAGTAATTTCTTTGATTTAAAAAAGGCTGAAAACGTGTTTTTTTAAAAACAAATAAATTTATATTTATACTAAAGGTGCACGGAGAAATTTTTCATAGTAATATATATACTACTGTGGACAAAAATCAAGGTGCATTTTGTTATAAAATGAAAAATCTTCATTTATTTATCCAAATCAATTTCATTCCCTTCAAAGTAATTCCCTCCCGATATAATGCACTTATGCCATCGTTTTTTCCAATCGTCGAAACACCTGTTAAATTCGATTTCCGGAATTGCCTTCAAAGCCTTCTTCGATTCGGCTTGTATCTCTTGAATCGTGTCAAAACGGTGTCCTCGGAGTGGTCTTTTGAGTTTCGGGAATAGCGAGAAGTCACATGGAGCCAAATCAGGCGAATATGGTGGTTGTGGAACGATATGCGTTGAGTTTTTTGCGAAATGGTCACGAAGAACGAGTGCAGTGTGAGATGGCGCATTATCGTGAGTTATCTGCACAAAATATCTTTTAAAACGGTGTTGAGTGATCCTTTTGAAATGCCAATAGTGTCAGCAAGGTCTCTAATTGTCAATCGACGATTTTTCTTCACTAATTCTTTGATTTTATTGACATGTTGCTCCTCAGTTGATGTTGATGGTCGTCCGGGGCGTTCCAAGTCATCAACACGTTCTCTGCCTTCTTTGAAGTCTTTGTACCACTTATAAACATTTTTATGCGACATGGTCGAATCACCGAAGGCCTTCTGCATCATTCTGAACGTTTCCGCAACTTAAATTTCATTCCGCAAACAAAATTTAGTGGCACTTCTTTGCTCAACAAATTCAGACATTGTAAAAATCGAAAAAATCACTTTTAGTCGTTTAGAAAACACAAGCGTAACTATGTAACAAATGATGACATTGACATGAAATTAGGCACAGATGTCAGTAACAGTAGGACCAACATAAAAATAAAAGAGTTTGCCCGAATCAGTTAGCCCACGAAGTTTAAATTAAAAATTCACTTTAGTTTTTGCCCACAGTAGTATTATTTTATAATGATAATTCGATAAAAATATTAGGAATCTAGGGAAAATTGAGGTGCAATGGTAATTATTCTTGGTGGACTGGAAATTTTTCGCAGTTAAAATACTAAAGATTCGAAAAATTATATGAAACTTTAGTATAGGTTATAGTAAATTTTGATGAAATCTATAGTAAATGATCGTATTATAGTTCATGTAAAGTTCAGTATTTCGCTGCGAAAAATTCTCACTATGACACGTTTTTCCCTGAATTAAAACTTAGTTTAGCAAAAATTGTAATCTTGGCTTTCTCCATGTCTCTTTTTACTTCGAATTGAAACAATGAAGTTAAAGAAACGATTTCTTAAATTCAAATAAAACTTTTTTCTGGGTGTATATAAATTGATTTTAAATTAGATATAGAAACTTTCAACAGAGATAAATAAATAAAATAAATAGAAGGCCCTAAATTTGTAGAAGGACTCGCGACGACCCTCGAGTAGTCAATATTAATATTGAGTACATGTTTTGCATCCATCGAAATGATTTGTTCCTCAAGTTTGTTGAAGCTGTCGCTTCGCTGGAGTCACTCGCGAGGAATTGATGCAAGAACTAATGCAGAACCCGTCGAAAACGGAAGAAATCTCGTGAGTAGGAAAATATTTGCTCGACGTGTTCGTGTTCGACAGGAAACTGGATATAGGAATACAGAGAGAAGTAAGAAACGACTGGCGAAGGAAAATGGTACACGGTGAACGAAATGGGCAATAAGCCTCCCGTCAGAGACAACCATAGTCCCGCGGCGATCCATTACACACATACCTACGTCGACTCACATAGACTCAAAACTGACTTTGCGGGGAAGAAAGTTAATATAAATACTCAAGCGGAGCGGCTCAAGCATTAAGCAAATTAAAAGTTAATGTGGTATATACATATATGAGTGATCAGATCGGGAAATTAATTAATGAGCAAAGTTATACCTTACATATAGCGCACGGTCAATCCGTATCTCCCTTGGCTTCACTTGCACCCACTTTCCCCCCTACCTCACCCCCTAAAAGTATCCCCAACGCGAGTTCCCACCATATCTTTGGCCCTCAAGTCTCTCGCCTTGTCTTTCACGTTCGCATACCACACTTGTTACAAACTTAAATTGCTCCACATCGAAAGTTTACTTGTTCATTCTTCCTGTGGTTTGGGCCGGAAGGGGACCGAAGAAGTGTACGTTCTACAAAGGTTGCCTTTGACTTGCGTTCATGTATTCTATCCCACTGTGGATATTCAGGGATACTAGGGACTTTAGAGTTTAAAGACTTTGCAACATTAGCAACAGGGCTTGCTTCGAAGTAGACTTGTTGTCGACTCCATGGTATGCAGTTCTAAGTCCTATCGTCTCCGGAAGGAGAAGAAAGTTCAGCCGATATGCGAACCATCCCTTAACATTTTAAGACTATTAGTCTTCGCTGACTTACGTTAACCGACGACTTTCGCTGAATTTTCATTAAGGAGCCTTTCGTCTTTCTCAGCTATAGTATACCCTCTTTGCTCTGTTGATTTTACTTGGACAACAAAAACTATATTCTTCTTTGTTTTAAAATCAATCTACTGAATTAAGGTAGTCGTCGTGCCAAATATCAGATCTCTGGAAAACAAGTTTTTTTATCATTTTGAAACTCGAAATGACATTATCAGTCATGTTTTATCACAGGAACAAACATTATTGTTTATGAAAAAAAAATTTCAATTACGAAAAATAATACTTTTGATAATGTTTTTGTAATAGAATTTTTCGATACTATCGATTCTTACCAATTTTTTGAAAATATATAGATTTTCATAAATCATAGCTTATTTTTTAAAGGAAAATATCCTCTGCAAGTCTACTGTTTCCAATTTTGGAATGAAGTAAAAAATCATCAAACATATAGTTATTTAAAAAATAAAATGTTTTTTTTAGAAATTCTTTTAACGATTTCATCCACTGGAAACATTATTTTTAAAATTGGTAACCATCGAGCTGTAGAGAATATTTTTCCCGAAAACAAAAGCCATGATTTATGAAAATCTAAACATGTTAAAAAATTGGTAAGAAGCGATAGTGAGGAAAAATTCTATTAAAAAAACATTTTTAAAAGTGTTGTTTTTCGTAAGTTTTAGATTTTTTTATGAAAAATAATCTTTTTTCTTTTTTATAACACGACTAATAATATCATTTCAAGTATTAAAGTGATAGAAAAACTTTTTTTTCAGAGATCTGATTTTTGGCACGGCAACTTCCTTAGGGGGTTAGGGTCAATTGAAAGGCCAAAAAAAGGCTTTTTTCATGAAATTTTTTTGAAGACAGGTTTATTCATTTTTAACTTAATGTTTTTTAAATCAATGGATACATCTTGTGAGAAGTTACAGTAGTTTTTTAATCGTAAAATATTAATTTATACGCAAATTTGTCAAGGGCCAAGAAAAAGGCCATGCGCGTTTCCCACTCTTACTCAAGATTGGATCATCTCAAATCAATAATTCCAACGGAATTCATAAGTAAATTGTACTGACTATTGCGTGGACGAAGGTTTCTAAAAAATTTGATTTTTTACAAAATGGTGGAAGTGTAAAGTCAAAGTTCATTTTTCGGCTATAAAAAAAAATATTTATCGAAATAGAAATTCTTTCGTCCACGCACTAAATATTGATATTTCAAATAAGTGATTGACATTTGAAAGCAATTAGTAGAATTATACCGGAGATATCGTGTGAATGGAGTTTAAAAACGTGGTTATGAGACAAACGCGTGTAAAGATTAAGTATTAAGGCTTCATTACAAGACTTTACTTCAAACTTCGATTTCCGCAAGTTGTAATTTTGCGTGTTTGTTGCGACATATGTTTGAATAAAATCTAAAGTATTAGATACAGGCCTTTGAAATGTTTACCACTTATTCTTTGTTACATTATCAATATTTTAGGGGAAGGAAAGCACTCTAGCTAAAAAAATAGCTACGAAACTTTTTTCATCATATTTTGGGATATTTTTATTTATTTTTTAATTTTATTTGGCACTTTTTGTCTGTCATGTTATACCTTTCTTTTCATGTCCAAAAAGTTTCTACACATTGTAAGGAACAACATAAATAAAGAATCATGACAATTGGTTAAAAAACAAAAAAGTTATTCAGTCAAAAAATGTCAAAAAATGCCCAAGAAACTCAAAATTTTTAGTTTAAAAATACATAAAGGTGCTGGAATTTTTAAAAAACCCAAAACCTTTCTAAATAAAAGTAATAAAAAATAAATAAATTACATGGAAAATCTAAATCCAAAATATAAAAATATTAAAGGTGGCGGATCCCCTTAATTGAAAGTGAAAACATAATATCAAAACGAACATGTAGATTATAAAAAGTCTGAAATAGGGGATTAAATATGAAATAGGTTGAAAAATAATTTTGACCCAGGTTGATACAACTGATTTATTTGAACTGAAGAAAATTGGCTATCTCTAAAAATCCTCTGAAAACTACTCTTCTAAAAAAATGGCGAAAGTATTCGTAAAATCGTCTATGTGACTGAGCAAAGAGGTTGACTTTGGATAAGCATTCAGGTTCATTCATAAGGACTCTTGACGATGGTACCGGCACTAGTCATGAGTGAAGTACTTCGTAGGACAGTAATTTGCATGACTGAAGTGGTTGGTTCGCTACCTGGTAGCTCGTGAGAGACTTTCGTGAATGGAAAGGAAGAAAAGAGAAGGGGGAGGAAGAGTTGAGAATGGTGGTTGCAAGTTGCAAGACTGTATCAGGAGAACGTCGTAAACAGTGCAAAAGGGTAGAAACTGTGAAGAGAGAGAAAGAGAAAAAGAGACAGCACCATCCATGAGAAAGCTAAATTGAGAAAGAGGAAGATGAAAAGAGAGAAATAGCAGCGAGGGAGAAGGAAAGCAGGGGTACTCGGAGTCGCATTCCAAGCAGACTCGGTGAACCGGGTTCATTATTTTCTCGTTATAAGTTTCTCCGGCTTGTTGTCGTAACGTTGTTAACGCGGACGCGCTATGAATTGTTAAACGACCATGGGGTTGCCTCTGCCACCACTAGAAACTGCCTTTTTTACACCAACATCAAATTCTAACTTCTCCACTTTTTATATTTTTTGCACTTTTCTTTAAAATATTCAAAATGTCATCATGTGATATACTTTTTAAGAATTTCCAATTCTACTACATGTGGAACTTGTCAAGAAGACAGAAAGTTTGGTGGAAATAAAAATTCAATCACGTCTATATACATATATTGTTTACACTACAAAATACATTTTATTTCACTTCGATTTTATCTTAAGATTAAATTCCTTTCAAAATTCTTCAGTTAATTAAGAAAAAGATAAAAATATTTTCTGAGTTAGTTTATAAAAGAAGAAAAGTAGAAAAACTTGTTTATTACTCGTTACCAAGTTATGGTCCTCGTTAAACTTAGTTCTTCATTTAGAGTTGAGGCATTGTGAACTTTTTATTTCCAGTAGTAGAAAAAATCGATATTATTGCATTGCAAATAAATTCCAACATCTATACATATAAATATACAATATTTTATATAAATTTATGTTTATGTTTCTAATTAAAATAATATTTAGGCATCCAGTGTTTAAGGTAGTGCACTCGCGAAAATTAGGCCTTAGACAAAAATAGATAATTTTGCTTTTAAGAATAGCAATATTATTATTGAAGGGATCATTTAAAAGAGAAAAGATTATTCTCACATGAAAAAAAATTGAAACACAGAAAAATAATTTTATTAATAAATTTTATTTCTGTCCAAACTTTTTTTCTTATCGCTTCGAGCCAAATTTTTTAAAATGATGCAATTCTAATTCTATGAAAAAATGATCCGTGATTTATTACAATTGCATCATTTTAAAAAATTTGACTCGAAGCGATAAGAAAAAAAGTTCGAGCAAAAATAAATTTCATTAATAAAATTATTTTTCTGTGTTTCAATTTTTTTTCATGTGAGAATAATCTTTTCTCTTTTAAATGATCCCTTCAATAATAATATTGCTATTCTTAAAATCAAAATAATTTATTCTTGCCCGAGGCCTAATTTTCGCGAATGTACTAATCCTTAAACTCACAATTTTAATAACATCTGTATTTGACAAGTTGAAACTATAGGATCCCGACATGTAGGAATATTAACCACGTATGCCTATAGTAGCTAGGATTGACCATGTGTAAAGGTACGCTGTAATTTGGGAGACTCAACCAGAGAAACCCCATGATATAATAATTGCTCTTTGCTCTTGACGTTCGATGATAGCTGGATGGCCACGTTCAATCGACTGTCGAATTGCTTTCCTCCATATCACGCTACAAATATGCCAATTACCATTATCCTAATCAGTGCTTTGTATTTGTAAATATTCAACGACTAAGATTTAAAAATTTATCAAAATTTATAAGAGGTTAGACGAGTTTACGCGGAAGAGTGTATATCAGATTACAAAATAAAAAAGTGATCAATCCCTTAGTAATTCACTAATAAAATCATTTTTAATTAGAAGAATGTGTCTCTTACTTGCCGATCCTGTCTGTTCATTTCATTCCTCTACATTTTTCATAAAAGTTTTCATGGCAATCTTCTCTATGACATTGATTATTCGTTATCGTTATCCAATACGAGCTCGTCCCATGACGGTAATTAAATTTCCCTGTCTGTGATGGAATCACGTAATTTAGAAGTTGATAAAAATCTTACTCCAAAATTACCATTTTGTAACTACCCGTAGTGTTGTCTTTTCAATTAAAATAATATTTTTAGAATATTACTAAGACTAGGTATCTGCATATACAAAAATAAAATACAGCAGATGTTAAAGGTAGTTGTGCCAAAAATCAGGTCTCTAAAACAAAGTTTTTTTATGATTTTAAGACTTGTAGTGATATTATCAGTCAAGTCTTATGAAAGAAAAAACATTATTTTTCCTGAAAAAAATTTTTAATTTGCGAAAAATAATACTATTAATAATTTTTTTATAATAGAATTTTTCATTACTATCGCTTCTCACCAATTTTTGTAAAAATTATTGGATTTTCATAAATTATAGCTTATTTTTTCGGGAAAAATATTCTCTACAATTTTACGGTTTCCAATTTTAAAAGTAACATTTTCAGTGGCTAAAATCGCTGAAAGAATTTTTTTTTTTAAATACACTATCGGTCGAAATTTTAAGTACACCTGTTGTTTAAGCCATTGTCAAAGTGTCTTAATTTTAATAAAAACGAGTTAAACATTTTTTTTCAATAATGGCATGAATGTTAATAAAATTTTTCATGCAATGATCCCAAGTTAAAGGCAAAATGTTAATTTTATAAAAATATATTACAAAAAACGTTAAATTTCGATCTTTTTGAAAAATGTTAATAACTCTAAAAATAATTAACATTTTAAAAAGTTTTTGGTCTCGTTTTAAAGGTAAGTTTTCATAGTAATTTGTTAACTGCTTAAGATATTTTCAGAACTTTTTCCTAGATTTTACCCTGGGGACAAACATGATACAAAATAGTCGTAAAATTTTAAAAATGTGTAGCTTCTTATAAGAAATTTTATAATTCAATGTATATCATATTTTAATAGAATTTAGGAATATTTATGAAAATATTGATATTTTGTATTTAGACTAACCTTTAAATCGAGAAAAAAATCTTTTTAAAATGTTAGTTTTTTTTAGTTATTAACATTTTCCAAAAAGACCGAAATATAACGTTTTTTGTAAAATTAACATTTTGCTTTCAGCTTGGGATTACTAGATGCAAAATTGTATTAACATTCCTCCTATTATCGAAACAAAATGTTAACTTATTTTTATGGAAATTAAGACGCTTCGACAATGGTTTAAACAACAGGTGAACTTAAACTTTTGACCGGTAGTGTAACTATATTTGAAGATTTTTTACTTAATTTCATAATTGTGATCAATAGAGTTGTAGAGAATACTTTCCTCGAAAATATAAGCCACGATTTATGAAAATCCAATCAAGTTTCAAAAAATTGGTAAGAAATGATAATAAAGAAAAATTCTAACATAAAAACATTATTAAAAGTCGTTATGGTATTTTTGTATTGGCATTGGGTCAGTCTTTTTCATTGAAAATCGATAATTAAATAAACGAATTAGAGAGATGAAAAATTATCCCTCTAATATGTTTATTTGATTTATTATTGATTTTCAATGAAAAAGACTTACCCAATGCCAATACAAAAATACCATAATGACTTTTAATTCAGGTTCAAGACATGAACATAAACACGTCACAAAATTATTTTCAGAATTATTATCCCGTGCAGAAATTTTGGTGGGGCGCCGATCGAGCCCCGATCAGGAAAAATGTGGCCCCGATAGGGTAATCTGTCTAGCACCAGACCAGTAATAAAACGCCTTACCCAATCGGGCCTGTAAAATGGGGGCCCGATCTTGCCCCTTCTAATTTTGTATTTCTACAAATAGTGAAATTTAAAAGATTTTCGTTTAATAACAATAAATAGTTGGTTCAAAAAAATTTATTTCATAAATTCAGTTTCTTGTTGCAACAGTATAATCAAGAGTATATAAACAATACAGTGTTTCAAAAGCAATAGGATTTTCATTTTCCTTTTAAAACTTTTTGAAAATCCTCGGGTTCCATTTCTACTGGAATTCCCTCTTCATTAGCGGCTTACAAGACACAAACTTCTCTTCTTTCAGCTTCGTCTTCAAAATCTACAACTATTTGTTCATACTACTTCATCTTTATTGTAATGCAATGCTTCTCATTATTATTTACCATATATTTACGTCTTAGAAAAAAATGGAAATATTTTTGATAAATTACGTACATTAAAAATAAAATAAACCGTCTAGAAAAGATAACCTACAATGTTAGGATTTATGTAATGAATCTAGTGAATTAACTTAGCTTGATCTATAATGCGGATATAAAAAATCTCACCAACGATTCTGTGCTTCCGAATTCGCCATGTACTTTTTGCTTTTGGCATTTTAATTTCAATATAGTCACTACAATATCACGACGACAACACAAAATTTGAAAATAATCTTGTCTATCATAAACCGATGTGGTTCCGATCCGGGCCACACCATGTGCCCCCCTGCGGCCACATGTGGAAAATCCGATCGGGCCCGGATCGGAACTTGGAAACAAGTTGGGCTATTTCTGCACGGGATTTCTCGTAAATTCAAAAATTTTTAGGAAAAATAATGTTTTTTCTTTGTTGCACACGATTTTTGTTCTATTAGGGGTCAGAAAATGAATTTGTTCACCCCGTACAGGGCAATAAAATCCACTTTATGACCCGCTAGTAGAAAAAAAATGATGTTGAGTACTCTTTAGTATGTGGATGAAAAATCCTCTTGAAATTTAAACTTCACTCTGATATTTCTCTATCTCTATACTGCTTGGTGCTCTTTGTCTCTTTGCCTCTTTGTCTAATCTTCTTTCTCTCTTCTTCTGGCAAGGATATTTGAATTTCGGAGATTCCACGTTACCGACTTGCCAGTAGAAAAAAACAAGTAGGGAAGGAAGGATCGTGTCATTGAATGAGGGGCGGGAGTATTTGTATTGGAAGAGCGAATCGAGGCAGGTATTTCCTGAAGGAATCTCCAAAGACAGAGGAGATGGATGTTTCCGTACCGTTTCTCCTCTCTACCTTTCCTCTCATCATTCAGTAGATGTTGAAGTATCCTGTACAAAGGTATACAGTGTTACCTGGAATGGATTAAGGATTCAGATAGGATACCAAATCAGAGCCCTTTTTCGTAGTCGACAGGGCGCAATGCGACACCTCATCATTCCACCACGTTCACCTAAGGATTTTTAGACTTACGGTATTCCTATTTTCCTCAATTTTTATTCCAGAAAAGGATTTGCTTGCTTTTACTGAATCGAAATTATTATCAGATTTCCTTCAATCTACCGCTCTTATGAAATCTAAGATGATATTGAAATTATAATTAACTCACTCCCAATTTTCATTTGCTGATAATCCATTCAAATTTCAAGATCTACCACAGCTTTTCTTGATTGCTAAAACAGATATAAAAAGTTGTTATAATAGAATTAACTTTTGATAGTGTGTTATTATACACTTGAAGTTATGTTTTTTTTTTGACATTAATAAAAATGCTTGCCATTTACAGTCGAAATGTTAGCTTTTTTTCTATATATATATATATATATATATATAATATATACACTGCTATGTAAAAGTCGCCGGGCACTTGTTTTAAACCATTCACATAAAAGCTTCTAATGAATTTTTTCCTTAGAATAACATGAGAGGTAACAAAATTCTGCATTTAATGACCACAAAACGAAATGTGTATATATCTTTATATAGTAAAAAGGTGAATTGAAACCAATTCCAGTACAAAATTTCAATTATTTAAAAGATTATTCTTAATGGTTAAAAAACTGAAGAGGCCAGATTTTCACTGATAGAAGTAAATTACCGTTACAACCATATTTATGATTAATTTAACCTTACTTTATTGCTGGCATAGATACAGCAATATGAGATGTATATTTTGATCATCCGATTATAACTGCATAAATATGAGAGAATCAACCATATTATTGTTTGCTATAGCAATATTTATTGTTCGCCTTCTCATATTATTTCTCTGATTCGACCAGTTTCACTCTTATAATATTTCGATTGCTGTGTTCAAGATGCTGCATAGTTCAGAGAGACATATTACATTATAAATACAATTGTAAATTCTCAACCTACAACCGAATGACTAAAACTCCCGAACCATTTCTATCAGTGTTCAGTTTTCAAATTTGTCTGATACATCAAGGGCAGTTAAGGTAGTTGATCCACGAAAATTAGACCTCATGCAAAAATAGATAATTTTGCTTTCAAGTATAGCAATATTATTATTGAAGGTCTATTTTGAAAGAGAAAAGATTAATTTCCATGAAAAAAATTTGAAATACAGAAAAATAATTTTATTAATAAATTTTATTTTTGCCCCAACTTTTTTTCTTATCGCTTTTTACCAAATTTGAAAAAATTATACGATTTTAATAAATTACAAATCACTTTTTCAAGAAAAAGATTCCCTACAAATTAACCATTTCCAATCTTCGAAAATGAATAAATTATTATGAAATTCAGCAATTTGTTTATAAAAATTTCTTTTTAGAAAATGTTTTTTTTTTAATGGTTTCATCCATTAAAGAATTTATTTTTAAAAACCAGAAACGGTGAAGTTGTGGGAAATCTTTTTTCTGAAAAAATGATTCATGATTTATTAGAATCACATAATTTTTTAAAATTTCGTAAAAAGCGATATGAAAAAAAGTTGGGTCAAAAATAAAATTTATTAATAAAATTATTTTTCTGTGTTTCAAATTTTTTTCATGTAAAATAATCTTTTCTCTTTCAAAATAGCCCTTCAATAATAATATTGCTTTTCTTAAAAGAAAAATTATCTATTTTTGCATGAGATCTAATTTTTGTGGATGGAAACTACCTTAAATGCATTCTAGATCACCGAATTTAATTCTCCGACTCCTTATTTTCTCTCTCAGATTTTTATAATCAGCGATGTCGTGACCACGCGGTCGGCACGGAAGTGGTAGTTTTCGTAATTATTTCGAATGCCCAACTTGTTTCAATCCCCTGAAAGCTCTGCTGCAGCCAGCATCTCGCATTTCAATGTAATCTAGTTGTGGGTGGGGCACTCCTCCTCTTTCTTCGTTAAAGACATCAAGGGCGCCTTGGAACTTAAACTTAGAAAAGTTTTAATCCTCGACCCGCTGAAGATTATACATATAATTATAAAAAGAAAGGGGCAAAAAAGTGGTAATCGAAAATTTGAAGAGACTTTTATGCAAACGCTTAAATAATAAAATTAGCTTGCCGTTAATACCTCTCACTAGCACAGTCGGCTTTATACGGTTAATTTAATGATTTTCGTTATTGGCTTTGCTACCATAAAGCTATCCTCGCACATCTGTTGCCCACATCGATTTTAATATCGTTTCGCTGGGCCGCTGGTTATTTTGCTCCGAGTCGCGTCGCGTTCATCGTCCAACTATACCATTGCTAGAAATACTAATTCCTGGTTCTTCGTAAACAAATGCTATCCAGGCAGAGCTGTCAGAAACTTTCAGCATCATTTCTCTCATTAGTATTCTTTACTCTTTATACTCACTTATCTTATAGCTGCTTAGTTTGAACATTTTATGGCCCCATGTCTTCGAACCCGTCCAACAAATTACCCGTATACATCACTTTTATGACTTTCTTCCCATCAGAATCCTTCTACGTTTCTTCATTTCAGGCTTTTAGTTTTAGCTAGGCAGTACTTTCTTTGTAAGTTACTATTCAATGACACTCTAAATCTGAATCAGTCAAAATCTACTGATTATCAGTTAAATTTGAGTGATTCAAATAGCTAAAAAGAGGTTACTGCGAATCAGTCAAATTTCACTGATTACTTCAGTGAAAATTAACTGATTTAACAGTGAAAAATATTGTTTCCACTGATGATTTAGTGAAAAGGCAAATCACTGATTCAATCAGTGAAAATTTGACTGGTTGAGATTTAGAGTAGGTGCTTTTATTGAAGTGCAAAACTGAATCTCTAGCTCGAGGTTTATTTATATTCATGAAATACATTTAGATAATTTATAGATTTTGATGTTACCGGTATTATAATTTTCAAGAAAGTAGATGGCCTTTCTGGTTTTTGTATAATTATGTTAGTTCGTGAAATATGTAAAAATGGATAATATTTTAGATGGTAAAATATTTTAAGACCGAAAAAATTTGAAAGCGTGCATCTTGCATGTGTCAGGAGGAATCGAACGTTGTATGTTGTATGTTGTATGTTCGGATTATTTTTTTCAGTTCACTTCGGCGATCTAAAAAATGCAATTCGATGAGAGCAAAAGACATCATACATTTTATATAATAAACATTAAATATTCTGATAAATTGAGAAAGTATTTATGAAATTTTTCATATTTTAGGAATAAATTATATGTTTCAACAAGATATTTAAAAACTTTTTTATGCAGCCAGTAATCGTAAATAGACAGAAATTTCCAGTATTAAAAAAAAATCTCTTAGGAATCTGTAATCCACACTTTTGTTTTCTACAAACTCACTTGTCACAGAATCATAAATTTTTCCACTTTTAAACTCAGTAAACTTTACAGTCTTTTTATGAGAAAACCAGAGCTTTATCTACTTACTTGAGACGATAACAGTAGAATATAATTTTCTTTGTATATCACAGTTTCATTTTCACGTTCTAAAGCTGTCTTAAATATTAAGGCGTTAGTAGCAGTCGGAGGAGGAAGAAAAGCGTATTTTTTTGAGAATTTTTTCCTCTGCTATATGCATATATATTTCCAAAAAAAGTTTTGCATGGAAAAAAATCTATGATCAAGCACCGTACTTTAGTATATCAAAGAAGCTTGTCAAATTTGAAGTGAATCGTTTATGCGGTTTTCAAGTAATTGTGGTCACCGATTTAAAAAGTGTGGTTTCGAGAAAAACGTATTTAAAGTCTTAAGTACAGCTTACATGTGAATAAAATTTTTGTTTGCCTACTAACATAGCTCAGTCAATTTTGCTCAGATCGACTTCAAATTTGGAGAATATATTTCCAAGATGTTACACTATAAGAATATGCAAAAACCCAAAAATCGATTTTTGGAAAATTCTGACTGCGACTAACCCCTTAATAAACTACTTCCTATCTGTTTTCTCTTTTTTGATTATTTTTTTTCCTCTTATATCCATTTTCAGTTATACATTACTGTGCAAAAGTTGCCGGGCACTTATTTTTCACCATTCATATAAAAGCTTCTAATTTAAAAAATTCAATGACCCAAAAACGAAATGTTTTAGTCAATTATTAACGAAATTATTGCAAAAAAAGTCTAGATTTCAAAGTTTTCTTGAATTTTAAACAACCCTTGAAACAGTGAACATTTTGAACTTTTCTTTCATAAATAATTTCACAAATTTATAGTTTTACAACTTTTTTCTTCTGAGTACAGATTTTGGCTGCATTCAAGAAAAAATTATTACAGTTTACTTGTTACATATCTGACATTCTACTTAAATCTCATTTTGAAATAAGTTAATAAAATTTTAAAAATATTCATTTTTTCAAGAGTTATTAAAAATTTATAAAATCTTTGAATTTTTGCTTTTTTGGCAATATCTTCATTAATAATGGACTAAAACAATTCGGTTTGGGGTCATTAAATGAAGAACTTTTTTAGCTTCTATGTTATTCTAAATAAAAAAGTGGATTGTTAGATATTTTATAAATTAGAAGCTTTTATATGAATGGGTAAAAACAATTGATCGGCGACTTTTGCACAGCAGTGTACCTACACGGAGAAAACAGTATAGCTGAGAAAACTATACAGAATTTTAGTTCAGCAAACTACCTGTCGTGACTATACGATATTGGTATTGTAGCTAAACTGAATGCGTGACCCACCGAAATGCGTATTTTGCCATCGTATCATTATAATTTCGTTCGTGTAACGATAGAAGTATAGCTGTTCGACCTATACCGGTATATAGTGTCTCGACCCATGCAGTATAGGTGAGACAACTATACTGGTTTGCCGCGCGACCTATACATTGCTTAGCATGCACGTGACTCTAACCTCGAAATGAGAAAGAAGTGTCATTTGTTCTAGGCGTTTTTTCGAAGCCTTTGTCGATTTGTTTGGAATATTTTTTCTTTGAAAGATCATTTTTGCATATCGCGTATTGTTTTAACCAACGTGAACATTCACAACAGCGATGGACGAGTAGGTGAAGAAAAAATTCTACTGATTGGGGCTTAAGAAAATATATCGAAGCTTTCGAAGGTAAGTACTAACATAGTTACAATAATTTGACTATCATTTTTTCATTTCCTATTATTTATAATTTAATCTTACACATTGATTCCAATCGACTCCCTGGAAAAAACGCGATGAAAAGAACTTTCAGGCTCGAATATATAGAATTTTTCCATTAATTTGTTTATAACAATTGAACAGATTGCACGAACATCACCTAAAATATCGGAATTTTTTCTGTGATTGTAAATCTATCAATTTCATACATTCTTGAGGTAATATCGACGAATATCATGGAGCAAGTAGCACAAATATGGCAAATTATGATTTTTTTGCAATTTGCAGCTTAAATAACAAAATAACCGCGTCTTTCCTGCAAAATCGGCCTCGACAGACTTCTTCAAAATTTAATTAGCTTTAATTTAAAAAAAACAAAGTTAAATCGTAGGAAAATTGTAGGCTCTGAATCATTTTGAATCCCAATTTTCTCATTCTACACACTGTGCGTAGCCGAGACGAAGCCGAGACGAATCCGAGGCACGATCAGTCCTGCGAGCATTGTCGCAAGTCTCGTAAATTCCCGAATTGTGTGCATTGGCACGTATTCTATTTTATGTGCCACCGGCGCGCAAACTCGTTTTTTCGCTACAGTTAACAGTAGCGCAATGTAGTACATTTCGCCAGAAAGGAATGAAATGTAAAAATTGAACTGCGCATGCGCCCATAGCCATGAAACGAAGCTCAATCCTTCTTATTCTTCTTCTTCTTCTTCGTACAGCGTTAGCATCTTAACTGGCAAAGCCTTGTACATTTGAACTGCGCATGCGTCTACTAAAATCCATTACTACTACACAAGAGTTACGGAATTACATTTTGATAGCGAGAACGTGAAGATTCTAAAGTGACGGGCTGTGCGAATTTTGTTTGTTTAGCGTCGCGAGTGGCCACACTGTGGAAGCTTTGCTCCTCAATTGCATTTGAGAAGCAGGCATAATTACTTTTTTCGAGCAAACTTAGAGAAAAGCCTTGTTTTTAAAGTCGATAACCTCCAAGGAAACCGGCGCTCTGCGCGCGGGCTCACGAATTTCGGCGGGAAACCGTCAAAGAGACGGCATTGTCTCTCCGGGTGGAAACACGAGCTCCACCGTGGGTGATGACGGTTCGAGCGGTAAGTTTGACGAAACTAATATACCCTTGGATGTAATGGCGGGCGCTGAATGTCTGATGAGCTTCCAGAACCCAAGCCAGGTTGAACCTAACAGACCCAAAAGGCGTAAAGCTGATAACACGAGTGTTACTGCAATCATGGATAAGCCCCCCCCAACCTCCAAAGTCAATTTTGAATCTATGGAATGCGAAATTGAAAGTAATAAATCTGTCGCTAATAACAAAATTGTACAATCTGGCGATTCACTTGGTAACAGCGATCGGCAGGCTCCTATGGCGGCGATTGGACCGGGCGGTGTGTCCAGTCGTAGCCCCCAAACTCGTGTTGCCCTTGACTATCGCTATGACGAAGCAGAGCGAGGTCCGTGCAAGGTCGTGATTGAACGCTCCGCGAACTCCGACCTTGCTGATAAAGACTTGAATAGATTCAAATATGCTAAGCTTTTTAATGTCACTTATAAAAATTCTATTGTAGACGTCAACAGTTCTGGATTTGGTAAACTTGCGGTCATTACGAAGTCAGCTCGGGAGGCTAACGTAATCTTAAATGACAGGTCCCTGGAGGGCATGGGTCTGAGGGCTACCATTCCATCATACTTTGTTTCTTCTCAGGGTGTTATTAGTGGCATTCCCCTGGACATGACCGAACAGGAAATCAGAGACAACCTGGTGACCCTCGGTGGTTCTCAAAGGGCGATCTCGCTTTTGGACGTTCGTCGACTCGACAGAAAAAATATCAACAAAGATACCAACAAAGTTGAATATGTTCCATCGCGTTCGGTGCTGCTAAGCTTCAAGGGCCGAGCCCTACCTCAAAAAGTTTCCATCTATAATGCTGCAACGAATGTTCAGCCCTATACCCCACCAGTGAAAATCTGCTGGAATTGTCTTCGGTATGGACATATCAGCAAACAATGCCGGTCAAAAGCTCGTTGCAAACGCTGTGGAGATCTTGTTCACAACGACTCTCCCTGTCCCTGCACGAATGGCGCTCCTAAATGCGTTCACTGCAAGGGACCTCACCTTCCGAATTCCAGAGACTGCCCGGAATATAAATTCCAAAATGATTTCCGTACCTACGCTACTACCCATTGTCTAACTTTTGCCGAAGCCAAAAAAATCCTCAGGCCCAAAAAGTCTGGAACGCAATCTCATAACTCTACCCCCGCTCCCTCTATTTTCAACATCAACTTCAGCAGTTATCCGGACCTCGGAGATACCCCCGCTCCCTCTTCGAACGTTCCCTACTTCCCTCAGACTTCTTACTCTGAGGTTGCACGATCCGTACCCACACCAAACTGTTCTGGCTCAAGCTCGACAACTGCTCGTCTCTTTTCAAAAACCAGAGACCCACAAAATAAACAAGGCCCTGAGTCTATTAAACGACGAAGAAATTCAACTCCAATCACCAACCCTTTTTCCTCATCCCTGTATAATAACAGGATCCAAAGCACCCTCCCCAATGGTTGTGCTTTACTTCCATTCTCAACACAAAGCGAGGGGAACTCACCTGCAACTAATCCATCTGATCACAGCCTCAGGCAGGACTTTGTTCCTCACCAACAACAACCCGCCACTTCCCCTCCCCCTCTATTTTCGCACCAACCCTCTCAATTTTCCATCACCCCCTCTCCCCCACCCCTTAACTCACATTCAATCATTGATAGTCTAATACGTGCACTCACAAACTTCCTTGGTGTGATCTCATCGGGTATTCCCCCAAAAACAGAAGAATGTCACAATTTACTTAATAACCTATCGGCGAGCATCGCTTCGCTCTCCGATACCCTTTTCTATCCGTAAAATGACGCAAATTGACGGATTACGTATCATGCAATGGAACTGTCGCGGACTTATGAACAAGAAGACCGATCGAGTAAGTATTTCTAAAGATTTCGATATCTTGCTACTTTGTGAAACTTTTTTAAAACCTGATAAATTATTTACTTTTAATAAAAACTTTAATATTATCAGAGCTGATAGAGCGATTAATAATCGTGGTGGACTGGCAATTGTAATTAGGAGGGGCATTGCTTTCTCTAGAGTTTCTTCCATCATCAATATTAAGAACAACCTAGAAACTCTTTCTGTATCCATTGATACGTCAGCGGGTCAACTTCTGATTGTATCTGTTTACAGGGTTCCTTTGGCGGTGGGCAGGATTTCGCAGGAGACTTGGAGTGGATTCTTGGAGTCGGTCACTACTGTCAATGCAAGTAATGTTTTTATCGGAGGCGATTTCAACTCACACCATCACTTGTGGGGTAGTTCCCATATTTGCCAAAACGGAAAAACGCTCTGCTTGGCCCTTGATGAATCGGAATTCATCTGCTTGAATAGCGGTAAACCGACATTGGTCAATCGTCCGGATAACTCCCCTTCAGTCCTGGATCTTACATTTGTAAGCCCTCGGCTTTTTGCCATAAGCAATCATGATGTTTGGGATGACGCCTTGGGAAGCGATCACTACCCAGTGGTCACTCGACTGGGTGTGCGGGTTCCCATATCTGACTATCATTCGCATAAATATAATTTAAGAAGAATTGACTGGGCTTCATTTTCCTCGAATCTGAAAAACCTCATAGGGTCCAGGACGGTTGGAATCTCCGCCGGATTGGACCCTGTACTCAGGTATAACTCTTTTGTTGAATGTGTGGATGAGGCTGTTTTGGCAGCCGCCCCCTCCTCACCCTCGCCCGGACCAATGAATCATAACTTGACCCCCAAAACCAGGCCTTTCATACCGGCCCCTTGGTGGAATGACGAGTGTGATAATGCTATTAAAGACAGACGTAAGGCTTTGAAAAAATTTAGAAAACGTTCCAACTATCCAAACTACCTTGAATATAAAAAAACAGAGGCAAAGGCTAAACGTACCCTTAATGAGGCTAGGAGAAGATCCTTTCAAAAATTTTGTGAATCATTAGACAGAACTTCATCCATCTCAAGAGTTTGGAGAGTTATAAAGACCTTTAAAAATAAATTCACTCAACCTGCTACGTCGTCCTGTTCTGCGGACAGGGAGGTGATTGCTAAGCTGCACGAACTTGTCTTGGAGATGTGCCCTACCACAGTCTTCCAGGATAACTTTCCTGCTGGTTTCGGGCCCAACCAGTTTTTGGAAGCCCCCTTTTCCGAAAACGAACTTAAAATTGCCATTTCCTCGCTAAAGACGAAATCCTCGCCAGGCTTAGATAAAATTGATAACAACATCATTAACCATTTCCCAGACGAAGCAAGATCTGCTCTTTTAAAAATTTATAACGACATGTTATTATCGAGCTCGTTTCCACCTTCATGGAATGAATTTTTAGTCTTCTTCATTCCTAAATCGACTCCTGGAAAATTCAGACCTATTTCTCTGGCTTCTTGCACGTTCAAATTAATGGAAAAATTAATCCACAATAGACTCATTTGTATCTGTAACATAATTTTTATCTCTCTCCCTCACAGTTTGGTTTTAGGAAAAGCAGATCTTGCGCTGATAATCTAGCCTTACTTTCCACGGAAATTTGGACGGGTTTCGTCAAGGGCGAGGTCACTGCGGGGCTTTTTTTGGATCTCAAGGGAGCCTTTCCTAGTGTTGTCCCACAAATCTTGATGGAGGATCTCAAAGACGTGGGAATTCCCAAATCTATTGCTAAATTTATTTATAAGTCCGTAGCATGTAAACGTATGTTTTTTAATATCAATGGCGAACTGGTTGGGCCTAGGATAAGCACGGTGGGTCTTCCCCAGGGCTGCATTTTGAGTCCGATCCTGTGTTCCCTCTATACTCGTAAACTTTATGGCCTTCTGCCCCCAGGATGTACTATAATCGAATTTGCGGATGATATAGTTATACTTTTCAGATCTAGGAACCCCAGACGTTGCATTAGGGCGCTTCAAAGATGTCTAAATATGTTGGCTGAATTTTTGTCTCAACGTGGCTTAGAAATATGCCCAGAAAAAACTAAATTGGTTCTCTTCAATAAGCTAAATCTTAATTTGAATGATCCTATCTACAATTTAAAAATAAATGACTTTTTAATAACCCCGTCACTCAATGTAAAATTTTTGGGAATCATTTTAGACCACTCATTTACATTCAACAACCACTTTAAATACCTATCTGATAAACTTAGAAAAACATTAAACATATTAAGAGTGTTGAGAGGTGTTTGGTGGGGTGCACATCCATACACCCTCATCACTGTTTATGATGCTCTCATTAGAAGCTGTTTAGATTATGGGTCACATATCTTCACTTTCAAAAATCATAAACTGTTTGACAGACTGGAAAAAATTAGAAATTGTGCCCTGAGACTAGCCATTGGCTACAGGACAAGCACCCCCATCAATGTTATGCTCCTGGAATCATGCGAACCCCCTCTTAAATTCAGATTTAGCTTTTTGACCAAAAAATACCTCACCAGGGCCTTTTCGAATCTCAATCATCCCCTTACAGATAACCTTAATATTTTATGGGTAATCTCAAAGGAAAAAAAAAACCCCTATAAAATCTTCGACATTTTCACTCTTTTAGCGGCTTTTGATAAAACCAGAGATTTTAAAACTCAAATCCGCAGAGCTTATTATCACCCCCTCTTTGAATTCCCATACAGCGATCATATTTTTAGCCCTCAGATTAACATAGAGATCGGCTTTTTTGTTCAGAATTCCTCGGATGCACCTACTCTTTTCAAAGAACTCACAGAAGCCCAATTCAGGGACTTTTTATTTTTCTACACCGACGGCTCAAAATCACAGGATGGCAAAACTGCGGGCTGTGCCTCGGTTTGCCCCTCTGCACAGCTCAGACACTCATGGAAATTGAACAGCGCTGCGTCAATATTTTCGATAGAAGCTATAGCTGTTTTATATACATTAGATCATATCAAGGGACAGAAATTTAAAAATTCAATAATTTTTACAGACTCACTAAGTGTTTTGCAAAGTATTTCCTCTCCCAATCCTAATAACATTAAATCCTGTCTAATATTTGTAATAAGAAACCGCTTAGCGATATTATCTTCACAGAATTGCAATGTTATCCTGGCATGGATCCCGGGACATGTGGGTATTCCGGGTAATGAGCTCGCGGATGCAGCCGCAAAATCCGCTTCCATGAATGCCCCATTTTTAAATATTGAACTTCCCCACTCAGATTTCTCCAGATGTTTCCGTGAGCATCTGGACAAAAGATGCCACGATTACTGCTCCACAAGGGGGAAACATTTTGGAGCATATTACACAGAACGCTTCTACAAACCCAGTAGAAAGCCTTGGTTTGCTAATTTCAACGCTAGAAGAGAGTGGATCGTATCCCTCTGTCGCATGAGAAGTAATCACCACTCATTGAGAGAAAGTCTCCACCGCAAAAATATAGTGGATTCGCCTGGCTGCCCTTGCGATCCTCAAATCAAAGAGGATCTGGAGCACGTTCTTTGGGAGTGCCCCAGATTCGATCACTTTCGACCAGGTCTTCTCAAGGGGCTTCCGAAGGCTCTTAAATGCAACCCCCCGTTTCAAAGTAAACAATTTTTAACTAATCCCTCAATTAGAATAGTTTCACATGTTTTTAGGTTTCTTAAAAAGGCCAAGCTTCAAATCTAATTTATCTACCATGTTCCGAAAAAAATGAAAATAATCAATATCTAGGCAGATGATTCTCGGATTTGCCGCCCTCGTGAGCCTGCGCGTGGTCTGGGGGGGGGGGGGGCTGCGCACAACTTACTGTGCGTGGTACCCCCGCGACCCCTTGGGGACTCGGTCCGTGCCGTTTCCTGCCAGCATGGGCGCGACCTGTTTGGGGTTGCCGTCCCGTGGGTGCGTTCTGGGTTGCGTCGTGGCGGGAGGGGGGGAGACGGAGACATACTTCTGTCTCTTCCCCTCTCGTTGTGGCGCGGGGTGGGGCGCGCTTGTGAGACGGCACACGAAATTTGTTTCAGATTGCACATTCACAACCTACCTGATCATGGCGACATATACACGACCAAGAGTCAGTATAAGGCCAACGTATGCGCAAGCGCGCATAAAAAGAAGAAGAAGAAGAAGAAGCTTTGTCAGTAGGGTGCTAACGCTGTACGAAGAAGAAGAAGATTGTGCTCCGCTGTATGGCTATAGGCGCATGCGCAGTTCAATTTTTACATTACAGTCTTCTGCAGCGCAATACACGACATTGCGCTACTCTTAACTGTAGCGAAAAAACGAGTTTACGCGCCGGAGGCACATAAAATATAGTTCTCTCAGCTATACTGTTTTTTCAGTGTTTTCACTTTTTCTGGACCACCTATTGGGATATGTCAAATGGGCGGGGCCTAAAAAACATGGCGTACTTAAGGGAAAAATTTGAATAGAGGGTATAGTTTTCCATGCAAATACATGTGATTTAAAAGTGATTAGAAATGATAAATATGAGTGCAATATTCGATTGGGCTTGTACTAGTAAAAAAAAAGGAATTTTGTGGAAGGAGAACGACTCTTGAAAGCCGGACACATTATTCAATGTGGAAAAGATAAAGAGATAAGTGAGAGCTCAGGTGCAGTGAAATTCACGGCCTACTGTTTGAAAACATCAAAACTGAAACAAGATCCGCATGAAATTGTATTGTTTTTCCGTTTCTTTTAAAAGTTCGTTCTTCTCTATGACGATTAGCTACTGCATTTTGAACGTTTGGTAGGTTAAGCGAGGGAACTGCAGTAGTTTTCAAGCGTCTCCTTTTTGCTGCTACATCTGTAGAAAATAGAAACACATAATTTTTTTATTCATAAATAAAATCTCTTAAAACTTCTTTGAAAAATTATTTTATTTAACAGTGCAATAACTGACAGTTTTACATAACATAAGTTAGGTTAGGTGTGAAAAGAACTTACTTGGTAATATATAATCATTTGCACGAACACAGATGACGCAAACACACTTTCATCCCCGAATTCACGTCTTTGATGTTTAAGATTTTCATCCAAACTTGCAGCTGATTCCTTCTTTCTGCTTTTGCAAATAAATTTTTAATGTAAACAGTACGATTTGTTTTCATTGGAAAGTAATGGAAGCGTATGTCCATATTTTTGTTAGAAGTACTATTACATCCTTCCACAGCACAAACTAACTTCTTTTTCGATTTTGCACGAGAAGAAAACTTTGCGGATTCCATTTTTAATACTTAAAACAAAAATTTATTTGTTTAATTTTATTAATAAACAGTTCCACGATTTACTTACTACTGAGAGCATGTAAAGTTTTCCCTTATAGTAGTGACATTTTCTATCACCAGATGTCGTATGCTCATTTGACACATCCCAATTATTAATTCTTTTGAAGATTCCTCACATTTCTTAAATTACTCTTCCCCTGATTCAACATATTTAACAGCTTTAATTTACTGGTGACTTCGCTCAGAAGTTTCAAAGAAGCTTGAGTGGATCGGAATCGCAAGCAAAAAAACGTAATCCAGCCGTCCATGGAGACTTTATTTATCGAACGAGTTTCACGTTTCCCAACTATATCCTTACTTAACGGCTTTGCTCAATTTCGCTTTGAGTGCATCCTTCAAAAAGTTGGTCCCATAAAAGCTCATATGGTATTCGGCCCTCCGGGAACGTTATCCGTTCCTCCTGTGAATGAGGGTCAGGACTTTTCGAACGTGTGTATATGTAACTCGAAGGTGAAACGATTCAGGGTGATTTAGGTGAGTGGCATGATTCACGAATATCAAGTTGAAAGGAGGAATTTTAGGGTCTCTCAATAGAAGAAGTTCGACAGTTTAAGAAACTTTTCATTTCTCCTTGAATCTTTTCCCTTTCCTTTCGTGCCACCATGGCTATGATTCTTTTGCTCTTCCCATTTTTTTTCAGACTTCAGATTCTCAGTGAAGAGAAAACCGTTTCTTGAACTCGCGGTAGGTGAAGTAACAGACCCGTCGAGAGAGGTTAGAGCATGATTGGCTTTAGGACTCAAGGGATGGCTGACCTATCTACCTGCTGGCCTTTATACCTGTATGCTCGACTTTGCAACTCCCAAAGGAACCACCACGATCATTACCTTGGGGTTTCGAAAAAGGGATTCTTGATCGCTGAGTTAGAACCTACGATTTTTCCTCCTTGCAAGCTAGAAGCTTATACTGGAAACTCAACATAAGGGGAATTGTGCGTTCGACAGCTCTATTCAAAAACTCTCTTGTTGGGTGTAAATTCTTGATATCAAGCATACAAAATTGAGAAGATTAAAATGGTTAAAGCTTTTGAGCGAAAAGATTGTGAAATTGTTCTCTCAGTTCAAAGATAAAGTAAAATTTACTTTGAGTTTGATAGAGGACTTCAAAATACGGTAAAGACAGATCATTTGTACAACTTTGAATTATTTTCTAAAATTATAAATGGACTAGTAATTCAAAAATAATCGTATTTATGTAAAAGTGCAAAAGTTATTTCATTTTGACTTACTGTTCCAAATTTGACTTTTCTTGCTTTTACCTGTAATTCAAAAAGTTGTTTTTTTTCACCCTTCGCATTTCCATATTAATTGAGATATCAAGTTAAAACTTTGAATAATTAAGCAAAAAGCACTGAAGAACGTTTATATGCTCCTAAATATTTATAATTATGGAAAAAAATGTCCAAAAATATTTATTTTAATAACTATGAAAATTTTGGACTAGATATACGTTCTTTACTGCTTTTTACCTGATTATTCAAAGTTTTAAATCGATATCTCAATTAATATGGAAATGCGTAGGGCGATAAAAAAGGTGTCGATAAGGTAGGGATTGGATAAGTAAGACATGGCCTTAAAACAGAGCCTAAAAATATATGTCATAAAATAGTAAGTTTCATATTTTTCTCTACTGTTTCTTAGTTACTTAATTGTGATACTTAGATTAGTTGAGCAAATAATCAATGTTTTAAAAAATATACATCTTCTAAAGTGCGGCGACGACATTTTACACGACAGTGAAGTAATCGAGCATTCATGTATTTAACAAGTCGTTGTAATTTAGACTTCAAGCAGTGTCTTCAGTCTTTGAATTATCTTGACGTGAAAACTTGGAAGCAGATAGTCTTGGACTAGTACGATACCCCAGGCGCTTATAAGAACTCTTTCGAGCTCGGAATCTCGACCATTCACTGTTTTCACGGAACTTTTGCTGGAAGGAATTTTCGCAAACTTCACCCGGTTTGCGTTTATTAATGTACCTCAGCTAGGAACTTGATAAGAGAAACTGAACTCGATGATTTGAGAGCAATATATAATTTTATCTGATATACTTTTACTGAGAAAATTCAAACTTCCTAATAATAAAGACTGTCTGTTAAGAAAGGTCATCGATTTGCTTTGTTATCACTGAACCGTTAGAGGACTTGACATTTCTAGACTCACACATAGTTTCCTTATAGACATCGATCCTCTTTAACCTTAATATTCCTTAAAGCATGGAAATATACAAGTCAATTTTAAATTCAACAGTCAATTCTAGATTTCTAAACTCGAGTAAATTTATATAATAAAGTTCAAAGGAGTATTTGAGTATTGCGTTTCGTGATTGGCGCGTGTTCAATATTGAAACTCATAGTAAAACTTTCAACAAAGTCTTGCTCGATAAAAATCGTGACCTCCGAGGCGAATGAATTTTCTTTTACTTTTGTCACGTCGTTATTACTTTGTGGCAAGTTCGCCTGAAATATACACTTTCAAGAATATACGTTAACTCTTTGCGGACGAATGTTAATACATATAATAAATAATTTTCGAATTTTCATGTTTTTCGTTTTTTTCTATTAATACACTGTTAGAAATTTCTGTATTAAACTACCATTATGGAAGTTTTTTTCAGTAACGTATATTAAATTTAAAATACTTTAATCTTAAAAAATACAAACTTTTATTTGAATTTTAATGCACATGTGCATATATTTTAATAATGTTTGTTAATTTTAATATATTTTTATTGAAAAGTTATCAAATTTAATATGAATTATAATAATTCTTTATAATATATGAATCTATTAATTTTAATTTACTACTTGTATATTAAAGTTTATTAAAATTGATTAGACTTTTAACAGTGTATGTAAAATTTTCTTATGAAATAAAAAATAAATTTAGGAAGCTGATGAAAAAATTATGATCACTATTTTGAGATGCTTCCCTTTTTCTAGTATGTTAACGAGCAGTCAAGATGTGACCAAAGAACTATAATCCGCGAAAGTCAGTTAGAATGAGGGCAAAAGGGATATAACCATTATCGGACATACGTGAGCCGTGGAAACAGCCTGGACCTTTTCCGCGGTAAAACCTGAGATGAGATGGTTCTCGTAGACTTTTCCCTACTTGAACGCACAGCGTGTGCCGCATCCCTCACTTGGCAGGCGATATTGGTTTACGTACACAGGAACACTTTCTTTTCTTTTATATATATATACAAATACTATATATATATATATATATATATATATATATATTCTTACGTATATGTACTGCCACAACTTTACTAAAAAAAAGCGGCACATAAAAAGATACAAAAAAAGTATTGTTTGGAGGGCTAGATCAAACCATATTGAAATAAGGTAGTTATGGGAAAGTTTTTAAAGTTACAATTGCATAGTTTAAAATAGCAAATAATTGATATACATTAAAATATGAATAAACTTATCATTTATTTGTATTTTTTCGTTTGAAAGTGCATTATTCATCTTGAAAAATGTTCTTTTGGCACTTAATGTGTTAGGAAAAGGAAAGTAATTGGTAAAAGCTAGGTGGTTAGTATAGTAGGCACATCTGCTAAGGACTTGCGATCCTCCCTTGAGACAGACGAAGCATATTCTGACTCCCTCTTTCTTCCATAAAATATTCCTCCTCGTAATCGAAATGCATATATACATGAGTTTGAGTGGTGTTGATATGAAACCTACGCGTATTCGTGTACATGAGGAGAATTGAGGATGTGAAAGGAACCAAATCAACGTGTTAGCTGAAAGCTGGAATGACGAAAGGGATGAAGAGAACAAGAGGGGACTGATGTGTCATACAGAGCCACGAATGTTTGACCCAACGAACAAATTTCCATTAACGCTTGGCTTGACTTCATAGCGAAGGGGTTACCCTAGCCAATCAGTACGAGCCTGTTTTCGAAACTGGTGACTGATGTTTAAAAACGATATCACTACTTCTCTTTGACCTCTATATGCTGTTAGTTATATAGTTGAGTCAAATCGCACTTTTATTTAGGGTTTTTATCACTAGATATTCAAATTACTTTTTCATGAATCTTGATGGTCCTATAATCGCTAAATCTCAAGATTTATAAATATTAATCAGTGTATGTGCACTGTTTTGCAGTGAATTTTACTGATGCAGATTTAGCGAGTATACAATAATAGATTCAGTTTCAAATTTGGTAATTTATAAATTAAATATGCTACAATTTCATGGTTACTCTACACATGAAGATATTTTTTGCTTATTCTCGCTTAGGAAGAACAGAATTCGAGTAATAGAAAGCTTTTTCTTTGAAATAGAGAGAGAACACATTGGTATATTGCACGATAATATCTTTTGGCAAAGCTGTTTTACGTTTGTGTGCAGTGCAAAACGTACGTATCAACATGCGTATGCAGAAACGATTTATCTCCATGATAGTCGTTATTTCAGCGAGTTTGCGTCACAGTACAAAATTACATTAACATAAACACGCTAGATGGGCACATGCATCAAAAGCATACCATATATTTTGCGTTATCTTTCCAAACCAATTGTTCTATTTTTCATGCATCATATTATTATTAGTTATTATCTGAGAAATACTTAGTCCATTAGATTCATTTACATTATTTTCATTACAAACTCTTTCTAGAATATTATGTGATCGGTATGTGTATATATTTCGATACCCACGTTCTAATATGTCGTATCCCACAAAATTTGAGAAATTGACTTTTTTTTGAAAAATGGATTAATAATAATGTTTTACAGCTTATATTAAAATCTTGGGAGTCAAATTGTTCATTTAATATTTTTAAATAAATATTCTAATATGTCGTATCCCACATCCATTGGTTAAGTCAGCGCCAGCGATGTGACAGTCAATTTTTATTTTGTGATTAGTCTTAAGTTTATTTTAAGAAATTATTTAATAAAATGAGTAAGAAGGTAATTACAAATAATATTTTTACAACTCCAATTGAATCTAGAGCATCCGTTAAAACCTCTGTTTGTAGATCGATTAAAAAGAACTAAAAGTAAATGGCAACAATTACAGGCGTTAAAAAAGTGTTGCTGAGAGATACACACTGCTTCTATGATAATATAAAATATATTGATGATACTGACTCTGCTTCTGACCAATCTCCATCAATAAAAAATTTGGAAGCCGAGAGTAAAAATATAGTTAAGGTAACTGAAAAGACTAAGAGTAAGAAACGAAAAGCTAATCAAGTTAATCTTGGTGTTAAAAGCAAAGTACTGCGTACTAATAATAGATTTTTATAAAATCTGAAGATAATGATATTAATTATAAAAAAAATTGTGATAATACCAGACGAAAGAGGACAAGAAATTTTTAACAAACTCAGCAAGAAAATGTACCTGAAGTAAAAAAAAAAAAAAATTAAGAGTACTTAAAATGAAAAAAAATAATGTTTTAAGCAATATTAAAGATAGTAAAAATAAAATGTATCAATAATGTTATATTATAATAATTATGAATTAAAAAATACAAAATAAAAGAGAAAAATGTTATGTATGGGATGAAACAATATTTAATTATAAAACGATTAAATCAATTTTATTTCTAAAATACATTTTAATTTTTTCTCCTTGCGTAACCCACATAAAATCTGACACGCGACTAGTGATCCTCCGATAATGTAGGCAGTGACAAAAATTTCAAACTCAACTAATTAATTTGATATCATAAAATTTATTTAAATAATTTTTTTTGCTTTAATTATTATTATTTATGCATTTTTATGAACGTATAAAACAAAAATTTGTTTACATTTATTTATTTGTGCTAGCAAGACGTTTTTATCGTTTCCTGAAAAATTTTCCAAATGTGGGATACGACATATTAGAACGTGGGTATCGATTTTCATATTGTCTATTTGAAAATAAGGTTTTTCCAGTTTTAGACTTAAGAGATTACAATGAGCTCTAGATGTTGAGGTTTCTCAACGTATTTTAAAGAGTAAGGCAAAGAAAATGTTTGGTAACTAACAAAGACATGCATGATTCAATGAAAAAGTCATCATAGTATGGGAAAGGTTAAATAAAAAGTCGCAAGTTGATTCTGCATTTCAACCACATCCGAACCATTTGCATCTCATTCTGCAAGTTATATCACTTTCATTAACGAACTGGAACAGCAGAGTTTCGTCCTTGCAATTTCAAACGACCTACAAACTTTTATGGCGCGATGCACGTTAGTTGAAACTCGTGATATCGATATGAAGTGTGACTGAGTCGAACACTTCAAACTTTTCAAATGATTTTCTACTTTATGATTTTATGATATTTCATTATATGTACATTTTATTGAATAAACTGTAATTTATATATTTAATACAATACGGAAGAATAACAATTTTCATCAATTCAGTATTTTTTTGTTCCCTATTTGACTGTATTTTCAGATTTTTTGTAAAATTCTCATTCTATTAATATTATCTATTACACTGCTAGAAATGTTCGTAAATTTACAAAATTTTTATGTTACAAAGGTAACATAAAATTTAACGACATTTATGATGTTGAGTAAAGCTATCTTAAAATTGCGAAAATCGTACTGATTTTTTTAACGTTTTTATTTAAATTACGAAACTCAACTGAATTTTCATGAAATGTATTTTAAACTATCAAACTGTAACAGAATTTTTATAAAATTTATCATAAAATTACGAATGTGTAACGAAATTTTCGATTACATGTAATTGCAGAAAACTTTAGTTACCCAAAACGTTAAATTATCCCTGGTACAAGTTTCAGAATTTCCAGATTTAACACTTTGTAACTGAAAATTAAGAAATTGTTTCTTAAATTGACTGAAAAGTAACTGAATTTTCTGAAATTCTATCTTAATTTTACGAAACTGTAACTGAAACTGAAACTCCAGTCACGCGTTTCGGGAAATTACGGTACACATTTCTAACAGTGTATTTTTAAATTATTCGATTCGATGCAAATGATTTTTATAAATTTCTTTAGTTATTATTTCTTAATATTAGTTTGTTAATTTGTAGTTAGAAAGAGTTTACCAAACGGACATTTTAGCTATATTTTAATTTCTTATTATAAAACAGAATCCCCTTACATTTCGAAAATTTACTGAAAACTACTTCGACGTAAGTACTTCACTCTTAGCATTATAAAAAATATTGGAAATGCGTAAAACTGCTAGGACATTTTTCTTACAACTTTTTGGCTACGTCCCGTAAACATATGTTATAAATTGTGAATGAAGTATTGGAATTTCAGATAAGCCAAAATTACGGATATTGGAAGTGTAACTATAGATGACGCAAGTGTCGGCATGGATTTCGATTTAAGACGCCGTAGGAAGATTCAGGGAGTAAATTTATACTCCCTATGTCAAATGACAAAGGTGAAGCGATGATTGGATCGACAGATAATATTTGAGATGTTGAACACCACCAAGTGTACATGACGGGGAGAAAAGGGTAAAGGTTGTGGGTTAAGTAAGTGGTTAAGAGCCGCTGCCGATAATGGAATAAAAACACTCGACCTCGATGTCTCCTTGCCGAGGTCCTTTTGCAGTCCGACCACTTTTATCTACTTTTTTTTCAACTTCTCAAGAAAAGTGGCACAAGCTCGACATCATTTCTCTAAAAAATATCTCTAGCCCGCAGGTGACTTCACTTGTAACCTCCTGGATGACAATATTGTACCTTCACCTAGACAATTTTCTTAAAAACTCTTCCTCCTTCTACTTCCCTTTATCCCTTTTAGGTTCAGAATAACCTTTATAGCCACAGGATGTATTGGGTTGATAGTGTTTTCCGTTCTCATTTTGTTTCTCAGAAAAATAATTCTACAAAGTACTTGACGTTTTTTCTTTTATCAGAAAAACCGATTGAAAAGCATTTGAAATTTATCGGGAATCTGGAAAAATATATTTTTTAAATAATGACGCTGGAGCTTCATGATAGTATGATATACACATATATGTAAATAAATGTCATAATGGATGTTAGTAGCACTTTTATTATATATGAAATATTTCTAGAGTTTAAGACCATAGATCTATCTGACCACGTTACTTAATTATATTTTATATTCATGTAAGATAACTTTTTTGGATACACAAAGTATCTTTCTGAAAATTTGGAAGATGTGAGAGAATACAATAAGGAGCGCCTGTGAAGTATGTTTTAGTAAAAGTTTTGCAATAAAATTTAAAGTTAACTATAATGGCCAATCATTTTTCCAATTTTATTTTTGTAAAACAATTTTTCCCCATATTCTTACGAAAAACAAAGCAACAAGACCTTATTTCCATATACAGTTCCTTATTCTATTCTATTTCCAAAATTTTTAGTAAGTTCAGGTTGGACCATGGCCTTAAATTAAGGGGACTGTAAGATTGTTTTGTTATAAAGGTAACGTAAAATGTTATAATACACTGTAAAAAAAATCGTAATTTTTCAATACATAGGTGATGAAATTTTTCAATAATGAAAAAATAATCTTCTATCCAATTATTTCAATAATTTACAAGAAATATTCGAATTCCTATTGGATTTTTTTTTGAGTATATAAAGGGTTTCCCAATAAGGGTGATATGTTTTGAAATTGAAAAAAAAACACTGAATATTCATTCGGAATTGATCGAAATCTTTTTTATTATATTGGATATTCTATGCCATTTATGATTTAAACAATATATCGGCCAAATGTCCCCCGAGACTTGAGCCAAAAATGCGCCTCATCAGAAAAGATGATTTTTTGATGAAAATTGGGATGATTTTCAATTGATTCCAGAGCCCAATCCGCGAACTCCCGACGCAAACGATGGTCATTAGGCTTCAGTTCTTGGGCCAGAATCATCTTATAGGGATGCAGGCCAAGATCCAATCGCAAAATACGCCAGGTAGTCATCCTGGACAGGCCCAATTCCTGAGATCGGCGTGGCACGGACAATTCACGGTACGGCGGCTATATTCTGTGTAGAACGTGCGGTACGCATACGATTTTTAGGATTAGTATCCAATAGAGTAAATTCACTCTCCAACTTATCGATTATTCGACGAATTGAGAGCGCGGATGGAGCAGAATGACGACCATATTTTGCACGATATGCTCTTTGAACACCGACAAAACTTCTCGAATTTTGATAAAATAATTGGACAATTTCCAAACGTTGTGGAAGCGTGAAACTACTCATGATTAAATGGCAAACCTTACTGATGACAACTGACAGCAGACATCAAAAATTTCAGTTCAAATGAGCCCGATAGGGACATTCAAAATCATATCACCCCTATTGGGAAACCCTTTATATATATATATATATATATATATGTATTACTTCCAATACTTTATTGGAAGTTTACAAAAAAAATTTTAAGAGTGTATTTATGATGTTTTTGAGTAAAGGTATCTTAAAATTGCTAAAAATGTATCTTAAAACTACCAAACTGTAACAGAATTTTCATTAAATTTATCATAAAATTACGAAACTGTAACAAAATTTTCGGTTACATGTAACTGCATAAAACTTTAGTTAGTCAAAAAGTAAAATTAATTTTGTTACAAGTTTCATAATTTTCATATTCAACACTTTGTGGCTGAAAAGTAAAAACTGTTTCATAAATTTACTAAAACGTAACTGAATTTTCTGAAATTCTATCTTAATTTTATAAAACTGTAACCTAATAAAACTCCAGTCACTTATTTCGGTAAATTAAGGTAGAAATTTCTAACCGTGCATATAAACCCCATGAAAGTTATCAAAAAACGAGGTTCGATTTTATCTGCATCCGAAATACAATCTCATTTTTTTACTGCTCGTAATTGCCACTCACGAAATATTTTTCAAATTTTTGTAGATTTTATTCTTGTATCAAATGATCTAAATATTAGTTAATTAAAAAATCGTAAGTAATAGGGTATGATAGTTGCTTCACCACTTTAATGTAATTTTATTTAAATAATCTGAGACTTGTGATAAAAAGTTGACATTGAAGAAGTGTTTGTAGAAATAAGAAACATTTCAGTTTATAAGAAATTCCTTCCAACAATAAAGGATTCCTGTATATTTTCCAATGAATCGTAGTAGGAATTTTTACATATGCATTAGTTTTCATGTGGAATTTTTAGGAAACTCTTTTCTGAGAAAATTCCATGAAAATTAAATGTTATCACCTTAACTGTCCCATTGAATTTCATTTTTCAGGACAACTTTTTGATGAAATCATTATAACTTTAACAAGTGTCCAAGTTTTATGAGCTCTTGTTTGTTTTTGAATTTCAGATCCAACCTTTTGTTTTTCGATTTGATGAAGAAAACAAGTAAATTTTATTTTAGTCAAAAAGAAATTGGTATTTTATTTCACTGAATGAATTAAAGTTTACGTGATTTATACACAGTGCAGTCATGTAAGTAGTAGGATCCGTGTTTGGTGCGGCGCACAGAGTTCAGAAATTTGAAGTTTCTGTTCATAATCCGCTACAGGTTGTGATTTTCAACGGATTCAAATTATTTCTTTATATAAATTCTCAGCCTTAAGTTTCTATGTACTTTATTTTCTTAAATTTTTCAATTTTTTTTCTGTGTGCAATAATATATAAATAAATAGTTCGATAAAAAATGAGCGTTTTCAACAATAGGGGAATTGTGCTTAAAATTGACACTTTAGTACTAAAGCACTTAATACTTTTAGGTGTTCTATAGTTTCTAGAAAACATGTGTGATAAATGGTACTTTGATATCTATTCTACAATATGCTCGGATAAAATGGCCACTCCTAACCAATTATCTTAAAAATTTTAATTTAACTACTTTTTTTATCACGAGATATGTTAAATGGCAGATTTGAATATTTTCTTTATTATCGGAAAATTTTTATTTTATAGATTTCAGAAATAATGTTGGGTTAAATCAAGGTTAAAAGTACAATAAAATATTTATTCATGAACAAATTATTCTTGTCAGGATGAAAAATTAAGAAGATAATTTAACAAAATGAATTTGTTCTACATTCAATAATTAAAAATTATAATTTTTTCGAAATAGATATCATAGCCTTAAATTTGATTTTTTCCGGTATATGGCATCCGTCATCATTGTAGTATTTGTTTACTGCATGGAGAAAAATATATTATAAACTTTAATATCCAAGTCCAGTGACTATATGGCATATTAAATAATATAATGTCAAGTATTTTATATTTCTTAAAATTTCAATTTTTTATTTTCAAAAATCTATTTTTAAATTACTTCAAAATATATGGATCAATCTAAATTATTTAATAAAAATTAACTTTGATCGTATGAAAATTAATATAACCTACTTACACATTTTCTTTTCTGGTATTTCGTAGAAACCGCGAGAGTAATTCTCCCAAAAATATGCAGATGGCGCAAAATCACTTTTGCTTGACCGTTCCATACAAATAAGATTGTGAATATATTATGCGAGTCAGTATGTTATTATATCTATATTATTTTTAAGTAATCGAGACATTATTTTAAATTCTCATCAAGCTCAAATGTAAGTAGAAAATTTGAATTATGCTATACCAATAATAATGGCAAAATTGGCATAATGTAAAGCATCTGATAATGTATTTCAATTTTGAAGTATCATTTTATAATCAAGTAGGTAACAATTATTAACGTCTTTTTGTTGTGTTAATTTACATATTTAATACTTGAAAAGATTTGCTATCGGTGTTAATCGGGTTCAACAATAATTCTGTATTAAAATTTGTAGTTTATTTACTTTACCTAATTAATTATTAACGATTGATCATTTTATCGAATTGACCATTTTAGACACAGCTACCCTATTATTTTTTATCTCTTTATTAACAATTTGTATAAACTAACTAACAAGTATAATTAGTGTATATATATCTAATGAACAAAAATAATTGTCTGAGCGGTGGATATAATAATTGTTATCTAAACAACTTTTTTAATTCAGAAAAAATCTTTCTAGAAATTTGGAAAACGTAAAAAAAAGACAATAAGGCACGTCTGTTAACTTTTTTTTTAATCAACATTTCAAACGGAATTGGAAGACTTATCGATAAATACAGATAACTGTAAAAAATGTTGCAAAATTTTCACTCAAACGAACTTGACAAACGTTCTCTATCATCTTCTGTTATATTTCCCAAATTTTCAGAAAGATATTTTGTAAAATGGAAAAGTTATTTTATTTTTATAATCAAAAATAATATTGTTGAAAACGCTCATTTTATTGCATTATTTATTTATATATTATTACAGACATAAACAAATTGAAAAATTTAATAAAGTAGAGTCCTTAGAACTTTAAGGCTGACCATTTATATAAAAAAAGAATTTAAATTTGTTGAGAATTACGACCTGTAGTGGATTATTTTGGTGGTAAATTATGAATTTCAGACACTGTGCGGTGTGAGAAGCTCTTCTTTCGGCTTTTGTAAAGGAATGATTTTCGTGGGCCAACGGTCGTGTCATACAACTGTGGAAATCGGCCTTTGGGATAATTTAGAATCGGGGGTGGTTTTCCACTGGGAGGCGGAGCGACGTCGCGCGTCGTATGAGTGAAGCGTCCTGCCCCCGACGAACGTAGTGGGGAGTGATCGTCAATTCAGTTTCAATCCGAGCTTCAGGGTGACTTCATGTTCGTATCGCACCCTCCGATTTAAACGGCCACGTGAAACAAGTGATCAAGTATTTCCAAAAAATTATTCAACTATTAATTAAATTCCATTATCAAAATCTGCATTGAATGTAATATTTCGATCAAAGAGTAACATTTATGGTATCCATATTTTTTAAATATTACAATTTATAGGCATTGATGAATGATGAAGCTCAAGTAGCGGAATAAGTTTTTTTATATTTAAGAAAATATACCTAATATCAACATTAATTTTATTAGTAATACTTCAAATGTTACTTAACAATTTTATAAGTGTTATTTTATTTCCATGTAAATTTTCAAAATAAATGTAGATAATTTTGGTTGTAATTTTAAAAAAATTTTAACTTGATAGATTTTAATAGATTGAGGCTTGAATTGTTTCAATGAATGATAGATAAGTAATTTTGAGCGGGGAATAAATTATCGTGCGTCATGAATGTTGAGATAAAAACACGCGTACATTTAGTGCGGTCTATGACTGAAAGAGACAAGCGTGTTTAACGTTTTTGAGTTTGTTAGTCAGTGACTTCAGAGTTCCTAATTTTTCAAGAGGATTCTAAATTAAGGATTACTCAGGAGGTTCAATGTTCAAGGTAGAACAAAATGCATTTTTATGACTTCATACTTCTAAAAAGATGTTTTCAGTCTTCGTAAGAAACGATGTTTCTATTTTGAATTTTGAATTAAATCGTTTTTTAATTTAAAAAATTTTTCTATTCGTATCAATTATATTATATAATTCTAGATTTTTAATTTGATTTTCTATGCAAACAAAAGTTGATTATTATTTTCCTCAATGGAAAACAATACATTCTGCCTATAAAAATATCTCTTGCTCAAGTACCTCTTGAAAGATCTTACGTATATTGCATTGAATGAAATTAACCCGCCGTGACAACCCAGGGTTTATTTAGGCACAGGCGAAATTCCAGGTTTAAATATCATTGCGATGATCTTCAGACATTAAGATTTTGATTGAAAAAATATTTGAACAATGTAATATATGGTCGTCGAGCTTCATGATCCGAGGTGTGTATATCTCGAATTCAAAAAGAGATGATTATTATTATTTCAAGTTTAAATGGAAATTAATTTAATTAAGATTATATCGGCCTTAAGGAACACATTCTTATCATGATACTCACACTTCGTGCTCGACTTTCTCTTTGCATTTCTATAATTCTTTAATAAATTATGTAGTTACAGTAATTTATTTTTTTCCAAATATTTCAAAAAAGAAAAATAATGAGGAAAGTAATTTTCACGTGAAACTAATACCTTCTTATTGATGATGAGAACGTAAAACAAGAATTTTGGAGGGAAAATACAAAACTAATATGAAGGTTTTTTTAAGGTCAACCAAGTTGGTTTGTAACATTTTTTTATATTTGATAATTGGCGAAAAAGCGCAATCATTTAATTTCTTAAGAGTATTTTTTGTGAAATGATGAATGTAAAATATGTACATCCTTGTAAATCCAACTACTTTGGTTAGTAACAGTTTTTTATATTTCGGATAGTTTGGCTAGAGAATATACATTTTTTGATTTTCTAAAAACTTATAATAGAAGAAATCAGAAGTTACATTCAAGCGGACAGTTCATTGTTCACTTTGAATGAAAATCTCGTTGTTTCTATTCTATCGCGTGTCCCATTCACTATTTTGCATGAAACAATAGTCGAAAGGTATTTAAAGAGTTAGTATACAATTTTCCAATGAAAGAATTGAAAATTTACGTTCAATTTAAATTGACAATAAAATAAGAGAATTGATTTACTTTATTTGCATTTTATATCCTTTTTATGTTTCAATATCGTAAATTTTATGGACGGATATTTGAAAAACTAGTATTTTTGTTTTACTAATTAAGGAGAAGTTTCATCGAGAAGAATAGTAATCTTATATTAATTAATGTTGTTAATTATAGAATTATAATTATATAACATTATTATATTATGGAAAATCTACTTTTCAAGTTAGAGATGTTTAAAAGACGAATGGTTATGCTTTTCTATATAATTTCTGTGATTTGTTTAGTATAGATATTATACGGGTATAAAATATGGAGGGAAGATTACTCTTCAAATTCAAATTTGTATTGATTAAGCTTCATAAATGATTTTCCATTTCAAAATATAACTTGTGATAGTTAACAAATGCGGTCTTTAAAGTTTCGATCGCCCCGGAAATAGAAGTAAATGACGACAGTTCGGAGAGCCAGACTTTATAGAGCTTTCCACTTTGATATACAGCTACAGATGGCTAAACGATGTCGAGGTAAGTCAAAGGAAAAGTTCGATAAGAAACTTTTAAGTGTTTTCTGAAAATAATCAGATTTATTACTTTTATTCTCTTGTTAAACGTTAAAACCAGAATCTTTGAGTTTGTCGAAATGTATATGTTTATACTTACTGCGTTAATAATTGGTAACTTTAATCTTTAAATTTGAATCAGTAACTATTTTACTGGTTTCAATCAATCAATCAATGACTTATTTCACTCAGTTTTTCTTTGTGATTAAAAATCAGTAACTGAGATAGGAATTAGTGCGATAACTATCAATTAAAATCAAGAGAAAATATACAAAGTAATTGTTACTAAAAACGACATTTTTTATATTTTAAAATTTTTTCTCGGTAAAGCGAACATTTTTCTCTAGTATCAAATTTTCCATGGGCTTCCTAGTCACAGCCGAATCTTTTTAACAGAGTTTTTCGTTAAAATAAAAAAGATGATTGAGATAGAGTTTAATGGAAATTGCTTTTAATTGGCCAAGAAAACTTTCTAATGAGGATAATTCTCTTTTCTTATATAAAAGGTTTGAAACAAAGACAAGAGGTTTATTTGGATTCGCTTTGGAAAGAGCTATGCCTTTCTGTATACACATACATGTATATATAGCGTTTCTTCCTTGCATGTGTGTAGGTACAAAAAGGACGTACAGTTTTCCCTTCCGAGAGTAAGTGGAATGCGTCTATTGGAAAAGCCAAAAGAACGAAACGCGCAAAAGAGAGTTGGGAATCGTTTTAAACTACCATCCACTTCACATTCCTGATTTCAGTTAGGCGTTTGTTTATTTCTTTTTTGACTCCCCGAAGCACTTGAATTGCATGTCCGTATATACATATAGTTCGTGCAACTTCAAATGCAATACATCACAGAACCTTGGAAAAACAAAAATAGATTAGAACATGAGATTAAACACAAGTGGCTTAATTCAATAAGCAACTAATCGCCTACTTAAATAAAATTAATCTAAGAATTTTGAATTGGTTAGCCGCTTTATACAATTTTTATTAATACTCGTTACTGTGGTGAACCGAAATGCAAATCATTCTACACATCCTCTTGAGAGCACTTGTCATCGCTTCCAGTGTTCATCACAACAGCAAGTTTGCTTGCAGTCTTGTTCAATCATGGAACTGCGGCCAAAAGTAGAAAGCATCCTAGCAACATATTGCTATAACGCTTTTTTTCTCATCTAACTGCATAAGGACTAAGCGTCATGGAACTGTCTAGTTAACGATCTTTAAACTTCGGACAGAAGCGTCAGTGATCAACTGATATAAGGAATAAGATTCTTGTGTAGTTGTCACTGATAAAAGAACAAATTTCACGATGTTCTGTAAATTTAAGCTAGTAACTGTAAAATTGAAGTTCGAAAAAAATTTATATCGGCATTTTCAGTAATCTGCTTGCAGTTATTGAACTTAATAAATGATTGTCCTAAAAAATTCAACACAAAAGACGTTAAACTATACTTCTTGCCTATTTTCAATTCAAGAAAATCACGTTTTTAAAAAAAAAGAATTTTTTCTCAAAATTCGAAAATTTTGATGTTATGTGAAAATTAGGGACAACACGATAAAACGGCCTTCAGGTCCGTGATCAGCGGGTCGAAATCCACAAGAAATGATGGAGTCTCATTTTTAGCTCAAGACACTTTTTTTTGTGGGGCTGTGTTAATTGAAGAGTAGGCTAAGAAACCTTTTTTTTTCAGAAAAAGTCATTTTTATTTTTAATTTCTTCTTAAATTTTGTGAAATGCAATAAACAATATATTTTTGCAATACACATTTTCCCTATTTATTTTTTAAACTTCTGAAATAAATTAAGAGTATTTTTATTACTGTAAGGGCTTTATATATAATATAATATTTCATTATAGAATAAAATGTATTTATTCAATTGATCAAATCTTTCGTATCGCAAATATAACAGAAATTGAGCATAGTTGAACCGTTAATAATAAAAATGGTTAAAATGTCACAATTCAAATTTATAACTTAAAATAAATGTATAGTACAGGTATATGATGTTTTTCTAGTTTTTATCGCTGAAAAATAAAATTATTATATTTATTCTTACACCTTTTAATTCAAATTTCGTCACAGAATCATAATTGCAATACTTTAAATGTTTTTTTACCGTCCTTGGTCACAATAATGCGAGGTCAGAGAATAGTCAGTGAACAGCCAGAGAACGGTCAAAGTATTCTATGACCATTCACTTAAGGGGGTCTCCTCATCAGTGGCTCATAAAAAAGGTGGTTTTTTAGGATTTTTTTAAAACATGAAAACAGCAAGAGAAACAAATGATCTTTTGCGTATCTTTGAACATATATTTATTCAACAATAAAAAGTTTTTTGAATGTCAAAATAAATAAAAATCGCGGATTTATAAACAATCTCGCGCAGCAGCACGCCGCGGACAACTCAAACTCCGTGAAAAATTCAGCCCGTAATTTTTACCTGAAACAAAAAATTAAAATACTTCCTTATTCGGAAGGCTTTTCTACACAGTATAGTCTATTATGGTGATTGAAAGTTGAAATTTGAATATTTTAGTCATTTTTTAATAAAGTACTCGATTTTTCGGCCTTTTTTAGCAGTAAGTGCGTTAATAACATTGTAAAAAGAGATTTTTTAATACATTTTTTTAACTCAGTCTGTGCACAATTAAATTATCTAACAAACAGTGTTTTACTTGTATACATAGCTTTTATAGTTTTTTTGTAATCGTGCACGGAATTTCAAAATACATGGTTTTCATAAAATGGGCTTTAAAGTTTTTCGAAGGAAAAAAATCAAATTAAAGGAAACTTACAGGCATGAGATGTTAATCAGCTATACTTTGAAACTTTACAAGAATATTCTCAGATAATAATTCTAACGATTGAAGCAAAAAAAAAAAAATCGATTTTTTTAAGCTGACTGATGAGGAGACCCCATTAAGGGGGAAACCTGGTTTAGAGGGTAAAAAAATCAATTTTTTGAAAGTCATCTCATTCGATTAGAAATATATTCAGAAATATGTCTCCAAAATTTCAGAGTTAAATTCCAAATCGATTCGTAGATATGGCCTCTGAGAGACCTTGCGCTCAGGAGACAGATAACTTTTGGAAAAAACTTTGAACGCGATTTTCTCGAAACAGCGTTTTCCTGCACTGCGTACACGATTAAGAATGTTGTAATTGCTGCATTTTTATAAGTGATAGCTCTTTTTAGAACTGAAAGTTTAAGCTTCTATGAGAACCTAAAATATCACATAAAAAATTTTTTTTTAATAATTATTTTTGGTTAATTATCTCAAAATTTCGTCAGTAAAACGCGAATTTTTTTTTAAACACTCATAAAATTTGCAATTTTTAACATTTCAATAAATTTCTTAGGTTTAAATAGAAGATAAACTCCTAAAGTGCAAAAAAAATGTTGGTTTTAATGTTTCAGATAAAAAGGACGATCGCTATCATGTACGCAGTGGAGAATCTTCAAGCGAGTAGTGCCCCAAACAAATACGAATTTTTATTGCTAAACATTATCGAATAAAATAAAAATAAATTTTTTCTGCAACATTTGTGTATCTATGACCTACTTCAACAGTACTTGAAACATTTCATAAGTTAGGCAGCCTAAAAAAGTGTGCCGAATATCATGCAATTTTCGGCGTTCTAAACTAGGTTCCCCCCTTAACCGGGTCCACTAAGGTGAATATAAAAATGCGGGAAATGTGGCTAGAATAATATGAGTTTGTAGAAGTTTTGTTAGATTTAATAGGTTATAAGCGATAATGGATTGATCAATAAATCTGATAGGAACGTGTATGAAAAGCGAGTCCCTTCGGTCAGTAAAAATGAATTGTTTTTATTGTGAATAGAGAATTATCTCTTAGTCAGCATCATGGGTGCTTAGGAGTTCTCGCGTGCACTTAGAAATGCATAGCTCAAGAGTCGGCAGTTAGCCAAAGCAGTGCAGCTATCGTTCGGTCAGGAGTAGTTAGAGCAAAACAATTGTGCTCGACTTAGAACTGTCGGTGGCGCATATCGAGGGTGCGCATAATGTCTGCGATTTGCGGTGTTTTGCTTGGCTTTAGATGGGAGGAATCGTTTAACACGCGATACTCTCGTAATTTTGCGCGCCACACGCCACGATTTTACTCATCTCACCTCACAAGCAAAATGTATCTACACCTGTATGTATATACGTAGACGTCGCTTCAGAAAGCTGGCTAACTCTTTACATCCTATAGTTATCGTCGCACGCGAGCGCGAACGTGAAGGCTAATTGATCAGCCAATCGTTAACACATTACATTCTCCACTTTGCCCAAACAAATTGATTATTACATGCTTGCTGTAATCAAAGCTGTTCAACTTTTATGCACCCTGTAATCATTCTCGCCTAACTTGATGTTATCTTTGATGAATTATACCCTCTTTTTAACGCTAAATTCAAATTTAATTTAGCACTTACTTTTAGAAGATTCTAGTTTACTTTTTAATTAAATTACATTTTTATTTATCAATTTAATTTATTATTTATTGGAATATATTTTAGACCTCTTTTAATCTCAGAAATAATTGTAATTTATGGAACAATCTCTTTATTTTATTTCTTGAGGCGAATTAGTTTTTCAATGCATCTTAGTTATACATATATATATATTTTTTTACTAGCAGGAAAATCCCGCACATAATTTACTTAGAATGCGATGAAGTACCGAACGCTTGTAAATTGATTATTACAAGGCATTTTTGTTTTTACGACGTAAGTTCACGTCTTTTTAAAAATCCTAGTTTACAGTTTTTATTTTCTCCGTTACCTAAGGAGCCGTTCACATAATACGTCACACAGTTTATGGGAATTTGAAAATTTGAAAAAAAGTTCTGAAAAGATTGTCTACAATAATAATTAATAGCTTCTTTTTTTACTGGATTTTGTACGCGTTAACGAAAAATGTTTAATAAAATTAAGAGGTGTGACGTGACATCGAAAGGGGGGGCTGAGGTTTGCGACCATGTGTGAAATGGGGGGGGGGGGGGTTAAAAAATAGCTAAGAATCGCGTGACGTATTATGTGAACGGCCTCTAACCTTCTATCTACTATACTCTCTAAATCTGAATCAGTTAAAATCTACTGATTATCAATGAAATTTGACTGATTCAAATAGCTAAAAGGAGGTTACTGTAAATCAGTGAAATTTAAATTTAAATTGACTGATTTGACAGTGAAAAATATTTTTTTCACTGATGAAGCAGTGGAAATTAACTGATTTAACAGTGAAAAATATGTTTTCACTGATGAATCAGTGAAAAGGCAAATCCCTGGTTCAATTAGTGAAAATTTGACTGATTCAGATTTAGAGAGTACGGAGAAACTTTTTATAGCAGTGAATGTTTTATTTTATAATTATAATTCTAAAAAATATTAGAAATCTAGGGAAAATCAAGGTGGAATAGTAATTATCCCTAGTATAGATTATAGTGAAGTTTGATACAATCTATAGTAAATTATTATATAGTTCATACAATTTTTAGTATTTCGCTACGAAAAATTCTCGATATGACATGTTTCCAAAAATTGTAAACTTGGGTTTCTCCGTGTATTCATAACAGAATTACAGTTGACATTAAATGCTTACATTACATGATGTATTCAATTAGCATGAAATTTGATGGTTGTGACATTATACCACACGTATTAAAAACAATCATTCTTAGAAAACTTTATTTACTCAAGTATGGGTCTTTTGAATAATTAAATATATATTTATCATGAAATACTTTAGACGACTACTTTGATACGTACAAACTTGTATATTTAGGGTGGTTTAAGCACTGCAATGGTGTGCGAGAGACTAATTAAAAATCGTAGGAGAGAGACGGCAGCAGAACTGTTCGGAACTTTTAGACGTTTCATTTCAAACTGAAATGCAATTAAATAACTCAAAATAATAACCTCGTAGAATGCTTGACAGGAATTTAAAATAATCTAAGAACTTTACTGGAAAATCTTCAATAAAAGTTTTCTTTACTAAAAAGTACGATTGTAATTTATTTTAATTCTTATATTTCAATAAATGTGATTTAATTAGATTCCTATGTTCTTTTATCTTTTTTATATTTTCAAAATGTTAAGGGCATAGTTACACCTAATAATAATAATTTGAAGGACCCATTTAAATTTCTCTACAATCGAAGATAAAAAATGAGAACACACAACATTATTTATAAAAATTAAAAGTGGTGTAAGTTGTGTTGACCCTCAATGGTACGTTGTTGGAAATAATTGGCTTTAGGGTCCAAATGTATATATATATATATATATATATATATACATACTTCAAAATAGTTTTAAAATAGTTTTTAGGTAAAATAGTTCACAAAGGCCTAATGGCCTCAATCAAGCTCTTTTAATTCAGTTACGCATTAAAGAATTTATTGGTAGATTCGGGTTTAAACTTGAGTATATAATTTATATTATTTCAAGGAATCCCTGTAAACTACTCTATCAGAAATGTAGCACATCTATTTAAAGTGTTTTAATAGGACAGATTAAAGTTGTTCAATACAGCTTTATACCAAAATTTAAGTAGACCTTCTGTTCTCGTCGAATATCCAAACCTTCCATTTTCACTTTTAAATTTAATTTATCGTACCAAGTACTCGTTTCTTGTATTATATATTTAAGCACTATAGTTATTCCTAAAAACGTAAAATTAGCGCCACCCCTTATTTGTATTTTCTAGGTTTTAATCAATTTCACTGATGAGGACTCCGATCTGAGCCGAAACGTTTGATTAAATCGACTTAAATATTTTTGGACCCTAAAGCCAATTTTTTCTAACAACGTATCATTTATAAAAATACATGTCAATGAAAAGCGAAATTTACAATTACATAACTTTAACTTTAAAAAGGAATGTCAGTCCAGTAATGAGAATTTAAGATTAATGTTTATCTTGAAGTAAACAGTGAACCTATAATCGACGATGAGAGAATTGGCATGCCGGCAGTCGGCATGCCGCGCCATGTGTTTAGGGCAAGAGTGGAGATGCTAGCGCAGGAGGACGCTAATGTATATTTATGTATTAAACAGACATTATTTATACCTCCGATGAATATGCATTGTTTGGTGGTGGCGAGTGTCGAGTGCAGACCCGTCGCTATCACTGCCTCATCAATCACACGCAGTCCCACTTCCCCCCCATATTCGGCGTTCCACCCACTCACCTCATACCCCCTCCCCCCACACACCCTTCACCCTTCTACACCCTGACAAATCCTAGCCAGCAATACTACAATCCGCCCTGTCATCCTTCATACTAGCACAACTTGACACTAATTTACGTAATTTTTTCGCGGCTCGCACATGTCACCATCGATACGTTACCAACCACTATCTGATGCCACAGAGATTGATTAACCGGTTTCCTGAACAAGTAATTTCGAAAACTCATTGACAATTATTCATAATCTCCCAAAGAGTAAGGATTTTTACATTCTCATCATGGATGAGAAGGTATTGGTTTTATGTGAAAAATGACTTTCGAAATTTTTATCAAATCTTTACGTTTTGAGACCCCCTGAGTCAGAAAAATTGGTTTTTACGAAAGTGCCTGTCTGTCTTCTGTCTGTAGGTCGTGTGCGGCATAACTCTCGATAGAATGATCAGATTGAATTGAGCTTTGGTACAATTTATCGGAGCCGAAAAAGTAAGGACAAGTTCGTTAACCAGCCACATCCAATCAAAATTGAGGGATGGAGCACTACTTTTGTGTTTTTGAAAATAATTTTTTGGAAAAATCAAAAATTTCAATACTGGTTTTAGATAGTGCTCATAAATCTCTACAAATTATCCCTGTGACATTTTTTGATTAAATCATAATTAGAAATGTTACAGCATATTCAAATTCGAAAAAAGTCAATATCAAAATTCCATTTTCCAGTTAAATTATACGAGATACGAAAAAACGTTATGATACAATATTATTGAATACATAAAGACCTACAAATTTGAATTGTAACATTTTGTCATAAGATGCATATTTTTCTTTTTAATTAAAAAAAAAACTATTGAAAATCCAAAATTTAATTTTTTAACAATAATATTTAAAATACGAAAAAAACGTAAGAATACAAAGTTGTTCGTTTCAAAAAGATCTACAAATTTTGTCTGACGCAGTTTCTGGTAAAACATATATTTTTCGTTTTAATTCCAAAAAAATACGATTAAAATTCAAAAATTCCATTTTTTAGACAAAATATGTGAAATACAAAAAAAAACGTTTATATGGAAAATTGTTTGCCTAAATGAGGTTTAAAAATTCTTATTAAGACATTTCGGGACAGGATGTATATTTTATGTTTTGATTTTTAATATTAAAAAAATTCGATTTTTTTCACCAAAATATGTGAGATACAAAATAAGCGTTGTTCTGCAAAATCGTTTCCTTAAATAAAGTCTACGATTGTTTTTTCTTTTTGAGAAATTTGGAAGAAAATAAATTATTTTAATCAAGTAATTTATTAAAAAGTTACTGAAATGTATACAGAAAATACAGATTTTTTTAAAAATTTTTCATTTACTAATTTATTATTGTGAACAAACATTTTGGCAATATACACTGTCAGAAATGTCCTGAAATCTATGAAATTTTTATGTTACAAAGGTAACGTGAAATTTGACGATATTTATGATGTTTTTGAGTAAAAGTATCTTAAAATTGCAAAAAATGTACTGAATATCCTAAGTTTTTTCTTAATATTATGAAACTCAACTGAATTTTCATAAAATGTATCTTAAAACTACTAAACTGTAACGGAATTTTCATAAAATTTTTCATACAATTACGGAAGTTAAACAAAATTTTCAATCACATGCAACTGTACAAAACCTATAAAAAGCTCAAAATGTCAACTATAATTGAAATAACAGTTCCAAATTAACTCATTGAATATTTGAATCATATTTGACAATCATTGAATCAAATATTATATTAATCATATTATATATATTTTTTCTACTATCGGGCCATAAAGTGGACTTTATTGCCCCGTGCGGGGCAAACAAATCCACTTTCTGACCCGCTAGTAGAAAAAAAATCGTGTGCAACACGGGAAAAACATTTATTTTACTCGAGTAGTTGTTACCCTCGCTTTGCTCGGGCATCAAACTTCACACTCGCAAAATAAATTTTTTTTTCCCTAGTTGCACAATATACTAATATAAACAATCATCGACCGAATATGGATTAATAAATGGCTATACCTGAGGAACGGCTTCCCATACTTGTACAGTATTTGCCTAATTTTTCTATCAGCATTGACCCTATATTTACAGGTAAACCTTCTATCTAATTTCGAAGTGACATGTTTGATAACATGTCTACTATTATATTGACTAAAATTTATAGAATTTTTGTTCATTTCACGTTATTTTGACATAGGGTCAGTTTCTTCTTATTTTCTTTGATTAAAATGATCACTATTGGATGTAAAAATGCGCAAAAAGTAAGAAAGGCAAACGTTTCGGGCACATATGGGGGCCCTCTTCTGTGCCATAAATTCAAAGATTAATTCAAAATTTCCGTAAAAGATTAGAATATGGGAGATAATTAAAATAAGGATTATCATATAAATCAAAAACTTATCTCATAGCTTGCAACTCAAAATGAAGTAGTCCAGTAAGCAGCAGCACAAATTGAAAAAATATTTAGAGTTCATAATCTTTGAATTTATGGCACCTAAGAGGGCCACCATATGTGGCCGAAACGTTTGCCTTTCTTTCTTTTTGCGTATTTTTACATCTAATAGTGATAATTTTAATCAAAGAAAATAAGAAGAAACTTCTATTTAATATTGCTCGCCAAGCTCTAACAAAACCGTAATAATTATTGATATTGACAGTCATTTTTGGCTAAATTTTTTTTACAATTTATAATATTGGCCCAGTACACTTAGTTAAAAATATATGCAACAAAACTTATTTTGTTGTCCCAAAAATACATTTTGTTTAAATAACCAAAGTTTGATTGATTCTTCAAAATGTTTTGTTGGTACAACAAAAGAATTTTCATGCATAAATACCAACAAAATGTTTTTGTTGATTTGAAAAAACTGTTTTCTCAGTGTATGTGTCAAATAAAAATGTTCTTTCAGGGAATCATAAAAAAATATATTTCACAGTACGTGTCCAATAATTACACATACAATGAATGAATCGGGGTTAAACAAACAATCCTGTCATTCGTAAACAACAAGTCATATCCTAGTTCACAGCTTTGACGGGAACCTTTCCGAATGTAAATCATTACAGCGAGCTTTGCGAATTGCGCTGCAACCTTGCGTTCAATTGCTGCAGAAATTCAACAAAACGGATATTCAGAACGTTAATCGAACGGATCAATCGACCTGTACCCACGAAATTGTCCGACGGATGGCCCGCGGCTCTGCGTATATATGCAGGCACAATAGGGCAAAGCGAATCCTATATCCTATCCTTGCCTACATGTGCATATTAAGGTACACATATTGACACGTACAGTGCAACCATTAAAATATATAGTACTTTCTCGTATATTCGCACGCTCTCAAATCAGTAATGACCAATTTAATCGGAACAATTTCACGCGCGAGTTTGTTAAATACTTCGACATCCTTTTCCACTGATAATTGATGCATCCTGAATGTATTTTATATGTATCCCTCGCTAATAAATGCTGCAAGAAGAGGTATATATATCCTGCTTATGCTTCACAATATAATGAGAAAACGCAAATGCCTTTCTTTTTATTTGCGAATTACACCAGCTGACGTGAGTCATTTAACATGCCTGATTTATGTGAATATATTATTCTACAATTTGAGGTTTATAATCTCTTATTACTGTAGTCTATTAGAATCATTTTTTATCAGTGCAAATTAAAATAACATCAATCAAGAAACTAATATTGAAGTGGCTCTCTTTTTCCTTTTAAACTGTTTATGTTTACGATCAACATTTATTAAAATGACAGTCTTTTCTATTTTCCATTTTTATAGCTCTATTACACTGTTAAAAATAATTTTGATCATAAAGTTATTAAATTTAATATGAATGTATATTTATTTTTCAAAATATACAAATCTATTAATTTTAATTTACCACTTGTATATGGCAGCAGCCATAAGTCTTTCACTGAGAATCAGTGAAATTCGACTGACGAATCAGTGAAATAGATTGAACTCACTTATTGAATCAGTGAAATCTTTAGGTGGGAATAATAAAAGCAGCAATATATTTTAATGATCAATGAACACGTTTATTTTAGCTTAAACAACACCAAAAAGAAATTACGTATTTATTATCATATATTGTAATTGTTATTATATATAATTATATTATGTGTAATTAAAAATTAAAGATCCATCGTTAAACTTTAATCGTTCGCAGGAACTTCGCGAATTTAAAGATTATGTTCACGTGGCGCATTCACTGATTCCTCAGTGAAATCAAAGCAGGGCACTGATTAATCAGTTGATATATTTTCACTGATATAATCAGTGACTATTTCACTGATTCAGGTTTAGAGAGTATCAATAAGGAATTTCATATTAATTACGAAAACAATGACCAAAAATCGTAACACATAGAAAAAGTACCATTTGCTATTGTGTACCTTGGTTTCTACTAAACCCAATTTAAAAAATTGAATTTCTCAATGAACATATAGTACCGTGTGTGCTAATTTTTTTCTTATATAATTGATTAATTAACGTTGATTATAAATGCTGAAATTTTGTGATATGAATAGACATAAAGACACAAAATGTATGAATGATAAATTTTAAGCTTCAAAACTGGGCAGGTATCATTAGCCAAATTGCTTCCTTTACACGTAAGTCGTGTTACTTCGACAAAGGGTAGAGCTTCTGAAGCTACGTTGGATAGGATAAGAGGGAGCTATATCTTGGCAACATCAATTTGACGAATGTATTCTCAACCGCAACGAAATGTTGGATAGTGTAATTCCACGCGCACGCTATCCACAGCGGGAAGCAGTACGTCCAATGTAAAACGCCAGGGTGTATAGATATAGAGATGAATGGCTGAAGATTCATTGAAACTCACAGCGCACTATCTAACCTGTGAGTGGAATAGGTGCGATGGTCCTGCTTCAACCACCACCCATCAGTCAACGTCCATTCCGTGTGCCATAGCAACCTGTTCTTATTACATGTTGCTGTCTTTCTCCTAATGAGCTACCTAATGGCTTCCTGAATCTCCTCAAAGTTAGAAATACTTTTTCTTCATACATAATATGGAAGATATTCCAATATTATTTTCAATACGATTTTTATTTATACTGGAAACTTGCAACTATCCATAGCCTCTTGCAATTATTTACAAACCGACGTAATCCGAAAATCACTAAAATTAAAATCAAACATTTATAATATACATGTATGTGTATATGTCGTATTAGTTTATTGTTAATAAAAGATTTTTTTATATAAATCCTTATTTTCAGAGACTTCATTTAGCACATAATATTTTTATCCCCCATTGTCAAACACTCGGATCATAGTAATCACTCAGGATCAAATATCGGATTGTGGCGCACATAAAAATTGCAATAACATCACAGATCTAAAACTTTTATGCAATTTCTACCGTTTTATCGAAAATCACGCTGCAGAGTACTGTAGCCATAAGCGTAAGCTTTACTAGACTTGCTAGACAAATAAAATGAAGATAAAATTAGTATACATTTTTATACTCTCATCATAAATGAAAAGGTATTCTTTATTTTTAGGAAGAATCTTATTTTTATACTCAATTTATCTAATAAAAATGATTTGCATGCAATAATAATATATTTGACTATTATTGGGGGTCTATTAATTAAATTTTCATACTTTTACAGATTTGCTATCAATAATCAAATAATAATCAATAATAATATTATATTAATATATTCTTATAAAATAATCATAATTATAGTAATTATACTTATATTTACTTACAAAATTAATTTAATCAATATATTTTTATTTATCAATAATTCAGTTTTATGTCAAAAATGATTTTCGAAATTTTAATCAAATCTTTACGTTTTGAAACCCCCTGAATCAGAAAAAACGGTTTTTACGAAAAATGTCTGTCTGTCTGTCTGTCTGTCTGTCTGTTAAGGACAAGTTCATTAACCAGCCACATCCGACCAAAATTGTTAAAATAGGAGCATTTTTTGTGTTTTTAAAAAAAACTTTATGAAAAAATCCAAAATTGTAATACTGGTTTCTAACAGTGCTCATAAACCTCTACTAATTATCCAAATGACATTTTTCGATTAAACTAAAATTAGGAAAGTTACAAAATTTAAAATATGAAAAAAGTCAAAATTCAAATTCCATTTTTCAGGTTAATTATACGAAATATGTACGAAAAAAGTTATGGTACAAAATTATTCCCTACATAAAGATCTACAAGTTTAAATTGCAACATTTTTTCATAAGATGTACATTTTTCTTTTTAATTTAAAAAAATACTATTGAAAATCTAAAATTCAATTGTTTAACAATAATATGTAAAATATGAAAAAAACATATGTTTGCAAAATTGTGTTTTTCAATAAGATCTACAAATTTTGTCTGACATAGTTTCTGATAAAACGTATATTTTTCATTTTAATTTTAAAAAATACGATTAAAATTCAAAAATTTCATTATTTAAACAAAATATGTGACATACGAAAAAAAAATTGAGATGGAGAATTATTTGCCTAATTGAGTTCTACAAATTCGCAGTAGGACATCTTTTGGCAAGATGTATATTTTGTGTTTTAATTTTAAGTATTGAAAATTGAAAATTCCATTTTTTAACCAAAATATGTGAGATACAAAATAAGCGTTAAAATAAAAAATCGTTTGATTAAAAACAGTCTACGAATTTTTTTCCTTTTTGAAATATTTGAAAAATTTTTTTTCAAATCATGTAAATTATTAGAAATTTACAGAAATGTATACCTTAAGGCTGATAGAGCCTTAAGTAAATTGAATTTCCTTTTTCATTCAAAATAAAAAAAAAAAAATTAGTAACTGAGAAAATGTTATTCACATTGATTAAATTACAAGAAATAAACTTATATGTATGCAAAGAATATAAGATGGAGCGCGAAGCGCGAAGCACGACGATCGAATCACGCGCTCAAACTTGCGAGTGATGAGGTTTTTTAAATATATTTATATCAGTACGAAACTCTTGAAATTCATATACTTGTCATATAGAGATCTACTTTGTTCACCAAGTAATTTAATTATACGTGTTCATGTTCTGCAACGACTAGAAAAGGAAGTTAGTCGTATTTCGGAAGCTATTGAAGCTGTTCTCGGACAAAAATTGATATTATTGAGCGGAACAATAAAAGGCGAATGGACAAAAGTCGACAAGTATTCAAACATTATAGGTTGCCGAGACAAGAGGATTCTCGACGAAGGTACACAATTGAAAGTACCGTTTCCACAATACGATCCAACCCCGACAACCACCATGCAAACTCCATTTACTTGCTTCCAGCAATAACTAAAACTGGAGTGCTGGAAGGTGGTTTGGAGTACTCTTGTTCAGTCACCCACTCCTCCCTCTTCCAAGGGCAGATACGGACGTCCTGCTAGGCAAACTAAACTACTTTCCTATTCAGAGGCAAATACTCTCTTTCCCGACACATTTACGATGTCTAAACATTCACAATTAGTTGATACTAACGTTTTATCGGCAGAGAATTTACTCTTTGACTAACACCATTTTATTACCTTCAAATCCCAAAACCAAGTTAAATTGATTTTCCAACACGATAAGTAGGACCAAAAATTCAAAATCGAGTGTCTTGCTTATTTTGCTTTTAATCGTCTTTTATTATTATCAGGTCTGGTGCGATACTTGTTTTGCAACGTTTATACAAATAGAGTTTTAGAAAAAGTACAACAAAAATTGCTATCCGTTTCTGTTAATATTTGTGTTATGTACTACAAAATATTTGTGTCCTAATAATATATTTTACATTTACGGCATCCTTGATGAGTTAGATTAATAGATTAAGCTACGGAAATACTCGTTTTCAACGTGTTTCATTTCAACAGCACAAATGATTTTAGAAGCCCCACCGTTGAATGAAACGTCCAGCACAATAACTTAATAAGTTTTCGCGAATCCATATGTGTAAAGTTTCTGACTCAATGCTCAGTATTATGTTATGAAGACATTTCTTTGACAACCAAGTCGGACAACTAGATTATTTTCACCTATCGAATGATTCAAAAAACGCGATATATTTCTTTTACCGTATATCAAAGAAATTTTTCTTTGATTCAAAGAAACTGTTTTCTCAGTGTGCAAAAGTCGACAGGCACTTGGTTTTAACCATTCACATGAAAGCTTCTAATTTATAAAATACCTATCAATGAATTTTTTCCTTAGAACAATAAGGAAGGTAGCAAAATTCTGCATTTAATGACCCCAAATCGAAGTATTTTAGTCCATTATTAACGAAGATATTGCAAAAAAAGTTGAGATTTTGAAATTTTCTTGAATTTTAAACAACTCTTGAAACAATGAACATTTTTTAACTTTTCTTAGATTCTTATAGAGGTAAATTTACATAGACTATTAACTATTAGCATTCTCATACTTGAAAAATGAATTTAAAAAATTATAAAAATTGATAATATGAAAAAAATACAATACAATTATTTTCAAAATTTCTTTCGTAAATTATTTCACAAATTTGAAGTTTTACAATTTTTTCTTTCGAGCTCAGATTTTTGCTGCATTCAAGAAAAAATTATTACAATTTACTTGTTACATTACTGACATTCTACGTAAATCTCACTTTGAAATAGGTCAAGAAAAGTTAAAAAATATTCATTATTTCAAGAGTTATGCAAAATTCAAGAAAACTTTGAAATCTCAACTTTTTTTTGCAATATCTTCGTTAAAAATGGACTTAAACATTTCGTTTTGGGGTCATTAAATGCAAAATTTTTGTTACCTTTCATGTTATTTTAAGGACAAAATTCATTGTTTGACATTTTATAAATTAGAAGCTTTTATGTGAATCTTTAAAAACCCTTAATCCTTAAAACCTTTTATTTAATTTTACAAATTTTTACCTCTAGATCTCATTTCTCATTGTTAATAATTCTTTATTTATATTTTTCATGAACAATTCTTTTTTACTTTTTATAATAATAACTTTGATGATTGATTGATTATCAAATTTATAAAAATTCAGATTTAAAGAGAAAGTTCCGTTTCAGGAGAATAGAATAATACACGTAAATAAAGATGAGTTGAATTAAAGTGGCTTCTGGAGTTTGAGAAGGTAATGGAAAGAAGTGATTTGAAACTCATTTAATTACTTAATCAGTATATATTATGTCGAATTACCAGTTGATCGCAGTTATCATTCTAAAATTTCTTATTGTTATTATATTACCTTCTGTAATATTATTGTTTACTATATCTACTAATTCTACTTTTGAATATACATATTTTATTTTATTTACCTCTTAATAATTTCCCTAGCTTTTGATCAGAATCGAAATTATTTGTATTTACTCGACATACATATATGACCTGGATTACGTAAAGGCGGTTAATGTGTAAACTTATCGATTTTCAGGTTTAACCTAAGTGATGGGGAAGAAAGTACACACACCAAAAAAATGTGTGTGTGGTTCAAGCGAATTTTCTTCTCAATGTACGTTTTTCTGAAATAAAACTACCCAGGTGGAAATTTACTACTGGCGCGGTACCACGCCAGTACTGCCGTCGGACTTCTGTTACTGGCGCAGTACTGGCTAGACCCCTAATGATAAATCGACTGGGAGTTGACAGTCAGTACTGGGCTGGTACTTAAAAGCAGTACTGCTCCAGTACTATCAGCCGGTACTGGTAATAGTAATCAGTACTGGCGCCCGTAGTAAACCAGTAGAGTCAATGATACCCCTACTTCAGAGTTTCACCAGTACTGCCAAAAAATTGACTGTATTGACAGGCAGTACTGGCATTACTCCTCGGTTACAACTGGCATAGTACTGCGCCAGTTGTAAATACTGTCTGGCATCCGACTTTTCCACCTGGGTATAAGTGCACATACGTAAGTCGACATGAGACTTTGCAATTTGTACTTAAAAATGAAACGCGCTTGCAGGAATTGTTTACTTTAGCAGCTGTTTCCCTGAAAACTTGTTTTCGCATGTTAACCACTTTCCCAGACTCTAGCTCACTTATACTATCATTTCCGAACAAATGAAAAAACTGAAAAACGTATTCAGACTTATTTAATCATCTCGAAGGGAATCAGCTTGTAGCTAAATGTTTCGACGAACGAATGAAATTTTCTAGTGTAATCGGATATAGGCGCATTTCCGTGAGGAAAGGGCAGGGGGGGGGGGTCATGCATATACTTTTCTGGAACATACGTGCTAGCTACTAGCGGAAGTGAATTCACTTGCGTTATATATGTCTACGGCGAAAATCAAAAGTAGGTGGTGAGCTGGTAGTTTTCCCGGGAAAAGGAGAATAACCTTGGTTATAAACTCGCGCAACCCCTTTCCTACTTTGGAAACCCCCATGTCTCCCCTCCTTCACCTTTAACCCTCAGCCCCTTTCTCTTATGCTACTTCTCTACTCTTCCCTTTCCGTTCTCTACTTGCCGTACCGGTTCGTATTACTTCAGCTATGTAAATGAATTTCGTTTAATTATCTGGGGGTCGCGTGCTGGGCAACGATGGAGTAAGAGGTTGAGAAACTTCTCGAAGGAATGGCAAGGAGGGCGACATCGCTTTCGCCAACAGTTAAAGACTGTCCCTAAATTCACTGCGACGGCAGTTTGCCGGTTTCCGAATTTCGCTCTCAGTTTCCCCGAACCTCCCTTTTTCTCGTCTCTATCGAAATCTAATTGCTGAGAGTTAATTTCATAACTTCCTATTAGCATACTATTCGAAGTGTATAATGCTCAGACTGGATGAATTCCATTTGAGAAATACTTGAAAATTCATGCTACTTTACAATTGTAACTTTGAAAGATATTTTCGTTACATTATTACACTGAGAAAACAGTTTTGTCAAATCAACAAAACTATTTTGTTATTATTTATGCAACAAAATTATTTTGTTGTGCCAACAAAACATTTTGCTATATCATTAAAATTTTGGTTACTTGAACAAAATGCTTTGTTAGGACAACAAAATGTTTTGTCAGCACAACAAAAAAAGTTTTGTTGCATATATTTTGTTCTCAGTGTATTATTGTAAAATTGATCCACCTGTCAATTGGAATTAATTCTTTTGAATCATTTTTCTGATCAGTGGTTTTTTTTTACTAATTTCATTCAACGAATTATCATTTAATTATAAAAATAAAATAAGAGTAATTTTTTAGATAATTTTTTAAATTGTAATTCTCACCTGTTAAATTACGCATGAAATATTTCATCTCTACCTCATCCCTATACTTGTACAAATTTATGAATAGATATGTAGTTACATTAATTAATTACGCTTGATGCTTCATTCTCTTGAATTGAATTATTCTAATGGTATAATAATATTAATGTTGCACAAATGAATAATTACATTATTGGGTAACTATAACTCGTAAAATACATAAAAGATAAGTTCATTTCAATTTTTCATGTAATTGATTATCAAATTTTTATTAAAAATCCATATTGAGAATATAAAACACTTAGAATATGCTAAGACTTACCATTTATAGATATTTTGAATGCTGACAATGCACCAGTACCTGAAAATGAAACTCATCCTCCTGGATGATTTACATGCATATGCGAGAACATGGATAAAATAATTCCTTTTAAATTTGAAAGTTTAATGTCAAAGAGACAAGATATAATTTAACGATGCGGTAATATTATAATATATACACTAAAAATTCAAAAAATAGGTATGGAAATTGGAGAATTTCATGTGACGTGGTAGAGGGTTTAAATTTAATACTACCGAACCGGATGAGCTCGCTCAGGCCACCGGGATGCCAATTTTAGATTACATACCTTTGCCTTTATAATATTGCAGCGAAAATTTGAGGAAAAAGAATCACCGAGAAGAACTTTCAATGCCACATCACTCGCTAGATGATAGCGGGACATGTACGTGCCCCTTCCCCACCCTTTATCACCTCGTACCCTCACTTATTCTCTCTGTCAGTCCTGCACATACGTACACGTGGATGTATTATAAAATGCTCGTTATAGTTCGCTCGAGCTTTCCAAGAGAGGGGTGAGGAATTTAATTTAGAACTTGATTTATATTTTAGCAGGCCATAAAATGAGGAAATAATTTGTCCCCTGAACGCGTATGAGATGGGCTTCCCTCTGCAAGAGCCGAGGCGACGCGATGGTGACTTCGTTCACCCTCGCCCCAACTCCCAACCCCCAACCCTCAACCTATCCTCTCACACCTCTTTTACCTACTCCCAACCACCCGCTCTATCTTTTCCTCTGGCAGATAACATGTGAATGTGGATATACATAACGTTCATTCGCTTGCGGCTTCCTGTCCTGTGTATTGCATTAAATAGAACGTATGCACTACTAGTTTATATTCAGAGAGAAAGAGTGGTGGATGGGGGGGGGGGGGTCAACAGAAGTATATACAAAAGTCAATGGTGTTAAATGAATCTTTAATGCTGTTTTAAGGGGGGAACCTGGTATAGAACGTCGAAAATTGCATGATATTTGGCACAGTTTTTTAGGCTACCTAACTTATGAAATGTTTCAAGTACTGTTGAAGTAGGTCATAGATACACAAATGTTGCAGAAAAAATTTATTTTTATTTTATTCGATAATGTTTAGCAATAAAAATTCGTATTTGTTTGGGGCACTACTCGCTTGAAGATTCTGCACTGGGTACATGATAGCGATCGTCCTTTTTATCTTAAACATTAAAACCAACATTTTTTTTGCACTTTAGGAGTTTATCTTCTATTTAAACCTAAGAAGTTTATTGAAATGTTAAAAATTGCAAATTTTATGAGTGTTTAAAAAAAAATTCGCGTTTTACTGACGAAATTTTGAGATAATTAACAAAAAATAGTTATTAAAAAAAAAATTTTTATGTGATTTTTTAGGTTCTCATAGAAGCTTAGACTTTCAGCTCTAAAAAGAGCTATCACTTATCAAAATGCGGCAATTACGACATTCTTAATCGTGTACGCAGTGCAGGAAAACGCTGTTTCGAGAAAATCGCGTTCAAAGTTTTTTCCAAAAGTTAATTGTATATATTTCAAACTCACCAACACCAAATATCTGCGAAACGATATGGAATTTAACTCTGAAATTTTGGAGACATATTTCTGAATATATTTCTAATCGAATGAAATGACTTTCAAAAAATTGATTTTTTTTACCCTCTAAACCAGGTTTCCCCCTTAAGTAGTAAGAAAAAATTTAAAATAAGTAGAGAGATAAGTGGCCTTTCCGGGGTTATAATGATGTTTAATATGTATGTGGACGTTTCGACCTAGGACTTGGTCCTTTTCGAGATTATGAAAATATAAAAATACATAAATTACGAAGAGTGTAAAAAAACATTTTGTAAATTAACAATGTGGTTTTTGATAAATAAAGAAATGTGATACAAGATATTAGAAAACAATGAAAAGTAGAGAAAGAAGAAAACATACCTTACGAGTTTTGCTTTTTATGAAAACCATACTGTTCATAGTTAAAAAGATCAAAATTTTGTTTGTTTGTTTGTTTGTCTAATTAAAAGATAATTTTTGTTCATTTCTTTGGCATAGGGTCAGTTTTTTCTTTCCTTTCTTTTTTCGCATTTTTAAATGTAATAATAATTTTAATTAAGGAAAATAAGAAAAAACTGACCCTATGCCAAAGAAATGAACAAAAATTATATTAATTTGGGTCAATATAATAATAGACATGTTATCAAACATGTCACTTTGAAATTTTTGAAAGATCTTTTTAACTATGAATAGTATGGTTTTCTTAAGGGGCTCATCACCTTTGCATTTTCAAAAAATAATTTTTTTTTATTGCATTAAAAGGTCCCTTAGGGTCCTAACAATGATTCCCAATAGGTTTTTCGTGGGGAGGGGAATAGCAGATTAGAGGTATATCAAAATTATAGTATTTTTTTACGTTATTAAAACTTTAAAAGCGTTTTTCTGAAACTGACTTTTTCAAATTGTCAAGACACGCCATTTCAACAATTTTTAACCGATTAACACGAATCTTGTTTTGAATAAAAGATTATTTAATTATCTAGTGGAGTAAATACGATTTTTATAAATAGTTGACAATTTATTATTTGTTCAACAAATTAAGGTCGCTTTTTTTGGCGAAAATCGAGTGTGAAAATCGAGTGAAAATAAATCATAAAAATGATACTATTTTTGGAGGCTCAAAGGTGATGAAACCCTTAAACAATTAACATTTTAAACAAAACTCAAAAAATTTCTGATTTCAAAATGTATCTGGGTCTCATTGAAGTAACCTCGTATTCTGTGTTATCATAAAAAGCAAAACTCGTAAGTTATGTTTTCTTCTTTCTCTCTTTTTTCATTGTTTTCTAATATCTTGTATCACTTTTTTTATTTATCAAGAATCACATTGTTAATTTACAAAATGTTTTTTTACACTCTTCGTAATTTATGTATTTTTATATTTTCAAACTCTTGAAAAGGACTAAGTTCTTTGTCGAAACGTCGACATACATATTAAACTATTACCGGTAACATCCTTTCTACAATAGAAAAAATGTAAGTGCAATATTAAAATGAGAAGAAGTTGCTGTTGAATCTATAATATTATACCTAAAAGCAGTTGCTATGAATTTAAATAAACATACTGCAGAATTAAGAGCGTCACGCTAATTTGGGACATGAAAGAAAAAATTACCGAGCCACATCTTTCCTACAATCTCACTTATATTTCAAACGTTTCGTTCTTTGATAAACAGTATTTTTAATACATCTCGAGAGCACAGAATACTTTAAATATTTTCATTTTAGGTCAAGATAAACTTCTAAAAATATAAATACATCACTTTTTTGGAAATGTTAAAGTAATTAGAGTTCTCTGGAAGGAAATATTTTTGCCAGTTAAAAGAATCGTTCTCAATTCCACTGACTTAATGAGAATTAAGAGTAAGAGAAAAAATATCATTCAGTAGTATAAAATTCAGTATAAAAATAATTTGAAATAAATTCACAATATGATACAAATAAAACATATTATTTTAATTAATTAAAAGTCACTTATTCAACTATCAAAGATTCCAGGGATTTGATTCTGGAAGTTGGTAGAACAGAAAGAAAAAGGGTTGTAAAAGTAGATTAAATTAACGATGAAATAAGAAGCGAGTGTTTAATTAACGAATATAGTCGGTTTTGAATTTTGTGACATTCTTTTTAAAAGTTTAGTGGTGAATTCGATTAATTAAGCTTTTCATGCAAAAAGGTTTTTCAACTATAATTCAAGTAAATTGTATTCCAATATCAATTGTTCAAACTTTAAAAATATAAGTATTTCTAAATCAAAATATGTTGAAAATTCTCCAAATTCACTTATGTATTAAGTTTTGAGTCATTTGAAAATTTGAAGCCTAATTTCCAGTTCGAAGGATCTAGGTTAAATGATTTACAAAATAAATAACTTACAAAATAATAATCAATAAAATTCCCTTATTTCCTTTATTCCTCCAAAATTAAGCTTATGATTTACGTGATCACTATAATAATCGACTGACAGACGAATATTGAATTACAATGAATATTGTTTTTTCAATATTGGATGTACATATTAATTTATTTATTCCTCGCAAAGAAAAGAAAAAAGCACAAAGTGCCATTCTAAATAACCAACTGAGTCTAACTAAGATAAAATAAAAAACATTACATTTAATTTCTGCAAATTTGATGATTCATTTGTCATAAAACGAAACAAAATATTAAATAAATGCAATGCGAATGCTAGATTTTGCAGAGATATCCATCATTTGCTCATCCAGAAATCAACCGGCCACTCAGAATAGCAATATGCGTTATTTTCTTTTTTGCATGTTTAAAATTGAGGTTTCTACATATTTATGTTCGAAATTGGAACAGATTTTGCCAACACTGAACTGAATTGAATTTGGGCACAAACATGTAGAAACTTAGAATCAATCAAATTCGCTGATTTTCTAAGTATTGCATACCCTTAAGTTTTATATCTCCAACAAATAACCAGTGTGGGAAAATCGTATGGAGCCTAGGTGAGTCCCAACTATAGATTTCCCAACGTTAAATCCAGATCTAGCCCAGCAGGAAAATCTAGTTGGGCCCTAATTAGGCTATTCTGCTTTATGCCTATTTAAACTTTATTACTGATATGGTCCATACAAATTTCCAAGAGATTCCTTTAATTTCTTTGGTAACTATACATTTTTTGAATGTTGAAATTTTCATGCACAAAAACTTACCATGTATAAAATTAACATTCGAGTACTTATATTTTTTGATTGAGAAGAAATATTTGGATTAAAATTAAAGTAAAGATTCACTAGTAAAAAATTGATACAAATGTATCTTCACTTATTTACACAGTTGTTATATGAATGACATGTTTGAAAATATTGATTGAATGATTTTTATATGTAGAATGTATGGTATATATGCAACTGTTTCAAAATTTAACAATTGGTCTAAATTATCTACCTCAATATTCTGTTCTTCTGCATGGTGCTCTACAGATTCTGAAATAAACAACTTATTTCTAAAAATTATTTTTTGCAATAAATATAATAAAAATGTGTGTACCTTACCACCATCACTTGAGTCAGAATGGTTTTGTATTTTGAATTCTCTTTAAACTTCGAAATCATACGATGCTTTCGTACGCGCGAATGTAATTACTAATTTGCCATTTGTATAACGTTTTCAATCCATTTCAATTATTTAATAACATTTACAGTGGTGAATGATATGATTTCGAAGATAAAGCCAACTTTACAGCGCCACACTATGGGGACGTTAAGTGTAAGCCCAGCTTAACGTGTTAACATGGTGTTGCTCTTTTTTACTCAAAATCCAATGATTAAAAAGTTGAAACAGCAAACAACATTAAAACTTTCACGTCGCATAACGTTCAACTTAATAATAATTGTATGATTTTTCAGTAATTTATAAATTGTTTTCAAAATGGAAATCCTAATTGGGTCGAACGTGGTTTCCAACTAAAAACTGGCCAAAGCTAGGAAGTTTTCCACGCGGGAAGCTGCTCTTCTTTATCGTAATTTTGGAATTTGAATGAATCAGCGACACATATTTTCGCTTAAGGCCATGGGTCATACAGATCACGTGACCAATTCAATCACTAGCTATCTATTTTGATCTCCATATATAATATTTTAAACCAAAATGAATTGGTCAAAATTTAGGAAATGATAAATAATAGCACTTGGAAGGAATAGGAATAAAAATTATTTGAAATTTGATTAATAATACCAACTGAGTGTCTTGAGTTCTGCTGCACTGCTATAAAACTGTCGGTAATATAGTCTGTAAATTTGCTAAAATTACTTATTTTTATCAAATTTTTTTAATATCATTATAAATATGCAAGGCATAACAAACTGTTTTATATTTTACAATGAAAGAAATTGCAGAATTTTCACTAAAACGAAGTTAACAAACGTTCCTCATAATCTTCTGATACATTTACCAAATTTCGAGCAAGATATTTTATAAACAAAAAAAGTTATCTTACATGGTTGGATTAACATATGAGTTTTGTCACGTGACCTGCTTGGCCCATGGCCTTAATTAAAAATTTTTTCAATGTTATTATATGCTGAGTGATGTATTAACATACCCGAATAAAAAATTTGTTTTGAATTTATGATCTCATCGTTCCACCCAAGTCAAATTGAAGTGGACCTTTTCACCCTTATTATTCCATCTACTTCGTAAATAATTCCATAAGCACTGAACATTTTCTCTTCATAGGGTCGTATTTTGGAAGTTTCATTTCGTCTGTGGTACTTTGCAGTGACTCGAATGCGTATAAAATACGGTAGATAAGGGAAGGTAAATTGGGGGAGGTGGGGGGGGGGGGTGGGTGGAACAAGAGAATAAGATAGATGGGGAAGCAGATAGTAGTAGAAGTGACTTCTTCTCCCACCCAGTGGGAGTGAAGGATTCATTAAGGTTGGATAGAGGTGTTAATAGAATGAACATTCTCGTCGAGAGTCTCGGTACCATTTTGGTAGAGGAATAGTGGGAAGGGTGAACGGCGTAAGGAGTCGGCAACCACGTCAACCAAGGAAGTAAATTACACGGACACAATTGCAACCTGACGAGGACTAAACTATTAGCAAAGATTTATAGAAACCTATAGGAACTCCCTAGTTGGATAACCTGTATCAATTTCCATCGTGTCTCATCTCCTCTGTGCCATCCACTTCCAATCAGCTCGACAATATCCAACAGCTTATATACCTCGTGGCTTTAAGCGGTGAACTACCCGAGTTCGTTTCCCTGCACTCCCCGGGGATTATAATGCCGATAAAGGGCGCAAATTGGTAGCTTCCTCCAAGTGAAAAGGGACCTGCTAATTAATTAGGTGCCGAGCTTCATAGTTCGCCTTTTAATCATAAATCATCTGGCGCTTTAGCCCAGTGTTAAAGCGTTCAAATCTCTCTTTTACGTACATGGAAAAAATGTGTTAGTGAAATGTACAGAATTTATGTGCGGCTTTTAAATGCATGTATATTTACATCTTATATAATTATTTTGTATGTGACAACCACAAGTGTATTTCTCTTAATTTAGCAAAATTTATTTATTAAAATTACAAGTGTGAGTTTATATTAATTAATTAATAAAGAAAGCAGATCTTGATGAATCTCACTAAATTATGGGTACATTCTATTTTGTGAGATTTATTATTATTTATAGTTTTATAAATTATCCTATGAATTTTTATCTTGAAAAATTTGGACGAACGAAGTCTTGTTCTGCAAACTTGTTTCAATCTGCTTTGACGGGTACATATAAAATTTCTTCTAAAGGGTATGTGATACTTGGAAAATTAGCAAATTTTATTGATTTTAAGTTTTTACATGTTTGTGTCGAAAATACATAGAATTATGATTCCAAAATTTGAGAAATGGCAGAGAAGATAAAATCTGACGTAGATAAACGACTTTTGGTTTAAAAAATAGAAAAAAGTTCAATTTCAGTAAAATTTATGGAGAAAGTTTTTCTATTTTTTGAACCAAAAGTAGTCTATCTACTTCCGTTTTCATCTTCTCTGCGATTTCCAAATTTTTAAAACAAAATTTAATGTATTTTGGAGACAAGCATTTAGAAACTGGACCAAGTTGTTCACATGAACTTGCTACTTTTCTCAAGTATCACATGCCCTTAACAAAGAATGGCGAAAAAAATAGATATCAGGAAATTTTCTTGAGAGGCCATATGAAGTATAATAGGACCTAGTATGTCATTGGAGCATGCAACAAGTTGCGATTCTGCTATTCTTCCCTCGTTAATCCCCTTCACAATTCGACCGTTCCATATTAAATCATTTTTAAATGTCCCCGTGATCGTGCGTCGATTTTTATTCCAATGATATAAATCAAAATATTTTTTATGATATTCCTGCTACCCAACATTCATTTTTTATCCAATAGCCAAATAATGAATCTATTCTTGATTTATTCCTTTTATTGCTGGAAATAAGAAAACCACTTAAAAATTTCATCCATTTCAGTTATTCATATTATCAATGTAAAATTTTCAAGGCCGTGTGGTAGGGTCTGACGTTACCAATTACATACGACCACTTTATTAATGAAATAATAATTTTCACAAATTTTCCAGAAAATTTAGCAATGCGAAAAAGTGCAATGCATTACTGTTTTTTTTGAAAAATTTATAAAAATTATTATTTCGTTAATAAAGTGGTTGTATATATATAATTATTAACGTCAAACCCTACTACACGGCCTTAAGTAGAAAAACTAAAGCTATTTGTTGAACCAGTTTTGCTAAAAACTGCCTCAAATAAAAAAAAAACTTCAAATTTAAAAAAAAATTTATTTGAAAATTTGCTTTTTCGCACCTTTTTCGGGCGAAAAATTTTAAGTAGAAAAAAACGTTATTTTCTGACAAACTGTCCCCTCAATCGAGTATTAGGCAGTATAACATTAAGGCACAGTTTGAATTATAAATAAGCGATCTAGATAAAAGTAAGAGTTCAATTTTATATTGCTTACGAATTAGTTTAAATGGTTTCAATCAAATGCTTAGAGTATACAGAGGTACACATACATTAAAGGTATGCAGTTAGGTGAACACATATGACGACAGTAGGTGGTCTACACAAACCTTGTTGATTGGTTAACGTAGTTGAAACTATGCAAGAGAAATTTACAAGCTGATCGGTAGGTCGTTAGAGTTCAACTTCTCTCCGTCAAGTCTGCGTTTAATAACAGGCAAAACCAAACTTGTCTCACATGTCAGACTCGCTTTTCAAAAAGGACCATTTGTTCAATAACTAATTGGTTCAACAGTAGGTTGATTGATTACTTCCCGGACACTTGACTGTCCGTTTTACGAATATTGCGCTTTACAAATACAGTTCAAGAATGATTTCGCTAATTAACATTTAATGATTTTATTAAATAATTTATAATTTATGTAGATCAGCAAAAGACATTACTGTCTTCTCCGGGAAATGTCGTTGAAATTATTAATTTCAAAAATTTATTATAATTTAAATTGATAATAAGGCCATCGAATGTATTTAACAAATTTTATTTTTGCCCGAAAATTTTTTCTTATCTTTTCATACCAAAGTTTTAAAAATGATGCGATTTTAATAAAATCATGAATCATTTTTTCATAGAAAAGATTCTCCACAACTTCACCTTTTTCAATTTGTGAAAATAATTTATTTTATAACTAAAATTATTAAAAAACAATTCTCCAAAAGAAAATTTTTATAAACAAATTGCTGAGTTTGATAATAATTGATTTATTTACAAAAATTGGAAACCTTCACGTTGTAGAGAATCTTTTCCCTGAAAAAATGATTCGTGATTTATTAGAATATCATCATTTTTAAGAATTTGGTATATGATGCGGTACGTAAAATAGCTTGGGCAAAAAATATATTAAATACATTATTTATTTATCTTTGAAATAGTTTTCATAAAAAATAATCTTTTCTCTTTTCAATGATCCCTTGAACAATAATATTGCTTTTCTTGGAAGCATAATTATGTATTTTTGCTTAAGGCCATGGAGCAACCAGACCATATGATTGATATAATGATTATTTTCTCTATAAATTTTTGTCCATGAAAAATAAGATATCAAGTCAAAAATTTGTGAGATCAAAGAAAAGGCACTATTTCAAATTCTTTAAATTTTTTGATAATATTATAAAAATTCAAAAGTTGACAGACCTTCCTTAGTGGCTTTTCTTTCACTTCACGAATTTTTGACTTGATATCTTATTTTACATGGTCAAAAGTTTACAGACAAAAAAATTACCATATTGATCATATGGTCTGGTTGATCCATGGCCTTAAGGCCTAATTTTCAAGGATGAACTAACTACCTTAGCTAAAATGAAATTTTCTATTCAACTTGAGGCATGATAATTAGCTTCTAAATAAGAGGTTTTAATTTAAGAGTCTATATAGCCTTGTCTTATTTGATTTATATCGAGTATGATAAAATAGAACTAAAATATAGACCTTATGCATATCTTATGCGTAGACTTAGATGTGTACAAGGAAACGTAGGTTCTGATTCTGGAGCGGTCAAGCGGTAGTCAACAATGATTGACATAGCTATGAAATTGGCAAGGTTTCCAAGCCTCTGTGTAAACACAGCGACGGTTCATAACTGTCTGAAACTCCAGAAGCGATCAGACTATACATATGGTGAGGTAGACTAGTTTCAGGAGACGTGATATTAACCCTGCATGTTGTAAGGGGATTTGTGAAATACTGCGAAATACTTCGATAATCCTATGTTTACATCCCTCATGAACTCTACTCAACAAAATGATATTGCCTTAAAATTAATAAACTATTGCTCCAATTCTATTAATGAAAAAAGTCTCAAAAAATTTAGAACTTTCTTCTAATCCCAATATTTCAGCAACTGAGAAGGAATAGAATTTAAATATAATATAACAACACTCTAAGGGTGCACTTCTGAAAAGGACTTACCTCCGATTAATTTAAAACTCACTATATTTATGTATTCTGAGGCGCTGATTACGATTATGATAATAAGAATACTCGCAAAATTGATTTTCAAGATCAAAAATTTAAAAAAAAATGTTTTTAACAAGTTTTTTCATTTTATGTCGATAAATATTGATCTGGGAAAAAAATATTCTGTACAACAGTTGTAGCGGATGAAAAGATCTATCTTTAATATTCCATACATTTTTGCCCTAAAACTATTATTTTTCGAGAAAAATGAGATTTTAAATGGAATCAAAGAGACGGGTACACGATGAGGAGTTTTTCTCAATTCAAATCATCCCCTATTAAATGAAATCAAACAGACAATGTATTTTTTGGGGCCCATAAAGTGGAGATTTTGGGACCCACATGATGTGAAATTTGGGCCTGGCAGATAAGTCATGATGCGAAGTTAAAAATTGAAGGGTATATTTGCCCTAAAATCATTATTTTTCAAGAAAAATGAGATTTTTAACAAAAAAAAACCTGCCAAAACCCATTAAGCGTGCAGTTCCGAATAGGTGAATCTTCCAATTTCCATCAAACTCCCCATCGTGTGCCTGTTTGTTTGATTCCATTTAATAGGGGATGACTTGAATTGAGAAAAACTCCCCATGGTGTGCCTGTCTGTTTGATTCCATTTAATCTCATTTTTCTCGAAAAATAATGTTTTTAGAGCAAAAATGTGTGAAACATTAAAAATAGATCTTTTCATCTGCTACAACTTTTGTGAAAAATATTTTTTCCTAGATCAATATTTATCGACATAAAATGAAAAACCTTGTTAAAAACATTTTTTTTTAAATTTTGACCTTGAAAATCAAATTTGCGGGTATTTTCATCATCATACTCGTAATCAGCGTCTCAAAATACGTGGATCTAGTGAGTTTCAAATTAATCGAAGGTAAGTCCTTTTCGAAAGTTTATCCCACTCTAATATAAAGTGTAGATTAATTCATTCGGTCCGAGGTATCTTATGATTCAATTTCTTACTTTTTGAATGACAATTGTGATAGAATATTTTCAGTACGAGCTCATCTAATAATAGATCTATGTTTAGATAAAATACTTAAACAAATTATTTTTCAATTTATTACCATCACCTTGGAAGAAGTCGAGACGAGCATCAGAAACTCACTTAAGAACTAAACTTTCTTCTCAACTATGAAAGTTTTAAATCGGTGACGAGAAAATCCAATGCTTATGCCATCTGACAGTATAATACTTTCAGTGACGTATAAAGGAGAATCAGTTTGTTATGACGAGAAGTGAAAATCTCGTTCACATGGAATTTATATTGTACATCTTTCAAGTTTGCATTTTTATACCAAAAATGTTACAAAATATTGTAAAGTATTTTAATTAAAATTTGTATAGGCCACGCTAACCACGGGATTGTACGCGACACAACTATGTGTCTCATATGCACCTGGGAATATAATAAAAATACATAGCGAGAAGTTACTGTACACCACGTGTTTTGGACCCTCGTGTATCTACATTAACCCAAGTGCTAGCTTCCAAAAATATAACCTTGTGATCATGTCTCTATGTGCGAGCATAAAGAAAAATACTCATGGAGAAAATTACAATTTACAATAGAAATACTAAATGTCACAATCGAAGCTATAGTGTTAAGCATTATTTGAAGTTCACATGAGATGAGTTCTGATGTCTTCAGTATTGTAATCAGTTCCAAATCAATATAAATTATGCACTCTCTAGAAGTACTGGCCTAGACATTTGAAACAATGAAGGGAAGTTACATGTACATAACGGATGTACGATTCGAAGTTTGGACATTTGCAATTACTACTGACGTGGAACAAGTTACTGATTACATATTTACTTATACAAAAATAAATGTGAAATATTGACATAAAATTCGTTACGCATGTGAAAGAGAAAGAAAATGGCAAATTAATGTAATTAAATTATAACTTTTCTAATATCTAATTTGATCCTCTTAATTTTCATAATGAACTTAATGGTTCTTACTAAGATTTAGTAAAGGGTAAGTGTAATGAATGAACGGAACTAATGAGATAGGTATGCAAGGCTTGATACCAACGTGACTTTTTATCAATAAAACATCAAAAAGGAATGAAATATGAATTAACATTAAAGCATCCTTCGAAAATTATTCTACATAACTAAATAAGATTAGGGCAATTGTACCACTATTTCTTCCATAACTAGAAAAGAAAGAAAGGGGGAAATGGTGTGTTGTCATTAGTTTTTACAAAACCTCAAAATTTTCGAATTTTGAGAAAAAAAATTTTCTTTTCAATAAAGTGATTTTTTTAAATTAAAAATAGGCAAGAAGTATAGTTCAACGTGTTTTGTACTTCATTTTTTTGAGCAACCATTTATTAAGTTCAATAACTACAGGCAAATTATTGTACTTTGGGTGAATTGGGTATTTATCAAATTCATTTTCCTCGACTAGGATTTAATAGATGTTCAAATGTCCTTATTTCCCAAGTTTAATCGACAGAGTTGAGTGAAATTATTTTAACTATTTTTCTCCGTGTGTCATAAGTTTAAAGGTCGTTAACTAGACAGTTTCATAACGCTTAGTCCTTGTACGGTTAGATGAGAAAAAAAGCGTTATAGCAATATGTTGCTAGAATGCTTTCTACTTTTGACAGCAGTTCCATAATTGAGCAAGACTGCAAGCAAACTTGCTGCTGTTATGAACACTGGAAGCGATGACAACTGCCTCTCAAGAGGATGTGTAGAATGATTTGCATTTCGGTTCACCACAGACACAGTTACAAGGCCAGCGAAGGGGCGCTGCCTTACAAGGGACGGCATTTTCAGTAATTTTCCTGCAGATATTGAAGTTAATAAATGGTTGTCCAAAAAAATTCAGTACAGAACACGTCAAACTATACTTCTTGCCTATTTTTAATTCAAAAAAATCACTTTATTGAAAAGAAAAGAATTTTTTCTCAAGATTCGAAAATTTTGAGGTTTTGTAAAAACTAGGGACAACACGATAAAACGGCCTTCAGATTCGTGATCAGCGGGTCAAAATCCATAGAAAATGATGTGTCTCATTTCTAGTTCAAGGGACTTTTTTTGTGGGACTATGTTATTATATATTTTCCTACCAGATCTCACAAAATTCACCAGAAAACAAAATTCCGAGAACAACTAACAATTAAGGCGTCGTATTATAACATAATTAGATTTCTACAAGATGAAATAGAAAATTTTTGAGATGAGATTAGCAAAACATATTTTTTGTTAATCATTTCAAATGTATTTCTTACAATAAAGAAATGAATGAATGTATAAGTTTATAACTAGGGGAATGTTAATTATATGAATAAAAATGGAAGAGTAATTTTTTGTATAAAAGGAAAAGTTCTTCGTGGGTAAAAGCACTTGGCCAGGGCGCTAATCAGTCTAGAGGTAGGTCCATATACTGGAATCTGAGAGCGTATAGCGTGGTGTGTGCGTTCTGGCGGGTTTAGATAATATCAAGGGCGGCTCGTGAATTCTGTGTGAATACGAACTTCTCACTCCCACTTATATATCCTATTCCTATCTTTCTCAGTTTCTCTGTCGTTCCTCTTTCTCGCAGAATACATACAGGCTTTCATGTATTTTCATATATATGAGAGCATACACTTTAACGTGCGAGGGTAAAGAGGATCGTGGGATGACTGGTTGTATAGCCGTGGCGGGTGGTGTAGGCACCAAGAGGGTTAATGCATCAACATCAAAGTGGCTTGCCGGTACAATTATTGCACTGAACACGGCTACCTCGGATCATACACAAACCCGTTCTATATACATATACGTAATAAATATACATCTTTTGTGTGTGCGCACGTCCACATAGTGGGGCCGGGTGAACAAGCAAACTCGTATATTACATTCTTCTACGTTTAACTTGATGTCGGAGAGACATTGATTTTAAAAAATTGTGAGTATTCAATGACACTCTGGAGACTACGGCTGGATTTCCACTTCTCTTGAATTTCGTAGACGGAAAAACATTCAAATGTAGAATAGCCATGTGTACACATAGGATATACAATATTAAAAATTTTTGTGGTTTTATAATACTTTAATGGAATTTCATCATCAAAACGTAATTTAAAATTGAGCCGACGGAAAGAAGAACTCGCCAAGCACTCGAAAAAGGGGAAAAGTATTGTCTACTTTCTAAAATTGAAGTAAAAAAAAAAGTTGTAAAAACTCAAAATAAAAAAATATAAGCTGATAGAGCTTGTCAAAATACAACTTTTATTCACCAAGTATTTTTTAGTCCAACATGATTATTAAGAAAAAAAATATATAAAAGGTATTTTTTGAATAACCTAAAATCAATGTTTCAAAAAACATAAATTGCGATATCTCGGTAAGTACTGCACGCAATGGATTAAATTTCGCGTATTTTCATTCAGCATTCATTGCTGAGGGCCAAACAGGCATTTAAAAAAAATACCATACCATCAATATTTGATAATATTCAATAACAAATCATTACCTGTCAATTCTATGTTTTTCGCGATTCGGAGTGAAAAAATGACGAATAAAGTTTATGTTTCGAAAAATATGAAGTTTCAAAGATATTTACTTATATTTAAGGAAGTTTTTTGGAAAATTTCAAATTATTCGCATTAAAAATAAAGAATTGAGAGGGTTCTTAATAAAAAGCGCGCGACGCACGAAGAGCTAAAGTTGAATTATTCAACAGGATTCCGCGGTTTTATTAGTTTAGTTGTGAATTTGCTACTGAAAATCATGCGATTGTACATCATTTTTTCGTAAACAATAAATCGTAAAATTAAAGTTGACGTTTTGTATTTTCTATACAAATTGTATTATTATGAAAATGAAAATAATTTACAATTGTACACAATATATCTATTCAAACATGATTCTATACTTCCTCAATAATAATACCTTAATCTTGCATCTTAAAAAAGTATTTCATTTGGATTTCTTAACAGGGACTTTCGTGAATATATCTTCGTAATATTTTTTTCCATCTGGGCTCAAATATCTTAATAAGGCTCGAACATCTTTAATTTTTTCCGCGCTTATTCCAATGGAATCGGCCTGAGGTGTTTCGCACAATTCATCATATATATAAGGTTTTGGAGGTGGGAGAAGTTTGAACTTAAATAATTTTATTTTATTGTTACATATTATGAATTTTAATGATTTTCAGTGGCAAATATTTAAACAAATATCCAAATAAACTAACAAAAACCGCGGAATTCTGTTGAATAATTCAACTTTAGCGCTTAGTGCGTCGCGCACTTTTTATTAACAACCCTCTCAATTCTTTATTTTTAGTACGAATAATTTGAAATTTCCCGAAGAACTTCCTTAAATACAAATAAATAACTTTGTCACTTCATATTTTTCGAAACATAAAATTTATTCGTCATTTTTTCACTTCGAATCGCGAAAAACAAAGAATTGACAGGTATTGATTTGCTATTGAATATTATCAAATGTTGATGGTATTTATTGTTTTCAAATGACTATTCGGCACCAGGAATGAATACTGAATGAAAATACGCAAAATTTAATCTATTGCGTGCAGTACTTACCGAGAAATCGCAATTTATGTTTTTTGAAACATTGATTTTAGGTTATTATTCAAAAAATACCTTTTATATATTTTTTTTCTTAATAATCATGTTGGACTAAACAATACCTGAGGAATAAAAGTTGTATTTTGACAAGTTCTATCAGCTTATATTTTTTTATTTTGAGTTTTTACAACTTTGTTTTTACTTCATTTTTAGAAAGTGGACAATACTTTTCCCCTTTTTCGAGTGCTCGGCGAGTTCTTCTTCCCGTGGGCTCAATTACAGTCGAGGGATTGTAAATTGAAATCACAGTAATTATGAAGTAATTTGTTGGAATTACAATACAAGTGTTATGAATTTGATGTGAAACAGCGTTACATTCAGTTGTGAAATTGCAATACATCATGTTTTGTGAAATAACATTAGATTTTGGTAATAAACTTTCTTTAAAGTATTGTAAAATTACAATAAAAATTATTTACAGTTTAGTATCTCTAATTTCAGAATTCGTTAAAATCAGTGAAACTAAAATACACGAAGACAAATGTTATTTCCACGAAATCTTATTAATTTTTGGTTGAATAGACTTTATAAATTACCGAAATGTTAATAATTTAAAGTCATTTGCTGTTTTTTGTAAAAGTGAAGAACAAATTTTTCTCAAGAATAATTGAATGCTTCATTACAAAGTTTCCTATAGATTATGATTTTGTTGGTTAAAGAGGAGTATATTTGTATGCAGTAATGAAGTTAAGGCTTTCAAACCGATTTCAACAATTCAACAAAAAATGTTATTTGGCAAAGTGGTTATACCCTTGAGGAAATGTTGACTACGGTCTACCTATTCATACTAAACAAGCAGGGAACATCTGAATTTAAGAGCTTTCAAACTTGAAAAGCTGTAAAGCGAATGCCCACGCATGAATATAGATGTTTCATGCACCCAAGATAGTATCTGAATAGCACAAACGCATATAATACTTTGTACCTGGTTTCCAACTAGGGTTATAATTTTCGAACACAAAACGACTTTAATTTCCTACATATCAGATTTGGTTTAAGTGGTCTCTAAAATTTTCTTCTTTTTATACCTTAATTCTACATTTTTTAATGAAAACTTCTGACTTTATATACACAGTTAAAAATTTTTACCGTAATTTCCAAAAACACGTAACTAGAGTTTTATTTAGTTACAGTTTCGTAAAATTAAGATAGAATTGCAGAAAATTCAATTACTTTTTAGTAAATTTAAGAAACAATTCCTTAATTTTCAGATACAATGTGTTGAATATTCTTATATTTATATTTGGAAATTTTGAAACTTGTAACAGGAATAATTTAACGTTTTGGGTGTCAAAATTTACGTCACCTTCCTAACATAAAAATTGTTTAAATTTCCGAACATTTCTAAAAGTGTAACATGTCATGTTTTATTGGAAAATATATTTAACAATAACGATTTCTTTGTTCAAAAATCTAAATGCTAGCGAAAAATAAATTTTCTGCTATTTCTGTGGATTATTTCTATACCGTAAAAACTGTTTGAATTAACCAGTTGACTGGTTGAGTAGCATAATTAGTAGTTTTTGTGTTTGTTAAATTAACCGAAAATCTAGTCGATTTTTCTAGTTTTCAAAATTATTTTCGCTAGGATTTATCTAACGATCCGAGTTTTTTTAGAGTGGATTTTCTAGTTTATGGTTTTCATTTAGCCATACGATCGATTCAGGGAGCGAGAGTGCGTGCGCGAAAGCGCTGATAATGCTTGAAAGGCTTTTAAGTCGACTGAACGAAAACGACCTTATAGATGAGGTACAGTACTATTTACTCCAAAGATTAAACTCGTGCACTTTATATTATACTAAAACTCGCAGAACTTAAGGCATTAACTTTAACGTAATGATTTCAGCGAAATGGCTTGTTCTTAAAAAAAAAATAAGAAGTATAATGTAAAAAACTTAGATTATACTCTTAATGAAAAATGTGCAATTATAAGAATTTTATTTCAAAGAGTTGTAGACATCTTCATAGAACTTATTTGCATTAAAAAGAAAAAAAATTAAAATTTATAGAACAAGATTATACAAATTTTTAGCCTGTTAATTTTACATTGAAATAATTGTAGATGAATTCGATTAACACATTTATAGAGTTTAAATCACTAATCTAAAGGGCAGATGAATCATTTAAAGTTTAGTAGTTCTGCTATGGGTAACGGTGAAGTTAGAATTTGCGGAATGTTGCTTCCAATACGTATTCTCACTGGTTTTCAACTGAAGCTTAGCAAACCACGCATCTGTTTTCCGATGCTTTGAATTTGAGATAATACTTTGATAGCCCACGTATAGGGATTACCTAAGCTCAGGGAGTTTTCTGCATAGATATAACATTAATTTGTGTATCAAATATACGTTCCATAAAAACATTCCTCAAATTGCAATGTGAAGTTTGATCCTCCGAATTTGGGGTATTTATCTTACATATTAGAGAATTCTACACGAAAAGTGAAAAAAAATGTTGAGATAAATAGATGCGTACTGTTAGAGGATTTTATCAACTTTCTATACTCTATACCTATAAGAAACGTTAGCATAAGTTCGATTTAATGTGAAGTAGATATTTTCCTGACAAGGAGCAGATGCGTTATGCGTAAACTATAATTTCTAATGATTTCAGTTTATCTAGAGTCTATAAAATTTTTTATTTTCGCATAAAATAATTGAAATCTTGAAATTTTTTTGAATATTTCAATGTAATTTTATTTTCTAATAAAGTTAATTTCTAAGATAATAAATTCAAATATATTACTTTTATGAAATATTTAGCATATGTAAATAAAAAATGGAGGTGCTTTAATTTAACTATACTTATCCAGTAATTATATATTTCCAATAACTAATTCCTACTAAACTTTTTAGTATCCTGATTCGAACTATAGTTCAAATTACAAAGGCTAGAATTATTCGAAAATAAAATTTATTGAAAATTTACAAATACATATGAAATTTAAAAGTATGAATTGTCATTTGGTTATCTAATTCCCCTTTTATAAATAGAATCTGAACGAAATCCAAGTCACATCGATATCGACTGATCGTCTCGTGTTTGTATTTAGCTCCTCCCCCCCCCCCACCCTTATATTTAACGAGGTTCTTGGCGTCTGAAAAAATCTTATTAGAGACAGATATCCGGGTGGAATATATATCTATATAAAATCAATGGAAAGCTCTGCAGAGAATTCCTCAGTTTACGTGTAGGTATGTATACGTAGTCTTCTATAGCTAACTACCAGGTAGGTACGGGTAGTTTCAACTGAGTGAGTTGAGTGGACGTTATATGGGGTTCTAAGCATTCTGAATCTGCTGACCACTGCGCCTCTCTTCCACCTATTCCCGAGGCTACGTGGATTGCCTTTAAACCACTCCTTTCCCATAGTCGCCTCCGCTCATCTACTGTCTTTCACATCTCTCTCCTATCGACACCTTTTTCTCATTTTGCGAATTCCGTAAGTCATGCTCTCGATTTTCCTACGATCTTCCTGTTCACGCCAATTCCACTAAGTGAAAAAAGTCAATGAACAATCCTGGACGTATTCAAGAATTACATCAGACTATTCGATTGTCGATTTTTACTTTCTCACTTCTCTGATTATCTTCCTTGGGGCAGTCAATTTCAGTATACTTTGTCTAATTTTACTTATTCAGATTTAGAAGCAGGAAATTAAATATTTAGAGATAAATAAACTTGACTCTAGAACTTCTATTGCAGCATCCATTATAAACATAATTTTTTCTCAAGAACTGCTTTTTCATAACTTCCACTTTTTCAGAATGCTTCTTTGACTGGGAAAATGTCCTTCAAGCAGAAGAAAGAACCTATTCTTTGACACAGGAAGTACACTTTCAAATATGAAAGTTCCAAAAATTTAAAATACCTTTCTTACTACAAAAGTAAATCAGAATATTATGACTTTTTATTCGCTGCGGACCTGCCCTTGAACCGAGAGCGGATATGACTGCTAGCGCTCGGAGCAACAAAAATCGGAATTTTTCGTTAGATAGGAATTTAAGTGATACAGGGTCATATTATTGAAAAATATTTTTATAAATATACATATACATATAAAAGAAGCGTATATTTACTATTCAAAAAGTTCGTTTTACGACATAAATGAAAGAGCCAAACGGTAATTATAAGTTTTCAAATGCAGATAAATATCAATTCTTTGAACCGGTGTAAACAAAACCTTCATATGATTCATTGACAGTTCATTATGAATATTATAATAAGAACTGGATTTGACTCAATAAATCAAGAGATTGAGATTCACAATGCGACTATTACAAATGGAAAGACTTTATCTATAATACACGTTATTAGAGTAGAGGAAATCCGAATAAACGGTATTAGTGTAAGAATTCAAGCCAGTGTCATTCGTTAGACTCCTATGAATTCTCCACTACATTTAGTTAAATAAGAGGTATATTTTATTAGAAATTAGAAAATCATAAAATCCTTAATTGTGTAAATAACTATAATATTATTTTAATAAAAAGATTCGGGAGTATATCATTTCTCAAACTATAAGTGATAGGGCAAATCATAATTAATGAAAAAAATTGATTTTTAAACATTTATACGTAACCTATATCATTTTCAATTGTTATTGATTCTACTTATATATTTGCAAATTATAGAATGCATATATATTTATAGAATGGTATGTTGTTGGAAAGTTGGCTTTAGGGTCCATAAAATGATTAAGTCAAATTTAATCAAACGTTTCGGCTAATAATGTTTGTTCATTTCTTTGGCATAGAGTCAGTTTCTTTTTATTTTCATTGATTAAAATTATTATTACATTTAAAAATGCGCAAAAAGAAAGAAAGGCAAACGTTTCGGCCACATATGGGGGCCCTCTTCAGTGCCATAAATTAAAAGATTAATTCAAAATTTATGTAAAGAATTACAATATAGAAGATAATCAAAAAAGAATTATAATAAAAATTAAAAACTTATCACATAGCTTGCAATTCAAAATGAAGTAGTCCAGTATGCAGCATCACGAATTGAAAAATTACGTGAAGATCACTATGAATAAAAAACCGGATAAATCAAAAACATAACAAATTTTGCACACGAACCGACCGGAATTTTTTTCAAAAAATGTTTATTATTAATGAATGATGCCAAATTGGTTCACAATGGCAAAACGCGAACAAGTTTTACATTAATGAAAACTTCTCGTGAAGACTTTAATACCGGCGTCTCTCACAGAATGATCTGAACTGTTTTAAAAACCGACTCGGGACATGTGGCTTTGCTGACCGAAAATTTTTCTCCTATAAGCAATCCTGAGAGGTTCTTTTCCTCCTTGAAGAAGACTATTGTCCTGTACTTAGTTAAGAAATTCGAGACTTTTATGATGATTTTCACGAGTGGACGAAGGCGTTTATTTTTCAAGAAAACGATTTTGTATATAGGCTTCACGGACAATCCATTTTACACTGAATTTGCAAGCAAGACGTTACTTAAAGATAAAATATTATAATATTCATATATGTAATTTTACTCCATATTTAAAAAAAAAATTGAAAGTTGTTTATTTTCACATTCAGATTTATTCTGAGATGTTTTGGAAAAATGATAATAAATTTATCTTTAAAAATTAATAAAAATGCAACTTGAATATTCGTGATATTAATTATCACATTTGAATTTATTATTAAATTCAACTAGTTCTGAAAATGGTCAGAACTGTTAGATATTCTAACTTTATAAATAATAGACATGTTACCAAACATGTCAATTTGAAGTTTCGGCTAATGTCGCTAATTTCACATATTTTCTCGGAGTTACTGAAGTACTTAAAATATGGCACAAAAGGATTACTTGGTATGTTAAATAAAAGAAGGAAAGTTTGGATATATTCTCTGAATACCTGATAATTTGTTATATTCTTTTCAGTTGTAGATAACACAGCACAAAAACAATAATATATTTTTTATTATATTTATCACTTTGGTTAAAAATCACATGTATACATTAAATGCCCACCTAACGAAAACCGCCGCATACAACGACAGATGCGCTACGGTGCTTCCGTGTCCGCAGCGAATACTAATATAAATTGATTAAATATATATAATTACTAGGAAAATCGAGAAATTTAATTATGTCACGAAATAATAAGCGTTACTTTATTTATTTTACATTTAATCCAAAATATCATAATAAAGTTCGTTCATTCGCTTAGTGTCTCATAAAAACTTCACTACTTTCTGGACTAATTTACATCCAAACTTAAAAAACGCTCTGCAAATGAATAAAGTTTAAAAAAAATGTTTTTAGACATCATAAAGAAGTTTATGCTTTCGGTATGTAACGCTCAAACTCTCTCAAAGTTTGGACGTCATCAAGAAAAACACAAATTTAAAAATAATATGCTTTGAAGCCTGCCTTTTCTGTCCTCACTTCCGCAATACCAGGATAAACTGTAAAGTTGACGAATTTCATAATCAAATTTTTCGACAAATCATCAAAAGGTAATCTCTCTTTCTTTGTAACGCCTTATTGAACTAACTTTTTTCTAAACCATTCCAGTTGATCATTAGAAGAGTATGTCACTCACCTTGATAATGGAACTCTACTATTTTATATCGACCATATTAACCTGTGATTTAGAATTAACTTAACGACATTCAAGACTAGATGGAATTTTCAATATATTTGAAGTTCGATTGCCGCTCGAATGTTCTATCACCTGAGCTACGGAGGTTACACACAACTTTTCTCAAAGCTTTTTCCTTTTTTCACAGAAAAAAAGAACAATTTTTTTTTCAAATATATTGAAAATTCCATCTAGTTTTGACTGACGTTAAGGTATTACGTCCAAAATGCTAATTTTAGTAAGAATTTTTAATTAAAAAATCACATATAATCACGACAGTCTACTAAGTGTATCTGCAAATTTTTAAAAGATTTTAACGTAGTATTTTTGCAAAAAAAATTCCTAAAGTTTACATTATTTTTTATGGGCGCAAATCACACATTTCATAACTTTTAAAAGTTTTAATTAGTTTTGTAACTAATTACGTAAGGAATTATAATGTAATTAATAATGAACCACGCTGACATTTTGACAAAATTTTCGATTTTTATTACTCACTTTCTCTCACTTATGATTTACTATTTATTACACTAAATGAGGTTACGTTGATTATTCACCGAGCCCAATTGTAAATATGTACAGATAAAAGGTACAATGTCATATTTTTGCCTATGGTATTTTGAGCTCGTTTTTCAAGTTGGTGTGCAGGATTGCGGAAAGTCTATTCAATCGATTCGGCTCAAATTTTGTGTAATTAATTTTAATACATAATGCGAGGTACGATGCGAGGAAAATATTTTTCCCGTTTTTTTACGGCTCATTACGCTCGAAAAAAGAGGGAAAACGAATTTTTTTTTTGCAAAGTGCGCCATTTTGTAAATTTTCCAAAAATTCACTAAATCCCTACGTCAGTACCTCCGGCAACTTAATTACGAATAACGAAGTATTTTCGTTTCAGAAGACAGATGCGTACTGTATCTTGCACACTGTTTGGGTCTTCCATTTTGAGAAGGTCTTGTTTCCGCTTCGATCATTTATTTACTAATTTAATAACACCTTTGAAACAATTAATGTAACTAGAAATAGATTCTAAAAAAGCGCACGAAAATCGCTCTTGACACAGGTCTACCCCCTTACGTTAATTCTAAATCACAGGTTGATAAGGTCGATATAGTAGAGTTCCGTTATCACGATGAGTGATACATTCTTCTAATGATCGATATAATCAACTCGAATGGTTTAGAAAAAAATGAGTAATTAGCTCATGGGTATTCCCGTAGCCGGATGAGGCGTAAATAGATTCTGTGATAAAAGTTGTGTGGAACCTCCGTAGCTCAGATGATAGAGCATTCGACCGGCAATCGAAAGGTCCTGGGCTCGATACCCAGCGGAGTCAAAGCGTTTCTTTTTTCACAAAAAATTTTTTTTCACCTTATTATACAAAATTCTGATTGGATTCTATAGCTTGAAGCGGATTCATTTTCAGTCTTCCTAGAATCTCATACATATCACATAAAGTATATAGATGTACCACGAAGGCATATAAAGAAGAGAAGAAAGAGTAAGAAAAGGGGGTGAAGACGAAACGGAATATAATACTTTGAAAAGTCGTATAAGGGGTTTTGCAAAGTGAGAGAGGACTAAGGAAGGTTGAAGGTAACGTCGATGGGAGGATGCAGCGAGAACTAGTTCGCTCTTGTTTCCAATATCACTATCGCCTTTGATGCATTGGCTTCTGGAAGTACCACTTGTTCCATCGCATCGGCCCTCGTGAACGGAAAACAGAACGAATTCTTATGCACCGTATCTTTTCCTAGCTGTGTATCTTTGGCTTGGCACACTCCTCTTCTGTCAATCCCATTTCCCCGATTCTGCTTTTATCTCCAACCATCGAAAACCCTTGCTTAGTCTACCTCCTTTCAATTGTCCATTCCATTGGAATTGTGCATAGTATCAGAATAGAGACTATTGATTTAAAACATTCATGCATGCTCGCATTCCCCTAAATCTGTACGACGAGACTTCTTATGTGATCAATTCCTTTATATTTCTCTCAAAATAACAAGATTCTATAAGATTTTATCAAAGCATTAGTGTAAATGTGATGTTTCGAACCTTTATAGACCTTTATCATTTTAAATAAGTAGAAAGATAAGTGGCCTTTCCGGGGATGTAATGATGTTTAATTTGTATGTCGACGTTTCGACCAAGAACTCAGTTCATTTCAAGACTAGACAAATATAAAAATACATCAATAACGAAGAGTGTAGAAAAATATTTTGTAAAATGACAATGTGGTTTTTTATAAAATAATTGATACAAAATTTATAAAACAATGAAAAAAGAAAGAGGAAAACATACTTTACGACTTTTGCTTTTTACGATAACATAGAATGCGAGATTAATTCAAAGAGATCCAGATACATTTTGAAATTAGAGATTAGAGATTTGAGATCAGACGATTGACATTTTAAACAAAACTTAACAAATAATCTCTAATTACAAAACGTATCTGGATCTCTTTGGATTAACCTCGTATCCTATGTTATCGTGAAAAGCAAAACTCGTAAAGTATGTTTTCCTCTTCCTCTCTTTTTTAATTGACATTTTAAACAAAACTCAACAAAAAATTTCTAATTTCAAAATGTATCTGGATACCTTTGAATTAACCTCGTATTCTATATTATCGTAAAAAGCAAAAGTCGTAAGGTATGTTTTCCTCTTTCTCTCTTTTTTCATTGTTTTTTAAATTTTGTATCATTTATTTTATAAAAAACCACATCGTCATTTTACAAAATATTTTTCTACACTCTTCGTTATTGGTTTAATCTGTCATCTGTTATATTTCCTTTTTTTCTCATTTTTCTCACCCTGAGTGCAATAAATGTACAGTCTCGTTCCTCTTTGCAATGTTTTGTGTAGTTTTTTAAAAGGTCAATTTAAAAGTTTAAGACAAGGCCTTTAGAGGAAGTTGGCATCGTCACGGATAGAAATTTGATGGTTGAAAGTACCATTTTTTACAGTAAACCAGAACCATTAGGAATTTCTGTCAATTAATCCCAAAAATATGCTACTTAATATAACACGTTTCGGGAAATATCACCAAGAATTATGGTAAAAATTGAAAATTCATATGCCAACTCTTTTTTGGACAAAATATACCTTTAAAGATGTGTATGCATATCTTTCACGTTTATATTATAGGACATTCCATAGGTTGAAATATTACTTTCACGCACTTACGAAATATTATAATTGTAACGTTCGAAAAAGTTTCTATCAAAGTTCAAACGTTGGAATCGTAGATGGTACTTTTTCTCCTTCTTAAAAACGCGTCGAGCAATCAGCGAACAGCAGACTTCTAATACAAGTTCCAAAATTTCGAACCGCAATTGCAAGAGTAGTCTAGTGGCGTTAGCTGTAGGACGTGTAGGTGCATTTAAAACCGTAGGTCATAGGTTCAAGTCCCCCTCGGTCGGGCCATTTAGGTAGGTTATATTCGGCTAAAATGTTTGCCACTTGACAAATAAAATGAAGAGAATCGACATGGAGCAATGAAGATCAACAGTGGCACTACGAAATGATACAACGAAAAAAAAAAATTTTTGTCTTCAATTTGGAATTATTACCGTCAGAGATGGTAAAATCCACTTTTAAAAGGGATACGTACCCATCGCAGATAATAAAAATTTACCTCAATGTCAATGATTGACATAATAAACAACTTTTTCCAATATTTCTAGTTTACTCTCTAAAATGATAATAGATTTTAATAAAATTGAACTATTTTTAGTTTCCAAACCAAAAGTAGTTTTTCTACGCTCACTTACATCCTAAACTTAGAAAACGAAATTCTGTTTATTTTGGACGTAAACATGTAAAAACCTAAAATCAATAAAAGTTGCTAATTTCTTAAGTATCCAAATTTTATTTGAAAAATTGGAATGTCGTACCAAAATCTGACTTTTCTACTGATAATATGGAATGTAAGTAGAAACGGACATTTATATCAAGACGTTCCTTTTAAAAAGAAAATATTGATCTAATAGGGCAAAAAAAATCAAAAATATACAACAACAAGTAGAGTATTAAAAAAGACAAATTTTCGTACTCCATACAGCATAGAATATGCCAGCAATATAAAAAATATGTCCTGAATGTTCTGCTTATTCCTGGCATATGAAAAGCATATTTTTGCTTAACCTGTGATGTCTGGGACTTTTGAGGACAACATTTTCTGTAAGTCGTAACAGGCACAATAGTTTTCTTGTACAATAAGTAGGTACAGTAATATAAGTTAAAAGTCTGTATTCGAAAAGCAAAAATAAGAAGCAGAGGTCAGTGAAGCGTCTCTTCAGAAGAATGGCGTAGCTTTAAACTCATTGAGACTATTTCCCAATTTCACTTGAGTTTGTGAAGGAACTATTCCCATTCTCATACGCTTGGTTTCACCTTCCGCTCGTAACGGCAGGTTTATTTTCCCGATGTATGCAGAACTAAATCCACCCACGACCATAAATTATTCACTGAATTGAAATTCGTCGAAACAGCACTGCTATGGGTTGGAGTTGTGAAATATCCTGATCGTCTTCCACAAATTCCCTAAATAAAGTACCCACAAATCATTTACCCAATTCAAAACTTCATTGAAATTTGTAAAAACTGGAATTCAGATACTCAAATCAATTATTCTATTGCAATATTCATAAGAATTATATATATGTCTACAACTTATTGTATGGAAATTAATTCAGTAGAATAATTATTTTTACCTTATGAAATATAATTCTGTCTCTTGAATTTGGAACAAGGATTCGAGATCTTCGGGTAAAACATTATTGTCAATGAGATGCGAAATTTGTCACAGATTTCTCAAACTATTTTTAAAAAGATGGAAAGGTATACTGAAAACATCTACAAATCGGAAGAATTTTATGCACATCTCAGTCCAATTTATCAGTCCATTGAGCTACACACTTATTTCTGGTATCAATGAGAGACGTTCTTTACGATACACGACATGCAGCGAAGTACGAAAGCGTTTTTCCGATAAAGAATTTCATTTCCATCGACGGCGCTTATTGGAAACAAATCGACAGCTGAACTGTTTGTACAATAAAAACAAGTTTATCGCATTTGCATATACTTTTTTATTCACTGCATTGTGACTATTTTTAAGGCCAAAAACAAATTCTAAATTTATTCATATTACAGTATATTCAATATTTTTCGTGAGCGGCCTTTAATGGTGGAATTTTATATTTCTTCTATGGAATTTCTGTGCATGAGACAGTTTAGAAATATCACTTTCTACATGGAGGAACTTTTCATAGCAAAATATGTTTTATTGTATAATGATAATTATAAAATATTAGGAATATAGGGAAAACCGAGATGCAATGGTAACTATTCCTAGCGGACTTGAAATTTTTCTCAGTCAAAATCCTAAAAATACGAAAAAGTGATTTGAAATTTTATATATTTCTGAAAGCTACATGATTTAATCTGTGATTAAAACTATAACTGTTCGAAATAATTTAAAACCTGAAGCAATCTCCATTTTACAAATTTGGGAATTTTAATATTTTAACATTATTTTTATTTCACTTAAAGAAATGTTTTCTCATTCTCTGAAAAGATATACATTATTTTCAATTCGGATGACTTACCAAGAGCCGAGTTTCCTACGAAAATCGTGCCCGCCCTTTATAGTAAGTAGAAACGGAAGTTTATTTGCAGAACGAGCTCTTTTCCAGCAGAAATAGTAAGTCTTCTGGGACAAGCTAAATTAAAAATTAAAAGTAATGGCTTTCAATGAGTGGTAATTTGTCTCAAAGCACTAGACTAAATAACTTATTTGAAAAGACTTAAAATTTTTGTTATAACTGATCTTTTTTTTTCGATGAATACATCACGAAATTGAAAACATTATTTTTGAGATGGATAGCAAGTTATCCGACAAAGTAGCATTTCATGTTGTTAAACCTCTGGAAATAGTCCCTAGGAGACTGTTTCGGACTTTCCTTTGAAGGTATATCGCTGTAGCTTTCCTATCAACGCCTTTGATAAAGGTTCCCCATTGCAACCCGAGCACCTTGATCATGGTCGGATTATCGACCCTCTTGCTCTATGCAGGCAGCAAAGGGCTCTGGGAACCAAAGACGTAGAGCTTTAGTGTTAAGTATTCGCGAAGCTTACAGTGTAACCTAGAGGCTGCGTAATGTGACGTTAGGTATGTCTAACGCGTGTCTATCGACATCATCAGTAAGGTCCCTCGAGTCTCTAACCACCATGAGCTCGTCTTCCTTCTTAGCAAGAGCATGCTGCTATTATGCAGTATACGCACGTAACGCGTTCCGCTACGGTACGTAGTATCAAGACTATGGTCCTCACACCCTCCGTCATGTGACGCGCCACTATATCGCAACACACTAGCGAGCTTCCTTATCACAGATCCACGTCAGTACACCTTCAACTATTACATATATACATGTACACTCTAGCATTATATACATATAAGTGCATGAAGCAGAAGCTACCAGCATATAGATGTAACAGTCAGAACGAGTTGTCGGGTTTGGGAAAAGATGTCAATTTCAAAACGTGACAGTTTTCCGATTTCACTTTGGCTACTGCCTGTGTATGTGGTCAATAACTCTCAGGCGGAAATCGAGTCGTTACAACTGCTATCGCATTGGTCATCGTGTGATCGCCCTCGATGCGTTGGCATTTTGAATCCCAACCTCGTTTTTCATCAACCAGATTTATCTTGCTTTTCATTCGTGATGTGGTGTATCCTGGGATGTTACGGTTCCAAAACCGTAGCCGCAATTTTTTATCTCGATGATAAAATTTCAAAATTGAGAGATTCCAAGTTTCGTTACTGGGAATTTCAGCCTGTAGAGAAATTTTAATGTGGCGACCTTCTGGCCCTAATGGGGTGAAATGAGGCCCTGATGAGGGGATTCCGCTAACGACCGATGGAAAATGAAACGCTTAACCTAATGAAAGCCATAAAGTTTTGCTCTTACTGTGTCCCTAACGTGGACCATATAAGGCCCCGTTTCATTTTCATATCTATTAAATTCTTATTTCTTTAAACATACTACTGTATCCAAATGAAACCAGGAATCGTGTTATAACTTGTAAAATCTTTATTTATTCTTCCAAATCTATTGCGTCGCCTTCAAAGTAATCCCGATCCGACACAATATAAAGGGTGATCAATTTAGAGGTATAGGATTTTAAATTGAAATAAAACAACGAAAATTCAAATTGATAGGGCAATCTTTTTTATTTTTGTGTAGAACCATTCACGACATTTATTTTTTAAAGATAACCCCTTTCAAATGTTAGCCGCAACTGCGCTTTAATTCGTCCATCCGTAAACACCAATTTTGAATGACTCGCTCGAGGACTTCGGTCGGTATTTCGCTAATAACTTCAGTAATGTTGGCTTCCAATGCCTCAATAGTAGCTGGTTTATCCACAAAACATTTAGACTTTACATATCCCCATAAATAAAAGTCCAAAGGTGTGATATCACACGATCTTGGAGGCCAATCCGCCGGTCCGTGGCGAGAGATAAATTGCTCACCGAAACAACTACGCAGTAAATCCATTGTTTTACGGGCTGTATGACATGTAGCGCCGTCTTGTTGGAACCAAATGTCGTGGAGATTACGGGCTTCAATTTCCGGCATCAAAAATCGCCCAAGTAGTGCCATAAGATAGGCCAAGTTGTTGAGTTCGGCGCCGAATCGATTCTTCCGGGTCTTCGGCAAAACTCTCATTTACAGCCGCAATATTCTCTACATTTCGGGCTGTACGTGGTCTAATCGGTCGAGTATCATCCAATAATGTTAAATTATTTTCGAGTTTGCCGATGATATGCCGAATAGTGCATTCGGTAGGACGATTATGTACACCATAAAAAGGCCTGAGCGCGCGATAAACACTTTTCACAGAGCATCCATTTTCGTAATATAATTTACGATTTGTAAACGTTGTTGAGGCGTAAGTCTTTCCATGATGAAATGTCAATAAAAGCTGAATAAAATTGTGTATTTAGTTTGACAGTAGTCACGCGTGACATGTCAATAAAACCCTATTGGAAAAAGTACCTCCAATTTGATCACACTTTACTTATGCCAACGTTTTTTCCAATCCTCGACACAGTTGTTAAAGTCAATTTCCGGAATAGCCTTCAATACCTTCTTCGATTCAGCTTTTATCTCCTCATTCGAATCAAAGCGGTGTCCCCGAGCGGTCTTTTGAGTTTATTGTACAACCAGAAGTCACACGGTGCTAAGTGCAGTGTCGGCCGATGCATTATCGTGATGCAAAAACCACGAGTTGTCTGTCCAAAATATCTTTTAAAAGGGTGTTAGCTGATCCTCATGAAATGCCAATAGTAGCAGCAAGGTCCCTTATTAATTGACGATTTTTAAGTACCAAATCTTTGATTCCCATGACATGTTGATCATCAGTTGATGTTTATTCTCGTCCGAGGCTCTCTTTGTCTTCAACGCGTTCTCTGTCTTCTCTGAACATTTTATGCCACTTGAATGTTCTTGTTTTCGATAGAGCCTGGTCACTGAAGGCCTTCTGCAACATCCTCAACGTTTCTGCAACAGAAATTTCATCCCGCACACAAAATTTAATGCAACTTCTTTGTTCAACAAAATTAGACAATGTAAAAATCGGAAAAAACACTTTTTGTTTTTTACAAAAAAGAGCGTCACTTTTAAACCAATGACGATAATGACATGAAATTTGACACAGATGTCTTTCACAGTGCTACCAACGCAGAAAATTTTTTTTTTGAGATTTGATATACTCGCGGAATTTAAATTTGGAATTCCCGGTTTCAATTGAACACAGTAGTATTTTTGTTTTGAATAAACAGTACATTCAGAAATGGACAATTTATTAAAAATTATTTATTAGAAGATAAGTATAATATATGTAGCTTATGTAAACGTACCTTTTGGACTTCACTGCATAAATAAGGAATAGTAAGAATGTAACTGTCTTTTCGAACACGTAAAGTGCTTTAAGCTTTTGGCATTTGCTAATAAATGTGTTTAACGTTTATTGTATTTCACTTCACTTCACGTCAACCTCAAATTGAAATTAAACGCCGCAATAACATCCAAGTGACTTATGTTAAAATTAACCCTCTATGGTCCTCATTGGGGCTGCAGAATTTGCCGCACTACGGCCCGAAGATGTAACTCTAGTCGTCAGGGCAAACAGTCTTCAAATATAGTTAATTTTAGTAAATTCACAAGGTAGAAAGCAAGTTTAAAATAATTTCAGATGAATTAAAAAAGTTCGTCTCAATTTATTTTCTTTTAGTAGTGTCACGTCCCGCGACGTATTTGAATGTATATAATACACACAGGCTGGATTGAGTTAAGAAATCTATGAGAAAATCGATAAAGGGGAATAGGGAGTAGGGGAAGTAGGGAGCAGTATAGGGCCCCTTCTCCTCTAAGAAGATATGACTACGTCACGATTTTCGCTGACCGTCAATTTGTATGAAAAAATATAAAAGAGGCCCACACCAAGAGAAAGCAGTCAGTAAATTCTTCGTCTTAAATTTTCCTTCGGATTTATCACCGGTCTCGCGACAATAGTCCAGTGCGGTATTTCAATTTAACTTCGAAAATCTCTGAGTTTGAGATTAATAAAATTCGACCGGGACAATTTAAAATCCAAGTTCGGGAGTCGTAAAAGTCATCGTGGACTTGTATAGATCTTTGTAAAGATCTTCGAACAGTGTCATAAATATATATATATATATAACTATATATAACAATATAGTTTTAAAATAAAAATAAAATACTAGGTCCTTTTTTTAGTGGAAAATATAAATCTGATAATGGGATATTATTAATAAACAATAAAAAGCGGTATTTAATGAGTAATACGCTTTTTAATGAGAAGCACAATAGTATTTTATTATTTAAATAACGGATTTTTACAAATTAAGTAAAATATTGTTTCAGCTCCCTCATATATATTTTCTCGGTCTTAGCAATTCTTTCTGGTACATATTTCTATTTATTTTTGTCCTCTGATTTACTCTTGTTATATGATTTCTACCGATACTGAATAAGATGAATCGTAAATTTTCAATGTAATGGATTCAAAGCAAAATACTCAAGCTTTTAGTTTTGCTGTGATTGTAGTATTGAGACATAATCATCATGCCTTGTATACGGAATCAAATAAATTTTCAAATAAAATTGTATTCCGTGTGGTTTAATATCCAAAATAGATTGATAATTAGTGTAATTTAAATCCAGTAAAGTGATAATGAAACGTGCAGATATCAAAGATTAATATTTTATAATATAGTTGACATAATCATACAAAAAAGTAAGATAATAAAATAGAGAAACTTATCAAAAGAAATCGCATTATTCTCTTTACTGAATTTAAAGTGTTATATTTTGATGCTTAAATTCAATAAGGTTTTCGTCGAGCAAATATTCTACACTCTAGGACGAACATTCCACCCTCTATCTTTCTCTTCCTCCCTATCTTTCCTTATCTCTCATCTAAAAGTTCAAAGAGACCTTCTAGCAGGAATGCAAACGGTCGGGTCTTAACTTAAATGAGCTCGGCCCTGGGAGAAACTGGAATCCCAAGTTCGAAACAACCGTGAGCTACGTTTGTCTCTGTAAGATATTCAGTCGTTCATTATATGAAACGTGTCATGACTCAATTTTTTTACCATTTTTCTTAGCGAGTTCAAGTATCTGAATCTAAAATCGCAGAAAATAATAGAACCAATTTTTGAAGGCTTTTCTCATCGTGTCATGATTATATAAACAAATGTCACTAAAAAGAAATGTAGGTAACTAATATGCTTAAAAAGTATGTGATATAATAGTTTATTAAAATAAAACTAATTGATTGGCCTTAAAAGCAAGAGTTTTTCTCTGAAAGAGACTTAATTCACAGTAAATTTCTGGAAAATTTGCTGAGTAACTATTTAGTTCTTTAGCAACTTATTAATCTCGTAATAAAGGGCAAGTGATTCAGAGATGGAAGATTGGAACAAGCTCAGCAGAAATACTCCGTGAAAATGTTAATTAAAAGGAACTGTTGCTCTGCTTTCTTTTTTGTCAAACGTTTTTTGCTTCAAATTCTGTAAGAATAAAACTAAAAATGAAGCTTCATATTTGTAAATTACGTGAAATGATTACGTGAAATTTCCCATTGACATTCGATTCTCTTTTTCAAATTTTAGCAAATGCGCACTTTTAATTCGATAGAATTATTAATCACCAACTAAAAAATTGATTATTTTGGAATCCTTTTTTTTTCAAATAAAAAAGACTTTATCAAAAGAGCAAAAAATGTTAGTTTTCGTAATCATATAAAACGTGAAAAATACATATATTGGGATTTAATCTATCCTTTCCACGTGTTTAATAGTTTTCCTACCCTCAGAAATATTTTTAAGGTCCTGAATAATATTTATAGAATGTATAATAGTTAATTAAGGCGATAGGAGAAGCATTAGATACAAAGTAAGCACGTAAACGTGGAATTTGAGTCGATTGGTAATATCCTTTAATCTGTGTCTGTTAGAAATGGAATGTGCAATTATCGTACGACAAACGAATTGCGTTCGTGATGCTATAATATCACCAGTTAAGAATCCCCTGGCATCTTCGTACTCGCCCGTTGAGACCCAAATCGGATACGCTCAGAGCCTGGATAGTTTCCGGTAATGAAGCCACGTAATGTCGTGTGCTAGGCCACGCATTAGCAGGCGCAAAATTTATTATTATTAAAATGTAGATACGTTGCTAGCGTAGCAACTGTGATAAAAGTAAAGACAACCATTCCAAACTACCACGTGTAATTAGTGATGATATTGTATAAATTCCGCGTTTACACATCGTATATAACGATAAAATAGAATCAAAAAGAAGCATGATGAAACAAAATTAGAAGGTTTTTTTGCGCAATCCTCTGTTGATTTAACTTTGTTGTTTTAATAAGAAACGGAACACTCGTAATTTATGCAAATATACGAAATAGCAGGAAAAAGAGAATTAAATTAATGAATTTATCTGAAACTAGAACTTCACAGAAAGAATATGAGTTTAATGTGAATTGCAACAAGTTAGAAAGCGAACAAATTGATTTCAAAATCATTTTTCTGTGTTGTTTCCTGTGATATGAATATCAATGAAAGAAATGAAAATTTTTTTTTTAAAAACTTGAATTTTTTATTAATAGTGCCTGTCGAAAATGTTTTAAATATTTTATGCCTATAAGCAATTGTTTCTACGATAACAGAAAACAATTCTGATTGGGTGCCAAACGTAGCAGTTTATGCTACCCTAGCAAAAATTGCTGCAATGTAAATATAAATTTCATGCAACATGAATGATTAATCACTTTCCATATCTACAGATTCTTGAAATATCTTTTTCACGATACGAATCAGAAACCTTTTTTCCTTAATTTTATTATAATCCAATTGCTTTTATCTACTTAACGTATATTCAACAAGAAAATAACTCCTGTATGATGAAGTATTTATTAATTCTACATAAATATTTTAACTCATGATTTTTGAAGCTTCATTTAATTGAAAATTCCAAATTAAAGATCTGCTTAAAAGTAATCCATAAATTAGAATTACTTTATAATGTACATAAATAAAGATCGAATCTGAAAGTAGGATACAATTTTCAATTTATCATTCACACAAAAGAAAACAAACTAATAAATGAATAATAATGCGGGACATAAAACGGGAAAATATAATACATATATGTATACATATAAATGGACATAAATATTCAAAACTGCAGAACAAGTGCATGTACGAGAGATGATAAAGGGTAGCCATGAAAAATAAGCATCTCGTATAGTTCGTCGATATAGGACGAGAAAGAATGCAGTTTCCATGTCACGAGTGCTGGACTATCAATAATAAAAGTGACTTTATGGCAAAGGGAAATTGCGGACAGCGAATATTGAGAAAGTAACATGAACACCTGTGCAAATTGAATGGGTTGCGTCGTCTTCACTTGCATAGAAGCCAGATCTGCTTCAGTGTGTCGCTTCCTACCAATAGGGATACTACTTCGTGTTGAGAAACTGTATAGCAAGCCGCATTACTATACGTGTACGTTGCCAACGGCACGGCTCGGCGCACTTGGAAAGCCAGAGTCGATTCTACTCAACATTCAGGACGCGATTCTACTCCCCTTAAATTATCTTACTGACTAGAACCCATAGAATTATCGGCCCTGTTTATTAAGTTACTTCCCGTGCTTGCCTAACGGTTTCCTCACTTCTATAATAAAGTGATTAACCCTCGAATCTACTTTTTTCATTAATAGAATCATTTACTATTTCATTCATCAGGAAAAATCAGTGTTATTTTCATTTTATTTCAATATACAACTCTTTTTAAAGTTTAAGTTTGGAGCAAAACTATAATTCTAAGAGTATCCTACTGGAAGTAAAAAATAAAAAGAGGCAGAAACATGGATAAAAAAAGAGATAGAACCTTTTCTACCTCTTCTAAGTAGCCGATTTGAATCCTCACAACCCTATGCCTTTCTATTTCAAAAATTATATCCATCATTCCAAGGAATATCTATCACTTTCTATCCCTCAGTTTATCTCTTCCTATCTCCAGTCTATCCCTACGTCCGGTAATATCTGTATCTTCCTATCACCTCGTCTATTCCTGCATACGGTAAAATTTATCTCTTTCTATCATTGTCAAAAAAATTTGGATCACATTGTATTCCCTACACGATCTTTCGTTCCAAACTTGTTAACCCTTTAAGGGCCAAAATGGTATAAACGATACACCGGTCTTTGAGGCCGTGTAACTTATGCTATTTGCGACTGAAAAAATTGAGAGGAACATATTTTTGAAGTTCAAGACATGCCCTTTCCGATGGTAAATACGAAATTGATCTAAAAAATTATTAATTATAAAAAAATTCAGTTTACAAAAAACACGATTTTTTCTATCTTTTTTTTTTTTAAAGCGAGTATTAAAAGGTTTTGAGCAATTATTTGATTTTGCAAAAATTATGCTATTTGCAAAATTGAGAAGTTGCTCGAAACGTTTTTAAAAAAATTCAAACGTATTCTTTGAGTGATTCTAAGAACTTCTTATTCTTAGTAATTTCCTCGGTTTGTTTATATTTTCTGACAAAAAAAATCCTGAATGTATTCGTGAAAATTTTGTAAAGACCAAAGTGAAAAATTAATCTTTGAACCACACCTTCTCAAAATTCAGACATTTATTCCACCGGTTAAAAATGTTCCAGGTCGTTGATAGACCGGGAAACATTTCAAAACTCGCTTTAAAAAAAAAAAAAAAGATCGAAAAAATCGTGCTTTTTTTTTAAACTGAATTTTTTTATAATTAATAATTTTTTAGATCAATTTCGTATTTACCATCGGAAAGGGCACGTCTTGAACTTCAAAAATATATTCCTCTCAATTTTTTCAGTCGCGAATAGCATAAGTCACACGGCCTCAAAGACCAGTGTATCGTTTATGCCATTTTGGCCCTTAAAGGGTTAATTTCTATACCCCTAACAAATATTTACCAATTTTATAGATTCGCATTACTTTGTCCATAAGCAATATTCTAAATTCGTCGTTAACGCGTATAACACTGAGAAATCAGCATGTATAAGAGCTGTGAATTCGAATTGGCTAAAAAGTACAAAAAGATATAGGCCAATATACGAGATATAGGCTGAGATTAGGGGAAGGGAATTAAAAGATATATATGTAAATTTGGATAAATAAGAGATAGAAAAAGATTGTGCTCGATAGAAAAGAGATAAAAATAGATACATGTCGATAGATGAGAATTAGGTTGAGATAAAGAAAATGGGGTTGATCGTGATAGGTATTAATCTGAATTAACAAAGAAAGACATAGACACCAATATAGGTGGATATACGAAGAATAGATAGAGATAGGGAAAATGAGATTGAAAGAGATAGGGGTGAATTTGGATTGACAAAGGGATAGAAAGAGATAGGGGTGAATAGACAAGGGATAAAAAGGGATATAGGTGAAAAAACGAGGGATAAATTTTTCTTATCTCGTTGTATCTAACAGATAGAAAGCGATTAAAGGTGATAGGATTTCTATTGATTAACTTCCAGCAGGGTAAAATACAGTGGAAAATTTACTAATGTAAATAACAAAATAGAACTTATAAAATACCGTTAAGTCAAAATGAATCAGGATTCGTTTTAGAATGAACTCAATTACTTAAATTTGAACTTTTGTTACAGTTTTAAATTTCGAAATGCTTTTTGAGCATTTGTCGATTGATTACGAACTTTTTTCATGGAGAAATATATTTTATCATTTTGCAAGTTATTTGCCTTAAGGCCTCAGGTGCCTACTTGGAAATTTTTCAAAATTTGTCAATACCAAATTGACGTTTTTAAATATTTATTATATTATAATGGAATATAATTATATAGGGTTGGAATTAATGACCTCAGGTAAGTAATAAAACAAAATTTTAACTGCATGTTAATGGTATCTCAAACTTTAAATGCTTAAATGCTTCGCGCTCGGTCTTGTGCTCTTCGCATGCATTTAAGTTTATTTTTTATAATTTAATAATGAAGCTTAAATCAATTTTATAATAACATTACAGATGATGTGAATTACACATTTTCTCAAAGTCACTCAATTTCTTTTTGAATTTAAGTGAAACAGGAAATTCAATTTACTTAAGGCTCTATCGGCCTTAAGGAACACATTCTCATCATGACACTCGCGCTTCGCGCTCGATTTTCTGTATGCATTTTTGTAACTTTTTAATAAATTACATGATTATTGATAAATTTATTTTCTTCCAAATATCTATAAAAGAAAAAACAATCGTAGACTTTATTTAAGAAAACGATTTTGCAGAACAACGCTTATTTCGTATCTCACATATTTTGGTGAAAAAAATTGAATTTTTTCAATATTAAAAATCAAAACATAAAATATACATCCTGTCGAGAAATTTCTCAATAAGAATGTGTAGACCTCATTTAGGCAAATAATTTTTCATCTAAACGTTTTTTATGTATCTCATATATTTTGTCTAAAAAATCGAATTCTTGAATTTTAATCGTATTTTTTGGAATTGAAACGAAAAATATATGTTTTATCAGAAACTGTGTGAGACAAAATTTGTAGATCTTTTTAAAACGAACAACTTTGTATTCTTACGTTTTTTTCGTATTTCACATATTATTGTTAAAAAATTGAATTTTGGATTTTCAATAGTTTTTTTTTTAAATTAAAAAGAAAAATATGCATCTTATGAAAAAATGTTACAATTCAAATTTGTATGTCTTTATTTATTTAATAATATTGTATCATGACGTTTTTTCGTATCTCGTATAATTTAACTGGAAAATGGAATTTTGATATTGACTTTTTTCGAATTTGAATATGCTGTAACATTTCTAATTTTAATTTAATTAAAAAATGTTATCAGGATAATTTGTAGAGATTTATGAGCACTTTTAAAAACTAGTATTGAAATTTTTGATTTTTTCAAAAAATTATTTTCAAAAACACAAAAGTAGTGCTCAATCCCTCAATTTTGATTGGATGTGGCTGGTTAACGAACTTGTCCTTACTTTTTCGGCTCCGATAAAGTGTACCAAGGCTCAATTCAATCTGATAATTCTATCGAGAGTTATGCGGCACACGACCTACAGACAGACAGACAGACAGACAGACACTTTCGTAAAAACCGTTTTTTCTGACTCAGGGGGTCTCAAAACGTAAAGATTTGATGAAAATTTCGAAAGTCATTTTTCACATAAAACCAATACCTTCTCATCCATGATGAGAATGTAAAAAACGAAGTTTCAACTTTAACCGGCTGCCATTTTTTCCACCAAAATAATATTATTGAAATACTTTTGTGTTTTTGTTTTGGACGACAAACAAAAATATTTCTCGTGGTATCGGTTATAACTCTTTAAAATTATTATTTTTGAATTAAAATTGTACAAAATTTTGTTCATATGATAATCTTTTAAATATAGAAACTTTTAACAAAAATTATTCATACATTTTTCAAAAAAAATTTACGGAAATTCATTTTTGTGGCATAATAAGTAGGGGTATCCCCTCAATAAGAGTAAATTGTTTTATATCACAATGAAAAGAGTTGTTTTACTACATGATAAATATTAAATAATAATAGCAAACATTTCAATCATTATCACGTACTTTTTAATATCAAGGAATAGTGATGCACAACAAATATTCACTATACCATTCATAAATACTATGTTTCTTATTTTGTCCCTGACTAGCATGCAGTTTATCATAATTTTTAATCACCTCGAAATTTTGTTTGGCTAATGAGTATCTTGATTTGAAAACGTACCCGTGAACCGAGCGTACTAGAGTACACAACATTCACGGGTGAAACAACTTTTTTCATCAATCTGGACGAGTGTTGTACTCGCAAAAGTTCAATACTCGATTTAAAAACACAGTTGGATTTTACTAGGCTACTTTAATACTGACACGATTTCTGGATTAAATGCGTTAATTAGCTATTAAATGTATGTGAAATCTGAGTTTACGCCAAGAATTCCTGTAATTTTGCACGTGAACAGTAATAACATGCTTTATTAGCCGTCTCTTGGGATTGGTTCTCTCCCAGTTTGGTGAAGCGAAAAATCATTCTTAAAAATGAAAAACGCAGAAATACGATAAAAGTGATACTTGAAATACTTAATTGACTCGCCAATAGATTATAAATTTTCAATTTACAAAAATCCTGGTAATTACGAATAAAAAAATGAAAGAGAAACTATCATACATACAATGCGTACCTGAATTGTTAAAAAGATAAAAGAAGAATTTCGAAGAAAATGTTCTCAAAGTCTTCGATATTTGGTATGAGTTTCTTCACATTGTTCTGTACATTCTTCTCCCAAGACATAGGAATTGCAGCACTTTCACGCTGGCGTAGAGAAGCACGCATACATGGCGAGCGTTAGCTACTTTCGAGTTTTGCGATTTCCACCCCAACGATGCACATCCGGATATCAAAGAGGGAAGGTAGCAGAAAGGAAGAGAGCAAGTAAGAAAAAGTAGATCCTCAAACCACGTATCTGCGTCGCATATCGAACGTGGCTTCGATTCTCTCTATCGAATTGAATCCTCCCTCTGAAAAGTTCAAGTCAGAAACACCGGAAAGTACGCGAGCCAGTTTGTACTCTCGAATCAGCGGTTGTGTTCCCCTTAGGTTGAAAAGCAAACTTCCTACTCCAAGTTCTTTATTCCTTTTTGTCGTTTCGCTTACGCACCAATACTATAACGAATGGCACAATCGTTAACAAAAGGACCCAGCATCTCTCTTCAATTATTTTCCTCTCACAATGAAACTCCAGATAAAATGGCTGATTCCCTTTTTAATTCACATATTGATGTGTTAGAAAAAATTAAAAGTCTCTTGAAAATATAATATCATTACACTGAGCGATTAGGAACAAATTTTGAGGGTCGAATTCTTTTCTCTTTTACAAGCCTCTGTATAAAAGATCCTTTCAAGCCCCCTAATGAAAGAAGTAAGCCGACTGGCTGCCGATCGAATTGTTAATGAGTACCTGCTACCGATCCAGGATACGGACTCGGAAGTGAAGAGAGGGTAGTAGGTACGGGGTTGGCAGATATTTTAATGGAAGTTTGAACTTAAGATATTTTGTTGGACGAAGACGGGAAGCTCATCTGGAGCGAGTGGAGCGACTGGAGCGCCATCAGTAGCGAGAAGACGAGCCAGCGAACTGTTCATAATGAGATGTTAATGGAGTGGGCGTAAAAAATGCAAGCGTCACGTCAACGATATCGACAGCTACCCTCCCCCAAATTCGTCTTGCCTTCTTCTGACTTTCATTTCTCTTTCGCACTCCCAACTCCCATCACCGACTAGGGCCAAGAGAATCTCGACGAAGGCGAACCGCATTCCCCTGTAATCTATTTTGTCTCCTGCAGACTCGAGGATAAGTCTATACCGCCCACCTGGCCAAATGAACTTTCCTAAAAAGCTCTTCGACATTTAACGAGAATCACTGAGAGGAGTCTTATCCCTCTGGGTACGTGATGGAGGAATGGAATTCCACGAGCACGCCCATTCCAGTAGACTACCGATAAACCATTATCTACGGATAGACAAATTCTAGACTACCTTTTCTAAATTAGAATTTAATTGTGCTTGCAATTCAAGCTTTTTTACATTCTCATCATAAATGAAAAGATATTAGTTTTAAGTTAAAAATGACTTTCGAAATTTTCATCAAATCTTTACGTTTCAAGACCCCTTGAGTCCGAAAAAACGGTTTTCACGAAACTGCTGGAAGTAAAGAGATAGAAATTATATCAGTTTTAACCGCATTATATTTATTAGATAGAAAGAGATAAGGGGAATTTATTTCTCGTCTATTCACCTGTATCTCTTTTTATCCCTTGTCTATATTCACCTCTATCGATTTCTACCTTTTTGTAAATCCAAATTCACGCCTATTCCTTTCAAACCCGTTTTCTTTATTTCACAATATTCTTTGTATATCCAACTTTATTTGTTCCTATCTCTTGTCTATCCACTTCTATTTCTTTATATCTCTTCGTCAATCCAGATTGATGCCTATCTCTTTCAACCCCATTTTCTTTATCTCAGCCTAATTTTCATCTCTATCCGCCTGTATCTATTTTTAACTCTTTTCTATCCACCACTATCACTTTCCATCTCTTTTTTATCCATATTTACATATATCACTTTCAATCCCCTTCTCCTAATCTCAGCCTACCTTTCGTATATTAACCTACATCTTTTTCTATCTTTTTGCCGATCTCAATTCACGGCTTATATCTTTCAAAGTTTTTCTCTTTATTCCAATATATCCCTCATCTATTTACCTTTATCACTTTCTATCGCTTGTATATCTCTTTCTCAATCCAGGTTCACACTTATCTCTTTCAATCCCTCTCCCTCCTCGTAGTTAGATCTTCTAATCTTATACATACGGTATCATTAATAACAAATAATTACTTTTATTTATCGAATAGAAAGGAGATAGAAAATAACACTGCAAATATTCAAGGTATAGGCCGAAATAGAGAAAAGGGTATTTGAAGACTGGGTTGATTATGGATTGACGAAGGGATAGATAAAGTTGGATGGGGATATCGAGAAATAGATATGGATAGCAAAATGTATCTCATGAGTAACATCGAGATTTTACACAGTTATCTCATCTTCTACCTGGGCTCAGTAGACTAAGCGTTTGGCAATATATCGATGCGTGCGTAGTTAAGGTTCGAGTCTCGGTACATATGCTGATTTTTCAGTGATATACGCGTTAGCGACAAATTTAAAATATTGGTTATGTACAATGTAATGCGAATTCATAAAATTGTTAAATATATGTTAGGGGTATGAAAATTAACAAGTTTGAGACGAAAAATCGAGAAAGGAATACAATGTGATCTAAATTTTCTTTCAATGATAGAAAGAGATAAATATTACTGGATGCAGGAATAGACGAAGGGATAGAAAGATACAGATATTACCGGACGTAGGGATAGACTGGAGATAGGAAGAGATAGATATTCCTTGGCATGATGGATATAATTCTGGAAATAGAAAGACATAGCGTTTTGAGGATGCAAATCGGCTACTTTGAAGAGGTAGAAAAAGTTTTTATCTCTTTCTCTACCCCTGTTTCTATCTCTTTCTATCTTCTTACTTCCAGCTGGAAAGTGTTTGTCTATCTGCCTGTCTGACTGCAGTAGTAGTAGAATTATCGGATTGGGTTGAGCTTTGGCATATTTTATCGGAGCCGGAAAAGTAAGGCTAAGTTCGTTAATCAGTCACATTCGACCAAAATTGAGAAACTAGAAGTATTTTTTGTGTTTTTGAAAAATACTTTTAGGTAGTGCTCATAAATCTCTACTCATTACCCCTATAATATTTTTTGATTGAACCAAAATTGTAAAAGTCACAGTGAGTTAAAACTTGAAAAAAGTCAATATCTAAACTCCATTTTTCAGTTAAATTACACGAAATAAAAAATAGTTATGATATAAAATTATTTACGTTGTGATTTTAAAAAAACACTATTGAAAATCCAATAATCGATTTTTTAACTAAAATATGTGAGATACGAAATAAGCGTTAAAATGCAAAATCGTTTGCTTAATTAAAGTTTACGATTGTTTTTCCTTTTGTAGATATTTGGAAGCAAATAAACTATTTTAATAATGTAAATTATTAGAAAAACAGAAATGTATATAAAAAATCGAGCGCGAAGCGTGAGTGTCCTGATGAGAATCTATTCCTTAAGCCCTATAGAGCCTTAAGTAAATTGAATTTTCTTTTTCATTTGAAATAATAAACAAATTTAGTAACTTTAAAAAAATGTAATTCACATCTACAATATTATAAAATTGACTTGAGCTTCAATATCAAATTACGAGAAATAAATTTAAATGTATGCGAAGAAAGGTAAGTTCAAGTTTTAATAAATTTGATTGAAAGACGAAAAAAATTGACTGGAAAGGAAAAATTTTGAAAATGCTTTGACATTCTTTATCTAAACTTGAAAAGTATAATAGCATAGTCTCAAAGATGCTGACTCTACTATCAATTTTGCGAATAGGGGTTGGAAGCGAATGAATGTCCATGCGGAATCGAAAGGATGGGAGAAAGCGAATGCCGGGATGGAAGATAACGTATAGGTGAATGCAAATTACAGTTAACCCCATCAACCCCTTTTTGTTCTCGTTCGTTCGACGGCAACTGACTGGGATGGAAAACGGCTTTACCTTGTCGGTAACGAACCGATGGTTCTCAGTTCGTCGAATAGTCACGCTGTCGACACGGCATCACGCTTTTACATTCTCGTTTTACTTACCCATTTACTACCATTCAAATCCTTTCAATTTTATTAAATATTAATGCCTTCATTCTAACGCCAAGTTACTTTAATCTCATTAGTCTTTTGAGCTTCAAGTATTTTAAAATTATTAAATTTTTTCGATGCACTAATTTCTGTGATAAGCTGTTTCATATTTTATACGTATTATAAAATTTAATGCAATTTCTTTCTTTCTTCTTTCGACATTTTTTACGTTTTTTTAAGCGATATATTTTTCAGCCAAATAAATCTTCGTTTAAAATAAATTTGTGGGACATTACTTAGTTGAAAACTATTGCAAGATTGTCACATCGTTTCAACGATGCATACGTTAACCCAGAGTGAAATTGGGTCTCGTTGCAAATTATTCAAAAATCGTAACTCAAATACTGGGTGAACATTGAATTGCAATGGAGCTTTCTCTGCTTGTATAGTGAATGTGTGTTGAAAATATTCCAACAGAATCAGCCAAATCCTTTTAGCCCAATTCGTATTCACACAGAATCCTCTTTCTGTTCAACTCCCACTTTCAAGCTTATATTCAATTCTATACTTAAATTCATTCTATGGAATATTAATTTTGAAATTAGAAAGATCACTAATGGATGGATTAAAAAAGTAATTGATGACTCTCATCGAGTGTTCAACACTATTGTGTTTTAAATATGGATATTAGAAAGCAAATTTTGTCACAAATTAGATGTTGCTTAGTCAAATAAACTCGCTAAATATATGACTTTGAAACGTCTTTTTTTAAAGATAATCACTCGATTTGATCTCTGCTGAGCGAGTTCTTTTGACAAAGCGTGTGAAAAGCTCTAGGAAAGTGCCGACGATGCAGTTAAAAACATCAGAAATTTTTTTATACATTATCCGCAATTAAGACACGCGAATCGAATACCTGATTCGCCATGATTAAGTTCTACAATCTCGTTAAAGCTTGACTGTCATCTCTGAATTCTATTCTATTGGAAGCCACAAAGGCAGCCTAATATGTTCTCAAAAACCGTTTATTTTTATCTTGAAAAATACAAATTAGAGCATTATGTAGTATTGTTTATTGAAATATAGATTTGAAACTCTTGTTAATAAATCAAAATTCTCTATTCAAAACTAAATTCGAACCCGTATCACTACAAGCTTAAATTCATATCAACGTCGAAACAAAAGTATAATTCAAAATTTCAAGAATTCAAAACTGTTCGAATACTCAAAATATAAAAAACAACAAAATTTGGACCAAAAAAACTTCTTGAGCTAAACGATTATTAGAAACCAACAAAAAAGGAGAAAACAAAAAAGAAAGCAGCCTTCCAAAACTCCTTTCTTTTTTCTCTTCCTTTCGTTCTCTTTTGTCTTTATTACCCACAACCATCTACATAAAAAATTACATGCCGACGTTTTAATTAAAACACTAGTATCCTAACATGTCACCTGCCACTTTTGTTGCTTTCTTATAATCGTTTATTCTAAGAAATTTTGTTGGTACAAATTTTGTCGTTTTTTTATATTTTGAGGGTTTGAACAGTTTCGAATTCTTGAAATTTTAAATTAAAATTCTCTATTTTACAGTAACAGACCTTATTTAATTAGCCTGATTTTGCAAGTTTTAAAGTTCTTTTTACACTTGAAGCTGGGGGGCTATTCACAGTAGGAGCACCCAATAGGATTGTAAACGACGGCAAAAGAGTGCGAGAGATTTCCAGAGATAGCCGAGGGATGGTAAAACATACTCGGTACAGTCTGCTTATCTCTTGCGCATCCATGTAACGGATTTTTCGTCTAAATCTTACCACAAGAAGCCAGAAATGGCGAATGCGATGAATAAAGACTTCCAAAAGATTCCTGAGAGATTTGAAAAGGAGCTAATAGAGATTTGACCATTTGGAAATTGAATGAAATCTCTCACGAAGAAAACATTCAAATTCATATATTTTTTTTTAAAATAAATATTTCAACTCAAGACCATTCGTAATGTAGCTAAGGGTCCTAAATGAGCAAAAGAAAAATCTTGAATTACACATATTCCTATATTCCCTTCGAAAATCATGTTTTAAGCGAACAAAACTCGATTTTTTAGTCAAAATTCGGCAATTATCAAAATTCAAAGCGTTGTTACACAAACAATTTTTGTTCAATTTTAATCAAATTTACCGAATTTTTAGCTTTAACTATCTTCAATATTGTGTTAAAATTTTAACGTAATCGAATAAAAATTATCAAAATGGTACTAAATATTAAAAAACGATTTTTTTGCAATCCTCCCAAAACAAGAATTGATTCAGTAAAAAGATGGTCATTTTTGGATTCCGCGTGCCCAAATTACCCTGAAAAAGTTGTTGTATACCCAGCAGCAAACAGAAAATATTATTTTGTCGATAAGTGTTATATCATTTGCTGGGAATTTTGTTCAACGATTTCAACGTTTGTGATTTATAATAATTTGAATTAAGAAATAAACAGTTCATTCAGACAAATAATTGGAGAACGAAAAAAAAACTGTCTTGGCCCGGATTTGAACCGAGATCCTCACTTTATATGAGTTCATTTCCTAATCTAAATAAAATTATTATAGCGTTCAATACATAATTTGAATTTTCACTGAAATGCAATTGCTTTCAAATAGATATTCGACAAAAGTGTCTTTAAAGGCATCAAAAAGCGACTTTTATCAAATATTTATTTAAAAAATAATAAAGGTAAGTTTGTAGCTATTTTCCGTGAGGAATGTGCGCACAGTGGAAATGTTAGATAAGCTGTCAGTGGAAGGGTACCTCGTCAAGGAGATGATAAATTTAATTTCTGGTTCAAGGAGCCAGATGTACATCATTCGGAAAGTGATCATATTGAATGACTCTTTGCCTTTACTTTTACAGGAATGTTGTACGTAAGGAGAGCGGAAATAGAGGTCCGCGCGGAAGACGATGGAGTTAAATAGATAGAAGATCATTCTGGCACCATCACCAGACACTACCTGTGGTGCACGATGCTCTACAATCTCATTCTTACTATTCTCTTCGTCGTTAATGTACCATTCGGTAAGTTTCTCACTATTTTATTACATTTATTCCGATCTCTGCATTCCTATATTTCAATATAAAATCTCTTTTAATCTATTACACATGTATTTTTATTTATATATTCCCAATAAATGTAGTTTCATTTGCGTTACAAATTTCTGTTGGAATTTTCGGAAACATGCACTCAATTTTTATACAGATAGGATTTCGTTAAATCAAGATTACACTCTAAAAACAAGTGTGTAGTGAAATGTGTAATTGAGCGAAGTATGTACTTACTAAACATTGCCAACTCAATTTTTCGGGTACAAAACGTTAAAGTGTTTGAAAATTAAACGTTACGTTTGTAATGTGTATCAAAAATACACACTTCAAATGCTTAAAAAGTTACTATCGTGATTCACGTGCAGAAGTAACGCACTTGTTTTCAGAGCGTAATTTTCAAAAATCCTGTAACATTTTAGTCAATTCGAGAGGAAGTGTTTTTATTTTTAGATTTAAATGACTGAATGTTCCAATCCTTGTATCTGAAAATTTTAAAACTTGGAACAATAAAGAATTTATTTTCCGGGAACCTAAAGCTTGTTTATACTTTTATATGTGGCCGAAAATTTTATTACAATTACGTAATTTCAAGGTAAATTTCGAAAATTTCACTTACTTTCTCGCATGTTTGAAATGTGTTTTATTAAAAGTATTATGAATTCCATAAAATTGACCGTTACTTTTGTATCTTAAAAATTTCTTAAACTTTTGAACATTTTTAACAGTGTTTAAAACAGACACTCAGTGAAATTTGAAAAAATAAGAGAATATTTTTATATTCTCTACTCTAAATAGAGAAAGAGCCAAATGTTGTGTTTTCTCGGATTATATATTAATGACTAAAAGTTTATGAGCTTTAATAGTATATTGTGCAACTACACGCAGAAAAAATATCAGTAAAATTTACAGGAAGTTCGGTACTTATTTGGACAACATGACTTTTTAGTAAATTTTACCAGAAGTTGAGTTCAATTAACAGATTTTCTGTACGTTTCACTCGGCGTCCAGTAAAATCTACTGAATACGAAAATTCCGAGTTAAGTTGATTGTACTATACGCTAAGTGAATTGTACAGAAAATCTGTTGATTGAACTCAACTTCTTGTAAAATTTACTAAAAAGTTATGTTGTCCAAATAAGTACCGAACTTCCTGTAAATTTTACTGATATTTTTCTGCGTGTAGGGAAAACAAAAAATTATTTTGCGAGTGTGAAGTTTTATGCCTGAACACAGCGAGGGTCACAATCACACGACTAAAATAAATGTTTTTCCCGTGTTGCACACGATTTTTTTTCTACTAGGGGGTCAAAAAATGGATTCGTTTGCCCCGCCGACGGCAATAAAATACACTTTATGACCCGCTAGTAGAAAAAGATAATTAACCGCACATGTGAATAATTAAATTTACATACTTTAACGTTAAATATTTGATATATTAAGAATGTAATTAATAAAATTTAACAACTAAAATTTTTATTACTTAATCAGTAGTCCAGTACTAAAATAATTAATATTGAATATCGATGATAAAAAGCAGTATACTAGACTAGTAAAATACCAGTAATTCAGACAGTACTAGCAAAACAATGATATCCAGTTCTGTGAAGTGGTACTGGGAAAGTATAGTCCCAGTAGTTCCATTAATACTGATCCATCTAATGGCACAATACTATTTTCTAGCACTGACAGACAGTAGCTAATTAGAATAAGTCCAAAAATGTCAGAACTAGAAAGTAGTAGTACTGTATCATTAAAGTGCTAGTACTTCGACCAATAATGATCAGGTACTGAATGTGAGCGCTATGTTGAAAATAGTACTGGGTCAGTAGAAAACTTCACGTTCAATCTTACAGTAAGAAATAATTCAAAAGATAGAGTCCATAAAAGAGAGAAAAGAGTGATGTCTGGCGATGTCGATCGTGAGAATTCATACAGAAGCAGCATTACGAAATCATGCTCAGTGAAGAGAAATGGCCATGTCATCCGCAGATGTAGCAGTGGTCGGTGCCAAATACGTATACAGGTCGCGGAAATGGAGCTGGATATGCGCGACTGGTCAACTTCTGGCCCTGATGTTTATTCGGCGATACGACTGCACTTGTCATTTGAATTAATTTTCTCGATTTAGGTCGTATACAGCATCTCTCACAATATCTGCCACCACCCTTTATCAACTCCCCTTCAAGTGCTATCAACTTCTGTATAATTAAGAACTCTTGACACTTATTCAGAAAACAACCCATTCCTCGAAAAATATCATAGTACAATTCATTTTAAATTACCATATTTACAATCATTTAATCATTTTAATTGAATTGATGATACATTTTTTAAGGATATGTACATACAAAGATTAAAAACAAAAGAACTTTAATAAAAGTGAAGTTTTTTGTGCAAGAAATTGATGGGGAATTGGAAGAATTAATGTGGCGGAAGGTTTTGTTTATCATGTCGTGTAAAAAATTGATCTGAAGACACAGTTTTTCTTGGGACAAGACACAATTGTTTGCGATCATTACGAGAGGTCATATGGTTTGGACGATTGTCCAGTCTCTCTTATCTAGAAACAACGACCTTTCCGGTAAAATTGGCTGAACTTAACTGGCCTCGTGGTAAACGTGATTAATCGCCTCCTTCCTTCGCGGATGTTCTGATCCACACTCCACGACCTTTATATACGTATATATCCGGCACAATATACCTACACACATGTAATAATCGAATAGCTACGGTCCAGAACTCAATCGCGAGTTCTCCGTGGGGTGAGAACCACCAACCGAGGGTTTGACCGAATTCGGCTATTGTCTGAAAAAAAAAATGTCTAAAACTCTATATATATATACTTCTAGCGCCATATGCAATTAAATAAAATAATACTTTATCAATAATATTATTTAACTCTCTTTATCATCCAGGGTTTTGATAACTTAAAATTTCTCGGTGACATTTTAATAGAAAATTCAGCTTCTATAAATTAATTTCACGAGATCCTCGAATTGGAATAATTTTGTTGTTGTAAAAATTAAAGTATTATTAAGTGATCCCATTGCCAAAGATCCTTAAGGGGGTCCGCTTGAGTGCTAGCGGTACTTCGAGCGCTTTTTCAGAAATTTTTTTTCGGGAGAACTATGTAAAAATTTGTTAACGATTTATACGTTATTTTATAGGTTTACTTTTCTATTTTACTGAAAAATTTTTTCAAAAGTGAAATTTAAAGCCTAATATACACTCTGGGCGTTGTAAGTGGCCTGCTCAAAAAGTGATGATGATCTAAAACACGGAAGAATAAAATCTCGTTATATGCTGTTATATGGTGGAGATACCCACGTAAACTTTTGAAAAAAATTGTAAAATTGATTAAATGGCGATCTTTTTCCAAAAATCGATTATTTTAATCTATTTTTTGTGATTTTATGAGCTGTAAAAAATGCAAAAATCGAAATTTTAAAAATTCGCTACGCTGGTACTTTGCAGAGCCGACTCTACCATATAGGCAAAATAGGCAACTGCCTAAGACGGCAAAATCGGGGTGAAATTTTTTCCCTACCAAAAAACTTGTGATTGGCCAATTAAGATAGATTGTAGCAACTTTGCTGGAAGAAAAGAGATAGAAATTCTATCACTTTTAATCACTTTCTATCTCTTAGAAAGAAAGAGATAAGGAAAATGTATCCCTTGTCTATTCACCTCTATCTCTTACTATCCCTTTGTCAATTCAAATTCACGCGTATCTCTTTCAATCCCGTTATCTTTATCTCTGTCTATTCTTCGTATATCCATCTATATTTGTTTCTATCTCTTGTCTATTCACCTCTATTTCTTTATATCTCTTTGTCAGTCCAGATTTGATGCCAATCAATATCTATATACATATATTTTTCAATGTTCTTCTCTTTATTATATCTTTAATATAATCCTCATCTATTTACATCTATCACTTTCTATCGCTTATATATCTCTTTGTCAATCAAGGTTCACGCTTATCTCTTTCAATCCCTGTCTCTCCTTGTAGTTAGATTTTCTAATCTTGTTCATACACAGTGTGTCCCAAAAATAACCGATCTTTATCTTTAAATCATACAACATGCAGCGCCATCTATTGAAAATTTGCAGCATTAAAGGGATACATTCATCCTCTTTCAAACGCACCTAAATTCATGTAAATCGGATCACAGATGTGAAAGTTACAGCCATTTCAATAAAAGAAAAAGTGTACTAATGTTACAAAACAAAAATGGAACAAAGAGCAAGTATAAAATTTTGTGTTAAACTTGAAAAAAAATTCGCTGAGACATACGAATTGATGAAAAAAGTTTATGGTGATGATTGTATGAGTCGTACTCAAGTTTATACGTGGTTTACACGATTTAAAAATGTCCGTGACGATTTAAATGATGATCCAAGACCTGGACGACAAGAAGCATCAAATCGTGCTGAGTTAGTGGAAAAAGTACGTGAAATAATCGCTATCGATCTACATAATATTAACTGAAGATTTGGGTAAAAGAAAGGTCTGTGCACGTTTTGTTTCACATCAGTTAAATGCACCACCTCACAAGACCAAAAAAGTCAACGAATTTTTTATGAAAAAACAGATTTGTGTCATGGACTACCCTCCGTATTCGCCTGATCTATCACCGTGTGACTATTTTCTGTTCCAAAAACTAAAAACTGCAATGAAAGGAGCTTTTTACGATGACGTTCCAACCATTCAATCAGCTGTGACACAGGTGCTAAAGAACATCCCAAAAACCGAGTTTAAAAAGTCTATGGATAAATTGGTTGATCGTTCCAAACGTTGTATTGAGTCTAATGGAACCTATTTTGAATAAATAATAACTTTCAAAGATAATATAATGTGTATCTTATTCTATATCCAAAAAGTTCGGTTATTTTTGGAGTACACTGTGTACTGTATCATCAATTACAAATAATTACTTTTATTTATCGATTAGAAAGGAGATAGAAAATTTACAAGTTTGAAACGAAAGGTCAAAAAAAAAATACAATGTGATCCATTGTTTTTACAATGATAGAAAGAGATAAATATTACCAGATGCAGGAATAGACGATGGGATTGGAAGATAAGCTATTACCGGACGTAGGGATTGATTGGAGATAGGAAGAGATAGATATTCCAGAACAAGAGGTAAACTGAGGGATAGAAAGAGATAGATATTACTTGGCATGGTAAATATAATTTTGGAGAATTAAAGACATAGCGGTTTGGGGATGCAAATCGACAACTTGGAAGAGATAGAAGAGTTTCTATCTCCTTCTACCTTTTTACTTTTAGCAGGGAAGTATTTGCACTGTAATTTCGTTACTACAAAAGAGTGTATAATTGATTATATTTTTCAAATGTGCAATGACTTAAATTTATGTTACAATTCTATAAGAGAAATTAAAAAATGGTGATGATTTAACCCGAAAATCCTGTTTATTATTAATTTCATCGTGAAAATATAACTCCAAATTGCTTAATATAAAGATAGATTAATCTATCTTCAGATTAAAGAGGTGCAAATATTTATTCTGCCTAGGTCGCCAAATTTTCTTAAGCCGGCCCTGGTATTTCGAGTATTCTTTGTAAATTAATCACTTAAAATTTTCACTTGATCTGTTCTATAAATTTTTTTCAATCCTGTTCACAAATAACAAAAACATAGTTTTGAGAAAAACGGCTTCAGAGTTTGAAAGGTTCGAGTATAATCCGCGCGCGGATACTTTTAGCGCCCTGTCATGCATTAAGTAAGCCGAATCCGTGAAAATCATTTTACGCCAACATTTTGAATTGAGAATTGTAAAAAAGAAAAAAAAATCGATTTTTTAAATATATCACACAGGTGGACCCCTTTAAGTCTTTAAAGGGCTTACTAGACTACTAGGGGCGTTTTTCTAAAACGAAGTGAAAATATATTGAAACTATTAGAGTGTACTATATTATTAATTATGTTGAGTAAGGGCATATAATAGATACGTAAATAAAAGTATGTTATCGCATTAATCCAGCTGCAGAGCTAAAGCGCTTATTCAGCGAGTAAAATCTGCCATGAAAGGTTTTTATAATACATTGAAAGTTACGCAGTATCAAATTTATTAGAAAGTAAAAGGCAAAGCAATTTTAGATAACATAATATAACTATAACTTGAGCAGCCATTGTAATCGAATTAAAAGTAAAGTGCACCAAATATACATTTTTTTCATTTTCAAATACTTGAAATTCTCTTGAATATGCATAGAATTTTGCCCAATGAAACTCTGCAAATTATGGATACAGTAGACACAATTGTATTACATAGTCATTTGAGATGTAAAACGACAATAAAAGCTTTAAGCACTTTTATTGAAATTTTGTTACTGAAATCTTCAACTAGATGAAATAAAATTGTTTGATATGAAACATTTTTATTCATTATGTATAAAATATTGATGAAGTACACTCAGGAAAAAGGATTTGATTGAATCAAAGAAAATTATTTGTTTGAAAGACTTTCTTTGATTTGAAGAAATGATTTATTTGAATAGAATGAAATTTGTTCAATTCAAACAAAGCATCTTTAAACCGAATAAAAATTTGTTCAAATCAAATAAATTGTATCTTTGACCACATATCAATACATTAATTTCTTTGTTTTGAAGAAGAATTTATTTAATTTAAACAAATAATTATTTGGCCCAAAGATATTTTGTTATAATTGAACAAATGTTATTTAATTCAAATAAATCTTTTGTTTGTATCAAAAAAAGCCTTTCAAACAAATTATTCTCTTTCATTCAATCAAATATTTTTTCTCGGTGTATGGGGAAAATTATTTGTGACGTTTCTAAAATATAGTTCCAAATTTAAAGATACATTATTGTTCGGATTTAAGTTGACTTGTTATTTAACAAAAATAGTATATCATCGTTCTAAGGAATTAATTTTAAAAAAGTTAGACATGACTTTTTTGTACTCGAGTGGCGTTTCAGGTCATCGCTGAAAGATTCGAAAGTAGATTGGGAAGAGCGTGCCAAGCGTACGGCAGACAGGCAAGCTTATACATACAATCTCGCTTGTTGTCTGAGTTGGAAAGCAAGCTTCGGAAAGCGTGACAGCCACGGAAGTCTTATAAACAATCTCAAGACCGATGGGAACGAAAACGACCCTTCGGTATCCCACACCCCAGGCAAAGAGGATCAATGGAGGACACTGTACGTACCATAAACACTGTCTGCTCTTCACTGATCTTGTATTCTCCTCCCTGAATCGAAAACAGATACGACAGGAACACTCACGAGACCTCCACTAAAATTGAACGTTTCCAATCAATTTTGCACCTCCCTTGTTAATCTGGAATAAAATAAATAAAACAAACTTTATAGAAATGAGAGAAATGAATATGATTTTTTCGATTGTTTTAGTCAGCTCGAAATAGATATTTAAATTGGTCTAAGTAGTACAACTAAATATGTAGTCATCCCACTTAAAAAATTTTACGTCTAGAAAGACGTACTTTTTCACGTCAAAAAGGGTATAAAAAAATAAGTATTTTTAGACGTAATACTTTTTAAGTGGGATAATAATATGATTAGCGTAAACAAATAAAAATACTATACTATTATCATTATTATATTCATTATTATTAATAATTCCATGTGTCTAAAAAAAAATAAAATCAAGCGTATCATGCAATCTTTCGTGGCATGTTTATGGCATTTAATAATGTTTTTATAGATTATACATAGAAAGTAAAAATTAAAAAAATGATTAGCGTACTAAAGGACGTCAGAAAGGACGTACTTTTTCACGTTAAAAAGGACATAAATAAGGACGTCCTTTAGTATCCTAATTTCGGACATCCTTTTTAACGTAAAAAAGCACGACCTTTACAACGTATTTTTTACACCCTTTTGGACGTGAAAAAATACGTATTTCTAGACGTAATATTTTTTAACTGGGATTCATTTAGATTAGAATTGTGATTCCTTATATTTTACACTAAGTTTCTTCGCACTTTGTAGCAGCATAAACAAAAAATAAATATTCTCTGTTTTACAAGATAAGCTGTAAAGAAGCTGATCGTAAAGTGAATCTCAGAAGGTAATGCCGGATGAGTCTGGTAGGACATGGAAAGTAAGAGGAATACATGATTTTAGGATGCGGTTCTGACATGATACAATATGCGCGGTGTCGACTGTCCCATCCCATTTATTCGTTTCACACGGAGGAAACGGGCGTTGGCTGCGACCTGCGGCCCGTTGATAACGACTCACAGCGTTCATATTTTACGCGTGGCTCATCAATAATTCATCCTGTGAATAATGCAGGACTGTTTCGCGTTACTTTATATCGTCCTGTGTCCACCGACCTAACTCACCCTCGTTGGCTGTCGTTATGCTTTCCATAAAAACGGTGACGCGTGTCTTTCTTCTGAACCCCCTTTCTTTTTTCCAGCTCTAGTTTCAAGTTGAAAAATTGTAGTTCAAACTCATATCATTAAGAGGTATACTTTCAAATTCTGCCAAAAAAACTCAGAAATATAATGCAAAGCATTGAAAATCGCATTATTACATCTTTTGTATACTCACACAGAAAATCAGAGAATTTATTGGAGTCGATTTTTCGAGTTTATTTTACACACAGAGAAAAATAGCACCTGACCATCGTGACAAGGAAAAAAGGAGTGACTGGAATGAGGGAGACTTGTTGTTTCTACTTGACCCATTGCTACAGCAACATGATTTCTAGCCATGGTAGCCATATTTTGAATACCTGATCATGGCGACTAGTTGATGTCGTTGAAATTGTCGTTAACTCTTAAACCTCGCTATGAGAACTTGAAAAGTTGAGTTCTCATGGCTAGAATAATATGGTAGCTATAAAGAGGCAAAGGTAGTCGATTTTGACTATTAAGAAATCACACCGACTAATAGAAATGGAATTAAAATATTTTCAGAATTTTCTTAATTTGTTTCGATTGATATAATTATTCCCTCATTTTTAAAGTTTCTAGTTTAAAATATAACAAACTTAAGTTGTAAACATGCAAAGTTCATGCTACTTTTGCCGGGGAGAAATTAAAAAGACAGAAATATAACAGAAACGAATACTTTTGTAGGAGAGGGCAATGAAAAGTTGATAAATTTACTTTTATATTATACAGACATAGTCAAAATGCAATGTTCCGTGTAGGGATGTCACGCATTTGATTTTACATAACCTTAAAGTTGATGCTTACATATAGTGACTGTGACTACATTACTTAGTCGCGGCGATCACTTTCAGTACCTACACCAATGGTTAAACAATTGTTTAAATTCAACCACACACTCAGAAAAAAGATTTAATTGCATCAAAGAAAATAATTTGTTGGAAAGACTTTATTTGATTCAAAAAAATGATTCATTTGAATTAAATATAATTTGATTGATTCAAATAAAGTATCTTTGAACCAAATAAAAATTTGTTCAAATCAAATAAATTTCTCCCTCAAATCAAACAAATTATATCTTTTACCATACATGAATGCAATAATTTGTTCGTTTAAAAGAGAATTTGATTTGATTTGAACAAATATTTATTTGGCCCAAAGATATTTTGTTTGAATTAAACAAATTTTAATTAATTCAAATAAATCTTTTGTTTAAATTCAAAAAAGCCTTTCAAACAAATTATTTTCTTTCATTCAACCAAATCTTTTTTCTCAGTGCAAAAAGTAGTTAAGGAAAATTTTAACTATATATATCACGTCACTATGTCCAGGATTTTTTCTCTGTGCAACTGTTTCACAAATAAGAAACTACTGTAGTGTAAAATTAAACCACTCGCGAAAAAGTGGTAAAAAGAACGATATTCTTTGAGTCAAAATAAACACTTTTTTGATGATAGAATATACCATTTTTAATGATATTCAGATTTCAATTAATACCTGTATTTTGACAAGTCCCAAAAACCACTTTTTACCTGAGCTACAACAGAGTAGAACCTCCAGTTTGTTTTGTGTATGTATTGAATTACATGTTAAGATTAACAAATATTTTTAATTAGGCATCGTAGAAACGCAACTCATTTTTTGACCTAATTTTCATTTTTGATTGTACCCTTATTTTCTCGGAATCGTTTCTCAATTGGACATTTGACATTACCAATGATGGAAACAGTTATTGTATATAACAATGTCTTACGTCAAATTAACGATGAAGTTGTGACACATTCTCCTTGGGGAGAATCAATGCTGACGGAAACGTCCGAGTCAAAGAACAAAGCCAAGAATCATATCATATAGCGAGTAAAATCGTCCATTCTATCTACTTCCAAGAAGATAAAACGTTTTCAATAATAATGGTCGCCGTCGTGAAATTCGATCAATTTCAGAAACTACCAACTTTATGAAATTTTATATCGTTAATATTCGGGAATAACTTAAACAAACAAAATTTTCTCTTCATATTTACACATACTTTTATCAAGATTACATTTTACAGATTCAAATTTGGAAAATATTTGAACAAACTTATTTCCAAATAATTTTAGGTATCGATTTTTTAAAAGATCGTATAATCTGGGTCGATATAATCGAGTTTAATACATATGTTCATATAATACACTGCTATACATCTATATCATGTTTTTTTTTCTGTTTATATTTCGCATTTGAATAAATAAAATACAAGATTAACTACTTATTTACGAGTGAAATTTGACTAATTCAACTCACTACAGAATATCAAGTTTTAATAGACAGTAAAACTAGAAAACTTCTATTGTCAAAAATTTTTGAAATCATTATTTTTTGACCCCAAAATTGTAGAAAATTATGTATTTTTGTGATTGATTATAACATCGATGAGTTTACAAATTACTTTTGTGTGCACATTTCTACAAAATGTTTGTAGGAAAATCAGTAATATTTCTTTGAACGAAATGTGAATTCCCCAGATTACTATGACGGTATGATGTATTAGGTTGATATATGCAACATATATGTATAACATAATATATATATATAACATATTTAGACAGTGTTATTCATACAAAAAAATTGCACTATGTTAGATTTTTAAACTCTGCTCTGGCTATGGAGTTAATTTTATCATAAAAATCGAAGATTTGAATGGAAATAATTTGACGATCAGTGGAAAATAGTTTATTCCTACTAGCGGATCATAAAGTGCATCTTATTGCCCCCCTGCGGGGCAAACAAATCCATTTTTCGACTCCCCAATAGGAAAAAAGTCGTGTGCAACACGGGAAAAAATTCATTTCTCCTAGTTGCATAATAAACTATTTTAATTCATAACCGTATAGTTCCTTTTCCATTTTCGTTTCTTCTTTTACTATCACGTACTGCCTGCAATAAAACTTGTTGCATTTGACTATTTTAACACATAGAATTCTAATGATTAAGTTCCTACATTTTATGATGACCATTCGTGAATTTGTTTGGAAACGTGTAGTAATTGTAAAGTGCAGATTAAACGTGTTTTCCTACTAGCAGATCATAAAGTGCATCTTATTGCCCCCCTGCGGGGCAAACAAATCCATTTTTCGACTCCCCAATAGGAAAAAAGTCGTGTGCAACACGGGAAAAAATTCATTTCTCCTAGTTGTACAATAAACTATTTTAATTCATAACCGTATTTTCTTTTCCGTTTTCAGTTCTACTTCTGCTATCGCTAACTGCCTGCAATCAAACTTGTTGCATTGGTCCAGTTTACCACATAGAATTCAAACGATTAACTTTCTACATTTTTTGGTGACCATTTGATAATTTCTTTAGAAACGTGTAATAATTGTAAAGTGCAGATTTAAAGTCTTTTTCTACTAGCGGGTCATAAAGTGGATTTTATTGCTCCGTGCGGGGCAAAAAAATCCATTTCTTAAGACCCTAGTAGAAAAAAAATCGTGTACAACACGGGATTAGTATATTACATTACAAGGGGCGAAACAGAGCGAATGCAACTCGTGTGATTGCAGCCCTCGCCAGTGCTCCCAGATCGTGGATGGAATTCAACCCCTCCATTTTGACACTTAATTGAAAAAAAGCAATTTTTCAAGTATAATTTGGGCAAACTTTCAAATATAATCAAAGAACTTGAAAAAGTAATATACTTCAAAAATTTTACCAAATTATATTTGAAAAATTTTTTTTTTGCAATAAATTGGTAGAGTGGAGGGGGTAAATTCCATCCACGTTCTGGGAGTAGTGGCCCTCGCTTCGCTCGGGCAACAAACTTCACACTCATTGCAATCGCTATATTTCGCCTCTTGTAATGTAATATACTATATTTTACTCATATGATTGTTGCCCTCGCTTTGTTCGGGCATCGAACTTCACAGTCGCAAAATCACTAGTGGCATAATATACTAATAATTTACTTGAAGATTTTTTGTAAATCATCAAAAACTTGTGCGAAGTTGCTGTTTTAATTAAGAATTTTTTTTACACTGAGGTATATTAGCCGTTTAAATGGTCCAATATAGGATTGATGAATTCCCAAAAATTTTCCCATATTATGTAATATTGTGATATGTATTATTTTGATTGATTTGACACTTAAGATAAAAAAAAAAATAATTGAGTGGAGTATACCTATTTATGATACAAACTAAAAGTCCCAATATAGGATTAATAAAAAGTATAGACTTCGCAGTAAAACTTTTGGTCTTTCTAAGACGTTTATTATAGGTGCGATCCAGAATATCGGAGAAAAGACGACGAGCCGTGACGGTGAATAAAAAAAAGTGGAAAAGAGAAAGGAAACGGAAAAGTAAGCGAGAAAACATGTGATTTTGCGTGAGATCCGAGAAAATTCCCAACGGTTTTGAGTATATACAAAAGGAAATATTAGGTGAAACAACTGAGAATAGAAACAACGTACTTTTATTAAAAGAGAATTGTCATTTTTAAAAGTATTTCATTTTTTATTGTAATAAATATTGAAAAACTTTATATTATAATGTCATGTATATAATTATTCAAACTAATTTACAGTACTTAAATAAATGTTAGTTTATTATAATTTTAATTTTTAAAAGACAAGTAATTGTTTTTCCACAAGAGGAAAAATAAGAAAAAGGGGATCAAAGGAGGGTTGGGGAATCTGTAAAACGTGGGATGATTGTCGGGACACGTGACAAGCAGTGGATTTGCAGTTGAGCGATGCTATTTGTTCGCGTTCAATCAACTTGAAACCTACAATCTTTTTTTGATTTTTTATAGGTAGCCTCTCACTCCATGAATTGTATTATTCCATTTACGATAAAATGATGTACGAGTAATGTTACATATTAATTGTAAGCTTACGAAAAATAATTACTTTCTTTAACAATTTGCAGGTTGATAATTTAATAATTAGATGATATACAATCAGATAATATACAATCAGTTACATAAAATGATAAATATTTAAATACATTTCCATTAAAAAATCATATGATGTATTTAATTTATTAACAATAGTCATAGCAGATACAAAAATCTATTCAAGAATCTGAAATAAATAAATATAACTTAACCGATGCTAATTTTTGCATTTTCACATTTTCGCTTTTTATTTACAATTTCCGAATAAGATTTATTCAAACGACATACATCTATCTTTTTTTATTTACGTAAAAGCACATATTTCTTATGAAATAAGGTGAATTAGAATCACATTGTCATTTTTTTATGATTATGATAACTATATTGTAAAAATTACTATCTGTCTGTGCAAATAAGTGAAATTAATTTTCATTTCCACATTATGATATTTCGAAAGTACCAAAATAATTATTAGATAACGTTATATTCTTCAAATTTCGTCGTTAATTTTCGATTAAATTCAACTTCTTCCAAAATTAGATAAGAGCTGCAAATTACATTAGTTACAAGCAGTAAAGCGTAGTTATTGAATTGTCTCCTAATCTCATAAGAGTAAATTCTGTCTGAATGTTAAGAAAGGGGATAATTCAGGAACTGTATTGGAAGATATATTAGCCACCTATTTTATATATGTACCTAATTATTATTATTCTTATATTTATACTACCTTAGAACTAGACGATGATTAAAAATGAGCGCTCTTTAAACCTGAATCAGTGACTATTCACTGATGGCAGCAGATATAAGTCTTTCACTGGTTCTCAGTGAAATTCGACTGATGAATCAGTGAAATAGATTGAACTCACTTATTGAATCAGTGAAATATTTAGGTGGGAATAATGAAACCAGTAATATATGAGAGAACAGAATACTTTTGATTCTCCTGATAATTATACGTGATTTCAAAGAGCACTTGCAATCACCAAAGCACATTTACAATGATGCTATCGCACGCGTCGAAGATCTAACCTCTTTTTAAAGGTCGATAAAACAGTAACGTGTAGATAAAATTTTTGAATTCGCGAATTCAAAAGTTATGTTCAAGTGGCGCATTCACTAATTCCTCAGTGAAACCAAAGCAGTGCACTGATTCATCAGTTGATATATTTTTACTGATATAATCAGTGACTATTTCACTGATTCAGGTTTAGAAAGCGTCTTTAAACATTCTTATTCTCAGAATTATAAAATTTTACATTACAGCTATATATTTACAAAATGAAAATTAATTATAATGAATGCAACACCGTCAGAATAAATTATCAATTATAATTTTGAAAGACCCTTTTATCATAATAAAATTTCCAGGGCTGTATGTACATCACAGAATGCCTTATAGCGATACTTATTTTTGTAATTCACCTTGTGTACAAAATTTGCTAGTGTATCTTTGCGCACATATATACGTGTGTACACAAATACAGTTACTCTGTCAAACTCACCAGGAAAGCTAACATTCTCACCCTCTCTCTCTCTCTCTCTCTCTCTCTCTCTCTCTCTCTCTCTTTCTCTGTGCATACAACGTTATGTTTACTGTCGTAAAGTTCACGCACTTACGTGTGCACACTCTTAACAGTGTATACTTACACGAATAAACAGTCTCACGTATAGGTACAACTTATTGCAGAATACACGCATACATATATAATAAAAGAAAAAAGGGACGAAAAGATAATACTTGATAGACTTTCTCTAACCGCAATCTATAGAAAGGGAATTTATTTTTCGTCGAATTTCCACTCTCCAATTTGATTCCTCCCAGGACCACGTCTCGTCTATTTTTCGGCATGTCTAACACATTAAGTAGAGTCCAAAAAAAAATAGACTTTGAGCTTATTTCAATGAACATCTTTCGCACTCGAAGCTAATTTCTTGACCCCCCAGATAAGAATTGATGGTCTCTCTGGGAGACTTGTGCGACTGGATATCCAGAGAGATTTCAAGATAAATGCTCAGAGAAATTAAGAAAAATTAGAATTGGCTATTTCACCTCAGGAAGTAAGCCTTATCCAATTTCAAAGATAAAGTTTACAATAGATGATGAGAAATTCCGAAACATTTCACATCACTCTCAGAAAAAAGTTCCTTTCATTTAAAGAAATTTCTTGATTGCTTTATTTCTTTAAATTTAAAAAATGAATGTCTGCACATTCGCATAAGTACATGTGTAATGTGATTAACAGAAGTATTTTCTTTAATTTAAAAAAAAATTGTCTTCGTTCAAGGTAATAAAATTAAATAAATTATTTCTTAAGTTTTTGTAGTATTGTAATTGAAAAAAATAAAATAATTTCTTTCATTTAAAAAAGGCGAAAAAGGTGATTTTTTAAAATCAAATAAATTGATACTTGGTCTAAAGGTGTTTTTATTTCGAATTAAAGAAATAAAGTTAATAAAACAATTTCTTAAATTTAAATAAAACTTTTTCTGTATGCATCATAAGAGAAAAATAAATTAATATAGATTTCTCTGTAGGAAAAATGTAAAAAGAAAGCTAAATTCACCTATAAAAATCTTTTTCTATTCATAGAATCCCATAAATAATATGATCTCTGGTCTTACAAATAACCGATCTAGAAATAGCAATTTGTAAAATTCCGAGTCCCTTCGGTGATCGTTCACGTTTGCGTACACCTTCGGACTTTTATTACATCCCCATCGCTCGGTTATGTATCTTTCGTTTTAGCACGTAATAGTAACAACTGTCGCCTAAGGAGGAGAAAAAAGTTAGTTCGTTTAGAGCCATTGCTGATCGCCGTGACTGAGTCGATTCAGAGACCCGAGGGGTTGTGGGTCAAGAGGGTCGACAGTATATAAGGGGTCTTGGTAAATAACGTACTATCCAACATCTCCGATGGGAATCCGCCTCCACCACGACATCGCCACCACCATCCTCGATCAGCTTCACTCCTCTCTTTTACCCACCCTTTCTGATCCTCCACGTTTTCCCGCAAGTGCCACTCCTCCGCCCTCCGCAGGCGAAAACAAACTCCGCGCTTCCGTGCGAGACACTTTTCCTAGGGATATCAGTATTTTCCGTCTGCTTGCTCAGGCATTTACTCGATTATTGGCTTCTACGCCCCCTCTCCTCTTCACTCTCTTTCCAATTCATACTCTCTTCGGCTATTTCAATATGGGCCCTGTAATTTCTCCTGCCCTTCGTTTCCACTTTTTATCGCTTCTATTGTTTTCATTTTAAATTCTATTCCATGCGCTTTTTACTAATCTTTTACTTTAAATGACAAATTGGCATCAGCTAATCCAGACATGCTAAAAGTCAAACTTTAAAAATCGCACGCGCACTGAGAGTCCTTTCGGGATGCACTTCCGAAAAGGACTTATCTCCGATTAATTTGAAACTCACTATACCCACGTATTTTGGAGCGCTGATTACGAGTATGATGATGAAAATAGCCGCAAATTTGATTTTCAAGGTCAAAACTAAGAAAAAATATTTTTAACAAGTTTTTTCATTTTATATCGTTAAATATTGATCTAAGGAAAAAAAAAATATATATATACGTATTTTTATGCGTTGATCACGAATGTAATAGTGAAAATAGCCGACTAGTCCATTTTCAAGGTGAAACCATAAAAAAAATCTGAAATATCATGGTTGTTTGCGTTTATCTCAACCATATGCAAAATTTTGCGAAATGTTCCAAATATAACTTGAAGACCTCATTCAGATACACATTTTTTGTTACATGTATTTTTTTCTACGATAGGTTATTTCCGAGAAAATTAGTGATAAATTGTATATCAAATTAAAATACCCAAAAATTATACAAGCTACACGTTATGTACAACCAAGTATTTTATGCAATTTATTCTCCTATCTAATGAGTCTTCTTATTCTTTCACCCTTTTTTCGCCCTGCAACCCTGCACTTCATGAACTTTCAACCTTTCATTTTTTAACTCCTCTTCATGACTTATCTACCAGGCCCAAATTTCACATCATGTGGGTTCCAAAATCTCCACTTTATGGACCCCAAAAAATACATTGTCTGTTTGATTTTATTTAATAGGGGATGATTTGAACTGGGAAAAACTCCCCATCGTGTGCCTGTCTGTTTGATTCCATTTAATCTCATTTTTCTCGAAAAGTAATGGTTTTAGATACAAAATGTATGAAACATTAAAGATAGATCTTTTTATCTGCTATAACTCTTGTCTAATATATTTTTTTCCTAAATCAATATTTATCGATATAAAATGAAAAAACTTGTTAAAAATATTTTTTTTAGTTTTGAGCTTGAAAATTAAATTTGCGGGTATTTTCATTATCATATTCGTAATCAGCGCCTCAAAATATGTGGGTATAAAGAGTTTCGAATTAATCGGGGGTAAGTGCTTTTCGGAAGTTTATCCACTTTTCATTAGAGTAAATTATAGAAATGAGTTATATTTTATTATAATATCGTTTTAAAATGAGGCAAAAAAGGATCGAGGTATCAGAAATTAATATAGTGTTTTTCAAGTGGAAAAATAAATATTATCGTTTAAATAAATGGAATAATATATGTTTTACTAACTGTTATAAAACCTACAAGAATTTGAAATTCACTATATTAAAATTTTCTAACGCGTGCAAACCAAATTGAATATCTGTACATAAATAAAGGTATTATTATAATGATAATATTTGTGTCCATCTTTCCACCGATCCCTCTCACCTATTCTTAGCACCAAAACCCCTCTTTCTTTCATTTGTCTTGCAAGCGTCAGAAAATTTTAATATAGTGGATTTCAAATTCTCTTAGGTTTTATAACAGTAGAACACATATTCCATTTACCCAAACGAAAATATTAACTTTTCCGCTTGAAAACCTCTATATTAATAAATTTCTAATATGTAAACCCTCTTTGCCTCATTTTGAAACCGATATTATGCTAAAATATAATTCATTTTTATGATTTAGTCTAACGAAAATTCTCTCAGTGTATGTAGAATATTTATCAAGCGGATTTAATAATTAAAAAATATTCAAATTTAAAACAAATAATTAAAAACGTCTTAATAAAGTTACAATTATTACTTACACTACTTATTATTTGGTTTCCCTTCATAACAACATGTAGAAACACTTAACTTTATACGTTAAAAAACGAAGCTTTTGATCCTGATAGCCAAACGTTACTATCTTTTTGCTCTCAAATATCGTAGTTGCGTTTAAATTCATACTCTTCAAATGTTCACTCGCAAAAACTGACAATATGATTCTGGTGGAAAAATCTCGTTTTCTGTAAATGACACTCGAATATGAAACTTTTATCGTATTGCCATTCAACGTTCTCCTGCATGTGTCCTACAAGTACTTGGACGCATATATTTTTTTCTATTGGAATTTGTACCAAGCGAATTATTCTCTACACCAAAATTTTTTCACTAAATTTGTTCCACTAACTTTTTTTGTGAATTCAACCAATTTTATATTGGCCAAATAATTTTTTTTGTAACGAGACTATATAAATGATTCGAAAAAAGTTTTTACTATTCATATTCATCTTTTCAACATCCTTTTTTTTTAAAGTAACCTGACAAAAAATATATCTATATAGATCGTACATCGGTCGAGGTCACATTTAAACTTCACACATTTGCCTCTAAATTAATTTTTCTCATTTCTGTATAGGTATATCTACCTGTTATTATCTGAAAATGCGAACTTGAAGTATGGTGTGTGTAAAACATACACACACACACACGCAACAATGTTTACGTTTGAAAGCGTTCTATAAATTACATAATTATTCGTTCTCTTTTATTAATTCGATTTAATCCCTCGAATTTTTATTATTCCATTATCATTATAATACAGTCTCTAAATCTGAATCAGTGAGATTCTCACTGAATTGAAATCAGTCTCCCACTTCGGTCTGGACAATCTGTGCAGTAATATTTCATAATTCATGTAGTTATATATTTTTAGTGAAAAATCACTGATTGCCTAGCCAGAATGAGTCACTGATTTAATTTTAGTGAAAATTTCGCATTGATTCAGATTTAGAGAGCATGATTATGAATATTAAAAAAGCTGAATCAAAATTACTTCTTATGATATTTTTATTTTGTTTGTTCTTCTCCGAACTTAAATTATAGAACTGAGTGTAAGAAAGAACAAAACTACCTGACGTCGGGATATGCAATTACAGTTTGCAAGCTTACTAAAAAATTAATAACTAAAAATGATTTACTGAACGAAACAGACGTAAGCAAAAGAGCAAAGAAAGTCTGTGATACACCGAAAGAAATCTTCTTAGTTAAATTTGTCCTCATTTTGGAAAATTGTAGAGAAGAGAAAAATGGACGTAGATAGACTACTTTTGGTTTCAAGAATGTAAAAAATTGTTTTCATTATCAAAACTAAAAGCCGTCTATCTATGTCCGTTTTTATCTTCTTTACCATTTCTCGAATTTCGGAAACAAAATTTAATGTATTTCAGACACAAACATGTAGAAATCGAACCAAGTTGTTCACATGAACTTGCTAATTTTTTCAAGTATCAAATGCCTTTAATTACGTTTTCAAGTCAGATAAACAGGAAAATGGTTATTATAATTATATTTTTGGTTACATGAAACCGAAGAATGCTAGTTGAGGACAAATTCAACTACGTAAACTGGTTAAAATACCGGAAATTTCTCTCGGTGTACAGAATATCTATTTTAGTTATGTTTTGAATAACTTTTGAGATTGCAATTGCCATATTACTGACTCACATGGCCCAGTTGAATCACAGCCTTGAGAATATGAAATTCTAGTTACACTATAGACACCCTGACTATTATATTATGATGAGAAAATTATAGGTAAAATGGTACACACACACTCTAAAAACAAGTGTGTTACTTCTACACGTGAAATACGATAGTAACTTTTTAGGCATTTGAAGTGTGTATTTTTAATACACATTACAAACTTAACGTTTAATTTTCAAACACTTTAACGTTTTGTACCCAAAATGTGTGTTAAAAATACACACTTCAAATGCCTAAAAAGTTACTTTCGTGATTCACGTGTAAAAGTAACACACTTGTTTTTAGAGTGCAATGTAGTATAAGAATAGATGATTCTGCTAATCGTATTTCCAATTACGTGCCTGTTCTCTCACTAATTATCTGAATTGGTTAGACGAGTAATTGCATTCGCTGGTCGCAATCTAAGTAAAGTTATAAGGAGAGACCTTGTTTTAGTATTACGGTATTTTCAACGCGCGACACAAACTTTCAAAATCCGAGCACGTATGTCCCAAGACTCTGGTCTGATTTGTAGCTCTTGAACGTAACTGTCTCGCTTTCGTAAACGTTTCAAAATTTTCTCGACAGCTACTAGAATTCGATTTTATGCATAAAATAGCAAATTTTATTCATTCGAAAAGTTGCTTATACTTTACATTTTATAAGTAAATTATTTCAATTCTATTTTGCGACGTTGTCGATTATTTTATCGACCTATTTTTCATTCTACGCATTTTAGTTGGCTGCTTTTGTACAATATAGAAAAAGCTTAAAAGTACAAAAATATGTTTAAGGGGTTAGTCGCAGTCAGAGGAGGAAGAAAAGCGTATTTTTGAGAATTTTTTCTCTTTGCTATATGCATATATTTTTGGGAATTTTTTTAGCATCCGAAAGTATATAATTTTATTGATGGTTCGTAAAAATTTCTTTGAAAAATAATTAAAAATGGAACAAAAACACGTAGTTTCCCCAAGAATGTTTTGCGAAAGATGAATGGAAAAAAATCTACGATCAAGCATTGTACTTTTATATGTCAAAGAAGCCTGTCAAGTTTGAAGTGAATCGTTTAAGCGGTTTTCGAGTAATAGTGGTTTTTCTGTTTGTCTACAGACATAACTCACTCTCTTCAAATTTGGAGAGCATATTCTCAAAAACCCAAAAATCGATGTTTTTAAAATTCTGATTGTGACTCACCCCTTAAGGTGGGTCACGCGGTCCTCGGAAGCCTTTGGAAAACTTAATTAATCACCACTTCAAAAAATGTTAATGCTGCTATTCAATACATATTCAAAGAGAAAAAAAATATCTTTTTCAGTAACAATCACTGTAGGTCAAAGTTCAATGTAGTTTTTTCCAAGTTTAATCTTTAAAAATGATCAGATTTTAAGGAATGATTTGTTTATAAAACTTATTTAATTTTTCAACATGTCTAATTAGCAGCTAGAAAATAAGAGATTGATTAAAAAATCTAAGGCGGTGGAGTCTTTTAAAATTGTCATGAGAAAAAAATGAGCAATATCTCCTTGAAATCCGATTATAATTGTTACTAAAAAAGACATGCTTTATATTTTTAAATTTTTTCTCAGTAAAGCGAAAATTTTCTCTCAGAATATATATTAAGTAACAGCCTCAACAGTTTTTAAAGCGATAATTAAGTTTTCTAAAGGCTTCCTAGGAATGGCATGATTCTCTTTAAAGATAAGTTTATTTGCGTTTTGTCAAAATGTCTTCAATGCAAGTTAAATCCTTCTTTACATTTTTGTAATTGGCTTGAATGAAAAAGTGATTTCTTTCACTAGCGGGTCATAAAGTGCATTTTATTGCCCTCTTCGGGTCAAACAATAGTATATTGTGCAACTAGGGAAAAAAATCCATTTTGCCAGTATGAAGTTTGATGCCCGAGCAAAGCGAGGGTAACAGCGACACGAGTAAAACTAATTTTTCTCCCGTGTCGCACACGATGCGCGGGGAAATGAAATCCACTTTATGACCTGCTAGTAAAAAAATCAATTTTTCGACACTCCCCCAGTAGAAAAAAAATCGTGTGCAACACGGGAAAAACATTTATTTTACTCGTATTTATAAAATTAATGAATTTTTATGGCCAGAATTGGAAGATATGGATGTGAACGATGTTTATTTCCAACAAGACGGCACTACGTGCCACATAAGTGGTGAAATCATCGGCCTTTTGCGTGAAAAGTTTCCAGGCCGAGTGATTTTTCGAAACGGCAATCACAATTGGCCGCCGAGATCATGCGATTTAACACCTCTAGACTCTTTTCTTTGGGGTTACGTGAAAGATAAGGTTTATGCTGATGCTCCTCATTCAATTCAAGAACTCAAAGAGAAGATTCGTGCCGTTATCGACGAAATAGAGCCCCAAACGTTCGAAAATTTAATGGAAAATTTCATCTAAAGAACATTGTCCTGCAAACGTAGCCGTGGAGGACATAAGAATTATATTGTTTTTCATTATTAATGGCAAACCTTCCGCTATTAAATTGAATAAAAATCAAATGATTTTTCAGAAAAAACACGCGTTTTTATTATAAATCAAAATGAAACCTCTAATTGGAAAACTCTATATATATATGTGTCATTTCATGGGATATTTTTGTTTTTCAATGTGATACTTGAAAATTTCGAGATATAATTTTTTTAAGTTTGGCACTCGGAAAAATTTTTTTTTTTCAACAGTTCACTGTAAAAGCAGTTTTGAATATAAAATGTAACCCTTGCACTTGAAATGCGCAAAAGAGTACAAGCTTTCAAAAACGTTATAGCACACATTTCTTTGTTTTTTTGTAATAACAATACAGTACATTTTTATAAACAATTGAATTTTTTTTATATTTGGAACTAATTTTTTTCCGATTTTTTTGTTTCTAAATCTTTGTTGAAGTTTTTTCAATATGCAGGCAAAATTTTGGAATGGAAAAATGAAAACTGTAGGTGTAATTGTTTTATAAAATCTGTCCCGCGCGTTGCAACGAGCGAGCTCGCACGCTGCAACTACGCTTAAGCTTGATTAGGCATGCTCGGACTCGAAGCACGTGTGGCAGTGAATGCAGTGACCGCTGTTTTAGTTTTCTGTGAATGTTCCTCAAGTGTTCACCTATTTCAAATTAATACATAAATGCCAAGATCTCGATTTAAACATGTCTGCTGCAATCCGTTTAATAAAAAAAATCATAGTGGAAAAAAGCAACAAAAAAATTTGCGTCGCGTTTCGTCCTCGATATCTTGAAAAATTGAAAATTTTCAAACCGGATGATGTTTCTTGTACACAATGCAGAATAGAAGCAAATGAAATGGAGATGGAAGATTTTTGTTGTAAGTACATTCAAACCTGTGCGTAGACTATTTCAAAACGAATCATTAGTTATAATGATGAATTGATGAGTGAAGTTTTACGATAAAATTACTCTAAATGATACATTTAAGACGCAAATTTTTTTTTTGCTTTTTCCACTATGATTTTTTTTTATTAAACGGATTGCAGCAGACATGTTTAAATCGAGAGCTTGGCATTTTTGTATTAATTTGAAATAGGTGAACACTTGAGGAACATTCACAGAAAACTAAAACAGCGGTCACTGCGTTCACTGCCACACGTGCTTCGAGTCCGAGCATGCCTAATCAAGCTTAAGCGTAGTTGCAGCGTGCGAGCTCGCTCGTTGCAACACGCGGGACAGATTTTATAAAACAATTACACCTACAGTTTTCATTTTCCCATTCCAAAATTTTGCCTGCATATTGAAAAAACTTCAACAAAGATTTAGAAACAAAAAAATCGGAAAAAAATTAGTTCCAAATATAAAAAAAATTCAATTGTTTATAAAAATGTACTATATTGTTATTACAAAAAAAAAAATTTTTTCGAAGTAAATAGGCAAAAAAAATGTTTCGTCGAAAAAAAAATTTTGACTGTAAATCTCCCATGAAATGACCCATATATATATTCTTGAATGGCTAATATGCACTATTCGCAATGAGATTACTTGAGAATTCTCTATTCAAACTAGAAAATGTATTCTTTTTAAAAATTTAAACATTGGGCTTTTTGAAATTGAAAAAATCCGAATTGGAATTGAGTGTGAGAAAAAAGAGATAGATAAAAAGACGAACAAGATTGAAAATGACGGTCGAGACGCGACACGCGAAACGAACTGTGTTAGCAATGCTGTCGAAGAGGGTATGAGATGTCGGCGTATTGAATTTGAATTTACAACGCGAAAAGATCTAGGATATATATTTGAGGACGGCGTGGCATAGCATGTGGGGGCAACATTGCAGGGTGAATTTTACGAGGGTATTTACATGAGCGCAATATTTTATAGGACACTTAATGCCAGGTCACGTTCCGTCCCGCGCGGTGAGTAAGGCGGCCCACCTATGAATCAAAGTGCGCTTTAAAGATTTCAACCTCATCCCACAGTAAGGAACGGATAAGGAATTTGTCGGGAAAAGCTTCCTTGGAATATCTGACGCGATATTTCCTTCGCAAAGGGTTTCTTTACCGGCCACAAGTGCGCTCGACAACAAAAAAATCCTGATCTCTCGTGTGCACACAAGATGCTGCCGTGTCGTTCTGCAAACTTTAAAAGCTCTGAGTAACGACTCAAGAGGAAAATGGTATTTGGATAAATATATCAGAATTTGTTTTCCTTTCAATGTCTATGAATAAGGCAAATTGTGTCTACAACGTCTCCATTCATAAATTATTCAAATACTAATGTGCGTTTTCTTTATGACGCACTATCTTAAGTGTGTATGTATATTAACTGAATCGCGTGATAAAATATTTTATTTCCATCAAACATTTATCTACATTATAATAAATATTTTTGGCTAAAATTTCGTAAATGATAAAAATTTATCAAACGGAGGTCTGTCGACTCTAATTGATTTGGAATAATTAAACAGAATAATTGATCTTTTATTAGCATTACAAATTTATATACAGAAAAAAAAGTCTTAAATTTGTTACGTCTAACAGACGATTTTGGCTTAAATTTAGCCACCTTATGTATAAGCGCATAAGTCTGTCCTTCTCTAATGGTCTAGTTTTTGTTACATCTTATATTAAAGTTAGCCGATTTTTAGACTTGAATTAAAACTTTTTTTTACAGTGTAGTTGTTCTAAAACAATCAGCATATACATATATAGAGTTTTACCGTGTCTCGGAACTTTACCTAAAAATATTCATTAGTGTAAACAAATTTAGAGGGGTCTTTAAAAAATACAAATTCAATGCATTACTTGAATAGCTTTACATAGAAGATAACTGAATGGTCTATTAGTTTATTTATTGATGAACAACATATTCTTTAAAAATTGATTTCAAATTACTTATCCAATTTTAGTATCAAGATGTTTTAGAAGTGCCGTAACTCTAAAATAACATTATCATATGAATTTTAAGGCCATGGATCAATCGGACCACGTGACTAAATTATACATTAACTCATTCATGTAAGATTACTTTTTTAATTTAAAAGTATCTTTCTGAAAATTCGGGAAACGTAACAAAAGACATAACAAGAAACATCTGTTAATTTCTTTTTAGTAAAAATTTTGCTAAAAATTTGGAAACTTATCAACAATTACAGTTGACTGTAAAATTTATTGCAAAATATTCACTCAAACGAAGTTGACAGACGTTTTCTATCGTGTTCTGTAGTATTTTCCAAATTTTCAGGAAGATATTTTGTAAAATAAAAAAGTTATCTCACACAAACTGTTAAAGGAATTTGGTCACGTGATTTGGTTGATCCATGGCCTTAACGAATAATACTCTATATCTCAAAAATACCTAGTTCTCAATCTAATTTTATTTTCAGCAAACCCTAAGTTTTCAGACACTTTAAGCTTTCATCAAATATCCTTGTCTCGAACATTTCCCTTTTCCCCATCCCATCCCATTCCATCTGTTTTCCCCTATCCGAAATCTTCCCCTTTCGGAAATGGTCTGATTACAATTATCCGAAAGACGAAGGGTAGATTGTTCTTGAAGTTGATTTCAGAAAAGTATCGTGTCAAGTGCTGATAGTTTCTTTTTTGTTGTTTCAGTGACGGGATTGGAGCCAGACTTTCTTTACCCACTCGAGAATGTAACGATCCCGCAGGGTCGAGACGCTACCTTCACCTGCGTGGTGAACGATCTCGGTGGATACCGGGTGAGTCCTTCCTCCTCCGCGAGTGGAAATCACGGTGGCACCAGGGCCCGGGTAACTATCATACCATTTAACGTGACCGCCTGCTGTAATGGACCTACTTAAACACCTATAACCACTGCACTCTGCGCGTGCCTGCAATTCAGCACTGCATTTACTGCACTCCGCCGCTATCAAACCATTTTTATATCTTGTACTTGCGATTATCCATAGATCCGTTTCTCCACAGATCGCAACTGCAGCTGCAGCTGCAGCTTGCCCTCTAACTTCCACTATACCCGAGACTCACTTCAATTGCGTTTATAATCCAATCAACGATAATCACACCATTCTCATAATCTACTTCGCAAAGTTACTCCATTTTTGCATTCTGACAGAGAAAGTACACTTGGGAAGAAATTTTGTTCATTCAGGCCATGTCCTAGGTGGGCCACGTGACCAAGTCAGTCCTCGGACAGATATTTTTTTTTGTCCACGTTTAAAATTAAAAGTTAAAAGAAAATGGAAAAAAGTTGGGAAAACGTTAATAAAGTAGAATTGAAAGTGTGAGTGAAAGCGCACATTTGAGGGAACAAAAAAAGTCTCTTATAAAATAATCAATCAAGCAATCTGCATTATCATGACAGATCTTGCTAGATCGTGCGCATACAGAGTTTTATGCACTGAGAAGATTTTTTTGCAGAAACTCCTATAGATTATAAAAATTTTGGGTTATCAAGCAAATCGTGATTCTGCAATTGTTCTATAAATATTTCCTATGGCTATGTGAGAACTTATCACGATTTGCTTGATAACCCAAAATTTCTATAATCTATAGGAGTTTCAGCAAAAAATCTCATTTCTTGTGGAAATGCAACAGGCGGCAAAAATTATCCATATTATCTCCGAAATTTTTAGAATAGTATTTTCATTACAAAAAAAGTTATAGGGGCGAAAAAAAAATTGATTTCTTGGTCGCGTGGTCCACTTTGGCCATGGCCTTAAACAAAGTCGTTTTTGTGAATGTATAAAGTATTTTATTTACTTGATTAGATTTCTTGGTTTAATCTAATAAATAATTTAAATTTATTAAAAGTAACCAAAATATATGGTTGGATTAACCAAATTTTATTAACTGAAGAATTTTGTTAGGTCAATTAAGGTAGTTTTCATCCACGAAAATTAGACCTCAGGCAAAAATAGATAATTTTGCTTTCAAGAATAGCAATATTATTATCGAAGGGCTAATTTGGAAGAGAAAAAATTATTTTACATGAAAAAAATTTGAAACACAGAAAAATAATTTTATTAATAAATTTTATTTTGGACCCAACTTTGTTTCTTATCGCTTCTTACCAAATTTAAAAAAATTATGCGATTCTAATAAATCATGAATCATTTTGTCAGAGAAAAGATTCCCCACAATCTCACCGTTTCTGATTTTTAAAAATAAATTCTTTAATGGCTGAAACCATTAAAAAAACATTTTTCAAAACGAAATTTTTATAAACAAATTGCTGAATTTGATAATAATCTATTCATTTGCGAAAATTGGAAATGGTTAAGTTGTACGGAATCTTTTTCTTGGAAAAGTGATTTGTAATTTATTAAAATCACATAATTTTTTTAAATTTAGTAAGAAGCGATAAGAAAAAAAGTTGGGGCAAAAATATAATTTATTAATAAAATTATTTTTCTGTATTTCAAATTTTATTCATGGAAATTAATCTTTTCTCTTCCAAAATAGCCCTTCAATAATAATATTGCTATTCTTGAAAGCAAAATTATCTATTTTTGCCTTTTGTCTAATTTTCGTGGATCAACTACCTTAAATCATTTTCTTGGATCGACCGAACATCCTTTTGTGTAACAAAAAAATACTATGATTGTACCAACAAAAATATTGTTGGTTCAACCAAATATTTTTCTGAATGCATATATACTTCTTCAAGTTAAAGTTAAAAATTATTTCACATTTTTTCGAAAATTATTTATGTTTGACAGCAAAAGACATTCAAAAAAAGAAAAATGCACCCAAAATCAATAATGTCAAGATATTTTTTTATGGAAAGTTGTTATAAGTACTTGAAATTTATGTGCTTGGAATTCAAGATATTTATGAAACATTATTTATCACTAGATTTAAACCGGTTTCAGCTAAAATACCTTTAATTAAAATACATTTTTAGAAATAAAAAATAAACTTTAGTTATCTTGAACTATGAATAAAGGAATATACATTTAATATTCAAGTCAAAAGTAATTCTATAAAATTTTATCAATAACAAAGATTATTTTTATAAATTTATTATTTTTAAAATATGTTATTTATTCATTTAAATTGAATTTGAATTAATCCTGTTTATTAAAATAATACAAAACGGACATGAGTAACTTTGCGTGGTAGATGTCACTCAAAAATATTTATAATCACTATCATTCAATTATTCATTTATCTTCAAAAGTTTCCTGAGTAGAATTTTTAAATCTATAAATCTATGGATTATATAATATATTAGGTAATTAGTATTTTAAAGGCCTTTTAACAGTAGGTTATTAACCCTTCAATTCGAGAAACTCAGACTTGGAAAAGTAATGACCCCACGAGAGAAATGCTCTACTATTTAAAGAAAAGAACAAACAGCAGTAAATAACGCATAGATTTCAAAGAACCCTCCAATAAAAGTTTAGGAAGATTTGCAAAAACGTGTGTGAGTAATTCCAAGATGTAGATAAATGTTTGATTTGTAAACTGGCATAAGAAAAAATTGCCGCTTAATCTATAAAGCGCTTCTTTGAGCTCATCCAATAGACTCAGGATGAAACTTCATTTAATTTAACCAAATCGTTCCAAGGGACTTATTTAGTTAATTTAACAAAATAATTTTCTTAAGGGCATGAATTAAGTGGGTTACGTACTAAAAAAAATAATTTTAATTTCCCTCAAAATTTTTCTACACTAATGAATATTTTTGACTGAAACATTGGGACATGATATAGGACATGTTAACGGGTTATTATACACGGAGAAACCCAAATTCACAATTTTTTCTAAGCTACATTTCAATTTAGGAAAAAACGTGTAATAGTGAGAATTTTTCAGAGCGAAATACTGAACTTTGGATGATCTATATGATAATTTACTATAGATTGTGTCAAACATTACCATAACCTACACTCTAAAAATTTTTCTCGGAAACTTGCAATAAAGCATTGGAAGTAATTAACCAATATATGTTTTGAAATTTTTATATAAAATCATGTTGGAAATATTCAATGACGTGCTGAATATTGCCTGTCTGACTTTGAAAAATTCTAAGACCACACTTGAAAAATATCAATACTGAAAAAAAAAATCCAATAGGGATTCGAATATTTCTTGTAAATTATTGAAATAATTCGATAGAAGATAATTTTTTCAATTATTATTAAAAAATTTCATCACCTATGTATTGGAAAATTTTCAGTCAAAAAAACACATTATTGTAGAAAAACTATTGGGAGAAACTAAAATCCTTTTTTTATCATGCCCAAGTATTATCTATCAATTCCTACATTACCTACATTTTTGTTTTATGTAATAAATTAAAAAATATATATATACGATTAAAGAATGAAGAATGTCAAATATTAGATTTAATAACTATAAATCTTATTAGATTAAACTGTCGCACAAATATACATTTCAGCAACTAAACCTTATAAATTATTTATCGAGTCATTTACTTAGATTAAATTATAGAACCTCTGGTTTAAATTTTGACTTTATAAAGCAACGGAACATTTCTCTCAGTGCAGTAGGAATCCAGTAATTTTATTCCTGACTAATATAGATTAGATACATCATTTAGCCCTTTCTAATAAATGGCACCGACTAGGCAAGTAGCTGCGCCATACAATTCCTGTCAGTTTCTCCGAGTAGGATAATTAAGGGTAGTATGCACTTTGACAAACTGGAACGCAACCTTTGCAATTCTGACGCCTTCTGAGCACGCCGCACGCAGTTTCCAAGTCAAGCACTGATATTCGGAGCCAAATTGCCTTCGTTTGCATCGAAAACATTGTCACGGCTTCAAGTTCTTGCCATTTAGAATGCGTGTTTCACGCTTTGGTATGACATCAAGTGTGTGGTGAAAAGATACGATTGAATCTTAAATTTAATCATCAAATATAAGCTTATGAATTATAGTAATCATAAATTATGTTTGAATTTATTATAAACTTATAATAATGCATTTTGATTTATCATAAACACAAAAAAATAACTAAGGAACAATAAAAGATACATAACTAAAATATTGAAAGAAATTATTTAAGTTTTGATGAAAACTTTCACAATTTTTCATTGAATATGAACAAACATAAAATAAACCCTTTTTTACATGTAATTTTTTAATTTATCATTATTTTGTATGTATCCGTTGAATAAATCACGTCTTCACTTAGTTTATACGTAATTACTATGAAAAAGTTAGGCTTAAATTTTGTAGTTAATAGCATTATTTGATATCGTTAGTAAAAAAAAGTTTAATTAGTCTTATTGATTTTTAGATCAAGCCCTTCCTGGAAATTATAATCATTATAGATTTAGAATCCATGTACCTAATTTTTCTCACAGTAAAATAGTAAAAACAGTGTTTAATAATTTTTATTCATTTCTACAAGAGGGGATGCATTTTCAATTTTTTAAATGTAGCAAAAAATATTTTATTTAATACATAAATTGAAATATTTAACAATTCATTAACTATTTTTTCAATAGTTTGAAAATCAGACTAAATATTGATAGTTTGTTCTATTTAATTCACTATTATAGTCTTTATTTGATTAAATATTAAAATTTTCATAGCATTTATTCCTATGGATTTTCAAAGAAGTGATAAAATAATAGATATATTATTTGAGTCGTGTCTTATGAAGTGTTTGTTGTATTCTTTCCACAAGACTTGGTTCTGTAAATAGAAAAGATAATTTTCTAACGTAGAATGGTAAGTTAAAACTATAAAATTACAAGAAGTCTTTGGGGTTTGAATGACGTGTTGAAAATTTGAAAACGAGCAGAAAGTTTCAAGGAACTTGTAGATCGTTTCATCTCTTTTGCGAAGCTAGGTTCACTTTCTTGTGGTACTAAGCTTGGAATCTCGTTAGGTATTCTCAGCAGGTACCACGCAACGAGTTACCTAAGGCACAGTTGACAGAAAGTTGACGGAAGTCGAGAAACCTAACCGCGTCTCCTTCAAAGCAGTTTCAAATTCCTATGAAGATCGGAGCACGATTAGATTTATTAGATCATGATTCAAAGTTATACAATCCACGTAGCAATCGATCCCCAACAATATTAAGATCTTTAAATCATATTTCGCATTTAAATTCCTACAGGGAACTGCATAGATTTTAAATTAAAATTGTTTTAATGCATAAATGGTGTAAAAGTTAAGTAAAGAAAAAATCTTGGCTATAATAAAAGTACTGATAGAGCTTATAACCCAAAAAGATCTGTTAGATTGAAAATAACTCTAAAAAAATTTCACTAAGTTCAATAAAGAATCATATCCCACAAGAGTCATCCCTGCTGGAAGTAAAAAGATAGAAAGATATAGAAACATGGGTATAGAAGAGATAGAACCTTTTCTATCTCTTCCAAGTTGCCGATTTGCATCCCCAAAACGATATGTCTTTCTATCTTCAAAATTATATCCACCATGCCAAGGAATATCTATCTCTTTCTATGCCTCAGTTTATCTCTTGTTATGGAATATTTATCTCTTCCTATCTCCAGTTTATCCTTACGTCCGGTAATATCTGCATCTTCCTATCCCCTCGTCTATTCCTGCCTTCGGTAATATTTATTTCTTTCTATCATTGTAAACAAAATTTAGATCACATTGTAATCCCTTCTCGATCTTTCGTTTCAAATTTGTTATTTTTCATACCCCTAACATATACTTAACAATTTTATAAATACATTACTTTGTACATAACCAATATTGTACAGAGACTGTAACCCTAACCATGCACGCATCGATATATTGCTAAACGCTTAGTCTACTAAGTTAAGGGGACTAGGAAGTCAAAAAATCGATTTTTTTTATTGCATTTTTCAATAGCATTACTATTCAAAAGGTAAATACCAAAGTTTTAAATCGTTTGGATGAAAAATGAAAAAATGAGAGACAAAAAGGCTGAGCGCCTTTCGCAAAAAATGACGGGCCGCAGGAAATAGAAGCTTATTTTATTTTTGTTCCGTTTTGCAGTGATTTCAAAAAAACGGAGGTTCAGATCGGTTTGAAAATTTTTTTTGCTTTTGCAGAACATGTTCTTTTACGGGCTGAACCTCCGTATTAAGCTGTAAAAATTTCTGATTTTGAGAAAAAAATTCGTAAACATGAATTTTTTGAAAATTTAAAAATTTTTTTTCATTTAAACAGGTTTGGCCCAGAGAGGGAAGTATTAAAAAACCCAACGCACTTTGAAAAATTCAATTTCCATTATTGGAACAAAAGATATTACTACAAAAAGTTTTTTTTTGTTAAATTGTTTATTTAATTATATAATTGTATATTGGAATTTTTGAATAAAAAAATATTTTTTGTATTCTATTCAATTGTTATAAATAACCCATGAAAAAAAAATTATTTATATCTTGATATTTACTTTTTAATTAGACTTTGAAAATAGGATTAGTTTGACTTCCTAGTTCCCTTAAGGTACTCGTAGATCATGAGATAACTGTGAAAAATCTCGATATTACTCATCAGATACATTTCGCTATCCATATTTATTTCTCGACTATCCCCATCCAACTTTATCTATCCCTTCGTCAATCCAAAATCAATCCAATCTTCGAATACTACAATATACAAGCGATAGAAAGTGATAAAGGTAAATAGATGACAGATATATTGAAATAAAGAGAAAAACATTGAAGAATATAGCCGTCAATTTAGATCGGCAAAATGATAGAAAAAGATATAGGTTAATATACGAAAGATAGGCTGAGATTAGGAGAAGGGGATTGAAAGAGATATATGGAAATTAAGATAAACATGAAATGGAAAGTGAAAGTGGTGGATAGAAAAGAGATAAAAATAGATGCAGGTGTTTAGAGATGAGAATTAGCCTGAGATAAAGAAAATGGGCTTGGAAGAGACAGGCAACAATCTAGATTGACAAAGAGGTATAAAGAAATAAAAGTGGATAGATAAGAGATAGAAAAAAATATAGGTGGATATACGAAGAATAAACAGAGATAAAGAAAACGGAATTGAAAGAGATAGGTATGAATTTGGATTGACAAAGATATAAAATGAGATAGAGGTGAATAGACAAGGGATAAAAAGAAATGCAGGTGGATAGACGAGGGATAAATTTTTCTTATCTCTTTCTATCTAAGATATAGAAAGCGATTAAAAGTGATAGGATTTCTATCTCTTCCAGGAGGGCATTACGTAAGTCATTAATGATGACTTTTCTTGGACTGTTTTGTTTCATACCCTTGATTTTTGTGAGATCCTAACGCAATCCTGATGAAGAGAACTTAAAATCGGAGTTACGAATTTTATTTTATTTTAATAAACTTTCTCTAAAATGAGAATTTGTTCTGACTTACCAAGTTTTGTGGAAAGTTTAATCAATATAACATTGAATGCGAAAAATTTAAAAAAAAATAAATTTGTTAAATTATATGTATATTAGCTACTTATAAATTTTATACTTTAGTTTTTACTGATTGTAATTTTGAAAAGCAACAGCAGCGTGAATAAAATAAACATTACGAGTGAGTAGTTATATTCAGAAAGGTATGAAATAAAAGAAAAATCCACTACGCGAAGTACTACTGCATACCTAAATATTTATACGCAGCATCGGTGAAAGAGGCTCTGCACTAATTAAATTGACACGAGAGCCTGGTTCTATCTGAGTTTTTTGCTAGGTAGTGTAAGCTTCATCGCTTCTGAAAGCTCAACAGTCTACGAAGCGCGACGATTAAGACTGAAAAGCAAGCATAACAAGTTTGGCTTACGACAATTAAATTATACCCTATAAACTACTACACGTTTCCTATGTACATATAATATAATATAATACTGTTGTCAGCTCCAGTATAATTGCGAATAATCAACTCTAGCATTCACATTTCGCTACAGGGGACGTTTCCAATAATACATTCAAATTTAAATAATTTAATTTTTCCATTCATAAGTATCGACGTTTTAAGGTAAATATAGTTGTGAAAATTTATCTTGATATGATTATTTTGTTAGAAAAATAAAGACTGGAAAGGGTAAATATAAAAAAAATTTGAAAAAAGTATAGTTCTACATTTTTTGAAATGAAGTTATTTACATAAAAAATGCGTATAAACGATTCGGAATTCAAAGCTTCGCGGAATATTATATTGTACGCCAAGGGAAAAACATAGGCTTTTTAAAGCGAGAATCAATCATACGAGACTAATAAAACTTATTGTCCCATGGCATACAAGTTATTTTTTACATGTAGGTATGAATTTGACGAGTTTATCATGCTTGTAAGAAGGGGCAAAATTTTGAGTCATGTGAGGAATAGCGGGAGTAAAATTATCGCTCGGGAGTAAAAATAATGACGAAAATGTAACTTAAATTGCCGCCACTATTTTCACTCCCTAGGGACTGTTTTAGTCCCGCCTCTCTCTACTGAGTAAAAAATGATGATTTCCACCGAGCCTTATAAACATTAAAAAGAGTCAAATTTATGCCTGCTTGGAAAAAAAAAATATTGTTCAGTTTTTTTTTCTGTGAAATAATGTATTTGGAGCATGTCATGATGCACGAATGAATTAAAAGAATTGGACAAGTGCATGAGCATGTTTTATTTAGAATAAGGCCTTATTTAGGTATACTCAATCAAAAAATTTAAAAGTACCTATCTAAACTCCAAAAGTAATAAATAAAGTTAAACAAAATTTGACTGTTACCATAAAAGTCTATATATGTATAATATTTGCAGAGTTAAATTTAAGAAATAAGTTACAATAGTACAGAACTGACTTCAGAATATATTATAATCGCGAAATGAAAATAAAACAGGCAGAATGATACTGCTATATAAATTATTGTGTTTTAAACTCAGTGAGCCTTAATTTGCGGAATTATTCACTCAGAGTAATTACCAAAAAGGAAACTTGTTTTATGAAATTGGTCAAAGTCTAATTGCTTTATCACTTTGTCCGTGCATTTAAAGAATTATTTAAACTGGATATTCTATATTTCTTGTTAATAATTATTTTCAATAAAGGATCTAGAATACTCTATATATATATACTGTATGTAATTCACGTACGTTCTAAAATCTCTAAATTATTGGGAGTTTTGATTGTGCTCTTTCCAATTTAAAAAAAAATATGAAATTTAAAATATTGAATACCTAAAATTTAAAAAAAAATTAAAAAACTCTCTTCATTTTCATAAAAAAATTATACGATGAAAATAATACTGACTTTTTGAAGGCAATTAGAGTCAATAAATTGAAATCTACCCTCAAAATTTCAAGATTAAGAATGGTGCTTCAAACAGTGTTGATAATATTTGAGGAAATTACGCCCAATACTTTTTACTATGCAAAAGCAGCCAATTTTTTAATTGTAAAAATTTTAATTACATAAAAATGTTTAGCACTTTCGTGGTAACCTTTGGGTATCGCAATATTAAAGTCTAAGCAAACGAAAGCACGATTCTCGGGTACGACCGCGTTCTGACCGTAAATGCATTTTAGACCGTCCGTGGGCAAAGCGAAACTTTTAATTAGCGAGTTTATCCATTTATCTACATACCGCTGAAAGGAACAGCCATACTTTAGCGTCGGAAAGCCAAAAAAGCGGGAAATAAACGAGGTGTGGTAGACTGGACCGAGGCGCCTGATCCCAGAATACACTACAATAGAGCTCGAGATGATTTTGCATATGAAAGAGACTGAGAATAGAGGGCAAGATAGGTGAACGTACATAGATACGACTTTACTACATACATTTGACGTGCCCCCTAAGTCAGTATATCGTAAGTTCCAATTTTACCAAAGACCTCGCATATCGACTACAGAAAAATATATTTTTTCATGTTCTACTTTATTTTCTACTTGAAACCTGCTTTTGTGATTTGCATGTTAAATCATAGGCAAAAATAAAATTTTTACTACTAGCGCGTCATAAAGTGGATTTTATTGCGGGGCAAACAAATTCATTTTCTGCCCCCCTCGTAGAAAAAAAATCGTGTGTGACGCGGGAAAAAAATTAATTTTACTCTGGTAATCATTGACATAATTTATAAAATTGGGCTGAAGTTTGCGACGTCTCGTGTCACGAATTTTTTTCCGTCGTATGGTCTCCTAAACAATTGATAATATGTAGAATAGTGATTTTGGATATAAAAACAACATTTTTTATGATAAAATTTTTTTTTATGTTTGACGAAAAAAAACTATTTATGGTCTAGCACGTTGAATTATCTCGCAATCCAAGAAAAAGACATAAATAGGGACTTTGGTTTTTTATTGCAGTCACATATTGCTACAATAAAAAAAATATAAATTCAAAATTGAATTTTTGGGGCGAGATCAAAATTAACAAAGTTTTACCAAAGCAAGAAATTTATGGACCAGAACGTTAAATTATCTCGCAATCCAAAAAAGAGACATAAATAGGGACTTCGGTTTTTGATTGCATTCACATTTTCCTGCAATAAAAAATAAATAAATTCCCTATATACAGTACCGGTCAGAATTTTGGGACCAACTGTTTTTCGATAATTGCTTAAATTATCCTAATTTGAATTATGTGAGTGAGAAAATTCGTTCTCTTAATTAAATTCAAAGCTATCAAAATTCTTCATAAAATGAGCCCAGCATGAATTCGTTTTGTTAATTTGTGAAGAAATTATTGCAGAAAAAGTCAAAATTTCAATGCTTTCTTAAATTTTAAATAACTTTCGAAATAATCAACACTTTTTAATGCTCTTGGACTAATTTTAAAGCTGAATTTCTACAAAATCGAAAAAAATTCTTGGAATTGATGTGTAATTTTTTTCTTACATACTGCACGAGGCTAAAGTTCAAATAAAAAAGTTGGAAAAATTCTAATATTGCTTTTGCTTAGAAAAACATTTTTACAAGATATATAAAACATATAATCATGAATTTTGCATCGAATCCCCTTAAAATATATATTCCTATGATCTTTATTATGATTTACCTACAGATGAAATGTTTTCGAAATTTCCCTTACTTATTTGTTACAATTTAAACTCTTTGCATTATGCAGGAAAAAAATTATATATTCATAAGGAGAATTCACTGCAATTTTTCAGAATCTTAGCTTTAAAATGAGCCTAAGAACATTAAAAAATCTTGATTTTTTCGAAAGTTATTTAAAATTTAAGAAAACATTGAAATTTTGACTTTTTTTGCAATAATTTCTTCAAAATTTAACGAAACGACTTCATTCCAGACCAATTTTAAAGATAATTTTTATGGCTTTCACATTATTAAGAGTACAAATGTTATCACTCACAGAATTGAAATTAAGATAATTTAAGCAATCATCGAAAAACAGGTGGTCCCACAATTCTGACCGGTAATGTATGTCTCTTATTTAATTTGCAAGATAATTTAATGTGTTCATCCATAAACGGCTTGCTTTGGTCAAACTTTGCCAATTACGTTCTCGCTCCTCAAACCCAAATTTTAATTTATACTTTTTTTATTGTAGCACTACGTGACTGCAGTCAGAAACCAAAGTTCCTATATATGTCTCTTTTTTAGTTTGCAAGATAATTTAATGTGTCACACGAGACGTCACAAACTTCAGCTCAATATTCATAAACGCCCTCTTAAAAAAAAGTCATGTAAAACTTGATTTCTGTTATAACTTTTAGAATATGTCAAATGTAGTATATTAGCCTTATAATATATTCACTTAAAATGTAGAATTTGAGATATCTCAAAGTAAATAGATGATGGAAGTCACTGCCGTGACTCACTTCCAATCGGAGGAATATATACTTCACTATTGGATGAAAAGTGAAGCGAAAAAAGGAAAGCAGTTTACTATACTTCTTTAACGTATTATAAGTGGAAGCACTCAGAGAACTGTTGCTACCAAACACTCTCAGCCATGACCCTTCTATGTGTGTATAAAGTCTACTCTAGAGATATCAATAAGAAATTCTCGAGTCTTTTGTTGGATGATAAATAGCCCTTCTGATTTACTAAAGGTCAATTTTCAGCCGATAGTATATCGTTCTACATACTCAAAATCTATCTATTCTTCACAAACTTGTTGATTTTTTTTCCATAAACTTGTTCAATAGTATCACATTTTATTGATTTTGTTTCGATAACGAAACATTAATTACAGTTAAAAAATGTCGATTTTAAAAATGTCTTACAAATCTTTTGCCACTTTAACTATATTAAATGAAAACACTGAGCCAAATGATTAAAAAAATATAAAGAAAACATTTCTAGGGCGTGCAGAAGCGAATCACTCCTTTGTGGTTGCAAATTGCCTTGTTCTACGATAATTTAGAAAGTTTATATGTAGACATAAAAAAGATTAAAAAGCTGAACTAATTTAATTAAACTCAAACTACTCTCTAAGGTGGGAACTTAAAGAATATCTTGCGAATGCATCCCTTCAAACTTTTCTAATACTATGTACATCTCCCTACGATTGAACCACTCCATAGATCTTAACTTTTTTTGAATTTCTGTAGAACATATGATTATTAGAATTCTGTCAAAATTTTTGAGTCAACAAAAGTTTTTTTTAAAATGTCTATTCCTTTGTTATTAATTCAAAATTTAAAATTAAATCAAATCAAAATTCGGCTTTAAAAAAATGTAACTACAGTAAACCTTCGTTATAGTCATTGTCACTAAAAGAAAATTTTGCTTAACATAAAAATTAAAATTAAAACCTGATAAACACTAACAGGAATAAAATAAGTTTTCAGCCAAAAAATTACAATTTTATGAAAAATGAGTGCTTATAAAAGGTCACGAAAATTCAATATGACTATAACGATGCTCTACTGCAGATATTAATTAAAAAATTTGAACTAAATATAGCACATGAAGCGCATGTAATCGTACTGACCTTGATTAATTTTAAGATGATTGCGAACGATAATTACTTTCCTATATTTTTTAATAAATAAAAGTAGTTTATTTTGCAAGGATAGGAACTAACGATAAAAAATGGATTTTGTGAGATTAGGTGGCATGGATCAAGGCGGATACGAAGGCGATCTTAGCGATTCACGAGCACGTAATCACAAATAATGCTCGTCTCTCGGTGACGCACAGTGATTCACACACGTGGACGTTGAACATCAAAGGAGCGCGTCCCGAGGATCGAGGAGTTTACATGTGCCAGGTGAACACAGATCCCATGAAAAGCCAGGTAAGTCTTGAATCAACGTTAGCCCTTTTTTCTCCTATGTAGGTCGAGCAAATCCGATAGTGTGGATGAAAACGAAATAGCCTCGTCACCACTCACGGATATTTATGGCCGACCGTGCGCTTTTCGACCAGAAAAATGAAAAGATACTTCGGTATAGAATCCTACATCAATGCTCCATAATTCCTTTATCTCCATCAATAAAAGTATGAATATCACTAAAAATGTATGCATATATAAGTAAACAGCAATGCTTAGTGAATTTCACTTATTTTATTCAGATATTAGAAGCTTCAAGCATAACAGTTTTATATTTTTTATCCATTCAAGTATATCAATCTGGATTCTGAAAAAAATAAGAAAATATCCACTAAAATAGTAGAAAAAATCCCGAGTCACGTATCATATACTTTTCCCATTTATACAAATAAGAAAACTACTAATGCAACTGACGGTTAAATCCATAAAATTGTCTTTTCATGTTATTCTTCATATACTGAGAAAATAATGCTGTTGAATCTATAGCATTTCTGCCAAAAGCATGTATATCATTAATGCAAAAAATATGCTATAATCTCTGCTGATAGTAAAAAGATAGAAAGAGACAGAAGCAGACGTATAGAAAGAGATGGTACCTTTTCTATCTCTTCCAAGTAGCCAATTTGCATCCTCAAAACGCTATGTCTTTCTATTTCCAAAATTATATCCATCATGCCAAGGAATATCTATCTATTTCTATCCCTCAGTTTATCTCTTGTCCTGGAATATCTATCTCTTCCTATCTCCAGTCTATCCCTACGTCCGGTAATATCTGTATCTTCCCACCCCTTTGTCTATTCCTGCATCCAGTAATATTTATCTCTTTCTATCATTGAAAGAAAATTTAGATCATATTGTATTCCCCTCTCGATTTCTCTTTTTAAACTTGTTAATTTTCATACCCCTAACATATATTTAACAATTTCATGAATTCACATTACATTGTACATAACCAATATTTTAAATTTGTCGCTAACGCATATATCACTGAAAAATCAGCATATGTACCGAGACTCGAACCTTAACTACGCACGCATCGATATATTGCCAAACGCTTAGTCTACTGAGCCCAGGTAGAAGATGAGATAACTGTGTAAAATCTCGATGTTACTCATGAGATACATTTTGCTATCCATATCTATTTCTCGATATCCCCATCCAACTTTATCTATCCCTTCGTCAATCCATAATCAACCCAGTCTTCAAATACCCTTTTCTCTATTTCGGCCTATACCTTGAATATTTGCAGTGTTATTTTCTATCTCCTTTCTATTCGATAAATAAAAGTAATTATTTGTTATTAATGATACCGTATGTATAAGATTAGAATATCTACTTACGAGGAGGGACAGGGATTGAAAGAGTTAAGTGTAAACTTGGATTGACAAAAAGATATACAAGAGATAGAAAGTGATAGAAGTAAATACATGAGAGATATATTGAAAGAAAGAGAACAACATTGAAAGATATAGCCGTGAATTTGGATTGTCAAAAAGATAGAAAAAGATGTAGGTCAATACATGAGAGATATGCTGAGATTAGGAGAAGAGGATTGAAAGAGACCTATGTAAATTTGGATAAACATGAGATGGAAAGTGATAGTGGTGGATAGAAAAGAGATAAAAATAGATACAGGTGTATGGAGATGAAAATTAGTCTGAGATAAAGAAAGTGAATAGTGATAGGTATCAATCTGGATTAACAAAGAGATATAAAGAAATAGAGGTGGATAGACAAGAGATAGAAACAAATATAGATGGACATAAAAAGAACAGAGTGAGATAAAAAAAACGGGTTTGAAAGATATAGCTGTGAATTTGTATTGAAAAAAAGGTATAAAGAAATAGAGGTGGATAGACGAGAGATAGAAACAAATATAAGTGGATATAAGAAGAATAGACAGAGATAAGAAAACGGGATTGAAAGAGATAGGCGTGAATTTGGATTGGCAAAGAGATAGAAACAGAAAGAGGTGAATAGACAAGAGATAAAAAGAGATGCAGGTAAATAGACGAGGGATAAATTTTTCTTGCCTCTTTCTATCTAAGATATAGAAAGCGATTAAAACTGATAGGATGTCTATCTCTTTACTTCCAGCAGGAAAAAGCAATAAATATGCTACAAATCTACAGCATTTTGATTTGAATCAATGGAATACACGCTTTTGTCAGAAATGTTATAGATTCAATAGCATTTTTTTCTTAATGTAACATTTAATTAAATGAAATAGAAGATGTTTTAGAAATTTTTTTAAAAAGTTTCATCCCAGCACGTGACGTTTGCGTTTTACAGAGCGCATTTCTGGAGGTGGTAATCCCACCGGACATAATTTACGAAGAGACGTCTGGGGATCTCATGATACCGGAAGGCGGTTCTGCGAAGCTGGTTTGTAAGGCCCGCGGTTACCCGAAGCCAGACATTGCCTGGCGACGGGAAGACGGAGGCGAAATAACTTCGAGGTCCGGCCACAACGGCGGAAAAAGTAAAGGTAAGGATTAACCGACTTTAAGAAAATTACAAGTTACGAGAAAAACAACTTCCTAACAAATTAACAAATCTTCTTCATCTGACATCCTCACTGAAGAAACTTCTATCCAATTTCACAAAATGAATGTTTCATACCCAATTAAAAAATGTAAAAAAATATTTAATTCGTATATTGCATTAGTATTTCTATTGAATAAAATGTCTGCTAGTAGATTATATTATTTATTATTTTATTATCATTACTATATGATTTACTAATGAGTCAACAACCATCAGTTTTAACTATCAACTGGATAGGATTATTTTATCAAGAATGTGATGTTGGCGATTTGCGCTGCAGAGCGCGAAACGTTAGAATATATCGATGCAAAATGAGTAGAAGATTGACATGTCGCAAACAAAATAAAAGTACTTGTCAATAAATGAGGAAATTGATAAATGTGGTATGCGGTGTTCTATGAAAACGCATCCTCTCTAATTACTTTTCTGCTGCACACACACAAACTTTGTATATGAAAACGTCAGTTTCATGCATGCACATAACGTCATTTGCTGGTAAATTTCTGTTCAACGTGCGATTAAAAATACCCCACTTCAGCATGTCCAGTGTCCTAGAAACAATTTGAATTATTAATTTTCTCAATTTAGCGCTTTAATTTATAATATTATTATATGTATATGCTTTTATACTTTTCACCTTTTCCAACGAAACAATTCACACATTACAGAAAATTTGAATAGAAACTTTTATACAGTTTATCTTGATAAATAGTTTTGCATTAAACTCAATGAATTACATAACATCATTCAACTGATTTTTTAAAGTATTATAGAATCAATAAATTAAATAAAATAATAACGAGATTACCATAAAAATTATTATACAAATCTGGGGAAAACCTAAATGACATAGTTTATTCTAAATAATATACACATTATACACTATTTGATCAAACTATACATATATACATATGGATTTTACTTCTATTATAATAAAATTTGATAGGAAGTTTCTTTCAATTACAGTTGCCTTTACGGAAGGAGAAACTCTAATATTTCCGAAGGTGACGAGGAGTGAAATGGGTGCCTATTTGTGTATAGCAAGCAACGGTGTGCCTCCCTCGGTGAGCAAGCGGATGATGTTACACGTACACTGTAAGTTTAATAATATCTCTTATTCAGATTTTATATACACTCTCGGAAATATTCAGAAATTGAGTAAAAATATATGTTAAAAGGGTGACGTACAATAAAATTTAACGATATTTATGATGTTTTTAAGTAAAGGTATCTTAAAATTGAGAAAAATATAGTGAATTGTCTGAAATTCTATATTAATGTTATGTAGCTCTACTGATTTCCATAAAATGTATTTTAAAACTACCAAACTATAACAGAATTTTTATAAAATTTATCATAAAACTACGAAACTGTAACAAAATTTTCAGTTACATGTAAATGCATAAAACCAGTTACACAAAAGGTAAAATTATTCCTGTTACAAATTTCAGAATTTCCAGACACAAGTATCAGAATATTCAACATTTTCTAACTGAAAATTAATAAGTAATTTCTTAAATTTACTAAAAAGCAACTGAATTTCCTTCAGTCACGTGTTTCGGGAAATTAGGGTAGAAATTTCTAACAGTGTAGATTACTGAATTTTCATTAAATATATTTCAAACTATCAAACTGTAACAGAATTTTTATAAAATTTATCATAAAATTACGAAACTGTAACTAAATTTTGAGTTACATGTTACTGCATAAAACTTCAGTTATCCAAAACGTTAAATTGATACTGTTACAAGTTTTCAGAATTTCTAGATATAAGTATCGGAATATTCAACACTTTCTAACTCAAATTAATAAGTAGTTTCTTAAATTAACAAAAAAGTAACTAGATTTTTTGAATTCTATCTTAAATTTACAAAGCTGTAACTGAATAAAAAACTCCATTTACATATTTTGGGAAATTTTACGGTAGAAATTCCTATCACTGTATATATTATCGAGAACAAAATATTCTTTCGAATAAAAATGTAAATAATATTCAAATATTGTTGATGTTCTTAGTTGGCTTTAGGGTCCAGAAAAAATGTAACTCAAAGTTTCATGTTTTCAAACGTTTCGTTATAAAAACTAAAAAATTCTATAAAATGTTTTAAATGAAAATGTGTATCGTATTGAGTCAACTATAATGTTGAAGCGCCAAATAAATATGCAGATCTCAATCCTTATTTCAAGTAATAATTTAAAGGAGACTAGGAAATAGCTTGAAGTTGCTTATGAAAAAATAAAAATTGTATGCTCCATAGAAACTCAAACTTTTTATCTTCTTCTTCTAGCTGAGACTTGGAACATTATAAAATATCAAGAGAGATAAGGAAAATTTTGCAGAATTAAGTTAGTCTTAAAGTAGGGTGAATTTTGAAAAATGATAATAAAAAAGAAAGAAATAGTTAAAAATGAATGAGCTCTCTTGAAGTGGAAACATTCCGCAGTAGTAAAACACTGCTCGAGTCAGACATCGCCCTTTCGAATCCAGTTATGAACTACTTATAAAACGCTGAGTTTAATCCGACAGAAATGATTGTTATGGCCCGCAAGCCTCGCTCGTACTATTCGCAGCTGTATTTTTCGATGTCGCCGACAGAATTTTATGCCATTATTAGTATTATTACGTCTGGAGGTGATCCTTGCCTGTAAAAGTAAACTTGATTAATTTCGATTTTTTCCATTAATTCGAGATTACATTTAACGAAAACATTTTGAAAAAAGATTCACTGTATGAATAGAGCATTTTTTCTTCATAAACTGAAAAGAAAGTAAGTAAAAATAAAAATGAAAAATATCTGATCTAAATTCTGGCCTCGATTTGCCCCATGTTTATTTTATCCGTACGATCTGAAGTGTCGATCGCGAAGAAGTGGCCGCGGGGCGAGCTGAATGAGACTCTTCAATTATTCGAAAGAAGGATCTTATCGCAATTGTGCTTGTGTATAGCCCTGAGATCGGCGGCTGAGTGCTGGCGTGTAAGCGTACATCCAATTTCCGGGAAGAAATTACCTTTTGGGAAGAACTGAGACACGAGAGCGAAGTTGGTCGTAACCGCGACTTAATACATTCCACTGGTCTTCGAGTTCTGACTAGCCTGCTAAACTCAGAATAGTATGGCTATATTGCACTGAGTGTAATTTTATTATCTCTCCTTTCAACGATCTGCAGCTCTTCTTACGCCTTTTCTCTTTTCACTTTTCTCTTTTTTACATTTCCTTTTCCTTACATTCACCTTCCTTTCTTCCTTATATTAACATAAAATATCTTCCCTTCTTTTATCCTGCTTCATTCATGCTTCCTTTTTCCTTTTTTCCTATTTCTATTTCTTACGACTTTCCCTTTTTCCCTGTCCCTTGTACCCTTTCGTTACCTTTTTCTTGTTATCTCTTTTTCTTCCGGTTCTGGGCAGCACCTCCCTCTCGGCTGTTATTCGAGCAGTATTTTACTTTAATTTTTCCAGCCTGCTTCGCTAACTCTTCTCGCTCGGTGCGTCCCCTTTTGTCAGAGTGAAATTATGCAAAAAAGCCTAGGAGACGATGGCTATCTCCACGATCTTGGTATTGCTGCCAACCTTAGTTTCTTCTTGTACCTATTGTTAGATATCCTCTCATGGCGTATACGCGTTATTAAGCGTCTTTTGCACATAATAGGAAAAGCTCGCGATCAGGTAGAAGCTATTGTCGAAGCCATGCGGTCATAAAAAGATAAGTCGGAAGAATTCGTTCAGCTGATAATATAAAAACAATGTGCTTTACATATATAGTGGTAGAAAATCGGTAGTGAAAAACATCAATATTATATGTTTTATTGTACGTTAAAAGGAAAAGGATAATGTAATAAAATCAAGCGTATGAAAGAGTGAAAGAAGGTATCAGAGTTTTAATGGATAATAAACAAGATTCATAAATATCTTACTTTTATGTAAAAATGGCTAATAATTACGCAATTTTTTATACGGAAAACTTTACTTCTTCAATAATACAGTCGAACTTACTTATATACGAAGGTAGTAACCTTCGTATATAAGTTGATTTATCTTTTTGAATATATAATCAAAAACGTCGAAACCTGATTTTATATTCAACTCTGAGTTAATATAGTGCAAACATCTGCACTTATTGTAATTTATATTAATAATTTTATAACAAGATAATTGATGTATAGATAGATATGCAGGCATAATATATTTTTATTTAATTTTTTTAACTGGCTTAAAAGCAATTTGTTTCAATAATTCAGCTTGGTTATTTCAAGTGGAAAAAATAACTGATATTAAAAGTATCGATTGTAAGAGATGGGACACTAATTATCTAGCTTTTCAGATTCACTGAACTATTACCAAGTTCTCTGGTTATTGTTGACACCAAGTACTGTCGTGATGATAATAGCATAAATATCTTTACCTTTCAACAGAAGTTATAGGGAAAGTTAAAATTATAGAAGTTGCTAATTAAGGGATCAGAGTTCTTTAACATAAAATAGTTTTACCTTATTTATGTATATAAATAAAAAGTATCAGACTTTTTTAAAATATAGTGAAATTTATCGATTGCATTAAAAATCGTATAAAAAGCATCATGTAATTTTGGAATATATCTTGTGATTATAAAAATTCAAGGGGATTGTCAATCAATTGAATCAGTAAATTGACAGCAGGTATTACTGTCATCTCTCTCTCTCTTTCTCTCTCTATATATATATATATATATATATATTATAATAATAATAATAGAGTAATAACCCTAAAGGCCTTTTCTGTGGCGGAGCAATCATAAATTATAACAAACTTTGATAAGGGCCTGGAGGTGTTTCCCTAAATAAAGCAAAGACCATTAGAATCACACTAGAAGTAGGTTACGCTCATTTGACCAAATTACTGCACGGTTTTATATTCAATGGAAACTAAAAACTATAATTTCTATAATGATATTTAAATTATAAATACGGAGAAAAATGTATATTCAACTATGTGACAAGCATCTTATATATTCAGATCTAATATCTAGGTATTGAACTGTAATACACGGAAGAAAATTTGACTAGGCGACCGAGCGAATCAAGAACTTAATGAGTTTGAAAAATCTATAATATATAACAAGATTATGTGAAACTTTTAGTTACATTGTATAAACGGTTACACTAGAACAGGATTTGTCACAAAATTTCTAAATAAGAAAAATTATTTTTTTCGATAAATTGAGTATAGTTTTTATCCTTCGAAATTAACGAAACATTCAGATGGAATAGGAATAAAAATTCTTATTGTAGTCACTTGTTCGTCTGGTATAATGAAAGTGAACATCGTTCTTCTAACTATGTAAATTAAATTCAGAAGCCAGATTTGTTGCTTATCTACTATTTTTCATTATTTGAACTAAGATATATTTTTGCACGAACTATTTCCAATTTATTGTTAGATAAAGATAGTATTTCATTGAATATTGACATGAACGCGCATATTATTTAGTACAATACTTTTATAGTTTTTAAAAGTCTAAATCAACCTGAAACTGTCATTTGACGTGACTTTCGCGATATTTGTTATCAGGTAGCAGTTATTTTTTACATCTTTGTTCTAGCTAAACTATAATGTCTGGATCGAACAAATGATATTGCTGAAAACGTTAAATTGGTCAAAGATATTTACTTTAGCTGATTCAAAGATCTTCTTACATTCACTTGTTCGTTTCCACACCGAAAAATTTTTTTTTCCGAGAGTCAACTATCACCCATAGTTAAGTCTAACCTAGTTGAAATAACACGGATTCCTGTTTAAGAGAATCACGTACATATAGTTAAACATGCCAATATAAACCTTGATACAGAGAAATAAATAATTCTAGTTCTATTAACAATTAGATTCAATTAATATTGCTATGCTGTTATTACAAAACTCCACTGTAAAAAGAATATCTTCTGGATTTATTACTTTTTCACTGTGTAAACAAAAATTTATTTTTGTCAATAATTCTTTAAGACCCACTTTTATCAATATAAATTTTGCTCTAATAGATCATAAAAGTAAAGTTGTTTTTTGGTTATGTTTAATACATGCGCCTGAAAGGATCTGTCTGTCAAATCAACTTGCTTTCTTTGTTTTTCTTATAAACTTGAACTTTGTCATTTCAACTAGGATTGCAAAGTTGGCGCCTGTCCTAACTAGGCAAAATAGTTGATTCCTTGTACACGGGTACAAGGAATTTTTTTCGGTGCAGCTACATTTTTAGCTATAACAAACATTAACTTCTCTATTACAGCTGCACTTTTTCCGTGTACATTTCTCTGCAAAAGACTCCAGGCACTTGTTTCTAACCATTCACATAAAAGATTCTATAATTTATAAAATACCTAACAATGAATTTTTTTTTATATTTTGAATAACTCTTGGAATAATGAATATTTTTTTAATTTTCTTGATTCATTTAAAAATAATATTTAGGTAGAATGTCAGTAATGTAATAAGTAAATTGTAATCATTTTTTCTTGAATGCAGCCAAAATCTGAGCTCGGAACGAAAAAGTTGTAAAACTTCAAATTTATGAAATTATTGACGAAAGAAATTTCAAAAATAATTTTATTGTATTTTTTAATGATGTTTCGTATTTTTTTCATATCATCAATTTTTATAATTTAAAAAATCCTTTTCTCAAGTATGAGAATCCTTTGTATTCTCACAACATTGTATTTCTAAATTTTAACTTTAACAGTATTAAAAAATAATCTATCAAAATATTTTTGATGCGTTGCTAATAGTCTATGTAAATTTACCTTTATATTAAGCTGAGAAAAGTTGAAAAATGTTCATTTTTTCAAGAGTTGTTCAAAATTCAAAAGAACTCTGAAATCTTGACTTCTTTTTGCAATATCATCGTTAATAATTGACTGAAACACTTCGTTTGGAGTCATTAAATGCACACTGAGAAAAAAACTTCTTTGACATACGGTCACAGAAAAAATTTCTTTGAATTAAAGAAAGTTTTGTTAATTCAAAAAACATGTCTTTGATCCAAAGAAATAGATTTTACATTAAAGAAATTTTTTTGAATTAACTATACTTTCTTCAATTCAAAGAAATTTTTTCTTCAACCGTATATATCAAAGAAACTGTTTTCTGGGTGCAGAATTTGGTTACCTTCTATGTTATTCCAAGAAAAAAATGCATTTTTAGATATTTTATAAATTAGAAACTTTTATGCGAATTATTAAAAGCAAGTGCCCGGCGACTTTTGCATAGCAGTGTATCTGAATATTCAGCTTCACAATCTTAAATATTAAAATAGGTTAATATGAATATCTCTGATATTACAGCTGAATATTCAGATATTTCAACTGAATACATGAGATGCTTGTCACATAGTTGAATATCTAGATATTGATCTTAAATATCCATTTTTCTCCGTGAAGGACAGTTTCGGTACCTGAAATTTTCAAGAATCCAAAAATAAAATTGTATTTGATTTTAAAGAAAATACATGGTACGTATTTACATTGAGAGGAAAATTCGGAGGAGTTGGTTGGATTGAGCAACATACTGAGTAAAATAAATCATTTAAATTGGGGAGACGAGAAATCCCGAGTCCCCAGCTAATAGCCTTAAATCCCCCTTTCGCTTTGGTTGATGCGATTGCGGTCTATGAAATAAGCCTGCAAGGTGAAACATTGAGGCTGTAATAGGTTTTCAGGGTGCAGGGTGGTCAGGGCGAAGTCTGCGGTTAGAAACTGGTGGAAACGGGTCTTGAAGAGAACGGGTGGAAAGCAAGGGAGGTTGCTCGCTGTTAGAGTCTCGAAGTAGAATACTGACTGCGGTAAAGAGGACAGGCAGATACTGTAGTGATAAGATAACGCTCGATCCCTCTCTACATTACCACGTCTACTCTTCCAGATGGGTCGCGGTTACGGCGCTAGCCGTAAAATTTTCCTCAAACTCCAAGTCACGCCAGTTTTACGCCCGTCTTACGCACGCGTACGTCATTACCGGGGTAAAAGCTTCCTTGTCGCTTGCGCTTCGAAATTCGACTTTATTGGCGTCTGCACTTGTACTTGTACAAAGAGCCACTCTCACATCATTATATGATTAAACGTGTCTTACAATTACGTTCTTATCTGCAAATAACACACCAATTACTCCTTGTAGCACAAATTCATATAAATTTATAAATATTTTTTACAGTTTATTTCCTTTAAGGAAGGATTCTACTCAAGCGGACGAAAAAAGATCGTTATTTTAAATTATTGTTGAAACAAAACCATCCAATATATTTTAAATTGCGACTTTTGCAGGTAATTGTACAAGATATAAGCTAACAAAAATTACTTTGATTTTAATAAAAATGTTTATTAATGTTGTCATGGCAACGCCTTGAAGTTGAATATAAAACTTAATTAAATTAAATGTTTAAATGTTTCAGAAATTTTTATTAATTGTCATGGCAACGCCTTAAATTTGAGCCTACAAAAAAATGTGATTACACGGAGAAAAATGGAGTGTCAAAATTAATGTAGTCAGTTTTATATTGCAGATAGTACCGCGTACCATCCATAATTTTTTTATCGTAGTCAGAGAGACCATAATTTTATAGTCTGTTTGAATATCGACAGAATGTCAGGTTTACATTCTGAAATAGTTAACCTGTCAACACTTACACTCCGAGATAATCGAGCTAACGCTCCTGAGATACTCAGGATTACATTCCAGGATTCTCATACACTCTGGGAAAGTCAAGCTGAACATCTAGTTTTTACACTTCACAGATAGTACTTTACACCATGTAGAATGTTATCCCATAGTTAAAACTCCAATATAATCAGTTTGACACTCCAGATGTTCAAGTTGACAGTTCATTTTTTTCAATGTGAGAAAAGTTCTCTCGCACACACATTTTATATATTGTTTACTTCATAAATATACGGAGAAAAAAATCGATTTTTTGAATCGTCTTGAACAGAATACCCCCTTAAACTGTAGAATAAACATTAGCCATAACTAATTGAACCTTATTATCATTTAATTTCCTAGAATTAGACAAATTTCATCTCAATAGGGGCTTTGGAAAGGTCAAGCTTGACATAGAAAGGGTAAATTCCAAGTCGATAAAATAGATTTTATGTACTTTCAAAAGTTCATAGTAAGAGGTTGTCCATAATAAAGAAATGTCAACTGTTTTTTGTAACTGCGAGTGTGCAGTCTATTTAAAAGAATTGATAAAAAACGATTTTACAAATTATTCTGATTTCGCACAAATTTTATAATATACAAAGTATTTGTATGTGCATATAGCATGCATACATGTATAGTATGTATGTTGTAAAATAATGTATATTGCTTTTACAGTTGCATCGACGACCTATCCTGCAACTCCTTCTGTTTCTACACTATAACCTCGAAATAGGCCCAATTCTCTCTCTTCCCGCGCGCTGCCGCTCCAAACGCCGATGACTGAGCAAAGAAGTGGGAGGTGAAACAGGGCAAGCTCGCTCACTCACATTGCTCCGCTCATCTACTACCCTGGGCGCTGCCAGCCAGTTATCTTGGAGGAGAATTTCTCGGAAATACTTGTTCCTGATATAAGCTCAATAGCCGAATACTTAGGACTATTTCGAGGTTCCAGTGTATATTTCTCTAATGTTGATATTAACTATTTTTAATGCGAGGAAACAAATATATATAATAAAGAATTGTTTGAAAAAAAGTTGAAATTATTCAAAGTAATGCAGGAGATTTCTAGCTCACGATAGGAAACGACTGTGTTATTTGTATATTTTCATAGCTTCGTATACTGGTGCAATTAACGATGCATCCAGCGTCGTCTGCTAAATATACAGAAACACGACAATACGACACAGTTGGATTGATTTATGGTCCCGGTTTGGCCTTAACGCTGGAGCTAAAAAGTTTTAATTGCTTCGCGATATATTTTTCTGGCTATCGCTCGACGAGAGCCCCAGTTAAAACCGGTGGGCTTGTTTCGAGATGGATAGCATTTCACGAAATGTGGTTTTGTCAAACGTCAAATAGCAATCGATCGGTCAAACGCAATCAAATTTTTCTCGAACGAGTCCAAAATGGAATTATATACTAAATTCAAAATTTATGGGTAATGCATTCAAAACGATTTAAGAAAATCTTCACTTTAAACCTTCAATAACTTATATTAAATTAGAGAATTTCGTGGATTTTTATGTTTTCAGGAAATTGAATTTTCAACTCGAAAATTGATCTATAAAATTACATTTTTTTTATAATCCACAAATATATTTTTTTATTAATAAATACTGAATTTATAAAAATATACGAAATATACAATTGATACTATAATCACTTTTTATTTGTAAATGAAACAGAAAAATGTGTGTTATGATAATCAATCCATAATTTGTCATATTACAGTTCGCCCATTGATTCAAGTGCCGAATCAGCTTGTCGGGGCTCCAACCACTACCGACGTCACATTAGTTTGTTATGTAGAAGCTTCACCGAAGCCTATAAATTATTGGACACGTGATACAGGTAAAACCATTCAATTGTAAAACATAAATTCAAATCACTATTTAGTAATACGAACATGTTTTTCACACAATCGTGTACTCTCTGTCAAAAAAGTAGATATAATGTTACTTGGAATAGAGATCCTATAAAAGTCCCTTATATTAAAATTCAATAAGCGTTTCTATATGGAGTCGAAAGAATTCACAATCAGTATAGATCGAAAAACCGTCTTGACTCAAAATTGTGTCATTTTTACTTACAATATTCGAAAATACACAAGATAGCATTGATATTGATAACTGCTTTTTAAATTAATAGTTCATTCAAATTATATAAATAATTACAATAAAAAGAAATTCTTACTTTTTACTTCTTACACCTTGAATTATTTACTTTGGTATTTTAACTTGAAGTAAGAGTTTCTCTTTACTATTCGTATTTATGTATAGATATGACATATACATATAATAATAATACAAATATTTAACATTTGCACTGTTTTCAAGAGAAATGATAAAAAAGAATTATTTTTTTCGTTTCAGGGGAAATGATAATATCTAATGACAAATATTCCATGTCGGAGATAAAATCTTCGATATATAGTGCACAGATGCGTTTGGTGATAAAAGACCTCCAAGAGCGAGATTTCGGTGGCTACAAATGCATCTCGAAAAACTCGCTGGGCGATGCCGAGGGAAGCATTCATCTTTACGGTGAGTGTTGACAGACAAATAAAATTTTTATGAGATGAACAAGATGGAAAGAAAAAAGTCATAAAGTTTTGCGAGACATTAGGACCTTGTGACTTTACTAGAGGTCTGTCCCTTGGAAACGCTCTCACTTGAATATGACATCCTAGTTCTATTCCGTGAAAAAAGCTGATTATTCTTTGCATAGAGCAGAGGAATGTCATCATTGAAGGGCTCCCTTAACACCAGATATTTTTATGTATACGAAGTGTGTCCGAAAAGTATCCGACCTACGTTTATATCTTCGCGCCAGAGCGCTCGATTGGCCTCTAAGGGGTATGAGCGTAACCAGTAGTCCCTCACGAACTCCCTGAATGCCGTAGTTACCGGCCGGACGCCTTGGGTCACGCGCAGCGTGTGTTTATGTCCAACGTGCTTTTTCCGTTCGTCGTATTTGTTTACAGTTGGAAATGTCAGAAAGAACAGATCAACGAATTTGCATCAAGTTTTGCTTTAATTTCGGCAAGAGTTGTATGGAGACGATTGAAATGATACAGAGGGCCTTTGTGGACGAAAGTATAGGCATAACACAGATAAAGGATTGGTACAGGCGGTTTAAAAATGGCGTCAAAGTCGGAGTCATGTCAAGTCTATGCTGATTATTTTTTTCGTTTGTGAGGGTGTTATGCACTACGAATTTGCTCCAAGAGGTCAGACGATCAACAAAGAATATTACGTTGAAGTTCTGATAAGATTGCATGATGCCGTGAGAAGAAAACGACCGCGTTTCTGGTCAAGCGGTTACTGGCTTCTTCACCACGTTAACGCACCAGCGCATTCATCGAATCTTGTGCAGCAATTTTTGGCGAAACACAAGATTGTACAACTTCGCCAGCCTCCGTACAGTTCCAACATAGCTCCCTGCGACTTTTGGATGTTCCCAAAATTGAAAATGGCGCTCAAAGGAAAGCGATTCGACGTTATCAAAACGATTCAGAGTGAAGCGACGCGCGAGCTGAAGGCCATTCCAAAATCTGCATTCGAGGACGGTTTTAAGATGTGGAAGCACCGCTGGGAGCGAGTGGTTCAGTCAAATGGGGACTACTTCGAAGGATGCAACGGTCCGGATGACGAAGAATAGCACCAACGCGGAGATATGAACGCAGGTCGGATACATTTCGGACACACCTCGTATATGCATTCTGTCAAAAAAGTGCCGGGAATTGATCATTCAAAAAGCCCGCTTGATGAGATTGTCAAAAACCTTTTTGACGCTAAGTTGGCACAACTGTCCTCTATACTGACGTGGAGTTCGAGCGCGATCTGTCATTTAGTTTGTTCACAGTGCTCGATGTTGTCAGTTTATTTCAAGTATGTTTCGCGATTTTTCCAATGGATAAGAATATCGAACAAAGAATTTGTCTCAAATTTCGCATTGCAAATGGAATTTCGTGTGCAGAATCGCTGAAAATGTTACAGAAGGTTTACGATGAATCGACTTTCTGAAAAAGACGTGCATATGAGTGGTACAGTGCATTCAAAAGTGATCGAGATGTGCTGAAAGATTTGCCTCGCTCTGTTCGGCCGTCAACGTCTTCAACTGAAGTTAACATCGCTAAAGTGAAGGAAATGGTGACGGAAAATCGTCATTTAAGTTTAAGAGAGATAGCCGCTGAACTTTCTGTGTCTCATGAATCAATTCGTACCATTTTAAACGATTGTTGCACAACGATAACGCACCATCTCACAAGATTATAATTATGAAGGAATTTCTGGCCAAAAACTCAACGAATGTCATCGAACAACCACCGTATTCACCTGATGTGGCTCCGGCCGATTTTTATCTCCTTCCAAAACTCAAATTACCACTTTGAGGCACCCGTTTGCAGTCGATAGAAGACATTAAAGAGAATTCGCAGTGAGAACTGAAGTCGATTCCGGAAAATGCGTTCAAAAAATGTTTTGATGATTAGATTATTCGTTGGCATGAGTGTATTATTTTGGGAGGGGAGCACTTTCAAGGCGATAAAATAAATTTGGATGGATAATAAATAGTTTGTGTTTTATTGACCAATTCCCGGTACTTTCTTGACAGAATGTATATATATAAAATGTTAACTTTGATGACAAGCCTAAAATTCAGTAAATTTTTGAACGAAAAATAAAACTTTTGCTTTACTGTGTGTCTACATGAAAATGTGTGGTTTAGATGGTTGATCGATTTCATCAAAATATATACACATTATTATCAAACTGTCTCAATAGTACGCACTATAAACTTTTTATCCAATTATCAGCAACAGATATTAAAATCTCTGTTTTATTTTATTTTCATTTTCAAATTAAATGTACATCCATACAGTCTCCTCTATTTTTAATATAAAATTAAATATTCGTTTAAAGATTAAAAATTGTTTCGTTTTCAATTAAAACATTTTTAAAGATTATTTTTAAAAATCTGAAGCATAATAGTCAGCATTTTTTTCAAAATTTTTAAAATCATTGTTTCTTCATCAAATCAACTCTGAGTAAGCAAATTGTTTCATGTATTTTTTAGATTCAAAATAAATCACTGATGAGAGCTTCGATCAGAGCCGAAACGTCTGATTACGTAAAACTTAAAGTTTTTTATTAACCTCGGACCCTAAAGCCAATTATCAACACATATTTTCAATTATTTTTAAAAATAAAAAACCAATGAAAAAAGTATTTTTGCTCTATATACCTATATGTTAATTAATTAACTTTTCAATTTACGTAATATTTATTCATTTACTTTTAATAGAAAGGGAAAATGTCGCGAGTTGTTGGAATGCAAGATTATCCATGCAAGTCGAAATAATAATTGTAAGAGAGTGCCGTCTTATCGGAATTTATTAAGGCGAAGGTAAAGGCGTGAGTAATTAAATATGAATTGAATTTTTCATCTAATTTAGCTTGGCTGAATTCTAAAGGAAGAAGTGATAAGATCCTTTTTGTTGGAACGGTAAAGGACGTGCAAGGGTTGATGGTGGGCGTTAATAGTAGAAATTTTCCGGTGTAAACGGACGCCTCTTGTCTTGTATCTTGGCTCATTCGCACGCGGGGTTGCTTTCTCTCGTTTATGCTACCAGTTACCTCGAATTCATAGTCACGCGATCAGATAAGCTGCTAGGATTAACCGTTAAACAGAACTCGACCGTAAGCATAGAGTAGTGTTCAAAGAGAACGAGAGAGAGAGAAGGTAGAAACCAGGTATTCTACCCAGTACTCGCCAAGAGAGCTAAAACTCAAAACTTTTCATAATGTATATCACCAAATTCACACTCACATTACTTATCATCCTAATCATTTCTATAATTTATCGCAAAATTATGATCTTATTAACCATACACATAAATAAAAGTGTCTTCAATTATTGAAATCTCGTTTATTTTTAATTTAAATTAGCATAAGCTACATTGTTTTTTCTCTTAAATTCAAAGAGTAATATTATTTTCTTGAAAGAACTTTACATACTGAATAATAAAAATTATAATCACTTTTATAGATTTTAAATTCAGAAATATTTTATAAAATAAAAAATGATGTTATAAAATGTGTTGTTTACAATATTAATAACTCTCCAATATATAATTGAATTTTTTAAATCTGAAAATAAAAAATTGGGAATTGGCAGCTTTAGAAAATAAAAATATGAAATTTATTGAAATAAAAATCATTTAAATAGTACAAAAAGCATAAAGAAAGTTGAGATTCTACCGAAGCTAATTGATTTTTGAATTAAGTATATTTTGAGATAATCCATTCTTTTATCATAAAACACGTAGCTTCTTTAGATTATTTCATAACAAAAATGAATAAAATCTAAGAAATAAAAATATTTAATAATTAAAAAGCAAGGCCAACTTATTTTCAAGATGTATTTTAGTTAGGAAACGTATATAAAGTATAAAGTATAAAGGATAGAAGAAAAATGTGAAAGGAAGTGAAAAAGATTATGGCACCTTGTGGAGATATGGCACACATAACGTCAGGCCACGGCCGGACTAAAAGTCCGCGAAACAATATCCTCCTCGTATTAGTTATCGTTTATCAGGAAATCTAGCCAGACAAAACGTGGGGTCTCGGGAATTGGGTGAGCCATCTGTTGCCAGACATGATCGATAAAAGTCCGCCAAGTGTTATCAGTGCTAAACTGGTATTTTGGCGAACTGCCGCACGTTTTCCATCCTTCCCTTCCCCACTACCATACATCCTTTTCCTCCTACTCTCTTTCACTTTTAACCTCTCTACTATCCTCCCGATCATCAATATGAATATTGTGAATAGCCACAATTTTGAGAGATACACGATGAATTGTATCTACCAACAGGATTCCTCGTAAAAGAGGAATTCTTCCCTGCTGCCGCCGCCGTCACCGCCGCCGCCTCACCGCTGTAATGTCAAATATTTTAATACTCGTGTCATTCTCATCTCACTGCTCAACAAAAATCCAATTCTTTTTCTTGTAATTCGTTACTAAACATCTCGCAACATCCCACCGGAGCCAACAATTAACATCTCAATATATCTACAATGTTAGAAATTTTCGGGAATTTACAAAATTTATATATTGCAAAGGTTACGTAAAATTTAACGATATTTATGATATTTTTGAGTAAAGGTATCTTAAAATTGCGAAAAATTTACTGAATTTTCTGAAATTTCTCTTAATATTATGGAACTCAACTGAATTTTCATGAAATAATTTTTATAAAATTTATCATAAAATTACGAAATAGTAGACGGAGAAACCCAAGTTTATAATTTTTGCTAAACTACGTTACAATTTAGGGAAAAATGTGTGATAGTGAGAATTCTCCGCAGCGAAATACTGAACTTTAGATGAACTATATTCTTAATGTTTTGACTGTGAAAAATTTCCAGTCCGATAGAAATAATTACATTGCAACTGAATTTTCATAAAATGTATTTTAAACTACCAAACTGTGACAGAATTTTTATAAAATTTATCATGAAATTACGACATTAACAAAATTTTCAGTTACATGTAACACTGCATAAAACTTCAGTTACCCAAAATTTTAAATTATTCCTGTTACAAATTCCAGAATTTTTAGACACAAGTATCAGAATATTCAACACTTTGTAACTGAAAATTAAAAAATTGTTTCTTAAATTTAGCAGCAAGTAACTTAATTTTCTGATATTCCGTCTCAATTTTACGAAACTGTAACTGAATAAAACTCTAGTCACGTGTTTCAGGAAAATTACGTTAGAAATGTCTAACAATGTAACTACAACTATAGCCCTGATTATATTTATAAGCATTTAATTTCGAAAATTTTCCGACATAGCTCATTTGCAACAATCAGTCTTCACAAAAAAAATGGAGGTCAGGAGAATATAAATGATTGTTGAAAGAAAGAAAAGAGTATTGGACAGTATAGAAATCATTCTCAAACTGCGTGTCACTCTTTTCTCTCTTCCTGTAATTATTCATATTCTTCTGGTCTTCATTTTTCTCCCATGTTGTGCCATTTTGTAGACAAAACTTTTGTTAGCGAATGTATAGCGCGAAAAAAGCTCTCGTGGTCTACAGCTAAATTGTAAAAGGCTGAAAGAGATAAATTAGAAACATAAATGTTTGATTAAAAATAATATATATTTTTGCTTATTTTACTCTAGATTTGAAATAAACATCTAGATTGTTCTATATTTTTCTTTATTTATCGAAATAAATGTTTGTTTCTTACAGAAATTTTATTGGACCATTCTAAAAACAATGGACATTATGAGGATGGGGCAATAGAAGATCACGAGGGTCACAGACTCAATCATGTGTACCAAGGCTCATTAAGAGAATCTGGTTCGACCTCAAGACCTCGACATAACGGTGATGATTATTCTGACTCTTGTTCTTCATTAAGATCTCATCCACTAACCAATTTTATTTTTCTTATAGCATCAAATTACCTTACTAGATTCTCGTAAAGCTATTAATTTTCAGAGTACCGAATCGTTCACTTTATTTGATATAATCAGATCATTAAATTTAGAGAAAAACACTTAGATATGGTAGTCATTTATATTTGATTTTTGTTACTGTTTAGAATACTTTTTAACGCACAAATAAAGAATGCTGTATGTTTGTTATAAAATTTTATGATAAGGTTTAGAATACTTGTTGATAGATCTAATGTAAAATTAAATATTAATTTAGAAAATATTTTTCATCCAAAACTTTTATATTTTTGGATCTAATAGCTGATAAAAATTGAGAAAATGGAAATATAATTTAGTCTATGGCAAAACTTTATTTCATGTTCTTTTAATAATGTATTTTATTCGTTGAAAAAGAAAATTCCAATGAAAGTATTTAATATGAAACTGAATCACCAATTTAATTATAAGAATAATTTAGCAGTAAGTAATAAGCTTTTTTTTCTTCAGATAAAATCTATTTCGCATTGAATAGGACTTGGGTTGTATTTTAATAACTGATGGAAAAATGGAATTTTAAATTGTGAAAAATATGAACGATCGGTACTCAAGCATAAAGGCCTTTAATTCTTGAATCAGAATGCAAATAAATAATATCATATTGAGAGGATTAAAGTTGTACACATTTTCAGATATAACTTTACTACTTTTAAAATGAATTAACAAAATACTAACAAATAGTTAATTGTTGCTTATAACAATTTATAATTGTAAATAACATTTTTCGTCCGTTTCCATTTCAGTCGAGTGGAAAATATAAATTTCTCAATGAAATGCAATTTTCATCTTTTTTCAAACATATATTACTCAATTCTTTTTGCTCGAATTTTTATTTTTTTAATCAAACAAAATTGATTGGAACCAAAAATCTCGTTCTCGATACGACTGAAGGAAACGTAACGGCAAAATAGTATTTTGTGAACTTGAAAGTGACGTTGATTGATAAGGCGTAAAAATATAAATTAAAATATATATACACGTATTTAATTTTAATTAATTTAGATTTTGCTCTAACAATTTGAAATTGCGGACTATTTCAAGGCCATAAAATACAAATGTAAATATGATCGATAGGAAATGAAAAGTGCTCAGATCAAAATGTTGTCGAAGTAATCTGATACAACTTAGTATAAAATTTTCATTGTTGCAAACTAAAATTTTGCTTTGAAAGCTATTAACTATTTTTAAAGTGTAACTTTAAAATAATGAAACAGCTAAAAAAAGTTTGCAAAACTCTTAATATAAAAAAAAGTTGAAAAAAAAAATGTTTTGTTCAAAGATCACCACTTTGTAGAATAAATTTTTATAACAAAACCTAACTCTTCATTAAAAACCTATTCATAGAGAAATTATATTTATTGAAATTGCATTGGAGAAAATAAATTGTCAGTGAATTATTCCATCAAAGCAGATCAAGACTGAGGTTGAAAAGACGCTTTCTTTGATTGCTTCGACAGTGATATTATTTTCTTTTGAACTGATACTTTTCTTTTTCATAAAGTTCGGTACGCACGAATAAATCCGGTATAAAAGTCTGAAGTTGAGTGCATTTTTTAAATCCCCAGCAAATGTAACGACTAAGAATCGATGTTTATTGGTACGCGAGACTCGTCGTGAAAAGGAGTGAATTTCCTACGAGGCTGCTATTATAGCTTCTATAAAAAGTTTAATATTTTAAATAAAACATTAATTTCATGATCTATTTTATTAATTTGTATTTATTAGTAAATCAATTCCAACACTGTAAAATCATTTCTATTGCTTAATTAAATACTTTGAGAGACAGGTATCGCTCTTATTAATTATTCATTAAATTCATGGCTTGCCTGAAAATGGAAATTCGTACCTTTTGTATGATGCTTTATGTACATATCACCGAAAACTTGACATACATCTCTGTGCGTGAAATAAAATAAAATTCTAACTATCACATTTCTACCGCTAAGTTTATGAAAAAAATTAATTAAGTGCAAATATTCACTAAAAATGATTGAAAATTGTAATCTGCCTGTGTAAGTAACTACTTATGATTTGATGCATATCCTTGAAACACCATAACTCATTAAAAAGTAAGATACAAAAAAATATCAATAAAAGTATACACTTACGTTTAAGTCAATGACGACCTTGGATTTGTAAAAAACTTTTTTCTCAACATATCATTTTCTAAATTTTAATTCAAAAATTCTTTTTATTGAAACACGATTATCAAATTTTAAATGAAAGTAGTTAACTTTTATAAATAAAACATTCTTCATCTAAAATTATACCTGTATTGTGTGCCAAATATTTAGGTAATATATTTGGAAAAGGAATTAGTTTTAAAGGCGATGATTATACAATAAATCTTCACAAAGAAGAAAAAATAATTTTAGTAAGGTAGATAATATGAATATTTTTTGAATGGCTTCAATAAAATTTCTTCCCTCTTTTAGAGCAAAGGAATTCTCACTTCTTCTCATAAATTAAATTTTTCTTTGCTTCACTGTAATTAAATTCACAACTTATTTCCTTTTAATTTATGTTTCACGTTTCCATTAATCACATATACGCATATAAAAAGATTAAAGTGCTTTAAATTTTGCAGTAAAAGATTAAATCTTTTTCTAATCTTATTTTAGAAACATCTAGGAATTAATCTATAAATCAAGATATGTTCGCAGTTCTCTTATTTTTTAAATTTTATACCAGATTCAAAATTAGTAACATAAATTTGATAAACATTAATTGATACATGATTTTAGTTCGAAGCTTATTGTATAATACATTATACATTGAAATTTGATTTATCCTCTTTGACTTTTTATTCTTGAACGTTTATCAGATCAAATTTTAGTACTAAAATTTCTGAGAATATTTCAACAATTAATACGTCTTATAAAATCATAAAAGCATAATTTTTGCACTTGGTACATGTACATGTCAACGTTAAAATTCGAGATAATCATTTCATTATTCTTTATCTCATATCAGTTTATCTGTCTTCATAATATAGATTAGTGAACACCTGTTGCTGTTGGCATGACTGAAGCGACGCTTTGCATATTCAATAGTACCTCGTTTAAAAATTGAATTTGAATTTGCACAATATTGACACTTCTTCTCAAACAATTACTTCACTCTTGTTTAGTCATTCTCTAGTTTTTTATTCAAGAATCAATTATTTTAATCTGTAATATTAAAGAAAGATAGATAAAGATTTTAATGATATAATTATTGGGACAAAAATTATATTAAAATATTTTTAACTTTAAAGTACCATTAATTAAGTTATTTTTAATTCCACACTTGCAGTATATTCGAGTTAAAAAGTATTAAATTCTATTTTAAAGGAAAAGAAAATTGAAGAACGGCTTCGTGCACGAGTGTAGTCGAACGTTTGTTTTGAATAATTCAGGCCGAAAGTTAATTAAACCATTGTTGAAACAAAGTTATATTAAAGTTTCAACTGATGCTCAAAGTGTACCGTTTTGTAATTTGTTTTCTCTGCAGGAGAGTTTTACGACCACGTGATAGAACTATTAACACAGTTCTCCATTTTAAGATCAGGCGTGTTTTTTTAATAATCAGTTCAATTAACCAGAACTTTACTACTTTAAACCAGAGGAACTTTGAACATAAAATAAACGTTTGGAAACAATTTCTACGGAATTTTAATAATTGTATAAATAAATTCTATAGTCAGAGAGCATGTTTCATTTTTTAAAATTCTATATGCAGTGCATCAAACAATCTTAAGGAGTGAAAAATTTGGTCTACAAGAAAGCTTGACTTAAATAAAATTATCAAGCTTTTTAAATAACTTTAATAATAACATTTTTTTCATTTCTCATTATTTTGGCATAGAGTCAGATTCTTTTTATTTTCTTCGATTGAAATTTTCACTATTCGATATAAAAATACTCAAAAAGAAAGCAAGGCAAACGTTTCGGCCACATATGGGGGCCCTCTTCAGTGCCATAAATTCAAAGATTAATTCAAAAAATTTTTGTAAAACGTAGATAATTAAAATAAGAATTATCATAAAATTGAAAAACTTATCTCATAGCTTGCAATTCAAAATGAAGTAGTCCAGTATGCAGCATCACGAATTGAAAAAATGTATGTGATACTGAATATCACGAATACTAAAATTGCATTTTTGTTAATTTTTTAAAGATAAATGTATTATTTTTCCAAACATCTCAGAATAAATCTGAATGCAGTAATAAACAACCTTCAATTTTTTTATTTATTTCTCAAGATACTCAAATAATATTGAGTAAAACTACATGTATAGATATTATAATAATTTATGTTTCTGTAATGCCTTGCTTGCAAATTCAATATTAAATGGATTGTCCGTGAAGCTGATATAAAAAAAAAAATCGTTTCTTGAAAAATACACGCCTTCGTCCACTTGTGAAAATCAACATAAACTTCTCGAATTTCTTAACTAGGTATAGGGCAATAGTCTTCTTCAAGGAGGAAAAGAACCTCTCAGGATTGTTTATATAAATAAATTTTCAGTCAGCAAGGCCACATGTCTCGAGTCGGTTTTGAAAACAGTTCAGATCATTCTATAAGAGACTCCGGTAACAAAGTCTTCACGCAAAGTTTTAAAAAATGTAAACCTTGTTCGCGTTCTGCCCTTGATTACCAATTCGGCATCGTTCTTTATTTAAAAAAAAAAAATTTTCAAATTGCGGTCGGTTCGTGTGCAAAAAATTTTGTATGCTTTCCGGTTTATTGGTTATCCGGTTTTTTATTCACAGTGAACTCTAAACATTTTTTCAATTCGTGATGCTGCATACTGGACTACTTCATTTTGAATTGCAAGCTATGAGATAAGTTTTTCAATTTTATGATAATTCTTATTTTAATTATCTACGTTTTACAAAAATTTTTTGAATTATTCTTTGAATTTATGGCACTGAAGAGGGCCCCCATATGTGGCCGAAACGTTTGCCTTGCTTTCTTTTTGAGTATTTTTATATCGAATAGTGAAAATTTCAATCGAAGAAAATAAAAAGAATCTGACTCTATGCCAAAATAATGAGAAATGAAAAAAATTCTATGAATTTTGGGTCAATATAATAGCAGACATGTTATCAAACATGTCACTTTCAAATTTAATAATAAAATCATTTCTAGTGTTGGGATCGTCTTTGAAACTAAGTTCCAGCTTCGTGATATGCTTTATCTTCCTACATCGTCAGAATTTTTTTCACTCATTAGTTCGATCATCCAATTGATCATCGTGTCCCGTAAAAAGAACTGCATCTTAACAATTACAGATCGAGTCCATGACTGTTAAATGTTAAGGAAAACAATTTCGCGATACTTAATGGAATCGAGATTATATTTATGTGTAGGTGGTGTAATATATATGATATAGGAAGTGACAACATTTTAAATGAAAAAGTTATCAGATTGTTGACTATGAGTGTTTATGAGGGATATATAATATAGTGTATGTAAAACCTAAGGTGAAAATATATATAAAACCAAATCTTGTGTGAAAAGAACGACTATATTACTACAATATACACCTTTTCACTTCAATTATTTTTTTGGGCGCATGCATTTTTATGTTATTAGGAGCAGTTACGAGCACCAAAGTAATAAAAAAGTTATATTTGTAAACTCTTTTTTATGCCTGTGCATAAAAATAAATAATTCTGATATCGCGGTAAAAGCTTCATCAAAGATGAAAGAAGAGTCGGAATTGTAAATTACTCATTACAAACAAATTATACAAATATCATTACAGGCTCATAATTATCTTTCCACAATGATTCTTTATTTGCTGCGCTTAATCGTTATATAGAATATTAATAATTAGAATGAATTTTTAGAATAATATAAGAATTATCGGTGGTAAAGTATTTAAAGAATTATTAATGCAAAAACAAGTTTACTATATTTTAAAGCAAAAACTAAGAATAATAATATCAATATTCTATAATAATTTTCAATCACGATAGGTTTATAATATATTTTTTGGAATTGCAGTTGTTTCCTTATTTTATATTTTATTAAAATAATTCTGACATATGGTGACCATGCACATTACGATTTTCCGAAGTGATGTGAAAAGGTATATAAGTAAATAACATAAATCTGATATACACACTGATAGAATAATGTTTATTCTATTTAAACTAATTTGTGGATCTAATAATTATTCATTAATTCTGCCAGTAAGAGAATAGTCATCAAAAGATGAGTAGACATATGTTTTGTGGGAGTTAAGAAAACATGACATGAAAATAATGAATTGTCACCTCAGTGAGATTTATTCATAAGAAAGAATGAGAGTGAGAATGCGACTTAGAAATTATGGGACACGTCACAATTTTCTTAATCCTATATATTTTTTTCAAATTCACTTTTTGTTAATGAAAATTGTACATCACAAATTAACGGAAAGATTTAACAATTTCTGAAGAGAAAAAGTAGATAAATAATACTTCGAGACAGATTTCTTAAGATTTTTATATCTTATAAGTTATGTATATATTAAGTTAATAGGGATGTAAATCTAAATTTGGCTATTGAAATTGAAAAACTTTATGTCACTTGAAATTTGAAGGAGTTACTTTCTTTTATTCTGCTGTGCTACGAAGATTATTATCTACTTTTCTCGCTGTAATATCATGTAAATGGAACATTCTAGTTTTAATACTTATGTATCTTCGAATACACCTGTAGAAATGATCGCGCCTCGCACCTTGTACAATAATCTAACGTACAACATAAAGTACGACAACACGAAGTGCGCATTACGCATTGATGTAATTACCAACAAATATTCTCTCCGTGTAATCAATCCGAACCGAAATTGTACCAATTTAACCAATTGACATACTGAGCCCGATGAAATTATACAAAGACGAAAAAGAGAGAAATATATATAGCTGAATAAAAAGATATTAATGTAATTTCTTTATGCTTAAATTTTTGAACCTTTCCTTTTAATGTCAAAATTATTGGTTGAGAATAAAATTCAGGTACTCTTTATTATGGCATACCGTTAGATATGTTGAATTTTTTAGTGTAAAGAAAAATTTGAATATCATCAATTATCATGGATTTTTGCTGAGGTAGGATGTTGATAAATAAATTGTTGAAAAATTTTTCTGTGAAAAAAGGAATGCTTCCACTCCGCTGGGACCTTTCGATTGTCGATCGAATGCTCTATCATCTGAGCTACAGTGGTTCCACACAACTTTTCTGATAGAATCTATTTACGCCTATTCGGCTATGGATATACCATAAACTATTTACTAATTTTTTCAAATCATTTCAGTCGATTATGTCGATCATTAGAAGAGTGTATCACTCACAGTGATAACGGAACTCTACTATTGGGTTGTCCCACCCGTTTGGAAAAATTTCATGGCGCTGGCCAGAGCCAGACCAGACTGTCTATTTTTCAGTTCTGGCGCTGACTATAAGGCCTGGTCTAGGGCTGGCCAGAACTGTAACGTTTTTGTACGATCAGCCACGAATTCGCGGCTGGTTAGCCACTAATTGGTGGTCAGTTAATAAAGTTTTGGTTGAAAATCCATTTTAATTCAACATTTATCGACTTCGATTAAAAATCATAAAGTAAGTACTAGCAATATTTGCAAAAAAGAGATACTTGTTTTACGGTCGCATATTAAATGTTTCTAAATACTTGTTACTAACCTAGGAATTTTTCAAAACTTGTAAAAAACAATTTTGTTCGCCACATACAAACTTTTTAGTCATGGAATGCTGACCAGCGCCAGATCTGAGCCAGACCAGAACTTCCAGACTAGCCGGTCTGGACATTGCCAGACCTGGGCCAGATCAGACAATAGACTGCCATGGAATTTTTCCACACGGGCAGAAGTAATTGCCGATTTTATCACACAAATTAAACACATTTATTTAAATACAAGGAATGAACTTTTATCAATGATATACTTTCCATTTTGTTCAATGACCTTTTGCCATCATTCTGGTAACTTCATGATTCCACGCTCATAGAATTTCTGGTCTTTATCTTTAAAAAAATGAACCAAGTGCGATTTCACAGCTTCATCATCATGAAAGTTTTACTATTCAAGGAATTCTGCAAAGATCAAAATAAATAGTAATCGGATGATGCAAGGTCAGGACTATATGGTGGATGTAACATCACTTCTCAACCAAGCCTTAAGAATTTTTGGCGAGTGGCTAAAGATGTGTGTGGTGTAGCGTTGTCATCGTGAAAAATTACACCTTTATGATTGACCAATTCTGGCCATTTTTCTTTGACCGCTGCGTTCAATTTGTTCAACTGACGACAGTAGACATCTGAATTAATCGTTTGGTTCCTTGGAAGCAGCTCAAAAAATACCACATCTTTCCAATTCCACCAAACAGACAGCACAATATTTTTTTCATGCAATTCAGCTTTCGATGTTGTTTGTGGTGGTTCATTGCGCTTGGACCATGGTCGTTTTCGAACGACGTTATTCTAAAAAAAATATTTTTCTAAAAAATATTCTAAAAAAAATATATTAGCAGCCTGTGCTGCGTTTTTTCCTTTACGGAAATAAAAAAGCAAAATATGACGAAAATGATCGTTTTTACACACCATCTTAAAGTTACGCGCAACTTGTTTGTAGAGCAAACTAAGAGTGACAGCTAACAAATGTCAGAAGGGAAAAATCATGACATCGAAAGAAGCCATTCAAAAAGATGGTCAAAGACATCAATATGTGAAATCGGTAATTAATTCTGGGACAACCCAATATATCGACCTTATACACTCTTCTAATGATCGACTCAATCGACTGAAATGATTTGAAAAAATTAGTAAAACAAATTGTTTTTAAATATATTGGGAAAACCTAAGCTAATACAAATTGAGTTTTAAGCAACCCACTTCCAATTGGTTGCTTTCACCCTTCGACTACTTTTATGATGACGTGCAGGAGGAAAGAGGCGCTCAATAATCGTTGGTGAAAAGTTTACTCACCAATTTTATGCATTTACGAAGTCAAATTGAATTTCCTGATATACATGACATGGCCTAAATGCATTTTGCTTTTAACAACGATACACCAAACGCTGAATTAATTAGCAAGTTATTCCAAAAAATTACTGATTGGAATTTATTTTTTCTAGACCAACAGAGTAATTATAGAAAACTTGAATCAATGTAAGGATCACTAAGAACTGAGTAAATGTGGAGTGAAGGTGAAGAATGGGTGAAAATTAATGGCTTTTGGTAGATACGTTTATGTAAGTACTCATTATATCCGATTGGAGGACCTACTGAATCGCAGAGGACCTTCTACTCATGCACGCGTGTAAACCACAGATTCTATGAGCATCCCCATAACCACAATATGCCCTCAATGATTGTTCAAATTAATGAGCCATTGTGGACGTACTGTGAAACGTGATGTTTTGACCGCAACCGACTCCAGTTGCGAACCTTAAACGATTTATAGACATTTTTTTCCTTTCATTCAAGGGATCTTTAGCCACTAGTACTTTACATAATTCAAGGTCCATTTGGAAATCCAGTAAAGCTTCAAGCCTTGTTTATTTTATTCTTATTCATTCTATTATTATTTTTTGCAAATTAAGAAAAATATAATATGAAAAATCACAATCGGCATGTTCTTTAGAACATGTCACAGACATATAACATAGAAACTCAGTATGTTCAAATATCAATTTTTTAGGCATTGATACTGTTACGTCACAACTACGTTAATACTTACCTTATTCGAAGGTTCCTCGTTTTATGTTAGAATCGAATGATCCTCGCTTAGGGATGAGGATAAGTCAGTAAATGACACAATGATTATTAAAGTAAAACAAATTGAATTTATTTAAATAATTAGAGTTGATAATAAAAGTTAAATAAATTACAATTGAGGCCGTTCATGCAATAACCGGTCGCACGCTCAAAAAAACGGAAAAGTATTGTCCGCACTGTGACGTCACGCTTTAAAATCAAAAGTCTCTATTATAAAAAATACAGCGAGTTGCACACGAGCGCGCGGCGCATCGCGACTGAATTTTCGAGAAATTCACTCACGCAATAGAGACATTATGGAGCTCATACTTTTCATAAAGTTCGACAATAAATTAACGGTCATAGAAAACCCAGTAATTTTCTTGCGGATGGAACTTCCGTCGATACTTTTTTAATGCGAAACTCGAAAACCAAGGTTTTTCATTCAGATTAAAAAAACATTAATTTATAATTAACTCTACATTAATTTTTTCACACCGTTGTCTTCGCTAGAGCTTCCCGAATAAAAGTGGATGAGATTTGTGTGATTACGTCGAAAAATGAATTTTTTACGACGAGTTAAGTATTGAAAAACATGGATTTTTCAATAACGAAATTTCGTGGTTTTTATTTTTTTTCGCTAAAATTATCAGCTCGAGGAAAAAAGCGTAAACGTAGAGTAATATTCGTTTTTGAAGACCTATCGACCAGTATTTTTTATTACTGGAAATTTGGGCTTTTGATTTTAAAGCGTGACGTCACCGCGCGGACAATACTTTTCCGTTTTTTCGAGCGTGCCACTGGTTATTGCATGAACAGCCTCAATAGACTCCTTGCACATTTTTCAAAAATGAACAAAATCGAATCCTTGGAACAAAATAACATAAGCTACAATGCAAATTTTCAGAAATATACAGTCATTTTTAAAATATAACAATTTAACGTAATAGTGTATTTCAAACGCGCTGAAAAACGCGCGCTTAGCCAGTGACGTCACTTGGCAGTTATTTGCTCTGCAAAATCAATTAAAAAGTCAATTAAAGAAAAGATTCGCCGCGGAAAATGGTGAAAAATTGTTGCGTGCTCTGTTGACCGAATTCATCCACTAAAACACCATCGAAAGTGTTTTTATCGGTTCCTAAGAGAAAAATTAGAAAGAAATGGATCACTGCAGCTCGTCCTAAAGATTAAGTATCTTTAGCGAAAGTATCGGATAGGAATTCACTCCGAGCCAATCAGAACTATTTCGATTCATTCCGATGTCTGTATCCGAGCCAATGCGAATCATTCCGAACCAATCCGAAAAACTTTTTGTATTTCGTTTGATGAAAAACGGTAAACAATCGATCTGCCTTAATCCGATTTAATCCAAGGCGACTATTCGAATTAATCTGAACCAATCCGAATTAATCCTAATGAATCTGAGGTCGTAATTATTCGAATTAATTTTTGTTTGAAAAAAAATCGATTTTTAATTTTTTATGCAAGGAGTCTATTATTAATACAATAAATCAATGAGTGAGGGCACAAGGTAGTTGGTACATGAGAAAGAAAATGACAGAGAGAGATGTTTACCTTTTATAAATTCCTGAATTGATTTATGGGTTAATCCACACGGCCGTGAGTGCGTTATAGTAAGGATCCCCACAGGTGCGACTGCGATGGAATGATTACACCCACAGATGTGAAAAGGCGACGATCATTCTTTACTCCGCGCGTTAAGATCTTTACAAAGATTTAAAATGAGACCACTGTGATTTTTATGACTTCCGAACGTGAATGTGAAATTGTCCTGGTCGAATTTTACGATCTCAAACTAGGCGATTCTGAGAGTTGAAATTGAAGAAAACGCACTTTTCTTTTGTCGCGAGACGGGCGATAATTTTAAGGGAAAACTCAACTGACGAATTGAACGAAAATTAACTGCTCGTTCTTGTTGTGGGACACTTTTATATTTTTTTACAAATTTAGTTAGCGTTTTACGTGACGTAGTCATATTTTCCTAGAAGAGAAGGGCCCCTTTACTTCTCCCTACTTCTGGTTCCTCTTTTATGATTATCTCATACTTTCTAAATATGAATCAGTGAAATTTTTACTGATTAAATCAGTGATTTTCCTTTTCACTGATTTACCAGTTAAAAAATATATTTCACTTTTAAATCAGTTGATTATCACTAATTGAATCAGTGGAAAAAATATTTTCACCGTTAAATCAGTTAATTTTCACTGAAGCAATCAGTGGAATTTGACTGATTTACAGTAACCTCTTTTTAGCTATTTGAATCAGTCAAATTTTACTGATAATCAGTAGATTTTGACTAATTCATAATTAGAGAGTAGATTTTTATTAGACCTAGTCCATGCGTATAAAACACAGTTAAATACTTCGCGGGACGTGACAGATAAATTGAATTTTAACGATATTTACCCTGGCGGGTCACGTGAACCGAACTGTTACCGAATTGTGTATCATTTCGGTAACGACTGGATAACATTTCGACAACAAGATAGTAAACTGAGCAAATGGCGCAAAATTAACACTTAAAATGTTGATAGTGTGATTCTTTGTTGAAATTGACCTAATAAAATTAACAATGAAAATCGATAATTTTATTTCCCGGCTGTAAAAAATAGAAAAAACACGATGTCGAATTTTCACGTCTAGTGAAGGCGGCTTTAAGATCACTGTAAGTCCAACATATTTAGTGGAAATAAATTTCTGCAAATAATAATTTCCAAGACTCTGTTGTGAACTGCATTTTAATTTTCCAAAATTAAAATTCAATATTTTGTTTTTTCTATTTTCTACGACCGGGAAATAAAATTATCGATTTCTATTGTTAAGTTTATTAGGTCAATTTCAACAAAGAATCAAACTATCAACATTTCAAGTGCTAATTTTGCACTATTTTTTCAGTTTACTGTTTTATTAACGAAATGTTATCCAATCGTCACCGAAATATATATATAGCTATTATTATTCTTTTCTTGATCAAGTTTTCCTCGACAATTTTTCTTCCTATACGAAATACAACCGAAGAGGTTTTTCACCTAATTCTCCTTCCCTTCAGTGAAAATGAACGGAACCGAGGAGGAAATTTCCAAATATCGGATGTATGTTATCTCATCGACTCGTTACGATTCACACTCGTTGGATTATATCTGCGAAAAGGTTATGCATGCTACGGATGTTCAGAACAGACCGAAAGGGTGCCTTAAGGGGGCTTCTGATATTGTAAGTGGGGCTGCGAATCCTTTATAAGCGTGGAACTCAGGTCGGGTGAGGTCGGGTCGAGGCGAGACGAGCCTGGAATTTTTGATGTAGTAGCAAGTAGATATGAATATCGGAAAGTTCCCAAAGGAATTCCGAAGGATCAACGCTAGGAGAGTAGTAAGTGTAAGAGAAAGATCAAGTGTTTGCAAGAGTGAGCAAGAGATATAAGCGGAAGGGGGTAAGTCAAGTCTTCTCGAAGCCTTCCCGGGGGAACGAGCAAGAGAAGCAACTTTGAGAAATCGCTGAGAAACCGATAAACTTCACTGGGCATCAAACAAACAACAAACCCCTAGCGTGGTACTCGTTTCAGATCCGATAGGCAATACAGATAAATTTGCACGTGTGCTGCCAGGCTAAGCGATATATATATATATATATATATCTGCTTCATACTGGACGCTTACTAACTAAATCGTTTATCTGCGTGTGATACTCTTTCTTTGAAAATCGATCTTATCGCTTTTGAAGCAAGTCAAGAATATGCTTCGGTTATTATCCGAATATTCCACTTTGCGGAATGTTCCTTTCAAACTTTCAAACTTCCTAACTCGTGATTGTGCTCCTTCAATTATATGCACGATATTATTTCTAGTAGATTATTAAATATCTTTTAAAGTTCAAGCATCATCAAATCTTGTATTAAAAAATCCAGTAAAAACTTCAAATAAATTACATTACCAATAACCAATAACAGAAAGCCGAGCAGAAAGCTTTAAGGGGGTATTCTACCCGAGATGGTCCGAAAAATCGAATTTTTTTTTAAAAATATTTATGACGTAGACAACGAGTTTTACGAGAAAGAAGAGGGGGCAATGTATGGTCCTGGAATCGCTGATTGACCGTGAGTTATATCATTTGTATCTACCGTGATTGTAAATCTTTAAACTCATTTTTCTCGAAATCATTTTTTTCGAAACTGCGGACACGATAACTGAAAAACTATTGATCCAATTGACTTGAAATTTTTTGAGCTTACTTAGAAAATGTATAGTTTTGGCCGAAACTAGGATTATGCCTAAAGCATTTGTTTGAATATTGTTTTTAATGCAAAATACAAACAAAAACAGGGCAAAAAATCATCATATTTCTTTAAAAGTGGAAAAAAAATTGAAATTTTTTTATTTTTATTATTCCCTAGTTCAGGCGATAGCAGGAATGGTAATTGCTATAAAATGGGTTAAAATTTTTGTTTCAGAATCTTTGAACGGAAGATATCGTGTCCGCAAGGGAGCAACTTTTGTTGGCAGGCTCAAGTTCAAGGCGTCGAAAAAACTATATTTTTGAAGATTTTTTCAAAAGTAAAAAAAAATTTCATTGTCCATATCCTGTAGAATAACTTACGAAAAATTGCGAATAAAAATATTGAAAAGTTTTTTTTCACAACGATTTAAAAACATCAATATTTTGGACCGACTCAAGTAGAATACCCCCTTAACTGGAGTATTCAGGAAGTCAGCTTAAAATACGAACAAATATTTTAATTCATTATTTATTGATTCTAATTTTGAATTAAATTCTACCAACAATTTTTCTAACTTTTATATCTGCAATATTGAAGCCACCATTCAGAATGTATTTTAAGCAAAGCGTTTGATCTGAAATTTTGTAAATATAGTTGATGGTTTTTTTGAAACTCCTGAAAAAAAAACTTAAAATGAGCTTCAAATTCAAATATCTTGAAAGATTTCTTCCTAATTGAATAATGTAAGCTGACATAAAAAATAATAATTTAGACGAAATAAACATTTAATATTTCAACATCAAAAGAATCCTTTTTCTTGAGAATAAACTATATAGGGACGTATGTAACATCCTTTTCCATAACTTTACTTTGCCTTGAACAAAATGAAAAAACTTTTCGATGACTTCGGCTAAATCCATGCATAAAGATGAAACTGGGTGGAGAAAGCTCGCGCTCTATCGCCAATCTTCCCTCGTGTGTAAACATATTAAATGGCTGTCTTTGTACTGCCGACGATCGTGTGTGGCACACCTTCGGAATTACATGTCGCTTTTAGGAATGGCGCATAATAATGGAATGTTCTACTTTGGTCACGTCGCCTTATAGTTGAAGCTACTGAGTCTGCCACAAGACCCACAAATATTCATATTATTCACTTTGTTGCACTGTGCTCGACCAGCAATATCTACTTTTCTTTATTTCTTGTAATAATTGAGACTTCCACTCATACTCATTTTCATCTTCAAATTCAAAAACATTAAAACTTCAAAACACAGTAAAGTTTCTTCAAAGGAAGAAAAATTAAAGACGACATAGCCGTATGAGAATGAAATGTATTTAAGCTTGTAAATGATAAAGTAGTTTACTTTCTCCCATATGTGTATACATTAATTTTGAAAATATTCACAATATTCAAGTATGTAAGAAAGTAGTTGCAGCTTGGGGGCATGTGATATTCGAAGAAAGTAACACGTTTATGTGAACAACTTGGTCCAGTTTCTACATTTTTGCGTCCAAAATTTATAAAATTTTCTCTTCAAAATTTGGGAAATGGTAGAAAAGATAAAAACGGTCGTAGATGGACTACTTTTAGTTTTGATAATGAAAAAAATTTCTAACAGATTTTGCTAAAATTGAACTTTTTTCATTTTCCAAACTTAAAGTAGTCTATCTACGTCCATTTTCATCTTCTCTTCCAATTCCCTAATTTTGAAAACAAAATTCTATGTATTTTGGACGCAAACGTGTAGAAACTTGAAATCAATAAAAATTAGTAATTTACTAAGTATCACATGCTCTTAAGGGGTTTCATCACCTTTGCATTTTCAAAAAATAATTTTATTTTTACATTCTCATCATGGATGAGAAGGTATTGGTTTTATGTGAAAAATGACTTTCGAAATTTTCATCAAATCTTTACGTTTTGAGACCCCCTGAGTCAGAAAAAATGGTTTTTACGAAAGTGTCTGTCTGTCTGTCTGTCTGTCTGTCTGTAGGTCGTGTGCGGCATAACTCTCGATAGAATTATCAGATTGAATTGAGCTTTGGTACACTTTATCGGAGCCGAAAAAGTAAGGACAAGTTCGTTAACCAGCCACATCCAATCAAAATTGAGGGATGGAGCACTACTTTTGTGTTTTTGAAAATAATTTTTTGAAAAAATCAAAAATTCCAATCCTGGTTTTTGATAGTGCTCATAAATCTCTACAAATTATCCTCATAACATTTTTTGATTAAATCAAAATTAGAAATGTTACAGCATATTCAAATTCGAAAAAAGTCAATATCAAAATTCCATTTTCCAGTTAAATTATACGAGATACGAAAAAACGTTATGATACAATATTATTTTCTACATAAAGACCTACAAATTCGAATTGTAACATTTTTTCATAAGATGCATATTTTTCTTTTTAATTAAAAAAAAACTATTGAAAATCCAAAATTCAATTTTTTAACAATAATATGTAAAATACGAAAAAAACGTAAGAATACAAAGTTGTTCGTTTCAAAAAGATCTACAAATTTTGTCTGACGCAGTTTCTGGTAAAACATATATTTTTCGTTTTAATTCCAAAAAATACGTTTAAAATTCAAAAATTCTATTTTTTAGACAAAATATGTGAGATACAAAAAAAACGTTTATCTGGAAAATTGTTTGCCTAAATGAGGTTTACAAATTCTCATTAAGACATTTCGGGACAGGATGTATATTTTATGTTTTGATTTTTAATATTAAAAAAATTCGATTTTTTTCACCAAAATATGTGAGATACGAAATAAGCGTTGTTCTGCAAAATCGTTTCCTTAAATAAAGTCTACGATTGTTTTTTCTTTTTGAGAGATTTGGAAGAAAATAAATTATTTTAATCGTGTAATTTATTAAAAAGTGACTGAAATGTATACAGAAAATCGAGCGCAAAGCGCGAGCGTCATGATGAGAATGTATTCCTTAAGGCTGATAGAGCCTTAAGTAAATTGAATTTCCTGTTTCACTTAAATTCAAAAAGAAATAGAGTGACTTTGAGAAAATGTGTAATTCACATCATCTGTAATATAATTATAAAATTAGTTTGAGCTTCAATATCAAATTATAAGAAATAAACTTAAATGTTTTTTTTATCTTGCACGCAACATTTAAAAAACAGTAAAATTAGAAAACGGAGAAAAAGCGCTTCAAAGTTCATTTATGGGACAAATTTTATTTTTATTTTTTGAACCCTATAAAGCAGGCCCCTGCCTTAAAACTTTAAACGCGTTTTTCTCGAAACTAACTTTTTCAAATCGGCAAGACACGACATTTCAACAATTTTCAACCGATTGACACGAATCTTGTTTAAACTAAAAAATATGTTTAATTATCAAGTGAAGTGTCTGCGATTTTTACAATGGGTACTTGACTAGGCATTCTTATAAACATTAAGAAAAAATTTGTTTTTCTGTTCCAGGTGCAAATCTCAATTTTTAGAATATCTTGCCGCGGACGACCTCCGAAAATTATTTTTTTTTGGACACGGCAATACTCAGCTGCCATTTTGTATTTCTTAACGAAAAAATTTTTTTTTTATAAAGTTAATATATTAGTTAATAATCTCTATAAATTTTAATTACTTTACGTTTTGTTATCTGCCTGAAAATAAATTATAAAAATGACACTATTTTTGGAGGCTCAAAGGTCAAATGTCTCGGGTTGGAAAATCGAGTTTTTTCAATAAATTCATTCAACACATATTCAAAAATGTGTCTATGAAGTTTTAGGTCAATATTCTGAAAATTGACAAAGTGGCGGATATTTTTATCGTACGCGACGCGTAGTTTCTACCCGGCGCACTCGAGCTATTGAGATCCCTTCACTCGGAAAAAGGATTGAATGCCAAACAGCGGATGTTAGTTTGGGACAAAGCTGTTGGTAATGTAAAAAGACGCAGCCTAATGAAGTTAAGATGACTCTCGGAAAATCTAACATGAATGTTTTTGTATGTGTTTGTGTGTAGAGAAAACTTTTTTGATACTTTTCTGTCTATAAAAACTTTAACCATGTTTTCCCAAAATCCGGTTTTTCAAAACGGTGTGACGGATTCCGCAAGAACGACTTGACCGATTTTGATGAAATTTTGATAACTTAAAGAAAACGTAATCCCGCTGGGATTGAATGTCCGCGTTTGGAAAAAAAAAAAATTTTTTGTTATAAATACCTTTGAATCGGTTCTACATGTCACACCGTTTACCATTGCACGCAGCACCGAGCCAACTTCGGGCGCATGGATTTTGCAAACCAATCACAATTTTCACGAATTAGAATTTTTTTAATAATATTTAAATATAAAATTATGTGTGTGCAAAGTTTGGAGTACCTGACGTGAATACTTTTTTTCAACCCACGCGTAAAATTTAGTTACGATTCTGGCGCTAAAAACACTTGTGCACATCTTCAATTTTTACACAATTCTTGGAAGAAGTTTAGCTCAAAGTTACTCCCGTGCGTCGCATTACTTTAAGAATTCACTATAAAGTCTCTAGTATCTTAATCATTGATCAACCGGTCCACGTGACTAAATTATACATTTATAGGGTCATGTAAGATAACTTTTTTAATTAACAAGGTATCTTTCTGAAAATTTGGCAAACGTAACAAAAGACAATAAAGCACGTCTGTTAACTTCTTCTTAGTAAAAATTTTTTAAACAATTAAAAAAATTATCAACAATTACAGTTAACTGTAAAATTGTTTGCAAAATTTTCATTCAAACGAAGTTGACAGACGTTCTTTATCGTTTTCTGTTGTATTTTCCCAATTTCCAGGAAGACATTATGAAAAATAAAAAAGTTATCTTAGACGAACTTTTACAGGAATTTGACTACGTGATCTGGTTGATCCATGGCCATAAGTTGGTTCAAAATATCATTCGCAACTTTTGATGATTCACGAGTTATCAAAAAAACTAGATTTACACTCAACTTCCACTTATTTTGCGCCCTCTGAAACGAAAACAACTTACTTATTTTGAATTTACCCTTATTCCCACTACTTCTCACGCGATCGTATTTTTTTCGTGATTCGTGATTTTTTATTGATTTGTAAAGAGTTAGAAAATCCTTTGCATTTTGATGGTTCGTGAAGGGGATATCCGACCCTCTGTAAACGCAAAATAAGTAAGCGGCGCGACGCAAACTAACCAAGCGGCAGAATAAGTGGAAGTTGAGTGTACTTTGATCAACACTATGACGTGTAATAATTCTCATAATTTCGTATATTAAATTTCATATACTATGTATATGTAAATGAATTGATATTGGTACTTTTATATTAAATTAAATAGAAAAATGTCAAATGAATGTAATTATTAATTGCATAACAACATATTATATGCAGAGGATTTTCGTGAATGAACAAATTAATTATTGGTTGACCGAAAACATAGATGGCCGAATAGGGAAGTAATTAGTAGCAGTAAGCAACGCATGTGCATCCTGATGGCGTGTTAATCAATTTAATCGAATAATCCACTTAAACGAGTAGAAATGGTTCGCGTGCCGTCGCGTCGCTCAGAGTACCATCCACTATCCTGGTGGTCAACCAGTCTTTGTCCATAGGGTAACCACCGTTTCACCGCATTATTAATTGGGCTGCGTATACCAGAGCCAAGCAATAACATTAGCGAAATAATATAATAATGCTATCATCCTGACCAGCGGAAGCTATTTAGGCACAAACAAAATTTACCTTGGCATCACCAACAAACCCTGGAAAATCCAGATTGGATGTTATTAGAAGAGGTACGTTTCATCAAAAGCCACAATAGCCAGAAATTCAATAAGAGTAATTGAATGCATTATCCTAGAATATCTGTTCAAACTCTGTATTATAACGCAGTGAATTTTCTTTCTTTCTTGCCTTTATAATTATATTTTTTTAAACATTCAGAAGAAGTTCTCTTTGATAAAAGTTGGTGTCACCAGTAAGTTTTGCTTGAAATTGACAGATGTAAAACGTCACTGTCGTAAGGTTGGAAATCTGTCAACAACATAACCTGGAAATATTAATGAATTTTTATCAGTATAATATATTCTTTTGTGAGTAAAAATGTCGAGTTTTGAGACAAATAAGCGTGATTTACGGGAACTTTCGATTTACTTGTTCAATTTGAAGAAATCTGCAGCTGAGGCGCATCGATTGCTTGTAGAAAGATATGATGAGGCCGCCTTAAGTGAGAGAAGTTGTCGTGAGTGGTTTCAAAAGTTTAAGAATGGTGAATTTGACACTGAAGACAAAGAACGTAGCGGAAGGCCGAAAGTGTACGAAGACGCGGAATCAGAAGCATTATTGGATCAAGATTCGTGTCAAACGCAACAAGAACAATACCATGGACAATACTTCGAATAAAACATAAGGTTCCGTTCTTTCACAATAAATTCCCAATTTTTGATAAAAAACGGCGAAAACTTATTTGTACATCTGATATTTTCAGTACACTTTTAGAAATTTCTACCGTAATTTTACGAAGCACGTGACAAGCCCGTGTGGGAAAATTAGATAGGATCTGGGTAGGTCCCAGCCGGGTTACCTCAGATGGGAGTTTCCTTGGTTTGTAACACTTAAATCAGATCTAGCCCAGCAGGGAAATCCAGGTGAGCCCTAGGTTCCTTTAATTTTTTTAATAACTACATTTCTTTTGAATGCTGAAATTTTCAAGTACAAAAACTCACCATGTATAAAATCAACATTCGAGAACTTATATTTTTCGTCAGTCAAGAAATATTTGGAACAAAAATTAACTAAACATTCATGAGTAAAACTTTAATACAAATCTGCTGTTCCAAATGAAAACATAGTAAGTCGCTTTCGCTATAGAGGCGAAAGTCGCGCGATCCTTTGTTTGCTCACGTACATCTCACACAGCCATACGATACCGCGACTACCGTCGGAGATTCCCAAACATAGAAGCTAATGAGACCTTTAAATTTTCGTCTTTCGCATGTTTTTTAGTTTTTGACAGATTTACAGTTTGACATTTGATACTGATTGGTATTCTAAACTGTGCTAATTATAATAATTGTATTGAGTGAAGGTTTCCCAAAAGAAATTAATGTAAGTATATTTTGAAAAATGTATGTGCGTTTCCACGTGTGACAATTATTATAATTAGCACAGTTTAGAATACCAATCAGTATCAAATGTCAAACTGTAAATCTGTCAAAAAGTAAAAACCATGCGAAAAACAGAAATTTAAAGGTCTCATTAGTTTCTATGTATGGGAATCTCCGCCGGTAGTCGCGGCATCGTATGGCTGTGTGAGATGTACAAAAAAAATTGTTGTGCTAACTAATAAAATAGCTGAGGCATATTTTACAAACCGAAGTAGTTGGTTTTACTAACCATTTTTTTCAGTGTATGTGAGCAAACAAAGGATCGCGCGACTTTCGCCTCTATAGCGAATGCGACTTACTACGTTTTTATTTAGGAGAGCAGGAATGTATCTTCATTTGTTTAAACAGTTGTTATGAGTGACATACTTAAAATTGTTGATTAAATCATTTTTATATCTATAATGTACAATATACATACACGGAGAAAAAAAAATTGTTGTATTAACCAACCAAATTATTGATATAGAACTGGCAAAACGTTTTTGCTTTCCCAACAAATTTTCAGTTTTTCCAACAAACCTTTTTGTTGAACCAACAAAAGAGTTTGTTATTGCTTTTTGCTTGACAAAAATTGTTGTAAAGAGAACTCAAATTTTGTTGAGACGGCAAAAAAAAGTTTGTCAGTTCTATATTTTTCTTCGTGTATACACTGTAAAAAATATCGGTAAATTTCTCTTCTATGTATTAGGAAATTTTTCCTAAATCCTTAGGAAGCATAGATTTTCCTATAGAAAGTGGAAATATTTCATAGATTTGAGGGAAATTGACAAAATTTTCAGACTTATTTCCAAACTATTAGGAAATATATCAAAAAGGTGAGAAAATTTCAGAAATCTCCTAAGTTGTAGGACATTTTTTCCATGAAAAGCAGAAATTATTCCACATAAACGGAAATTCGTTCACTTTTTTTGGATCTTTTTCCACTTAAATTATGAAATATATCAATTTTTCCTGATAAACTGGATATTTCTCCGACCAAACAGCAGGAACTATTTCCAGTTCTATGTCGGAAATATTTCCTACCATATCTTTGGAAAAATTTACGACCCATTTGTATTTTAAGCTGTCCAACTATTTTCGGAAATATTTCCGAAACATTTTTTACAGTATATGTACCTGTTTCAAAATTTAACAAATGGTCTAAATTATCTACCTCAATATTTAGTTCTTCTGCATTCTGCTCTACATATTGAAAATTAAACAACAAGTTATTTCGAGAAATTCTATCTTGCAGTAAATATAATAAAAATTTCTGTATCTAACCACCATCGCTTAAGTCAAATTGGTTTTGTATTGAATTCTTTTAAAACTTTGTTATCATACGAAGCTTTCGTACGTGTGAACGTAATTTGTTGCATTTTTGTAAAATTAAGATAGAACTGCAGAAAATAAGTTCCTTTTTAGTAAATTTAAGAAACAATTTCTTAATTTTCAGTTACAAAGTGTTGAATATATATTTTATTTTATAATAATGAATCTAAATATATCCCTATATATATAATATATATATATATATAAATATATCCCTAAATTGAAACGTAGTTTAGCAAAAACTGTAAACTTGGGTTTCTCCGTGTACAGTTTCGTAATTTTATGATAAATTTTATAAAAATTCTGTTAAAGTTTAGAAGTTTTAAGATAAATTTTATGAAAATTCATTTAAGTTTCATAATATTAAGAAAAATGTCCTAAAATTCAGTACATTTTTCGCAATTTCAAAATATTGTTACCCAAGAACATCATAAATATCGTCAAATGTTACGTCACCTTTGTAACATAAAAATTTTGCAAATTTCCGAACATTTCTGACAGTGTAGTAAAAGAGAATTTTAAAACAACTCCTTTTAATCTGACGATTTCCGGTTTCTAATATATAATAATATATAATATAATATATAATTCAGTTGCCAATAAAAAGGACGAAGTATCTGTAAATGATTTAATCAACTGAATAATAAATAAAGTTACATTGTGTAGAATATACAATAAAAAGTGATATTGTAATAGAATCAGAAATAAAAAGAAGCAGCCTTATAATTATTATGTATCATGGAAGGATTAATTTTATCTTCTCTAAAGCATTGAGCTCATTAAATGGAAAAACGCATATCATCTCCAGCATCATGTTAAAAAGAATAAAATCACACGCTATATCAGAGGGCGAGTAAGCATGGGTTTTAATTATTTTCTCGAGATGAGATTTCGCTGTGGTAAGTATTGAGCGTTATTCTGGTGTAAATTTGGAATGGTAGAATGTTAACTGCAACAACCCCGACAGCAAATTAAATCTTCGTGTTCACCTGCTGAGCAGCTCTAAAGAGCTTAATGCAATATATAGACACATATATTTTACTGACTGTCCACTAAATCTGATCGAAGAGAATTATTTAGATGAAGATCCATCCCATAAGGAATATACTTACTGCTAGGTTATCAAGTATTAAGACAGTTAGTTTCCTCAAATTGAAATTGCCTGATTCGAATCTAAATTCTCGGACGATATACCCCCCATTCAAATATAAAATTAATCTTGACATAATTTCCCTTCTAAAATGTCTATTAAATCAAAAAGCTATATTTGAATTGAAAATCCTTGTAATTACATTATATACCATGTGATAATATATGTATATTTTGGCTAAAAATATCTACAACTCTATCATAATAAGAGTTCATTTTAAAGGGGTTTTAAACATTTTAGAATTATTAAAGAAACTGATAAGTATTTTGTTTTATTGACACTTTGAGATTGAGTATATTTCAATTTGAAGAAAAATGTGTTATAGTGAGAATTCTTCGCAAACAAATTATATATTAAAATCTAGAGAAACTATAATAACTATAATTTTAACCATATTTCAATTATTAACTTTATATATAGAATACTTTTAATTCAAACAATTATTGCACTTTTATTTTACCTAAATTCTGTAAATTTTTGGGAACTATTATCATAATATATAATATATATTTCTATAAAAAGTTCTTGACACTGCCAATTTGCTAATCTCATAAAGTAACTGAGGAGTTCAAAAAGATGAGAATGACTCAACTTTTGTAGTACTGACAGTCAGTTATAACAAGTAATATTATATAGTACAGGAGAGATCTCATACACACTCTAAGGATAAATTAAAGTGAATTCAAGTAACACGACCAAAACCCAAGTACATAGAGTGCCAAGAATATGAAACATTTTGACGTGTGTAATTATTCACTACGTCAGACTCAGGTGGATCCTATTCATTAAACAATAAAGTTGAGTCTGATTAACGTCTCGTCTTTTTAAATACACACTCAACCTAAGAATAACGTTTGTCACCTTTCAGAAACATCCGAAATAAATCAGATTGACATTCACATTCACATTGGAATTAAGAATTTGGACTCCATCTTTCTAGTAGATAATTATATTAAATTTTTCCTTTTGATAGTCTTTTTAATTAGTAAATTTTCTACGTTTATCAAATACTTAAAAATAATTTTTGAATAGTGATAAAATAATTACAAAATCTTGTGGGTAGTATAAATTTTTCAAATTTTATTCAGCATTTAATACATTTTTACTATGATTAATAAAGAGTTCGAGAAAAACGCTTTTTGCTTTTAACAGGTATGCCTAGACCCATCCTAGGAGACTCATGTACAACGTCCATAAATGATTTCGCAATTTTTCCCTTGACCAGAAAAAAAAATATGGTTAGCAACACTCAAAATCCATCTTGCAAGTTACAGTTTTGTAGATGTGCTGGCCTTTCGCGCATATACTTTTACAATTCTGTTGAAATAAAAGTAGTTATAAGGTCATGAACTTTTTTCTTATAATTAAGTATTGTTATGTTAATAATTCAAAGTCTCATTAAAGGTCCAGAAGTGCCCTTGATCGCATCATAATATTTTTCTATAGCTTTGAAAAAAAGAAAAATTACGGAAGGGTTCCGTATTTATATTGTAAGTAGAAACGAGTGAGCTTGTACCGCACAACACGGATACAGCCCTGCCCCATAGAGTCTCTAAAATGTAGTAAATTTTGCAATATTCGATATCTAATAGTTAAGTTTAAAATATCCTCAAGATAATAGGATGCACTTTGATCTGGTCATCGAGGGATTTTTAGCTCGCGTCTCGAAACTTTGTGCACATTGAAAAATAAAGACTCAATTTGGTTAAGGGTGTATTTAGTCCTCTCTCCTTATAAAATGATAATTGAATGTATAAGTTGTTAAAATAAATACTATAAATAAACTCACATTAACACATTTATTGATATTTTTATCTTGTCTGCATTGATCAGTACAGAAATTTGGATAGTTGTCTGGTACTGTAGTTGAATCTACACATTGTTCACCCGTGAAATGCAGATGTTGGCTGCATTCAGTCAGGCAATCCTATTCAAATAACAGTATTCTATATTCTATACAGTCAAGTCTCGTTTATTTCAAGTCTCGTTTATCTCAAGTCGAGCGTCTCGTGTATTTCAAGTTTCACGCTCCCCTTCGCGCCCTACTATTTCACTGTCACCTGAAGCTCTGTGGAGCGCTCGGAAGAAGTGTGAAGAGAGGTGGAGAGGTGCATTCAGTCGGTATGGCAACTGAGGAAGTGGTGGGAACCCCTCGTGACTTGAAATAAACAAGACTCTCTCGTTTCGGGATACTTGAAATAAACGAGACTTGACTGTAATTATGAATTTCTATAATTATCCTTTTTTTCAATCTGAAGTCTTGAATTTTACACTAAATATACCAACTGTTTATATAATTATTATAATCAAACTCACATTATGACAATTTTTCAAATAATCCATAAAAGAGCATCTGGAGGTACAGTACTGTCCATATTTTCTTTCAGGCATTGAAATTTGTGCACATTCTACTCCCACTGTTAAATTTGAAAAATATGAGAATATAAATTACACGCAAACACATTCTAGAGAATATTCTTAACAAAATATGGAAAATTAAACAAAATAATAAAAACTTTCAAGAAGCTTGAGAAAATATGTATTTTAACACAAACGTGAAATATTTATTAACAAATATGCACTACAATTGTCAAACTCTGAAATAATTTTATTTAACATTTATATAGCTTATTTCTTCAAAAAGTAAATAACAACGTAATACTAATGTAAATCAAAAATATATACAAAACTTTAATCATAATTATATTTTGCCATCTTTTTCATATACATTACGGTTTTTTGAGATATTGAAAAATTTTCAAAATTCAAATTTTTCAATAATCCTATGATTTAGAGGGCAGTATTAAGGGGTCTACCCAAATTACCAATTCCAAAGAGGTCAGAACTCATCGGAGACTGGCTATTGTGGATAAAAATGAGTATTACGAAGCAACAGAAGGCATACTGTATGGTGCCAGGCATCTCTGATTAAGCGCAGATAAGTTTTTTTCACGATTTTTCATTAAAAAAAAAGTTTAAACTGGGTTTTCTCAAAACAACGTTTTTCGACGCTTTGTTGATAAAATCTCCGAAACTAATGAAACGATCCTTATGAAATTTTTACCACATATTCTTTACAACTATAGCTATATCGCATATCAACAAATTTTTTAAATTTTGATTTTAACTGTTTTTTTTGCAAAAGGCGGTACAAAAAACTCGTTTTTTTCTTTTCTCAAAAATGTTCGCTATTTTGTTGTTTTTGCAAAAATAAAAAATCGTATGATATGCGCTGTAGCCATCAAAATACTGAATCTAAAACCGTTTGATTTTTTTGTTTCAGACAATCCATCTCCGAGATTTCATCAACAGTGCACACCTATCTACTTTTTGAGGACCTATGATTTACCACCATTTTCATCTATAAAAAGTGTCTAAAATAAATTTTAAAATAAATTTTCATATCAATATCTATAATATAAACCTCTCAAAAAAAATTCATGAAAATAGCCTTTTTTTCTGCGTCTAATGTGGGTTCAAAGCCTTTTAAAATTAAAAAATGTCTTCGTAATGTAAGTGTTGCAACTATAATTAAGTGTATAAATTGTGTAAATTAAAATAAAATAAACTCGTTGGGATTCCACTAGTTCCTCAACAAATATTTCAATTGGAATAAAGAAATATATATTAATTTAAAACTGTTCATTTCGTTATATCTAATCATTATTTACTTTACATACTATTTATTTATTTTTTAATGTAGGTATACTGAAATGAAATAAAAATTTATCTTAACTGAAAAAAATTTGCATTAAAACAATAATACATACATTTGTTTAAACCAAACAATTAAAAGAACCAAAATATTTCTTTGGATAAACAAACATTTTTCTAAGTGTAAAAAATCATACCTTCAGCATATAAGTTTGTTCTCTTTATATTTAGATACAAGTGAGAAAAGCGTATAATTCGATCAGATAAGAAAGAGGTAAACAACATTTTTCAACCTGGTAAATTGTCGCTTATCTCACTTTCTTTCTCTCACTTTAGTCTGATAAAACTATATTTCTTTTTTGCTTATATTTGCATGCAGGCTATCAGTAAATTAAAGAATCCATAATATTAGAATCTTCTTGCATGTTTGTGTCCAAAGTACATAAAATGTTGTTTTTCAAATGTCAGAAATGGCATAACAGATAAAAACGGACACAGATAGACAAGTTTTGGTATGGAAAATGAAAAAAATTACAATTTCAGCAAAATCTGTATCTGAAAATGTTTTTCATTATCAAAATTAAAAGCAGTCTGTCTACTTCAATTTTTATCTTCTTTCTCATTTCTTGAATTTTAAAGACAAAATTTTATGTACACATATTTTTGACGTGAACATGTAAAAACTGAACCAAGTTGTTCACATGACTTGCTTCTTTCTTTAAGAATCATATGCCATTAAGAGAGGCTAGATAATTATCATTATCATATCTAAAAATAGAAAAAACAAAAGATCTAATGTATTACTGAAATGCATATTCGTGCGCGTCTCAAGTAACTGCACACTACGAAAAACTTACGTAGTATAGTATACGTTACATATATCTCTAATCTTATATTTTTAAACACTGTACATTCTGTGAAAAAAGTACCCGGAATTCGTCAATAAAACACAAACTATTTATTATTCATCCAAATTCATTTTATCACCTTCAAAGTAGGCCCCTCCTGAAATAATACACTTATGCCAACGAATAATCCAATCATCAAAACATTTTTAAAACGCATTTTCCGGAATCAACTTCAGTTCTCGCCGCGAATTCTCTTTTATGTCTTCTGTCAACTGAAAACGGGTGCCTCGAAGTGGTAATTTGAGTTTTGGAAAGAGTAAAAAGTCGGCCAGAACCATATCAGGCGAATACGGTAGTTGTTCGATGATTTGTTGAGTTTTTGTCCAGAAATTCGTTCAGAATGTAATTAGCGTCGTGAGATGGTCTTTTGGAACTAATCGAGCAGCAACGTGTTTCATGCCCAAACAATCGTTAAAATGATACAAATTCATTCGTGAGACACAGAAAGTTCCGCGGCTATCTCTCTTAAACTTGAATGACGATTTTCCGTCGCCATTTCTTTCACTTTAGCGATGTTAACTTCAGCTGAAGACGTTGACGATCGACCAGGGTGAGGCAAATCTTCCACCACATCTCGACCGCTTTTTAATTCACTGTACCACTCATATGCACGTCTTTTTCATAAAGTCGATTCACCGTAAGCCTTCCATAACATTTTCAGCGATTCCGCACACGAAATTCCATTTGCAATACAAAATTTGAGACAAATTCTTTGTTCGATATTCTTATCCATTGGAAAAATCGTAAAACACACTTGAGATAAACTGACAACATCGAGCACTGTGAATAAACTGAATGACAGATCGCGCCCAAACTTCACGTCAGTATAGAGGACACTGGTGCCAACTTAGCGTCCAAAAAGTTTTTGAAAATCTCTTTAAGTGGGCTTTTTGAATGATCAATTCCCGGTACTTTTTTGACAGAATGTATATCTATACCGAAAAAAATATCTGCCGAATTTCGCACATAATCTGAATTTACTATAAAATCGCAACACATTCGTTTTACTTTTGTTGCACAAATTGAAGCAAATCTCGTATGGACATCATGTATTCCAAAAGAGTAAAGCCGATGTACCAAATTCGTTCCAGAGTCATACTTAGAAAGCACCCCACTCTGCTTGCGAAAAACGCACGGAACCCGTACTCTCTTGGTATGGCATACATTGCCAAACCAACTTGGCCATTCCGTGCGTTTTTCGTAAATAGAGTGGGGTGCCTTCTTGGTAAGACACAGAAGCTATGCTTATAGTATCCACTATTCTCGGCAAATTTCGTGTACGCATTTACTATTTTGGGATACAACACTGCTATACTACACGGAAAGAAATTTTATAGCTAAATGTATTGCGTTTCGTGAGAAGAAGTATCATTTTAGAAAGTAAACCAGAACTATTGGAAAAAGTTGTGAAAAAGTCCCATCATAATGGTAAAGTTTATTATGTCAATCATTACTGGCTGTCTATCGTGAAAATGGAAACATTGAGGCAAATTTTTAGCATCTATGATGGGTACGTTTCACTTTCGAGAATTCTCATCTTTCGACTACAGTAGGGCTTAGAAAGTAAAATCAATAAAAGTGGATTTTACCATCTCTGATGGTAATAATTTCAAATTGAAGAAAATTTTTTTTTTCATTGCATCATTTCGTAATGCCACTGTTGATCTTCATTTCTGTTTGTCTATTCCCTTTATTTATTTGTCAATTGGCAAACAGTTTAGCCGAAAAAACCTAACTAAATGGGCCCGACCGAGAGGGAATTGAACCTACGAGCTACGGCTTTTAACGCACCTAATCTACGATTCCAACGTTTGAACTCTAATGGGAACGTTTTCGAACGTTACGATTATAATATTCCGTAAATGCATGAAAGTAATATTTCATCCAATAGAATGTCTTATAATGAAAACGCGAAAAATATGCATACACATCTTTAAAGGTATATTTTGTCAAAAAAAAAGTTGGCATATGAATTTTCAATTTTTACTTTAATTCTTGGTGATATTTCCCGAAACGTGTTATATTAAGTAGCATTATTTCGGGACTAACTGACAGAAATTCCTAATGGTTTTGGTTTACCATCAAAAATGGTACTTTCAACCATTAAATTTCTATCCGTGTATAATCGTATGATTTTATCCAAAAATGGTAAATCTTTCATACCAATATCACATAAAAAGTCGCTTACGAAAATTGCGACTACTTTGCTGAACGTTTAACATGAAAATGTGGCAACACCGCACTCAAGAACTCAAGCTATTTCCATTGCAAAATAAATTTTTTTACATTAAAGAAAATTTTTTGAATCAACAAAACTTTCTTCAATTTAAAGACATTTTTTCTTTGACCGTATATCAAAGAAATTGTTTTCTCAGTGTAATGATAATGTATTATTTACATAAAGTTACATAATGGTGATAAGTTAATGTGCATAATGATAACAATTCACTTTCTTAAAAATTCTATACACTCACGTTCAGCTATTACAGCAATAGTGATAATATATAAAACAACAGATTTGAGAGACATTTTTCCAGTAGTGAACAATTTCCAACTAACACGTTACAAACAACTAGACCCGCTTTATATATAGCGTCTAAAACTGCATATCTAACCGAAAATTACTCCTTATCACTCGATCGTGCTTGTATACATTTACGGACAAGAGAAATCTTTTTCGAGCTAAGAAATTCTAATTCTAATTGTTTTTTACATTCTCATCATGGATGAGAAGGTATTGGTTTTATGTGAAAAATGACTTTCGAAATTTTCATCAAATCTTTACGTTTTGAGACCCCCTGAGTCAGAAAAAATGGTTTTTACGAAAGTGTCTGTCTGTCTGTAGTAGCTCGTGTACGGCATAACTCTCGATAGAATTATCAGATTGCATTGAGCTTTGGTACACTTTATCGGAGCCGAAAAAGTAAGGACAAGTTCGTTAACCAGCCACATCCAATCAAAATTGAGGGGTTGAGCACTACTTTTGTGTTTTTGAAAATAATTTTTTGAAAAAATCAAAAATTTCAATACTGGTTTTAGATAGTGCTCATAAATCTCTAAAAATTATCCTGATAACATTTTTTGATTAAATCAAAATTAGAAATGTTACAGCATATTCAAATTCGAAAAAAGTCAATATCAAAATTCCATTTTCCAGTTAAATTATACGAGATACGAAACAACGTTATGATACAATATTATTGAATAAATAAAGTCCTACAAATTTGAATTGTAACATTTTTTCATAAGATGCATATTTTTCTTTTTAATTAAAAAAAAAAACTATTGAAAATCCAAAATTCAATTTTTTAACAATAATATGTAAAATAAGAAAAAAACGTAAGAATACAAAGTTGTTAGTTTCAAAAAGATCTACAAGTTTTGTCTCACACAGTTTCTGATAAAACATATATTTTTCGTTTCAATTCCAAAAAATACGATTAAAATTCAAAAATTCCATTTTTTAGACAAAATATGTGAGATTCAAAAAAAACTTTGAGATGAAAATTGTTTGGCTAAATAAGGTCTACACATTCTTATCGATAAATTTCTCGACAGGATGTATATTTTATGTTTTGATTTTTAATATTAAATAAATTCGATTTTTTTCACCAAAATATGTGATACGAAATAAGCGTTGTTTTGCAAAATCATTTCCTTAAGTAAAGTCTACGATTGTTTTTCCTTTTTTAAAGATTTGGAAGAAAATAAATTTATCAATAATCATGTAATTTATTAAAAAGTTACAAAAATGCATACAGAAAATCGAGCGCGAGTGTCACGATGAGAATGTATTCCTTAAGGCCGATAGAGCCTTAAGTAAATTGAATTTCCTGTTTCACTTAATCTGAAAAAGAAACTTAGTGAATTTGAGAAAATGACTAATTTACATCATCTTTAATATCATTAAGTTGGTTTGAGCTTCAGTATTAAATTATAAGAAATAAACTTAAACGTATGCGAAGAGCACAAGACCGAGCGTGAAGCGCGAGGTCCAGAAAGAACGGAGCGCGCAGCGCGACGATGGAGTATTACGGAGCGCGAAGCGCGACGATCGAATCGCGCGCCCTAGGCGCGCTCAAACTTGCGAGCGAAGCGAGCTGCGCGCGAAGCACGCAATGAGAATGTGCCCGCGGAGCGGGCAGATTTTTTAAATAAGAATTACGAAAATTAGGAAAATACTAAAAACTACAACATTCTTTTAATATTTCTAGTCAAAAAATAAAATTTTCATTTTACTCTTGAGAATCCCTGTTAAATTACTGTAATAAATATAGCAAATTTAATAAAAAACAAATAATTTTTAAACATTTTTAAATCATTGCTCGATTCAACGAGTCGCTTCAAAGAACAAAGCTGGATTTATTTTTTTTGCGTCTTATTTTTTATAGGTCTTATTTTAAGTTCTACAAATATTGCAAAATCTGAATTTGAGATTTTACGGTCTGACTTTGAGTTTTTCTTCATCTGTGAAATTTCCTCGTAAGAGGTTACGTTCTGATAATTGCTTTGATCACTGAATCGACTCTAGGTACAGGAACAGTGTACAGGTGTCTATCGCGCAACTTTCTCGAGGAAATTCCCGTTGTGATGATTTTTCCACCATCAGGTCGATCCGATATATCGTACCGATACGATTTAAATGAAAGAAATGATTTTTTTAAAACTAAATTCAAACCCGTATCACTACGAACTGGAATTCATCTTAACGTCCAAACAAAAGTTTAATTCAAAATTTTAAGAATTCGAAACCGCTCGAATTCTCAAAATACAAAAAATGACCAAATTGTCCACACAAGAATTATAAGGTTTAATAAAATTATTTTAAAAATCAAAGTAGACGATTTAATCAAGTCATAAGTAGAATTTCTCGATAAAATAAAAAATTTCTATTTCTAAAAAAACCTGATTGCCAAAATGTAATCACTTTAAAAAATTCTGGAAACGATTTCTATTTTCAGAATTTAGTAAGTAAAATTTTAGGAATTTTTCGAACCACACTCAGAAAAAATATTTAATTGGATGAAAGAAAATAATTTGTTTGAAAGGCTTTTTTTGATTTAAACAAAAAATTTTTTAACACAAATCACCCATTATATTGGAAACTATGAATGATATCTGGACCAAATTTTTACCACATGTTCTCTACATATAGACTATTGTGTGAATCCTCAATTAAGATTATATGTATTAAAACAAATAATAAAAAAAATTAATTGTAAAAAAATATATATTAAAAAGTTTAAATTTTGAAAAAACTATAATTTTTTTTCTTGAAGCAATAAAATTATGAGTGAGGACCAGTAGTAAAATAAAAACCAAAATAACAGCTGTAAAAAATTTCAGAACTGTATCTTGGTTAGTTGCGGAGATAATGGGACTCAAACTTTGACTTTTTAACATGCGCGAGATAGGAGCGTTTAACTTACCTTAATATTCTTTAGGTAGTTCGTTCACAAAAATTAGACCTCAGGCAAAAATAGATAATTTTGCTTTCAAGAATAGCAATATTATTATTGAAGGGCTTCTTTGAAAGAGAAAAGATTATTTTTCATGAAAAAAATTTTAAACACAAAAAAATAATTTTATTAATAAATTTTATTTTTGCCCAAACTTATTTTCTTATCGCTTCTAGCCAAATTTTTAAAAATGATGCGATTCTAATAAATCACGGTTTATTCTTTTAGGAAAAAGATTCTCTACAACTTGAACGTTTCCAATTTTTGAAAATGAATTCTTCAGTGCTCTCTAAATCTGAATCAGTCAAATTTTCATTGATTGAATCAGTGATTTGCCTTTTCACTGATTCATCAGTGAAAAAATATTTTTCACTGTTAAATCAGTTAATTTTCACTGAAATAATCAGTGAAATTTGACTGATTTTCAGTAACCTCTTTTTAGCTATTTGAATCAATCAAATTTCACTGATAATCAGTAGATTTTGACTGATTCAAATTTAGAGAGTGGCTGAAATTATAAAAAAAAACAATTTTTCAAAACAAAATTTTTATAAACAAATTGCTGTATTTGATAATAATTAATTCAATTTCAAAAATAGGAAACGGTTATGTTGTAGAGAATCTTTTTCCTAAAAAAATGAACCGTGATTTATTAGAATCGCATCATTTTTAAAAAATTGGCTCAAAGCGATAAGAAAATAAGTTTGGGCAAAAATAAAATTTATTAATAAAATTATTTTTTTTGTATTTTAAATTTTTTTCATAAAAAATAATCTTTTCTCTTTCAAATTAGCCCTTCAATAATAATATTGCTATTCTTGAAAGCAAAATTATCTATTTTTGCCTGAGGTCTAATTTTCGTGAACGAACTACCTTAAAGATGTCTTTTTCAGACTTTACAGTGATAGGAGGAGAAACTTTGTATACTAATATATTTTTTATTTCATAATGATAATTCTAAAATATATTAGGAATTTAGGGAAATTGAGTGCAATGGTAATTAAATACAATCTATAGTAAATTATAATATAATTCATCTGCAATTTGGTATTTCGCTGCGGAGAATTCTCACTATGACACATTTTTCCCTAAATTGAAATGTTAGTTTAGCAAAAATTGTAAACATTGGTTTCTCCATATAATTTCTCATGTTATCAGCTAGTAAATCATTCAATAACAATGTGACGTAAGTTACAAATATTTACTATTTTTGTAACTGTAACTAGATTTTTCAAGAACAAATATCATAAAAACTTGTTTACCTAATTTTCATTATGCAAGTTTGCCTTTAATCGATAATGGCACATTAGGATTCGAAAAACTTCGAGAAAACTTTCATAATTATTAAACTTGAGTCTTGTTTTTTACGTTGAATTTTTGACGGTATCAGATAATCAATCATCAAATAATAATTTCATATAAGTTTCAAATATTTACTACTTTCGTAACTGTAAGTAGACCTTTTATGGAGAAATGTTATTCCATTTCACTCGACGTCTAATATCCGTGTTTAAGGCCATATATTAACCATCGATTTCTACTTTACCGACGTATTTTTACATTCTCATCATATGAGAAGGTATTGGTTTTTTTTGTAAACTCATGTCTATGTAAAATGAGATATTGAGTTAAAAATTTATGAAATTGAATAAAAGGCACAAAGGAAAATCAGTCGACCACACATTCTCAGTTTCATTTAATAAATTTCACATGGACAAGAGTTTGCAGTAAAAAAAATAATGTAATTAAAGTTTGGAATCGATTCCATTAATACTGTAGAAAAAATGTTCTATATAAATGAAACTGTCTCAAAGTTTAATTTACAAATACCGTGACTTTTAAATAAATATTTTTGGTTTCCGATGTTTGTGTTTGTATCTGGTTTTATTAAGCCAAGCAGTATTGAAATAAAAATACGTTACAAATGTACTTTTTAAAAATTTTGTGATAAAATAACACTGTTTATATTCATATCAGCAATTTGCTCGATTATTCGTAAACAGACACAGATTGAGACGGACTTGATTTTGCACGCGTGTAAACCACCAACATAATTTAGTGTTTCATCCTGCTGGTGTATCCATATCCCATTTGTATTCGGCATTACGCGCACATGCATTTCAGTACCGGAAATCGCATCGCTATTTCCGGCAATACCATATCCGTCAAATGCCTATGTGGTCACATTTTCAGAGGGCAAATGTATTTGGTATTTCGCACTTTTTCCCCGTTTGACGCAAACATTACTAGATTCTGCTATAAACTCAGTTTCAATTTCTAAAATTATCCAAACGACCACAGAAATTAATTAGCAATTATACACTCAGTAAAATCATTCATACTCTTCTGATCTCAATTTTTCACCGGCAAGATTATAAACAGCTATTTTCCGTTATCGTGTATCGTTAGTTTAATGCAGTTTTACCAGTTGTCATTTTTTTCTGTATTGTGTCGAAAAACAATTCTGAAGAGTATTAGGGGAGAGTCGGGTAGCCCCGGCCATCGGGTAGCCCCGGCCACTCATGACATTGAATAAACTGTACTCTCTGCGAAAATAAATTAACATTTTTTTCTTTCAGAATTGTGCCAAAGTGTAATTTTAATGATATGGAGTCGTATCTTTCATCAACTTAAAAGAAAATCCGGTCTAAATATTTCATCTCTAGAAAACAGGTGCATTTTGAGAAATATGTACCATCTTTATTATAAAATATTTCTAAAGCTAAAAGAAATATCAGATTGGTTTTGATTGGGATATATAAATGCACTTTCTAACTATGTGACCTCTAATTTTTGTTTAATATTTTCGCGTATTTTTTTATTTACAGCAGTTTTAGTGAAACTTGTCAGAGTCGGATAGCCCTGGCCATTTCGTGTCGGATAGCCCTGGCCACATTTTTCTGCTAAGTTTCTAAGTTTACCCCCACACACGAGTCACAAATAATTGCAACCTCTTGATCGGAAATTCATGAAACCTTTTAAACAAGCATATTCGGAAAAGTGGGCTTTATGGATGCGCAGGAATACTGCACTGAGAAGAAAATGCTATTCAATCAAAAGCATGTATATCATGGATTCAAATCAATATGCTATAAAATTAGTAACATATTTATTGGTTCTTGTAGTATATTTTTATGAATTAATAGTATATGTACATGCTTTTGATTTAATAGCATTTTTTTCTTAGTGAAATATCTCGGTTTTTTCGATGGCCGGGGCTACCCGACACTATTTTGTAGTAATCTATTTTAAATCTCACTTTAATCGCTTTGTTTTCTTCCAAAATATGTTTATTTCTTATTTTCCGCTTTGCAGGTTGTTGGTAGAAATATTGACATTATAACTAACCTTCTAAATTTTAATTTTGATCCCTATAAGCCAAGTTATTATCAAAAAAGCTTAAGTGGCCGGTACTACCCGACTCTCCCCTATGTATTATTTATAAAACTGTTTTAACTCAACGCTCTTGTCTGAATCTCTACAAAAACTGATAATTATTAAGAAGTTGTACTATATAGCAAAATATTACACTGAGAAAAAAATGCTATTGAATCAATAGCATTTCTTTTCAAAAGCATGTATATCACGGATTCAAATCAATATGCTATAGAATTAGTAACATATTTATTGGTTCTTGTAGTATATTTTTATGAATTCCCAGTATACATGCTTTTGGAAAGAAATGCTTTTGATGCAATGGCATTTTTTTCTCAATGTAAAAGACTATTCACCAATGCAGATTCGAAGAGTAAACTTCGTGATTTATCTGTGTGTGTTCGTGTTGAGAACAATGAGAATGAAATCTTGACAAACTGGTATTTGTAAGGTTAAAGAAAAATTTAAATTTTCAATCGTAAGGTGCTTGTAGCAGGAGATCGTTATTGTTTCGGTTTCAAGAGAGATACAGAAGAACATTTCGAAGTCTATAAGTCTCCACCTCAGAACAGAGTTGTCAAAGTACACACTTCCATATACATATGTCGATGGATAGATACACCTTGTTTTGTAAGCAAGTCTCGTATATGCATGTACAAACTTAGTATATGTTTGGTTATGTATGCGTGGGAATAGTATTCAGTTTACGCACGTTCCTAGCACCCTCGTCGTTCAATCGCCTTTATGTTCCTACATACAATTTCTCAGGACGTTCAAAATCGATTTACCCGACCTCGTGTGATCCTTTCATAGCTTTATATACAGTGTTGTTGTCGTCAACATAAAGAGAACGTGTTTTTCCACTTATTTTACCTAACAATAAATAATGCATACTTTCTAAGAATTACTTATGAAAAATTCATACGAGAAGATTAAACAACTATCAAATTCATATTTAGGGTAAATACATATTTGTATACCTATCAGGTGTTCAAATAAGTTTCCGCCGTTTGACAAAAGTTGGTACCACCAACTTGGTTGAAATTAACAGATGCAAAACGTCACTGTTGTAAGGTTGGACATCTGTCAACAACATAACCTTGAAATATTAAAGAATTTTTATTAGTATATTTAGTATATTAGTAAATTCTATCGATAGTGAAATTACGTTCCTTTCAGAATGCATCCATTGAAATTAAGCAGATTTGTATACGAAATTTCGATTTTGGAAACGTAATTGTAATAAGTTTCTAATTATCAAATAGGACTAAAATATTTGGGAAATGAATAAAATAGTCCATAAATCAAATTCAAAGATATTCCCAATAATGTCAATGAAAGCATTGTAGAAATTGAAATCGTGATAACGGGGTGTGAAAAGGGGGAAGTGTCCTCGTTTTTTTGTCTCAGACTTTCTGTGTCTAGATTATTTTCAAAAGATTATTTAAACGATCGAATGCATTACAGGTAGCTGGTACAAAGAAACATATTGCTGTTCAAGCTATATTATTAACTATCCTAACCATAAATGTGGCTACTATAACCTAAAATATCCTTTTGACAGCTACACATTTTTTTCCGTAAAACAGTTTCGTATATGTATAATTTTTTATACAATTTATTCATTTTATGAAATATACAGTTGTTTTTTATTTGTAAACAAATAGTTTGATTCGAAATTATTAGTAAAATGTTTACTATAGAATTTATTGTGAAATTTAAAATGCAACAAAGTTTAAAAATAATTTTGTAACACTTTCTCAACATTATATATTTAATAGACCATGGACTTCCAATTTTACACGTATTGGAAAATTGGTAATGTAAGCAAAGTTATATCTTAAAATTTCTTTAAGCTAAAATCTAAGACGGGTCGTTATTATATTATTGAAAATGATCGATTGAATATTGGGATTTGTCAAAGTTTGGCTTGTGTACATTTCTTATAGGTTATATCATAGAATTTGTTTTATTTTAACATCGAAATTATACTTCCTTCGTAAGACAAAGAATTTTATTTCCAGACCAAAGGAAAAACTTTGGCAGTAAAATGATAGCACTTGAAACGAAAATACTTCAACTGTTAGAGGATTTCCTCTTATGCCAATTTTGAGTAGAAAATCCATTCATAGTGAACGGAATTGTTCGACAGTCAATATTCCGTTTTTAGGGTGTATTGGAAAATTTGTAATGCAAGCAAAGTTATATCTTCTAAATTTTTTCAAGCTGAAATCTGAGATGATTCGTTATTATATTATTGAAAATGATCGATTTAATATTGGCATTTGTCAAAGTTGGGTTTGTGTACATTTCTTATAGGTTATATCGTAGAATTTGTTTTCTTCTAACATCGAAATTATGCTTCCTTCGTACGACAAAGGATTTCATTTCCAAACCAAAGGAAATACTTTGGCAGTAAAATGATAGCACTTGAAACGACAATACTTTAACTTTTAAAGGATTTCCTCTTATGCCAATTTTGAATAGAAAATCCATTAATAGTGAACGGAATCGTTTGACAGTCAATATTCTGTTTTTAGAGTGTAATATATTCTTTTGTGTGCGAAAATGTCGAGTTTTGGGCCGAATGAGCATCATTTGCGGGAACTTTTGATTTACTTGTTCAATTTGAAGAAATCTGCAGCTGAGACGCATCGATTGCTTGTAGAAAGATATGATGAGGCCGCTTTAAGTGAGAGAAGTTGTCGTGAGTGGTTTCAAAAGTTTAAGAACGGTGAATTTGACACTGAAGACAAAGAACGTAGCGGAAGGCCGAAAGTGTACGAAGACGCGGAATCAGAAGCATTATTGAATCAAGATTCGTGTCAAACGCAACAAGAACAATACCATGGACAATACTTCGAATAAAACATAAGGTTCCGTTCTTTCACAATAAATTCCCAATTTTTGATAAAAACGGCGAAAACTTATTTGTACACCTGATATATACTTATATTAATGATGGGACACTTGATCAGAGAATCTCCAATCTATAACCTATATAAGAGGTTATCAGGATGTCCAGTTGACGTTTGTCCTTGCCGGTCGGATTGCCTGCTAAACAGCACTTAGCTTGGAAACGTGAACGTACTTAAGTTTCAATGGATTTCAGTTTGCTACTTGAACTCTGAGTAGTTTCAAGCCCGTACATTATCAGTTGCGCACAACGCACACTTGCATGATTGTATGCAGAGGAACTATAGACATTGAAGAAAGCAGAACACAGAATTAACGTATATCGGAGCCAGGTCAGGCCAGAATTGAACCATGTAAGGAATGCTTGATAGCCGTTTTATGAGAAGATGGTTATACGAGCACATCTGGGCCACCCTCGTCTACCCGGAAGGCGAACTGGGAACTTCGACGACGAAGAAGAGCTTAGATGAAGCCCAAGTCAACAGGATTTTCTTTGAAAGACGAGTTATGTCAGTAATCCTCTCGTTTACCGTCCTTCTTATCACCAAAATTATGTGTATCGTATTCTACACGTCAATAAAATACGATATTTACTCCCAATAAACAACTCTGAAATTTAATTCACTCAAAATGAACTGTCCGTTGTAGAAACAAGGGGGCGTTCAAAAGAGGCGCATAAATAGACCTCAAGTTCTATATTTTCGATTCATGTTACTACTGAAATTCATCTAACTGAATCATCATTTGCTCTAATTTTTATATTTCAAAATAACTATTTATCTAAACAATCATCATATGACTTCCTCATCTCTCAACTTTCCCTTAAACAATTTAACTTCTCAAGTTTTTACATTCACATCACATATGAGAAGGTATTATATTTCTTTTTTTTTTAACAAATGTTCATATTTTATAATCCCGTAAGTCCGAAAAAAAGAGTTTTTTCATTTCTGTCTGTCAACCTGTTGTTGTCATCGTCTGTGGATACGGTAACTCTCAAAAGAATTATCATATTTTAATACAATTTGGTTGACTTTGTCGTAGCTCAAAAAGAAAAAGATATTTTTGGTATTTTTGAAAGCTACTCTTTAGAAAAATCTAAAATTTTAAGACTGACTTCTCTTAGAACTCAAGAAGCTCTATAAATTGCCTTGTTGAAATTTTATAATCAAACCCAAATGAGGAACGTTAAGAGTAGATATTTTAAAACTTGAAAACAATCAATAATTTAATTCAATTTTCCAGTCCAAATTTCCATTTTCTAAAAAACGTTGTGATGTACACAGAGAGAAATTTTAGGTTTCACTGACCAAAGTTTTTTTGTTAAAATCGTCTTTACAAAAATTTTAAAGTTCTCATGACAATTATGGTAGTGGCTGTCATACATTGGAAAAGTGTTTACTCCAACTGCAAGGAACGTTACTGAGACCACGATTCTGGTACTTGAAATACCATAGCGCTGCGGTTATAGGAACCAAAGTCCATCGTAAAGCCGCGCATAGAGTTTAGTTAAAATGACTAAGTCTACGGACAGTAAATACCCAGCCAAAATTATTTTTGAGGTTATAGGTATGGTTCTCTTAGTTATTAAAATACGAATTCAATTTGATTAGAAAAAATAAAGTTTCACCGAAAATATCTAAGAAAAATAATCCGGTATAATGATATTTCTGATAACTTTCGTCGATTAAGTTAAAAAATTGTCACTTTTTTCATGACCATGAACTTTTTTTGATTGACTATAGTTTTGACAAAATACGACGAGACAGCAACATTGGAACGCATTGCATTGTCCCCGAACAAAATCGTTTATCATTTAGAAAGAATTGTCAAACTATATTTATAATAGAATTATTTACCTGATAATGCTTGGCACGGTGAAATATAGTCCAGGAATCGAGAACGAGAATTGGCAGGATTCAACTTAGGCTGCATATCTTTCAATGAAAGTTATACTTGATTCGTCTAGCGCAACAGCGAACGCTGCGGTTGTAGTAACCAAAGGAGCTTGGCAGTACACATAAAGAAAATGTACGTGTACTAACCGTTGGGGTACGTATAAAGCTCATTCTAATCATCAACTTTGGTCACAACAACCGAATACACAAAAAAGTCCAAATTACTGTCATGATAACTATAAAAGTAGTAGCTTCTCTCAACTTTTTTGGTCAAGGCAACTACTGTACAAAAAATTTATGTGCTATGTGCACAGGAACCAAAGCCGATTTCTCTCAGTGTAGAATTGATAGCTCGAAAAAGATCTACAAATTCTAACTTACACATTTTTAATAGGATTTATATTTTTCATTTTAATTAAAAAAATAACACTGAAAATAAAAAATCCTATTTTTTAGCTAAACTGATATGTATAAAGAAAAGTTTTTCTATGATTTTAGGACTTGAAACTATTGTATTGTATCCTATAAAAAGCATAAGGTTCAACAGAAGGCTTGGTTTAGTTCAGAAGTTTTAGTTCAGTGGAATCAACGCCACAATGTAACATCTACGAGAAATTAGTCAGGTTCTAACAGATGTTTACCCGCAAATTCAGCGACAGTTGAAAGTAAAAACTCGAATCTTAACTAGTATTGTAGTTGTTTGCGGCGCTAGTCATTACACTTGATATTTCGCGACTAGTCCCAGCCATTTTGATTTTATCGATCTTGTGTAGTACTAGCTTTTTGTAATAGAGCATGCGCAGTTCAAATGTACAAGGCTTTGTCAGTAGAGTGCTCAGTCAAAATCTACTGATTATCAGTGAAATTTGACTGATTCAAATAGCTAAAAAGAGGTTACTGTAAATCAGTCAAATTTCACTGATTATTTCAGTGAAAATTGACTGATTTGACAATGAAAAATACTTTTTTCACTGATTCATCAGTGAAAATCAACTGATTTAACAGTAAAAGTTATTTTTTCATTGATGAATCAGTGAAAATTTGACTGATTCGGATTTAGAGAGCAGCGATTGCAAACGAGTGTGAAGTTTGCTGCCCGAGCGAAGCGAGGGCTGCAGCCACACGAGTTGCATTCGCTGTGTTTTGTTACGAGTAATGTATACTATTTTTCATAGCAACTGTTTTGAGAATTTGATTTTTGGTACCTGTAAAGCGGGACGAAAGTGCGGTTTGCAACCCTACCTTTAAAGTTTCGCCCCAAGGGTTGAAAATTGAAGTTTCGTCCCGCTTCAAAGGTACCGAAAATCGGATTTTCAAAAGAGGCGTTATGAAAATTTTATTTTGCGAGTGTTTTAAC